>OY998179.1:79604361-80896324 GCA_963921935.1 Galeruca laticollis | reverse complement strand
ACTTAAAGTGGCACTGGAAAATGACGGCTTTGATCCAGAAACAGTTTGATTTAATGACGAGACTTCCACTGTAATCTCGTCAATTTTTGTTATGATAAACGATTTTTCTGCCATGGAAGAGACGATTTCGACGAATGTGAAAAACGATATTTCTGCCATGGAAGAAAAGATTTCAACGAATGTGAAAAACGCTATTTCTGCTATGAAGAACGACAGTTCTGCTAATATGGATGAGAAGATTTCTGAAATTTCTGAAATCGAGAATAAGATGTCAACTATGGACGAGAAAATCGAAAATAAGATTACAACGATGGACGAGAAGATTGAGAATAAGATGACAACGATGGACAAGAAAATCAAGGAGTTAGAAAGAAAGATGACAGATATTCGAACTCAAGACACGCACGCCAGCGGGAGAAAAGAAAACCGAGCAAACAGAACCTTGCAAGCCAGAAACACACCCTAAGTTAGAAGACATTGTCAGTTTTATCCGAGTCAAGACCCCAACGTTCGATGAAAAAATGTTATGGACCAATTATGTGAAACAGATAGAAGCAGCCGCTAGAGTGAATACTTGGTCCGATAAGGAGAAGGTAGTGAACTTAACCATCGCGCTTTAGGGAGATGCCTAAGATGTACTTCAGACGATACCGCTTGAAGAAACGGATGATTTCGAACCAACTGAAGAGAATGCTGGACATGCGATATGGCCACGAACACCTAGAACATTTGTACCAATCCCAGCTGAAGAACCGAAGGCAGGAACGTGATGAATACCTTCAAGACTATGGAGTCGATATTGCCCGACTAGTTCGATTTACTTATCCATCAGCACCAGACAATATGATGGAATGTCTAGGCATCCAAGCCTTTATTGATGACTTACGTGACCCTGATATGTAGAGGACGCTTCGTTTAGCCCATCCCAAAACATTAGTTGACGCATTCACAGCTGCAGTTGAATATGAAGCAGCAACGAAGGCTTCGGGTTATAACAAAGTTAGGACCATCCGAGAAGCAGGTGACGATGACAGACTTGACCAGATCGTCAACTTGTTGAAAGGTATGACAGAGAAGAAGCTGAAGAAGATCAAATGCAGGAAGTCTGGCGAACTTGAGCACGTACGCAGTCCGTCTAAACGACCCAAGAATCCTGCAACCCAAGAACACCAATCACACGGGAAATCAGGCACTGGGGAACACCAAGCTGATATGAATCACCCAAATGCCGACTCCCGGTCCAGACGGCCGTGCCCAACAGACTGTTTCCACTGCAACAAGGCGGAATCTAGGGAAGCTGCAGTTTCAAGAACTACAGTAGTCAACGAAGAATGGTCACCCACCAGGATCAGAGATCAGGAGAACGATCCTCACCTGAAGAAGATTCGGCAATGGAAGGAAGAAAATCAGCGACATAGTGTGCAAGAAGTTTCACGATTTTAACCAACACTCAAGGCGTATTGGACTCAGTGAGACTCTCTTGTCCTAGAAGAAGGCCTGTTGAAAAGAGTCCTTGAAAACGATTATGGTTCCGAGAGGAGGAGACAGCTAGTTATCCCGAGAACAAGAGTAGCTGAGGTACTGAAGAAGTTACACGGCTACACGACAGTCCATCGGGAGGTCATCTGGGAGTGAAGAAAACCTTTCAGCGAGTCCGTGAAAGGTTTTATTGAATGAACAGCTCCGACGATGTGAAGGACTTGTGTAAGAAATGTACGACTTGTGCTACGAGTAATGGACCACATCGCAAGAGAAAGGCATATATGAAACAATATAATGTTGGAAACCCTTTCGAAAGGATTGCTTTAGACATCGCTGGACCATTTCCGACGACAGAAAATGATGGTAAATACATTTTGGTAGTAATGGATAATTTCACAAGGTGGGTGGAAATTTATGCGATCCCGATTGAAGAGGCCACAACTGTAGCAGATGGAATGCTCGAAAGAATGAACAGGACCATTGGAAAAAACGTGTCCAAAGTAGTTTCCAGCCACCACAGAGATTGGGACCAGTATTTTCCAATTTGCGTTGGCTTATCGATCTGCCATGAATGAGTCCACGGGTCAAACACCTGCGAAAATCCTGTTTGGACGTGAAATGAGGCTTCCTTGTAACCTGGAATTTGGCTGTCGGCCTGGCGAAGATCGAGCAGGGGAAGATTACGTGATCCAATTGAGAAGAAGGCTGGACGATATTCATGAATTAGTTCGAACCAATCTTCAAGTTGCCAGTGACAGAATGAAGAAACGGTATGATACGCAGGCCACAGAAGGCAGTTTCAAAGAAGGGGACAAAGTATGGTTACACAACACGACAAGGAGAAAAGGATTTTCTCCAAAATTACAGAAATCATGGGAAGGTTCATACTTAATCAAGAAGAGGATCATTGACACCATCTACCGCGTAAGCAAAATCCCTAATGGAAAACCGAGTAGTTCACTAATACCAACTTTTTAACAATTTTAATAGTAGTAGCGTGTGTTACCGCGCTCTATTCAGCCATGTAAGCCTGATTTTTGACGTTTATACTCAATGAAAAGTGATTTTATTCTATAAAGGCAACTAGTAATAGTGTCATATATCTATTAGGATTCACTACTTCATTGGTTATATTAATACCAAACAAGTAAATCAGGATATTTTGTGACATTTGAGAAGTATTCAAAATTTGTTTTAGTTTTCGCCAGATGTAATTAATAATGTATGATTTTAAAAACTGGCTGCCATTTCGTGTATTTATTATACTACCAAAACTGATATCTACGGATATCAGTAAAACTTTGCGCCATGTACACGTCTCAATTCCATTTAATAAACAATTCAAATACCTAATTAAATTAAAATCACAAAATTTTTTGAAATCACGTAAAATACCATGTTGTATATTAAATTCATCCACCTTTTTCTATTTTCAATTGATACTTACAGAGATACATTCTTCCAAATAATTCTCAATTTATTGACTGACATTTATTCAGATAAATTTTTTATATATACATAGTTATTTTCCAACTAATTTTAAGCTGATCTAAAAAATCATTTGGCAAGAAAAAAAATCTATAAGACTTGGCCCTATGTTTGGTATAAGGCTGCATGAATAATTACTTTCGGCCCACTATAGCAGAGCGTATGCACGCATCTCTACAAATGCAGAATTTCTGCGTCGAAGTCGAAGCGGAATGTAAGTACTTTCGACCGAATATGAAGAAAAATATAAGATTCAACTGGTGCAAGAACTGAACGACAATTATCATTTTATACTCGATAGTCGAAATTGTGTAAAGTGAGTCAGAGCTATCTAATCAACACTTTGGTTAAAGCGCAGTTGCCATACGTATTCTAGAGAGAAATGCTGTATTTTATAAATACACTTCAAATCCATTGTGTCAATATTTCAGGTACAAAAGATGCAATGTAATTAAGTCAATACCAATTTAATATATTTATTTCAAATTTCAAGCAGACTAATAATAATTAGTTTACTTGAAATGTGAAATAAAGTGTTTATGTATATTTCTTGAACGCAAAGTTTGTTGTGAAAAACTCGCCGATTTGACAATGTTGGAGAGTCGCTTCAATGTTCCGGCTTTGAGAACGAGATAGATAGATCGAGCTACGCGAATGAGACAGTGATAGTAAACAGTTATGTGAGGTGTTTATTCTGTTCATGAGCGTAACATCAGTATTTGTGTTGTGGTTTTGTGTGATAAATCGGTTATTATTCGTATTTATTGTAATATTTATATCGGTATATTTAGTGACAATAATGGCGGAGTGTAGCGGTGTTGGCGATAAAAAACGGCGTCGTAACAATTTAATTCGTGAATAAAAAGTCCTCATATTAAATGTGTACGAAGGACTGCGTGTCATGGACAAACAGTTGGGTGTTAGTGACGCTGTGATTAAGTGCAGTTATTTAACTAAAGTTTCTGAGAGTACTATATACAATATTCTAAAGAAATCGCGGGACGGATCTTTGACAAGAGAACGAGGTGAAAACTGTAAACCGGAAAGTAGGGGAAGAAAGAAAATTGTTTTGGACGACCAAACACGGAATGCTATACGTAGGGAAATACATTCTTTTTATTTTAGGAATGAAATCCCCTCGGTAGCTGAATTGAGCAAGGTAATATAAGCTGATGATACTTTACCAAACATCAGTGATAAAGTTTTGTGACGAACTTTAAAATTAATGAATTTTCGTTACCAAACAAGAAGTAGAAACAGTGCCTTAATTGAACGAAATGACATTGTGGAATGGAGGAGAAATTATTTAAAACAGATACGACAGTTTCGTAACGAAGGACGGCACATATATTATCTTGACGAAACATGGTTAAATGAAGGCCACACTGTGTCAAAAGTGTGGCAAGACATGAATATACGAAGCAATCGACAAGCCTTTATGGAGGGTTTCTCGTTTCTCTTCCGGTTTAAAAGCTCCCTCTGGGAAAGGACGTCGACTGATTATCACTCACATTGGCAGCGAGGAAGGATTTGTAGAAGGTGGATTACTAAGTTTTCAGTCCAAAAAAACTGTCGATTACCATGAAGAGATGGATGGTAACCGGTTTGAAACATGGTTTAGATCAATTTTAACAAAGGTAACTCCTGGTTCAGTGATAGTTATGGATAATGCTTCATACCACTCTCGTCGACTGGAGCAAATACCTACTTCAGCTAGCCGCAAGAGAGTTATAATTGATTGGTTAGAGAGTAAAAGCATTCCGCACAACGAGGCAATGCTAAAAGTTGAATTATTATCTCTCGTACGGAAACATAAAAGCAGTTAAGATTTCAACGTCTCAGTTGTTAGACTTCCTCCCTACCACTGTGAGTTAAACCCCATCGAGCTGGTTTGGGCCCAAGTGAAAAATTATGTTGCGAGAAAAAACAGTACATTCAAAATGGCTGACGTTGAGAAACTGTTTGACGAGGCGCTGCATACCGTTACTGCTGAGAGTTGGCGTAAATGTATTCAACACGTATTAAAAGAAGAAATAAAGTTTTGGGATTTAGACATACGTGTAGAAGTAATGACGGAACCACTCATTATCGATATAGGAGGAGAAAGCGATGATTCTGAGGAGTCGTCAGGGAGTGATACCGCTTCCAGTTAGTCAGACATTTTACAAGTGACCTCGCAACATACCTATACTTATTGGTAATTTATTTTGGTCTTGACAAACAACTTTGTTTTAGTCACTTAGAGATTGTGCGAAATTGTTACAAATAGATGCCACCAGAATTCTAAAAATATAATTTTCTCTGATGAAGTTACGTTTATCCTAAATGAAACAGTGAACAAACAAAATTGTTCATATTGGATTAGACAAAATCCTATTAGAGGGAATGTTTGAGCGGGCATAATAAATAACAGAATAATTGGACCATATTTTTAGGAGGGAGTATTAGCTTAGGCGAGTGAGTTACTTGGATATTTTCTAACATAATTTAATACTGGGTGAAGACAACTTTCCCATATTATAAGTTAGGTTTCCTAAGTACCCCATGTAAATATATTTCATATCATTTCAGAACAAAAGATTATTGATTAGATGTTATAAGAATACTATATTTTGTGAATTTCATCTCCTACTATGACCATGAGTACTCTCCGCAGACGCTCAAGTTGCCACATATAATTTACTGCGCTCAAAATGCAAAGCATGGTACAAAATTACACAAAAAAATTTCGAATGACGATACAAGTACAATAGCCAGGTAGTTACACTTAAAAAGGCCGCTTAAAGGCATTGTTGAAATTCTTTGTTCTTTGTCGTTACATGGGCATAATGCTCTTGTATACTAAAGAAAAGTTGGAGAGTAATTTATCATTCAGTTTATTCTCATTGTTCCATTTTGTCATTTCATCTTTGTCCTCGCAGGCACATAATAACATTATGTAAGCATAGTTTAGTCTATTTATGTAGCATTGTTGAATATATAGAAAAATGTCACGTTTTATAATATAATTTCTATTTATGTTATCAAAATTGTAACACCATAAAGTAGGATTGGTCAGACCAACCAAAATATCTCATTGTGAAGTTTGTAAGACTTCTTATCATATTATAATTGAATTTCTATGGTTGAAAGAGCCGGGATCTTTGAATAATGGATCGGTGTCGGAATGCCTATAATAAAACACTTCGAACATTTAAGCGTTATAAGTTCTTCAATAGGACAGTCTCACCTTTGAACATCTTTCAATAGTGATTGAAAAATCTAATGGATGTGTCAATTGTTAATTCTTGTCAATGGTTCCGGCCGAGTTAATAATACGCACCAATCGGAAAAATGTATTTCCTTGAATCCCACCAACATTCGTGTAAACACACCCCCTTGAAGTTTTTCTATTTAACACGTCTTATAACGTGAATAAATCAGTCGTCACTAAATCAGAAGTTATCACATAGTTACGCAGTCAGTTAGTAAGTTATCAGTTACTCCATTAACGAGGTAGTTGGTCAAGTCAAACACATCGTTTCTTAGTTAGTATTCAAGTCGAACATATGTAATTCAAGTCGACAATCATCGTTTCTATGTCAAGTTCAGTTACTAAGTCAAACAATAATCCATTTATACAATTCATTGTAAATCTGTATATAATAAACTATTAATTTCGACAGTAACGTTATTAATATTGTAATGTTTTTCTTATTTATTTAGACGTTTTTATTACGGGTGGGATAAATTCATACACACGGTAGGTTCACTTACTTAATTTATTTATTCATTACACTACTCACTGACACTTAATTAATATATAATTACCTAATCACTTATTATATACACTTAAATTAATTTATATAAACAGTTCACTATTTTTTACTAGAGAATTCTAGACAAAAACAATTGGCTTTCTTTCATTTTCTAGATAAGACTGATCACAAAAACAATGTAGTTGAGATAGTCACTATTCGTAAACAATTCTAGGAAACCCTGCGCGTCCGCCATAATTTTAACTTTCATACCTGGCTTAGACAGAGTCGGATTTAGGGACTATACCAGTGTGTTCTTTTGTAACATTACCCCCTCCTTGAATGGAAGTTCCTCCTGGAACTTTTGTGTAGCCGAGACTGGATGTTTGAATCGGCAACTGGCCCCATTTCTACACTTTCCGATCTTATGGAAATAGCAGGGCACCGTCTTCATCGGATACTGATAACGGGGGTTGTAGCTGTATATTAATATCTGGACACCGGTATCTTGAAAGATAATATATACCATGGTCCTGATGATTCGCCAATCCAACTGGTTACTCGCTATCTTAGACATAGCCAGTTTCTTCACGCTGAATTCTAACACATGGTCTTGTAGGTTTCGACGTGCTTCCCACACATCGCGATGGGTAGATCGATCTTGAAATTCATTTTTAATTACTACGTAGAAGACGTATCGCGAATTATGTTTCAGTTTCAGTGTCTTGCCAGGGGCTGGAATCTGGTCTTCAAGTTTTTCTAATTGCCCGAACTTCTTTCAGAAGACGGTTGCCAACCCTCGTGCGTTCTTGATACGGACGGTGATGTTGTATGCCAGTGAATAATCTTCCGGGAGAGTGAACAAATCTTGTTGTTCCGAAGTGACTCCTTCCTCTAGGTCATGGTCTCCTTCGAATGGCGCTAGTCGGTTTTGGTGAACTACTTTTGGTTTTACGTTGTGGATCTTGCTTATGCGATATATAACATCATTGATCCTTTTCTTGATTAAGTATGGACCTTCCCAGGATTTTTGTAATTTTTGAAGAAAATCCTTTTCTCCTCGTCGGGTTGTGTCACCATACTTTGTCCCCTTCTTTAAAACCGCCTTCTGTGGCCTTCGTGTCGTACCGACTTTTCATTCTGTCGCTGGCAACTTGAAGATTTGTTCGAACTAATTCATGAATATCGTCCACCCTTCTTCTCAATTGTATCACGTAGTCTTCGCCTGCTAGATCTTCTCCAGGCCGACAGCCAAATTCCAGGTCACAAGGAAGCCTCATTTCACGTCCAAACAGGATTTTCGCAGGTGTTCCATCCGTGGACTCATTGATGGCAGATCGATGAACCAATACGAATAGGGGAAGGTACTGGTCCCAATCTCTCTGATGGCTGGATACTACTTTGGACAGGTATTTTCCAATAGTCCTGTTCATTCTCTCCACCATTCCATCTGACTGTGGATGTAATGCTGTTGTCCTGGCCTTCTTCATTCCCAGCTTCTCGCAAATCCCCTGGAATAGATGACTTTCGAAATTTCTTCTCCGATCGCTGTGGACTTCCAAGGGCACTCCATATCGGCTGATAAATTAGTTTACCAACACATCCGCAACAGTTGTGGCCTCTTGGTTCGGGATAGCGTAAGTTTTCACCCACTTTGTGAAATAATCCATTACAACCAGTATGCATTTGCTACCATTTTCTGTCGTCGGAAATGGTCCAGCGATATCTAAAGCCATCCTATCGAAAGGGCTTCCAACATTATACTGTTTCATAGATGCCTTTCTCTTGTGATGTGGTCCATTACTCGTAGCACAAGTCGTACATTTCTTACACCAGTCCTTCACATCGTCGGAGCTGTTCATCCAATAAATCCTTTCACGGACTCGCTGAAGGGTTTTCTTCACTCCCAGATGACCTCCCGATGGACTGTCGTGTAACTTCTTCAGTACCTCAGCTACTCTCGTTCTAGGGATAACTAGCTGTCTCCTCATCTCGGAACCATCATCGTTTTCAAGGACTCTTTTCAACAGCCCTTCTTCCAGGTCAAGGGAGTTCCACTGAGCCCAATACGCCTTGAGTTACGAAGAAAATTTTGACACTTCTTGCCAGGTAAGTCGCCGATTTTCTTCCTTCCATTGCCGGATTATATTCAGGTGAGGATCATTCTCCTGATCTTCTCTGATCCTGGTGGGTGACCATTCCTCGTTGACTACAGTAATTCTTGAAACTGCAACTTCCTTAGATTTCGACTTGTTGCATTGTGAATAGTTTACAGGGCAAAGAGTTAGCTTTTCGGTTGTTCACATCAGCTGGATGTTCACCCCTGTCTGATTTCCTTTGTGACTGGAGTTCTTGGGTTACAGGAGTCTAGGGGCGCTTAGACGGACTGCGTACGTGCTGTAGCTCGCCACACTTCAGGCATTTGATCTTCTTCGGCTTCTTGTCTGCCATACCGTTCAACAAGTTGACGATCTGGTCAAGTTTGTCATCGTCATCTTCTTCCTGCATGGTCCTACCTTTGTTGTACCGCGCGCCCTTCGTGGCTGCTTTGCATTTAAGAGGTTCTTGGTTTGCAGGAGTCGTAGGATGCTCATACGAACTGCGTGCATGCTCTAGCTCGCCACAATTACTGCACCTGATCTTCTTTGGCTTCACGTCTACCATACTTTTCAACAGGTTGACGATCTGCTCAAGTCTGTCATCGTCACCTTTTTCCTGCATGGTCCTCCCTTTGCTTTATCCCGAAGGCATCGTGGCTGCTTCATATTCAAGAGCAGCAGTGAGTGCATCGACCAATGTTTTAGGATGGGCTAATCGAAGCGTATTTCCCATATCGTGGTCACATAAGCCGTCAATAAAGGTCTGGATGCCTAAACATTCCATCATGTTCTCTGGTGCTGATGGATAAGCAAATCGAACTAGTCGGGCAATATACATTTCATTCTCTTGAAGGGTTTCGTCACGTTTCCGCCTTCGGTTCTTCAGCTGGAATCTGTACAATTGTTCTAGATGTTCGTGACCATATCGCATGTCCAACCTCTTCTTAAGCTGCTCGAAGTCATCCGTTTCTTCAAGTGGTATCGTCTGAAGTACATCTAAGGCATCTCCCCGAAGCGCGATAGTTAAGTTCACTGCTTTCTCCTTGTCGGACCAATTATTCACTATAGCGGCTGCTTCAAACTGTCTTACGTAGTTGGCCCACGACATTTTTCCATCGAACGTTGGGGCCTTGACTCGGGTAAAACTGCCAATATCATCTGTCTTGGGTTGTGTTTCTGACTTGCATATATCGATCTTCTTTTCTTCTGCTGAAGTGTATTGTGTTCTTAAATCGGCAATCTTACTCTCTAACTCTTTGATTTTTTCGTCCATTGTTATCATTTTATTCTCCATTCTCTCGTCCATCGTTGTGTTTTTATCCTAAATATCCGATTTAAGAGAGTAAATTTTATTTTCCACGTCCGCGGCAATGTCATTTTTCATTAATAAGATATTAGCAGAAAGTTTGTCCATGTTAGCAGAAAGTTTGTCCATGTTAGCAGAAATATCGTGCTTCATGATTGAAATTTTCTCGTCCATATTAGTAGAAATCTTGTTCATGTTAGCAGAAATATCTTTCTTCATGGTTGAAATCTTCTCGTCCATGGCAGAAAAATCGTTCTTTATAGCAGAAATATCGTTTTTCACATTAGTTGAAATCATTTCTTCCATGGCAGAAATTTACGAAATTACGGTGGAAGCCTCGTCATTGAATAAAAATAATTCTGGATCAAAGCCGTCATTTTCCAGTGCGACTTTATGTCTTTCTATTAATTCACTTCTCTTACCGGACGTTTCCAACTCACGATCTTCCAATTCTGCTCTTAATTCCGTGACTTTCAGATCATATAGTCTCTTGGCCATTTTTACATAGCAATTTATTTATATTATCCCACTTCTGACACCAATGTAATGGTTTTCTTATTTATTTAGACGTTTTTATTACGGGTGGGATAAATTCATACACACGGTAGGTTCACTTACGTAATTTATTTATTCGCTACACTACTCACTGACACTTAATTTATATATAATTGACTAATCACTCATTATCTACACAGTATATTCACTTAAATTAATTTATATAAACAGTTCACTAATTTATATTCACATATTTACTTGTTTATCTGACGATGTCAAATTATCAACTAACTTATTCGCTGATCGGCCCTTTATATATATATATATATATATATATATATATATATATATATATATATATTGAACCAGATATCATAAATAATAAGAGAATTAGTATTATAAAAATATGTTGCTAGTATGAAATATATATGAAAATAATATAATTTAAGAAAACAAGTAAAAAGGAAACACTTTTCTTAATTTAAACAACATATCAAATAAAGATATATTAAATAATAGCCTATCACAATATAATAAATAAGGAATTACCTCAATATTAACACAAAATATAGAGATTGCCTAACCAATGTAATGATGTAAATAAAGTTGCCTAAGACGAAGATTATTTTCCATAACATAATCAGCTGTTCATCTGAAATGAAAACAAATATTATTATAGTTAATTCATTATAATCATTAATTTAAGAATAAGAACAAACACAAATATTGAATAGAATATAATTCAATAGATTTCATAGATAAACAAATAATGACATATAGACAAATGATATATGGTAAATAAAATAAACATAGAATCAATAAATAGTAATTTGTTAAAGTTTATTATAAATAATATAATGCAAAGAGTTTAGACAAATAACATAAGAGAATTTATATTTATAATTAATATGAGTGTAACAGTGATATATTATCAATAATAATATTGAATGTTGTACCATGTAAATGTATCTATGTATAACCAATTTTAATTTATTTGTATGATGAAAAAACTCATAGGAACTCTATAAATGAACTAATAATGTAAAAGAGTGTATGTATGAAATTTTTAATAAGTGATAGAAGTTTCAATTAATCTGATTGCAAAAGACAATATCTTATTGGTTATAAAATATGACAGAACAAATTGTGAATCAATAAATAAACTTTGGAATAGTGACCTGAAAAAGAACAAAAGACTGTTTGTTGAAAAAAGTAGAGAATCGAGGGGACGCTTAAAAAGAAGGGAAGCTGGTCTCAAGAAGCGAGGAGTGTGTGTGATGGTGTTCCTGAAATTTCAAGATATTCCCGGTTCAAGACATTTAAATCTATAAAGTACTATTAAATACAATATTAGTAATACTCACAGTCAATTGTATCAAGTTTTTCGGCAAGAATTTACGAAATTTTCATCAATTTTGGTTTTTTGGAACTTCAGCGGAGTGTTCCTGGGATCCAGAGACTTTCATCCCAATTCAAGAGCAACAGGTCAGTGTTTATAAATCATTATTGGCCAATAATCAGAGTAAAAACTCAAAATACTCAAATAAGTACTTAATTACATAAATTGATAAACTTTTGCAAATATGATCGATCTGAAAAAGAAAGAAACAGACTTTGTATAGTGAATTCATTGCATAAATCGTTAAATTTAATAAAAGGCCGAATTTTCAATAAATTGAAATATTTACTTACGCCATTTTGTAATCGCATAAATCTGGTGATTGAAATTTCATAATGTAATAACTATTTCCATCTGTAAATAATTTCTATTTTCTATCTATGTATATAACAATTTCTTTCCACAGCAATTTGTATCATATATAACTATGATTTATATATAAATTCTTTTATGTGTTTGAACCATTCACTTGTTCGTCAACAAACGTTGTATAATATGAACAGATGCTTCTTACGTATCAGAATTGTTCGTTTTATGTTAAAGCGCATGACTAGTTTTTCACGCATGCGCATTGATGTAACTATTAAAATAAATAAGTAGATACAATATAACCATTGGCGTCTCATATTTTTTTTTATCAAATATATAAAATATTAAATTTAAATTGATTTCAAAATAATGTGTTTTCTTTTTATTTAAACAATTACAACAATACAATAAGCCAGGACTCGAAGAGAAAAAGGATTTCATGCTCCCGAAATAATTGATATATAATTAAAATAACCAAATATTAAAAACAAACTGAGCTAGCCAAACTAAACAAAAAATCTAAATTATAAACATATACATTTAAATTTCATAATCAAAATTAAGTAAGCATTTATCATAAATAGTTTAATATATATATATATATATATATATATATATATATATATATATATATTAGTGCCTTTTTTACTAGAGAATTCTAAACAAAAACAATTGGCTTTCTGTCATTTTCTAGATAAGACTGGTCACAAAAACAATGTAGATAAGATAGTCACTATTCGTAAACAATTCTAGGAAACCCTGCGCGTCCGCCATAATTTTAACTTTCATACCTGGCTTAGACAGAGTTGGATTTAGGGTCTATACCAGTGTGCTGTTTCGTAACAATATAGTTGAATGTCTACTACAGTCGACCTAGTTCAATTAAATTATAAACAAAAACAATAATTATTATTGTTCTTTAACAAAAAATTTGGTCATTGTCGGTGAGTACCAATCCTTGGTTACAAAACTAAAATTCCCGTAAATGACGTCACTATGTACCACACTTTGGTCATTTTTGCAGACATTTCGGGTTGTTAGCCCGATACAGCCTCGGGAATGCATTAGAGGTGTGCTTAACAGTTCATCTCAATGAACTAGTTCATGTGAAATAGTTCACCAAAATGAACTAGTTCGATTGAACTATTAACGCCAGAAACCGAATTACTATTACAATACAATAATTCTTATTTAGTTACAATGATTTATCATATTATTGTTATTAGGACGCTTCTCATTACTAAAGTATTTTACAGTACCTATAAATACATAATTATTAATTAGGCAATATTAGTAAAAATTTTCGAAATAGAATACGAGTAGGTTAGCTGCTCCTTAATTAAATCTTCACTAATCCATAATAAAAATATCAATCAGTTCATTGTAGCATTGTTTCTAGTAGCTTGGTAGCTCGTTCGCGTCGGAACCGCCACGTCACCGCGCTATTGGTTATGTGAGTTCTGTCGTTCAGTCCACGTTCAGTCATGTCATAGTAGTGTAATGTTTTTCTAATTTATTCAAACAATAAACGGGTGGGATAAATTTCAAACACACGGTATGGCTACTCACTAATTTATTCAAACACTAAACTAATCACTAACACTCAGTATATTCACTTAAACTAATTTATATGAACACTTAACTAATTTATATTTACTGTTTGCTATTTTGGTGTATTTATTTCACGAGATCACTTTATCAACTAACTCCTCCGCTGATCGGTCCTTGTTTATATTAATGCCTTTCTTACTAGAAAATTCCGGGCTGCGGCTTACACAGACACAAATAATTTTTCTGGCCTTTTCTAGATAAGTCTGGTCACAAAAACAATGTTTAGATAAGATAGTCCCAAACAGTTATAATAACACTGCGTATCCGCCATAATTTTAATTTTCATACCTGGCTTAGACAGAGTCGGATTTAGGGACTATACCAGTGTGTTCTTTTGTAACATTACCCCCTCCTTGAATGGAAGTTCCTCCTGGAACTTTTGTGTAGCCGAGACTGGATGTTTGAATCGGCAACTGGCCCCATTTCTACACTTTCCGATCTTATGGAAATAGCAGGGCACCGTCTTCATCGGATACTGATAACGGGGGTTGTAGCTGCATATTAATATCTGGACACCGGTATCTTGAAAGATAATATATACCATGTTCCTGATGATTCGCCAATCCAACTGGTTACTCGCTATCTTAGGCATAGCCAGTTTCTACACGCTGAATTCTAACACATGGTCTTGTAGGTTTCGAAGTGCTTCCCACACATCGCGGTGGGTAGATCGATCTTGAAATTCATTTTTAGTTACTACGTAGAAGACGTATCGCGAATTATGTTTCAGTTTCAGTGTCTTGCCAGGGGCTGGAATCTGGTCTTCAAGTTTTTCTAATCGCCCGAACTTCTTTCAAAAGACGGTTGCCAACCCTCGTGCGTTCTTGATACGGGCGGGGATGTTGTATGCCAGTGAATAATCTTCCGGGAGAGTGAACAAATCTTGTTGTTGTTCCGAAGTGACTCCATATCTAGCTTTCCCGGTACCTCCATACGCGCCCATAAATTCATCGAAGGTGAGGTCAGACACATCTCGAATAAGGTTTACTCCGTCCTCTATGTCATGGTCTCCTTCGAATAGCGCTAGTCGGTTTCGGTGAACTACTTTTGGTTTTCCGTTGGGGATCTTGCTTATGCGATATAAAACATCATTGATCCTTTTCTTGATTAAGTATGGACCTTCCCAGGATTTTTGTAATTTTGGAGAAAATCATTTTCTCCTCGTCGGGTTGTGTAACCATACTTTGTCCCCTTCTTTAAAACCGCATTCTGTGGCCTGCGTGTCGTACCGACTTTTCATTCTGTCGCTAGCAACTTGAAGATTTGTTCGAACTAATTCATGAATATCGTCCAGCCTTCTTCTCAATTGGATCGCGTAGTCTTCGCCTGCTAGATTTTCTTCAGGCCTACAGCCAAATTCCAAGTCACAAGGAAGCCTCATTTCACGTCCAAACAGGATTTTAGCCGGTGTTTCGCCCGTAGACTCATTGACGGCAGATCGATAAGCCAATGCGAATAGGGAAAGATACTGGTCCCAATCTCTCTGATGGCTGGATACTACTTTGGACAGGTATTTTCCAATAGTCCTGTTCATTCTCTCGACCATTCCATCTGACTGTGGATTTAATGCTGTTGTCCTGGTCTTCTTTATTCCCAGCTTCTCGCATATCTCCTGGAATAGATGGCTTTCAAAATTTCTTGCCTGGTCACTGTGGACTTCCAAGGGCACTCCATATCGGCTGATGAATTCTTTCACCAATACATCCGCGACAGATGTGGCCTCTTGGTTCGGGATAGCGTAAATTTCCACCCACTTTGTGAAATAATCCATTACGACCAGTATGTATTTGCTACCATTTTCTGTCGTCGGAAATGGTCCAGCGATATCTAAAGCAATCCTTTCAAAGGGGCTCCCAGCATAATATTGTTTCATAGGTGCTTTTCTCTTGCGATGTGGTCCATTACTCGTAGCACAAGTGGTACATTTCTTACACCAGTCCTTCACATCATCGGAGCTGTTCATCCAATAAAACCTTTCACGGACTCGCTGAAGGGTTTTCTTAACTCCCAGATGACCTCCCGATGGACTGTCGTGTAATTTCTTGAGTACCTCAGCTACTCTTGTTCTCGGGATAACTAGCTGTCTCCTTATCTCGGAACCATCATCGTTTTCAAGGACTCTTTTCAACAGCCCTTCTTCCAGGAAAGAGAGTCCCACTGAGCCCAATACGCCGGATCATCTTCAGGTGAGGATCATTCTCCTGATCTTCTCTGATCCTGGTGGATGACCATTCCTCGTTGACTATAGTAGTTCTTGAAACTGCAGCTTCCCTAGATTCCACATTGTTGCAGTGGGAGCAGCCTGTTGGGCACGGCCGTCTGGACAGGGAGTCGGCATTTCGGTGACTCACACCGGCTCGATGTTCGATGTTGAAATCATATTCTTGAAGTCGTTCAATCCATCTAGCGATCTGGCCCTCGGGATTCTTGAACTGCATCAACCACTTTAGTGCTGCATGATCAGTCCGGATTAAAAACTTCCTACCATAGAGATACTGGTAAAAGTGTTCCACGGACTTCACTACTGCCAAAAGTTCTCTTCTTGTGACGCAGTAGTTTCGTTCTGGTTTGGAGAGGACTCTACTGAAATATCCCAGCACTCTTTCTTGCTCTCCTTGGATCTGTGAGAGCACTCCACCAATTCCTACGTTGCTTGCGTCAGTGTCAAGAATAAAGTCTCCCTCTGGTAATGGATATCCTAATATCGGCGCCAAGGTTAAATGCCTCTTCAAAGTTTCAAAAGCCGTTTGACAGTCTTCGTCCCATTGGAAAGCTTTTGCTTCTTCTGTAAGTCGCGTTAGAGGCTTGGCAATATCTCCAAACTTCCTGATAAATCTTCTATAATACGTGCAAAGTCCAAGGAAACTCCTAATTTGATGTTTGTCGGTTGGTCGCGGCCATTGCTGAATGGAAGCAATTTTCTCTGGATCCACCGCCACTCCTTCATTGCTCACTATATGACCCAGATAGTTGACTCGGTTTTGGAACAGCTGACATTTCTACGGGTTTAACATGAGCTGGGCAGCTCGGAGTCGTTTGAATACGTCTTCCAAATTCTTCAGATGTTCGTCAAATGTCTTCCCCAGTACTACGATGTCGTCCAAATAGACCAGGCATGTCTTCCAAGACAACCCTCTCAAGACATTTTCCATGTCTTTCAAATGTCGCAGGCGCATTACAGAGCCCGACTGGCATGACGTTGAATTGCCATAATCCAGATCCGGTGGTAAAAGCAGTCTTCTCTTTATCTTCTGGGTCCATCTCCACTTGCCAATAACCAGACTTCAGGTCCAATGTGGAAAACAGTTTGCTGCCGGCCAAAGTGTCTAGCGTATCGTCAATTCGAGGCAGAGGATAGCTGTCTTTCCTCGTCACGTTGTTAAGCTGGCGATAATCCACGCAGAATCTCGTAGTTCCATCCTTTTTCTTGACGAGCACTACTGGAGACACCCATGGACTAGTAGATTGTTCTATCACTTTTTCTTCTGCCATCTCTCGAATTATTCTTTCAGCTTCCTGTCTCTTCACTCGTGGAAGTCTTCGAGCTGATTGTCTAATTCGCTTAGCATTACCAGTATCGATTTTGTGTTTGACGGCTGATGTTCTGCCAGTCTGTCCTCTTTTTGGTACGAATAAGTCTCGATACTGCAAGAGAAATTCTCTCATTCTCTTTTTTCAGCTCGATCCAAATATTGACCAGCTACTGATAACATTTGTTCGAATCTGGCATTAGAATTGTCAGTGGTCGTTGTTTGGCGAACTATAGACGTCACTGGTACGCAGGTTCCAATCCTAGTTTTCTTCTTGATGGTGACTGGGTAATCATTCACGTTTATCACACGTACTGGGATCTCTTTCGCCGACGTAACCAATCCTTTTCCAATTAGTACTCCTTTGCCAACTTCTTCGTCGTGGTTCCTTGGCTCCATCATCACCGGTGTACCTTCCTCCATGATTCCCTGTAGCCGTGCTACTATCATGGTTTCGCTTCGTGCAGGTAGAACGGTATCTTCCTGTACAGCTGCCAACACCGTGCTGCCTACATGTGGATGAAGGAATACCTCCTCGGAGCCCACTTTAATGGTTTTGTTTCTAAAGTCTAATTGGAAACCATGTACATTCATTACGTTCATTCCCAGAATCACGTCTTCTTCAACGTCAGCTACTATTACCGTATGCGTGAACTTTTCTGCTCCAATTCCCAATTGGATTTGTGTTTCCCCGTGAACGTTGGCACTCTCGCCTGTGGCGGTCCGGAGTCTCGTTGGTAGAAGCTTCTTCTTAGGGTTTATTATCTCTGGTCGTATAATGATTCTATTTGCTCCAGTGTCAACCAGCAGAGCATATTTCTTGCCATTTACTTCGCCATTCACATATACACTGTCGTTGCGACATATGAGCGAAGCTATTAGTATGAGAGGGTCTTTGGAACGATCATGGGTCGGTGCTGCCCCCTCGTAGCCGACCCGTTCTAGTTTTCCTGTGACTGGAGGTTCTTGGTTTGCAGGAGTCTTAGGGCGCTTACTCGAACTACGTACATGCCCTAGCTCGCCACAATTCCAGCATCTGATTTTTTTTGGTTTCTTGTCCATCATACCTTTTATGAAACTGACGAACTGGTCAAATCTGTCTTCGTCACCTTCTTCTTGGATGGTCCTAATTTTGTTATATCCTGAAGCCTTCGTTGCTGCTTCATATTCAAGAGCAGCTGTCAATGCGTCGACTAAGTTTTCGGATGGGCTAAACGAAGTGTCCTCTGCATATCGGGGTCACGTAAGCCATCAATAAAGGCATGAATGCCCAGACATTCCATCATGTTCTCTGGTGCTGACGGATAAGCAAATCGAACTAGTCGGGCAATGTCCACTTCATATTCTTGAAGGGATTCACCACGCTTCTGCCTTCGGTTCTTCAGCTGAGATTGATACAAATGTTCTAGATGTTCATGACCATATCGCATGTCCAACCTCTTCTTCAGTTGCTCGAAGTCATCCGTTTCTTCCAAAGGTATCGTCTGGAGTACATCTAAGGCATCTCCGCGAAGCGCGATGGTTAAGGTCACTGCCTTCTACTTATCGGACCAATTATTCACTCTAGCGGCTGCTTCAAACTGTTTCACATAATTGGTCCACGACATTTTTCCATCCAACGTTGGGGCCTTGACGCGGGTAAAACTGCCAATGTCTTCAAACTTAGGTAGTGTTTCTGGCTTGCAAAGTTTCGTTTGCTCGGTCTTCTTTTCTTCCTCTGGCGTGCCTCGCGTTCTTGAATCGGCAATCTTTTCCTCTAACTCCTTGATTTTCTCGTCTATCGTTGTAATCTTATTCTCGATTTTCTCGTCCATCGTTGACATTTTATTATCGATTTTCTCGTCCATCGATAACATTTTATTCTCGATTTTCTCGTCCATCGTTGACATCTTATCCTCGATTTCAGATTTTAGTGACGAAATTTCATTTTCAATGTCAGCAGCAATGTCGTTTTTCATTAATGAGATATCGGCAGATATATCGTTCTTTAAAGTAGAAATTTTCTCGTCCATGTTCTCGGAAATATTAGCAGAAATGTCGTGCTTCATAGCAGAACTTTTCTCTTCCATGGCAGAAATCTTCTCGTCCATGCTAGCAGAAATATTAGCAGAAATTGACGAGATTAAGGTGGAAGCCTCGTCATTAAATAAAACTGTTTCTGGATCAAAGCCGTAATTTTCCAGTGCCACTTTAAGTCTTTCTACTAATTCACTTTTCTTACCGGACGTTTCCAACTCACGATCTTCCAATTCCGCTCTTAATTCCGCCACTTTCAGGTCCCTTAATCTCTTGGCCATTTTTACGTAGATATTTATTTATATTATTCCACTTCTGACACCAATGTAATGTTTTTCTAATTTATTTAAACAATAAACGGGTGGGATAAATTTCAAACACACGGTATGGTTACTCACTAATTTATTTAAACACTAAACTAATCACTAACACTCAGTATATTCACTTAAACTAATTTATATGAACACTCAACTAATTTATATTTACTGTTCGCTATTTCGGTGTATTTATTTCACGAGATCACTTTATCAACTAACTCCTCCGCTGATCGGTCCTTATTTATATTAAATCCTTCCTTACTAGAAAATTCCGGGCTGCGGCTTACACAGACACAAACAATTTGTCTGGCCTTTTCTAGATAAGTCTGGTCACAAAAACAATGTTTTGATAAGATAGTCCCAAACAGTTATAAAAACACTGCCTATCCGCCATAATTTTAATTTTCATACCTGGCTTAGACATAGTCGGATTTAGGGTCTATACCAGTGTTCTGTTTCGTAACAGTAGTAATAGTAGTTCATATTTATTAGTTCTGTCATTCAGTCTACGGTCCACGTTCAGTCATATTAGTAGTTCATTTTGAACTAGATCATTTTAGCAAAGTGAACTAGTTCATTTTCCTTGTTGACTGAATTAGTTCCTTCTTCTAGTTCGTTCGCGAACTACCCATCTCTAGAATGTATATAAGTGACCAAGTTTATTATTGGATATTGTTCAAAGCGTCTAATACATAAACTCTATTGATTTTCAGTCCACTAGAGCCAGTACAACGGATGCTATGGTACTTGCTGTACCAAATTTTTGGTCATTTTTGGAGAAATATCGGTTCGTTAACACGATACAGCCTCCGAAGTATATATGTCGCAGGCTTATTATAAAATCAGTCGTATTATAATAAGCCTAGGCTTTTTCTATACGACTAGGCGTATCGTAATACTACTGAAATTATTAAAAATCTCACGATTTGACTGATAATTTCAGGCGTATTGGAATACGCCTGCCGCTTGTTAAAATGAGTTACCGCATGAATGTCTTAGAATCCGACTAAATGAAATCCGTCGTATCATAATACGATTGACGGTGTGCTAGGCGAATTATAACCATCATTGTTGTTGTTGGTGAGCTTTACTGAGTGTTCTATTTTTGTGTAATATTTGGCAAAACATTTATATTTAAAATGAGTGCTGAGTTGGACAATGTATTTGTACATAAAGACGATTATTATGAAGAACTAGAAAAGTTTTATAACGGTAAGAAAACCAAAAACATAAACATAGCCTCTTAGTAATAAAAACCTTTGTGGTTTCGAAACTAATAAATATTTTTTTCAGAGCACTAAAAAAGTTGTAAAAAGCCTTGGACGTTTGAAAAAATGAGAGAATTAAGTGATATTTTAATTAGTTCTCGTGAGGAAAAAGACAGAGGAATTAGAAGAAATAATAACCAGTAGTATTTTTCTCGTATTTACGAAACTATGGAAATAGGTGGGACAAGAAAAATTATCAAAAAAAGGACTGAAGAAAATGATGATATAACTTTTATAATTGCCTTTGAGGATTTTTATACCAAACTAGTTGAAATTCATATAAGTACTGGTCATGGAGGCCGCGATAAGATCTTAATGGCTTTGAAACCTAAATATGCAATTCCCAGACCAGCAGTAGAAATATTGTTAGATGCTGTACAACCTGTGCCGAAAAAAAAACAGCTTCCTAAACAGGGTTTAGTGGTCAAACCTATTCTATCAATAGATTTTAATCATCGAGGACAAGTTGCCCTTATAGATTTATAGTCAACTCCTGGCGGAGAATACAAGTGGTTGATGAACTACCAAGACCATCTTACAAAATTTATTCATTTGAGGCGTTTGAAATCTAAAAATGCGAAGGATGTATGTGAGGAACTTCTAAAAATGTTCTTAGAATTTGGAGCACCAATCGTCTTGCAAAGTGATAATGGCAGAGAGTTTGTCAATCATATTATTCATGAAACGGTTGCTAAATGGCAAAATTATCAATGGACGCCCGCGACACCCTCAAACTCAGGGAAGTGTAGAAAGATCAAACCAAGATGTAGAAAACATGCGTAAAGCTTGGTTAAAAGATAATAACTCTACAAATTGGTCAGTCGGTTGCTATTTCGTACAGTGGCAAAAAAATTCTTCGTATCACAGAATTATTAAACGTTCACCATATAAAGCTATATTTGGGGTAGATTTCCGAGTTGGCTTGTTTTCTACTAATTTACCATCTGGAATTATTAAAACGATAAATACAGAAGGTGATTTGGAAACAATTTTAAATGACTCTTCAGTTGATAAATGCTCTGGAGATACCTCAGCAGATCCTTATGAAACATCTAGTGGATTAGTAGATAATGTCACATCCTTATGAAAATATAACCTTTATTGTAAGAATTGTATTAATATTCACACACCATGTAATTTTTGTTGGACTGCACAACAGGTGAAAATGTTTTGTGATAACAAAGTTGTGATTGAAGGACCATATTTTTTTGTGTCTACCTTTTTTCTACTAGAATTATAGAATCTTCAAAATCATTGCATTAACTGATGTTTGATAGCCAACGTTTTAGTTATACTAACTCTGGAAGCTACTACAGTAGCTGATAGTTTGAATTTTCTATGCTTCGCTTCTTATATAAAAGCGGAAAAGTTCATTTGGGGTCCGATTTTTAACATAACATAACTGTAATGTAATAAATGGTGAAATTTTGGTTTTAAAGTGTCACAAAACAAAATTTTATACAATGAATTAAGTTGTGCTACATAAAAATTTAACCTTTGGCAGTTTTGAGTAGAGACAGTCGGAAGAAGTACTATATTTAATATTTTTATTAACCACACATACATTTTCCAATACTCATTATCAGTAGGTACAAAGGGTCCAATCAGTATCCCGGCATAAAGCTAAAAACATTAAATGAAATTACTGTCTCGACCCTTACTTCGTGGAATCTACTCATATTAGTGTTTTAAATGAAACTCAACGTTTCTAGCTAGAAACGTTGAGTTTCATTTAAAACACCACAAAACATTTCATTTGAGAGGCACTCATATTTATTTTTTTCTTTCTTAAATTATCTTCTGTTATAATAATTCCAGCATGGGAACCCAAAGGATTACCCACTTCAAAATCAGCAAAATATATTAATAAAGGTATAGTATCTTTATGTAAGTTGTGATTTAGAACTATGTTGCTCCAAAAAGATGTTTGAATAATATTATTTATTTAATCATTATCGCCATCTTTTCGTAACATAACCATATTCCATTGTTTTTTTAGACCAAAGGTAATTCAAACAAGCATTTTAAAATTTTACTTGGAGGAACATATTGTACAATAACTGGTTTCAAAGTAATTTTTTTTGTAGATTCTAACCTTTCGCCAATTACAAGTGCAATCAAATCTCCTGATTCTTTTAAAAATTTAAAACGCAAATGTTCACTTTTGTAGGAGGAAAATATTTTCTCAAATATATCAAAGCCCAAAATATCTTTTACAAGACTTTCAGGCACCTCAATTTTTTTTAAAATATGACTAAAATTTTCCTGTAACATGTTCATAGGTTCCCTCAATAATTGAGCAAGGTAAGATAATACAATTTGAACATCTTTTCTAGTGAAACTGCACTGACCATATAGCTTGCAAAAAAATGATATTAATTTTTCATCGCAACATTTAAAAAAAATTTCCTTTGTATACTGAAAGGAGTCAAAAGTATTTCTGTCTTCACATTTAGTAGGAACATCAATTAATGTCTGTCTTTGTTCAAGAACTTCTACAACAATTGGAGTTTGCTTATAGACATTTTTATTAATTGATTTACCTGTAATAACTACATGACTGTCTAAATGTTTTAAATATGAATTTAGATTAGGGAAATGTCTGTGACATTTAATTTCAGCACATTTAAACTTAGTTTGATTGGTACATCTATGAATTTTTAAATGAACAACAAAAACTTTTTTTTTTCATTAAACAAAATCCACAAATAGGCATTTCTCATTTATTTGAAAAAGATGACCAATCTTTAGTGTGTGAAAATTAATAATTCTTTCACATGTGGAAAATGAAAATGAAAATAGTAATTAGTTTCTCTTAGATTATTAACTCAACACTTACATACATTTTTTAAGATCTGATATAAGGGTACTTGATGGAGAATGTTCCATTTCAAAAATCACTTCTTCAATAAGTTGCCAGATATATTGACACTCGGGAGGGTACTCAATATCTAATGCATGAAACGTTTTGCAAAGGATCTCTAAGGTTCTTATTATAGAATCAAAGGTGTATATAACGGCATTGATTACGGCCAGATATGTTGATACGTTGTTCAAAAGTCTACAAATAACTCCAAAAGGTTGAAGTTTGAGACAGCAGTTAGTCAATTTCTCCATTCTCTCAGCCTTTTTCTGTTCAAGTTCCTTGAAGTTCCATAAAAAAATTGGAATTTATTACACATTTTGTTTCTAAAATAGTTATTTTGGATGCTATATTGCGAAATATCACTTTTGCAATCGATAATGAAGTTTTTTCATTCGAGAAGTAAAAGAATTTCGTATCGAGTATCAAACAACAGTTTTTCAAAAACTGTGCTTTATTTGTAAAAATCAAATTAAACATATTAACATTTTTAAAAACATAAGGAACTCATCTTTCGAATGGTTCAAAAATATTAAGGGCCACCCTTTTAAATAAATCAAGTAATTTTTATTTGAGAATAGGCACTTTTTTCCTCGCCCCATATAAATGTGAATTTTTTAATGAGTGGGAAAAAACTTTTCTAAATTTGAAACGTATTGGTTGAAACCGCACATTTTTATCTTATTGCGTTTAGTAAATAATCATGTTTAAAATGTGTCAGTTTATACATCTTTAAAAGTTCAGATATGCGGTAGCCGTTTTTTCCGATTCTCAAGCATGCTACTGCAGCAATCAAAAATAATTAAAATTTGATTTTTAGGTGGATATAGATCCCTTATTAATAACTTTTTTGGGAGAACTGGCATAATCGAATTTTAAAATGCTCTTCAATAACAAATTGTTAAAAAATTCGTAAAATGAATAAAACTGATGTGAGAGGAAAATATTGGAGGAAATGTTGGAGGAAAATATCCTATTTTAGTAATATATATATATATATATATATATATATATATATATATATATATATATATATATATATATATATATCTGTGCATGGCTTCATACATTGAAATTTTAATAATACTTACAACCCTCATATCTAAAAGCAGCAAATAATTCGTAATTTTTAAGAAATCATGTTTAAGTGGTAGGTATTGTGGAATATCTAAAGCAAACTTTGAATCAATTTATATTTTATAACTTCTTATACCTATTCGGGCCGGCGATTTAAGAGGGAACAAAAATCTCCCGCCAACATGTATGGACACTACTCAACGACCTAATACACGATTTAGTGCTTTAATAATAAACGATGGCTTTTGCTAAATTTTAACAAACATAATTAAATAGGTACATGTACTTCCCTCTGAACATCTTCGGACAAACCAAAAGTCTCCATTTTCATATGATACCACACTATATACAAACCATGAAAATAAAACAAGCTGGTAAAAGCTAAACATGGTCGCTTTCGCTACTAAACATCCGAACAATAAATGAATAAAGAGGAATTTGTCCAATCTGTGCTTGTCCATTGATATAATATCTCTCTCTCTCTCTCTCTTTGCTAATGGCTAATTGGTGCGTATTAGCGGTAATTTTAAAATTAAGACAATAGATATATCGTACGTATCTAACCGAAATTAGTTTTTATACAACAAGTCGGACATTTATTATACAACTAACCATATAAAGGCGGTATTATTGTGTTAAAAAACTGGTATAGTAACCCGTATATAATTTTTGTATTTTGATCATATAATTTGTGGCAAACTTGTGAAAATATAAGGAGTATATGATAATTTTATACAACTTGATTCGGATAGGTAACTACAGAAAAAACTTGTATAGCAGTTATACACCCTTACTTAGAATAACATTTGTGTTTGCTGCAATATAATTGTATTTTATCAATATTATAATATTAATTTGTGGTTATATATCTTGGGTCAGGATAAAACTTATATTGGGTGATTTTCCTCAGTGTGTAAACAAAGAAATCGAAATCACTGTGACCGATGTAGATAACACCGATGAGGGCACAATACTTACCGATGTAAATAATACTGATAACAGCATAATACTTACCTATGAGTTAGAAGAACCAAGACAAGAATATACTATAGACGATTTATCCCAGCAGAAATTTGTTTGTTATCAAGAAGAAAATATTGCCTACGTTTCCAATCAAAAATGTATAGAATGTGATCAAAATAATTCAAGTGCATCAAATTCCACAAGTGAACCAAACAGGAAGTGTAATTTATGTAAACATGAAGAAATAGTGTAGAACCAAAGGAAAGGTTGTGCCTTGAACCAAAAACGAGCTGCAGAAAAAATGCTAGAAACCAGCAATAAAAAATTAAAACCTCTTGATATCGGCCAAAATATTGCAATTGAAGTTCCTAAAGTACCGGGTGTCCATCTTTATTTTCCCTCATTTTAACTGCCCATAACTTCTAAACGGTTTGAGATAGAAACATGCGGTTTTCAATAAAGTGTTTCATTTTATCACAAGTTTTGTTTAAAAAAGTTAAGTTTTTTTTATTCGTTTTGCCTACGTCACAACAAAAATGACGGACGTTTGACAATGTTTTTGTTAATGGAACAGCCAGTATATTTTTTTGTAGTTTGAAAGAACCAACCTTACCTACTCTTCAGTGCAAATTTTTTTAAAACCGGTTAACGTGTAACTGAGCAATTAATTTTTAAAATGAGAGATGAAAAGTAGTATGTAATCACAAAACGTAACAACAGTAACATTCAATTTTATTCAAAACAAGACACAAAGAAAAAAGTGATAGTTTTAATTAATTAAATGTTCAATGTGCCGCCCTTCTTCATAAATACACTTGTTTAACCTTACATATGAATTTGTAAAAGGCTAGCGCAACTTATCTTGGGTATTACTGTTAGATGCATGAGGAATATTAATCTTTAATTCATCCAAATTTTGTGGTGCAGAATTATACGCTAAAGATTTTACATATTCCCATACAAAAAAATTAGTAACTGTTAGGTTACGTGAATTATGAGCCCATTCTACTGGACCACTTCTGCCAATTCAGTTGTCACCAAATTTATTGGAAATAGAGTTTCTAGCTAATAAAGAAAAATGGGGGGGTCCTATTCAATCCTTTCTGTTCACACCGTTGCACTATGATTTTAGCCAATTTAAGACAAGAAGTCAATAGACCTAAGGGATCAAAAATTTTGGAGATGGTTGATAAGACAAGTCTTTTTGTAGTCTTATGATTGAAATTGTCGACCTTGATGTTATAAAGCAACTTATCACTTTGACAGGACCAAGTTAAACCCAATGTTTTTGTATTTTCATTCGGACAGAACTATAAAATGGGGCACGATAGACTTGAATCAATACATTTTAATACTTTAGGATCGTTGGAATTCCATTTACGCAGATAAAAACAACCTGTCTTGAGAATGGAACAAATTCGTTTACATAAAAGTTGAGCTTCTTCGATTGTGTTTGCACCCGTACGTAAATCATCTACGTAGAAGTCTTGGGGGATAATTTTGCTGGAAATAGATTTCATTCCAATTACCATTTAATTGCACGTCTTGATCCAACTGAGATTAAAAAAATAATTCCAACATGTCTGTATAAGTATTTCCATTGATTGTTTTTCAGCTAAAAAATATGGTCCATGTAATTTATTGTTGTTGACAGCACACCACCCGTGTGGATTTACTTCAGACCAAATTCTGCAATTATGTTTATTAACTTTAGACTTACTAATGTCGAAATGGGAAGCAACTTCTCTTAACGACGATTTTGGATATTTTCTAACAAAGTTATATACAGCTATGGTGTATCAAAATAATTGTTAATTGGTATTTTTTTCTTTCGAGATAATGATCCAGTTTCTTTATAAGTGCGGAACCAACTTCGAATTGTTTTTGAAGTGGGTGGTTATTTATTAAAATCTCTGAAAAAACGTTTTTGAGTTAAAATCACAGATTTTGTTTTAGCAAAGGTAAGTACAACATTTGCTTTTTCTACGTCTGAAAACACCATTTTCACATAAAAACAGACAATAACAATGACTGACAATTCGCAAAGTTGATGAAATTGACATAAAACTTCCAAAGCTTACTATGATTAAAAGTACTAAGTAAACATCTCTCATTTTAAAAATTAATTGCTCAGTCACTCGTTAACCGATTGTAAAAAAACTTCCACTGAACAATAGGTAAAGGCCGGTTCATTCAAACTACAAAAAAATATACTGGGTGTTCCATTAACAAAAGTCAACAAAAAAATTGTCAAACATCCGTAATTGTTTGTTGTGACGTAGGCAAGACGAATAAAAAACTTAACTTTTTCAAACAAAACTTGTGCGAAAATGGTTCATTTTGGTGAAAAGCGCATGCTGCTATTTCAAATCGTTTAGAAGTTATGGACAGTTAAAATGAGGGAAAATAAGGATGGACACCCGGTAGATAGAGGACCACTTGGTTCCAAAAATATATTAGGAACTGTAGTAGACGTTACTAACGGAGTTTATCGAATTGGTACCTCAGATGGTTTATTAAATCGATGGTTTTCGAGGGGCGAAATTACCGACTGCCAAACCAATGAACTAATTAATATTCCACAAGGAAAAGATATTTCCTTGAGAGAAGCCCTAAGATTATTTTCATAATTCGAAGGGCAGGGATTTAAAAGAAGTTCTTGCAAGTGGAGCAAGATAAAGTGTCCGAGAAACAAATGTCTATGTTTTAAAGCTCATATGAAATGTTCAAGCAAATGCCATAAAAGCGGACCATGCTCTAATAAATAAAAACCATGTTTACTATTTTTTATATTTACCAGTTTGGAGTGTGTTCAAAATTGTTCAATGTTAAAAATCAATGTTTTAATAGATAATCCAAATCTATTATTTGTATTTTTAACAGTTCAAAGTGTTCAACGTCAATGTTTAAGTATTCGCCTGGCATACCATCAGTCGTATTATAATATGACGGATTTCATCTAGTCATATTCTAAAACAATCGCATTCAGGTTCATTTTAACAATAAGACTAACAAGCGGCAGGCATATCACAATACGCCTGAAATTATCAGTCAAATCGTGAGATTTTTAATCATTTCGGTAATATTACGATACGCCTAGTCGTATAGAAAAAGCCTAGGTGTATTATAATACAACTGATTTTATAATAAGCCTGCGACATATACAAGTGACCAATTATATGGTAAGATATTATTCAGGACGTGTTACATATGCGGAAAAGTTAGTTTTAATCATTAAAACCGTATATATTTTTATAACACAAACATTTTACAAAAAGGTGACTGCGAAATTATGTTTCTTTTTACTTTTGGTTTTTATTATTGCCCGCTCAATTGTCAAAACCAACTTTTCTAAAAACTACTTTGGTATAAGGCCACTAACCTATCCTAACACTATTCTAGCATAAGACCACTAATCTTTCTCAACAATGGAGACCATTAAAACATGTGACAAAATTAAAATAATAAAAACTGCCCTGGAAAATTCAAGAAAGAAAATGTACTATCTATTACAAAACTCCTTTCTTTACGAAATTACAATCTTGACATAATTTTTTGGAAAAAGAAATAATGTTACCGATTCTGAGGTTGTTAAAGAAACTACATTATAAGTGAAATCATCTTTTGGCTTAGCAAAAAAACTTATAAAGACATGTATTTGACTGAAAACCAAAATTATATTCCAAAAGATTAGGAAGAGATGGAAAGAAAAAGTAATATAATCGAAAGTCATAAAATACATACATCAAAATTTATAACCCCAGTCGGCACCTGCGATATTTTCTGAAGTTTCCATGAGTTTTCGTGTATTTTCCTTACGCCAAGAACATTGTTGTATGGATATGTGTATTCTAGGAGCTATAAAAATGTAAAATTCGTATTGGAGATAGAGTCATAAAATACAAAAATACAGAAAGAAAAGATGGGAACAATTTCGGTTGCGTAAGTAGGGGAAGTCGGGGTCACTATTAACAAAAATTGGATTTTTTGTTGTAGCTTCGAAATAATTCAAGATATTATGTACTTTATTTTTATGTTACGTGAAGTAGAATGAATGAATCAAAAATGAGAGGAACGAGAGGGATAATATTGAAAATAATGTCAACATATAAAACAAAACAAATACGTGCGAGCCATGATTTTTTCATTATCAAAAATGATTTATATGGGACTTAAAATATTTTTATGAAGGCCACAATTGGGCCGAAACGTCAAAAACTACTTCTATTAAAACTAGTTATTTGTATGCTTAGGCCGCGAAATACCTTTTTAACGTACCGAAAGAATAGCAAGATAATCTTGAGGTCGTTAAAAAGTTTCGCGGCCATGGCATACACACTATTTTTCGTGCAATCGTTAAAATTATTAAACTAGATAATTGTAAATGAATATATTATTCCTCTAAAATCAACAGCAGTTCAATTTATTTAACAATGGTAACGTGTGCTATGGAAATGATATGTTTCTATATATACAAAATATTTTGACAGTTCTTGACAAAACGCAAAATGTCTGATACTGATAGCGAGATTTCAGTACCTTCCACTCCTCCTGAACTCAAAAGCGTTGTAAATTCGGCGCTAACAGAATATTAAGACGATGTCTGAAAACATTTTATTGGCTTATTTAATACATAAATCAAATGTTGTAAAAAGTATTCATCCTAAATAATATAAGTACTTGTGTATTTGTTGGTATTCAATAAAAAATCATCCTTGTCTTTGTAGTATTTTCGAAATGTCAAATTTGGAAGTGATATTCAAATTTGGAAGTGACGTTTGGTTTCGCGGCCGTTGCTATGGGTAACGGCTGCGAAATTAAATTTCGCGGACTGTGCTGAGAACGCGAAATACTGACTTCGCGTGCAATTGCACGAAAACGTTATTTATTGAACTTGACCAAAAATCAGAACATTTATTCAAGAAAATGTATATAAATGGTTTCAGGAAGTAGAAAATTGAAAAAATACATGAAGTACAACTTTTTCCAAATTTTATGTTCCGTACAGTTCAGTAGACTATGGGACATCCTATACAATATGTATAGGTTGTGGATGTTCTCACGTTCGACTTCCAAGGTCCTCGGAACAATTGAGCAATTTATCTCTAGACAATGAAAATAAATGGATGTCTGTACAATTATGTACAATTCTGAGGTAACGTTAATCTTCTAGTTTCATTTTTATAAAGTGAATGTTAGTTGCCAATCCAAGTGCAATACTCGCAAGAATTAAATTTGTAGTTTACTAAAACTATTTTTTTTCAAATGAATTTCATTTTGCTACAACTAGGTGAGACTCGAAGCTATATAAAATCTAATTATAATAATGAAAAACGTTAAACGGTAGATTATATTGGCCAAATCAATATTTCTAATAACAATTCCTGTGTTTTGAAACGAAAATCGAAAGAACTAAATAAGTGCAAGGGCCCCATTATTTGTTTGGTCTACCGAACCTAACAAGTCTTCATCATTATCATCATCATTGTTATCATTGGCAGATAAAACATCATTATCTATATTTTCCTCATCAACATACTCATTATCGCTATCATCGCTGGAAGGAACATAGGAATTGCTGGAATCTGGATACGGCTCAGATTCTTCTGAAGAGGAATAATAAACATATATTCCCGGTTGGGATCGTGTTCGGGATGATGAAGGTATTTCTTCTTCCATTTCCACATGGTCGGAAGGAGTAGTTAAAAGGTTAACAGATAAGTTAGCTGGAGCAGAAATATTGCTGAGCGACTCCTTAATTTTAACTGTTAAACCAGAATTAGTACGAGCTACAGCAGAACATAAATTCTTGGATGTGTTACCCGATAAGCTTTCAGGAGCAGGAACATTTCTGGGTGACTCCTTATCTTTAACTGTTAAATTAGAAGTAGTACTAGGCACAGCACTAGTTGCAGTTTTTTCCAACAATTTCAATTTTTCAAAAGTTACAAAAATGGAACAAGAGTCACTTTACCCTATGCTTATGCGTGAGAAAAAGTAACATAAACTTACATGGTCAACAATTTAACTGGTTCTTGCGGTAAATAAATACACGAGATTGTAAAAACATTACAGTAAAATCTTAAAATAGACAATAATAATTGCCTTTATCACCTTTTCTAGTATTATATATAACTAAGTATTACTAAATAAATGAATAAACAATTGATTTACCTGAACTGACTGCGATAAAAACACTTTCTGTACTCCGTTTTTAAGGTTATATTGCTTGTTAACTTCAGCGCGTCGACTCTATCGGAGTAAACAACATTTTTTGCTAGTTGCCATTTGTGGTACACGACGGTTTCATGAAAAAAGTTTCATTGTAGCCGTCGTGTACCACATATGGTGCACTCAGAGAAAGCTATAAAACAACGAAAAATTTTTAAATTATAGTTTCAAATATATTTATTGACTACAAACGTACAAATCAAATATAACACAAAAAACAAACAAAAAAATTCGTCTATGGACAATCTATGTCTGGTTTAGCCGTCGTCTCGAAAATTCTGGATAATTCACGTAATACATTCCTTATCATTTGTGGAGGAATGTCTTAACATGTTTCTAGAATTATCCTCTCCAGGGGTCAATATCTGGAAACGGCGCTTTCTGGTAAACTTTTTGTTTGAGGTAACCCCATAAAAAGTAATCAAGGGGGGTTAGGTCAGAGGATCTAGCAGGCCAAAAGAGATCAGATTATCTGTGAATAACTTTTCCATGTAACAAATTTTCAAGATAATTCCTAACATTTATTGTACTGTTGCATGCAGCACCGTCTGGTTGGTACCAAATACATTGACATTCTATTAAGGGTAGTTCGTCCATTAATTAATTGATATGAGTTTGTAACTGCAAATAACATTCGGCATTCATAGATTAGCGAAAAAAGGTCCTATTAATTTGTTATTATAAACGCCACATCACACGGTCGTCACTTGCTCCAGTCCATCGCTTGAGGAAGGTCATACTAGCAGAGTTGGTCACTGATACAAAACAACTCATAGACGACTTCACCGACAACTTGGACAACTCCAACAACAAACCCTATAATCCCACGTGATCTGTCGAATTTTTCAGTTCGACAGTTCATTGTAATCACTTTAGAAGTGTTACAACTATTTATTTCGAAACATTTTTTTATTTATGAAATCCTGAAGTAACCCGTATCAAATCCAACAGAAACCACACCAGACGCAGGAAGGACATTTAACCCCGGTAAATATAAACATCCCGCAAAGCTAATAAGTCAGGACACCTTTAACTGGGGAGACAACTCCCTCCGGCAGTGAATCCGCTGTTGGTATAAGCTTTCACAGCCAATTTTCACACCTATTCCCAACATAAAATCACCCAAAATGCCTCCCAAACGCACCCGCAGATCCAAAAGCGCACACAACCGTTTACTGCGACAAATCGAAGAACTGGAAAAAAAATTGAACTCCACCACTCCAGATAACAATCTTCAAATTCATTCTCCCCAAACCCTCAAAACTCCTCCACGTCAACCCCAAAACATACTTCCATCGCATCCCCCCCCCCAGGTCTTACGCTTCTTATGTAAGATCCCAAACCCCCACTCCCTCAGTTGTCCGACAATCATCCAGTCCCGGCGAGGATGATTTCACCCTCGTCGGGAAAACAAAACCCCGATCTACCCCAACTCCTTCCCCCTCAACAAACCCACATCAACCCCCTCCCCCCCACAACAACACAACATTCACACAAACCCTTAATTTCAGAAACCTCCCACCCCAATATTCAACCCAAAAATCTCTTTTCACCCTTTTAAACACTCTCGAACTTCTCAACGGACACATCCTTTATCTGAAAGTGAATTTCAATAGAACCACCCTTCTGAAAAACTCTTCCTCGATATCAGTCACAACAATCCTCACAAAAATCCAAAACGCCACTGGTGATCCCAACATCACCATAAACATCTTAAACTCCACGCAACGTCCACCCCAACCAGCCAAAACTCTAACACCCTTTTACTCATTTGTCTGCAGGAATGTAGATACAACGATCCGTCTCGAAGAATTCGAAGAAATTCTTCACGATCAGCAATTCCCTTTCGTCCAAACTTGGCGAATCATCGCCAAGTCTACAAACAAACCTACATCGAAGTTCCGCATCATCACACACTCCGAAATCCATTACCACCAAGCCCTTACCTCCGGCATCTCATTTTATGGTCTCCCACACCAGTGCGAGCCATCCAACGCCAACCCGCTGCCGCCAGTCCCAAAATACTGCAATCCATGCACTTAAACCGGACATTCCTCTGATTGATATCAGTCTAAACCGATATTCCCTTCTTGCAGCCAAATCGGCCACCGCACCGAAAATTCCGATACTCCTACCTGCACAAATTGCAGCGGACCTCACGCCGCCTTCCACCCTCGCTGCCCCCATAGGCTAACCACACCAAATACCCCCCAAGGGACTGCCTCAATCACACTCGAAAATCTACCAGCTCCCTTCGAACTCTCAACTGACACCAAAATCATAATAGAAATCCTAACTGTCACCCTAATGAACGCCATTCCCAACTCGAGGTACATCATAGCCAACACTCTTCGTCACTTAATTCCGTCCATATATCGACACCACTGCTCTATCACAAACAGAGGCAATCTAAAGATGCCCAGCCTCGCCCTACAGTGGAACCGCATCCTATATCATGTCCTTATCTCGAATATCTCCATATATCTAACTGTAAATACCAACAAACCCAACCAAAACTCTCTTTCTTTCTCTCCCTCTCTCTCTTTCTCTCTCTCTTCGTCTTAAACGAATATTGGTCATGACACTTTAATACAAAGTTGCGATTTTTCTCAGACTACCAGCGACAATTTTGCGACGAGACAGTTCCATTTGACGAAAATGTCGCCTCATCGGAAAAAATTATATGACTCGTAAAAAAGGGTGCACCTCTAACTCTCCTTGGATGAGAGAGCAAAAATCAAAGCGCCTATCATAATCCCTTTCTTTTAATGTGTGTACGATTTTTGGTTTGTATTTATTTAGTTTTAAAATTCTTGCCACAGTATTTGTACAAACATTTTGTTGTAACAACTTTCTTTTGCGCAATGACAATTTTGGATTTGCTACAACAGACAACATTACATCAAACTGCGTATTCTCATCAGCAACCAGTTTTCGACGTTTTCCATTAAAAATATTTTTAATACTTCCAGTTCTTCTAAATTTATTTACTATTTTCGTTACAGTTGATTGGGGTATATTTTTATTGGGATGTCTATTATTGAAAATATTTGCTGCTTCTCTATGCGTTTTATAGTAATCTCCCACAATCAAAACAATTTCTATTTTCTCTTCATCAGTTAATAACGCTACCGTTTTTATGTGTCTTATAAATTCCAATGCTGTTTGAAATTTACTGTCAACATTTCCTTCTATCAACAAATTATTTGTTTGTCAGTGCATCATAGATTACATGTAACTACGGTTAAATTTTATGACTGTATTTTAGGTTTTAGATAATGCAGAACTTTTTATGAAGAATAGCTTTTCTTCTAAAATTAATAATAAGAAAGTTTTCCAAATGATTCCAACTTAGGGGAACATATTGTATAGTAGAAACACTTCCATACCTTAGGATTCCTGAAATTTCTAGTATGCGGCTCGCTCTCCACAGAAATGTTAATAAAAACTATCACAAAAAAATTTTATCCTTCGCAGAAATCGGTGCGCTCGCGACAAAATTTTAATTTTAGATATCGTATTAGACAGAGTCGGATTCAGGGATTACACCAGTGTGCGATTTCGTGACAGATTAATGTCAAATGAAAAAAAAATGGGTACTTTGAAACAATCTCTCAGTCGTTCGGCGTTACCAATCTTTTTTGGGCCGAATTTGGATGTTTTGTTAGGTGGATCGGAGTCCAATCAAGTTTGGGAACCAGTGGTATAGAGTATATGGTATCCGGAAAATTCTTCGAAAGCAATTCTTCGAAAACAAATCTTCGAAAACAATTCTTCGAAAATGCAATTCTTCGAATAAACAATTCTTCGACTAATAATTCTTCGAATAACAATTCTTCGAAGTATCCAAAAGGAATGACTTTGTTCAGAGATATAAATCAGGTATAATTTATCTAATCCCAAGCTTGCAACTGACGATAATCCCTTGGAAATTAGTTTTAATTTAACCCTGTGCAAGTAAATATGGATGCAGAATTTGTTTGTGATATAAATCAGGTATAATTTATCTAATCCCAAGTTTGCAACTGACCTGAATGGGTATAAAAGGGATTGTTTTCCATAAAATAAAATTAGTTTTAATTTAACCCTGTGCAAGTAAATATGGATGCAGAATTTGTTTGTTCAGAAAAAGGAAAACGTAAATTGTTGTTCGAGGGACATTTTTATTTTAAAGATGTTGAAAAAGGTGAAAAAGTGTATTGGAAGTGCGCATTTTTTGAAAAAAGAAAAACAAACTGTCCAGCGAGAATAATTACTGTCGACGATAAAATCAGAAAAATAACAAAAGAACATAATCATATTGCTGCCTCAGAGGTGGAAGCGACCAAAGTGTACGAAAAAATTCGAATCAGCTCGAAAATAAGTAATGATCCTCCGCACAGAATTATATCAATTGCTTCGACTACATGTTCCATAACGGCAGCTCCCAAGCTTCCAAGTGTTAGCAGTATGAAACGGAGTATTCGCAATATCAGACAAAAAAATCTACAAGGACCAGCTCTTCCTACTAATAGAAGCGAAATAATATTTTCGGAGGAATATACGAAAACCTACAAAAATCAAAATTTTTTTCTATATGATGCCGGTCCAGTGGACGAGAGAATATTAATTTTTACTACAGAACAAAATCTCCAATTATTGTCTAACAGTAAGCATTGGTATATTGATGGCACATTTAAAACCGTGCCGTTATTATTCCAACAATTACTAACCGTTCACGGACTGCAACACAATTTATCGGTACCTTTAGTTTATGCATTCTTACCAAAAAAATCAGAACGAATTTATGATCAATTTTTTCAAGAACTTAAAAATTTGAAATCATCTTAAGTGCCTGCAACGATTACCATTGACTTCGAAAAAGCATTGATTAATGCCTGCAATAGTGCTTTTCCAAGTTGTAGAAAAAGAGGCTGTTTTTTCCACTTCAGTCAATGCATTTTTCGAATGATTCAAAGGAATGGATTAAAAAAACGCTATGAGACTGACAGTGAATTTGCTTTCAAACTAAAAATGTGGTGTGCTATTGCTTTTGTCCCAGTGGATGATATAGTTATGGCTTTTGAACAATTATATGATAGTGAAATATTTCCGTCAGACGCCGAAAGTGTTATTAATTATTTTGAAGATACGTGGATTGGGCGACCAAATCGAAAACAGCGAAAACCACCACAATATCCATACGAATTGTGGAATCTATATCAAACAGTTTTGGATGATTTACCGAGAACAAATAATTCGGTAGAAGGATGGCATCGAAGTTTTGAAACACAAGTATCAGCAGTTCACCCCAACTTGTGGAAATTTATAAAATGTATAAAAAATGAGCAAAGTCTAAATGAACTTCGTGTAGAACAATATTTAAGCGGATTTGAACCACAAACACCAAGGAAGAAGTACAAATATTGTAATCAACGAATCAAAATTCTTGTAAATCAGTATGATAAAAATAATATAATAAAATACATTAGAGGTTTAGCTCACAACATATCATATTAATCTATAATATTTTTCTTACCTTGGTATTTGATAGTATTTATGTCATTTATCTGTAATTTTTACTGTAACCTTTTACTGTACTGTAATCTTTTACTGTAATTTATTAATAAAATGTTGACATAATTATAACAAATAAAAAAAGTAGTGTCTTATTTCCAGTTCCTAGGTATTCTCAAAAAAGAAAATGACCTTATAATTCTCATTTATTATTAGTATGTTCCGCATCATACGTTTATATATCATGCGAGATAAATTGATTATTGTCTAATGAAAACTTATCCCAGATTTTAGTAAATCCAAAAAATAAAGCTGTCGAAGAATTATTAGTCGAAGAATTGTTTATTCGAAGAATATGGTATTCGAAGAATCGCATTATCGAAGAATTGTTTTCCGAAGAATTGTTTTCGAAGAATTGTTTTCGAAGAATTGCTTTCGAAGAAAATTCCTAGATCCAGAGTATATTCTAGTAAGTTTTGAAGATATTGTAGTAAATTTTAGTAATCAGATGATTTCATTTTTTAAATTGATTTCTCCAATAAACTTGAAAACGATAATATTTTTTAATAGAGAAAGAAGAGATCTTTCAAACGTTATATCACAAGATCATATGTTCTATTTTAAAAATTGGGGGTTTACCTATGAGTCGAAAGGGGATGAAGATAGGGATCACACTTGAAGAATGTCAATTTATAATTCAAATTTGACATGTTTCGGGGTTTATTATAATTATGTACAATAACCGAAATAACGAATTTATTTCATTTGGATTTTCCACATTGCATCGCATGTAATAACAGGCCGTTTATTTATAAAAAAAATGTCAACTGTAATTATCCTTCTTACATCTGTATTGTATTAATGGTACTACTATTCATCATGATCTGCCAAATAAAATTCAAGTACAATTTGCATTCATCTCTCATTGTAAACAATAAATCGTCAGTCCCAAGTAATGCAACGCCCGTAATTACTTCAGAAAACATAAAACGGGTTTATTCAACCAACGGCAAAAATACACACACACCGCTTACAATATAAGTTGTTCTTCTAAGTACAGATTTAGGTTCAATGACGCGCTCATTTTTTCTTCTTCTTATTTTGGAAAAAGCCGTCCTGTGACTAATAACTATCTTTATGCTTGTTGCATAGTCATTTCAGTTGTTTTTCTTTAAATTGAGAAATGGTCGGAAGTAACTCAAAAGAAACTTTCAAAATGGTTATTTTTAGTGCTTTTATGGATATAAAAGACTTTGGGCTTCGATCCACATATGATATTTTAAAGAAAATAATATACCTGATTTACATATTATTTTGACATCAGATGCCATTTATCATTATTTGCTATACAAAAGATGCGGTCCATTAGACGTTATCGAAATTGCAGACGCTGCTATTCCGATAGAGTAATCCACGTAGATTTAAAGGTCGATATAAAAGTCAAATGATGTACGATGGAGAATGTCTCTATTATTTCGTATGTGGAAAATATTTATGATATTCATCCACGTCAATTTTTCATTACGAAAATTTCATCAGTAGATTCTACCCACTTTGGGTACAATTACACAAATTTTCTGATAGGAACTGGGAGCTTATGATACACTACAATAAAAATGATTATTGCTCATTAAAATAAAATTTACATTTACAATTTAAGGATGAAATAAAACAATTTAATTTGTTTGAAACTAATGTTCAATTTAAACTAGTGACGCGTTTCACAAACACAGTAGCTTTATCAAACGAGTGAAGGTATAATGAAGCATTTTTCCTAATTTATACAGTGCATAAATAAGGAATTTTATGAATATTAACAAAATTTTACCTGGAAATACACTCCCTACAACCTTTTCTAATCTTTATTCTAGGTAAATAGGTTTAATAAAGGAGAATGGTCGCTAAGAAGGTCACCTGAACATTTGTCTTTATTTATCTCAAGAGCTTCTAAAAGATTTAATTTAAAGGATTTAGGTTCTACATGTGAAATTTCAAAATTTGTCTTAAAGTGTGTTTGTTTTCTAATAAATGATTTGATTAGTTAGAATCCAATTTTTTGTTGTCATAGCTACGTTTGTGTTCTGAAATTCTAGTTTTAAAATTTCAAAAGTTCTAAAAATGATGAATTTTTAAGGATGATGTTCCAAAGCATGTTAAGCTTCTAAATTGTTTATTTTTATCAGAAGGAAATACGTGTTCTAAAATCTGTTTTATTATCTTATTACTTATATTGTCGGATAAATTTCGATCGTAATTATTATTAACTGGTAATTGTTTTACGATATTTAGTTCTTTGTTGTAGTAAAAAATATTTTTCTCCCAGGAAAAATACTGAAATTATGAGAAATGGAGTTTTTTGATATAACAAATCGACTGGTTTTGTCCATTTTTCGATGAGATAAATGTTTCAAAAAACCCCGCACTTTTCTTATGTACAATAGCGACCGGTCAAATTTTCTGAAACTTCGATATGTTATTGTACTCGACCAAGTAACCAAAAGTGTCCATGGGCTCAACCAAATCCTATGACGAGTTTTCGAAATACAGAGTGTTAAAGTTGTAAACGGACCAGTTTTTGAGATTTTTTTGTTTTACTCAGTAGCTGGACTGCATTTCGGTAGCATACATACGCTTAGTACATATTTAAATAATGCATAAGCAAATCAAGAGTGACTGCTCGTCACTCGCGCCATATCACGTCTCGACTCCGCCCTCTTTTAGATATTTTTGCGCTAGACGACAGACACTCTTATACCGAAAATTTCGTTTTTCCTCTACCGGCAAATCTATATTTTTTAATTAATTGAAAAGTATGTTATCTACGGGTAAATTATGCATACATGTGCCAGATAATTCATATATGATCTTCCAGTTGCAGCATCAATGATCATTTTACATGTATTTAGTGAAAAGATATTCAGTTCTAAAAAATAGAAGTTGTAACTTTTGTAAAAATATTTCTAAAGTTGAACGTTGGTCATGTGTGGTTTCGATATTTCGGAAAGAGAATCAATGTCGCTACCGGTGATTCATTTCTTGCAGGTGTGGGGGTCAATGATTGAATTTCAACCGCATTGATACCCTGAATCTCGAATCAGGGCGTTATTCTTGACGTCGTTCCCAACGTCATGCATACGCAAGCCTGCGAATGCTCTATTTGCGAATAGTTCCTAATATGATGTTCTCGAGCACCGTTACTAAAATCATCGAATTGTATCGTCCTCACAACAGCGTCAGTTGACGTTACAATAAAAATGTCATTTGGTAATGTCAAATGTAAGGGTGCATTCAGATGCTACGTCGGGCGAGTTTTATGCGATCAGGTGCGTAGATCTGGTAAATAGTCGGGTCGTTCAGATGCTAGCGGTAAATGTTACCAATCGTCCAACCATTTAACCCAGTCGACACATCGCTAGAAATTGACCCGCATGCGCTTTGCATTTTATAATGTATGATTCAGAAGTTTGGGTTATGTTTACAAAATTACAAATAATAAATTAATATTCAACGAGACTGTTTACATTTTTTAATACACCCACATGTATATTATCCATTTTCTGCACAATTTACAGAATGGAAATGTAGGCCATTTCGGTTAACTGAACGCATATGATTTCATTTACATCCTAGAATGTATATGATATCCACCAATCAGCATTTGCATTTAGTACCCGTCAACTCTTCTTTTTTTCAATTTCAATGTAACGTCAAGATAACTTGTCAAAATATTTCTTATTATTACCCCAACAGATATTCGTATAGCCGCAAAGGAGACGTATAACACACATCATTACCCCAAAAATCAAAAAGTAAATATGAATTTTGTTACAAAAAGTTCATGGATTGAACTTTGGTAAACGGAGTTAAAAATATTATCAGAACATGTTATTACTGCTTATATTAATGAAATATCGAGTAAAACAAGCTCTCAACCCTTTGGACAACATATTATATGTAAAGACCAATGATATTATATTAAAAGTAACATTGACATTTCAAGTTACCTTAAATTGCGTTGGTTTTATATAAGTTTGTGATGGATCAGTCTGTTAACGTACGTATCTAACTGAACACAGAAAAGAATATAGTTGGTTCAATCCCCGCTTCATGCGTTAATTTTTATTGCTGATATTTGTATTATAAATAGTAATTTTCATATAATTTTAGTTAGTGTTCATTTTTGGAACTTATGGAGGACGTCCTCGTCAAAAATTGAGAATTTTGAAGACCACACCATTACTGAATTATTTCAAATTACAAGTTTGATTACAATGGTAACAATTATAATCCTAAGAATCCTACATTATTACAATCCAAAGGAAAATACGACTTATGTAGCTTACAATGTGAATAAAGTATGGCAATCATCAACAGTTACATCAGTTTGAGTAGACTTTTCAACGGTTTGCTTCTTCATGGTTTCCAACAATATAGTTTCCTTCTCCAGTTTGATCTTATTCAGTTTGTATTGTTGCAACAAAACAATCCTTTGCAACTGCGGTGTGAACAGGTCTTTAGTTTCATCTGCTTTATGATTCGACACAATTTTTTCACTTTTTCTGATCTTATTTTTGTGGTGGTCGGCAGCAGATTTAGTTGTTTTGTTTGATTTCCCTACAGTTTCGGTATTCGGCAATCTTTCTTGGATGTCATCACTGGTTGGTTGCCGAACTGGGGGCCCGGCACTTGTGCCACCTGAAATATTACACGGGATTTTATGGAATACTGGGTTATCATCTTCTATCAACTCCAAGAATGTTTTTTCCCTCGGTTGTAGTTTTATTTTCCTGTTTCCCGTCACTTTTACGTCAGTCTTCTTCTTAACGGTAAACTTCACATTGTTCAATGATTTTATTAGTTGGCCTACAGTAACTTGTTTCCCCAATGCACCACAGTAGTCAGAACTTAAGGATTCCCAAGCAGGGGTTTTTGATTTGCTAAGTAAGACAATGTGATCCGAAAGGTGACGTACAGAGTGCGATCAATTTTTTCTATTTTATTAAAATCATTGTCAGATTCTTCTGATGATGAATACATCTTCTAGCACGCAGATTGAGAGAGGGATATGCCGCCGATGTGGTCTAGACTGAAAGGTAGTGGAGGGGAGAACGTGTCGTGACAGGAACGTTAACACCTAGCATTTACTTGGTCTAGCATGTACTACCCCGCGAGTAAGTGCTTGGGTTTTTCTGGATTCTACTAAACTTGCCCTAGTATTTTCTACAAATTTTTATTCACACTGATTTGACCAAATACTTACTAGACCTAGCATATGCTAGTTAGAAAGTGCTAGTTTTTATTCACTTGACTTAATATAACTGTGCCTTAGAAGAATAAAGATAAATTCAACACCAGGAATTTTCGAACATCCTGTAGCTGCGTTATGTCCATATGGAAACAACAAAAAGAAATATACGCAGTCAATAAGAAGAACATGAAATAGCTTTCAAAACTCGCCATTCTGAAAAATCAGCATTCGCCGAGCCCGGCTAAGACGAGGTCACATTCAAATAACCAATAACCAAGAGCTAACTCCGACAATTGTCGATCAACAATTAGAGACGATACTTGGTGCAGTTCACACTTATCAGATAGCTTTTGGAAATTGTTGACGAAACTTTACGGCGTATACCGGAAAATAAGAACATAGAGGTGTTTCATTTCATATCAGTCGGAAAAGCCTTAACTTTTATTTTTGAACTGAATACAACTAATAATAATAAAAATTAAAGGATAAAGAGATCAATCGGGCATTCTTATTAATTGCTTTCTTAAATTACTTCAGGACCAATGTGCCTCCCTTCTGGCAAAACTCTTTCCCCGGAATCGTCAATACAATTTAAAAGTTTTGTTGATGGGAATTTTATATTTTGCTGATGTCTAGCATATCCTAAAAACCATACAACACTAGCAACATGAGCGCAAGTACTCAATGTCCTAGCCCCTGATTTACAGGTACAGTAGTATCCCAAGATTAGACTATAGTTTGCGTTACTATATACAACCCAAAGCGTATGTTTGGCAAAATTCTAAAACCTTGAGTAAATTCTAAATCTGAACCAATTAGGTTCCTGATCTAACTCGTCCATTTAAATCTAATGACGCTCTTGTCTTTGGACAGTGTCTTGTATATAAGAAGCCACTAAATAAATGTGATATGGACCTGCTAACTTTGTTAAAAACTCTAGGTTTAACCAGGAAAATTCAGGTATTGTATTGTTTAAACGATTCCACTGACCAATTCGCCGTAAAAGATTCTCATTCTGAACACGAATCTGACATTATTTTCGTGTAGTTTATTCAACATTTCTTGTGCTATTTCAGGCGCTCCTCTCATTTCAATCTAGGGATAATACTTATTTATTATGGCATCAGCAATTGAGATTTAATTCAAAGGCTTTATCATTATTATTGGTAAGTGTAAGTGACTGTTATATAGAAGACATATGCCCGGTTTCTCAGTATATGATGTTATCCAATCGATAACTATCAAATAGATAAATTTACCAAACGAATAAATTATTATGGGTTTCTCAACTTCAACGTGGCATAAATTGTGGAACTAACAACTATTGAATAGATAACTTGGTTAAATTCATTAAACGCCGATGGCGACGTAAATAACTGGCTGAATGTAGAGTACTCTAAGGCCAAATCCTAAAAAAATTAAGAAGATCGATCATTATTTTAATGAAATTAACTGTCTCGACCCTTACTTCGTGGAATATGCTCATATTAGTGTTTTTAAATGAAACTCACGGTCTCTAGTTAATTCCACAATATAATAAGTTATTGAAAATTCTAAAAAATTAAGTCCACAATATAATAAAAGTTATTGAAAATTCTAAAAAATTGACAATTGTTTCGATAAATCAATATTGATTTATCGAAACAATTGTCAATTTTTTAGAATTTTCAATAACTTTTATTATATTGTGGAATTAACTAGAGACCGTGAGTTTCATTTAAAAACACCATTATTTTAATATTTTATTTGTTCTCAAGTCTATTGGTTCATTGTTTACTAAATCTAAAGACGTGTTTACAATAATAGTAATGAAGAGAAAATGTATTATTTGAGATAACTCAACAATATTAACATACTATAGAAAACAAAAAAAACCAATTCCACGAATATTAAAATGAAAAATTAAGCAAGGGACACCATTAGAGATCATTCTAATTATTTTAATGCCAATTGTTAAATAGACAATCGTTCTACGAAGCAGTTACATGCTTTGTATGACGGAATGGAAAAAAATGCGAGTAAAAACAGGATAGAAGATAAGATTGCGTCTACTACTAATTACGTTCAAATTGTGTCCGATTAATTCAATTAATAGGTTGGCTGTATTTTTCGTTAAACGGAATCTGTTTTTAAATTCCAAGTCACTATATTTCTCGAACTGATTTTCTCGGGTAGGTACGAAAATTTCTTGGCGAATTATATCTAAAATTTCTTCATCCGACGATGTAGATGAATCTGAATATTCCATCTTAATACAGAAATGTTCGATAAAAACACATTGTATTTTCTATATTAGCAATAGCAATTTTCTTCATTCAACCTTCGAATTGCAATATATCTTTGGAGGTTAGATTAGGTAGATGAATTTAACAACCTGCGCTTGCGCCAATAGTTATCCAATAGATATCTGCTCAACTTTCTACAGATATGGATTCGACAACTTATCGCGTAGGTAACGTTTATCAAACAGTTCAGAAACCCAATCTACCAGATATAAATGGCTTATTGAGTACATAGCCCTATCTAATAGATATCTTTTACTTCAGAAACCGGGCAATAAAGACATAGACTATTTTGCAAGACATGAACACTTAAGTTGGTCTGTTACATATTGTAATGTTTTTCTTTTTATTTGTACAGTAAACAGATGGGATAAATTTTAAACACACGGTATGGCTACTTACTAATTTATTTAAACACTAACTCACTACCACTTAATTTATATATACTTAACTAATCACTTAAATTTAATTTATATGCACACAAACTTGATTATTAATTTATATTAGCACTTTACTGTTCGGTATGTTTTTTGTTTATTTCTCGAGATCACTTTATCAACTAACTCTCCGCTGATCGGTCCTTTATTTACATTAATACCTTTTTTTACTCGAAAATTCCGGACTGCGGCTTACTCAAAACAATTGGTTTTCTGGCATTTTCTAGATAAGACTGGTCACAAAAACAATGTTTTGATAAGATAGTCGTGAACAATTATATAAAAAACCCTGCGTATCCGCCATAATTTTAACTTTGATACCTGGCCTATTGTCATGCTTCTAAAAGAGACTGTAAATACAACTAAAACTGATGGCATTACCACGCAAGAATATATATCTAAGATTCAAGATATAAACCGAAAAGTTAGCAATGTAAGAATAGAATTTCCTGAAAATTTGTTGGCGTGTTTATTTAATAGGTTTACCAATAAATGAATATGAAGGATTTGTCAGAAATTGGGAGCAAGAAGAACAGTCCCGTATAAATCCTAGCAAAATGGAAAGGCTGAAAAATTAAATCTAACCTAGTTAGATATGGTACGTTGTATGCTTGTAGAATCTGGAATGCCACAAAATTTTTGCGCAGAAGCACTAAATACTGCATGCTATATTAGAAACAGATGTCCTTCCAAGTCAATAAATAATGAAATTCCATACAAAAAATGGACTGGAAAGAATTTAAGCTAAGAAAATTTAAATAACCTAGACATGTTTAGATGCTGTGCTAGGGTAAGTGGTACAAAAAAGTAAAGTAGATGTTAAAGTAAAAAAATGTATATTTCTTGGATATCCAGAGGGAACCAAGTGATATATACTAAAGAGTTTACAACAAACAAAAAATTATTATTTGCCGTGATGTCATATTTCAAGGTTATTTTCCATTTAAAGAATACAAAACTGAGGAGAAATGTAAACGTAATGAAAATGATTTTATATTTACCATAGAAAATCAAGAACAATTAAATGAGAATGAAATTATTCAAAATGAAGAGACATTAGAACATGAACAGGATATTAAAGATAAAGCTAATGAATGTAATCAAAAAGAAGAAGAAGCTACTACTTCAAGGGAAGTACAAGAAAAATAAGGAACAACGTTAATAAGATCAACCAGAGAAGGGAGAGTAAAAGGTTGTTAATTTTGCAATTTCATTAAATGTGAATTTGAAGAAAGCAAAATAGATCCCAGAACTCCAGAAGAAGCAATATCTGGAGAAGATGCGAAAAATGGTCACCAAGCTATGGAGGAAGAGATAACAAATATAAAAAGATGCGAAGCATGGACCATAGTGAAGAGACCCAAAGAAAAAAATATCGTAGGAAGTAAGTGGGTATTTAGGATAAAAACAAATCAAAATGGGCAAATTAAAAAGTATAAGGCTAGGTTAGTGGCTCAAGAAATTACGCAGATTTATGCAATTGATTTTAAAGAGACCTATAGTCCTGTAATTTATAAAATACTCGTAAAATTTAATTACCGTTATCGATAGATAAGTTTCAGTTGACCTGAAGTGGAAACTTGGTTATCGAAACGCTCATATAGTGTAATTGTCAGTTTTGATGTAACTGTAGTGAAAAGTATGTTCAGTATGAATATCACATTTCTATAAATTTCAACTTACTTAAAGGCGAATATTTTGAAAACCATTAGAAATATTTTTCTCAAACTTCATTTGTGGATTCTCTAATTTCAATACATAAATTGCAAACCTTCATATTGTTCTATTTAACTTAGAACCAATTTTTTTAAATAAATCAAATTTATTAAAATATATTTCTACATTCACCAAACACCCTATACCCTATATAATTTCTAGTTACAAGATAATTCATATTTTTATCTGATGTAACTCTTTCACAGACATTCTTTATGCGTTTTAATGCACTTAATAAACATATATGTTGACAAGTTTTTAATGCTCAATTATGCAAAGCAATAAAATTCCTATATAAATAGAAGAAGAATATACTGGCGAAGCTTTCACAATGTACCCACTGAAATCATTCATCTACTGGTCTGTGGTTTCAGTCATAAAATTCGAATAAAACAAAGGCAAACAAGTGGCCTTTTGTTTTATATGTTTGAAAGAATATTTTTTTCAATTTTTTTTAATGTGTACAATTTACAACACACCCTTACCCAGACTGTCGGAATATTTCACTGAAAAAACAAAGGGCACTATTCAGGCGTGAAATACCAACAAATTTGTATCGTTGAAATATGTTCAGTGATTAATTTGTTTGACGTACAGGGTGTGCTAAAACCAATAACAATATTTTACGTAGAAAAATGAATCATAAAACAATGAAAATCAACCACATAGCTCTTACAGAGCGACCAAAATAATTTTTTGGATTTCGTACGAAAGACACAACTGTATTGTTGGGTATACATTTTTAGAACAACCAAATAAAAAGAAAGATGTCTCTAATCAGTGCACCAAAAATATTCAATAGAAAAAAATCCAGTGTACTTTGCGCTATTGCATAGACAATAGGAGGTTACACACACACACACACACACACACACACACACACACACACACACACACACACACACACACACACACACACACACACACACACCTTCGAGAGTCAACCAGTGGATAAATATGGCGTAACTGCAATTAGCACAGCACAAGACCGAGGCAGTGCTAATCACTAGCAGGAAGCGGGCGGAAACCATCACGCTGGGTGTTGGAGAGTACAAAATCACATCACAACCGTTCATTAGCTATCCGGGAGTGATGCTTGATGCCCGACTCAACTTCAAACAGCAGGTAGATCATGTAAGTGCCAAGACATCTGTGGTAAGGGCAAGCCTATCACGGTTGATGCCTAATTTTGGAGGCCCAAAACAGAGCAGAATGACACTGTTGTCATCAGTAGTGACGTCAGTGCTAGCCTATGGAATTTCCGTTTGGGTTGATGCTCTCGGAGTCCAAGAATACAGGAGAAAAGTTGCATCAATATATTGAAAAGTGCCTTGAGAGTAACTAGTGCCTTCCGCACAGTGTCTGAAGAAGCGGTGTGCGTCATTGTCGGAATGCTGCCCATTCGAGTGCTAGCCGAAGAACGACAAGCCCTCTATCAACGACGAAGATCACCTACGTTTAGTTCTTATGCACTCATATCTCAAGAACGGCAGCATAGCATACGTCGATGGGAAGCGCAATGGGATGCCGCAGTGAAGGGTAGATGGACGTATCGTCTTATACCACAGATCGATGTTTGTCTTAACAGTAACCATGGAGAGATCAATTGCTACCTGACACAGATGCTTTCAAAACATGGCTGTTCTCAGGCATATATTCATCGCGTCAACAGAGACCATTCTCCAGAGTGCCCGTCCTACCCCGGAGTTACTGAAGACGCGGAACACGTATCCTTTACGTGTCCACGCTTCAGCTTGCCACGTGATGTCCTAGAGATTGTACTCAATCAGAAAATCCAACCAGAGACATTAGTAGAAGGAATTCTGTCATCAGAGACTGCCTGGAACGCGACCAGCACTTTCGCCACGGAAATCCTCAAGTATTTGCGTTCCATGGAAAGGAAGAGAACAAAAGAAAACCATGGCAAGTTTAGAAGAAATTACTTCATTTAACTGAAGGAAGAGCAGCAGCTATATCCTCTCCCTGCGAAGTAATGCCTAACAGCGGCTTCCGCGGGGGATTAGATTTTAGACATTAAACATACCCAATACCCAGGCCAAAGAACAGGTCCTAATGATACGTAATAACTTTTTCCTACTTCCAAACCCCCCCCCTTAACCTGCCTGACTTTTCTCTCCTTTTCTTCAGGGAAGTGCAGTGCACTTTATCCTTTTTTGACTTCTTTTTCTCGACTTTTACGTTGTGTGTGTTCGTGGCCTCGAGAAAGGAAAAATTCTTAGCCGACCTATTTTGTCCAAGAAAGACATTTAAGAGTGGGTCCACTTGCCAAAGTTGTCCCTACTCGAATCTTGCTCATCTTTCTGGGATCAGCAGACCTTCTAATAGGTGGTTCCTCTTCTTTCTTTGTTCTTTTATTCTAATGGTCTTCCTTGCTAGACACGGTCTAGCTGTTTTCTCGGCCGTGGATACCTAGCGTAGTCTTCACTGGTAGTAGGAGGTTAAATCTAAAGTTGACGCTATCAGAAAGTTTACTAAAACCGATATAAGAATGTACAAATCGGTATAGGATATGATAGATGAAACATATACAGAAATTTCTGTAGAATCCGAAAATACAATAATATTGTCGGACTTTTCACAGATAGGAAGTTTTTCTAACCCAATCTAATTAAATGGTTAAAAGTTGAATACATTTTTCACTAGAAATTTTGAGTTACTACCTTTTTGCACCCAAGCCTTCAATTGTTTAAAATATTGAGAATAAGTGAAACCTTAAGATTAATAAATGGTTTAGAACTATATTAAAAGATTGAACATACCTTAGAGATGCTTATTATGGGAATTCCAGCTCCTGCTTCTTGCTTAAAAAACTTTATTACATTGTTCATAATTTCATGAAGTTGACCTGTTAAAACTTCATGTTTCTCTTTACTTTTTAACGGCATTTTGTTTGGCAAAACCACTTTTGGATAGTATACTGTAATGTTTTTCTAATTTATTTCAACAGTAAACGGGTGAGATAAACTTTAAACACACGGTATGGCTACTTACGAATTTATTTAAACACTAAACTAATCACTAACACTTAATTTATATACACTTAACTATTCACTTAAATTCAATTTATATACACACAAACTTAATTATTAGTTTATATCAACACTTCACTGTTCGCTATTTCAGTGTATTCTTGTTTATTTGTCGCGATCACTTTATCAACTATAACTAACTCTTCCTGGTCGGTCCCTTATATATTAGCTCCTTTTTCACTAGATAATTCTAGATTGCGGCTTACACAGAAACAATTGGCTTTCTGGCATTTTCTAGATAAGACTGGTCACAAAAACAATGTCTAGATAAGATAGTGACAATCGTAAACAATTCTAAGAAATCCCTGCCCGTCCGCCATAATTTTAACTTTCATACCAGGCTTAGACAGAGTCAGATTTAGGGACTATACCAGTGTGCTGTTTCGTAGAATTACCCCCTCCTTGAATGGAAGTTCCTCCTGGAACCTTTGTGTAGCCGAGACTGGATGTTTGAATCGGCAACTGGTCCCATTTCTACACTTTCCGATCTTATTGAAATAGCAGGGCACCGTCTTCATTGGATACTGATAACGGGGGTTGTGGCTGCAAAGTAATATCTGGACACCGGTACCTTGGAAGATAATCTCTACCATGTTCCTGATAACTCGCCAATCCAACTGGTTACTCGCTATCTTAGGCATAGCCAGTTTCTTCACGCTGTATTCCAACACATGATCTCGTAGGTTTCGAAGTGCTTCCCACACATCGCGGTAGGTAGATCGATCTGGAAATTCTTTTAAAGTTACCACGGAGAAGACGTACCGCGAATTATGTTTCAGTTTCAGTGTCTTGCCAGGGGCTGGAATCTGGTCTTCAAGCTTTTCTATTTGCCCGAACTTCTTTCGAAATATGTATGCCCACCCTCGTGTGTTCTTGAGACGGGCGGGAATGTTGTATGCCAGTGAATAATGTTCCGGGAGAGTGAACAAATCTTGTCGTTGTTCTGAAGTGTCTCCATATCTAGCTTTCCCGGTACCTCCATACGCGCCCATAAATTCATCGAAGGTAGGGTCAGATACATCTCTAATATGGTTTACTCCTTTCTCTAGGTCATGGTCTTCTTCGAAAGGCGCTAGTCGGTTTTGGTGAACTAGTTTTGGTTTTCCGTTGGGGATCTTGCTTATGCGATATATAACATCATTGATCCTTTTTTTGATTAAGTACGGACCTTCCCAGGATTTTTGTAATTTTGGAGAAAATCCTTTTCTCCTTGTCGGGTTGTGTAACCATACTTTGTCCCCTTCTTTTAAACCGCCTTCTGTGGCCTGCGTATCGTACCGACTTTTCATCCTGTCGCTGGCAACTTGAAGATTTTTTCGAACCAATTCATGAATATCGTCCAGGCTTCTTCTCAATTGGACAACGTAGTCTTCGCCTGCTAGATCTTCTCCAGGCCGACAGCCAAATTCCAGGTTACAAGGAAGCCTCATTTCACGTCCAAACTGGATTTTCGCAGGTGTTTCACCCGTGGACTCATTGATGGCAGATCAATAAGTCAATCCAAATAGGGAAAGATACTGGTCCCAATCTCTCTGATAGCTGGAAACCACTTTGGACAGGTATTTTCCAATAGTCCTGTTCATTCTCTCGACCTCTCCATCTGACTGTGGATGTAATGCTGTTGTCCTGGTATTCTCCATTCCCAGCTTGTCACAAATCTCCTGGAATAGATGACTTTCGAAATTTCTTCACTGGTCACTGTGGACTCCCAAGGGCACTCCATATCGACTGATAAATTCTTTCACCAATACATCCGCGACAGTTGTGGCCTCTTGGTTCGACCCACTTTGTGAAATAATCCATTACAACCAGTATGTATTTGTTACCATTTTCTGTCGTAGGAAATGGTCCGGCGATATCTAAAGCAATCATTTCGAAAGGGCTTCCACCATTGTACTGTTTCATAGGTGCCTTTCTCTTGCGATGTGGTCCATTACTCGTAGCACAAGTCGTACATTTCTTACACCAGTCCTTCATATCGTTGGAGCTGTTTGTCCAATAAAACCTTTCACGGACTCGCTGAAGGGTTATCTTCACAGCCAGAAGACCTCCCGATGGACTGTCGTGTAACTTCCTCAGTACCTCAGCTACCCTCGTACTAGGGATAACCAGCTGTCTCCTCTTCTCGGAACCATCATCGTTTTCAAAGACTCTCTTCAACAGCTCTTCTTCCTGGACAAGGGAGTCCCACTGAGCCCAATATGCCTTGAGTGTCGGTGAAAATCTTGACACTTCTTGCCATGTAGGTCGCCGATTTTCTTCCTTCCATTGCCGAATCATCTTCAGGTGAGGATCATTCTCCTGATCTTCTCTGATCCTGGTAAGTGACCATTCCTCGTTAACTACTGTAATTCTTGAAACTGTAACTACCTTAGATTTCGACTTGTTGCATTGAGAATAGTCTACAGGGCATGACCATCTAGGCAAAGAGCTGGCTTTTCGTTGATTCACATCAGCTGGATGTTCACCGCTGTCTAATTTCCCCTGTGACTGGAGTTCTTGAGTTACAGGAATCTTGAGGCGCTTAGACGGACTATGTACGTGCTCTAGCTCGCCGCACTTCAGGCATTTGATCTTCTTCGGCTTCTTGTCTGCCATACTTTCAACAAGTTGACGATCTGGTCAAGTTTGTCATCGCCATCTTCTTCCTGCATGGTCTTACCTTTGTTGTACCGCGAGCTCTTCGTGGCTGCTTTGCTTTAAGAGATTCTTGGATTGCAGGAGTCGTAGGACGCTTACACGAACTGCGTGCATGCTCTAGCTCGCCACAATCACAGCACCTGATTTTCTTCGGCTTCTTGTCTACCATACCTTTCAACAAGTTGACGATCTGGTCAAGTCTGTCATCGTCACCTTCTTCCTGTATGATCCCACCTTTATTGTATCCGGAAGCCATCAAGGCTGCTTCATATTCAAGAGCAGCAGTCAATGCGTCGTCTAATGTTTTCGGATGAGCTAAACGAAGCGTCCTCTGCATATCGGGGTCACGTAAGCCATCGATAAAGGTCTGTATACCCAGACATTCCATCATGTTCTCTGCTGCTGATGGATAAGCAAATCGAACGAGTCGGGCAATATCCACTTCATATTCTTGAAGTGCTTCGTCACGTTTCTGTTCGGTTCTTCAGCTGGGATTGGTACAAATGTTCTAGATGTTCGTGACCATATCGAATGTCCAACCTCTTCTTCAGCTGCTCGAAATCATCCGTTTCTTCCAGAGGTATCGTCTGAAGTACACCTAAGGCATCTCCCCGAAGCGATATAGTTAGATTCACTGCTTTCTCCCTATAGGACCAATAATTCACTCTAGCGGCTGCTTCAAACTGTTTCACATAATTGGTCCACGACATTTTTCCATCGAACGTTGAGGCCTTGACTCGGGTAAAACTGCCAATGTCTTCTAACTTAGAGTGTGTTTCTGTCTTGCAAGGTTTCGTTTGCTTGGTATTCTTTTCTTCCGCTGGCGTGTCTTGAGTTCTTATATCTGTCATCTTTTTTTCTAACTCCATGATTTTCTCGTCCATCGTTGTCATCTTATTCTCAATATTCTCGTTCATCGTTGACATCTTATTCTCGATTTCAGATTTCAGAGACGAAATTTCATTTTCAACGTCAGCGGCAATGTCGTTTTTCATTAATAAGATATCGGCAGATATATCGTTCTTCAAAGTAGAAATCTTGTCGTTAATATTAGCAGAAATGTCGTTCTTCATAGCAGAAATATCGTTTTTCACATTCGTTAAAATCTTCTCTTTCATGGCAGAAATCTTCTCGTCCATGATAGCCGAAATATTAGCAGAAAAGTCGTTCTTCATAGCAAAAATCTTCTCGTCCATGTTCTCTTCCATGGCAGAAATCTTCTCGTCCATGTTAGCAGAAATTGACGAGATTAAGGTGGAAGCCTCGTCATTGAATAAAACTGTTTCTGGATCAAAGCCGTCATTTTCCAGTGCCACTTTAAGTCTTTCTACTAATTCACTTTTCTTACCGGACGTTTTCAACTCACGATCTTCCAATTCTGCTCTTAACTCAGTCACTTTCAAGTCCCTTAGTCTCTTGGCCATTTTTACGTAGATATTTATTTATATTACCCCACACCTGACACCAATGTAATGTTTTTCTATTTTATTTCAACAGTAAACGGATGAGATAAACTTTAAACACACGGTATGGCTACTTACGAGTTTATTTAAACACTAAACTAATCACTAAAACTTAATTTATATACACTTAACTATTCACTTAAATTTAATTTATATACACACAAACTTTTAATTATCAATTTATATCAACACTTCACTGTTCGCTATTTCGGTGTGTTCTTGTTTATTTGTCGCGATCACTTTATCAACTATAACTAACTCTTCCTGGTCAGTCCCTTATCTATTAGTGCCTTTTCACTAGATAATTCTAGATTGCGACTTACACAAAAACAATTGGCTTTCTGGCATTTTCTAGATAAGACTGGTCACAAAAACAATGTCCAGATAAGATAGTCACAATCGTAAACAATTCTTAGAAATCCTTGTGCGTCCGCGATAATTTTAACTTTCATACCTGGCTTAGACAGAGTCGGATTTAGGGACTATACCAGTGTGCTGTTTCGTAACAATACTAACTAAAATATTTTCAACTTTTCTCGGAGACTATATCAACGATTCGAGGTGCACGAATACAATTTAAAAATGAGCTTTCTGCATTTACTAGGCTTCTTTACGGCACATCAAAATCTCAGGGGTCTTCCTACGTTTGCCAAGCTGTAGACGATCTTTTGACGGGATCCAATGATCAACATGAACTTACAAATTTATGTAAACAAATATATTTTATTTTATAGTCTGCTCATTTTTCTGTGGACGTAACACAGTGTAAACATATTGGACAGGATTTTTAAATGAGAGTCAGTCCTGTTAGTTTTGTTTCAAAGGTCTGTACTAATTGCAAGTTTATCAATAAAACGTTTTCAATGACAAAAAAATTCACATACACCTGCAGCAGAGGCATTGATTGAAACAACACTGTTTAACCTTTATGACAATGATAAAATTCAATGCAGCATGCTATAGGAATAACTCCTATAAATTCATACATTATAAAGACTGTTGCACGTCAGTAGATGAGCTACACGGGTTCTGGAGCGGAAGTCGGAATCGGAGATTTCTAGAACCGTTCTAGAACCATTCTAGAACTCTCCGATTACGACTTCCGCTCCAGAACCCGTGTTGCTCATCTACTCACGTCATAAATTTCTTATTTTTAAACCTTATTCAAGAAAGGAGATTTATTACGTTAAAAGATAAGATTATAATTAATTATTATACTTAATTATATTCAATAACTTATACATTATAATATAATAAAACTTCTTTCTTGAATTACAATAAAAGATAAAAAATTAATGACGCGCATCAATCTATATAATGTAGGTTTGTCACCAAAAATATCTTCGATACTCCTTTCTCGCGTTAGTAAGAAGAAATATCTTAAAAATGCGACTTTACATTAATTGTTGATTGAGCTATATCAGTTTTAATAAAGGTTGAGTGCAAAAAAAATCTTCTTCACTATAAAGCCTCATAGAGTTTCAATGAGACTTTATGTTGAGCACGATAAAACATTGAGAGTCGCTCATTTTAAACTTAAAAACTAATACCATATAGATATATTCAGTAATATAAAATCACTAATTTAATTATCAATAAATTCAATACCACCTTGTACAATTGATTTACTGTGTTATTACTTCAACTACAATTAATAGGTGTGTTGTATGCAAATAGACACGCCACATACACTCTACCACGACCTCCCTCACCATCGCTCCTCATCTCATCATAAGCTCCATTTTGATGCAAATCGCGATTTAGGGGGCGACACTGGCAAAACGCTCCCGAGCGGCAGATGCACTCTCTTCCTAGCCTGGGGTTACAATGAAATAGTCAACAGTGTTGCCAGACTTTCGTATACAAATCCGTAATGGCATTATGTAGATTGGATTGAATAAGTTATTTACAACACAACGAAGTACAAATAAAATGAAATTGAATTTGTCTCATGTTAAGTTATGCAAATGGTTCTCCTGTTTTTGTAAATTAGTATTGAAATTAAGAAATCTAGTGGAGCAGATAAAAACCTAAAGTAATTTGTGGTTTATGATGAAACTTTTACTGCACAGACGATACATATAATTTTTCAACATATACGAGGACCTTCACAAAATAAATACTTATTAAATATGAAAATAAATCAAACTAGTGAATTGAATTAATAAGAAAATGAATAATTTTCATTTTGGAAGGAAAAATATGCAAGGTTATAATTAGTTTTCTTCCAACAGTTTTCCGATTCTAAACTCCAAGTAATCATGAAAACAATTTATTAATGTAACTGATTAATATATTAATTTCAAAAATCCTATTATTTGAGAGTTATCAAAATAGTTGTTATACGATTTTCATAAGAATCTGTAATTAGAGGTCTTCGGTCACGACGAATCCAATGAGACTATAGGTTGTTACCGTCTTAATTGTTCGGTACCAATTTCTCCAAGTTTCCTTGGATGGGACCAAGATAACGTATTATTATTTAGAACGATACTGGGCGATAAACAATTAGGACGTATGCGAACGGCACTCTTGTTTTGGTTGGAGAGCTAAGAGTCGTGGGTTTATTTGTGGAACGTTAAACAACCGGAAAGGTAATTAAAGGGCGCCAGAAATTTTAATTCACAGGAAAAATTTCAAAAACTGCGATAAGCGAGAGAAGTTATAAAAAGTGAGGTATTTTTGGTAGTGTATCTGTGGAGGTTTGGGAAATACTCACTAAAACGCGGTTTATTACGTTAACCAGTTTATTAACAGGTTTTACCAGCGTCAGTGAGCAAAACATCAAAAATATTTACAATATGGGTACATGCATAACCTGGTACCGCAAACAAAATTAATATTTACATAAAAACAATAAAACAAATTATCACTAAACACTACACGGTAATTGTTCGAGAAATAAATAGTCTCCAAGAAACAACAAATATACAACTCAAAATCATATACATACCCAAACGATAAATGTCGCAGAGTTTGGGAAATAAAAAAATTAATTATTAACGGAATTATTTTCCGTTTATTCAAAAAAGAAAATGTAGGATATTAAATTACTTGGAAACAAAAAACACATAGGCTTTGTGAAAGTTATGTCAATATCGGGAAAATAATTTAATCTAGATTTAACGTGCACGCCGAATTTCCTAACGATTATTGTATAACACATAAACAAAGGTTCTCTAAGACAATGGCAATATTAGTAATCAATAAACTCGTTATCGTAATAAAATAGTTCTGACCGTATAGTTCTTTCGCTAAAGAAATAGCGTGACACTAAATTAATCTTTCCACCATCGACTAAGAACGGGTGCGATTACTCCAGGTAGGAGAGATACTAAATAATAATTTACGATACCTGAGTCCAATTGTTTCCATCCAATCACCACCTTACTACTCAGGTGAAAATACTTGCATCAACGCCGGAGGCGTGGTTTCTCGATAAGGTCGATTTAAAAATATAGGATAGTGGGTACTTGTGATAAGTAATCTACCCTCACCGCGTGATGGAATAGATCACAGACACTCGGAAATCTTCGGTAATTCAATGTCGGTAATAAGCACTATAAACATATACTCCGGTAATTTTAATTCGACGACTGAACACAGGAAATACCGATACTTTAGTACGATACGATATGATAACTTAATCTTAATAGCTAATAAAATCACCACTGCTTCGCTCAAGTAATCTTCATAGACTCGATCTCGATAGCGGCACTAAATAATGATACGATAATTCACGCTGACCCTACAAGAACTTTTTCAACTACTTGCGTCGAGAATCAGTCGCTGACTGACTCTCGTGACAAGATTTTTGGGGATCGGTAGCCTTTTTTTCAAATTCTTTCCAAAAAATAAATATAAAATTAGTTCTAAGAAGCCATATAATAGCCATATAAAAAGAATCGGGCAGTGAATGCACAAATTACGCTGTCTACCCATAATTTCATAAAAGGTACCTTCCTTTTCCGAAAGTGATACTAGAACTATTGTGTACTTATCGTACCTTTTTGAAGTACATCCAATTGTCACTCCGATCAATTGAAAATCCCGATTGAGCCGTAATAAACCTTTTTCGGCATTCAAAGATGTATTATACTCCGGCAATTTTATGTTTATTGGTCGTATGAAACGATCTACTACACAGTCCGAAGAAAATATTGTTACGCCAGGGCCGCACTGGGATATAAATTATTCGATTTCGTAGGGCGAAATATAAGAAAAATAAAAACGTTACAAGGTTTTCACCCATCATTTTTTTACTTTTCCGCCCAACCTATCTAATATGCGAGAAAAGTATTGGTGTACCCCAAAAAATGTTGGAATCTTGGAGTTATTTTTACGTTCAACATTAATAACAACATGAAAAAAAGGTTTTTAGAAAAAAAATCCCGTGTGTATGTCGTCGTCGTCCTCGTTGTCGTCGGCATCTTTTCGTTACATGTCTTGTTAGCACGATACAATATCCGGAGTACAAAAAGCCATTAATTTTATGATATCTCACAGATGAACCCTATTATTCTTCAGCTCACGAGAGCCAGTACTGGTGCTATAGTACTTGAAGTACGACATTTTTGTCATTTTTTGAGAAATTTCAGATTGTTAACGCCATACAACCTCCGGAGTGCAACAAATCACCAATTTTATCATTGAATACTATTCAGGACATCAAACAGATGAACTCTATTGATTTTGAGCTCATCAGAGCCAGTATAACAGGTGCTATACTACTTTAAGTACGACATTTTTTTTTATTTTTGGAGAAATTTCAGTTTGTTAGCACGATACAGCCTCCAGAGTGTATACAAGTGACCAATCTTATGATTGAATATTGTTCAAAGTATCTCACAGATGTACCCTAGTGATTTTCAGCTGACTAGAGCGGGTCCTATAAATCCACGATAGCAGCACGATACACCCCCTCAAGTGTATACAAGTGACAGTTTTAGTATAGGATATCTCACAGATGCGGAAAAGTTAGTTTTAATCAATAAAACCGTTTTTTTTTGGTAATCGCGTCTTAATTCTAATAACACGTCCAAACTAATTTGGTTGTTTCTTCCTTATTTTTGTCATTATCGTTCTTGTTTTGTCGTTTTCCTAATCTCCTCATTTTTAAACCTATCGAATTTGGTTTTCCCAGCTATCTTTGTAAGATGCTTATTTCCATGGTGTGTATTTCACTTTAGTGTTTTCGCATAATGTATTTTCATTTTTACTTCTATGTCAATTTCTTTGTGTAGTTTTGATAAATTAGTAGTAAATTTTGCTTCACTCCGTTTGACTTTTCCTCCCAACATATCTAATATGCGATAAAAGTATCGGTTTACCCCAAAAAAAGTTGGAATTTTGAAAAAAAAATTGACTTGTTTTTACATTTTTCATCAAGAACAACACGAAAAAACAGTTTTTAGAAAAAAATCCTCTGAGAATGTCGTCGTCGTTGTCGTCGGCCACCTTCCGTTATATGTCTTGCTAGCACGATACAGCCTCCGGAGTGCAGAAAATCACCAATTTTATGATGGGATACTGTTCAGGACATCTAACAGATGAACCCAATTGATTTTCAGCTCACAAGAGCCAGTACAACGGGTGAATGGTACTTGAAGTACGATATTGTTGTAATTTTTAGAGAAATTTCGGTTTGGTAGCACGATACATTCTATGGAGTCCAACAAGTCACCAATTTTATGATTGAATATTATTCATTCAGGACGTCTCACGGATGAACCATCTTGATTTTCAGCTCACTAGAGCTAGAACAACAGGTGCATTTTTGGAGAAATTTCAGATTGTTAGCACGATACAGCCTCCGGAGTATATACAAGTGACCAATTTTATGATTGAATATTATTCAGGGCGTCTTAGAAATGAATTTGATATTCAGCTCACTAAAGTCAGTACAAGGGGTGCTATGGTACTTAAAATCCCAAGTTTTTGTAATTTTTGGAGAATTTTCAGTTTGTTAGCACGATACAGCCTCCAGAGTGTATACAAGTGACCAATTTTATAACTGAATATTGTTCAGGGCGTCCAATAGATGAAACTTATCGATTTTTATCTCAGCAGAGCTAGTACAACGGGTGCTACTGTACCTGAAGTCTCACATTTTTTGTTCTTCTTGGAGAAATTTCGGGTTGTTACCACGATACAGTCTCCGGAGTATATACAAGTGACCAATTTTATGATTGGATATTATTCAGAGCATCTCAAAGATGAAGCCTATTGATATTCAGCTCACTAAAGCCAGAACAACGGGTGCTATAGTACTTTAAGTACTAAATTTTTTTCATTTTTGGAGAATTTTCAGTATATAAGCACGATACAGCCTCCAGTGTGTATACAAGTGACCAATCTTATGATTGAAAATCGTTCAAGGTATGACACAAATGTGCCCTATTGATTTTCAGCTGACTACAGCGAGTACAGTGGGTCATATAAATCCAGGTATAGTACATTTTTAGTTATTTTTGGAGAAATTTCGGTTTGTTAGCACGATTCATCTACCGAAGAGTATACAAGTGACAATCTTATGATAGAATATTGTGCAGGGCATCTTACAGATGCGAAAACGTTAGTTTTAATCTTCAAAACCGTTTATTTTTCAAACAGTTTACTAGAAGAAATTTCAGAAAATATTTCTTAATTTCTTTAATAACGAGAATATCGAAAGACGAATGGCAAAAATGGATTCCTCGTGTCAAAATACATGATTTTAGATTATTTTCCCAAGCATTCAGTGCGTATCAAAATTTTCAAATTTTTATCCTGTACTTTTGAAAACTTTTCAACATGCCTCCATATAAAATTCTGTTATTCCGAAATTATAGAAGGTATCGATTAAATTCTTATACAATTCGACAGAGGAAAGATGCATCTCAATTGCTGACCATATTTAGTTTCTTCCATTCCAAATTTGTAGGAATTATAGAGGGTTAAGGACGGACTAAAAATGTTTCTAAAAAACTACCATACAAAATCGTGGTAGCTACGTTTATAAATTGAAAGGACTGAAATTGGTGAAAAACGAAAGAGGAGCGTTCATACTATTATAAAAAAATACATCAACTTTTCACCGATATTACAAACCGAGTGATAAAACATCAAAGTTAAAAATGTTGATGCAAAATCTCAGTTTCATAGGCTTTGGAATGAAATGTGAAAAAAAAATTTAGATTCTGATTACGATAATATTTTGCAAATAAAGGTTTTTTGATATAAAGATTGGAAAAAATTGGTCAGTTGTTTGAAAACAAATTAACTCGTGTGAAAAATTGAGGAAATTTTAAGTAACTGGGATCAAAATCGAAAACTGACATATTTTTTGAATTCTACGACACGAAAAACATATTATTGTATAATTTTTCTCATACTTTCACCAAAATTTTTAATTTTTTGGCCTGGAAAGCAAAATTTTTGGAAATTTTTTGACATGCTTCCATAAAATATTCAATATTTCTGAAACTATGCAAGGTGTCGTCTTCATTCTTACATCATTTGATAGAGGAAGGCTGCTTCTCAATTACTGATTATGTTTAGCTTCTTCCATTCAATATTTGTAGGAATTAAGCAGGGTTAAAATTGAACTATAAATTTTTGTGAAAGTTTACCCTACAAAAATTCGTAACAACTACGTTTTTATGAATTGGAAAGACTGAAATTCGTAAAAATCGAAATACTATTATAAAAAAAATACTTCTCTTATTTCGGTTTAATTCGCAAATCGTTCGTGGCTGGGAATAGTTTTCGAAGTTTAAACGCACGATTCGACTCGCTATTTAGTCTAGCAGTTGTCACGGAAGGGTATAGTGTAATTTTTCTGTGGGCTATAAATTTATCGCAATTTCACTATTTATTCTATTTCTGATCTCAAGTAAGTCTCTTATTTATTTCGAAGAATTGTCTTAAATATCTACGTTCTACAAACGATTGATAAATGCTTAAAAAGAAAATTTTGTAGGTAATAGACTATTATAAATGAATTTTACCTACTATTTTTTTCTATTTTGTGAACGTATTTTTTAGAAAACAATGTCATTCGGGGCAAACCAGTAAAACAGGGTGGCCACTTTGCCCCTGTACCTATATCAATGTTTTTATTTCAGTGGAATCTGGCAATTGTTTGAAAAAGGCAACGATCTACTACACAGCAGACATGGAGTGCTCATAGAAGCAGTACAAAAATTTTGGGATGTGTTTTAAGACAGTTAGTAGAAACTACAACATACCACGTACTACACTAAACGTATTTGGTTAGGTTAGGTTAGGTTAGGTCGAATAACGTCGAATTGGCTGAGAAAAACAAAATGGCTCATCCCTTTAATCAAATTCTGCAAATGACAGGGGAAGACTGGATGATTGGATTTTGTAAAATGCATCCTCAGCTATATCTAAGGGCTCCCGAATCAACTTCCATTGCAAGAGCTCAGGGTATTAATAAAGTAATAGTATCAAATCCTTTGATCTGTTAAAAGACCTGATGTGTTGAAACAGTTATCCGCCACATAGAATATTTAATGTTGATGAAACAGCTGTTAGAACTACCAAGGCTAAAAATAGTAAGGTTCTTGAGTTGAAAGGAAGTTGACGGTATATCATCAACTGAGAGAGGTTTTGTATCCAAGGTTGTTATTTGCATGACTGCAGCAGGAAATTTTGTGCCGCCTATGTTAATTTGAGAATTAAAAATGATAAAAATTGAATTGACTGAAGGAGCACCAGCTAGTTGCACATTTTCTTGGAATGGTTGGATGATGCTACATATTTTTGAACAATGGTTTGATCACTTCATTAGTTTCGAGAAACCTACAAAGGAAGTCTCAGTACTTCTAATACTCGATGATCATAATACCTACACCAAAAATTTGGCTTCAATCAAGAAAGCACGAGAAAATAATGTGGAAATAATGTGCCTGCCTCCGTATTGCAGCCTCAAACTGCAAACACTAGACGTATCGTTTAATTTTCCTCTAAACACTTATTACGTCCAGAGTATGGAGAAGTTTCTGCGATAGAATTCTGGGCGCATTATTACATAGTTTCAGGTTAGCCGACATTTTGGGGAAGCTTATTTACAAGCGCCATCGCCAAAAACTGCAATAAATGGATTTAGGAAAACTGGTATATATCCATGTGATATGGAAATGTTTCATGAGACATAATTTGCTCCCTCATTGACGACTGACAAGCTCCATGTTGATGCTGAAACCGACTCTTTGGAGAAAAATGCTGAAGTGATAGACCCAGCTGAAAAAACAAACGCATGCTCTCCGCACGATGGCACTTCTGCTGATGAGCAACAGATTCCACAACGTACAGCCATGGTTACCAAAAATAATATTTTCTTAAGATAAGCAGCGGGCTCCCCAGAACAACATTACAAATGAACAACCATGTTCTCCTTCTTCTTATTCCCCTACCGTTAGAATATTTGCTATAAAGCCTAGAGCAATAAGACCGTTGCAAAAAAGGTTTAACAACCAAAAGGAAGAAAGTGTGGAACAACTGCTATTCTAACTAGTAGTAAACCAATTAGTTGGTTTTGATAAATAATCTTAGTACGGTACCGCTATCGTCATAGTTTTACTGATTACCAACTTTTGTTTTAATTTTCACTACAAATTTTGTTCATTCTACAAGGGATCACTTCACCGCAAACGAAGGACCACTTTGCCCTAGATACCCGGGTAAAATGGTCATTACACAACAAATTATATAATATTTTCTAAAAGTAAAATAGTTCAAAAAGTAATTCTTCAATAAATATAAGTTATTACCAAAACGGGTAACTTTATTTGGAATCAACAAGAAGAACCTAAAAATATTAATAACAGCGCTATTCTAGCATTATTTCTTCTTTTATTGAATTTCAAAATAAGAAAGCTGCTCTGCCTCTGCCGGTATTTCAACTCTTGTATCAAGATAAAATATTTGAATTTACTATAATTTAAAGATAGTTCTAACTAACTTGAGTATGTTAAATGTTGTCTAATAACCAAGTGTAAACCAGTATTCCAGCTCTTGATTTTTTATATAACTACTGCAATCATCCCTTAAATCTTCAAAAAATATATTAAATTTCAGGGAATTTCATAACAAATATAATTGGCGTTAACTAAATTTTAGGCGCATCTCTTCATGAAAAATATTTTGAGTTGAGGTCCATGTAATCGTCATTGAATCATTTCTCATGTCGATCTTTCTTGATGAACTTGGGCATAGCTCCGTCGCTAGTTGCTTTTGAAATGTGACTTATATTCATTCTAGTGTTTTAAATGAAACTCGCGGTTTCTAGTTAATTCCACAATATTGTGGAATTAACTAGAAACCGTGAGTTTCATTTAAAACACTAATATGAGCAGATTCCACGAAGTAAGGGTCGAGACAGTTAATTTCATTATATTCATTCGTCCACGTTTGAAACACATTCAATTGTTTATTTTGGAGTTTCTTCACCATTTAGTTCAATTACTGCTTAGTAAGTTGATTCCACGAGGAAAAAAGGCATGTGTGTATTTATATGGGAGAAATTTACTTGGAAATAAATCCTTCAGCCACAGATTTTCGTAGGTAAACATGTTGGATCTACATTTCGACACTACTACAGATCAAGTTTCGTCTGTCTAAAGAACTCAACCAGAGCGTCAAAAACTATTTTAATATTCAGCCCCAATAAATGAGCTAGATTTATGGGGAACTGTATGTTTAATGGATTTCCTGTTTATTTTTATAAAATTTATCAAATCAAATTTTTAATCAAATATTATATAATTGATATCTGCGATAGTAATATTATCACAACTACAAGCAGGAAGGTAATATGGATATTTCCCAAGTTGAGATTTCAATCTTAAAATTGTGGATACATGATATTTGGGAATAGTATAATCTAATATACATTACTGTAATAATGGTAGTTGAGGGTGTAGTAAATGATATTGATTTGTGGAATTTTGGGCAAGTACATTCCATTTTACTTGTTTGTGTCTCTTGTTTCAGTGCTGATTTAATATTCGTCTGAGTAGTATAATTTATTTGTATCCCATTAATAGTAGCATCCTTAGCCAATTGGTCAACTATTTCATTATCTGAAATACCAATGTGACTCTTCACCTAAATAAATATGACGTCCATATTACACAACAATTTTTTAATATTGCATACAATTTCTATTTTATATCAGTGTTTTAACTTACTGTTTCTAGTTGACTCCACAGTATATTGAAAAATGTTGAAAATTCTAAAAAATTGACAATTGTTTCGATTTTACCTAAATATCATCGTCAAATGACAGAAGTTACATTTCATTTGATGCCTACCTAATGTTTATTTTTGGCTAGTCCAAGAAGTGACCTGTGATTTACTTAATATATGTTAATAGAAAAAAGAAGATATCATAATACAAATATTAAAGCTTAGATATTATTTGCCTTTTGGGGATATCCTGGATATCATTTTTCCCAATTAAGATCAGTACAACTGTGGAATGATATAGAAAACCAGGAAAACTATATCTGCTGATCTTTACAATTATCACTTAAGAAGACAGTTTAAAAGTGGAGAACTCCCTAGATTTATCTGTTCATTGACGACTTCATATTGTGGGTTTCTTAAGTGTCTTATAATTTCCAATTCTTCAAGGAAATCTAGTTCTTGTTTCTTATCACAAATATGTAGTACTTATAGTTCTGTGTTAGGTGTCAATGGATGATTAGTGTCAAGTAGATGTCTGGCGTAGTGGGATTTATCTGGTTGTTTCAATCTGTATGCTCGTAAGTGTTCACTGTATCGGATTTCAAAATTTCTAAGGATCTGACCCAAATAGACATTCTGGACATTCAAGTTTATATATACCAGATTTCTTTAATGGTGATATTTTTGTTTTTACATTTAACAATTTTGTACTTATGTTACTTTCTCTTTTAAAAGAAATCGTTGTATTTGTAGCTAAAGATATTATCTTTGAAATATTATTAGAAATATTTCCTGCATATGTAATGGTTTTATAGGTTTTTATTTCCTTAGTTTGTTTAGGAAATATTAGTTGTGATGCCACTTTTTCGTTTTCTTTACTAATTAGTTTATTCATCATATGAGTAACCGTTGGATGTTGCTATTTGTTCAATTGTGTTAATCTCTCTATCAAAATTACATTTGTTCATAGGAACTGAAAATGCTCTATATATCATTGAAAAAGTGGCATCACAATTAATGTTTCCTAAACAAACTAAAGAAATAGAAATTTATAAAACCATTTCATATGCAGTAAATATTTCTAATAATATTTCAAAGATAATATCTTTAGCAACAAATACAACGATTTCTTTTAAAACAGAAAGTAACATAAGTACAAAATTGTTAAATGTAAAATCAAAAAAATCACCATTAAAGAAATCTGGTATATATATACTCAAATGTCCAGAATGTAATGCTGTTTATTTGGGTCAGACCCTTAGAAATTTTGAAATCCGATACAGTGAACACTTACGAGCATACAGATTGAAACAACCAGATAAATCCCACTACATCAGACATCTACTTGACACTAATCATCCATTTACACCTAACACAGAACTATAAGTACTACATATGTATGATAAACAAGAACTAGATTTCCTTGAAGAATTGGAAATTAGAAGACACTTAAGAAACCCACAATATGAAGTCGGCAATGAACAGATAAATCTAGGGAGTTCTCCACTTTTGAACTGCCTTCTTAAGTGATAATTGTAAAGATCAGCAGATATAGTTTTCCTGGTTTTCTATATCATTGCACAGTTATACTGATCTTAATTGGGAAAAATGATATCCAGGATATCTCCATAGGGCTAATAATATCTAAGCTTTATTATTTGTAATATGATATCTTCTTTTTTCTATTAACATATATTAAGTCAATCACAAGATAGGTCACTTCTTGGACTAGCCAAAAATAAACATCAGGTAGGCATCAAATAAAATGTAACTTCTGTCATTTGACGATGATATTTAGGTAATATCGGAACAACTGTCATTTTTTTTAGAATTTTTAACATTTTTCAATATACTGTGGAGTTAACTAGAAACAGTAAGTTTCATCTAAAACACTAATATGAGTAGACTCCATAATGTAAGGGTCGAGACAGTTAATTCTATTTTATATTTTTTAAGGCGGTTATGTTTAATTGCTTCTAATGCTGATCTTGAATCACTTACAACCATTCCCTGTTTGATATTTTACTTTTTCGCTCAACCGATCTAATATGCGAGAAAAGTATTGGTTTACCCCAAAAAAAGTTGAAATTTTGCAAAAAAAATGTTGACGTTTAACATCAACAAGAACACGAAAAAACGGTTTTTAGAAAAAAAATCCTAACTTTATGGCGTCGTCCTCGTTGGCCACTTTTCGTTACATGTCTTGTTAGCACGATACAACCTCCGGAGGGCAACAAGTCACCAATTTTATGATTGAATATTGTTCAGGATATCCTACAGATAAATCCTATTGATTTTCAGCTCACCAGAGCCAGTACAACGGGTGCTATGGTACTTGATATACATTTTTGCATTTTTTGAGAAATTTCAGTTTGTTACAGCCTCCGGAGTATATACAAGTGACCAATTTCATGAGTGGGTATTATTCAGGGCGTCTCAAAGATGAACCCTTTCAATATTCAGATCACTAAAGCCAGTATAACTACTACTATGGTACTTGAAGTATCAAATTTTTGTCATTTTTGGAAAATTTTCAGTTTGTTAGCACGATACAGCCTCAAGAGTGTATACAAGTGACCAATTTTATAACTGAATATTATTAATGGCGTCTTATAGATGAACCTTACTGATTTTTAGCTCACCAGAGCTAGTACAACGGGTGCTATGGTACCTGAAGTGCCACATTTTTGGTCCTTTTTAGAGAAATTTCGGGTGGTTAGCATGATACAGACTCCAGAGTGTGTACAAGTGACCAATTTTATAATTGGGTATTTTTCAAGGCGTCTCACAGATGTACCCTATTGATTCTGACTAGAACGAGTACAGCGGGTCCCATAAATCCAGAAATACTAAATTTTTGGTTATTTTTGGAGAAATTTTGGTTTGTTAGCACGATACACCCACCGTAGTGTATACAAGTGACAATTTCATGATAGAGTATTGTCCAGGGCATTTCACAGATGCGGAAAAGTTAGTTTTAATCTTTAAAACCGTTTATTTTCTTATTTAAATATGTTAATACTTTTTTTTCTATGGCTACGAATTCAGCGGTAAATATGCCACAAATATTTGACAATTTATATTTTTGATATATTTTCTGGTTTGAGACATATATAGCACATCCTACCCCTAAATTTGTTTTTGAATCGTCAGTGTAGATGACTGTGTGCTCCGTATAGTTACCAATAATAGATTTCGAGAGAATATTGCTGATTTGTACAGATTCTGAGTAATGAGGTATTATGATCTCTGGATTGTTTATAAAAGTTGTGTACTCGGTTGTGTATATAGGCAAAATATTGTTTCTCTTAACATATGATTGATATTTTTGACATTCAGTGAAAGCATCTGTAACAGTCTTCAAAATTATTTCCTGCAGATTCCATGTACGCTTCAAGACGTCTTAAAAGCGTTCTTGTGCAGGTTGCCTGAATCATAGCTGGTGTAACAGCACGACATGCTTCACGAATGCGTTCTTTCAGATCATCTACATCTACAGGTTGCGTTTGATAAACCAATTCTTTAAGGTAACCCCACAAAAAAATCCAGTGGTGTTAGATCTGGCGAGCGAGGAGGCCAAGCTATAGGTCCATAAGTACCAATCCACCTGTTAGAAAACAGTTGATCGAGATGCTCCGCAAAAATACCTGCATTATGAGGTGGAGCACCGTACTGTTACCAGATAATTGTATACCGTCGTGCCAAAGGAATGTCTTCCATAAGTTCAGGTAACTCGTGTTCAAGAAAATGTAAATATCTTTCTCCATTCAATGTGTCCTCATGAAAGTATGGCCCAATCAAGTGACCATTGAATAAACCGCACCATACATTTATACCCCAAATTGTCTGAAAACGTGTTGAAGAAACTCAGTGTGGATTTTCGTTCGACCAATAATGGGCATTATGTGTATTCACTACACCATTTTTGTGGAAGCGAATTTCATCACTCCAAAATATTTTATTTAAAAGCAAGAGATCATCGGTAATCATAACATCAATTAAAGAAATAAATTCGAATTTTCGGTCGAAATCTGTAGGCTTCAGTCCTTGAACTAAATGTTATTTAAAATGGTGATATTTATGTTTCCTCAAAATTCTCTGTACAGTACTTTCGCTTATTCCGATTTCTTTAGCTATTTTTCTAACAGAAGTATAGGGATTAACACCAACATACGCTAGTACATTAATAACATTATCATCATTGCTCACATGATTTCGGTGTGGAGCATGGTTTTTGTTTGGGAATGAACTGTTGCGCAATTTTCGTTCCAATCTAGAAAACACCATGTGTGCTACTTGACGACGTTGAGGAAAACGTTCTCGTTATAAACGAGCTGCTCGTCGAGCATTTTTCCTGCATTCACCATAAACTAGTAACATGTCAACGTATTGGTCTGAATTAAACGTGAATGGCATCTTACTGATAACAGGAGTAATTATTTTTTAATTGGAACTTGTAAATAGTGGACACAACAAACAATTAAGTCATCGATTAACTATACTAGGCACTGTTTAACAATAAGTATTTGAAATCCTTTTTTTTAAGAGGCATCGCTTTTACTAACAAAAAATTAACGTACTTCTTTTCGACATTTTTATAACCATTGTGGAGGTAACATAATTTTTATAAGAATAATTAAGAAATACTTATAAAAAAGTCTAAAATGTTGATTTTTTGTTGTTAATAATAAAAAAAATTAGTATGTAGTATCGTTGTATTCCTAATAGAATAATAACACGCAATTTTCAATAACAATATACAGTGGGTACCATTTAAAAAAAAGTGATAGGTGGGTGCACAAACCTGTCAAATGCAATAAAGTTTTTTCATAAGCCGTTATGAAAGTACTTTAATGCCATTCGAAACAGTTTTTTAATTTTTAAACTATCTTGTCAAATAATCGAGATATTGTATGTATACGATCATTTGGGACACCCGGTATTTAATGACGATATAACTTTTACCAATCATATATCAAGGCTTCGTAACTCTATAACATAATTTTTAGCAAGCGTTTGACAAGAAATCATAATGGCAGCTCATTACTTTCAGCTAATAAGATATTTACTGGTGTCGAAACAATTTTTCCTAGGCATAACCTAAGGCATTTGTATTGGATTTCGTCTACGGTTTGTAAATTAATGTTACTTTCCGAACCGTATAGACATCATCATCATCATCATCATCATCATCATCATCATCATCATCATCATCATCATCATCATCATAATCTATAATTGAACGTACGTAGGCACTGTAAAACATAAGTGCAACTTTGGCGTCGGCGCCCCACCTATGATTTGTTATGCATTTCAGAGAGTTAGTGCTTCTTTCACATTTACCTTTTATATGCTGAATATGCCCTGTCCAGAGGAGTATTCTGTCCAGAACAATACCCAGGTATTTGTAGTCTTTGGCCACTGACACGCTATACCCAGCCAGTACTAAGCTTCCTGGTGTATGCAACCTATGCCTAGTAAAAACATTATAGCGGACTTTTCAGGGGTTAATGTCATACCAATTTCACGAGACCAGTCTAATACTATTTGCAATACTAGTTCCAAGGCTCTATGGAAATCTTCATATGATTTACGGTTGGAGTATATACATATATCATCCGCATATTGCAAAAATTTTACATTATTATTGAATGAAGAATGTATATTAGCTGAATATGCATTAAACAGAGGGGGGGTGAGAACAGACCCTTGGGGCACGCCCTGATAAAGAGTTCTGCGTCCATGATGTATATTTTTATGGTGGTCGCGTATATGAATTGTTCTGGCATAAAAGAGATTTATTGAATTATCACAGATGTTCTCACTAAATCCCAAATTTACTAACTCATGTTTCAGAATGTTGAAATCCCCATTGTCAGAGGCCCTCTTCAGATCGAGAAACAGGCAAACCAAAAATTGATTTTTAGAATATTTTACCTGTATATCTGTAAGTAATTGTGTAACCACGTCTAAAGATCCGAATCCTCCTCAAAATCCAAATTGGTACATACGTAACAACATATTTTGTTCTGAACCCCACTCCAATCTGAATTTAATCATGCGTTCGAATGTTTTGTTAAGTACGACATCAATGAAGTTGGTCTGTCGGAGGTGATTAAATTTTTATCTTTTTGTGGAAAAAATGCAGATGTTTCTAGAGGCAATCTACACTTTAGCGTCGGTCACAAAGTCATTCAAATAATCGTATATATTATTCGCCAGCTTTTGAGCTAGCGATTGACATGCTAGTTTTTTGGAGCTTTGGTCCGTAAATGAATATGAAGGATGTGGGAGCATCCCTTAGAGACGATGTCTTTAACCCTGCAGTACTCGCGCGGGATACCCACATATCCCATTATAACTTAATATTATGCGCCTGCTTGGTAGTGGGGACACTGACGCTCGCCTTCTTCTCAGTAATCCTACTCAGTAGTATGCTCCTATAGGTGACAAAGTACGGTTCGTTTGTTTTTATTTTTTCGTTGCGATGTTTGTCTTTTTCGAGTCATACCAGTGTATCCCACGCGGCCGTCTCATTTAGGATTTTGTTGGTTGTATTTTGTAAGTTATTTGTTGACTTTTCCTATCTATTTCTTTTATCATTCAGTGTATTTTAGCTCCTTGATCATGACCAGCAAGGATTCTAAAAAATGGATGGAATGGCTTAGAGAAATCGAAGAGTAAGAAGGGGTATTAGGAGAAATTGATCCTGACGAAGATCAAAGTGACCACTGTGAAAGAAGTGATCATAACTCGGAGTCTGAAGAAGATGCTAATGTAGAAGACGAAACTGATGAACATACTCCAAATTATGATGATGGAATTCCATATTATTTAGGAAAAGATGAGGTAACCCAATGGAAAAAATTTGTCCACCTAAAACCAGAACGAAAGTATATGTTTGACAGGAAACCAGGCCCAGTAAATAATACTGCAAATGCGAAGACCATTTTAGAATGTTTTGAAATATTTTTTACTGTGAATATTATTCAAGCCGTAACTCAGTCAACACATATTTATATAGATAGCATAAAAGCAAAATATCAACGCGATAGAGATGCAAAATCGACTGATAGCTGTGAAATCAGGGCACTGTTAAAAATGTTATACATGTTAGGAGTTTGTAAGTCCAGTAGGCAGAATGTAGCGGATTTCTGAAGAACAGATGGTACTGGCATGGTTGTTATTTATTGCACAATGTCTTATAGCCGGTTTAGATTTATATTACGTTGTCTAGGATTTGAGGATAAAACTACTCGCGAAGAAAGGAGACGAACTGACAAACTATCCGCTATAAGAGATGTTTTCGAAATGTTTGTAGAAAACTGTAAGAAGTCAGTGGTTCCTGGATCTGAATTAACTGTTGATGAACAGCTTCTTGCGTTTAGAGGTCGATGCCCTTTAGGCAATATATATATTCAAACCCTGCCAAGTATGGCATTAAAGTATTTGCCTTGGTTGATTCAAGTAACATGTACACGCTGAACCTTGAAAGTTATGCTGGAACGCAACCAGAGGGTCCATTTCGTATGTCAAATAGTCCAGGTGACGTCGTAAAACGTCTTGTAGAATTTCTTAGGGGCACATATCGCAACAAAACTATGGACAATTGGTTTTCTAGGTTTCAGCTGGCAAGTGATCTGAAGTATGATCTAAAACTCACTATATTGGGAACTCTAAGTAAAAATAAGAGAGAAATGCCAATCGAACTAGTGAATGTAGCAAATAGAAACAAGTTGTCAATTTCCATTTCACAAGGACTGCACTTTAGTTTCCTACATTCCTAAAAAGAAAAAGAACGTTTTACTTTTATCCACAACCCACGCAGAGGACAAAATTGACCCAGAAACAGAAAAACCAATAATGATAATAGATTACGATAATACCAAATATGGAGTTGGTGTCGTAGATCAGATGTGTGCTAGTTATAGCGTCGCAAGAAATAGCAGGAGATGGCCGCTTACTGTTTTTTTAATATGTGGTATAAATGCATCAATACTGTATCAGATAAGCAATGGTGATATTCCAATTGCACGTCGTGAATTTTTACGCACACTAGCAATAGATTTGCTCAAACCAGAAGTAAATAGAACATTTTGTCTGCAGTCAATTGCCAGACAGCTCAAGCAACAGTGCAGACTTATTCTTGGCACTTCTGTTCTGTGTGTAACAAGTGGATATGTCAAGAGCACCAAAAAATATTACCGCTAAGTTGCGTAAATTGTGCTGAAGAGGACTTATTTTTATTGTTCCTAAAACTTAATTATTTTTTCTCTTAGATCCTATTCTATCTTCATTTTTGTGTTTACTAAGTTTTCATTATATAGTTATGAATTAGTATATTATTATGATTTTATTACATTGTCTAACAAAATAATACTATGTTCCTTTGAATTTTATAGGGATACATGTGTATCCCATGCGACCGTTTACGTTAGAAAATGCCGCGTGAGTACTGCAGGGTTAACGCTCAACTCATGAACCTGCACTACCCAAGTGGCTCCTCACAGTTTTTACTTAGTATGTCCTTTAACCCACATCAGAATATATGTTTATAGAGAACAGAGTATCTTTAATACCAGTTTATTGTTTTCTCAATATAATATTCCTCCAATTTTCCCAAATGCTTGTCTATTCAACCAAAAATATCAACCAAAATTTTTTTAAAATAATACAAGATTAAAAAATAACTTATTGCGAGTTATGAAGACAACCATAATAGTAAAAGTCTGTAGATAACAATCCTTACTACAATTGTCTAAATGCTAAGGACATTTTTGTAAATCCGACAACGCTGCAGCCGGTAAGGCGTTAAACGCGTGTGGACCTCGTGGCTATGTTTTCATTTTCAGTTTCAGTATTCAGTGCAATTCGCCGGTACAGCTGCAAAGAACGCAGGGGAACTATCGCATCTTATGCGCAAGTTTATTCGTTTTATGCTGTTGCCGGGAAAGTTGTTTAAAAGTAATTTATCATTAAATAATAAAAATGAAATTTACTATAGTGCTGCTCTTTTCTAAATACTATTATTTGTTGAAGAAGATTAGGGGTTTGTTTATATTTTAACAACTTTACTTTCGGATATTACGTTTGTTATTTATATTGACCAATAAATTACAATGTGACCCAATATAAACAATTCATGATGTATTTGGAAATTGTTACCTATAAAGTTTGTGAATTTTATAGTTCAGTGGTTTTGTGATAGTACTAATTAAAATGCAGGATTCTGGAAGATAGTGTTACGTTTTCTGATAAAAATGGGAAATAACAACAGCGGAATCCGAAAATCAACAAGTTTACCAACCTCTCCAGAAGTTAGACGAGCAAAGTTAGTATATAATAATTATTTTAAAATTATTATGAATAATGTCCCAAAAATTTGGAATATGTAACTAGATTTTTCCTGTGGGTTTTCCTTGCTGAAATATACGGAGGTAAAAAATTGGAAATACTTTATTATTATAAATTTCAAAGGATGATTTATGTCAAGAAGTGTGGGTTATCAAGTATTATAATTATACAGAATGCAGAAAGCGATCTGTTAGGATTAATGGGTCGAGCATAGTTCCAAATTCTTTTTTCGCGCGTGATTATTGAATTTATTATTTATGTTAAAAGTGTATCTATTCATAAATTGAAAACGGTGGGAAAAAAGATAAAACTCGTAAAAATACGTGTTATAGCTTATTCGATTCAGAAATTATGTCTAGAAAAATTTAGTGCTACAATCCATCAGCAAATAAAAAATTGCAAAAGTTGGAAACTATATTTAAAGAGGAGGAAATTTCCATAAAAAATTCTAGCTCTCGAGACTCTATGTCCATTATTTATAATTTTTTCTACTTCCGCTACTAAAACCACACTTTGAACACGAGTTTGACATCCACAAAACGACTCTTTAAACACTAGTGTTTAAAATGCGAAAACTCACATCTCGTTTATCTTTTGTTTTTTAAACGTCAAATCAAGTGTATCTTTTGTATGTTAAATTTCATGATCCTTGATAATTTTGTTATTCTGCGTCATTTGATTTGTCAGTGAGCTGTCAGTCATCGTCCATCGTGTAATGAATATAATTCAAATATAATATAATGTTTTCCTTCCCGAGGGCGAAGAAAAAGTATAGTAAGCACCTCGTGTTAAAAACGTCTTTAGTCACTCGTTTCACAAGGAACTCGTTCCGCTTCGCTTCACTCGTGCCTTGTAAAACTCGTGACTAAAGTAACCGTTTTGACACTTGGTACTTAATATACTATTAATTTAACGTTAAAAATAAGCCTTCGCGTCAATTACGGGATGGGGACGCTGCGTCTAAAGCGAGTTATATAAAATATTTTTTAAAGCATTAAATATTGATTTGGAAGTTTGAAAAAATTATTCTTTATTTTGAACACTTCAAAGAATTTATTCCCGTTGAAAATAAATCTATAAGTGAATTTTTCAATAAGCTAGGCGATTGTTACTTGATAAATTAACTCCAATGTTAAAATGTCATATACCTGGAAATGTTATTGTCACTTTGCCATCGATAAAAAAGGTGCATCCTTTTTTATCGCGATAAAAACTTCTCTTCCTCAATATCTAGTAAGCGGACGTCACTTTTACACAATGACAATGAGTCGCAATTATTGTTGTTGTTCATCCATATATTCTGTCGTTAATTTATCTTGCCAAAAAACACTCGAGCTTTTCTTTTATTAGATAAATTCCTCTTTGACTCAAAGTTTTGCCAATCACTAAATTTGCTCGAAAAACTGACATTAGATAAAATCGCTCCACCTTCGGTGTCGCGATTTTATCATGTCAGTTTTTCTCGTAAAATTAGTGATTGGCAAAACTGTTTCGTTGCAAAGAGAAATTTATCCGATAAAAAAAAAGCTCTTGTGTTTTTACTGTTGACAAAATTTTACCGGACCCGCATTGAAGACAATAAAAACTGTTTAATTAATTGTCCAAATAATTGTACACTTTTTTATATGCCTACTTAATGAAGTCACCTAAAAAAAGTTTATTTTTATATCTTGCTTATTATAATTTATTAATAGGTATAACAAAAAAATACAAAGTAATGCAGTATTTTTTTTAATATATACAGGGTGAATCACGACCAACGGGATGGAGGTTTATAGCGAAATGGTGAAAGTATTAAAATGTTTGTCACTTTAGTCGTTGGTACATTCATATAGGATACATTTTAAAATTATTTTGAAATATACAGGATGTTTCAATAAAGTGTGGCGTATCAAAGTTTTATGTTTTCTTATGGGATTCCCTATATTTTCTTGCATTTTCTGATTGCCCCTAAAAAATAAAATACTCCTTTATTATGGTTCCCTATACCTAAATATAGAGGAGTTCCGAGTTATGCTGACTTTTCCTAAAATGTGAACATTTCGAAGAAAAATTAATAACTCATTGATATAACAAATTCTAGCAAATTTTCTCTTACATCTAAATAGTTGGACATTCGTTGAATGTATTCCACAATTGAGTACTAAACATCTCTCTACAGGGTGTTCAGAATTTTCAGGTTTCATTATTAGATCATTCAATGTGTAATATCGGGCTTATTTTAAATGGAATACCCTGTATTTTAATTATTCACCATGTTCAAAAAATGTCCTCTTTCGAATGGTATAAGGGTGTCCTATACCTAGGAATTACACTTGTCGCGCAATTTACAATTTTCTTAAATTGTATGGTAAATCGATTTTAAAACATCTGCAATTCTCTCTAAATTTTAAACTAATGATCTTAGCGTAGTTGTTATAAAAAACAGTGAAGTTGCTAATAAATATGCACACTTGTAGTTGCTGAGGTACACTAGCTCTTTTTTACCGATAAGTATTTGAGTAGGTACATTATAAAACAAAAACACATTTTTTATAAAGCTACTACAAAACGAACAACAAATTATTAGTAGCAAAAAATGAACAAATTACTATAATAGATGCTCAAAATGCTTGCCATATTGTGCGATGCAACACGTGATTCTAGCTTCCAACGATTCACTTACATTATTCAACATATCGGGTGTTATAGACGCGAAAGTGTTCGAAATTCTTAATTGCATAATATCTGGTGTAGTAGGGGGTGTAGCATACACAATATTTTTAATATAACCCCATATGAAGATATCCATCTTGGTCAATTCTGGTGACCCAGCTGGCCAATTATAAGGACCGCCTCTACCTATCCATTTACATACTTCTAAATTTTCTATCGAAGTAGTTCCTAACAGCACGTAAAAAGTGAGCAGGAGCTCCGTCTAATTGTAGCCACATTTTCCTTCGGATGCTAAGTGATAGGTTTTCGAGAAGGATCCAGAAGTCGTTTTCAAAAAAATCAAAAATTTTCTTCCATCCAGGTGTCTGTCAAAAATATACGGGCCGATAACATACTCGCCCACAATCCTTCCCCAAACGTTTAAGCTGGATTTATAAACTATGTTATTCGTTGTTCGTGATTCCCGCTGCTCGAAAATAAAACATTGCTATCACATACATGCGTTTATAAACCGTTGTTGTCGTGTTGTTCATCGTTTCCACGTCGTTCGTCGTTGCTTTCAAATAACCAAATTTTATATCTTGTTATTCGTGATTCGCAGTTCCACCAATGAAAACTGAAGTTAGTGCCACATGACTTGATTTCTACCAATCATTTTAAACTCAAAACTGACACTACTATTTTTACGGCCAGTCAAGAGAGGCGCTACATTAAAATAAGCTACTATTTATTGATGGACATCGGCAGCATGAAATGAGTGGTGCTACCAGCTGTCCGCACTAATCAGATTCACTCTTGTGATAGGTCTTACTTTAAAGCGCCGTGTTCGCCGCTTTTTCTTAATTTTCATGAGTAAATAAGCGCACGTGGCCAATGCAAAAACATCAATTTAGTTTCGTCTCCACATATTTTGATAATAGATTAACTGTTCAAAAACTAATTTCTATTTTACTTTCAATACACAAACAATAAAAATTAACAAAACATAAATAATCTGCCACATCAAACGCCAATGTTTCTGGCGTATGACATACCTCAGACGTCATCGTTGTGACCAATCAAGTTTCAACAACGCCAGCAACGAAAAACCGATATAAATTAGTCGACTCGGTAACAACTGTGAATAACGAATCGCCAGCAACTTGTAAAAGACGGCAAGCAACGAACAACGGGAACAACAGAGTTTATAAATCCACCTTTTACGCTCCATCGGTGCTGGCGATCAATAGTACGGAATAAATGTTTGTTTGCTGTATTGTAATAATGAAAATTCTGTCGATTTACTAACCCATTATTGTGGAAAGTAGATTCGTCAGTAAACAATACAGAATTAAAAAAATCAGGATCTTTTCCAACTTTATTGAAAGTTCATACACAAACATTTAAACGTATATCATAATCCTGTTGTGTCAACTGCTTGTATAGGGGAATATGATACGGATGGTAGCGATTTTTCTTGAGTATTTTACACACACTCATTTGACTTCTTCTTAATTCACTTGAAATTTTTCTAGTACTGGTGTATAAGGATTTTCCGTAACCGACAGCAGTACATCAAATTCGTTGGCATTGTCGCCAGTAATTGGTTTAGTTTTGTCCACCTTCTCGTATGTAACGCTACCAGTATCACGGAATCGATTGAGCAGTCTTTCGAAAACTTCCCTTTTTGGGTGAATTCTATCAGGGTACTTTTGAGCATAAACTCTAGATGCTAGGAGACAATTTTCTAAATATTCCCCAATGCAATGTCGACTCTTTCGTTTAACGAGTACTGTTTCATTTTTAGTAGCAATAAAATTTGAAATTAACACAAGAGTGTTCAGAGAATTGTCATGAAATGACATTAAGTTAGGTACCGACTAGATTATGTATGCATTTTTTGTTTTAAAATCGATTTACTATACAAGTTAAGAAAATTGTAAATTGCACGAAGAGTATAATACCTAGGTATAGGACACCCTTGTGTATTGTGTATGCTACACCCCCTACTACACCAGATATTATGCAATTAAAAATTTCGAACGCTTTCGCGTCTATAACACCCGATATGTTGAATAATGTAAGTAAATCGTTGGAAGCTAGAATCACGTGTTGCATTGCACAATATGGCAAGCATTTTGAGCATTTAATATAGTAATTTGTTCATTTTTTGCTACTAATAATTTGTTGTTCGTTTTGTAGTAGCTTTATTAAAAATGTGTTTTTGTTTTATAATGTACTCAAATACTTATCGGTAAAAAAGAGCTAGTGTACCTCAGCAACTACAAGTGTGCATATTTATTAGCAACTTCACTTTTTTATAACAACTACGCTAAGATCATTAGTTTAAAATTTAGAGAGAATTGCAGATGTTTTAATCGATTTACCATACAATTTAAGAAAATTGTAAATTGCACGACAAGTGTAATTCCTAGGTATAGGACACCCTTATACCATTCGAAAGAGGACATTTTTTGAACATGGTGAATAATTAAAATACAGGGTATGCCATTTAAAATAAGCCCGATATTACGCATTGAATGATCTAATAATGAAACCTGAAAATTCTGAACACCCTGTAGAGAGATGTTTAGTACTCAATTGTGGAATACATTCAACGAATGTCCAACTATTTAGATGTAATAGAAAATTTGCTAGAATTTGTTATATCAATGAGTTATTAATTTTTTTCTAATTTTTCACATTTTAAAAAAGTCAGCATAACTCTGAACTCTCTCTCTATTTAAATATAGGGAACCATTATGAAGGAGTATTTTATTTTTTAGGGGCAATCAGAAAATGCAATAAAATATAGGGTGTCCCATAAGAAAAAATATAACTTTGATACGCCACACTTAATTGGAACATCCTGTATATTTCAAAATAATTTTAAAATGTAGCCTATATGAATGTATAAACTACTAAAGTGATAAACATTTTAAAACTTTTACCGTTGGTCGTGATTCACCCTGTATATTATCATATAACCGTTGTATTAAAAAATATATTTGCTAAATCGAACAAGAAATATTTACTGCATGCGAGTATAAATAGCTGCACGCAATTATCGTCAGGTGAAAAAAATATCGGGAAAAGATATTAATGCAATACCTGCTTAGAAAACTGTGATGTCGATTTCTCAAATCTCAAAAATACAGCTGAATCTTCTCCTATAACAATTGAGGAAAACGTATATCAAATTAATTGTTAACCGCAGACGATATATGGAACCTTTGCAACTATATTTATTTAGGGCATGATGTCATTTTCTTTTTTTTTATCCAACATATGAATTTTCTGACCAGCTTGTTGTGATCTTCTCCCTGAAAATGCAATTTTCCTTCGAGAAACTGAAGTAGCTTGAACGGAATTTTTTCCCTTTCGTTTGGCATCTTGTCTTTTGTGCTTGATGACAGGACTGAAAAGTTGGAGAAATATTAATATAAAGTTAAGTAAACCTACCAGACTATTCAAAAGCTGTATAACATCCTGACAACAAAGATCCTGAGGACTGAGCATATTTGTTTCGATTTTCTAGGAAAATTTGAAAGCTAGATAAAATTATGCAGTGTCATCATCTAGATTTTATAGTATTGCTTCAGAGAAATCTTCCCATTTTTCTTCCACATCTAAAACTTCTTGGTCTGATCTAAGGCCTAATTGTACTGGCTGGACGATGTTAATAATTTCATTATCAATTTCACAATTTATATGGTCCAACGAAGTTTTGTTTTCAGGATTTTCTAGATTATAGCCATTTTTCATATTTTTAACAGAAAGGGGTTCCACAAAATTTTCGTCTACTTCTTTTCCTGTAATATAATCTTCTTTTTGTTTCATTTGATAAAACGTTGCCTGTTGAGTCAATGTAAAATAACTTTTTCTCCTCCCTGTATTGTAAACAACCCATTTTGACACTGTTTTGAAAGACGTGAGTAACAGTTAACAAAAGAGTATCCATTGGGTGGTAATAATTTATGCCTGAATTCAACATTGTCCATTTTCATTGCGCAGAGTTCATTAGAACGACACGCTCCAGTAATTTCCATTATCATTACAACCTTCATCATTGAATAAATATCATCGGGGGCTTTAAACAGAAAATTATTCACATCTTCTCTGTCGCCCACATCATATTTTTTGGGTTTATACCCGTCATATCTTCTTTTTAAAAATGCTCGAAGTTTAGGATACTTGGAAATATCTATGTTCTCCTCTATGAAAAAGGTGGACTTCAACATGAAATATTCACACCATAAGCTTGATGGAGGCTTTAATACAGCAGATTTTTCGTGAAAGTATGTCAATAGCACGGTTTCTGAAACTGCAGGAGCAGTCTTTGTTTGGCATCATTTCTTGAAGTATTGATATTAACTCGATTTTTATGACAATTTCTCTCAATTTTTGATAATAAACTGTCAGCGTAACGTTGTTGATAAAATAATAGTCATTTGTAAAACAAGTGTCACAATGACTCGTTTAGTAGTATGAGTGAAATTTGCACAACGCACTGCGAAGCGGTGAGTTGCGCAAATCACGAATACTATTGAAAGTCATTGTGGCACAAGCTTTACACAATATTTTTTATAATTCGCATTTATTCAATTTTTTAAATAAAATAGAATTGCATATAATCCCTGTTTTAAACTAGGAGGAGTGGTTTGAATTTAAGTTGACAATTCTGTAGATTCCTGATTGGTCAAATCACAGATGGTTTTATACAGCACTTTTGAATTTTGACATATTATGACCGAATAATTGTGTAAATTGTAAACAAACTTTCATTTAAGCAAACAGATTATGATTATTGGTTTAAAAAAGAGCTTCTTCGTATATGCTCTTGTGATCTATTTATATTATATCATGAACAGAGTTATTTCTGTAATACATCTTCATATAGATATCTGGTAATTTATCCCAAAAATCGAACGATATGTAAAGCTATATATTGATCCTATACAATATGAGAATAAACAATTGGCAAATCATTGATAAATAAACGTTAATATTTTTAATATATAATTCATTCTAATTTACCTTTAAGAACATTTAATATAATAATTTGCTAGTTAGAACAACGCTAGACTATTTTATTTATAATTTGTTGCAAGGTTAAGTCAATGTCAAATAAAAATATAACTATACAATAACCAACTGTACACTTAAAATTACCAAAAAAGTGTTCAACGAGCTTCATTGTGACACTGTAAACAATGTTATAATGATGTCTCTTTTATACGCGAATGATAAAAAAATGTTTATGAAGCTATAGAAGCCGATCAGAGCTGTCTTCATAATTTCATGCGAATAGTATCGAATCAAATTAATAAAAATCCAAGGATAAATTATGCAGGGGGGAGAAAAACTTTTATATACTTCACGGGATGTAAGTATATTTACTAGTTTCGAACTTTATTGCCAGCCATCGCTATCGCTCGGGCGCAAAATCGTCCTCGACTAGTAAATGTTACTTACATCCCTTATAGTATAAATAACTGTTATAATTGTCACCTGGTGTTTTCAAATTTTACCAGTGTTACCATCGTAACAAGTGCTAATGCAAGTCTGCATATCGACAAAATAAGTTTTATTTTCATCTTTACAACTCTGTATAGCGTATTGCATATTTCCGATTTCCGCTACTTGGCTTGCAGTAACGTCTTTTTAATTTATATCATATCTTTTGGATTTTTGCTTTTTAAAGTAACATCTAAGATCCTCTGTTTGATATAAGATTCAAAGGTAGTAGTTACAAAATCTGTTAGTTAATAAATTAAATGCCTTTGTCCTATCTAAAGTAATGTATAACCTAAACATTACCTCTACATAATTATTCGTATCGTTTCCATGTAACTTGTATTGCAGTCTGTAAAACAGACACCACGTTTCTATTCTATTTATCATATTTTCCACGTATTCTTTAAATTTGGGTTAATCACATGAAGCGAAAAAAAAATTTCTATGAATTTCTAATGCCCGATTTCACCAACCATTTCCTAAAGTTAGGTAATACCTAAATAAGATTTTGGAATTACTAAATCCAATTTACATTTCACCACGGGCTAAGTAATACCTAAGAGTGATAATATTAGGTATTTCCTATCATTCTTAGATGTTTCTTAGCGCGTGGTGAAACGTAAATTGCTTTTAGCAATTCGAAAATCCTATTTAGGTATTACCTAACTTTAGGAACTGGTTGGTGAAATCGGGCATTTTAGTCTCCTTTAGTTGTAGGTGAAAATAATCAATGCAATTCATGCATCAATCTATTTCCCTGTTTTCTTCTGAATATTTCAGCTCTCCTTCGATAGTGTTGTTTAATCCTATAGGGTGGGTAAATTGAGAACAGGAATAATTTTGGTAGTGTACAGTGAAACTATTTATTTCTTCTTATAATTGAGTTGAATTGACTCCTAATTAGATTGATTTTAATTTAAACTTACATTTACTATCTCCACAAATAACAAATACACTTATTCACCCTTTAACTTAACGAAAATATTAAACTAGTAAATGGAAGAATTTAGCACTGCACGTGCTAACCACTTGTGGGTTGAAAACTTAATGTCCCCAGTAACGTTCGAAGTTAGATAGTTTTTAGGCAATTTGGCAGCCGACTGACTGACGCCATACATCACAGAGAGGTAAGGAAAACGCGGACGAGGGCTTAAGTAGCAGCGGCGTGCTTATAATTGTGAAATTAGAACATACTCCCCCCTGTGGACAATCTCCGATTTCCACACTAATATATAATTGGATTGAACGAAGGTTCGCAGCAAAAAGGCAACACACAAACCTTTGTGATAGGTCTGATAAAAGTACCTTCTTTGGTTCGTAATTTAACGGCACGAACCTTGTTATCTGAGCTAGGAATAATGTCGATTACTCTGGCTAGAGGCCAGCGTAAAGGAGGGACGTCATCTTCTTTTAATAACACTAGGGTATCAATTTCAAGGTTTTTAGAAGTATACTGCCATTTCTGCCTACTTTGGAGACGGTTCAAGTATTCGACAGACCATCTCTTCCAAAAGGACTGCTGAGTTTGGCTACATCGTTGCCAGAATGTAAGACGATTTTCAGGAATCTCAACGAGATTATGTTCAGGATAAGCAGTCATACTATGACCAATCAGAAAATGGCCGGGAGTAAGAGCTTGAAGATCTGTAGGGTCATTAGAAATCGGGCAAAGGGGTCGAGAATTCAGTATGGCTTCGATTCTGGCCAGGATAGTAGTTCCTTAAACGTGAATTGAGCATTGCCCATTAAGCGGTAGAGATGATACTTGGCGCTTTTAATGGCAGCTTCCCAAATACCACCCCAATGAGGACTACGAGGAGGGATTAGCTTCCACACAAAACTAGTTTCGGCGGCAAATATTTTTAGTTGGTCAGAAACGGTAGAGTTTCTAATATAGTCTCGCAAGTCCTTGAGTTGATTACGGGCCCCCAGAAAATTGGATCCGTTATCTGAATATATAGTGGAGGGTATTCCTCTACGGGATATGAATCTATTGAGTGTTAATAAGAAGGCTTCTGTTGATAAGGAGGACACCAGTTCGATGTGCACAGCCTTTGTAGCCATGCACACAAATATGGCCATATAGCACTTCGTGACAGGTGCCTTTCGAAGCCTGGAAGCCTTGACTAAAAAAGGACCTCCAAAGTCGAGGCCTACATTTTGAAATGGTCTTGATATGTCAACCCTGTCCCTCGGCAGGTTGGCCATAAGTTGATGAGCAGGTCGTGCCCGGAATCTAAAACAAACATTGCATTCGTGGATAACCTTTTTAATGGTTCTAAGGCCATTGAGGGGCCAATATCTCAATCGGAAGTTAGAAAGGACGCATTGAGCGCCCGCGTGGCCTAGTCGAATAGGCTCTTGCTTCAATAAAAGGAATACTATCGGGTGCTTGGACGGAAGCAATATTGGGTGCTTGTGTCTATCGCTTATGTTGGCGTGGTGTAAACGTCCACCGACACAAAAAAAACCTTTCATTGTTCAAAAAGGGGTTTAGGGATAAAATTTGTTTTTCGGAAATGGGTTTAGAAGTCTTTAATTCACTTAGCTCCTTTGAAAAGGCTTGAGTTTGGATTTGTCTAAGGACCAGCGCTAAGGCAGAATTTCTTTCGTGGATGGTTAATGGACCACTGAGCTTGTTAATTCGTCGTTTCGAGTTAGTAACAAATCTTAGTATGTAGGCTAGGGTGTGAAGCAACCTGTTAATTTGGGAGAATTTGCTGAAGAGTTGTGCCCAAAATTCTCGAGGAAAACTGAGTTCTGAAATTAATACATTCAGATTTGAAGATCGTTGTTCTGGGATCGTTTTGGGAACTGGTAACTTGAAGTTGAAGTCAGATAGATTCAAGGTCGCCTTTGAAAGGAAATTTGGACCATGCCACCATAAATCGGAACTCATGAGTTGAGGGGCCAGAGTTCCCCTTGATAGAATATCTGCTGGATTATCATTGGAAGGGATGTGGCGCCAAGATGCGTCGAATGAGCAATTTTGAATCAAGGACACTCTATTGGCTACGAAAGTCTGCCAACGAGAAGAATGGGAGTTTATCCAATGTAGTGCCACTTGAGAGTCGGTCCACAAGTTAATAGATTCGAAATTCAATTTATTTTTGAACACTTCAAGAATCCTTTGGGTGAGTTTAGTCAAGAGTACCATTGCGTTAAGCTCAAGTCTAGGAATTGAAATGGTTTTAAGAGGCGCGACTCTCGATTTGGAAGTTATGAGTGTGCAAGAAACGGTATTGTCATAATAAGTAGCTCTTATATAGAGGCAGGCGCCATAAGCCTTTAAGCTACTGTCTGAGAAACCGTGGAGTTGAAGCGTAGTTATGGTACTTTTGGTAAAAAGGAAGCGGGGAATTTTCAGACCTCTTAGCAAGGGTATAGAACTAGCAAATATTTTCCATTCCTTTGCTAGGTCTGAATTAAGAGGTGCATCCCAAGACAACTTAGATTCCCATAATTGTTGCATGAACATTTTTCCTAACACTACAAAGGGTCCAAGGAAACCCAAAGGGTCGTACATTTGGGCGATAGTGCTGAGGGCATTGCGTTTGGATAGATTGTCAACACAAAGAGACCTTGGTAATGATATTGAAAATTGATCAGAAGTTGGATTCCAGGAAAGTCCTAACACCTTGTTAGGAATATTCTCAAATTCTATTACAATGGGAGTCGAGTCCCTTCGTTCACAATATAGTTGTCGGAAATGAGAAGAGTTGGAGGACCACTTATGTAGGTGTAGACCAGCAGAATTTAGAAGTTTGTTTAACTCAGAATAGGATCTTTTTAAATCAGATAAGGAAAGGCAGCCATATAAAATATCGTCGACGTATGTTTGGTTTAACAGAGCATCGCATGCGAAAGGATATTGTTCCGAATAACAGGAAGCCAGTTCCTTCAGTACCCTGGTGGCGAGAAATGAAGAGCAAGTGACACCATAGGTTACAGTGGAAAGTTGGAGACATTGGAGGGGCTCTTTGGGAGAATTTCTCCACAGAATATTCTGAAGATGTCTTTGCTTAGGATTGACTTGGACTTGACGATACATTTTTTCAATATCACAAGTAAGGACATAGGGATGTAAACGGAACCTGCAAAGAATATCATACAGTTCGGGTTGAACCTGATAGCCTTTAAGCAGGATGTCATTAAGCGAAACGTTGGTAGAAGTTTTGCAGGAACCATCGAATACTACTCGAAGCTTGGTGGTTTCGCTGGATTCTTTTATCACGCAAAGGTGAGGAAGAAAATATTTGAATTCAGAATTAGGCTTTTTGGGATCGAAAGGAACAAAAGAAGCGTGCTTCAGTCATAAATATTCATTTATGAATTTTTGGTATTCTGCAAATAGTTTAGGATTGGACTGAATTCTTTTCTCGAGAAGTAGGAATCTCCTTTGAGCGACTTGAAAAGAGTCGCCGAGTTCGCTTTGTGAACAGGGATTTTTTAGTGGTAAATCCACTTGGAATGCTCCGTTATCAAGGCGCTTATATGATTGGAGGAAATTTTGTTCAGCTTGTTCAGCGTCCAAGGATATGAAACTTGTTTCAGGAATATGTTCCACTTCCCATAATTTTGGAAGGCATTCATCGGAAGTTTGATTTAAACAGAACAACATCGTTTTTTCGATGGGATGCGAGGAGACTTGTGAAGGCATTTGCCCTCCAATGATCCAACCAAATTGTGTTAGTTGGAGTGTGGGACGGCCTTGACCCAATCGGAGTTGGTGGGGAAGAATGATTTCATAAAAGCCATCTGCACCAATTAGTAAATCTATTTCAGACGAAATGTGGAAATCAGGATCGGCTAAACGAAAGTCAGCAGGAATGTTTAGGCTATGAGGATTTAGTTGAGCTCTAGGTAAGTTGGAGGTGATGGTAGGAAGGACAGCACAGGACAGTTGAAGCTGAAAATGCTGCTCTGTAGTTGAATGAATGGTAACGTCCACCATTTTATGTGACATGACTGTAGTATGTTCTATGCCAGAGAACCTCAAGGGTTTCCGATAAGGTTTTGCTTTAAGCAAAGGAAGGATTCGTTCAGAAATGAAAGACAACTGCGAACCATTATCAATCACAGCTCTGGCTTTTATTAACTGGCCCTATTCTGATACAATAGCAACAATAGCTGTCGCCAGCAATACCTCGGGGTTTCCTTTACCCACGAACAAAGAAGATGTTGTTGAAGAATTTGATTCTCGAAAGTCGAAATCTTCGTTTTGGACACTATTTTTATTATGGATAGTTTGTTGATTATTAGTAGGAACACGCCAATTTTGACTGGAGGATGCATTGTCCATATCAGAGTGAGGAGCTCGTGATCCCGAGCTATGATGCGGAGTTTTAGGTTTAGCACCAGTACTGTTATGGACGCTAGAAGAATGATGTTCAGAATTTTGAAATTGAAGATTTGCTGCCCGACTATTTGGGGCATCGGAAATGTTTTCTCTATTTGAGGGGAAAGCATTAGAAATATTGTGCCTGTGAAGGATTGTGTGATGATTTTTATCACAAAAGGAACAACCTCTAGACTTACATTCGGACAACGAATGCTTACCACCAATGCAATTGGTGCATAAAGTCAGTGATTTAAGATATTGATATTTTTCATCAACAGTCATTCTGGAAAATGTATTACATTTATAAATGTCATGAGTTGGGGTTTTACAATACCAACAATGCCTCCTACTATTAAAGTTATTTGAAGAAGCACTACTTACATGAAGGGATGTTTTATTATTAAATTTAGGAATTTAGGTATTACATCTCAATTCAATTATCTTAAAAAAATCGTCCAGCGTGGGAGTTTTGTCAATTTCTCTACTAACCTGGTATTCTTTCTTAGTGCCGTAATCTAATTTTCTCAACAGAATATTTATGATAATTAAATCCCAATGTTCAGTGGGACATCGAAGATTTTTTAAGGATTCTAAGTTCTTTTTAACGTTTACTATAAAATCCCTGAGGGAGGTAGAAGTACTTTTTGTGAGATTTGGAAGGTCCAGTATTGCATTTAAGTGTGCGTTAATAATGGCTAGACTATTTTCATATCTCTTTTCTAAGATATTTATTGCTATAGGAAAGTTAGTGTTACTTATTTCTAAGGAATCTATGAGAGATAAGGGTTCTCCCTTCAGATAAGATTTCAAATATATGAATTTCTGTACATTATCTAAGTCTGAATTTTCTTTAACGAGGGCATTGAATAGTTGATAAAAAGAAGTCCATTTTTGGTAATCGCCTAAGAAACATGGGATTGTAATTTGAGGAAGTTTTACTCCTATTTTGGGAGTAACAGGAGAGTTTGGAGCGTTTTGAATGACAACATTATTTGGCGGAGGCGAAGAAAGCTCATGAATTCTTTTTTTAAGTATACCCACTAATTCATGATAATTATTCTCTACTTCGTCCCTGTCCTCATTGTCCCTCTCTTCCGTGTCTAGAATTTCAATATTATTTTGAGCGTCAGTATACGCGCTACATTTTTTAATTAATGAATCTAGTTGAGATTGAAAAGAGAAAAAATTAGTTTCTACATAAATTCGGCTAATTACTGAATTTCGAATTCGCGTTATGGCTGCTTTGGCCAGTTTTCTGGATTTCTTAAAGGCATCCATTATTTTTGTAATGTGCGGAGAAAGCAATCTAAAGAAAATAATTACAATCTTAGACTAATTTTACAACTGTTTGAATATGGTAAAAACTGCTAACTATTACGCGTACGCGAAATTGACTATTGCACTAAATCCACTTTTTCGGATCGCACTCCTAAAGTCTTTTTTACTTAATGAGTTTTTGCAAGGAAACAAATTAAATTTTACAAATATGTATAACTTATGCGCAAGAACATAAAAAATGTATCTACACGCTGTATAATAACAAACACTAGAAAGCCGTTTTATAAAAAAAATCGATTCATTAAGTATCTGAAAGTTGGTTGAAATATTCTTTTCAAATTGGAATTGGGATAATAGTGTAAATCGATTTTTCTTTTTTGTTCGGAGTCATTCAACATAAGTATATAAATATTAAAATCTTAACATACTGGCATGCATCATAATAAATACAGCCCTGGAATTTTTAAAACATAGGATGAGTTGAACATGTATGACTGGAACCTCGGAAATGTTAATTCGGTACGGCTCTGGACCTTGGAAATGCTCGATACCAGCACAGCGGCCGGCAGTTTCAACTTTGATCGTTGTTCGAAATTGGATAAAAAATGTAAAATAAATTTTGCGAATTCCTGTTCTCAAATCCGGCTCGAAGGACCAATGAAAATAATCAATGCAATTCATGCATCAATCTATTTCCCTATTTTCTTCTAAATATTTCAGCTCTCCTTCGATAGTGTTGTTTAATCCTATAGGGTGGGTAAATTGAGAACAGGAATAATTTTGGTAATGTACAGTGAAACTATTTATTTCTTCTTATAATTGAGTTGAATTGACTCCTAATTAGATTTACTATAATTTAAACTTACGTTTACTATCTCCACAAATAACAAATACACTTATTCACCCTTTAACTTAACGAAAATATTAAACTAATAAATGAAAGAATTTAGCACTGCACGTGCTAACCACTTGTGGGTTGAAAACTTAATGTCCCCAGTAACGTTCGAAGTTAGATAGTTTTTAGGCAATTTGGCAGCCGACTGACTGACGCCATACATCACAGAGAGGTAAGGAAAACGCGGACGAGGGCTTAAGTAGCAGCGGCGTGCTTATAATTGTGAAATTAGAACAGTAGGCATCAATATATTTCTAAAAATTTGTAAATATATCCTTGTATTATTTTATTTTTCACGCAGTTTAACTATTTCCAGCAAGCTTTCAACACATTGAAAGTACAGAGTAATAGAGTTGATTGTGGCCAATGTTTACTGAGAACATTTCTTTCACCCATATCATCATATGTTATAATTACGGTAGGAGAGATTTTTATATGCATAATTTCAATTAGCCCTTCTACATCTGCATTGTATACAACTATTATTTGCTAACTACTTATAAAACATCCCACACCAATTCTACCAGCAGGAGAGTGAGGCTTAAAGAAGTATACCTTATGGTTCTGAAAATCACAATTACTGGTCGCATCCAGGAATTGAACATCAGAAGCCTGCACTAAACAACGAGCTACGCGTTGCATAATAGGGATTGATACCGAATAATGGTTTCCAACTATACTGATTTTATAGTTCACATTTTGCATTTTAAAAGAATTTTGTAAATTATATTCTAAGTGTTCAAGCATTTTGTGTCCAGAACGTTTGCCAAAGGATTTTACTTTTCCACCCAACCTATCTAGTATGCGACAAAAGTATTGGTTTACCCAAAAAAGTTGGAACTCTGAAAGAAAACTTTGAGTTATTTTCACGTTTTCCATCAAGAACAGCACGAAAAAATAGTCTATAGAAAAATAATCATGTGTGTATGTCGTCGTTGTCGTCGGCCACTTTTCGTTACATGTCTTGTTAGCACGATACAGCCTCCGGAGTGCAACAAGTCACCAATTTTATGATTCAATATTGTTCAATATTGTTCTCACAGATGAACCCTATTGATTTTAAGCTCACCAGAGCCAGTACAGCGAGTGCTATGGTACTCGAAGTACGACATTTTTGTCAGTTTTTGAGAAATTTCAGTTTGTTAGCACGATACAGCCTCCGGAGTGCAACAAGTCATCAATTTTATGATACAGCCTCCGGAGTATATACAAGTGACCAATTTTATGATTGAAGATTTTTCGGGGCGTCCCTAAGATGAACTGTGTTGATATTCAGCTCACTAAAGCCAGTACAACGAGTGCTAGGGTACTTGAAGTACCAAATTTTTGTCATTTTTGGAAAAATTTCAGTTTGTTACCACGATACAGCCTCCATAGTGTATAAAATTGACTTTTATGATTGAATATTATTCAAAACGGCTTATAGATGAAGCTTATTGATTATTAGCTCACCAGAGCTAGTACAACGGGTGCTATGGTACCTGAAGTGCCCCATTTTTGGTCCTTTTTGGAGAAATTTCGGGTTGTTAGTACGATACAGCCTCCGGAGTGTATACAAGTAACCAATTTTATAATTGGATGTTTTTCAATGTCCCTCACAGATGTACCCTATTGATTTTCATCTGACTAGAGCGAGTACAGCGGGTCCTATAAATCTAGATATTCTACTGTTTTGGTTACTTTTGGGGATATTTCGGTTTGTTAGCACGATACATCCCCCAAAGTGTATACAAGTAACCAATTTTATGATAGAATATTGTTCAGGGCATTTCAGGGATGCGGAAAAGTAAGTTTTAATCTTTAAAACCGTTTATTTTAAATTAGCTTTCCATGGAAAATCATTTTTTGTAGGGAGGTAATGCCTTCTAATTTTTCGACTTTTGGACTTTTTCCTTGTTTGATTCCTTTGTCGATAATAAATTCGTGTGATCTTTGACCTGCCATTTTTCATTCCAGTGAGAACTTTTAATCTAGCATTTTCCACATTTCACATCTATTTACCGTATCGAATGCTGTCCTTAAGTCGATAGGTGTTAGAAACAATTCTTCTCCTTCCTCTAGGCCTATTTCTAATATATTAGTATATTATTATACAATTATATCGTTCGTTCACCTATCTGGTCTAAATGCGGCTGGTTCCTCCTTTGGTTTTAATTCCACATATTCCCTTAATCGTTTTTCCAATATTCTTGTGAATCACTTATAATCGGTTTGTGCAAGATATATCGCTGTACATTTTTCATACTTAGTGTGGTCTCTGAATATCTTCGATAGTCATTTTTTTATTTCTTCACCCAGCCATTTAATCATTTCAGGTGCTTTATATATATATCCGCTTACTTTTTCTATTTCACTGTTTTGTATGGTCTCTTCCAACTCATTTCGTAATATTTCCTCTCTTGATGAACTGATTCTTCCCTATTTATATTTTCTCTTGGGATTATTATCGCTATTAATATTCTTTCCAGGTTTTTAGTATTTTCTTAGTTTTTACAAGTAGTTAGATTAGATTTCAACGAAGTTACAATACATTCAAACCTAAGGTTTATTGTGCCCCCCTATCAGAGCTGTTCTCGCTACTACTACAGCTCGCGGGTTCTAATGAACTCTAGTATTTGGGGCGGCTTCAACGAGATTCACTCTTACAAGTTTCTTGTCCGAAGCATTTCTTGCGTTGGTTTGCAATGGCGAGACATTCTAGAACTAGGTGATCCGGAGTTTCATCCTCCTCCCCACAGAATCTACAATCGTCAATTTCTGCTAGACCTATTCTCATTAGGTGCTTCCTAAGGCGGCAGTGTCCTGTAAGAAAGCCCGTGAGGAGATGTAGCTTATTTTTACTGCCAACTTTGAGTCAATGACATGGGAGCTCAATGCTTTGATAGCTGCTTGACTATCAGAATGGATCGATATGTCACATTTCTGATAGTTTCTTTCTAGGTTCATTTTCACGCATCTGTCGATCGGAAGTATTTTTGCCTTAAAGACACTCGGGAAGGAGCCTAACGATAATGAGTATCCGCAAGTATTTCTGCCTTAAAGACACTCGGGAAGGAGCCTAACGATAATGGTGCCAGGCCAAAATACTCCAGCGTTTGCTCCAACGGTGGTTTTTGAACCATCCGTATACCATCTAATGGTGTTTTCTCTGATATTTTGGGTGGTGTATTCCCGTTCCCAGCCTCTCCTCTTATTTAGCATTATAGTGAAATTCTTTTCGATACTTACTTTCTTGATCATTTCGTCACTGGGAAGATTCGCTGATGAGATGTATTTTGTGAGAGAGGACCAGTCTCCCTGATTTTTAATACTCTCATTGCCTGAACCTTCCTTAGCTATTCTAAGAATTGCCTCTTGGGTAGATCTTCCTATCACCAGATGTAGAGGTGTGAGATCTGTAATGATCTCAAGTGCCCTTGTTGGACACGTTCTCATAGCTCCAGCAACGCACACACAGACAAGCCTTTGAACTTTGTCGAGAGTCTTCCTTGTGCTGTACTGACTTGCTTCTGTATGCCAAACTATTGCCCCATTCTTGTGTATGGTAAAAAATGGAGATGGGTGAATGCTTCGTAATAAATCACTTCGAATACAAATCAAGATTAACTTTATTAATTAAAATAAATATAATTGACGTGGTAACTATGTAACTGCCATTATAGAACAAAATGCTGAATGTGACTAACTACAATGACAAGTTAACTTATGTTAAACATAGGAATGTGGCAAATATAACATCTCGTTTCTCTCTCGTAAAATTTACATTGCAAAACACAAACTTATTATTTAAGTAAAACAGGAATTATATAAAAAAAAACTCATCACAAATCTAAACGATTCAGTGCTTTTCTAATTCTCTGAGAATGCCATAAAGATGTTTTATCAGGAACACTTTCAGAAGTTGTACTTGGCGTAAGCTCCGGAATGGAATTTTGATTCTTTTGTATATTACCCGAATTTGTTTTAGAAATTGTAGGTAAGTCCAAATCGGGTGATTCAACTTGATCAGGTGAGTTATCTCTAGATAAATCAACAGGTAAGTCGTTTGGAAAGTGTCGTTCTTTCGGTGTGGTTTGCCCTATTTCACGAATTTGATCGATGTGCCTACGCCACACTCTTCCATGATCGAGTTTTATTTCGTAATGTAATTTGCCTATCCTATTTTCAATTCTACCGAATTTCCATTTATCTTGAAAGTAGTCGCGAACCGATACTCTACTGTTTATTGAAAATGAACGATATTTTTTCCCTATATTTACTATATACATACATAATACAATCCAGTCTGGAACGGATCTGCCTGCCAAACATTAATTCTGAGGGACTTTTATTTGTAGCTACATGTGGCATTTTACGGTATTATATAAGTAGTTTGCATAAATTTAAATTTTTATTCTCGCTTTCGGTAATCATTGTCCTAATACTTTTCTTTAAAATTTGTACAAATCTCTCGGCTTGTCCGTTAGTTGCGGGATGATATGGAGCTGTTAATTTGTGCAAAATGCCGTTTTCCTGTAAAAATTGTTTCAATTTAAAAGTAGTTGTCACTAACGAAAAATTTTGGTAACCCAAATGTAGCGAAAATATTTCGACAAAGTTCAATCAATGGTTGTGTCTGTGGTTGTATTCTTCACAAAATTAATTTCAGGCCACTTTGGAAACGAATCAACAAGAATAAAATAATATCCGCCATTAAAAGGACCTGCGTAATCAGCGTGAACACGTTCAAAAGGATAATCTGTTTTTTCCCAAACATGTGTTTCTGCCTTCTCTACATTGTTTTTGAACTTATTACACTCGTAACAGTCTTTAACAATATTTTCAATACTCTGATCTATACCGGGCCACCAGCAGTAGCTACGAGCTAATCCTTTCATTTTAACAATACCAAAATGAGCGGAATGAAGTTCGGCTAGTATTTTACCTCGTAAAGAAACAGGAATTAAAACTCTTTGTCCTCGCATTATACAACCTGATTGTGAAGTAAATTCAGTTTAATCAATGTTAAAACGATCGTTTCTAGGAATTATTTTACCAGTGCGTAATCCATTCAACATCTTATTTAGTGTTACGTCTTGAGCCTTGCTAACATTTCAACAATAACTGGTAAAGTCTCGATCTGACTAATCTCAAAAACGTCAGGTTCGTCGAAAATCGATAGGTCTTCGGAAGTTAAACGTAAACGTGATAGTGCGTCTGCATTTCCGTGTGTTCCTGTACTTTTATACTTAATATCGTATTGAAATGCTTGTAAAAATACCGCATAATGCTGCATTCTGGTGGCGCTTAATAACGGTAAACTTTTTGATGGAGAAAATATATGTATTAACGGTTTATGGTCGGTAAATAATGTAAATTTATTACCGCAAAGGTACTGGTAAAACTTTTTAACGCCGAATATTAAACTATAAGCTTCTTTATCAATTTGAGAGTACTTTTGCTGAGTCTTTGTTAATGTTTCACTTGCAAATTGAATTGGTTTTTCCGAACTATCAGGGAAAACGTGGCTCAATACCGCCCCCACCGCCAGGGGTGACGCGTCCGTAGCTAAAATAAGGATTAAGTTAGGGTCGTAATGACATAAAATTTGATCTGACTGTATTTGTATTTTCGCGGCATTTTGACATTCCCTGGTCCACCTAAACGGCACATCATCTTTTAAAAGGTTATTTAACGGATATAAAATCGTACTAGCATTCTTAAAAAATCTTCGATAGTAGTTTATGAGACCGATAAAAGCGCGGACTTGCGTTTTGTTTTCCGGAATGGGAATTTTACTAATTGCGTCAATTTCATTTGTAACTTTTTGAATTCCATTTTTATTTATTTTGTACCCACAGTATTCAATTTCGTCGGATAAAAATACACTTTTCTCTATATTCATTTTTAAATTATGCTCACTCAATTTTTCAAATACTAAATCCATCCTTTCTAAATGCGTTTGTAAATTGGGCACCGTAATTTTAATATCGTCCAAAAATACAGAGCAGCCTGGAATCCCCTGTAGGATTTGTTCCATCAGTCTTTGCCAGATTGCTGGTGCACTCGCGATGCCAAACATCAATCTGGTTGGGCGATACAAACCTTTATGAGTGTTTAACGTTAATAAACGTCTCATTTCCGGCTTAACCTCAAGGTGTAAATAAGCTTTACTTAAATCGATTTTTGTAAATTTAGTACCACCAGCCATCTTGGAAAATGACTCATCCACTGTTGGTAATGTATGGTCATCAATTGAAATATTTGGGTTAAGAGTGACTTTGTAGTCGCCACATAAACGTATTTGGTTATTTTGCTTAATTACAGGTACCACCGGTGTAGCCCAATCAGAAGAGTCTACTTTTTCCAAAATGCCTTGTTGCACCAAAGAGTCAATTTCTTTTTCAACCGCAGGCTGTAAAGCAAAAGGCACTATACGAGCTTTTATAAATACAGGTTTGACATTCTCTTTTAGATAAATTGAAGCCTGAACACCCTTTATAGTACCAACCCCGGGTTCAAAAGTATGCTTGTATTTTGAAATTAATTTAGAAACGTCAGAGCTATTTTCATCAATAACTTTGTTCTTCTTTAATAAGTGTATATTCTCAATGTCTTGTAAGTTTATTTTTAAAATTCGAATCCATTCTCTACCTAAAAGTGCGTTACGATCACCATATAAATTTGCTGTATAATCTATGCCATGGTAATTAATTGTAACTCTTATAAAACCTAAAACTTCTAATTGAGTTTTACAGTAAGAAACTAACTTTAATTTTCTATTTTGTAATTTATGATGCATAAACAATTTTTTGTATTGTTTAAAATTGATTAAACTAACAGCAGCACCGCTGTCAACTTCCATCGTAATAAATTTTTTATCAATTTGTAATTTCAAAATGTATTTATCCTTATTAGTTAAATTTTCCCCCTCTAACTCTAAGTCAAAAAGTTCTTGTATGTCGTAAGCATTTTGTAATTCCTCAACTTCATTTGTATTTGAAGCCTTACTTGGTTTAGTACAAACCTTCTGTAAGTGCCCCCTAATTTTACAAAATTTACAGTAAAAATTAGTTTTATTACAATTATTGGCTAAATGATCAGGACAACCACAACGAAAACATTTTTGTCCTCTACTAGTATTGCCATTTGTATTTTGACTATTGTTATTATCAGAATTTGTATTGTAATTTTTATTAACATTATTTTTAAACTTATTTTTAGAAGTGACGAGATTAATTGTACTACATTTTTTATGTAGCTGATTAGCGTCCCTTTCGGACACTTCCATACCTACGAGTTTCTAATAATCTACTTTGAATTCTCTTAGCATGTAAACCATATACAAATGGATTTCGTAAAGCTGTTTTTAAAAAATTACCAAGCTTACAGTTTATGGCCAATTCTTGTAGAGCATGTAAAAATTCACTAACTGTCTCTCCTTCTTGTTGTCTTCTGGATTGAAATATAAATGTTTCTGCGATTTCCATTGTAACGACTATAAAGTTGTAGTCTTTGTCCTCCGGAACTTCAGGTGCCAATTTATCACATAGTGTGTTGTATGCATCGGAGCCCATGTAATGTAGTAAATAGTGTAATTTAAGTCTTTCAGGAACTTCGAAAACAGTAAAAGCTACTTCAAGTCTTTTAACCCATCTGGCCCATTTATTTTACTTTGGGTCAAATGCTTCTATGGTAAATGTAGATGTAGTATATGTAGCAGTTCTTTCGCCTTGATTTGCCATTGTTCTTGTCGAAGCAATACCGTTGCTTGGACTATTTGTTGTAAAATTTGTATGTACGTATTTTGTAGGTTCGATTTGTATTGCTTTGCCTACCTCGTCGCCAATTCTTTGTTGTGTATGGTAAAAAATGGAGATGGGTGAATACTTCGTAATAAATCACTTCGAATCCAAATCAAGATTAACTTTATTAATTAAAAGAAATATAATTGACGTGGTAACTATGTAACTGCCATTCTAGAACAAAATGCTGAATGTGACTAACTACAATGACATGTTGACTTTGTTAAACATAGGAATGTGGCAAATATAACACCCACGCGTAATTGTTGGTCTCACAATCATGGCGTACATCCATTGCAGTAATTTTGGGTTATAGCCCCACCTCTTGCCAACCAGCTAGATTCCTGCACGCCATCAAAGCTCTTATTGCTTTACTAGCAGTTATTTCAACATGTTTATTCCACAAAAGCTTACGGTCAAGGGTTATCCCTAGATATTCAACTTCTGATTTACATTCTATGATTTCCCCGTTTAAGGATATGGGTTTTATGGCTGGAAGTGTTCTTTTCCGCTTAAATGGAATTACTATGGTCTTGTTTGGGTTAATGTTTAGTCCCAATGATAAACACCATTGCTCAATGATTCTGAGGCCCTTTTGTAATAAATCACACAAGGTGCTCTCGAACTTGCCTCTGACTATGAGAACTATGTCGTCAGCATAGTCCATACATTCGAAGCCAAGCTCCGTTAGCCTGTAGAGGAACAAGTAGTTATAACTAGTTATTTTTATTCCTCACTGCTTTCATTTATTTCTTTTTGTTTCCTCCGAGTCTTTTCACTTTTCTCCAAAATTTTATGTTGTCTATTTTATTTGCAATTTAAAAAGCATTAACATGTATACATTTTGTTGTGCTTTTTTAAATTTTTAAGATCCGTTTTAAATTTTAAAATCGGACTATATTATATTTTATAGGTAATATTATTATACTACAGAGTCCATTTTTTGGCAAATTAGAAGAGCATACAGACCGTTATTTTTCAACCAAAATACAGGCATGAAAAATGAATATTAATGGAGATAATAATTAGTTTATTAAACATAAAATTTTTCCATCTGCTTCTAATTTTGGGGTTAAAACAGATGTCAAGTTTATATTCAATCACGAAGACGAATTGCTAGCTTCTTCTACGATTCATGAACTGGATTTAGTAATTAAAAAACGTCTCAACACTACTCCCGGTCTAGACGGTTTCACTTACAAAATAATTAATAATTTACCTATTTCAGCTAAAAAATTTTTATTGCAATTATTCAATGATTGCTTTAAAAATATTATAGCCTGTCTTATTCTTAAACCTAGTAAAGACCCTGGTTTGTCTTTATTATTTCGCCCCATCTCGTTGATATCTTGTATTACAAAAACTTTTGAAAGATTAATAAAAGTTCGATCGGAACATTTTGTTGGAAGTAGGTCTCTATTGTCAAACATTCAATATGGTTTTCACAGAGAACGTGGCACTATAGACGCTGTAAGTCATTTAGTTTCAGATATACAAATAAGTTTCTCTAAAAATTACTACACATTATGTTTGTTTGTTGATTTAACGGGGGCATATGATGTAGTTGATCTTAATATTTTAGCAAATAAAATGGAAAATATTGGAATTAATAAAACTGTCTCTACCAATATTATTAATCTTTTTCACAGTAGAAAAATATTTATACGTGATCATAATAACGTATTACATGGTCCACATATAGTATATAATGGCTTACCGCAGGGATCTATACTGAGCCCTATCTGATTTAACATTTACACTGCAGATCTGCACAGGTTAGTAGATGATGAATTTAACATGATTCAATATGCGGACGATCTATGTTTTTACTTTACCCGTAGTTCTTATGAGCAATGTTCAGAAGATCTAAGAAAATGTATGCAGTTACTAATAAGTTGGTTTAATGATATGGGATTCAGTGTCTCTCAGGATAAGACTGCTTTGGTATGTTTTACTCGACACCGAGTTAGGACTGCTGGAGCTACTTACCTGGCTGATTTTAAGATTCCATTTGTCGACGAATTCAAATATCTAGGCATTATCTTAGATAAAAAACTGCTATAGACAAATCATATCAAGTATGTTAAAAAAAAATGTGAAAAAGGTATGAATTTGCTAAAAGTGGTTTCCAAAAGAAAATTGGGAGCAGACGTCAATTTGATGTATACATTCTACAAGACTTATATTCGTTCCATATTGGACTACGGGTGTACATTATATGGAGCAACATCTAAAACAAACCTACTAATTATCGACCGTATTCAATATAAAGCCTTAAAAATTTGTATGCGGTTAATGATGTCATCTCATAACCAAGCAGTTTTGGCAGAAATGCAAGAACCGCCACTAAACATACGTAGACAATTTTTAGCTGGAAAACAAATGATTAAATATAGAGCATTTAATTCGGAAATGGTCCAAAAAATCGCTTATATAAATACGTGTAACCTTACAGTTCCGTACTGGAGAATAAAATATACTCCTCCCTTGGCACAGGCCTTCATTAATACCAATCATGATGAGGATTTCATCTTAAATTCTCCTAAATTCCCTATATATAAGTACAGTTACAAAAGTATTATATTTCAACCAACCGTCATATACCCCTTATACACCGAAATTCCTAATCTAAATAACTTAATACTTACAACTATACTGAATAATTTCGGAGACAATATAACTAAAATATTTACAGATGGGTCCAAATATGATGATGGAACAAGAGCAGCATTCTTTGTTTCAAACATTAATCATGTCGGAAAATTCAGAATAGCAGACATATTTTCGGTATACTCTGCCGAGGCTCTTGCAATAAAACAATGCTTAATATGGTGCACACTAAATCCAGTGCAAACAGCTGCTATAATGACAGACTCGAAATCGGTTTCACAAGCTATCGAAGGTTCTCCAATAAACATTTATAATCAGAAACTGATTTTAGAAATAAAAAACTTATTGTATCAATTAAAAATTAATAATAAACAAATTTCTTTCATATGGGTAAAAGGCCATAGCGGCGTTATAGGCAACGAGAAGATAGATCACCAGGCTGACGTAATTAACAGACATAAAAAATCCATTAGAAACAGATGGAGAGAAGCTTACAATAACAACAGCAAAATATCTAAAAGCTTCTATTTCCAGCTTCATCCAAATCTTCCAAATAACATTCCTCATATAACAATATTTGATTATAGGAAAAAATACGCAACAATTATAACGCGACTAAAACTAAACCATGGCCGTTTCCCTGCTCACATATAAATTGGGTATTCTACATGGAGACCATTGTGCACTGCGACAACGTGTCGATAGGTGATACTAATCATATATTTCTGGAGTGTAAGAAAAACAAAGTGGCTATATCAAATTTATATATCTCTTTAAGGAACAATAACTTTCCTTTTCCATTGAATATGAGTTCTCTCCTGGCATGCATAAATAAAGATACTTTCGATGCAATAATAAACTTCATTAAGGAAGCAAGAATAGATCTGTACGTATATTTAATTGAAAAAAACACACACAACATAAAATTTTTCGGTTTTTTCAAATTTTCTTCGCCTCTAATTTATCCAATCATGTCAATGGTTTGATAATTTTCAATGTTATTATTAAAAAAAAACAGTTTCCATTAAAATCGTTAATAAAAAATAGAATCCTAGTCTGTTCAAAACATTAGACAAAAAAAGTATGGAGTTCCACTCTCTCTATGGCTCAATCCGTTTTCTTAAATGACTTGGCTTATGTGGAAGTAACTCCATCAGGAAAAAATGAATACGAATATTCAAGACTCGTTAACAACAAAAATTTCATACAATTTATCCGAATATTCATTAAAATTATACAATTGAGTATTTGTGTTATTCAATGTCCTAATTCAATATCCATTAACAGGCGAAACAAGAAACAATCCACATTTGATTTAAGATTGCGTACGAACGTAGGGAAACTTGTTCAACTACCTACTATTCTGTTGAGAATCCAAATTTCTCTTGGGACTAATTTATTCTCCTACCAACATCCCAAGACGGAAAATTTTACTATAATCTCGTAGAAAGTTTTGGAAGACATCATTAGAATTAGTTGATACGGCAATTAGAAGTTGAGAGATTAAATGCAGGGGGAGCAGCAGAAACGAAAACGAAGTTTTTTAAGCAGATTAAATTGTATTTGTTTCCATGAGAAAATTCAACCAAAGTATGAGTACAGCGAAAAAGTAAAATAATAATAAATTATTTCTTCCACAATCGTGAACAAAATTCATTGCTATTAAACTGAAAATAGAAAGCAAAGTAGCATATTGCATCACAAGTAAGCAAACTAAAAAAAATTTTTCGCAATTGAGGATAGTCTGAGCACTATGTTTTCATGGGATTAACTATTAAAATATAATTATGATAGAATAAAATTAAGTAGAAAGTGAAATTGTATTTCCTTACTATTTATTAATTAATATTAAACATATAAAAATTTGTGAAGACTACAGTTACGTTGTTACATCTATTTTTCTAATGTTGTATGTTTTCTCACTTGTCCAGTAGTGGATGCGTAAGAAAAATACATGCTTTGCTCACTTATACCGAAAATTACGATTTTTACCAACATTCTTTGCCAACAACTAAAACTTAGACTAAATAACAATACATACGAGTAGAAGTTAGCCAAATAGCTGAGTTTGATAATTGGTCAGTCATTGATACTCTCCCAATAATTCACACTTTTCTTTTCATTTAATAAACTGTTTTCCAATAATTATGAATACTTGAAATTTCACTGTTTTAAATGAAACTTACTGCTCCCATATAATTCCACAATATATTGAAAGAATGTTAAAAATTCTAAGAAATTGACAATTGTTTCGATATTAAATATCATCGTCAGAATGACAGAAGTTTCATTTGATGCCTACCTGATGTTTAATAATTATTTTGGCTAGACCAAGAAGTGATCTACCTTTTGATTGATGTATTATATGTTAATTTAAAAAAGAATATATGATATTACAAATATTGAAGCTTAGATATTATTAGATCTATGGGGATATCCCGGATATCTTTTTCCCAATTAAGATCAGTATAATTGTACAATGATATAGAAAACCAGGAAAACTATATCTGCTGATCTTTACAATTATCAATTAAGAAGACAGTTTAATAAAAGTGGAGAACTCCCTAGATTTATCTGTTCATTGACGACTTCATATTGTGGGTTTCTCAAGTGTCTTCTAATTTCCAATTCCTCAAGGAAATCCAGTTCTTGTTTGTTATCACAAATATGTAGTATTCTAACAAATGCTCTCACCTCTGTAATGAAATTGGTCCCGAAGTATGATGAATGCTGTCACCAGGATGTACAACTCTAACCTTCTTCAACTGAGCTGTTTATTAAAAAAAACGCTGTCACCACTCCAATGCCTTTTCTTCAAACCATACCTTTTTACCTTTGTATTTGTAGCCGAGCGTGGTAAGGCAACCCCCAGTCCGATTTAAGCTGGGAACGCCTGGGCTTAAAACGGTTTGATTTCCTTCGCCAGGACAGGATTGTTCTCTCGGTTCGGTCTCGTATCCAATGTTGATACACACTCTAGGGGAAATTCGGGTAGGGATGATAAATAAAGTATGGGAGAACCACAGAGTTATATCAAAAAAATATAATAAATCTTTCTCTGTATCTAAATATACATAAATCAAAAGTCCAACATCAACACAAATTATTAAATTCCCCCGGTATAAAAATTACCTATACACTTATTCATAAATTGTACATCCTACGTATTTCCCTGTATAACATATGACTATCAATAAAACAATTATAATATAACCCTCGCCCTGAGATAGAACAAGGAAATTACCCCCTTATCGTTTTAGTATTTCAACGTCCGTGAGGGGCGTATGATTTAACCCTTAGCTAGATATTCACCTGTCTCAAGGCGCAAAAAAAATTATATTTATTTACTCTTAAACGCAATAATATGCGAAACTACTGTGGTTTCGTGTCATTGCCATTGACATCAACAAAAAGTGAAAGTAGAGTCGTAAACTAATTCTGCTCATCTATGAAGAATAATTATTTATCGACACTCCCGTTTCAATGCGTAAGTTTCGAGTTGCAAAATTTGCAGGTCTTTGAATCACCTACAATGTTTATTTATTTTACTTAATCTGAAAAAAATTCCTAATTACGTCTGAACAAAAAAAAACAATTTAAAATTATTTATCGTAGCACAAGTTCGCTGAGAACAAGAGGAAAAAGAAAATCATACGCTCCGGCCCTTTGATAATAAGTACAAATTAACCTTGTTTTAACTCTTATTTATATCCTACCTACGAAGTGGAAGCGAATTATGTGGCGCAACAAAATAATAATTAAATAATTAAAAACCTAACTCTTGTCAGTTTGGCGGTACCCTGTGAAATCTTATTATATCATCCCACACGATAAATTAATATCCTACAGAACGAGCTGTGCCCAAATTGTGAGCCTGGACATTCAATATTTAACTGAAACCGGCCAAGTTGTCCAGTCCCCGTGAAAGAACAGACAATAAAATTAAATATATTTGTTATAGCTACTCCCTATGTTAAACAGTGAATTCATAAATACCAAGTTCAGAACCAGCGCACAACGATAAAACGAATAAATGTCTCATAAAAAAAAATTAACTCTCAATTTGTTTAAAAACTTACTGCGTTGGGAAACTTCCTTTCTCCGGCCTTGCTACTGCCTATTTTCACTATCTTTTTAGCAACCGCGGGTAGTGCTAGTAACCGGTATCGTGCTATGCTGAAAACTTAGCGTAGAGGGCGAGTCTTCCCGTTTTGTGTCACGAAGGAGGACAGTGTTCACCGTCAAGGATAGCTAAGTATCCCTTTCACGCCCTGACACAACGGAGAGAACTTTTTCCTCTGAAACCGCTAACACAAAAAAACTGATGCCCGTTACCGTGACAGGGGAAGAACTTTTCCCTTCGCGTATTCGCCCCGACACTGTCTGTCGCTCTTACTGCTCTGTACTTGGTTTTTACTATCCCCCCGAATTAGGTTGGTTTTTTTTTGTTGAATTGCAAAATCCAGTTTTTTGTTTTGAAGCGGCCTAAATTTTACGTTATTAACTAGTTGTATACAAAACAATTATTTCATTTTGATCTAGTAAAATGTTTTATTTGTTTCAATATTGTTATGGTTTTGTATCATTTTTCTAAACAAAAAGTGGGTCGCATTCCACTTTTTAATTGTATTTGAAATAAAATATGTTTTACCGTGTGTTCTGAAATTTACTACAATAAATCTTTCTCTTTGGTATTCGTATTTATTACAGTACCTATGTAGTTCTGTGTTAGGTCTCAATGAATGTTTGGTGTCAAGTAGATGTTTTGCGTAGTGGGACTTATCTGGTTGTTTTAATCTATATGCTCGTAAATGTGCACTGTATCTGATCTAAAAATTTCTAAGGGTTTGACCCAAATAGACAGCATTACATTCTGGATATTTAAGTTTATATACCGTTTTCACTTTGTTGGTTTGTGTATAATAGCTTTCTTGTTCGTTTTCATACACTGCATTGTTTATTTACACTTTCGCTACACTCTGTGTACAAATATTATGGTTATTACACAAATACAGTCGGTTTTTATAACGGTCTGCTTTTTAGTTCACACACTTTTATTTTTGTTATTTTAAATGGGCCTGAATAGTAGGGATCCAACTCAGTTTTTTCCTCTTTTTTCAATATTACTGAATCTCCTATCTCAAAATTCACGGGTGAAGATTCTTTTTCGCTGTTATTTACCCTAATTAACTCGTTATATATCAAAAACTGTCTAGCTCACTCATGCGCGTATTGTAATCTGTATTTCAATTCATTATCATACCTTTCAAAATTGTAACATGGTTCAATTTCTGAATCTAAACATTCCGGTGTGTTAGGTTCTCTACCACACAGTAATTCAAATGGAGTGTATCGGCGATACGTATTAGGTGTTGTATTATAGCAATATGCAAACATTTTCACAAATTCACACTAATTATCTTTAGCGTCATTTATAGAATTTCTTATGTATTCATTAAACGTTCGATGAAGTTTTTCACAACTCCCTATCGATTCGTGATGATATGATGTCGAAAAATTGTGAGTTTTATTTTTAAAAGTTCTGCTAAATTTCTCATTATATCGTTCTTATATTCCGTTCCTTTATCTGTCCTTATTTCTTTCATTAAACCATAGGCCGGTATAAAGTTGTCAAATATCGCTTTCGGAATTGTTGTTGCTTCCTTGTTACTGGCCGGTATTATGACCGCGTATTTTGTCAGTTCACATAGTATTGTAATATAATAACGATTGGGTTTTGCTTTATTCACTTGACATTAGAGCAATTCTTTACATACTTCCTTACATCTTTTTCCATGTTTTTCCATCTAAAATTCGTTCTTAATTTCTTCAACAACCTATTGTTTCCTACGTGTCCTCCAAACATTGGATTATTGTGATACCTTTCTAAGATCTGTTGAATCTCCTCTTTCCGCTCTACCGTCTTTGGTACTTCGCAGATACATACTTGTACGTTTTTCAACCTTCTTCTTTTTTATCGTGTACTTTTTGAATATATAATCATTCACATATATCTTCATTTTCTTTATCTCAAATTTTACCGAAAGCTCATCAAGCTTTTCCAATGTTCGTCCTAAGTCGAAGTTGTATGTACCGGTAGGTAAGGCTTCACTAAATTTCAATTTGTTATTTTCCAAATGTAAAATTGATAATTGATTCGCCTCTTAGCTGTTTAAAACTTTTTTCGTTGAAGGTTGTATTAAAAGTTTTCCGACTAGTTTCGTTATTTACCTTAAATGTTGATTTATTCCTTCCTGTATGTATTTCTAACTGATTTTTCCTTCGTTCTAGTTCCCTTAGACTGTATACGTTGTCATTTATCCGTAATATATTATCAATTAACTTAGCTTTTGCTCCACTTTCTCTTGCCTGTTTTATGTATCTTCTTAGATGTTTCCTCTGTTCCAGTATGTCTTTTGGGTAATCTTCAACAATATATATTTTGGATCCTTTTAATTTATTCGATCCTTCCAAAGTTTCTATTTTCTTATTCACGTCTTTCATCTGTATTAGTACTGGCCTATTTTTGTTACCGTTTTTAGTTCCTATTCTCTTAAATTTCAAAATATCTGCTTTAACATCTACTGTGTTATTAACCTTCTTCATTACATCTTCTAATTTATTTTCTAATTGTTCCTCATCTTCTTCGTTGCCTTCTTCTTTACCACGTATTATTAAATTCTTCTTCCTAAATTGTTTCTTAGTCTGTATCATGTTTCATTGCAATGTATCGGTTTTTTCCTTGAGGTCAATATTGTCTATCCTTAATTCGTAGTTTTCCTTCTTTAACTGTGCTATTTGTCTGCTCATTTCTTCAATTTTATGTTCTATTTCGCATATTCTTACGTTATTATCATGGTGGTTGTAATTGTTATTTCTGTTGAATTACTTGTCTTTATTGCGGTAATCTGCATATCTGTTATACCCGTTACCTGTTTCCTTGGTTGTATTGTCTGATCATCCTTCCTTGAGGGTTGCCGTTGTACATTCTACTAGTGTTCCCTCTTCTCTGGTTGCTCCTGTAGTTAAAGTCTGGTTTTGTAAATAAATTTCTATTGCCTTTAAAGTGTAATACTTGTTGCTGGCTTACTACGCCTTCAAGTGATACCAATTTTGATAGCACTTCTTGCGTATTTTCGAAACTTCCCGCTGCCATGATTGTTTTTGTCATACAGTGCTATTCAAAAGTCCCCTCCCCCCTTGTATCTTTTGAGCGGCTACACTTACATTAATAAAATTTGGAGGGTGAAAATAAAGTGTTGTAAAATTCTCTACGAATGGTAACAGGTGACGTAATAGTAATAGATGACGTCACAGTGCCACGCTGGCCAATAATTTTAAATAGAACCTTATGGCAAGTGTTATCTCGTTTGAAAGGCATTGACATTGGCTACATAGCCATATTAATTTTGTTTGGGCTTAAATTAATTTTGACGGATAAATTAAATAAATACCCAAATCATTATTTCACATTTAAATATTGAAGATTTTTCAGTCCTCCTCTGGTTAGTTGTCAAAAAAATTGACGTTTTTAATTTAATAGTATTTGTTGCTTTGCAAAGTTTTTATAAATAGCTTAAATATTTAATTTTATTATTGTTTAACGAGACGTTTAAGAGTTTACATAGGCAAAATGGTACGTACTCGAGCCGACAAAGTAGCAGCTATCTTAATAATTGGTGAATCTAGAAAGAATCTCCATGAAGCGGAACGTTTATTTAATGAGAGATACCCAGATCGCCATATCTCGAGAACTTATTTGAGGGAGCTTCTTCACAAGTTTGAAGCAACAGGTAGTGTTCAAGATGCCAACATTTAGTGATGATAAAAAAATTGATATAGCTGCTGAAATGGTAGTAAACCCTACTTCCTCTTCAACTAAAGTTGCGTCTATCTGTGAAGTAAGTAAAAGTACAGTACAGAGAGTGTTGGCTGAAAATAAATTTCATCCATACAAGTTAAAAATGGTGCACCACCTTTTGAATGACAACCCCGACAGAAGACTCGAATTTTGTGAATGTATGACAAATAAAATTAGTCAAAACCCACATTACACAAAAACAATTTGTTTTAGTGACGAAAGTACTTTTTGCCTCAATGGAAATGTGAATACACAAAATGTAAGGTATTGGAGTGGCACAAATCCTCACACCTTTCGTGAACAACATACCCAATTTCCAGAAAAAGTCAATGTTTGGGCAGGTATTTTGGGAAACCACATAGTTGGTCCTATTTTCCTAAATTCAAATTTAAGCGGTGAAGTGTGTCTGGAGATGTTGGTATTTATTTAATTTATCCGTCAAAATTAATTTAAACCCAAACAAAATTAATATGGCTATGTAGCCAATGTCAATGCCTTTCAAACGAGATAACACTTGCCATAAGGTTCTATTTAAAATTATTGGCCAGAGTGGCACTGTGACGTCATCTATTACTATTACGTCACCTATTACCATTCGTAGAGAAGTTTACAACACTTTATTTTCACCCTCCAAATTTTATTAATGGAAGTGTAGCCGTTCAAAAGATACGAGGGGGTGGGGACTTTTGAATAGCACTGTATATATCAATATTGAGATAAATAGATATCGGTCGTCGCCTTGTTCGACCTTAGTTTGTTAATTCAATGTTTGTGTATTTGATGCGTACAATTATAAACGTGTTATTACTAATCTTTAATTAATCGTATTTCTAATGATTCGTGGTTTAATTCTTACTAACTAAATCTTCCTACATTTATTGGTGACCTTATGGTTCAACGACCGCCACAGCTCGTTCACAATAGTACCTACATACAATTGCAGCCAGTTCACTTTCATTTATGGCCAATGAGGTTAAAAATCTTTAGAACTTTGACTATCGCAGAAACCTTTGGCGAGTATTTCAACTACCCAATAAAATCCACATGTGTTGGATAGTGCTTCTATTGGTGTTATAGGTCTGAGACCTTGTAGGTTGCCATTTCGCATTAGTCCAACCCGCTAGAACATTTTTGTTCGAAAAGTCCGTCGATAAAAACTCAGTTGCTGGTTCCAAGTAGTTTATCGTCTTTCCCTTCTTAGATGCAACTTTATTTTAAATAATAAGTTTTAACTAACTAGGGGAAGAAGGGATTTTGCTTTTGTTACTAATTTTTATATACCAAGAATATTTTGTTTATGTTTGTGGTGCATAAGAATGCATTAGGAGTGGACTCGACTAACCTATACTTTTTTCGGAAATTGTCATTAAGGGCCAACTATATATAATGAGGTTTAGATAACTAGGGGGAGGGGCGATTCTGTTTCTGTTGGTGGTGCATAATATTACAAAAGAGGTGGATGCTGCTCACATATATTTTTTCCGAAATTGTCTTTGGGGGGGAGGCAACTTTACTTTAAATTATGAGGTTTAACTAAGTAAAGGAAGGAGGACTTCGTTTTACTTGGTGATGCAGATGAGTGCATTTGAAGTGGACTCCGATGCCATTCATTTTTTTTTTGAAAAATATCATTGCGGGGAGCCAACTTTACTTTATATATTGAAATTCAACCAAGTAGGGGGAGGAAGGATTTTGTTTTTCTTAATGGTGCATACGAATGCAGTAGTAGTGGATTCGGCTGCAGAATATATTTTTTGAAAATTGTCTTTGGGGGGGCAGCTTTACTCTGAATAAAGCGATACTACTAACTGAGGGGAGGTGTGCAAAGGATTATTTTGATGGAGCATTATGGTACATGACAAGCGCTTGATGGTGCGAAGTACAAAATTTGAAAATTCTGATTGAGGGGATATCGTTTGTTTGACCCCCATCCCCCTCATAAACAAATAGCTGTGGTGCAAAGAAAACCATTGGTGCATTACGACCATACATGTTTTTGTTGAACATTTTTATTGGGGAGGCCAACTTAACTTAGCTGCATATTTGGGGGGAATTTGAGTAGTTCTGAGGGTTGTATTGTTTTCTTTCCAAAATGCTTCTGTCTGAGTCCTTGTAAGTTGTAATTAAACCTAAAATCAAGAATTAGAAAATTGAATTTTTCAATCCTTTTAATAATGGAGATTATAAATAAAAACCTCTTCTTTTAGATGAACTAGTTTGCTTTTTTTCTCATTCTCAATTTCAATTGCCAGAATCCTCTCTGACCACTCGTTCAATAATTTATGCATGTCCGGCGAAATACTCCTTAAATAAGCAGTTGTTCTGACATCGAAATCATTTAAACTGTTTCTAATTCGTACTTTAAATCAGGGAGTTATGGTTTTTCTGCCCTTAAAACGGCCTTCTTAATCATATTCTACAATTTGATCTTATAACCTTAATCTGAATAAGGTAATTTTTTATTTGTACAACTGGAACACAATAAAAATGCAGTTCTTGCAAAATATGTTAATACAATCGTCGTTGTTACCAGTTTGTGTATTCAATTAATTAACCATTCAAGTCATACCTAAGGTTGGTGTTTCATGAATGTAATTACGTATACATCGTCTCTGATTATATCGATTTATACTGATATGGTGATTTATGGGGCTCTGTGAATAATCCGGTTAATGCTAATGAGTCATGTCAACACATAACATGTAAAATTATGTAGAGGTGACGAATATATTTTACGTTTAATTGATTAACTGCATGACAGATTTACATGGTAGTTATAGATTTCCTTTTGAAAATATTATTTTTAAAAACGATTCACAAATTTTATTGATATAAAATAATATACGATATAAATACGTTGAAGATAAATGTACAAGAAGTTAACAAGAAGTGAACAAGTTACAATGCAGTTGGTTTTATTAAATATAAACGCTGATAGAGCAATCTTCAATCTTCTCATCTTTCGCCATGTACGTACTTTCTGGGTATATAAATTGGTAACGTTTTATATATACAGAGTGGAAAGTCTAACTGGAACAAATTCTGTAACTTGATAAATAAAGGTTAATCGCAAAATTCCTGAAACAGGTCAATTTTTATTCTCAATGGGGCATATTGCAAAGAGATTTGTTTATCTTTTTAATTATCTGGGGGGGGGTTGCAAACAACCCCAACTTTTTTTTTAAATGGAAGGGTAGGTTGATTAATTTTTTATTTGAAAGCTTTTTTCAATTGTTAATACTATTCCACTTTTTTTTACTTTTTATAAGCAATGTGTCGGAAAAAAATGATATAAGGAAATATTTACTCAAATTACTTAATGCAATAAATGTTCTCCATCTTGTTGCTGACAGTATCCTAATCGATTATAAATAACATTCCGATCATTTTGTAACATTTCCGGCTTTACTTGCCTAATTTTGTCCCTGATTCTTTGTTGGAGCTCGGCGATGTCCTTGGGTTTAGTGGCATAAACTTTGCTCTTTAGATATCCCCATAAAAAATCTTATGGAGTAAGATCGGGCGATCTTGCTGGCCACTGGAAACATATTCCAAGTTCTAAGGAGGTATACCTACAGAAACTGGAGCAAAATCGAAAGAATACAGGACTCGATGAAAACAATTTATCTGCGCGCAATCATTCCCATCCTTTCGTATGGGATTGAAATATGGGGCCATAGAGTAGCAAGAGTGGTGAACAAAAGAGTATTTCGCACTACACAAGCTATGTGTTTAAGGGCAATGCTAGGCGCATACCGTTCAACGCCTAGCGAGTCTCTGTGCATTTTGTCACAAATACCACCAATTCACCTGCACCTTCAGCAAATGGAGGCAATGGCAGCGCTTAAGAAGACTGGGAACGCGTACCTTCTTGGTACAAGAATAAACAGCGTAGAGCTCAGATATTGGACGGTGGTGCAACTTGAAGTCCATAGAATAGTTCTCGACAAGTGGCAAAAAGAGTGGGACCACTCCGACAAAGGAAGATACTTGCACGAAACAATTCCGAATGTTAGAGACTGGATTAATAATTGTCAAGTCAGATTAAAACAGCAAACTACGCTACTCCTTAGTAGTCATGGTAACGTCGGTGACACCCCTCCCGAATATGGAAAGGGGGCTCAGCATGCGAACGATGCGACCTGGTAGATAGTCATCATCATCATCATCATCAGTGGCTTCACAACCCTGGGTGGGTTTTTGCCGACTCAACCACACGTCTCCATCTTTTTCTATCTAGCATCCGATCGGGTCCATCTTCGATATCCATGGCTTTTAGGTCCTTTGTAATATTATCTCTCCACCTGAGGCGGGGTCGACCTAATGGGCGTTTTCCCCCCGGGACCTCCTCCCACACCAGTTTTACTATTCTATCATCTGGCATTCTTTTAACGTGTCCTGCCCACTGTAGTCTCCTGGCCTTTATTTCGTTTATTATGTTGGTATCAGTGTAGAGTTCTTTGAGTTCTTGGTCGGTTTTTATTCTATATTGTCCTGTATTTTCGTCTCTATTTGGGCCGAATATTTTTCTTAGTAATTTCCTTTCAAAGACCTTAAGTCGTTCTTCGTTTGCAACCGTTAGAGTCCAGGTCTCACATCCATACATTACGACAGGCCTTATAATTGTTTTGTATATGTTCAGCTTAGTTTTCCTGGTAAGTATTCTAGATCTAATTAGGTCTTGAAGAGCAAAAAGGCATCTGTTTGCAGCCTGTATCCTGTTGTTTATCTCTTCTGTGATGTCGTTGTTTTCGCTAATACTTGTACCCAGATATTTAAATTGTCTTGTCCGCTCAAAGTTGTAGTCTTCGATAGAGAAGTTTTGTCCTTGGTAGATAGTCCATCCCATAGAATTATGGCTTGTCACTTATTCGCGGATCAAAGAGAGGAAATTGTTCGGGTGCTGGGCCACCTTCCGGGCACGGCCCAGGAGACTATCCGTCTATTAGGTAATAATATAAATGTATTGGGTAATTTTATTATTGAGGAAGAAACCAGAGTAACACTAACAATGTAATGGGCATTCAGCCGTAAAAGGTACATTGTACCTACAAATTTGATAGGCAAACCTAGGTTTAGATTTGTAAAACTAGTTTAGATAAGTCTGGGCTTAGCGGGTCGTTGTGGGTAATTTCCGTGGTTTGGGATTTTAGTTTATATTATGCTATATAATTCTCACCATTAAGACCCGTTAGTATATACTTTAAATTTAGATACCTTCAACGGCCTTCTAGTTCTAGTATTAGTATTAGTACTCGTATGTAACTAACATTTAGTTCAAATGGCGTGATGTGGCAATATTGCGAGCAGGAGACCAGGGGTTAATCATAGACACCCTGATGAAATAATGCCTAAGACCTAGCTTAGGCTTGCAGTCTCGCCATAATCAGGCACAGAAAGATGTCTTGGTATAAAATAAAGATAGTGGCCCCTCCTCTTTTTCTTATCCTCTTGAAAGCGACTGGGCCAGGGGTGTGTGGCGGGATCTTCCCCTTCCTTTCCAATTTTTTTTGGCCACTCAATTGGGCCCCTTCTTCCAATCCACCTATTTGGAAACACTTCGTTAAGATAGGTCCCTACATTTTGAGCAAAATGTGGTGGTGCCCCATCTTGTTGAAACCACATCCGTTGGTCAAATAAGTTGGGATCCAAATTATTGGGAAAAAATGTACTAAAGTAGGAATCAGTTCTTCTTGAAGTATATTAAGGTATGTTTCTCCGGTTACGTTTCCATTGAAAAAAAAGGACCTACTATGCGATCCCCAATAATTCCAGCCCAGACGTTTGTTTTTTATGCCTTTGGGTATGGGATTCACGCATTCATCGGGGATTTTCGTTAGCCCAATAACGGCAATTCTGTCGATTGACGTGTCCATGTAATGTGAACGTAGCCTCATCAGAAAACAGCACCCATTCCAAAGCAATTTGTCCACCATCGATAGAAGCCATAATTCGTTTGCAAAATTCGAGGCTACGATCAAGATCATCTTCGTTAAGCTCCTGCAGGTTTCGCATCTTATATGGGTGCTTTTTAGCTTCTTCAAGAATTTTTAAAACGCCTGTGTGACTGACACCATGAACGCGAGCTATTTGCCTAGCTGGAGTAACAGGATTTTCTACATTTTCCAACAATATGTTCAACTGGGCTTCTTCGTCAACTTTTAAAACCTTTTGTCGAGGAGCATCCCTTACGTGGCCCAACTCCCGATATCAAGTTCCAATTTTGCTAATCGTACTTCGATTAATTGAAGGTAATTCTGGATGAACTTCAGTAAACAAACGAGCGACTTCAGCCTGTGTTCGACTTCGATCTCCATATCCGATCATCATTAAAATGTCGATACGATGCGTCTCGGTTAAATAGGGCATTTTCTTATTTTTTTTGTTATTTACACGTTGAAATGCAAACAAATACTAACAAATCAATCACATTCAGTTCAAAGTGACCAAAAAACTATCGAGCAGGTTTTTTATTGGGCTTATCAAGTAAAAAAAAATGTACCTATACATTAAAGTAATTTGAGTAAATATTTCCTTATTTTATTTTTTTCCTACACATTGCTTATAAAAAGTAACAAAAAGGTGGAATTGTATTTACAATTGAAAAACCTTTCAAATAAAAAACTAATCAACCTACCCATCCATTTAACAAAAAAGTTGGGGTTTTCTGCAACCCCCCAGATAATTAAAAAGATAAACGAGTCTCTTTGTAATATGCCCTATTGAAAATAAAAATTAACGTGTTTCAGGAATTTTACGATAAACCTTTATTTATCAAGTTACAGAATTTGTTCCAGTTAGACTTTCCACTCTGTATAATTTGTATTGAAGGTATCTTATGCACTCATCATCATCATCATCATCACACAGCTATATGTTCATCCACTGCTGGACATAAGCCTCCCGTAAAGATTTCCGTCTCCCCCTATCCTGTGCTGCATATAACCAGTTGGTTTGGATGTGCTTCAGATCATCTGACCAACGAGTGGGCGGTGGCTAGGTGACCCGCCCAGTTCCATTTTAGAGTTGATATTCTTGTGATGACATCTGTTACTCCACTTCTCCTTCTCACCTCTGTGTTTGTAACTCTATCTCTCAGGGATAAGCCTAACATTATTCTTTCCATGCTTCTTTGCGCTACTCTTATTTTGTTCGCGGTGTTCTTTGTTAGAGTCAGTGTTTCGGCTTCGTAGGTTAGTACTGGTAAAATACATTGGTCGAAGACTTTCTTCCTAAGACACATGGGAACATCGGATCTTAAGATGCAGCTCAATTTCGCAGATTTGATTATCCCTTCCCAATCGAATCTCGTGGTCTAAGTATTTGTAGGAGTATACTTGCTCAATGTTTAAGTTGTTCACTGTTAGGTTTTCACTGGTAACTAGATTTGTCATGAACTTTGTTTTGTCTATATTGATTTTCAGCCCAACCTATTTGGATGCTAGGTTCAGCTCGCTCATGATTTCTTGCGCTTCTTTGAGATCATTTGTAATTAATATCAGATCATCGGCGAAACGAAGGTGACTAAGTTTTTCACTATTAATGTTGATGCCGAGGTTCTCGATGTTTGTGCGTTTGAACATGTACTCTAAAAGGTTGGTAAATAATTTGGGGGCACACCTCTATGTAATTGGAAGCTAGGAGTATCTTCATGAAGTCTAATGACAGCATTTGCGTGCTTGTATAATTGCTTAATGATGTCGATGTAGCGATGGTCGACTCTGCAATCAACGATGGCACTAAGCACCACAAGCTTTGTATAGCTTATACAAAGTGCTGATCCTCCTAGTTCTATATTTTCGGTGCTAATTTCGTCATCTCCTGGTGATTTACTGTTTTTCATGTCTTTTAAGCAGTTGTTTATTTCGTCTTGAGTGATTTCCGGGATGTCTCCTGATCCCTGGTTTCATATTACGGGAATGCCGACTCCAATTTCTGTTGTTGTGGTTTTCTTATAGAGTTCCGCATAGAAGCTTCTCATGATTAGCAGGATGTCTCGCTTATTTGTGGTGGTTTGTTCATTCTTGTTGTCAGTTATCTTACTTAAGTGTTTCCTACCCTCAGACAATTCCTGAGCACTTTCTTTACCCTGTTTTCCTCTATCACCATAGATATTTCCTCTGTTTTGTCTAGCCTTACATCTCTTCGGATAGCCTTTGATATTTCTTTGTTGATTTCTCTTACCTGAGTGGTATTGTTCTGACGTTTGTCTGTTAGGTTTCTTTTTTTTTCCATCAACTTCTTAGTACTATCACTCAACTTCTCTTCCTTTCCAACTCCAAGCGATTGCTTGCACCTGTTTTCCGCTTCTTTCATTGCTGTTATTATTTGTTTGTTTGTCTCCTCAATGTCTATATCCTCTTCATTTGTCAGCATTGGTGATAGACGAGAATTAAGGACTTGTGCGTATTGGTCTGCGCTTTGTGTTGTTAATGATTTTCTAGAAGCTGTTTTTCTTATTAGTTTTGACCTCTCCTTTCTTGAATACATGACTAGTTTTGCTCTGACGGCTCTGTGGTCACTTCCGATAGAAAATTTGTTAAGAACAGTTACGTCTTGCACTATGTTTTCCATGTTTGAAATTATCAGATCGATTTGATTTTTTGTAACTCCGTCTAGGCTAGCCCAAGTCCATTTTCACTGGGGGGCCTTTCTGAAAAAGCTGTTCATTTCATAAAAGTTGTTTGGTTGTAAGAAGTTAAGCAATACTTGTCCTCTATCATTTCTTGTCCCAAACCCATGACTTCCCAGTGATGTTTCACTGTCGTCTTGTTTGTGGCCTAATTGGGCGTTAGAATCTCCCATAATTAAAGTGTAATGGGAAGGTGTATGTCGCAAAGCTGTGTTGATGTCGCCGTAGAAGCTTTCAATATCTCCGTCCTTTTGCGTCGAGGTAGGGGGATGGGTTTGTATAATTTTCAATGTGTATCTACTGTTTAATCTAAGTGTGAGGTGTGCTACTCTGGGACTTACGCTTGATAGTAGAATCTCTTCATACATACAGAGTATCCCGTGAATTAGAGGTAGATCGTTAAGAAATATCTAGTGGTGCGTACGAGATTCTCGCATGCTCTAGACTCATTTTCGAAACAAGACTCGACACGATACTCGAACAAGACGAGACTTTTATTGGTCTCATCTCGAGTCTCTTGCATAAGGTTTCACGTCTCCTACGAGAGTCTCGCGGGTGAATTTTTTTACGTGCGGACTTGAAAACCTTTCTTTCTTTCTCATATCTCATGTCATCAATCATTGAAATTTACTCAACTCTCCACCTTACTCAAGTTATACTCAAACGCGATTCTTCCCTGTACCCCCTTATGGGACACATTCACTCAAGCAATTCGAATTCTCATAGCTCCTCTTCTAATGAATGGATCTGATTGCAATCAACTTAAATTTTTCATTTGATGCCTCAGTCATTTTTTCAGCTGCTCTTTTTTGTCCAGAGTAAAAAATTTTTCTCTCGATTTTAATTTTTCTGAAATGGAACAAACTGAATAAATTCTTGTTTCTGGTTTTGAAAATAGTCCGGAATTTAAAATTGTACAATTTGAATGCATTGTGGCATTACACATCTTACAAGGGAATTTAGATTTTTCTGTGATTTTTTCAGTACACGCACAATATAAATACTATATATATATATATATATATATATATATATATATATATATATATATATATATATATATATTTGAAAAAAAGATATTTGCCAACTTATTTGTAATGGATATTTTTGTGGGGATGTGGCAATAAGACTCCAGAGTAAATTCTTTCAGATAACAATATTGTTTTTTGAGTTTTTCATTGATTTATGTTTAAAAGAGTTTATTATAAAAATTTACAACTATTCCAAAATTCGCTATAGATTTTATCCCTTGATAATGAATGAAAATCATTCGAAAGCTCGGGAATAAATATCTGAAAGAATTTACTCTGGAGTCTTATTGCCACATCCCCACAAAAATATCCATATATATATATATATCGCTTTTAAAACGTCTTTCGACGTTGTCCGATGTCTAACTTCCATCTCTTCCTATCGTCCCATTGGCCCTCTCTCAGGTCTCGTGAGCTCATCGCCTTCGCTATTCCTTCTTTCCATGTTTTCCTAGGTCTTCCGCGTTTTCGACGATAAGGCGGCATCCAGTTCATTACTTTCTTGGGAAGTCTTTTCTCTTCCATCCTCTGAACATGCCCGTACCACACTAATTGTTTTCTCTCGATGTCCGTTATTAAGGAGCCTTCTATCCCCATTTGGAGACGTACGTCCTCATTTCGTATTCTTTGTCTTCTGCTGATTCCTAACGATCTTCTGAATACATCCATCTCTACAGCTTCTAATCGTCTTTTGTTGTTTTCTGTTATTCGCCACGTTTCTGACCCATATAATAGGCTGCTCTTTATGAGGGTTTCGTAGATATTATATTTTCTATGTTTTCCGATTTCCTTACTCCAAAATATTCCATTTAAACACCCAATTATCCGTCTAGCTTGTGTGATACGTTTATTTATTTCTTTGTCGTCCTTCCCTGTTATGTCGAAAGTTACACCTAAATATGTATATTCATCGCAAGCCTCAATTTCTTCCTTTTCCAGTTCTATGTTCATCTTCTCTTGTGCTATAGGTAAATATTTAGTTTTTTGGGTATTAAGTTGCAAACCCCATTTTTCGTATTCTTCCTGCAGTTCACGTGTCATATATTCTAAATCATCTTTGTCATTTGCTATTAAGACTTGATCATCCGCAAACTGTAAGGTATATAGACAGACACCGCCAAGGTCAACACCCATTCCCTTACACTTCCTCTTCCACAGGTTTAGTGCTCGGGCTACATAGATTTTAAATAGTGTGGGTGAGACACAGCATCCCTGGCGTAGTCCTTTATTTACTATAAATTCTGGTGACAATTTATTGCCTACTTTTACTTGTGATATCGTTTGGTCGTAGAGATTTTTCAAGGCTTTTATTAGGGTATGACTAATATTAGTTTCTTGTAGGACTTTCCATAACTTATTTACAGGAACCGTATCATATGCTTTTTGGAGGTCAATAAACATGAGATGTACATCCTGATTGGTACCCATTTTTCTCTATCATCTGTTTTAAGCAAAAAACGTTGTCTGTGCAGGTTCTTCCAGCTCTAAAACCCGATTGCTCCTCTTCTTCTTGTTCCCTGTATTCAGATTCTATTAAATCTCGAAGGATTCTTCCATATAAGCGGCTCATGGTACTAGTAACAGATATACCCCTATAGTTTGCACAGTCAAGTTTGTTTCCCTTCCTATGAATAGACGAAATGTAGGCGATTTTCCATTCTTTTGGTATAGGAGCGCCATTTAAAAATTGATTCATGCACCATGTTATTGCTTCAAAAAGTTTATTCGTTCCGTTCTTAAGTAACTCGGCCGGAATGTCTCCTGGTCCTGATGCTCTATTGTTTTTCAAGTGTTTTATAGCTTCCTTCACTTTATCATTATCGATTTTAATAATTTCGCCTTCAATAACAACATCCGTCGGTGTGGTTATCATATATTCGTCTCTATTTTCTGTCAGGAGCGTCTCGTAATGTTTTTTCCATTTGTTGATAGAGATTAATTGTAAATTTGTGTCTTTCTTTTCTGTTGTTTTCACTCTGTTTATAAACTTCCATGTTTCTGTACATTTTTTGCCTCCTAAATAGGTATTTATTTCTTGGCATTTTTGGTCCCACATGTCCCTTTTTGATTGATTTACTGTTCTTCTCGTCGTTCTCTTCAGTTCTAGGTATTTATCTTGGTCATCTGGTTGTTTGGTACTTAACCATTTCCCGTAGGCTTCCTTCTTTTGTTTTGCAAGTGTTTCTATCTCTTCATTTATCCACAATTCACTACTACTAGTTTTATATCTTTCTCCTAGGGATTCCTCTGCTGCTTCATGCATACTGGCAATTATATTATCATAAACAATTTCTACAGTTTGGTCAGCTGCTAAACTCAATAGTCTGCTATCTAGTCTGCGTTGGTACAGCATTTTAGTACTTTCATTTATTAGGCTGTCTAAGTTGTAGTGTTTGGGTGTTATTTTTATTATGTCCTCTGTTTCGACATCAATATTGGGTTTTGTTCTCGTGCGTCTGTATGGTAAGAATATTTTTGACTTGACTATATAATGATCTGAGTCGCATGTTACACCTCTGTACACTCGTACATCATTTATTTTTATCGTAGAGGCTTGTCTAATAATAATGTAGTCTATGACTGATCTTAAGTTTCTTGTAATTTGTATCCATGAATATGTATGAATGTCCTTATGTTTATAGAATCCGTTTGCTATTTTTAGTTTGTTATTTTCGCAAATTTCTATTATTCTTTCTCCATTATTGTTTCTAGTCAGTTCCCCATATGGGCCTACTATTTTGCTCTGTAGTTCTCTTCCGACTCTTCCATTTGGGTCTCCCATTAAAATGATCTCTCTTAGGTTTCCAATTTTGATAATTTCATCGTTAATTTTTTCAAAAAATTCCTCCTTTATGTTATTGGGTTCGTCATCGGAAATACCATATACTCCCAAGATTGTAACAGATTTTTGATTTAAAACTAGGTTTACTCGTAGTATATTTTCATCTATGGCTTCGAAATCCGTAATTTTGTGGCGATGTTTTCTATGAATCAAAATAGAAACTCCTCGAGTTGCTCTCTGGTATTCAGGGACACCACTAAATATATGCACATATTTGTCTAGTATTTCTGTACCGGTGCCTTTCTTTTTGTTCTCCGTCAAGACTGCAATGTCCATGCTCAAAGCAGATACTTCGTGAATAACTTCATCAATCTTGTTCCTTATTCCTCTCACATTCCAAGTACCAATGTTCATTATCCTTTTTCGTAGCCAATGTCGTTTACTTTTTGATCCGTGCGAATTTCCGAGGCAGTTGTTAGACTGTTTAGCAAAAATAGTGATAGGTAGCTAACCTAACGCCTAAACCCCCAACCTGGAGGACCAGAGTTTTCTGTCAGGGTTTCTTCCCTTAGTCGACCTGTTCCAGTTTTTAGGCGCCAGAAATTCGCCTTTACCCTCTACCGTTAGCTACATAACGTACACCCATTGTACGCCATGCATTGCCCAGAGGCTACGACGTGGACGTGGTAGTAGGATTTGTTAGTGTGCATTTCTCAGGGTTTTATTGGAATAGAGACGTCGACAATCTTTATCCCCCTCCGAGGCACAGTACTAACCCTTTAGCCTCCAATATAAATACTACCACTTAAAATCTCAGTCGCATTCTCTTCCATATTATCCAGTCGAATGCTAACCTCTAAGTCCGAATCAAGATTATATTCTGGAATATCCCATTCAGTGTTGTTAGTTCGTAAAAGATTCATTATATCTTCAAGTTCATCTTCTGTTTGAAGCCCTTTAATTACGGAATCTGGCAGGTTTGTCGATCAGCTCCAAATAATACACGGTAAGGAGTCCTTCCAATAATGCGATGCTACCAGGAATCTTTCTGCCACTGTACAAAATAGCACCCCATGGACCAATTTGTGGAGGCGTGATCGGACATCCAGGAACAAAGCATGTTCTCAACATCTTGATTACTTCTTTCTACGCTGCCCTGGCTTTGAGGGTGACGTTACCTGCTGTGAACAATTTTGCAATCAGACCAGTACCTGACAATTTCTTCTGTTACATAAACAGTAAATTCCCGGTCGTTGTCAATTTGCAATATGTGTAGTGCTCCAAACTCTAAAAATATGTTCATAAATTCTACAGCTATCTCTGTAGCATGTTTGGTATGTAATGGGAGAAGATGCAAAAATTTGGTGGCATGGTATTGATAGTTAAGAAGCAAACGAGCTTTTCCTAATAATGTACTATTCATTCGAAAAAAGTCGATTCGTTTAACCTTCCAGTAGTCGCGGGTGCTGCTCAACAAATATGGTCGCGGATGTATCCGACGGATACATAACTTTCATTATTGAAATACATTTCCAATTTTTAAAACGGTAAATTTTGTGTGCTAGTAAATAATAGAGAGCAATGATTAAATTCGTTAACATATGCATTTTCCGTAAAAAGATGATTACATAAATCAATAATTCTTAAAATATATAAAAAATGAAATAATTTGCTGTTATTTGCATAAGTTGCGTATTGTGAGCCATTAATCCACGTATCTTAATCTTCTAGTCTACTTTTCTTGGTAGGCACTCCACAATTGTCTAGACAAACGACACTAGAGTGTTGGAGACAAAGATGTCTTTAGCAGGAGGAGCATTGGAATTTTGTTAACCTGGTGCGTTTTTCTCGCTGGCATGGCACACAACGTTTACGTTTTTGCTCATTGTTTTGATCATTTGGTTGCTGCACTTTTTCTTCTTCTTGCCCGACTACTTCTTTGAGTCTGGTTGATAGCTCGCGAGGTAGACCAGTGTTGGAGGTACTACGTCTTTGGAGGTGTGGTTTGATTAGTTAGTTACCAAGTTTTCGCAAAAAATGCCGCCGACTTTTTGTTTCATTTCCGTTCCCTATATGAATAACTTGAGAGTTTATTCCTCCCACATTAAGCATCGAAAAAAATACAACTATCGGCCAACGTCTTGTATTCCTGGCAACACTGTAAGAGGAACATAATTTATCTACAACGTCGACACCTCCTTTGGTTTAGTTATAGAAAGTAATTATTTCGGGTTTCATATGATCCCCAGTAGTATCGTCAATTTTGTCCTCAAAGTGTAAACTAGAAATTAGAACAACATGTTTTTTTTTTTGGGAACGTAGGACACTATTGTTCCTTCTTTCCTGAGACCAAACATACTTGATTTTACAGGACGTTCTTTCAAAACTTCCGTGTTGGAATTTGCCACTTATTTCTTTTTAATGTTCCTACCATGGACAACTTATGGTTTATAGCTAAATCTTGGAGTAATGAAACATCGCTGAACCAATTGTCCATAGTGACGTTACGTCCGTGTTGTGTATGGGTAAGATCATCCTTTTCACAACATCAACGCTTTTGTTGCTGATAGAATAGGGGCCATCTGGTTGTCTTCCAGAATAAATTCCCATATTACTGGTGTAATATGTTTTAGCATCAACCAGCGCAAAGATCTTAATACCGTACTTGGCCGGTTTTGATGGTATATATTGAATAAAGTTACACTTGCTTCGAAACGCTTCCAGCTTTTCATCGATTGTTACATGAACTCCTAGTGAATAATATGTTTTACTGTTTTCAAGAAACATCTGAAATATTTCTCGCACGGCAGCTAACCGATCAATTTTTTTTCTCTCATCTCTAGACTGTCGGTTATCGAACCTGATACAGCGCATCAGGAATCTAAAACGAATTAAGCTCATCGTCAATTTGAATATTTCAACACCGTTTCCTGTTGCGTCCCACAGCTCTTCTAAGTTCAATCGCCCGCCTTTATAAAGACCAACCAAGTAAAGTAGGCCTATAAATGCATGGATTTCGATCATATCAGTAATACGTGCGTCTCTTTCTCTGCTGAAATTGGGTTGTACACTTATTATATGCTGATTCGTGTAAGTGACTATGAGGTTTAGAATACGGTCATCGAATAGACACTTCCACGCTTCAAAGCATCCTGTAACTTGGCGAGCGTTGCCAATAACTCCTGGAAGACGTGCAAGTATGTTTTGCTTCTCTAATCTTCTTTTTCTGTTATAGGGTGTTTTTTTCCATAAATATTTATCAACGATGTTTCCGTTCTTTTTACTGACAGCAACATAACAATTTTCATCTTCATCATCTGATGATATACTTGCATCCGTATCGTCTTGTTCACTATCTGAGTCCTCTTTTCTTTCTTCTATGGCTTCGGAACAGTCAGTATCATAATCTTCTTCTAAGACGTCTTCAACTGCGTCATCATCATCGTCTTCAAGAAGGAGTCGTTGGAGCTCTAATACGTCTGCGTCATTATTGAAGCTATACATTCTCTTGGAAGCCATAATTCACTGCAAAAACAACAAAAATCCTTAATAGTTAGCACAATAATTTACAACAGGCAAGAATGCTCGCGGGTATCTCACAGATACAAGTTTATTTTTTTCATGTTTTTTAGTGGCTAAGTATAAAATATTAACAGATGGTCTACTTGAAACAAAAAGAACTGCGCTTACATAAATTAAATAAATATACAAGCAAATCAGCAAAACTTCACGAATGATCGCAGTGTATCTCTTAAATACAAGTGGCACTTTCTTTACAAACTGTTCACTCTACAAAGTTTGCACCAATACTAACCTCAAAACTTCCCTCGAGCAGGTAGGTAGACGAAAGCACATCCCCACCGCTAAGTAGGTGTTCGAGATATATGAGAAAAAAGTATCGGTATGTATATCTCAGATACGCGCGACTACTGGAAGGTTAATATCCACGTTTTGACGGCACCACCAAATTGTAACATGATATACATTCTTCTGTTCTTGTTTAGCCGGCAGTTAGTTTATCAATTTGCCTGAATTGGTATTGTCATAACGAAAAATGAATTGTATGCTTGCGTTTAGCCAACTTTTTGTAAAATGTCTAGGAAGTTTATAAAAAGCCTGAATTTGCATTATGACTACATATACCAAAAGGGTGTATTTCCTTATCTACTCAACATTCTTTTTTCGGTACCAGTTCTGATTATAGTTTTATGACTCTCTTACCATGACACAGTAATTTACAGAAACTACAAAACTGTTTCCAAAACTTGATCAAGAATATTAACGTTTTAAAGATACATTTAGCTTAAGCAATGACAGGCAATCTATACAGCCGTCCTAAATTAGTTAATATTTTCGACAAGTACACTGTTGCACCTGCAAAATGTTATTCTATGGATGAAAAATTGTCTGGTCGTTCCTATAAATGAAACAATTTTTCATGTGAAAAGCACCTAAAAACGACATTTTTCCATTCCAAAATCAAAGGGTTTTCAACGAGGCGTAAGGAACACTATTTTTTATGTATATTACATGAGGTGCAAATGGAAAAAGAACAGTTACGAACTCTTTATTTTTATTTATAGATACACAGTTAAATGTTTGCTGTCAGTTTCGGGGTATTTACTATAGGCTCACTCTTTAATGAATGCTCCTCCCTATTTCGGGAAGGTATGTACTGGAAATAAAATTAAAAATAGGAACAAATGATTTATTTACGAGATTGTAACCGAACGCATCGATTCGATTTCCACATTTTTTTTAAGATGAAAATAAACCGGTTCTTATAATTCTATCTAAGCGCATCGTCAGTTATTTTTAAAGGATTGTGAAATTTGAAAATTATATATCGAACCCTATTTTTTTGTTCTACAAAAGAGAAGCTTAATCTTTATGGAAAATAGGGACAAGAAGCAATAAGAAACTTTTTTATTGATTTAGATTTAATATTTTGCATGATCGACTAAAATAACATTAAATGGTACGCCAATGCAAATAAATAAACGGATGTGTAGGGAAGTTCATGGATCTTTTTCGTTTATTTGTTTTTAATAAACAACTTTAACCGAAGGAATGACAAATTGGTTTAATCTGTTTACTCAATGGTTTATGTGAGTGATTTCAGTTGAAATTTTTCTTCTTTGGAAGTGTTATTTTAAAGGCCCGTATTAGTATCTATTTTTCCCACTGACGGAAGACATATTGTTGTCAGCCTTGAGATAAGTTATCAAATGGCGCCCATTGCATTAACAGAAAATTGAGATAATAAATAACAACTAGAAAATAGCTGTCCGGTTTCAAACATAATATATGGACTATTTTTCCGAGAAGTCAAAAATATGTCAAATTTCGCATATTTTAGGCTAAATCTTAGATCATCTCTAAAAATATTTGTTCTGTCAAAATATTGACTGGTAGTTGAAAAATATAGATTAAATCCAAAATTTATCTAGAATTAATGTTCTGCAATGTCTTCGTGTCACACAAATTAGAATAAAACTACGAAAAATAAACGGTTTAAAAGATTAAAACTAACTTTTCCACATCTGAGAGATGCCCTGAACAATATTCTATCATAAAATTGTCACTTGTTTACACTTCGGGGGATGTATCGTGCTAATAAACCCAAATTTCTCCAAAAATAACCAAAAATGTAGTATATCTGGATTTATAAGACACGCTGTACTCGCTCTAATCAACTGAAAATCAATAGAGTACATCTGTCAGACACCTTGAACAATATTCAATCATAAAATTGGTCACTTGTATACACTTTGGAGGCTGTATCGTGCTAACAAACTGAATATTCTCCAAAAATGACAAAAATTTGGTACTGCAAGTACCATAGTACCCGTTTTACTGACTTTAGTGAGCTGAATATCAATAGGGTTTATCTTTGAGACGCCCTGAGTAATATCCAATCATAAAATTGGTCACTTGTATATACTACGAAGGCTGTATCGTGCTAACAAACTGAAATTTCTCCTAAAATGACTAAAATGTCGTACTTAAAGTACTATAGCACCTGTTGTACTGGCTCTGGTGAGATGAATATCAATAGGGTTCATCTGTGAGATATCCCGAATAATATTAAATCATAAAGTTGGTAACGTGTTGCTCTCCGGAGGCTGTATCGTGCTAGCAAACCGAAATTTCCCTAAAAACGACAAAAAATGTCGTACTTAAAGTACTATAGCACCCGTTGTACTGGCTGTGGTTAGCTGAAAATCAATAGGGTTCATCTGTGAGATGTCCTGAACCATATTCAATCATAAAATTTGTTGCACTCCGGAGGCTGTATCGCGCTAACAAGACATGTAACGAAAAGTTGGCCGACGACGACGACATACACACAGGATTTTTTTCTAAAAACTATTTTCATGAAAAACGTAAAAATAACTCAAAATTTTTCTTCAAAATTTCAACTTTTTTGTGGGTAAACCAATACTTTTCTCGCATATTAGATAGGTTGGGCGGAAAAGTAATACAAATTTTCTTCAATTCCGCTAATTTTAAAAATGTAGGTATTCATTATTTGTATAGTTTACTAGAGGCAACTTTTTATACAAACATATTTTTTTTCTTGACTGACCGCCCTCAGTTTTGAAAATAAAATAGTCACTTCTTTTTCTTCTTCTTTTCTAAATCACTTTGCCCTTTCAGGCGTCGGATGTGGATTCCGTAGCCTGTACCCATTTCTTTCATGCCTTTCTGTCTCTTGCTAGGTTTTTCTTTTCTACTATGGTCTTTTCTCTTTCTAAACCTATCCCTTGTCTTTGGTCTAACCATTTTCTTCTAGGCCTACCCCTTTGTTTTTTGATTGGTTTTTCAATCTCCATTATTATCCTTGTTAATCTATTTGGTTACATTCTTACCATATGACCATACCAGATAAGTTGTCTCTTTTTATTTTACCAGTTATCGGTTCCTGTTTAGTTGTCTCTCTAATGACGTCGTTTCTAATCCTACCCTATTTAGTTTTCCCTGCAATTCTTCTTATATACTTCATTTCTATGGCAGTTATTTTAGCTTCGTCCAGTCCAATTTTCACTTGCATATTATTGTAGGAACTGTTATCATATTATGAACTTACATTTTTACTTCTATATCTTTATGTCCAAGAATTGTTTTATTTAGAGAGTATCATATTTTTGTTGATTTATTTGCTCTGTTTGTTATTTCTGCATCTATAAAATATAAAAGTCACAAGAGACTAAATCTGGAGAATATGCTGGATGTACATTGGACAGCGAAGTTTTCTACATGTGGGACAGAAACTACGAGTATATAATTATGTACCAATAAATTTAAAAATAGAAATTCACCTAAAACAATTCAAAAACAAATTAACATACTGGGTACGTACTTCAATGATCAAAATACATGCATGTATTTTCGGATCTAAATTGTATCGATTGATCACTACTGCTATTAATATTAATACTAATTTTATATTTTCATAACTCAATTTATCACGTTCGTTTTATTATCCAACAATTATTTTATTAGTTTGTAATACTTGAAAAAGAATTTATTCCTCATTAGATCTAGAAACACACAGTCCAACTAAAAATATTACTATTATAATTGTGTATGTACATGTTATATTTACCCTACATTTGTATGTGTATGGTGTGATATATGTGAACTGAAAACAAAAATACTTCTAGTAGTGATATACCAACTAGTCAACTCTTTTATCAGACAATGACCACTGTTAAATTTTTTTTATATATTTTATATTCATTTAATTTTAAGCATATTTAGTACCTTTACCATTTTTTATGACTACAAATTTTCTTTTTTCTTCAATTTAATATATTTCAAAAAGACCAACGTTCCAGTTATGTCTAGGAACACAGTCTAGCTCTGGCCTAGACATAAACGTTATATCTAAAAAAAAACTATTGGTCATTTGAGATATCTGGTATAATTTATGTTTGTTTTGATTATTTTTTTCACTTGTCAAAATCTGACATTTTGGTGGTTTCAACCAATAGCAATACATTATTCTAGCCAATCATTCGGTATTATACTGATAAAACTGCTTCCTCCTCGATAATACCTTGTTTACATTGAAACGTAAAAATTTTACTTTGAATTTGTCATTATTGACAACTAAAAGTGCTTCGAAGTTTATTGAAAAATGAACACAAACCGATTCAGTGCCATCACCCAAGAGAATATTGAACATTTAATACAAAATTTCACTCCACAAAACACAATAAAATCCAAAAAATGTATATGGAATCAGTTTGAAGCATTTTGCAGAATCAGAAACTACCAAGTACAAAAAAATACGAGTATTCAAGAAATTCCAAAAATTCTAGAAGACTGGGGAGCAAATATGAAAAAATGTAACGGCGAAGATTACAAAGAATATACTTTGAAAACCATATGGAATGTAACAGCCAAGTTGATACAGGAAAAATACTACCTAGAATTCAATATAAGCTTCAATCAGTTCCAAGATTTGGAATTTAAAAGAGTGAGAGATGTGCGAAATGCCAAAAGAAAATAATTGCAAAGTTGTATAGAAAAAAAAGCAAAGTGCAACAGCACCAGAAGAAGAAGAATATATGAGTGTGATCGGTTCGTGTGACGAAAATACGTCTTCGGGTCTCCAAATGAAGTTCTTTCATATTATTTCCTATGAATTAGCATGGCGCGGAGGCGGAGGAATTAAATAATTCGGGTAAAAAAAACAGAACGATTAGAATAATCCTATATTTAGTGAAACTTGCCAGGGTGGGAATAAAAAATGCACCGACACAAAATGGTTGACACCTATCTCAGAGAATCCTGATCGGTGCCCCTTAATTTTGTATAATAAGCTTATGGATAAACGCGGAAAAAATATCACCACTGATCGATTTTTTCTTACTCTAAATCCTTATTGGAAAAATGCAAATGCTACTTGGTATAAGAATATACCAGTGGGTAAGACTGAAATGGGCAAATGGTTAAAGAAATCTGCTGAAAATGTGGACTTGACACTAAGAAAAGAAGAATAACTAATCACTAAGGCCGATCAACTTTGGTTACTCATCTAATGAGGAAAGGTATACAGGAACAAGAAGCCATCAAAATAACAGGTCACGCCACAGCAGCATCGTTGAAGCCATATTTACATATTGATGCCGAACACCATAAAAATATCATGGATAAAGTTAGATCGAACAAATCGGTATTTATTGCCAATACATCAGCAACATTAACCAGTACATCAACAACTGCGGCAACATCAACCAATATTATATACAGCTGTTTCTGCTGGCCAAACTATTTAGAAATCTGCTGAAAATGTGGACTTGACACTAAGAAAAGAAAAATAACTAACCACTAAGGCCGATCAACTTTGGTTACTCATCTAATGAAGAAAGGTATACAGGAACAAGAAGCCATCAAAATAACAGGTCACGCCACAGCAGCATCGTTGAAGCCATATTTACATATTGATGCCGAACACCATAAAAATATCATGGATAAAGTTAGATCGAACAAATCGGTATTTATTGCCAATATATCAGCAACATTAACCAGTACATCAACAACTGCGGCAACATCAACCAATATTATATCCAGCTGTTTCTGCTGGCCAAACTATTTAGAAATCTGCTGAAAATGTGGACTTGACACTAAGTAAAGAAAAATAACTAACCACTAAGGCCGATCAACTTTGGTTACTCATCTAATGAAGAAAGGTATACAGGAACAAGAGGCCATCAAAATAACAGGTCACGCCACAGCAGCATCGTTGAAGCCATATTTACATATTGATGCCGAACACCATAAAAATATCATGGATAAAGTTAGATCGAACAAATCGGTATTTATTGCCAATACATCAGCAACATTAACCAGTACATCAACAACTGCGGCAACATCAACCAATATTATATCCAGCTGTTTCTGCTGGCCAAACTATTTAGAAAAACTGCGTTTTTAATAACTGTAATTTTTCAAATAATTAATTTTTTCTCTTGTTCAAAAGTTGATTATATTTCCTGTTAGCTTATGTAATCTTTGAATTCAATAATATAATAAAATGGAAAAATAAAGCAAAATCCTTTTAAATAGTTGAAAAGAATAATCTTCCCAAATACAACTCGTTCTTCAAATTTTATCACATAATTTTTTATTTTCATCCCTCAAACTTTTTTATTTGAGGCTAAAACATTCAAGCAAACCGAATTAGATAAAATCACTCGTCCTAACGGACTCGTGATTTTATCAATCGGTTTGTTTTCATAGGTATTTTTGCCAAATAAACAAGTTTTCGTTAAAAAGAAAAAATGATCGATAAAATTTGAAGCACTCGTGGTATTACCTTTGATAATTTTTTTTGTAAAAGTGAACTGAATAAATATTATTATTATTATTATTAGCTCACTTCATAAATAGGGCTTAACACGAGTGGGAGACAGCACTATCCATGTCAGCTACGAACTTCCAGCATATTCTTCAGATTTAGTCTCTTGTGACTATTTCATTTTCTATACAAGACGAGGCGATTTTTGAAAACAGTTGAGGTGATACCGAAACCACATATGGTGAGGCCCAATAGTCTCGTTTTTGGTCTCAGTAGTTTAGGGGTCTCTTGAGTACACTTGTAGGAGAGGTCATCTTGATGACGTAGCCAAAGCAGCGCGTGATGTAACGTCATACGTGAACAGCCACGTGTCCTGCGTAATTGAGGTTCCGTGACATCTGGTAGTGACGTCAGCTGTCATCTGTCGTGTGTGTTCAGTATATCATCCATCTTGTGCTCCGTGTCATCTCACGTGGAGTATCTTAACGACATATTGGTGGAAAATTATGCGCAGTAATGCGTACCATAAGTGCATTAACATCTAACTTTATTATTAATTCCGGTATCGGCGCATGAGGGGTTGAAAATATAGTCTTAAAAAAGTTTAATGTCATAAAAGCATTAACATGTTGGAGTGGGATAAACTATTATGATGATTAGGAAAAAGATTATACAGGGAATAGCTATAAAGATGTTCAATGCCAAAAACACATTATCTATGTTATTATTGTATTGTGACAAAAAGGCATTATGATGATATGACGTTCGATCATTATACAAGGTATAGTGTGTGGAAGAAACATAAACGCGATAATGATGCTTGCGTACAGTGAATTTAACCGAATTATAGCTGAAGTAAATCGTGAAATTGATTTGACATATAAACAATTCATTAATCAATCTGAAGAACATATTGGTAGTAATCCTACTAATTTTGGTCTTTTCAGAACAGTAAAAAACATTCTTCTAAAATCCCGCAAGTGATGTTATACGACAATACTTTCAACAATAATCCAGATGAAATTCTGAATTCATTTGCTAATATTTTCTGTAAATCATATGCAACATCCACTCCGTTTGCTCGGAGCTCAAGCGATATTTTTATACCGCATTTGCACATAAATAGTTTTACTGAAAATGACGTATATGAGTCCTAAGATCTCTTAATCCTAAACAAACTACTAAATCAGATCCTATCCGTGCTTTTTTACTCAAAGATTGTGCAACTGTTCTTGCACGACCGTTGTCTATAGTTATCAACTCATGCTTGAAAACCACGAAATTACCAACAATCTGGAAACATCGAAAGTTTGTCCAGTATTTGAAAAAGGAAATAGACAGAATGTATCAAAGTACCGACCTATTTCCATAATTATACAATTTCGCTATAATATTTGAGATCCTATTAGAACAAATCATTTATAGACGTGTTAACAGTAGAATCACAAGTTGTCAGCACGGTTTCATGAAGGGGCGTTCGATAATTACCAACTTGGTTACAATTACAGAGCAAATCACTGAATCGATTGACGATAGAACTCAAACTGATATTATTTATACAGATGTTTTCAAACTTTTGACAGACTTAACCACGGTATTCTTGTTAATAAACATTTGGGGTCTTAGATTCCCTGGTTGAGCTTTTCCATTCTAATCTTCAGGATCGTACACAATTTGTTCAAATAAATGGATTAAAGTCTGTCACTTACGTAGCTTCGTAAGGCATTCCTCAAGGATCAATACTCGGTCCGCTCGTGTTTAACATTTTCATAAATGATATTTCTGAAACTATATTCCACCTCCAAATCCATGGACGATTGTGAAAATTTGTCTTTTAATCCAAATCAGGTAGTTGGCAATCACCGGAGAGATAGGAGATTCCATGGGGGCACCTTTCAGTTGTCTGTAAAAGTTGCCTTGAAATATGAAGTAGGTGTTGGACAAACAGTGTTTGATTAATGAAAGCCAATCTGAGGTGATGTGGTGTTTAGTATCTGATATACATAAAGTTTCATTGATAAGGATGTTGGTAAATAAGGAGACTATGTCAAAGCTGACAAGGATATATGTGGAATGAATACTAAAATATTTATATTTATAATCTATAATCCTTCCTACCCTTAGGTGTAAGGCATTATAATTTTTAATTTGTCCCCTGCTTCTGTCTTCGTTAACCCTTTGTCTGCTAAAATATTCTCTAAAGAGCCGTCCCAAGTGGTTGGTGGTCTTCCTCTACGCTTTTCCTCGTGTCTTTTTGCCTCTCATACCCTCTTGGCCTGTTTATCATTATTCATGCGTCTAAGGTGGCCATACCATTTCAGTTTTATATTTTCGATTTTTCTAATATGGGTTTAATGTTTAGCCGCTGCCTTATGTCTTCGTTTCGGGTTTTGTATATTCTTTTAACTTCCAATACTTTTCGTAGATACTTCATCTCCATGACTTTTATTTTGTTTTGGAGTACCCAGCTTTCGTAGCAAAAAATTAAGTATTGGTGCATATACGGAATTGTATACTTCGCTTTTAGGGATACCCTACTCATCCCTAAGAATTAATTTTTGATATTGTGGTATATATTAACTGCACTCTGTATGCGTTTATTTCTATTTGTTCATTTCCTTTGTTGTCCATCTTTACTCCTAAGTATTTCATATTGACAACTTGGTCCAGTGTATCCCCATATAGACTAATGTTAACAACTTCGTTGGTTTTTCGTACTACCATCAACTTTGTTTTCTTCTAATTAATTTTCATTCGTTTTTATTTAATTGTTCATTCCATATTGCCAGGGTTTTGGTAAGTTCTTTTTCTCCTCTACCAAACAGCACAACATCGTCAGAAAAATCACAGTCTGAGATATGGACTGATTCCAGGATTCTGTACCCAACGTATAACTTTGTTGTTCTTTCGATTTGCTTGCTTTATTACGTCATCCATAACAACGTTGAATAGTAGTGGGCTTAAGACTCCTCCTAGTCCGACATATGCATTTATTGGAAATTATCTTGACTGCATATTATCGGCTCTGACATAATTTGATCTATGCCAGGTGACGTGTTATTAGTTTTTTTAAGAGCGAATGATAGTTCACTATAAATTATGGGTTTGTTAAATAATTCATTATCTGTATCATCTCCTTCTCCATTAATATTTGTAAATTCTTGAGATACTGAGCAAGGTGCGATTTTATTCATAAATTCCTCAACCCAATCGAAGTTTTTGCATGTTTTGTTGTTTCAATTACTACCTATTGTGATTCTATGCGTTCTTTTAGCTTGTTGCCATAGTTCTGTACTAGTTGCATTTTTAAATAGTTTATTACAAAAAGTATGATTTTTGGCTTTTATTTTTAGGAATCGTTTTGTTGCAGCAATTCCTTTGTTGACTATAATATAATTCTCCGATGAACTTAGACGTTTATATGCACTAATTGCTTTTTTTCTGCGTTCTGTTGCACAATCGCACTCACTATCCCACGAGGGTGGTGGTGGTGATTTGTTTATTTTATACGTTTTTTTCACCGGTATAGACACAGAAGCTGAAAGTTCTATACCTTTCATGGAATATTCATATTTTTCATTTATGTCATTAAAAGTTACTGGAATTTTCTTAAACTAGATTTGAGAAACTGAGTTATATTTTTTCCAGTTAGCTTTCTTAGTATTCCATTTTGTAGTGGGATATATTATCGTTTCTATTTGAGCTCCTGAGTAAAGAAAATTAATTAGAATAGCATAATGGTCTGATCCTAAGGTGTCTGGTAACACTTGCCAATGAATTCCATTTGGAATATCGGAAGTAGCGAATGTTAGATCAATCGCCGACTTATTGGTTGTTCTTGATATCTTAAATGATGATCCATCGTTTAATAGTATCATGTTGTTAGACTGATTTAAGGCATTTACAATGTTTGTTCCTGATGTATTGGTTTTGTAAGATCCGCATAACCCGTGATGTCCATTGAAATTACCTCCAATTAAAGTGGACTGATCGGCATATTCAAAAAGTTTCATGAAGTCTTGTGTACTCATTTTAGCGTCTGGTGGACAATAAATTGAAATCAATGTAAAACTGAAGTCTGCGCCAATTATTTAAACTGCACAAACTTGCATATTTTCATTGATATCCTCGATAACCTTTTCTTTGTATTTTATAGTGTTTTTTATTAGTATTGCCACCCCAGTGGTGGCATCAAGTCTATCTCTATGTACAATATGACAACCAGGAAATGTATAAGATTTATTTGGATTAAACCACGTTTCTGATATTAAAGCGATATCAATTCTAAGATCAGATAATATATTAATCAAACTGTTTTTATTGGATACAGCGGAACGTGCGTTCCACTGAAGAATGTTCAAGTTATTAGTAGTCTTCAAATTCTTCGTCAATCATAGTAGTCTCTTGTCCAGATTCTTCATTACTAGGAAATGCAATTTTTTTAATATATTTAACATCTATTGAGGAAAGTTCTTCAAATCAGTTTATTGAGCTGAGGACCTTTTAATCTTGTTGAGTATCGGAATTCTTAGGATTTTTTCTGGAGGGGTGCGTAAATGGTTTATCAGGTGCGAATCTGAATGGATACATAGGTGAAACATCGACTTCTGTAATGGGGATGAGGCTTTTCGTTTCTTCTGGCCATTAAATTCTGACTGTGTTACGCAGCGGCTATTTCCATGATTTTCTGTATTATGAGGACTTGCTGTTGTTGTCAAAGAGTAGGTATTACTTTTTCTATGTTTGGCGTTTGGATTTGGAAGATAGGGGAACTCTTGTTCATCTAATGTCGTTAGTATCTGGAATCTATTGTTGGTTTTGACTATATTGGCGTAAGAATTGTTATTCCTCCGTTTAGCTTCTAAGAATGTTAAGTTTTCCTCAACCATCTTCTTTTTAATTGCTTCTTGTTTGATATGAGCGGGGCATGTTTTGGATATTGATTTATGCATGTTAGTTTTACAATGTATGCAGCAGCTATCTTGTGGATCGCGGCAGACATGCGTATAGACTTTATCTTTTCCATAGTTTATACATAATGCTGTAGTGCTGCGACATTGTTTTGCTACATGGCCGTATTTTAGATATTTAAAACATTGCGTAACTTTATGTATATATGGTTCAACATTACATGCTACAGAATTTATGTATATGACGGACGGTAGTTTATTACCCTCAAATGTGACAATTACAGATTGTCTTGGTACTAAAATTGTCTCATTATTACGTGTTATTTTTCTTTTAATTCTACTAATGTCTGAAATAGTTATAGGAGAGAGACAGTTACTGAATAAATATTCTTCATCAAAAATAGTATCAACATTTTTTATTACTTCTTTTCTATTTAGAAAATTATTTGGTATGTACGCTTTTAAATGTTCATTGATCAGATCAGGATTAGTAACAAGTTTATTAGCATCAGATATATTTTTAACTTGAACTCTTATTCTATTTTTGTCCACATTATCAATTTTCATTATATTTTGAATATTAAGTTTTTTGTGTAGGATATGACCTACGGCCATGGGATGTAATTTGCCAATATTTTGATCATTGACCCTTTCAATGAATACATAAACAATTTCCTGATATAAATTTAGTTTTTGTAAATTAAACACCTTACTTTTTAGTTGTCTTTTATCACTAATTACTTTTTCGGTTAACTGATTGTTGTTTTCTTTACCAGTCAGGACAACTTTTTCAGTGTTGATAATTTGTGAGGGCATCTTCCCGTTATTTACATTATTATTGTTTGTTCCCACTTTATCAGGGGGAGAATCGTCTTCCATAGTCACTGTTACAGTCACTGAGTGTTATTTTCACTAATAATTAAATTGAAAATCCAACTCAGAACTATTTTATCAATATTAATGTTTTTGATTACATTTCTAGCTGAACTTCGTCAACTGGCGTAGATATTCAACTAGGTGAATAATCTCAATTTGTCAAAATTAATGTCGAAATCAATAATTTGTTATATACAAATTTACAAAATGGTACAAAGTTGTGAATGCTGAACTTCGGTGGTTTCAGATCGGAAGTCACTTTATGTTTCGATTTGATGAATATTAAAACTAACTTTGTTATTGAGCGTTGAGCTTGATTCGATGAATGTGTAAAATTCGCTTCGATGAGTGTAAAATCTTGCTATCGAGAGTATTGAACTCGCTTCGATGAGTGTAAAAAACTAACTTTGTTGTTGAACGTTGGGCTCGATTCGATGAGTGTAAAACTCGCGTCGATAAGTGTAGAACTGATGAGTGAGAAACTGATTTCTTCACGTTGTGAGACGTGTTTAATAGAAATCTGCGAGGGGCGTGTTTACACGTGGATTGGGTCGACCAAACGAAAATAAATATTTCCTATTGGCCAGTATCATTTGACTTGTCGGGTTCCTAGACAATAATCAACTATGGGTGCCGTCAATAGATAGTTAAATTTCTATTGAATACTCCAATAGCAATTGTAACCTTTTTACTCAGAAAGGTTATTCAAAAATGTCTTTCATATCTTCCGACCGTCGACCATAAAATTCATGCAGAAGTGACACTAAATTTAGGGTTTTTACAATACAATATATAATAGGGTGAAACGTGACCTTTTCCTAACTTCTTAACTATAGGATTTCAAACACAATGCGGCAAACAAAACTATTTACAATTATTGTTGCAAAACGTGGTATTTTAAAGGTATTTAACAAAAGTTGAAAATAAAATGGAACTATCCTTGGAATTTACAACAATATAAAATATCTTATCAATTCTGAAACATATTTTTACAACGCAATTAACTAAAATGAATTTACGTCTTAAATATACAATGAAGAAAGGAAGCATACAAATATCTTACATATTTTAAAAGTATCGTAAACAATAAAACTCAAGATTTTACAATCTTGAACAATTAATAATATCCGTTTATATTCGACACTCAGAACTAACGTCTTTATCGTACCGAGTATAAATTCTAACTGGTTTTGTTTATTAAATTTTTTGACTAACCTTATGAATTATTGTCTATTTTGATTGCCACTTTTAGGCTTATTTCAGAATGAAATAGGGCCATTGTAGAGAGTAGCATGACGCGACTTCGGAAAAATTTCAATGCAATGGTGTTCCTAGATGCCAAAATCACCCTCCGTTCCAAAGGTTATACATACATATATATATATATATATATATATATATATATATATATATATATATATATATATATATATATATATATATATATATAAAGAAGATGTAGGGATATCGCGTGATATGTTAAAAAAACAACAACAAAGAGATTCATGGGTAATTCACGCAAAATAAAGGGCTACTGAAACAGAGTGGTAGCCGCGGACAAATGAGCTAGAAACATGCATGTCCGTGGTTACCACTATGTTTCAGTAGCCCTTTATTTTGCGTGAATTGCCCATGAATCTCTTTGTTGTTGTATATATATATATATATATATATATATGTGTGTGTTATAACGGAATTTGTAAGCACGATAGAGGGCGTATTTTATGACGGATCGAAACCAAACTCGGTACAAAAATCGTTTAGGCCAAAATCTTGAACGAGTTCGTTAATGAGCCAAATCGGCCCTGTAAAAACAAAATGGCGGCCTGTCAAATTTGAAAAAAATCGTATTTCCTTTGTTTTTCATTTGACGCAAAAAAGTTATTGAGCTTTTTCATAGACCTTAATACGTTCTACAACTTTTGTATACAACATTTTTCTCTAAATCGTACATTAAAACATTTATTTAAGAAAATTCACAAATTGTAACGGAATTTGAAAGTACGATAGTGGGTGTGTTTTTTGACAGATCAAAACCAAACTCGCTACAAAAATCGGTTAGGCCAAAATCTTGAACGAGTTCGTTAATGATCCAAATCGGCCCAGTAAAAACAAAATGGCGGCCTGTCAAAGTTTCAATAAAATCGTATTTCCTTTGTTTTTCATTTGACGCAAAAAAGTTACTAAGCTTTCTTATATACCCTAACACGTTCTACAACTTTTGTATTTAAGATTTTTCTCTAAATCTTACATTAAAACATTTATTTAAGAAAATTCACAAATTTACCAGAATTTTTTTTTATTTTTGTTTTGATGCCAGAATGTTACTTTGGTTTTTTGCACATCTCAAAACATTCTATTACTTTTGTATCTAATTTTTTATTTTGATTTTTATGCAAACATGTTACTGAAATAAGCCTGTCCTGTGCCATTGGGATTTTTTTTATCAGCACCAAACTCATGCACTTAACACCTCTTAGACGGATTAATAATAAGATATCCGGCGCTACAAATCCCGAATTTAGGATTTTTGTAGGAATGAAATAGAATACGTATTTATCAGAATGACGCTACATTGCCAATGCAAATTATACATTACGACTACTTGAATTTTCTTATTAAAATATTTAATTTTGTTACAGATCTTCGGCGATCGTCCATAAGGGAAACAGTAGTATCCCTTTACCAGGTTCGTCGTTACCAGCTCGGAGATGCCCTCCGGACAAAGTTCGACCAGTTGCAGGCAGCAGCCGAAGTACCAGCCCCGCATTGTCCATGATACCTAGAGGTCCACCGACTCAAATAGCCAGTCCCTACCAGAGCAGCAATCAATCTCAAAAAAATTCAATGTTGGATAAATTGAAACTTTTTAAAAATAATGATAAACCAGCTCCTGCTAGTAATGGCAAACGAACCAGTAGCTCCAGTGGGGTATCGTCAGCTAGAAGTGAACGCAGCGATTCGAGTATAAGTCTCGAACCAAATGTTGATCTTAAGCCTGTTCGTAATACCTCTAGACTGAAACAAACAAGACCTGGAAAACCGGCCCAGGTTAAAAATAGCCCCAATGCTACCAAAAAGGAAGTGGTGACAACGAACAAGTCTAATAAAACTGCAGCTGATGTCGAAAAACATGCTTACAAAGTAGCGAATCTTCCTGTAACTAAAATAGCAGAACCAAAAATAAGAGTAACCGTAAGTAAAGAACCTGTTCCCAAATCGACGCATTTACCAGTGCTTAACGGTGCCGCTCAACCAGTACCTGGCACCGGTATACCTAAGCCAACAGCTGCGGTAAAAGGAACTAGTAAAATTACAAGAGATGGTAGCGTAAGCTCTTTTAAGGGACCAAATGGAACGTCGGTATCTAGAGAAAGTTCCCAAGTGTCATTAAAACAACAAAAACAAACTGTAGCTCTGATATCGCCAATTAAGAACGATAAAGATTCTACGCAGCTATCAGAAAGCAGTCACAGCGCTAGTACAGGCCACCACAGTAACTCTAGTGAAAGTTCGGTAATATACAAACCTTCCAGTGAAAGTGGCTCAGAGTGTCACAACATTATACCAAATCGAAAGGAGCCTTTGAACTATATCACCGCCGTTACAGATCAATCGCCCCCTCCACCGGCTCCTCAAACACCTAAAGATTCTTCCAATGAAGAAGTAAAGCAACAGAATAATGACAAAGAAGCTAATCACATATCTTACAATAATATAGTTAATAGAGAAAAATTAGATCTTCCAAAAGAAACGCAAAAAGATATCTTAAATCATATCAAAGATGTATACTTAGAGGAGAAAGATGATAACTTATCTATAGAACCAATGAGGCCTTTGTTACGAGGTTATTGTAGCACTTTGACTTTACCAGCCAGGCAGAGACAGTACCAAAGAGTACAACCGGACGGGGGATCGGATTATTGTGAAATATCTTTAGCTAATGGATACTTGTCGGATGGAGAAATTCTCAGAAATACTGTGGCTATGGACATAGGTGACGGATATATGTCTGAAGGAGGATCCATTTTGTACACCAGGAGATTACAAACTATGCCTGCTCATCTACCAAATGGGTAAGTTATTCATATATTATATTTATCCAAATTTTTTATCGACAAGATCTATTTACTAGTGAAATAATGACAAAATCTGTTAAATGCTACTCTGCACATTTTGGTTTATGTTTTTTTAGCGATTTTGGGGCACTGAAAACCATTTAGAGAAAACATTCACACGTCAAGCGAAAACATGAATAATGTAGAGTATACATTGAACAAACTAATAGTATCTGTTTAAGTACGGCGATAATAGTAATATTTTGTTCATTTTACTCAAGATACTTATTTAGTGGTATTATAAAATAAAACTTCCTCTTGACTTATCCTTATGCTTTTTCAGGCGTCGAAATTATAAAATAAAACAAAAATTAAAAACGTGGAACAAGGGAAAGGAAGAACTAGAAAATCCCTCTATACCTTGACAATATACCAACCATGAAAATGTTTGCAAATTCGTCACTGGAAATTCTTTATCATTATAGTCCAGTCACTTAGGAGAAACAAAGTGCTCAACTTTGAAATAAGAGATAGTAAGTTTGTAGCATGATAAAAATACAATGCTTTTGTATTGTATTATAACTCACGGAGGTGGGTAATTCGGTTAAGCCACCCACTGAGTATGCAACTGTATACACACTTCTGTATAGTTGGTTGCGTAAAGGAATTAGTTATGGGTAAATTATTTAAGCATATCCTGGAATAATGGGATTTAAATAATTAAATGGGTGTCTAGAGTAATATTTTTAATAATATTTTTCATGTGATTTAACCAATCCACGAGTATTTTATCATTTTATTTGACTGTCAGTTGTAACACTGATTGCAGATGTCAATAGTAAAGGAAAGATAAATGATTGAAATGACTTGTCTGATACTTTTCGAGTTGTGAAGTCGAGTGTCGAGTATGACAAGTCGTGAGTATAGAAAATGGCCGGTGGCACATGGTTTATTCCATCTATTTTCAAGACTATCGTGGTGAAAAGTCCTTGGTAACAAGATAAGCTTTCGTCTTGCGCATATATTTTCACGATATAGCCCCAATTTCTTTTTAGGGTTTTTCTGTACTGCATAGTATTTACATACATTTTTTTACGAATACTTTTTTGTCAAATGGATATGGTTTAAACAGTTTTTATGGGTGATGGTAATCGATGATAGGATGATCATGTCAAGATTTTAAGAAGCCTCAAATTTCGGATGTTTCCTGTATGGGATAAATTTTCGTAGAAATAACTGATAGACTGTAGTACTTCGTTTATGGTAGTAGAGACGTGTCGTATGTCGGATGGCGTTAGCGTTACAGAGCGACAAGAGCTCGTGACGGCGTTTCCACTTCAAAGGACGAAGCTGGACTCATGTTTGTTGGTGACAATTTCGGAATGATTCCATTATGGACAACGATTCTTAACCGGATGGCTGAATCTTGTTCCACAAGTCAGATGTGGCTTGTCAATTAAGCCGATTGACGTTTAATAGTTTGGACACTAACCGCAAGTAACATTTAAGGTTTTACTCGTTTTCATCTGAACTTTAAGCAGCTTATTCATTGTGTAATTTCATGTTTTAACATTTAATGACACATTAACTTTTATATTTCAATATTTAGTAACCTCACATTCTTATAAAGACGTCTATCAATTCACAATTTTATTATTACTCTTTCAACTTTGTAAAGTTGAAATATTAACTTCATTAGTGCATATCGCCCTGAAATTATATTTCAGCTTAATCTTACTACATAAGAGACACTTTTGATCTATTTGGTGACATCTTGTTAATTATTACAGTTTGTAAGGCTGGAACTGGTATACCATTCACATGTTACTAAAGTTTTAGTGTATATGATGATCTCAGATAGTTGATAACATTAGAAATTGTTAAACATTTTCAATTAACCAATCATTGATAGCTGATTATCTGTTCATAATTAGAGTCGGTTACCTCATATTTATTGAGACAGGTTATTATACCATCTGTTCAAGGTACCATTAAATTTAAACTGATTCATTGGCAATATAAATAACATATTTGAAAAGTTATAATAGCTAATTTATTCACTATTGGTTTCTTGATTAATCAGTAAGAGTTTCTTTCTTGAATGTCATACTAATCAAGTGGCGCCTAAAAAAAATAATTTGGGACCAGCTTTCAAACATTTCTCACTAACCACGGCCTTATGCTCTCCGGCGAAAAGCGAACCTTTGGCAATGTAACCTCACTTCTTGTAGTAACAACAGCAAGGTAAGGTTACAAGCTGTAAACTCGTATACTCCTCCATTTTGGTGTTCTAAAACCTGCCCCAAAAGTATAATAATATCTCTTGTCAGTGTCGTGAATTACTCAAAGTCAAAGGTCACCTAAATCGTGTTTTTGTCTATAGCTAGAATGATGTTAATAACTGTATATATGAAAATGAATGTTTGTATATATGTTCACTTCCAACACAGTTAAACCAATCATAATGAAAATTGGCACAATATATGTTATCGACGTTTAAATAAAACAACGAAGTTCGTAAAAACACCACTTATATTAATTAACTTGTGCTAAAAATCAACTTTCATTACATTAATACAATTCTAAGACTAACTCATAATAATATGTTCTTTCTATATTGAAATATGAAAATTGGTATCAGACACCCTGAACCTTTTCAGCGAAAAGATCTTGTGTTTACGTTATCGATATGTCAGTGTGGCGAGACTTCTAGTTTATTGCCCATTAGCACACGTGTCTAAATATAATGTCTTCACAATTCAACCTATACCGGATAGATAATATTATCTATTCTAACACGGCCATCCTGCAATATGTGCGCCCACGCACAAGGCAGGCTGTCAAAAATAAATCTGATAAACATTCAAAATCATTGATAATTTCCAAATTTAATGAAAAATATTAATTCTAAACGTAATCAACAGAACAAAGATGCCATAATTTCCTCAACAGAAAATATCCGGTTTCTTTCAACCATATGAAGTTCAATAGAGGACATATTCAACCATTGAAGATTCAAATTGTTACATTTTGTTTTTAGTTTATTACTTGACCATCTAAGGCTCAACTTTTGAAAATACTTCACCCCTTAAGGTTCAGTTTTGAAAATGCTCAACCATTTAAGGTTCAAATTTTGAAAATACTCAAGCATTTAAGGTTCAATTTTTGAAAATACTCAACCATTTAAGTTTCAAGTTTTGAAAATGTTCAATCATTTAAGATTCAAGTTTTGAAAATGTTCAACCATTGAAGATTCAAGTTTTGAAAATGCTGAAAAACTAAGGATTATGAGGTTTAACCGCCTTCGGTCCATTGTTTCAGTTGTTCATGTACTCCAGTTATTTGCTCTTCTTAGCACATATCTCTCATTGTCAAGTAAATGCATTACTTCATATGGACCGTCAAATCTCGGTTTCACCGACACACACTTTGCATTACAGTACGTATTGCTGAGCTCTGCGCGCTCTCCGCCCTTTATCCCAAAATCGGTCGAGCGCTTGAGAAAATGCCTGGAAAAAAATATATTGGAAACGTTATGTTCTACAATTCATATAAGGGATGTTAACTTCATTGTGTGTATTAACAAATCTCTCTCTCTATAAGAGAAAAATTTTAATCGACCACATGATCTACCAACCTTCGGATCTAAAACTGACGTGGTCGCTTCAGGACGTTCTGGTTGCTCCGGGAACAGTAGTTCTGTCCCTTGTATGACGTCTTTCTGTGCGTGTACTACGACTTCTTGGGAGCCTGGTGAATAAATCCATTCCTCCTGACTCCCATCGACCTCTAGGGGAATGAACCCTTGTAGTTTTCCGAAGTAGACTGGATTACTGACAATTGACTTCTTGGGTTTTAATTGTTGCCCTGATCTCTCCAATTATTTTACAGTTTCTAGATTATTTCCAAACAATACCAAACCAGGGTCTCTTTAAGCTCTTTATTTAAATTTAGAGCTATGAGCTCCCTTCGAGATTTTGACTCTGAAAAATGAACATTTGCCAATAACCCGCCGGCATTACTTGGTAATTCAATATATTCTCCTTTCCTCTCCACCTCCTCTATATCGAGCATTGTCGTCAAGGCTAACACTATAGCCGATAAACTTGACGCGATTTGCTGTTGTGTCTGCATTCGGGTATCTCTGCGGATGACGCTTTCGGAAATGGCAATCTTTACTTCTGGATTTATATTTGGAGGGTTTATACCCTGGAAATTTTAAGGAGGATGATACTTAATTATCAACACGTCTTTGGTTTCCTAATCCAAACCACAGGTCAAAGTACCATCCCAACGAGATGCTACATCGGCTTGAATTGGTTTCGCAAATGTACTCTTAGTAGTACCTTCTTCTTCCGGAATTGACAAAATGTCTTTCACTAAACTTGTAGAATTTTCTGGTACGTCTGCAATAAATATTTGCCTATTTAGTAATTCAGGTATAAGATACACTCGTTACCACAAACAGATAAAACAATAATAATAACATGAAACGTTGTGAAACTCCGAAAACACTATCCATTATGACAAATGGATAAGCTACCTGTTATCACAAACGGGCAATTGACAAGTAAATTGATTTCCTAAGGTATAACCGTTATCACAAACGGATAAAACAATAATAATAATATGAAACATTGTGAAATTTCAATAGCACTATCTATTACCACAAATGGATAAGCTACCTGTTATCATTAACAGGCAATTGAGAAGTTAATTGATTTTCTGCTAATACACTATCTGTCATCACAAACAAATAGGTAACCTGCTGGCACGAACAGGTATGAATATTTCTCACACTGACCAGTGAAAATAAAATTATTATTGTACTTACTAGTCGTGTCTCTCTCTTCCTCTATGTCCTCGCCTGACGAAGCGGTTGACGAAAAACTATCATCCCGCCTCTCTCTAGACGATGAACGAGAACGGGAATCTTCCGTCTCACACTCACTATCGCTTATTACACGAATTTTACGACGATGGCGTCCCTTTGTTTCTTCTAGATTAACAAGTCTTTTTTCCAGTCTCTTGAACATTCTATAAATATCCGACACTTCCCCTGACAGACTCCTTTTTCTCTTTCGCGAATGTTTGGGTATGATTTTAAAAATTTCCTAGAATTTTCACTACCGAATTGCGGTAGCTCACTATGCGATGCGTATGTATCAGCACAAAAACAAAGACTGATTTATATGACCGTAGTTTGGGCAAGAATGGGATAGGGTTAGATATTTTCTTTCAAGGTTGTGGATGTATTGGCCAGAGACGGAAGTACTACATATTATTTATTTATGAGACGAGGCCGAATATAATAACTATTTTCCAGGACAAGTTATTGATAAAAATACATTTTTTTATGAAGGCGATGGAACGGATTGGGATACATTGGAGACGGCCAGCTAATCAGGATGTCATCTGGTATGAGAAAGATGAAATTGCTTCTCGTATAAGTGTGTTCCTCGCCTTATAAATAAGAGGGGATTTGATTCTATTCCTGAGATAGCAAAAAAAGACTAAACGTACAAAATTCGTTTTAGTGATTTACTACAAATTGCCCGTTTTACTTACCAAAGTTTAATTTTATATTTGATGTAAGTTCTTAAAAACTTATTTGTAAAGGTTGTTACAAGTTTTTATTGCTTTGTTATTCTAAGCGGATTATTCTTGAATTTACTTTAATAAATGTATCGTTCTGCATATTTTTCTCGTATTTAATGTTTTTTGGGTAACTTACAACCATATGAAAATAAAACAATATAAAAATTCACGCCGAAATTGGGAATTTGAGTGTCCATTAAAAATTAAAGGTTAGTTATAGGACACGTTATAGAAACTATTTCCTGCAAAGAAAAACGTTACTTTAATAATAATTATTATTTTTGATCACCCAAAATTTTATAATTTTCTTTTGTCAAAGGTCCCTTGTATCGTTATTTCAAATCATTCATCTCTCAAAGATCGTCTCGTTCAGGATTATCAGAAAAGTAAAATCTCTCACCATATCTACGTATTACAAAATTGAATTCTATACCCCTTAGAATAAAGTTCTATACAAATAATCGTGTTAAGTCATTCGTGTATAAACGCAAAAAAGTTAAACACCGCTCGCATCGATCAAAAGGGGTTCCTTGCGTCCTTCAAAATGGATGAGTAATCCCGTTCGGCATTAATTTTAATCTTCTCCCTCGACCATTATCCTTAAAAAGATATATCCATTCTGTAATGGTGGTAGGGCACTTCCATTCTTATTACTCATTACACAAATTTTACTATACGTGGAGTACATTTGAAGTTTTTTAGTTTTAAACAAGTAAATGTATGTTGATACGATAAAAATTAAAATTGAACAGAAGGTATACATGGATTAGTAGCTTGAGAAAAGGAATGCGTCATCAGGGAAATGAATAGGAAAACATTGAAAAAAACAAAGAATTCGAATAAAAAAGAGAAGAGAATTGGAAATATTAAAAAAATTGAAACTATTGTTATAACGTGCTAGATATTATCAAAAGTGAGATACACAAAATTAAGAAAATAAACCTACTGAATAAAACTCGATAACGTTGAAGAAGAGGAAAAGGTAATGAAAAATACAGACAAGCTTCGAAAAATACAAGGACTCCAAAGTAAATTGATCGAGACTTCGAAAAATGCCGATACGGATCTGAAAAATTTCGAGAAATGGACAAAAAGTGAAAACTGAATACCAAAAATTAACAGTAGATTATAGAGACAAATGGAACTCGAACCCAGTAACTGAATAGAAAGAAAGAGACATGAGATACTATGGTCGAAAATGAAATTTAAAAACGTGAAAAACCAACAAATATCTTGCAAAAAATAATGGAGAAGACTACGGCGAGGGAAGAAGAAAAGATTTAGGAAAAACATGTAGCGTCAGAAGATTGAAGGGAAAAGAGATAGAAGTAACTAATGAGTTTGAGCTCCAGAAATTTGTATGTACCTATATTTGTACAAAGGTATTATATGTTCAATCGACTTATTTTGGCACCCGAAAATGTGATGATCGACCTTTTTGTTACATCCGTAAGTAATTTCTCTTGATTTTAGAAGTTATTCACCTTAACTACTCACGGGTGAAGTTGAAATCATGAATCTGTGAAAAAATAGTTCCAAAAACTACTATATTAAAAAAATAACATAGCGTTTGAAGAAGAAATCGAAGAGAAAGATGAACATTAACAATAAAAAGAGGATGAAAATAAAACTGACAGTCTTGCCAAAGTAGAACTAGTAGAAGTAATAAACAAACTAAAAAATTGAGCAACCGGAAATGTCTGAATTACAACTGAAACTGTAAAATATATGAACGAAAACGGAACAGAACATTATTTGAGAATGATAAATACATTTAGGGAGAACGATAATTCCAATCAAATGGAAAATGGGACTAATATTGACAGTATTTGAGACGAAAGTTGCACTCTATATTTTTGGAACCTACAACAGAAGGGGAGATTATTGAAACAATATCATCCCTCAAAATGAACAAATCTCCCGGTACCGATGAAATTAGAGCTGAAACCTTGAAAGAGATAAAAACAGAGATAGCTTTTCCTCTGAACAACATTTTTAATAGAATAATAGAAACAGGAAAATTTCCCAAAGGACTTAAAGCAGGGGTTATTGAACCAATTTTAAAAAAAGGAGACAAAAATGAAATTCTAAACTACAGACCAATTACGCTCATTTCAAACATTGAATATCATGGAAAGTTACCTTAAAAACAGAGAGCAATACGTGAAAATTTATAACGTCGTTAGTGAAAAAAGGATTGTGGAGTGCAGAGTACCGCAAGGAACAGTTTTGGGGCCAATTCTCTTTACAATATATATCAATGATATATTGCGTCACGATATTTGTGGCAGCATTATTTGCTTCGCTGACGATACAGCAGTATTGTACAGTGCTGATAACTAGAATGACCTCAAAACTAAAGCAGAGTATGACATGAGTAAACTCTTTGAATGTTTCGCAGATAAAATACTATCAATTAATTACGAAAAAACATTCTTTTTACTATTCTCTTGCTATGCCAACTCACTACCCCAATATGATACATTGAGTATCGGGAACAATATATTAATTCGATCAGTAGAAAAAATTAAGTATTTAGGAGTAGTGATAGATAGACAGCTGAGATGGAACTATCATGTTAACCAAGTGACTAGAACATTGAGGAGCATTCTTTATAGATTCGGGTATCTACGAAATATATTAGATACCTCGCGAATGAAATTGTGCAATTGTGGAGTCTCGTCTTGCATATGGGATAGTGGGCTGTGGTGGAGTAGCAATATCGCATTTGAAAAAATTAGACGTATTACAGAAAAAATTTCTAAAAATTCTCCTTGGAAAACCATCACAATATTAATCGGAAGCACTTTTCAAAGAATCAAAATTGCTAGACAAACAGCATATTTTCATTTAAAAAGAGAGTTAAGAAATTTTATTTGTTTACAAGAAAGATGTGCATTAAGAGCTCTAATTGAGCCTATCAATAGCATATAAAGAAAAAAGAAAGTTGTTTTAGTCGGTTTATTAATGTACCCTATTATTTAATGTACTTATGATCAATATAATCCAGGTTTTTTTTAAAACGTTATTTGTCTAATTTAGGTATGTACTAATGTTATAAATATTGTGGGCGCTCAGTTAACTATAGTTTCCCCACGTCCAGGCGTTTGCCTTAGTGGGTAAATCGGTTTATTTGTCTTTGTTCAGTTCACCTTACTGTGATTTTGTTGTTCTAAGAATATGATTAGAGTAATTATTGTAAAATGATGAATAACTATTATTATTATTATTATTATAAAGACAATCGGAACTGCAATAATTACAGAGGTATAACATTATTAAGAACACTGATGGTAATGCTAGAAAAAATCTTAAGAAAAGAAGTAGAACCAACACTTCCAGTGTCTTTTGCAACGGAAGATGCTTTTTCTACGACTATCATGGAATTTCTATATTTCGACGTAGTTTTTAAATATGTAATAGCTTCATTCTAGCCCTAGGGCAAGAATATTCATTCTCGCTCTTGGTATGGAATGAATACTTGTGGCGCCCTCTCAATCTCATTTATCAAACTCAATAAGGAACCAATTAAACAAGTTAATGGTTTCAAGTATCTGGGAGTGAAATTCGCGGACAAAAGTCTAAACCAGAGGCTAGACAAAGCAAATACACATTAAGACTAAAGTCAACTAGGCAATATATTGACCGATTTTGACGTACGGATGTGAAACGCCAAAGAGTCAGAGAAATAACAAAAAATACAGAATCAGAAGTGACAACATTTTGGCAGACTTAAATATTGAACCTGTATTGGAATACACAGAATAAAAACAGAAAATAGGTTAAACTAAAGTGTTTCAATCAAAAGGGAACCAAGGAAAGGTTGCATCCTGTCGCTTCTGCTTTTCAACCTATATATGGGGAAAATATTTCAAGACTTTCAAAGCCATTTATATCAAGTAGTCAACTCATATAGTCTCCAAATTCACACGCAAAAAAACCAAACTAACGGTGAGTGAGTAAGCAACCAAATCTACGAGCGGAATTCTGTATTGGTTCAAACAAGATCAAATATCTGGGACAACTACTAAAAGAAAGTGGGAACAATTCAATAGAGATCATATCAAGAATTGAACAAACTAGGGCTACCTTTGTGCCTATGAAGAATATTCTGTGTGGATATAAAATGAACATATATCTGATAATGAGAATGGTTAGGTGTTATCTCTTTTTTATTCTGCTATATGGAGTGGAGTCCTCGACTCTAAGAGAGGTGAGTTTGAAACGATTTGCGGCATTTGAAATGTGGTCACACAGGAACATGATGAGAATTAGCGTGCCACGAACGTAAAGGTCCTTAACAAAATGAGAAACGAGAAAGAAATCATAAATACAGAAAGCTGTCTTACTATGGCCGTATCACGAGATATCCAGAGGTTTATGATATATTGCACTTGATCATCCAGGGAAAAGTTAATGGAATGTGTGGACCTGGTAGAAAAAGAACATTCTAGCTGAGACAGTGTTATGTTTCGAACAGACAACTAGTCAATTTTTCAGATTAGCTGTGAATAAATTAATTATTGTTAACATTAGTTAAACGGATATGGTACGACAAGAAGAAGAAAACTTGGGCAGAGAATAAATGACTCGGAACTAGTCAAAAAATCGTGAAGGGAAGTACTATAAGCAAAAGGAAACGTGGATTAACCAAGGAGATATGAAATAAAGTAATATGAACATTTTTAAGATGTAGAATAAAAGTAGCAAGAAGCAAAACAAAAAGCAGGAACTGGAAAGGATGGCTAGAGTTAATAAAAAGCTGAATTGTTTAGAGCTGTAATACAACGACCTTACACGCCCATATATTCCATTTTTTTAAGTATTTGCTTGTTATTACAGGGTGTCCCACTATAAAGTAACACATTTTGACGGCTTATTACTCGAGAATGGAAAAAGATATCGACGTGCAGTTTTCGCTAAACTACTTATATTTCCTTCAAATGTTTATTGACATAGTTGTCAAATGTATATTTTTTCCCAAAGCGCCGAAAAAAAATGACCATTTTTGAAACCAAATTACCGGTTTATTTTAAATACAACACCCTATATTTTTTAATACCATCTGAAAGTCCCTTTCTTCCCCTTTCCAAAAATGTATACATTATCGGCATATACTCAAATTTTTAGGGAAATATTTAATTTTGTCATGTCAATAACTTTCAAACGTAAATTTTATCACATTTTAACAGCTTGGAAACGTTATAACTCGAAAATGAGACAAGGGATGAGCGGCTTTCACTGAAATTCTTAGAAATGTTTAAATTTTTTATGACACCGTTTGCAAGTCTCAAAAGTCGTCTAAAATTTTCGTAAGAAATGTACTTTTGTTAATTAATAAAAGTGGCCAGGATAAGATTCAGAGCCATTTTTGACATAAATACGCCTATACACAAAAATCGATATTAACTTGGGTGCAACAATTTACAGAATCGGGAAAACTAGAAAAAAATAAAACATTTAAAACAAAGATTTGTATTTACATATGAGAACAAAGAACCAAACATAACTTCATAAAACACATCAATCTCATCATCCAAAAATTACTGAACGCATTTTGCAGCATTTCTGGTGTTATGGTATTAAAAACATTTACTATGCTATTTGTAACATGTCGCTGAGACATGTTATTATTTTCATCAATTATTTTGGAGCTTTACTTATTCGTCGGCTACTCCCACCTCTAATTCCAAAATCCTATTATTTCGAATATTAGGAACGTATCGTTGACAGTTTTTACTATCATTAAATGTCTATTTAAACTACGATTCAAGGAATCGGCTTGTGAGATTTGGGATATTTTTCTTATAGACATTCTATTATTGTTAAGTGCTAGAATTTCCCTTACTCCCAAAATATCATTCAGCATATTGTCCTGGGCGTTTTCAGGTGTTTTCGTTTTCCTTTCTAGTTTTCCGGATTCTGTAAATTGCTGTACCCAAGTTAATATTTTCGTGTAGGCGGATTTCTGTCAAAAATGGCTCTGAATCTCCTTCCTTTCTTACGAAAATTTTAGACGACTTTTGAGACTTGCAAACGGTGTCATAAAAAATATAAGCATTTCTTAGAATTTCAGTGAAAACCGCTCATTAATCCCTTGTCTCATTTTCGAGTTATAACGTTTCCAAACTGTTAAAATGTGATAATTTACATTTGGAAGTTATTGACATGGTTTCATAAAAAATTAAAGCTTTCCCTAAAAAATTTAGTATATGTCGATAATGTATAGATTTTTGGAAAGGGGAAGAAAGGGACTTTCAGATAGTATTAAAAAATATAGGGTGTTGTATTTAAAATAAACCGATAATTTCGTTTTAAAAATGGTCATTTTTTTCGGCGCTTACGGGAAAAATATACATTTGGCAACTATGTCAATAAAAAGTAGAAGGAAATATAAGATGTTTAGCGAAAACTGCACGTCGATATCTTTTTCCATTCTCGAGTAGTAAGCCATCAAAATGTGTTACTTTATAGTGGGACACCCGGTATATTTGGAGCAGCTATTATTGCCTTTTTCGTAGGTCCCCTCACATCCTTTCTCCAAGCTAATTTCCTTTTTATATCCTATTTCCGATATTTTTTTCACCTCTTTGGCAGATATTTTCTTTGTCTCTCCATATTTTCCATATATTATACCTAGTCCTTTTTTGTTTGTATCTTGTAATTTTATTGTTTTATTACATTATTGCCAAGAAGTGGTCGGTCCACATTGTCCACAATAACACCTCGATAAGATCTTACATTGTTATTTATAATCCCATTTTGTTTTTGAAGCTGCATTATGCACCTCTTCTTGTTTTCTCATTCTGCATTTTCTCGGCATTTATACATTAATTCAGGTATTTAAAGTTTGTTTCAAATTCTTTACTAATGTATATTACCATGAAAACCCTTCCTGTTCAGTACCAGAATAACACAATTACATAGCTTTCCCATGTTACTTCTTGTAGACCTGCTATTTCAATGTCATATCAATTCAGCTCGTGATATACTTCCGTTTTTACAAGTAGTATTTCCATCCGTCTTTATTTTTACGTCATATACCATTGTTGGTGTCTTCTATTCATCAATCGTTTTTTCCTCTACCTTTTCTTGGATTTCTAATAGTTTTACTATATTCTGCTCAACGGAATTATTTATTTAGTTTGTGTTCTTCTACCATTTCTTCCTATTTATCATTTCATATTTTCATTTTACGGCAAATTGTTCGAAATTTAAAATATAAAACACTATTTTCTACTACCGTGCGTAAAGTACGTACTTTAGACACACTTTCGAGTGCGTAAAACTTGACTTTACGCTCAAGTGCGTGAAGAAAAACTCTTTACGCACTAGTGCGTAAAGAAAAAGTTCCAATTTGTATGTAGTTTTATCTAGGCTTATAAAAATATAGGTAGGTATAATAAACGGATATTAAATCTGAGTTTTCTTTAAATCAGAGATTGAAACATATAGAATTTAGTAAAGTACATACGTAATAATTATTGAGTACTGGAAAATAATAGAATAGGGTGCATAGGTAGGTACCTACAAGTTGGCTGTGAGTGACTGACATTTCTTTGTGCATTGAATCTGACATTTGAATCTGAAATTGAGATCTTCCGACTATACCTAGGGTAAGCAAACGTATTTATATTTAAGTATTGAACATTTTTAGGAAACTATGATGTTATTTTAGATTCTTTTTTTAGAAAACGGAATAGGTATGTACATATAATTGATAATAATAATCATTGTTTAAAGAATGATGTAGAAAAAATAAAATAACAAAATATTCCGAAAATGCACAAATTGCACCTTTAATATTAGTATTGTTAATAATTGAATTCGTCTGTTGTTTTGTTAATTTGTTGTAATTTTGATTAAAATGTTCAAAATATAAATCAATATATAATATATTTTATTATGAATCAATAAAAGCGTTATAGTTTCTTCTAAAGAAAAATTAAACCTACTTTAGTGCGCAAAGGAAATTACTATTAAACTTCTGTATTTTGATAATATTTTCGGTAGTAGAAAAAATAGTGTATGCAATTCGTGTGTGAATGCCTTTTTTCGACTCATATGATTGTCGCATTCGCCTGCGGCTCATGCGACAATATTCACATTCGTCGAAAAAAGGCTACTTTACACACTTGTTACATAAATAACTATATCAGCGTGTATGGCATGGTTCTCTTCGATCTTCCTTCTATAGTGTGGATCTTTGAATTGCTGAACGTGGGAAAATGTTTCAAAGATTATTGATACTTATTTTCCCACCCACGACTGCATTCTAAAGGAAAAATAGCAGGCAAGTGATTAGTGATGCTAGAAGCAACATCAACAACGCCGTTATTGTATGAAAAAGCCATTTAACACAATAGAGCGACACTACCACATTCTCATTTATCACTGACGGTCACGTTCTTTATTACTTTCGAAAAGCCCGCCGGATTAAGCGAGAGAGGTGATTCGAGCTTATTCGGGACGAAAAAATAGATAGAAAAAATTTATTCTAGTCGTGTCTTCTAGTTGATCAGTTTATGCTCGCACGTCAAACTTTGAAAACTATTAAGAACGTGGTCGAATTTTTAGAAAAATATATGTTGCACTGAAGTTGGAATAATATGGTAAATGTCATTATTACTGTTACGAAATAGCACACTGGTATAGACCCTAAATCCGACTCTGTCTAAGCCAGGTATGAACATTAAAATTATGGCGGATACGCAGTGTTTTTATAACCGTTTGGGACTATCTTATCTAAACATTGTTTTTGTGACCAGACTTATCTAGAAAAGGCCAGAAAAATTATTTGTCTGTGTAAGCCGCAGCCCGGAATTTTCTAGTAAGAAAGGCATCAATATAAATAAGGACCAATCAGCGAAGGAGTTAGTTGATAAAGTGATCTCGAGAAATAAACAAAAATACAGCGAACAGTAAAGTGCTAATATAAAGTTTGTGTGCATATAAATTAAATTTAAGTGATTAGTTAAGTATATATAAATTAACTGTTAGTGAGTTAGTGTTTAAATAAATTAGTAAGTAGCCATACCGTGTGTTTAAAATTTATCCCACCCGTTTATTGTTTAAATAAATTGGAATAACATTACATTGGTGTCAGAAGTGGGATTATATAAATAAATTGCTACGTAAAAATGGCCAAGAGACTATGTGACCTCAAAGTGGCGGAACTAAGAGCAGAATTGGAAGATCGTGAGTTGGAAACGTCCGGTAAGAAAAGTGAGTTAGTAGAACGACTTAAAGTGGCACTGGAAAATGACGGCTTTGATCCAGAAACAGTTTTATTTAATGACGAGGCTTCTACCTTAATCTCGTCAATTTCTGCTAATATTTCTGCTAACGTGGACGAGAAGATTTCTGCCATGGAAGAAAACATGGACGAGAAGATTTCTGCCATAGAAGAAAAACTTTCAACGAATGTGAAAAACGATATTTCTGCTTTGAAGAACGATATATCTGCCGATATATTATTAATGAAAAACGACATTCCTGCCGACGTTGAAAATGAAATTTCGTCTCTAAAATCTGAAATCGAGAATAAGATTACAACGATAGACGAGAAAATCAAGGAGTTAGAGGAAAAGATTGCCGATTCAAGAACGCGAGGCACGCCAGAGGAAGAAAAGAATACCGAGCAAACGAAACCTTGCAAGCCAGAAACACTACCTAAATTTGAAGACATTGGCAGTTTTACCCTAGTCAAGGCCCCAACGTTCGATGGAAAAATGTCGTGGACGAATTATGTGAAACAATTTGAAGCAACCGCTAGAGTGAATAATTGGTCCGATAGGGAGAATGCAATAAACTTAACCATCGCGCTTCGGGGAGATGCCTTAGATGTACTTCAGACGATACCGCTTGAAGAAATGGATGACTTCGAGCTGCTGAAGAAGAGGTTGGACATGCGATATGGTCACGAACATTTGGAACAGTTGTACAGATTCCAGCTGAAGAACCGAAGGCGGAAACGTGACGAACCCCTTCAAGAGTATGAAATGGATATTGTCCGACTAGTTCGATTTGCTTATCCATCAGCACCAGAGAACATGATGGAATGTTTAGGCATCCAGGCCTTTATTGACGGCTTGTGTGACCACGATATGGAGAAGACACTTCGATTAGCCCATCCTAAAACATTGGCCGATGCATTGACTGCTGCTCTTGAATATGAAGCAGCCACGATGGCTTCGGGATACAACAAAGATAGGACCATACAGGAAGAAGGTGACGATGACAGACTTGACCAGATCGTCAACTTGTTGAAAGGTATGGTAGACAAGAAGGCGAAGAAAATCAGGTGCTGTAATTGTGGCAAGCTAGAGCATGCACGCAGTTTGTGTAAGCGTCCTACGACTCCTGCAAACCAAGAACCTCTTAAATGCAAAGTTGCCAAGAAAAGCTCGTGGTACAACAAAGGTAGGACCATGCAGGAAGAAGATGACGATGACAAACTTGACCAGATCGTCAACTTGTTGAAAGGTATGGCAGACAAGATTCCGAAGAAAATCAAATGCCGGGAGTGTGGCGAGCTAGAGCACGTACGCAGTCCGTCTAAGCGCCCCAAGATTCCTGTAACCCAAGAACTCCAGCCAGAGGGAAAATCAGACGGGGGTGAACATCTTGCTGATGTGAATCACCGAAAAGCCAACTCTTTGTTCAGACGGCTGTGCCCAACAGACTGCTCCCACTACAACAAGGTGGAATCTGGGGAAGTTGCAGTTTCCAGAATTACAGTAGTCAACGAGGAATGGTCACCCACCAGGATCAGAGAAGATCAGGAGAATGATCCTCACCTGATGATGATCCGGCAATGGAAGAGAGAAAACCGGCGACCTACCTGGCAAGAAGTGTCAAGATTTTCACCGAAACTCAAGGCGTATTGGGCTCAGTGGGACTTCCTTGTCCTGGAAGAAGGGCTGTGGAAAAGAGTCCTTGAAAACGATGATGGTTCTGAGATGAGGAGACAGCTAGTTATCCCCAGAAAAAGAGTAGCTGAGGTACTAAAGAAGTTATATGACAGTCCTTGGAAGTCCACAGCGACCTGGGAAGAAATTTCGAAAGTCATCTATTCCAGGAGATTTGCGAGAAGCTGGGAATGAAGAAGACCAGAACAACAGCATTACATCCACAGTCAGATGGAATGGTCGAGAGAATGAACAGGACTATTGGAAAATACATGTCCAAAGTAGTATCCAGCCATCAGAGAGATTGGGACCAGTATCTCTCCCTATTCGCATTGGCTTATCGATCTGCCGTCAATGAGTCCACGGGTGGAACACCTGCGAAAATCCTGTTTGGACGTGAAATGAGGCTCCTTTGTGACCTGGAATTTGGCTGTCGGCCTGGAGAAGATCTAGCAGGCGAAGACTACGTAATCCAATTGAGAAGAAGGCTGGACGATATTCATGAATTAGTTCGAACCAATCTTCAAGTTGCCAGCGACATAATGAAAAGTCGGTACGACACGCAGGCCACAGAAGTCGGTTTTAAAGAAGGGGACAACGTATGGTTACACAACCCGACGAGGAGAAAAGGATTTTCTCCAAAATTACAAATATCATGGGAAGGTCCATACTTAATCAAGAAAAGGATCAAGATGTTTTATATCGCATAAGCAAGATCCCAACGGAAAACCAAAGGTAGTTCAACAAAACCGACTAGCGCCATTCGAAGGAGACCATGACATAGAGGAAGGAGTAAACCTTATTCGAGATGTGTCTGACCCCACCTTCGATGAACTTATGGGTGCGTATGGAGGTACCGGGAAAGTTAGATATGGAGTCACTTCAGAACAACAACAAGATTTGTTCACTCTCCCGGAAGATTATTCACTGGCATACAACATCCCCGCCCATACCAAGAACGCACGAGGGTTGGCAACCGTCTTTCGAAAGAAGTTCGGGCAATTAGAAAAACTTGAAGACCATATTCCAGCCCCTGGCAAGACACTGAAACTGAAACATAATTCGCGGTACGTCTTCTACGTGGTAACTAAAAATTAATTCCAAGATCGATTTACCTACCGCGTTGTGTGGGAAGCACTTCGTAACCTCCGAGACCATGTGTTGGAATCCAACGTGAAGAAACTGGCTATGCCTAAGATAGCGAGTAACCAGTTGGGGGTAATGTTACGAAACAGCACACTGGTATAGACCATAAATCCGACTCTGTCTAAGCCAGGTATGAAAATTAAAATTATGTCGGATACGCAGTGTTTTTATAACCGCTTATAACATTGTTTTTGTGACCAGACTTATCCAGAAAAGGCCAGAAAAATTATGTGTGTCTGTGTAAGCCGCAGCCCGGAATTTTCTAGTAAGAAAGGCATTAATATGAATGAGGACCGATCAGCGGAGGAGTTAGTTGATAAAGTGATCTCGAGAAATAAACAAAAATACACCGAACAGTAAAGTGCTATTATAAAGTTTGTGTGCATATAAATTAAGTGTTAGTCAGTTAGTGTTTAAATAAATTAGTAAGTAGCCATACCGAGTGATTGAAATTTATCCCACCCGTTTATTGTTTAAATAAATTAGAATAACATTACATTATTATTATTAATTTTTGGAAATAGTTATTCCTTACAAAAAGTTCTACATGACATTAAATCCAAACTACAATCATGAATCAAATTTTTTACCCGGTATTTCAGAAAATATTCTAAGATAATCTAACCTTCAGGTAGATTACCACGTTTATGTTATCAGTATATAGTGTTACTCAAAAGCCCCCTCCTTCCCTGTTTTATTTTGAACGATGATACTTAGATCGATGAAATTGGGAGCGTGAAAATGAACTATTGTAAGCTTCTCTACTATAGTGGTAACAAGTTACGTAATAGGCATCGGTGACGTCACCAGGTCATTGAAACAAATAATACCGGGTGTCCCTAACTTTTCGGGGTTTTGATCGCTTATTGCTCAAATATTTTTAGGAATAGAAACATGCGGTTTTTGCCAGTTCTAATGAAATTTATGAAAGTTTTTTTCTAAATAATGGGATATTTTATTGTAATGCCGGTTGGACCCGAAATTAACACGGCGATTTTTAGAGATAGGGCAACTTTGTTATTTTAAATAGAACACCCTGTATATTTTTAGTCTAACATAAAGCTCAATCTTTAAGCTATCTAAACATATATAGTTTGTGCTGCTGTCTCCGGAAATTATAGCCTAAAATTTAAGTTTAACAGCTTTAAGCATTTTCTGAGGCAATTTATTATAAATATCGATAAAATTAACAATTTTGAACGTAAAGACATTTAACAAAAAAGAATATTATAACAAATTTCAAAATTGTGTCCTTGGACGTTTATACACATTTGCCATCTTTTCATTAAGTTTCGATAACTAGCGGGGCATTTGGAAATAGATTTATATATTTTTTAAGTAGGCTTTGCTTAGTGACAGCAAATAATTATTTCACGCGAACTGTCAGTTTACCACAATTAGTTTTCTTATTTCTCTTTGAAAAATGTTCACTTCATCTGAAAAAAAAAAGTGTGTAATAAAGTTTGCAGAAACGAAGTCAATTGTGGTGACACAAAAAGATTTCGAAGAATGTTTAATAAACAAACACCCAGTGATAATGCAATAAGAAGTTGGTACCGTCAGTTATGGGACACAGGCACACTTTCTCATCAAAAAAGAGAGCGTAACCAAGACAATTTATTAAATAAAGTTATTCAAGTTCAAGAAGATGTGGAAGTAAATTCCACAACATCAGTTAGAAAAATGGTTAGCACTACGGGCGTTTCTAGGAGCACACTTTATAGGATTTTAAAAACAAACAATTAAAATTAAAGGCTTACAAATTTCACTTGGCGCAAGAATTAAAAGAGATTGACCATGCCGTGCGCGTTAATTTTTGGCGCCAAGGTTTAAGATTATTTACAAGAATTAATTACAGAAATCTTCTTATTATGTCTGACGAGGCTACTTTCCACCTAAATGGTCAAGTAAATAGACACAACTGTCGCATTTGGGGTCAGAGAACCAACCCTCACAGAACTACTGAATGTGTAAGAGATTCATCCAAAGTAACTGTATGGTGTGCCATGAGTTCTACAAAAATGTATGGCCCATTTTTCTTTAGTAAACCTATCGTTACCGCAGTAAGCTTCAATATTTGTAATATCACATCTTCTTCTTTTTTCTATAAACATATATTAAGCCAATCACAAGTTAGGTTACTTCTTGGTCTAGCCAAAAATATAACTACTAAACATCAGGTAGGCATAAAATGAAATGTAACTTCTGTCATTCTGACGATGATATTGATTTATCGAAACAATTGTCAATTTTTTAGAATTTTCAATAACTTGTATTATATTGTGGAATTAACTAGAGACCTTGAGTTTCATTTAAAAACACTAATATGAGCATATTCCACGAAGTAAGGGTCGAGACAGTCAATTTCATTTAAGAAAAAAGTTTTGTTCGCACTCCAAGTAAGTCTACCAATAGAGCTAGTAGAGAACATGGAATACCCTAACAACTGTATGGAAAGTTCTGAGACGACGTTTGAAGTATAAGCCCTACCGATTACAACTTGTGCAAGCTCTCAACCCTAATGACAAAGAGAAGCGCGTCTCGAATTTTGTGCTCATGTGCTAGAGATAATGGAGGATGGCGCGTTTCTACAGCGTATAATTTTTAGCGACGAAGCAACTTTTCGTCTTAGTGGAAGAGTCAACAGACACAATGTTTGCGTGTGGGATTTGCAAAATCCACATTCAACATGGTAACATGTAAGAGACTCACCGAAGATAAACATGTTTTGTGCCTTATCCCGTTCAAAAATTATGAATATTTTTTCTTTGCGGAAACAACTGTAACTGGAATAGCGTACCTGGACATGTTGGAACAATGACTTCCCTCAAGTTATGGAAGATTAACAGGGCTTCATTTGTCAACAGGATGGAGTTCCGCCCCATTGGCAACTCGATGTACGAGGCTTTTTGATTGAATTCTTTCATCAGCGCTGGATAGGTCGCAGGGCAAATGAATACCTGGCCTTACACTTCTTGTCACCGAGATCTCCTGATCGCACCCCATGTGACTATTTCTTATAGGGTTATGTTAAAGAAGCTGCTTACGTCCCGACTCTACCAACGACTCTGAAGGATTTGGGGAACCCTATTACTGCCACCCTGCACTTAGTAACAACAGATACTTTTTCTCGTGTGTAACGAGTTTGGCTACCGCGTAGATGTTTGTCGTGAATCAAGCTGTGGATACATTGAACAATTTATAATGTATTAAATAGAACTTTCAAACTTCCTCTTTTCATGGCTACAAAAATTGTTAATTTTGGATTTAAACATTAATAAACACAATTTTTACTTTTCAGCCCAACGTATCTACTATGCGAGAAAAAAGTTGGAATTTTGAATTTTTTTTTGAGTTATTTTTACGTTTTCCGTCAACAACAACACGAAAAAACGGTTTTTAGAAAAAAAATCCTGTGTGTATATCGTCGTCGATGTCGTCGGCCACTTTTCCTCATATGTCTTGTTAGCACGATACAGCCTACGGAGTGCAATTAGTCAGCAATTTCATGATTGAATATTGTTCAGGACATCTCACAGATGAACCCTATTGGTTTTCAGTTCACCAGAGCCAGTACAGCAAGTGCTATGGTACTTGAAGTACGACATTTTGTCATTTTTTGAGAAATTTCAGTTTGTTGATTGGATATTATTCAGAGGGTCTCAAAGATGAACCCTATTGATATTCAGCTCACTAAAGCCAGTACCACGGGTGCTATGGTACTTCAAGTACCAAATTTTTGTAATTTTTGGAGAATTTTCAGTTTGTTAGCACGATACAGCTTCCAGAGAGTATACGATTGATCAATTTTATGATTGAATATTGTTCAAGGTGTCTCACAAATGTACCCTAATGATTTTCAGTTGACTAGAGCGAGTACAGCGGGTTCTATAAATCCAGATATACTAAATATTTTGATATTTTTGGAGAAATTTCGGTTTGTTAGCACATCCCCCGAAGTGTATACAAGTAAGAATTTTATGACAGAATATTGTTCAGGGCCACAGATGCGGAAAAGTTAGTTTTAATCTTTTAAACCGTTTATTTTAAAATGGGTACATACTTTAATATAATAAACCAATGGTAATCTATATTATTTGATAGCAATAAAAGAGTATAACCTAAATTATCTGTTGAACAATGGAAATCTTCAATTTACGTCAAACTGTGAATTTTATTGTAACTGATCCTTTTCTAAAATATTATATTCTGAAAAACATTATAAGAGGGAAGAGAGGTGCGAGTGCACCCTTACACGGGGGTTGGGGGTCAAAAATCACCTAAATCATCCACACGTAATTGTTGAATGACCCCTCATTTTATAGAAATCAATTTGATCAACTTATAAAATAACTTATTACCGATATGCTAATTTGTTAAGAATTAAACTGTTTGTATTAGTAGATTTAAATTATCTGTATTTCCCAATTTCTGCTTTAGGTATTATACATTTTTAGAATCTTCGGTTATAGGAAAATCCAAAAATGCAATAATTTATAGGGTGTTTCATTTAAAAAAATTGAAGGAGTAACCTCTAACCTCTTTTTCTTCTGGTTGTTAATAAAAATCTGTGAGACCTCAAAGCCGTAAGCAGCTTTTCGTCAGAGAGCACTACGGTCATGAGTTTAGATTAATTTATTTGAAAAGCGGTCCTGGGTCAATTTTTATAGGCGCCACTTGATTATGAGGGCTGTCAAGAAACACTTACCGATTAATCAAAAATATCGATAGGGAGTAAATTAGCTATTAAAAAATTTTCATATAACCTGGTTATTAGATAATTTGCTTTATGATTGTGAATTAAATAAAACACTCAAATCCAATAAATAAGTTTAATAATTTCAAAAGATGGGTAGGTTTGTATTGATGTTATAATAGTATTGTTTATGTAAAATAATGACTTCAAAAGTATAAAATGATGATAAGTGATAATTGATTAAATTTAGAAGTGACAGCTAGTATATTAGATGTTATCTATAGATTCCATTTATAATAATTACAGGAAAATAATTTAAACTTGTAGTTTTACAAACCTGTAATAATGAAATAATTAATAAAATGTCATTAACTATATCAAGAATTTCCCAAGTCGAATATAGTCATAGTGAAATATAATTTCACTAGTTGAAATATCAAAATATAAAAAGGTGATAATTAATATATCATTGAAAATATTGAGAATTTCTCAAATCAAAAGTTACTATATCTTTATAAAAATGTAATGATTCATATTGATCAAAATAAAAGCCCAAGTACTACTCGCGGTTAATGGCAAAACCATTAGATGTCAACCATCTTAAACGACAAATTTCTTCCCACTTCTGGAAACTAAAAATCAGCCATCTTGCTAACAGCATTTATTATATCTCGCACTTCATAACCATAACAGAATAAGATCAAAAACGATCAAAGATTGAAAGAAACCATCATATTGTCCTTCTACACATCACGTTACAAAGAAGCCTTCAGAAAATCTTTTTTCTTTAGGTTAACATCCATCCACAAAATGAACGTCTCCGCTACCACCTGTGGAAAACATCAAAACATCATTGATCCATCTTGATAAAAAAATCCAATGATGCAGGCTTGACATTCGAAAACTTTCATAAAAAATGCCAGTAGAACTTATATCTTATTATCAGTAAAAGCCCATCCGTGTAAAAAAAATCTAAAAAACAATGAAAGCTAGGACTACTTATATACAAAATAATCTTTCTTACCGTGCCACCAAAAAGAGTTTTTACACCATAATAAACATAATTATTCCAACAAGGCAAAATAAAAGGCAACTAATCTACGAATTAACCATTGCTACCAAGCCTTTGAGTTGTGGAAAATGTGCAGCTACTTCAACATTTCCCATACAAGTAAGCTTGAATTGAAACGGTCAGAAAACAGAAATGAAAAATGTCGACAGCTGATTTGACATAAATTGCTACCAATAACAGCCAATCAAAGTTCCCAACATAAAATGTTGAAATATTATTTGATTTGTAAATTACAACGCAACAGGTTAATAAAAATATTCTCCAAGACTAATTTTATTATCTAAATCCCATGTTTCCAAAAATATATCATGGAACAAAGTTAACCCATTCAGAAAACCATCTATACTAGACTGGTGTATAATGAGTTGCATAGTAGTAGGGGACAAAATTAACAGAATTATTCTACTCTCAATGAATGCATATAATGAATAAAGTCGTTGTATTTTTATATTGCTACAAACCATAGATAGTAGGAGGAAGTTATAACTAGTACATATGAGCAAAAATACCTTTTATATGATTTTTGACGTATTTTCCATTTTTGGATAAAAGTGGCGCCTCTGATTTCTATAGCGTGGATCGTTTTCAATGAAGTGCTGCCAAAAACTTACTATTATATATATTTTTGGAGTGGAAACACATTGATCTTTTATGTGTTGCACGAAAACCCTATACATTAAGTTTTATCAAGAAACAGTAATTTTGTTTTCAAAATGAAGCGAAAAGTTTCATATGCGTGGAATAAAATGCAACTAGATTCAATAAACAAATTAAGAAATATAAATTATCATTTCGTATCTTTTTGATTCATTCATTCGGCAAAATCGGTTGATACACCTTGTAAAATATTGTTTCAGTTTCGTGCGGCATTTGATACATCAATTATAACTTCCTTTTCCTGATTTTTGATCACAATAGAAGGCTACAAAAAGAAAAACGTGATGTGCTCGGTCTGGTGCACTCTTCAGATACACGTAAAGGTCATTAATTTTAAGGGTGTGAGCGAAAACGGATCAAAGCAGTGACGGAGTAAATTTTATTAGGGATTAAAATATTCGGATATTCAGTTTCAATGAATCGACAACTGAAGCTTTTTAGCGTAACGTTTATTCCGTTTTTTAATCTACTCCAGTGTCATTATGACATATTTATCATCCTCATTTGGATGTCATTATGGCCTTCATAATAGCACTCAGTTCCATTATGAACGCATAATAACACGCAAATTTTATGCAAATGTTAAAATAAAAAACGGACAAAAATAAAGTTAGTTACTACTTTTATTTATTATTATTCATTATAAAATTATTTATCGTAAATATTAATTATAAAGTCTGCACAATTTGTTAAATGCTGTCCAGCCGATGACAAATGGACTGAATTTTTAGAAAGAAAGTTTCATCCTGAGTGCTTGAACTTGTTGAAGGGCCATCAGTGCATGAAACCCCACCCAAAATGTGAGAGTTTCCTTTGGAATCTTCTATATAGCTTTCTGTCACTGTGTTAGATAGTGCTAACCACCATAACTCTTAACAGTTAATAAATATTTTTCCGAATCTGCAAACAACGACGCATATATTCTACGGAAACAGTATCCAGTATATTGTTGAGAATTTGGAAGAATTACATGCCAACTGGCTGCTTAGAGCATTTTCTATTTGTGTAGCCCACAAATAATCGAGCATGAGCTGTGTTGCTTAGCCGCAGTGCTATATATCTAGTTATATCGTCCGCTTCCAGCAAAAGTTTGGAAATATCTTCATTTCTTAAAATATTTAATTTTTTTTATCGGAATCCTTTTGATTTTATTTTTAGAAATGCAATGGTATGGACGTACTTACTAATGTCTATATTTTCCTTTGTTGAGACGAAAACTAGCTATATTTTGAAATATGTTCGAAATACGCTAGGAGAATATTTTCATTGTTTCTATTCTTGGTACCTTTCGCTTTACACCAATTTTCATGTTTTGCACAGGGTTGCTCCTACATCTGTCTTGCTTTTTCTGGAAGTACGAAATTGACGACGTCTTGCACAATGCCTTTGATATCCTAAGAGACACTCCCAGAAACAGAATCACTCGTATTAATGCTTTTTCAATTGAATTGAATGTAAACCACAAAATTGAATGCAAATAATGACGTTGTCAAAATAAAAATTGCAACAATCAACAGGCGGGGTTACTATATCGTCGACTAATATTGGCACTTAATAATTTGACTTTTTTTCCTAAATGTTTCTGATATTTTGAATAAATCGAATATATGCAAATAAAATCTATTTGGACTGTCGTAGATTAAATCTTGAACGATACACGTTCTATATTAACTATGTTAATGAAACTTTAACACGCGTTTCATTATGGTGTTCATGTCGAACTACTATCATTAATAACTATTACAAGTTTATTCTAATTTATATTTACTAACAACACTATTTATATAAGAACACTTATAAATTGATTTATCTTGACAATCATGTACTATTCAAGTGAGCTCAACTGTCTTTATAACGTTGTGCTGTATTATTGGCAATTCGAACACGCTACATTTTTCCAATTCTTCGTTTCAAATGTTTTCTGGGATTTTTTCAATGAATGAAAATATTGGTGTCTAAAATGTTACATCATCTACTGAAAAATTAGAAACACGTCCATATTTGCGACAGAGTGCAATCAAAAGCAGTCGAGATGTGTTAAAAGATTCACCTCGCTTCCCGTTTTCAATCGATTGAAGACAAAAGATTATTCGTCACGGAAACTAATGTCGATATTTTACATTTGATAGACCGATTGTCGGTAATTATATGACATATAATCATAAACTTCATTTTGATTGTACCAGAAATATTGTTACGCTTTGGAATCAGTTATGAAAAATATTCTCCATAAATAACCAACAGCTTACCTTTGAAAATGGAAAAAATATACAGCTTTTAATGTTTCCATACTTATTTACACATGGTAAAACAAAATCACAAATATTTATATAATATACTTTAAAGCAAAGAATAACGTTTATTGTTTACATTCTAATTTTCTTCTTCTTCATGAAATTATTTGTTGATCTGTCATCTTTAAACAAAATAGAACTCAATCTTGTGGCTCACTAATCACTCTTCTTTATATGTTAATTAGCCTTACCTGGCTTAATATGTACAAACTCTGGTTAAGATACCTTGACGTGCATCTTGTCATTTTTCTATAACTTCCTTTTTTGATATGGCAGCCTTTTGAACCACATGGGTTTCGAAGCAATTTCACATTTATAGTAGCCTGAAATAAATAAAAGGAAAAACAGTAAATCGAACTTATTTGTATTTTTTCTTCAAGAGAATTGGGTAGAAGCCCTAAGATGGATATTTAACTGTTTAATTTATTTCACATAAAAGCCACCCACCACCTTTGGCCTTTACTTACTACTACCTGACTTTTATTGGTTATCGCATGCAATAATTAAGATAGTAAACATTGAGTAATGCCATGGTCACCGTAATCGACAGTTTTGTTTTTATTGCTTTTTAGTCCTGATTTACCAAACAAAAGTTGCATGTATTAACAGCAATAGATTCACCTACCCTCAAGCTGAAAACAGTTGCTTTCCTTATATTATATTGCATGGCGTGCAACATTATCATCCAGTAACAAGTAAGAACGTTCATTCTTTTTATACCTATCATTTGCATGTTCATCTAAAACATAAAAACTTTTAGAGCTGTGTTTATCAGAAAAGAGGTACTCATAAAGAAGTATTACTTATAACAAACTTTCAATAAATATTTGTAGTTATTCAATTATTTGAGATATCTTAATGATAAAGCCGGCCTTTTGATGGGTCTGACTTGCAACTTCTCAAATTCTCTCTTCGATAGTACTTTTTATAGCGGACCGAAATCTCCAAATAAACGCCAGTTCGTATAAGACTAATCTGTGACAATGTTGTTTGATTTATTTATTTAAAGGATTAGTAAAATATTATAATTATTTTACAAATTACCATGCTTTAATTCAGAAAATTTAGGTAGATTAGCTCCAAAATACAGATATAATTTAAATGACTACTTACAATTGGTTTTATCGCTTCAAAACACTTGTAATTAACAAAAATTTTATTATTAAGGAAATCAACGCTCTGCGTATGTGGAATAATTAATTGACACTGATTGACATTTTTCTTTTTCTAATATAGGTATATCCATTTTTTGACGGACAGGCCCGACCTATCTAAATTTAAATAAAATAATATTTAGACGTGTTCCCAACATTTAAACTTAGCATATTAAAACCTAAGATCTACTTACTTAAATAATAAATAAATGGTGTACACCTTCGAGTACTAAATGGGGACTCCATAAATTGTTGACCATTGATACCAGAATACATGTGAATTGTTTACGAATTGCAAGAAACCACTTTTAAATACTGTTACAAATTTGTGCCAATATCTGCTGGAGAGGATGTGAAAATGAGGTTACGTTTACTATTAAAATAAATAATAATAAGTTAACGTAAGAATGTAGTGGAGTAACTGCATCCAGAATTAATTGAAAAGAACATTAATTGTACATCCCTCATATTACACATAAAATTAAAGCTTACATAAATTTTATATGATTTAATATTATAAAATAAAAATAACACTAATTCTCTTTAAAAACTGATTTATACAATCCACTGATATTAAATTTATTGTACAGAATATCATAACTGACAACCCCGTCCAGTAAAACAATAAAAAGGAAATATGGGGTGAGAATTTTATGGACAAAGCGAAAGATAATCAGATAAACATCTCGTAAATAAAAACTCCCCTCCTTATTTTTTCACATATGTTTTCACGCAGTTTTCAATTACTTAGCAACGGGTGTCACTCCACATTTTCTAGATTGAAGTGCAGTTAATCAAATCGAGTACGCTTGCTTCGTCTGCGGAAGATCGAAAACCTTTTGGATGATCAGTTGAGGGATAGTGTCAAATCCAATTTTAAAGTTAGTATTCTCTGGAGTATTTGCGGCGTTTCTTACAAAATGTTTCCTAGCAAGATATATATTATAGAAAGTTGAAGTGAGGTTAGGTATTTTGAATAATTCTTAACTCTTTCGCTGCCTATTACTAAATTGATATTTTGAAGTATGCTGCAATACTTTTTTCAGCTGAATTAGAAAAAAATGCTTTTATTAATTTTTGTTCATTTATCATAACGACTCTTCATCGTTTCTTACCTCAATTTTTATAATACGCTCATGTGCGCCGTTACTATTTTTCTAAGAATATTATTTGAAAATGCTTTTGTGCGCCTAGAGAAAATAATTGAAATCATGATAAGAAAATGAAATTTTAATTCATAATATATGATAAAAATAAAATAAAAACTTCAAACCATTAAACAAATTTGTAGTCTTTCTATTTTGAGTGATATTATCTAAAACAATTTCCTAAGCCGGGCATCTCGGGATCTGTCTAGTGATACACAGTGATACACAGCGTTCTACCAAGTTCATTGCGAATTTTTAGTTTTACAAGTAAATGGTTAACATTTACAGATACATCTTGCTTGTTGCGACTGTAATAGTAATAGTTCTAATACGGACATTCAAAAGTTATAAAATGTCATTTTCCTACAGAGTACTTATTGTTACGAAACAGCACACTGGTATAGTCCCTGAATCCGACTCTTCTAAGCCATGTATGAAAGTTAAAATTATGGCGGATGCACAGGGATTTATTAGAATTGTTTACGATTGTGACTATCTTATCAAGACATTGTTTTTGTGACCAGTCTTATCTAGAAAATGCCAGAAAGCCAATTGTTTTTGTATAAGCCGCAATCTAGAATTATCTAGTAAAAAAGGCACTAATATATAAGGAACCGACCCGAGACAGTTCAGTTTCGCTGATAAAGTGATCTCTGGAAATAAACAAGAATACACCGAAATAGCGAACAGTGAAGTGTTGATATAAATTAATAATTAAGTTTGTTTGGATATAAATTAAGTGTTAGTGAGTAGTTTAGTGTTCAAATAAATTCGTTAAGTAACCATACCGTGTGTTTAAAGTTTATCCCACCCGTTAACTGTTTAAATAAATAATAAAAAATTACATTATTATAAAGATTATAGGCATTACAGCTGGATCATATGTACGAGTATGACAATTTTCCTATAGCAACGTAACATTCGACGTGTCGCTGGATAATAAGACATCATCTAATAACGAATATCTATTCTTCCTTTATATATATTATAGTTGACGATTGGGCGCCATTTGTAAGGGTCTTAATTACTTTACCTACTCCGACTGGAGACCCTATCTCAGGTAGTGGTATTTCAAACCACATAGAAAGTTATCTAAAAAATATAGTTTTGTCAACAACGGAAAAAGGAACCTAAAATATGTCTTATTAAAATATAAAAGAACGTGTTTATCTCGTATCAAAATATAGGGAAGATGAAAACAACTAATGCGTATACTGAAAACGAAAACACTGCCAAATAAAAAGATAATTTCTCAATACACACACATCAAATAAAGGGAATGCTACAAAATAATCTGAATCCAAAATTTGCCAAAAGCAAGAAAGTCCAGAAAATATTTGAGCATAAGGTTCGGTCCTAATTGAATTGATTTCTAAAGGTGCCTAAAGTAAGATAATCTTAGAAAATTTGAAAAATTCACGGAAGTTTGCTCTCTACAGAACAGAATATTTGGAATTTCAAAAACCCAAAAACAAAAGCGATACGATAAACACAAATATAATACACAACTGTATTATGCACAACATAAGAGTAAGATACAAAATAATGTACATCCAGAGATAAAGTAAAGGCATAAGAAAAAAATTTATGTGCTTTTGCACATCGATAAAGATAACGACAAAAGATATATACGAGAGTAGAAAAGTAAATTCTACTATACAGTGTTGGGAACATTACGAGGGAACATAGGGTCTACCTTCAATGTGTTAGAAAGACACAAAATACATATAGATTCAGTGCATCATTCTTTTTCGCTAACAGGATATCAAAAAGTGGAAAACGTCCAATACAAGAAGTTAAAAATGTAATGTCAACAGTTTAGTTTATTATTTGAGAAATAATAAGATTGTATGTACTATACTGATAGCTTAATGCAATAAACAATAAAAAAATCAACACTACTTTCGTTTATCCCTTCATGATTAATTTACAAAGAAATAGTTCAGTAGTAATAAAATTCACTATATTAGTTCGGTTAGTATTGGAATAAATAACCTAAATAACCGTAACATGCGAAATAAAATTTGTATTAATAATAATATGTGGTTCCAAATACCTCAGTTCTTATTTTTCGCTAACAGGATCTCATAAAGTGGAAATTTCAGCCCACAACGCCGACCCGTTACAAATTTTCATTAACATAAGGAATATTTTTAAAGATCTCAATGTAAACCGCCTCTGTGGTTCCTACGCTCCTGATAAAACGATTTCGCTTATAGCTCAAATTCTACTTTTATCTGCCCCCTCTCTTCATTTTCAATCCACGCGTTAGATTGTAGAGTGCCCTTCAAAAATTCCTTTTTATTTGTGAGAGAAATCAGTCACATTTAATTTCAACGTAAAACGATATCCTCTCACGTCCAAAAAGAAATTATCATGGTCACATGGAGTTACCAGTGTGTTGGAGAAGGACAATCATGAGACATGAGACAGAGAATTAAAAGCCAGCGTAAATTATTACACCAAACGAATACGAATCGCGCGTGCGCCTCTTGAAGATGTTCAACTGTACAATCTGGGTACTTCACTAAACCTTTGTTTGCGAATGAGTAACGATCTTTTGCAAATCTTATTAAAATGAGTATGCAAGTACACCATAAAGTGCAAATTGTAAAATGGTACTACCAGGGTCATTCATATCGAGAAATAGCAGAAAATTTGTTTATTGTGGCATTCGAAAATGCCCAACCAATTAGCAAAAAACAAGTGAGAACGGTTATAAAAAATGTTGAAGAGCATGGATGTGTCAATCCTACTAAACATGGATCCCGTACACAAAAACGTCAAACAAAACCCGAAAAAGAAGAAAGAGATATTTTAATTTGTGCCAGTGTAGAAAATAATTCCCTACAATCGTCCACTCATATAGCAAAGGATTTTGATGTTGATCCGAAAACGATTCGGACTGTATTAAAAAAAATGGTTATCGTAGTTTCAAATTGAAAAAGAGCCATGACATTTTTCCAGGCGATCAATTTCGTAGAATGGAATTTTGTGAAATAATTATGGAAAGAATTCAATTGGACGCAAACTTTTCGAAAAATGTTTTGTTCACAGATGTATCGACTTTTCCCATACACGGTGCACATAAATCATCCGTTATCCGATATTGGTCAAGGACAAATTTACACAAACATTATAATAATAGGACTCAATATCCCCAAAAGTTAAATGTTTGGGCTGGAATATTAGGTGACCATTTAATTGGACCATTTTTTATTGACGGCAATTTAACCGGACAGAAATATTTGGACATGCTGGAAAATCAAATTACTCCTGCCCTTATACAATTAGGAGTCAACTTCAATGATATCTGGTACCAACATGACGGTTGTGCATCACATAATTATCGACTAGCAATAAAATTTCTAAATACACAATTTCCCAATCGGATAATCTCCACGAATGGTAACATAAGATGGCCTGCGAGATTTCCAGATCTGGCTCCCAACGATTTTTTTTTCTGGGGTTATATAAAATCGAGAATTTATGGGTTTCAAGAAAACAGAGCCTCTTCTCTAAATGAATTAAGGGAACAAATTTTACAAATTTGTATGCAAATAACACCTGAAATGTTCATACGTGTTCGTCACGAATTTTATAACCGTCTCGGCTACTGCTTAGCGCAAAATGGGGATTTATTCGAACATTTGATTTAAGCTCATTGAAGAATTTAGTTTCATTTTTTAATTTATTACATATCATAATATTACTTTTATTTAAAAATTGTAGGCATTAGAATTCGATTTTAGTTTTATTTTCGTTTTTTTAATTTGCATTGTGTGTGTGTTTACACAGAGAATTCGTTCTCATTTGCATACAAACGATAACAAACTATAAAGATACCAATTTTTTTACTAACATTCGAAACACAGCAGATGTTTGGAGACCAATTTCACGTTGCCAAATCTAAAAAAAAGTAAAGGTTTTAACTGCTTTCAAACTGAAAACTAGAACAATTTCCAGCATTACAATAAAATATTTAACGAATAGATGGAATTAATTATATCTTGATCTGTTACAACCTCTTGAATTATCATAATTAAAATCTTCTTATAACTTGTTCTCGTGTTAGAACAATGCATTTTACAATTAATATAAATATACAATGAAAATTGGCAACACTGTTAGTACCTACAAAGAATTTGTAACGGGTCGGCGTTGTGGGCTGAAATTTCCACTTTATGAGATCCTGTTGGCGAAAAACAAGATTTGAGGTATTTGGAACCACATATTATTATTATTACAAATTTTATTTCGCATGTTACGGTTATTTAGGTTATTTATTCCAATACTAACCGAACTAATATAGTGAATTTTATTACTACTGAATTATTTCTTTGTAAATTAATCATGAAGGGATAAACGAAAGTAGTGTTGATTTTTTTATTGTTCATTGATTTAAGCTATCAGTATAGTACATACAATCTTATTATTTCTCAAATAATAAACTAAACTGTTGACATTACATTTTTAACTTCTTGTATTGGACGTTTTCCACTTTATGATATCCTGTTAGCGAAAAAGAATGATGCACTGAATTTATAAGTATTTTGTGTCTTTCTAACACATTGAAGGTAGACCCTATGTTCCCTCGTAATCTTCCCAACACTGTATATAAACACTAATCGTATTTGTAACCTAGTATAGTTGTGACAACAAAACATACAAGATATATTTTGATATTAAATTAAAATTAAGATACAAAAAATAATCACGTAAGGAAAATTAATCAAAAATGTTTATATAGAAAAACGAAAAATTACGAAATGGATAAGAATCACTATCAGATCTGATTGGCGAATCATAATTATAGCCAGATATATTCATATAAACAAAATGTTGTCCTAAAGACTCATCATCAGGAAGATTTTCATCTACGTAAACAAATTTGTTTTTTAAATCCGTAACATGCCAGTTACCTAAGTCATTACCAGAAAGATCTGTTAAGTTGGAAATAACTTTGTTGACAACACAACGTATGTATGAAAGAACACAGTTCTTTTTTCATAATTAACGTAAAAGAAACAGTTTTAAATAAATTTAATAAAAATAATAAGGGAGACTGGGGCAGTTTCAACATTAGGGCCCCGACAAACCAAACGCCGTCGGAAAACATACGGCCGCCAGTCGGCATGCACGGTACTCTGGTGGCTGAAGTAGCCATGATCTGGACCTCCGTCGGCCCAGTTCGGATATACCGTTCCTAATGTACAAAGAATCGGCGTTTACTCGGCAACTTAACGGCAAACCGAGAGCGGCTGTTATGTTTTCGGGCCGGAAGTGGCTACTCCTCGGCACTCGCTACCGAGAGACCATATTTCGTGCCAAAACTGATCCGCAGGATGTTTTGCTGGATATATCCGACTCCGGGCCACGTTCGGTTAGCAAGCCGTAAAGTGGTACCAAATCATTCGAGTTTAAATTTCGCGCCGCATGATTTGACAGCCATTTTGCTTATATTTTGTATTTTTGTGAGGTTATTGTTTATTGTTGTGTTGTGTTACTCAACTTGTACTCTTAAACTAGGGAAAAAGAATCTTGTTTTATGTTGTTTTTATATTTAGTGCTGATTTGGATATAGTATCGTGAGTCGTGCTGTCGTGATAATACTAGTAGATTATCAATTATATTATTTGATCATTTTTGTGTTTCTCCGCTGCCAGTTAATTTATTGTTATTTCAAGAAAGTGTAGGCAGAAGACAAGTGTAAAAATAAATAATGACTTAGTCGCATTTACATGATGGGCAAAATAATTTGTAAGTACAAGTGTGAAGTATCTTATGGTACAAGTGGTTAATGTAACAATCTCAAGCAAATGTTACTTAGCTTAAATTTTAAAAGATGTTAGTTTGCTGAATTCTATTTTAACCTATATAATTATGGCGTCTGTAAATAAAATAAGTAAGAGACAAGAACGGCGTTTGATTTCCACGCGAATGCAATCAATATTAAGTGATTTTATTTCTATAGCCGACGCTTTGAGATCTGAATGTTCAGAGCCCAAGACAGAATCTTCAATCTGTGCATCTCATTTCGAACAAGATGTTGTCTATAATTCCCCAAGTAATTCTCAATATGATCCTAATTTGGAGACACAATCTAAGACTTTCAGCATCACTTCTAACATTTCTAACTCCAGTTTCATTGATAGTCACCGATTGGCGGAATCCAGTGACTGTATTGAAGCACAGGCAGGGCCTTCAACAGAAAGTGTGTTATCAGAGACAGAGTTTGATTACATATTTAGCTCAGATTCTGACTCTGATATCAAGAAATCTAACAATGAGCATGACAAAACAGATGATAAGAATAAAACTGACCCAATTGGCTCAAAAATGCTCCAGATAGAGCAGGAGGAAGAGCCAATCGAAAAAGTAAAAAATAAGAGATTTATTGTATTTATAGTTCATTATTTCAGGCGATTAGTCTATTTCAATTTGTTACTTTACTTAATTATAAATTAGGGTATTTTGTTTTAGTTGTTCAAAACTGCGCCGTTTAATTCTTACTATTAAAATCTTGTTCATTTGTTTTATATATCTACATTCTGTTATATGATATTGGAACTATGAAAAACATGTATAACTATTTTTTGTTGTTATTTTGATGTATATAATTTCCTAGCCGATTATTCTATAATAATTTGTTGCTGATTTTAATATAAATAAGATGGTTTTTTCGTTAAGTTTCTTGTAACTCCGTATTTTATGTATAATATGTACACATTTTCCGTTCCTTATTACTTATATATTGGGAAAACTTATTTTTTGAATTTGTTGTAAAAGAATGTTGATATATTGACATTACTTTTTTTGTTGTGTAACTAATAAATGGTCTAATGTTTTTTTAAAAAGTGTTTTATTATACAAAGTACAAGTTTAGATTTTATTATGAAAAAATGTTAGACATCTTTTTTATCAATACCGTAGCAGGGGATGTTTCCCTGAATCTCTGTCATGCATTTTTAAATGTTTTTTTCACAATTGCTAAAATAATTTCTCTCTTAATTTAAAATTCCAATTTTTATTTGATGCATCTATATACAAAAACCATTATTATAACCTTTCACATGTTGTTTTTCAGATGAGATATTTTGCTGATTTCCAATATTAACATATTTAAGCTAGAAATATCAATCTTATACATAATAAAATACTATTATCATTTCTTTCGCTTAATAAAGGGTATTCAATAATGATCACATGGTCACAGTCGCCTATGGATTACAAACCATAATTTATTGAACAGCCGATAGAAAGTTTATCATAAGAAAAAACATTTCTCAATCAAATACAAATATTTTGGGCGTCTGCGCATATTCGTCTGGCCGATAAATGGTGGCTTACAAGAGTATTGCCCCTTTGCGAGCCACCGATGGACTGCCGTGCACTTACCGGCAATCTACCATCGGCCCGTCGTCGGTTTTACCGGCTATCTACCATCTGCCCGTCGTCGGTTATTCAAAGGCGTTGCCGAGGTTGAATGGTTGGCTAGCCTACTCTTAGCCACCTTACGGCCTGGCGGACATGCCCTACCTACACGCCGAGCCGGGAGCTGTAAGCGGGCCGAATGCGGCAGTTCGGCAAACCACTTTCGTCCCATTATCGGACCAGCCAGTCTGTGTTTGTTGGGGCACTTTCGACACCCAGATTTCATTTCAAAAATATACAATTGGCGGGAAAGTGAAATACGGTATCCTGTTCTACAACCATCAAGAATAGTGTGTATGAAAATTGCAGTGCATAAAGTCGAACACTTTTTATTTCAAATTGTATCTTCTATTGTTATTGCTAGTTCTTGAGATATTTACCAATATAGGGAGTCTATTTACTTATTGAATCATCAAGGCACAATATTCTAACCTAACTTTTAACATGAGTTTGTTTGAATTGAGGATTTGTTTATAAGCGGGAGGGGCAGATTCGACACCATATAGGTGGAGCAGTTTCGATATGGTGTGGAACAATAATTATAACATTCATGACTCGATCGATATTTTTGGATATACTATATACTGGTATTATTATGATTCCAGATGGTGCGAGTGTACAAGAAGAAGACATCCAGTGTTAATATTGATGGAAACCAAGTTTCGGCAGCAATAAAAGACATTCTGTACAAGGTGAGGAGTACAAAAGCTGCAGCATAATTTTACAATATCAAAAGAACAACATTGATATCTAGAATAAAGGCCTTAGAAAAGCAACATTCTACAGATGAACTCAAAACCTTGTGCCAGGAACGTGATAGCGCTAACGAAAGTGATGAAGATCAAGCTCCTCGCTTTCCTGGGTCAGTGAAAGCTGTGAGCATCAGTTCTAAATACACAGTAAACCAGGTGTTTACAATGCAGCAAGAAAATGAGCTTGCAAAGTATTTAGCAAAATGCGCTCATTTGAGCTATGGATTGAGTTATCGCCAAGTAAGAATCTTAGCATATGATTATACAAATATCATACCTGAATGTAAGGTGCCAAAAGCCAGGAAAACAAACAAGATAGCTGGTCTAGATTGGGTAATGGTTTTCATGAAGAGACATCAAGAGCCTTCGTAAACCCGAAAATACCAGCGACGCACGTGCTACAGCTTTCAATAGAAGAAATGTCGAGGAATTCTTGAACAATTATAAAGTTGTTCCTGCGAAATACAAGTTCGAACCTGAAGATATTCTAAATTTAGATGAAACTGGTGTTACTACTGTCACCAAGCCAGTTAAAGTGATTGCTACAAAAGGAAAGAGGCAAATTAGCCGGCTTCTTCAGCTGAGAGGGGTAAACTGGAGACCATAGTTGGAATCATAAATGCTTCAGGTGGTTATTTACCCCCAGTCTACATCTTTCCGAGAAAAAGACGGCTGGAAGATTTGATTCAAGAGGCACTCCCTTCAAGTACAGCCTTAGGTAATAGCTCTGGATGGATGACCAAGAAATTATTCCTCAAACTTTTAGAACATATCAAAAAGCACACAAAATGTTCACAAGAAAGAAAGATCTTATTCACATTAGACAATCACGAATCACATATTTCTGTGGCTGCTGTAAATTACTGTAGAGCAAATGGCATTGTTATGCTCTCATTTCCACCACATACGTCGCATCGGCTTTAAACTTGCGACATTGCTGTATTTGGTCCTTTCAAACAATACTGAGCCAATGCCTTCAACGACTGGTTGTTGATACGTCCAGGAAAAACTATACAAATGATGGATTTAGCAAGGCTGACTCGACATGCCTTTTAACAGCTTTCACGCCATCCAATATTATCAATGCTTTCAAGAAACCTGGAATTTGGACACTGAGTTCTCTAGCATTCACTGACGATGATTTCAGTGCAACTAATGTTTATGACACAGAAGCACCTTCTGACAAGCAATTTCAATGTAGAATTGACGAAAACATACCCAAATCAAGTGAAATAATACCTATTGCGAGCACAATATATGAAACCGAGATAAATAATGAAGAAGAACTCATACAAAAATGCAATAATGAAATCATCGAAAAAGCAACACCTGAACATGTCCGACCTCTTCCAAAAGCCATCAAATCCTCTAAACGTAAAAGAAGACTGCAGTGGAAATAAAAAATTTATACTGACACTCCCTCCTGAGAAACTTCAGTTGAAAATGAGAGAAAGATGAAAGTGGCAACTAGAAATAAAACCAAGAGGCCATGTAAAAGAAAGGTCTTCACGCCATCCTCTTCATCATCCAGTGAAGGTGATATGCAACTAGAAGTTGACGAAGAAAGTGATCTGGATTAGATAGGTCTCAGTGAAAACGAATTCATTTTCCTCGAAAGTTTGACTCTTCTGGATGACGACACCATTGATGCAAAAGATTTTCTACTAGTCAAATTTTGTACTAAAACTACTACCAAATACTACGTTGGTCAAGTCACAAATTGAGGTCAAGGAGAGTATGCCATTAAATTTCTGGGAAGAAGAGGACAATCAATGCTATTTTCATTTCCAGATGTTGAAGATATCTCAACTGTAGATCGGACTGATATTGTTGGTAAACTGAGAGCTATCGAGAATAAAGGAACATCAAGAACTCAAAATATTTTTTCGTTCAAGATTAATTTGGAAAAATCTAATGTATTTTAGAATTTGTGGCCATTGCATTAAAGCTTTTTCATTGCTTAACGAAAGTCTTATTAGTATTCCACTTTTTCTCACCTTTTAGGCAAGAATAATAAATTAGAAGGTGTTGTCGAAACTACCCCATGGTGAAGTTGAATGTGCCCCGCCGGTGGGGCACATTCATCACATGGCATCGCATTGAAAAAATCTACCCCACCGAAAAATTACATTGTATAAAGAATAAAATATATGCAGGTAATGGAAGACAAATACCCGACTTTTGAAATATTTATCTGGCAGTCACCTGAAAACTGTTCGTTTTGAAGAACAAACTCTCGAAAAAAGTGTCGAATATGCCCAAGTCTCCCCTAACTGTAAATTAAAGATATGAAATTTATCAACGTTACTTATGGGTGACCCTGTATACTAAATATTACAAGTTATTGTATACTAATTATTTCAAAAAGGAACGACAGATTTGCTATAATTTTAAAAATCAATTAGCACGGGACGTTTTTAAGATAACAAAATAAAATATTGAAACATATCAAACGTTATCAAAGTTGTTAGCTACTACAACTTTTTTTCAAGACAGAAAACAGACCAGAGGATAGAATGAAAAATGCCCTCTTGTAGAGTATGAAATCTAATGCGACAATTACTGCAGCGGCTGTTATATGTAAATAGGTCGATGATGTAGATTTCTTAAAAAAAAGATTTACAGTTTCCATTTTTCGATACTGCCGCCATCTGGCGGCAAATAGAAGCCAATATTTATTCTACTGCCAGTACCTCGAAGGTAGTAAATTACATTAGATTTAAATTCTGAAGCTCAAACCACAGAACATGGTTCGAACTTTCAGAATTTGAATCAATGTAATTTACTACCTGCAAGGTACAACAGAAATATAGGTAGGTCTCAATTATAAAATCAAAATTAAGAAAAAATGCAACAAACTGCTATCCAATTAAATGCATGTTATTAACTGCCTTATTTTTGAATGTATAATAAATTTACAAGCTAAGTTAGATGAAATAAAAAAACGTTTATTTATAAATACAAATTTGTGTTTTTTATTACAGATACATTAAAAAATTTACAACAATTACATTAAAAATTATAGATACATATATTTTATTTTCTACCTAATCTTAAAAGAATTATTACATTAACTGTTTTAAATCGAGGGGTAAGAACCACAACGACGTAACAGAAAAAATGCCATAATGAGTTATTAGCACTAAGTTACTTCAAATTACATCAAAAACTTTGTAGCAGAACAACGTAACAATAGGCTGATGCCACGTGCTAATTCATGTTTAACGTAAAATTATTCTATTGTATTTCTTGAGAGCCAAAATAACGAATCAGTTTTTACGTTAAACACATTTTTAAAAATGTAATATAGTAATATCTCATTTGACGTAACAGAGTGTATCGTTCAATTAGAAATTATCAACAAGTACGATTGAGGGCCTAATTGATGTATCAATATGATACGTTAGTTGTCTCCTAATTTTATTTTCGTTTTACACGGTACTAATATACGAGACAACAGTGATACGTTATGTACGTTTTTATGATTTCTCCACCAATTCGTTCATTGTAATGCTGTATTGCATAGTATTGTTTGTATCCACGTGCTGCATTAAACAAGCCTGTGCGAGCTAGTGAAACAGTTGTTACTATTAGCCGCAATCATTCAGATTGATTACCTATATTATTAGCATGGACAGGGCGGAGAAAATTTTGCAAATGACATTAGGCGACAATACTGCTGCAACAGCCTACCTATAATAATTTTGCGTAAATTAATAAAAATTGAAGTAGAAAAGCTATATTACTACTACTTATTAGAAAGTTCATTGAAAGTATGTAAACAAGTGAACGCCTAGGAAAAATAAAAGTTGGGAAGAAATTAATTTTTCAAAACAAAATTTGTTATTTTGAGTTTTAACAATTCAAAACTTATTCGTATGATCTGGTAACATAGTTACCATGTTTATTGTAATTGCTGACATGAGGGCATAGCTAAAAAGGCTCAATAGAGATGGGATCAGCCATATACCAATACATAATTAATCATAACCACGGTAAAGAAATTACCATTATGTTCGACACCTGTGGCGAACAAAATAGAAATGATAATTTGGCTGTACTATTTCTGTATTGTGTGGAAAAATTCAATATTCCTGAGATCAACCAAAAATATTTTGAACCAGGACATATGAACAGAGGTAGTAGGTACATCTAAAAAAGTGTTAATTAGATAGATGTTAATATTTTTTGATTTGTGTACAATTCGCTTCCAAGTAAATTCTTTATTTGCTTATTATTAATAAATGGGAGCACCCCTTATATAAATACATTCATGAATAAAGTATGTCACTAGTTTACTAACAATCTATTAATACAAAAAAGAAAACTTTTGTTCCTGACATCCAATAACATTCTGTATAGTATTTAAATATCTACCTTTTCTCCAGCTTGATCCAGGCGTAGGATCCAAATATATATCTTCTATATGAACAAAGGTAGTAGGTACATCTAAAAAAGTGTTAATTAGATAGATGTTAATATTTTTAGATTTGTGTACAATTCGCTTCCAAGTAAATTCTTTATTTGCTTATTATTAATAAATGGAAGCACCCCTTATATAAATACATTCATGAATAAAGTATGTCACTAGTTTACTGGTTCAAAATATGTTCTGGTTTACATACACAGATACTATATTTTTTTTTAGTTCCAACCTACATTATAAAATAGAGTTCGTATTTAATCACTATAATTGTAATTATCAAAAGTAATAGTAATAGTAATTCACTCGTTCTCTCAATCATGCAAAATGATACAGAAGAGGTTAGTTATTAATGATAACTTGAAACAGATTTAATTTATAGAAGTCATGTACTTAAAAACTGACAACATATGAATGCTTACTGTGCTTTTTTAGTCACTGCAAATACCCCAATTATATATACTTATCTATGGTTATTAAAAACATCTCTTATGTTCTGTTAAATTAGGTTCCGGTAGATCTTCAAATAGATATAGATTTTCAATTGAAGGGAGTTTAGATGCACAACCTAAAAAATATAACATGATAAACACTTTTGATAGCCAAAATTTATCGACTCAAATACCATACAAAAATTATAGGAAGGGTTTAGGTGTCTGCATCGATTTAAAATGGAGTATGACATTTGTCCTGACCCACTGCGACCTTTGCAAAATATGTACAGTGAATTGTAGCTCTAAGGGTCAGCCACAATAGTCAGCATGTTGCTCACAGTGGAGGGACGGAAGCTTCTTACTCACATTGAACCTAACCATCCTACATCAAATATGAGATACTTACTGGCAAGATGTAGCGTTGGCAGTGCGTCATAAGTAAGGCCCCTTTTCGTACCTGCAACTTAACAACTTTTTTCAAAGTGTTCTTCACACATCAAGTACTTTTTATATACTTCTTCAACGGAATACGTATCAGAATTCAGCGGACGTATATTTTCTAGCCACATTCCATATACTTTCGGATTATTTTTTGGAAAGCGATGCATTTTACCCATGCGATTGTCACAACCCGGTACACAACATTTTCTTGTAGAGGGTTTATAGTTTTCATCCATATCTCAAAAAACACTATATAATTTGTCTAGTCAAATAAATCAACACTGCAAACACAGATCATATAACTACTATTAAAAAATACTGCAAACACATGTGCTGTAAAAATGATTATATATTTAAGTGAATCTTTGTTCCAACCGAAGTAAATACCGTTTTATTACCGTACAATCTCAGTAACGCAGCAAATTTGATGTAAATTACACAGCCTTATTATATTCACTAATCAGCAGGTCAACTGGGTTTGTATCGTAATTGTACGGTTTTTGTGTTGGTTGGAACAGACCTTTTTACTTCTATTTCTATTAAATCGTAATTCATGTCGTCACAAATTAGTGCCCAGCTGAATGCTCTTTCACACTGCCATCTTTACGATAATAGAGAAAAGAACAAACTATTATTTAAAGTTTTCTTTATTTTATAGGGCACTCTCTACTAGAAAATAGTATAAGTACAACTGCATTCAGCGCGCGGTGGCTGTTATTCCAAGTTTTTAGGTTTCAGCGGGAACGCCTAGCTTTTCATTCTATCATTGTCCGTATTTTGTGACAGAAAAACAGTAAATAGACAAATTCCTTAATGTCAACTATTATCGCAAATATATAGCCTGTCCTATAGCGAGGGTTGGTTAATACCAAAAGTAAATACCGTAGCGTCCTAGCGAGGATTGGTATGAACCGTTACGTCATCGTTTGATGTCAAATTACGTCACGGTTAAAACCACCAGTAACCCTGTCGGGAGCAGAGTTATAGCGGTTGACAGATGTGAAATTTCACATTTGTTTATGGCATATTCATTAAAACTGAAGTTCTTAAGTTTCAAAATGGGAAAACGATAATGAACACTGAAAAACACATCAAAACAGCGAAAATGTAACTAAACAAATCCTCTAGCCCGTACAGAAAGTAGGTAAGGACATTAGTAAATACCGCTATATCAAAGCGACCAGTATAACCGTGACGTATTTTGACATTACCACCGGTAATAACCACTCGCTCGCTTTGACAGGCTAATTATTACCTTCACGAGACACAAAACACTGACCATCATAAAACCTGCAATATCTTCGTGACGAAAATAACAAATAACCATGTTGTAACTAAAAGGGGAGAAACTGACTATTTTGATGTCAACATTATATACTTTATTACTGTATATCAGATTATATGAAAAAGTAATGACAACACTTAAAATAATGTCTTATTCCATTACTTGACATTCGACTACTATCTATCCATATGACTTACAAATAAAGGCTCGGCTACAGAAACCGACAGTAGGGCTCAGCGGACTTAACTGTCAACTATTATATAGAGTATAACAAACCAAGAAAACGATATGAAATTATCATTCATTTTTTATAGATTCCAACATATTGGTCACAACTAATTTCTTATTTTCGGTTTCCAAATGCCTATTATATTCGTATCGTTTTTCTATTCTTTATTTATCTAATTTGCTCGTGGTAATATTGTTGATCCGTCTCTTCAAATTCTTTAATTTAAATTATTAGATGTATCTTTTCAGCTCCCTTCCTTTTTTGTAGCTGTTCTTGCTACTTTTTTACTCCTTTCGAATAATTCATCCTTCCATTTTTACTAATGTACAATGGGCTCGTTTCATGAATGTCAATGAAAATGTTACAAGATATATTGGGTCTGAACTAAGTATTTGCAACTAATAACGCCACTCTACGATTTCAAATAAAAATGAAAAAAAATATTGAAATTTGAATTCTTGTGGTTGATTGTGGTAGGCTTGAGCCAATGGCAAACAAAGAAATTTTGCGTTGTTGTCACGAGGGAAACTTTTATAAGTAGACGAATTATCTTTTTTCTTTAAAACCCGTTAAAGAGTAACGAAGAGTACTATCAAAACGTACTCTTTTAAATAATGTTCTCCTAATCGGGTGCCTCTTATTAAAATAGGTAACTCTCGCGTAGTCAAAGAAATTTGGAAATATATATTTTATACTGCAGTGACGATCCTTTCAAAATAGAAAATATAATGTAAAATGTATGTATAATGAAAATTAAATATTCTCCATGTAGGTTGAGTTGTTTGGAAAACACACATACACAAATTGCGTTACCCCAGAATTCCCAACTCGATCTAGTACCGGATCGCTTATTCTTCTTCTGTTTAGGGGAGTTAGAATGTACTGAGACACCATGTCCACATCCACTCGAGGACGATTTGTCGAATTAGCTTCGGTGAAACCTGGATCCATTTTAAAGATGTCTTTTAAAAGGTAATCAAACAGAAGCACAATTTCTACTATAAAATAATATAACTCAAACAACTAAAAAGTCGGCGAGGATAATATCTGTTTGAGGTTGGTTGTGGATATTGATGTCAATTGTCAAATTCTTCTAATCGACTTTCTATCTGGCAACAAGGGCTTCTGCCATTGGTCGACTTACAGAGGTTTATTTAAATCTAATAAAAATTTTAAATCTAATTTTCGAAGATATTTATAACTTTTTGAGATATATATATCGTTATCGTAGATAAATATATGTTATTCTTAATCCTTCTGGTATGATTTCACTTGTTAATTCATACCCATGAAACGAGCCCATTCATAATTGTATTTAGCATCAGAGGTAGGTAACATTTCAACATTTCTGACGATTATTATCTACTCAATTATTCCTAAATATCGCATTTTGTTTTACTAATGTTTGTTCCAACTTTCTTGTGGACACGCAACACTGCAATCAATAGGATGTAAATCATTTATCTTTTCTTAAACTATTTTTATTATGTATTCTTTCTGTAAATTGTCGATTTAATTGTTAGGTCGCTATTTATTTAGAATTCATATTCATTTCACTTACCAGTGTTTTTAAATGTACTATGTACTTTTATATTTTTTCTTGTATAGACTATAATTGAAATAAAATGTATCCCATTAAAAAGTTAAACACTGAATTTTCAAAATATTTTTAAGCAAAGTAGAGCTTGAAGCTACTAAATACTTTGCCTTCAAATTTTTACTATTAATAGAAGTATTATTTCATTATGTAAATATTTTTAATCTAGCATTGTCATTATTGACCGCATCATGCATCCGTCATTTTGCTGATACTCTGTATCAGTCAAGTACAGAATACACTTTGGTTAGCTAGATACACACATAGATAACCCACAAACTAAACATAACAACCTCAGTCACTTCTTATCGCGTTCGACACACCAACACGACATTTTACCAACTCGCCCCCTACAGTCTTTCTCCACAAACTACAACCATAACCAAACAAATAAACAACAAAGCGGTGACGCACCGAAAAACAAAGAAAAAGCAAACAGTAACGGACAGGGAGAATTGCAACCGATCACAGTCCGATCACAGTTGAACGAAGAGCTAAACACATCTCTGCCAAGCCTGACAAATCCAGCTGCGAAATAGACCGGTTGAGGGGTAATTGGATCTGCGAAAGAATTGAGACAAACCCAAAGCCGTTTCAGGAACTTTTTGTTTATTATAATTCACATGTATTGCATACTTAGTTGGCATCAAAAATAAATTAATTTATACTGATTTTTGTCTTTTGGAGAGAGGAAACTTTTTCAAAAAAATTTGAAGCCAAATAATTAATTCCAAAGGTTGCAATAAATGACGTAGAAAAAGAAAAGATCTAGCATCTTAACCAAAATGTTGAAAGTTTTATGAGGTCTTCATTAAATTCTCTAGAAACTGAAATATTATATACATATACTAAATATCATCGTCAGAATGACTATGATATTTAGTATCGAAACAATTGTCAAATTTCTTAGAATTCATAACATTTTATCAAGAGATTGTGGAACTATCTAGAAACGGTTAGTTTCATTTAACACAGTATACTTGATTATCAATTGAATTGATATTTAGAGTCACAATTCTAATATCTACTAGTTAGGTAAATAGTAAGTATAAAACCCTTTGATAGGTCTTTCCAGGAGGATACTAAATCGATTGTTCTATGTGAAAGTAGTGGATTTGCACCAGGCTTCATATATTTGATATCAATTGCTTTCACAAGGATGTCCATTGGAGCAAAAGGAGAGGAGCATATTAAAGGATGCAGTGGAACTATATCATTTTCTTCAACACCAATCGATGAGAACCAAATTTTTCTTTGTTCTTCATTGATGGGAATCTTGCAATATACGTTGTTGAAAATCCATCAAGTGTTCTAATCATATAAAAAGGATAGATTGAGTTATATTTGAAATTTACTTACGTATATATTATATTTGCTCTACTGGCCAGTAAAAGAAAAATAATTCCATGATTTAGGTATTTCATATTATGAAAACTTTCAACACTGAAAATCAATCAATGAGTTTAACTGTACGACACTGATTCTTCAAAAATGGAGGTCAAACGCAAATATCAACTTACAGGTGAAAAGAGAGATTTTTGTTCAAATGATCCTATTTTCTGCAAATATAACACTGACGACCGATGTTTTTGAGTTATAATACTTACGGAGTCTGCAATAGTACAATAACTCATCAAATAACCGAATAATGACATATAAACAAAATAAATCAACGATCTATTGTAATGGCAACCATGCGATGATTTTTTATGAAGAAGCGTCGTTAACATGTAGATCAGAATAATTTTATTGTCGAAAACACATACATCAGCAACATCAATCGCAAGAAAATTTGTTTGCTTTGTCCTTCAATGTCATCTTTCAATAATATCATATGTCTCATAGTATCATGACTATTATTTTTTTGCAAACCCATGTTCCTTTTTTTACTTCAATTTATTATATATTTTTCGTGGACTTTTCAGAAATAAAGCACATGTTGACAATAGCGTTCGGTGACAGATAGCTTGTAGTTCCTCATCCCGTTATTGCTTTTGCAACGTTAGCTTGGGTATTTAATGTAAATAAATAAGTCTATCTTTTTCTACGTCACTGGCTGCAATGAATTGAAAAAAAATATTATATTTTAACGTCGTAAACATCGTATTACATACAAATTATAATTCAAATTGTCAGATTTTGTAAATGAGTGTTGTTCATCCACAACCCGTTCTAAATACGGCGGTGGTAAACGAAGTGTGACAGCAGGGAGTACATGAGAGTGTTAACACGTTGCCGGCGAATGAGTCATCGTTGTCGGTCGTGGGCCATTGCAGGATCGCCGGAGAAACAGAAGTGTGATTGCTCAGTGGGTTGCATAAGCGACAGTGACCCCCTGGCAAGACATGGCCGATTGACAATAATTGCCGCTTCAATAAAAAATCAGAAAACTTTGTTATTATCGAAATTTATTAGTTGCATATTTATATTGTACAGTAGCTTATATTCATGAATATAATGACTAAAATACAGTATAGTTGAGGTGAGTACTACATGGGGTTCTCTGATTCGGTGTATTTAAGATATTTATTGTTACATTTATGCCCAATACAATAATATGTGTTAATGTGGCTTCCGTTTTTAAACATTTAATGGAGGAGCGCTACTCTTTTTATCTCGGAACTGGTCAAAATTACTCCGATTTGAATATTTGATTTGATTTTATACAAACTATACGGATCAAAAATTTATGCTCTTGGCAGTGGAAGCCACCCTTTCTAGGGGGCTAAATATGTGATATTAAAAATAACTTTGGAAATCGATAAAGAGGAAAATTTTAAGTAAAAAGTTCTCTATGAATATTTTTCGATTAGTCAATATTTTCTTACTTATTTGCGATTGAAAATGCTCTTTTTTCATTTAAAAAAACCACGATCTTCAACTGTTTTCCTCGAATAAGTCGTTTAAATCTTGTCTAGTTTTCAAATTAATTGTAACAGATATTATCGACGAACATCTGTATACATGGTGAGCTAAAAAGTAAACTTATGATTTTCTTAAATTTTTCAGATAGTTCCGCCTATACTTTTTTAATTGTATTTGGTATGTCCTTTAATTTTTGTGAAGCATTTCCTATACCTAAATTCATTAATTTTTCAAAATATTTTTTTTTAATTTTCTTTAATTATTATTTTTATTCAGTAGGTAAATAACTATCCCATTGAAACTGCCGATAATTGTAGCAACTTGATACCATTTGTATCCTTTCATTGAGTTAGTTTCTGATTAGATCATTTGCCAGACCTCTGATACAGAGATTATTTAATTTCAACAGTAATTTTTCATGACTAATGGTTTCAAAGGCCTTGGTCAAATCGATAAATACTCCCAAGTGTGGTCGTTTTTTATTTAAGTGTTTATATATTTGTATGACTAAGTTAGCTATGACATCAGAAGTTGATCTTCCGTTTTGGAAATCCGAAATTATATGATGCCTCCCTACGAAAACAATCAAAAGTTTTTTGAAGACTTTTTCGTAATATTTTTGCCAGATTGGATATTATGCTTATTGGACGGTAATTCTTTACTTTATTTTTTTCGCCCGACTTAAATACAGGTTTAACAATTGTTATTTTAAAGTTTGAAGGGCATATGCCAGTGGCAAAAATAGCGTTTAACAAAATACATAAAGGTTTAGCTATATGTTCAGCTAATGCTTTGATAATCTTCACAGAAATTTCATCATACCCAAGTGCTGTGTTTATCTTCAGCTCTTTAATTACATTCAATATATCAGCTTCATCACATGGTGTTAAGAAGATAGTATCACCCATGATGGTATTCACATTTTGAGGTATTACCTCCTGTGCTTCTTGCCTGATTTTTTGGGCCATTTTTTCACCCACACCTAAGTAATGGCTAACAAATACATTAGCGATATCGAGTTTGTTAGTAATTATTGAATTATCCTGTTTTTATTTCTTTCAGTTCGACAGTTTGATTTTTTACGCTTTCCTGAAAATTCATTGACAGTAGACCATAGAACTTTTGGGAAATTTCTATTCTCTATTAATATCTTCTTGTAAAACTTGTATTTTTCATTTGTTATTGTATTTGTGACATTATAGCGCTGAGTTTTATATTTTTTTAACAGTTCTTCATTGTTAGGCATTTTTTATGTTCCTTAAATAGTTTTTATTATTAATAATTTTAATTTAACACTGAAAGTAGGAACCCACGCGTCAAATGCTAATACCTCACATTAAATAATTTTTTAAGGTATTAAATAACACTGGTAGACAAAAAAAAACTATAGTAGAATGGACATATTTAAATACGAAAACTGCGAGAAAAAAGCTGTAACACGTAAGGTATGTATATAGAAAAAATAATAATTCATGAACACCCCCTTAGTAAAAAATTTATGTACTGGCACCGATATGTGGACGACATTTTAGCTAGCTTCATCGGTACAAATAGACAATTAGAGAGCTTCATTACTTACATAAACTCGATTCACAATAATATCAAATTTACCGTAGAGCTTGAACAAAATAAGTCTATAAACTTTTTAGACCTTACAATTTCAAATATAAATAATAAACATGTTTTTTTTATTTCATAAACCATCACATACAGATATTACATTTCATAATAGTTCGGTCCACCCATTCAGTCATAAACTAGCAGCTTTCAATAGTATGATACACAGACTCTTAACAGTCCCATTAAATATTAATAATTATAACAAAGAATTAAATATCATAAAACAAATAGCAGTTAATAATAAAAACGATCCAAATTTAATTGATAATATCATAAATAAAATAAACGGTTTTACGGATTAAAACTAACTTTTCCGCATCTGTGGCCCTGAACAATGTTCTATCATAAAATTGTCACTTGTATACACTTCGAGGGATGTATCGTGCTAACAATCCGACATTTCTCCAAAAATAACCAAAAATTTTGTATATCTGGATTTAGAGGACCCGCTGTACTCGCTCTAGTCAACTAAAAATCAATAAGGTACATCTGTGAGACACCTTGAACAATATTCAATCCTAAAATTGAACAATCGTATACTCTCTGGAGGCTGTATCGTGCTAACAAACTGAAAATTCTCCAAAAATTACGAAAATTTGGTACTTCAACCCGTTGTACTGGCTTTACTTAGTTGAATATCAATAGATTTCATCTTTGAGACGCTCTGAATAATATCCAATCATAATGAAATTGACTGTCTCGACCCTTACTTCGTGGAATATGCTCATATTAGTGTTTTTAAATGAAACTCAAGGTCTCTAGTTAATTCCACAATATAATACAAGTTATTGAAAATTCTAAAAAAATGACAATTGTTTCGATAAATCAATATCATCGTCAGAATGACAGAAGTTACATTTCATTTTATGCCTACCTGATGGTTAGTAGTTAATTTTGGCTAGACCAAGAAGTAACCTAACTTGTGATTGGCTTAATATATGTTTATAGAAAAAAGAAGAAGATGTGATATTACAAATATTGAAGCTTAGATATTATTAGCCCTATGGTGATATCCTGGATATCATTTTTCCAATTAAGATCAGTATAACTGTGCAATGATATAGAAAACCAGGAAAACTATATCTGCTGATCTTTACAATTATCACTTAAGAAGACAGTTTATTAGTGGAGAATTCCCTAGATTTAACTGTTCATTGACAACTTCATATTGTGGGTTTCTTAAATGTCTTCTAATTTCCAGTTCTTCAAGGAAATCCAGTTCTTGTTTCTTTTCACAAATATGCAGTACTTCTAGTTCTGTGTTAGGTGTCAATGAATGATTGGTGTCAAGTAGATGTTTTGCGTAGTGGGATTTATCTGTTTGTTTTAATCTGTATGCTCGTAAGTGCTCATTGTATCGTACTTCAAAATTCCTAAGGGTCTGACCCAAATAGACAGCATTACATTCTGGACATTTGAGTTTATATATACCTGACTTCTTTAATAGTGGTATTTTTGTTTTTACATTTAACAATTTTGTACTAACGTTACTTTCTGTTTTAAAAGAAATTGTTGTATTCGTTGCTAAAGATATTATCTTTGAAATATTATTAGAAATATTTCCTGCATATGTGATGGTTTTATAAGTTTTAATTTCATCAGCTTGTTTAGGATATATTAGTTGTAATGCCACTTTTTTCTCTTTTTTACTAATTAGCCTATTTATCATATCTAATGGATAACCGTTAGATGTTGCTATTTGTCTAATTGTATTAATCTCTCTATCAAAATTACATTTGTTCATAGGAACTGAAAAAGCTCTATGTATCATTGAATTATATGCCGCTAGTCTGTGTGAGACAGGGTGATTAGAATTGAATTGAATTGTCACATCAGTCTGTGTTGGTTTTCGGTAAATTGAATAATCAAGTACATTATTAACTCTTTGAATTTTTAAATCAAGAAAATTGATTGAGCTATTTTCTTCAATTTCTAATGTAAATTTAATTTTCGGGTGTAAATTATTGATGTGGTTGAAAAATACATCTAATTGTCGTTCACTACCCATAAAACAAGCTAATATGTCATCTACATATCTATACCAAAATAAAATATTTTTCGAAATATTACTTTCAAAGATCTTTCTTTCTAAATTGTCCATAAAAATGTTTGCTAAAATAGGTGATATTGGGCTTCCCATTGGTAAACCTTCATTTGGAATATATATCTTATTGTCAAAAGTGAAATAATTCTGATTAATGCATACATCTAATAAATTAAGTATATCTGATATTATTCCTGGATTAATATTTTTATCTTCCAGTAATTTTCTTACAAGTATTAGACATTCTTTAGGAGGAATTTTAGTAAACATATTAGTTACATCGAACGATATGAGTTTATAGTTATCTTGCAAGTGGATTGATTTCAACTTTTTGATTAGCTCTATTGAATTTCTAATTGAGTACTGAGATTCATATCCGTAAGTATTGAGTATATTGTTGAGCTTCTTTGCCAATATATTATTAGGAGCATTAACATAAGAGACTACAGGTCTAATTGGTTTCGTTATTTTATGTAATTTAACTGTTCCATATAATTGTGGACAATGAGGATTCTTATGTATGATAGACCTCTTTTCGTAATCATTTAAAAGATAATTTGAATTATTCACAATATCCCTTACCAGAAGTTACTACAAAAACGTTACAAAGCATCACAAAACATTTGGTTTAACCAAGAATGCCTTAGAAAAAAGGTAATACCAAATTATGTGAATATGAAATGTCACACTAAAACAACACAAGCACAAAAAGCTATAAAATGCGCTCAACGAGTTTGGATAAAATCTGAATGTAAAAAATGGTTCAAAGTTAGAGACTCCTTAGACAACTACATAAAAGTTGTACATTCGGAACTCACATTCCAATTACATCCAGTAGAATTTGACTGTTTGGATGACAAAATTAGAGAAAATGTCAGCACGATGAAGCATATGAAATTTAAGAAACAAGAAAAGAAGCTACAGAACCTTGAACACACACAACATAAAATTCAATACTCAAAACATCATGAATCTGTAAGTACCTACATACCAACACACTTTGCACCACGATTTGAAAACCTTTCAGACACTAATTTTACAAATAGTGAAATAGAATTTTTAAATAAAGGTTTAAAGTAAAGCATACCACCTAAATTTACGAATAATATTAAACAAATTATAGCTACAGAGTCAGAAATAGCTTTAAAATCTAATTCAAATAATTTTCTTTATGAGAAATTAAAAATTGCCAATTTAATCAAAAATATTGAACCTTCAAAAGTTAAACGTCAAACAAAAAATGACATTTCAGTTTCAAACGCAATAAAAAAGAAAGTAGAGAATAATAACCTAACAGTCACAAAATCTGATAAGGGTAATGCTACTGTCATTTTGACGACTGAAAATTACAATTCCAAAGTATATAACTTTATAAAATCCAGCGCTGTAAAAGTTCTTAAAGCAGACCCAACAAAGAAGTTTTCTAATAATGTAAGGGATATTGTTAATAATTCAAATTATCTTTTAAATGATTACGAAAAGAGGTCTATCATACATAATAATCCTCATTGTCCACAATTATATGGAATAGTTAAATTACATAAAATAACGAAACCAATTAGACCTGTAGTCTCTTATGTTAATGCTCCTAATAATATATTGGCAAAGAAGCTCAACAATATACTCAATACTTACGGATATGAATCTCAGTACTCAATTAGAAATTCAATAGAGCTAATCAAAAAGTTGAAATCAATCCACTTGCAAGATAACTATAAACTCATATCGTTCGATGTAACTAATATGTTTACTAAAATTCCTCCTAAAGAATGTCTAATACTTGTAAGAAAATTACTAGAAGATAAAAATATTAATCCAGGAATAATATCAGATATACTTAATTTATTAGATGTATGCATTAATCAGAATTATTTCACTTTTGACAATAAGATATATATTCAAAATGAAGGTTTACCAATGGGAAGCCCAATATCACCTATTTTAGCAAACATTTTTATGGACAATTTAGAAAGAAAGATCTTTGAAAGTAATATTTCGAAAAATATTTTATTTTGGTATAGATATGTAGATGACATATTACCTTGTTTTATGGGTAGTGAACGACAATTAGATGTATTTTTCAACCACATCAATAATTTACACCCGAAAATTAAATTTACATTAGAAATTGAAGAAAATAGCTCAATCAATTTTCTTGATTTAAAAATTCAAAGAGTTAATAATGTACTTGATTATTCAATTTACCGAAAACCAACACAGACTGATGTGACAATTCCATTCAATTCTAATCACCCTGTCTCACACAGACTAGCGGCATATAATTCAATGATACATAGAGCTTTTTCAGTTCCTATGAACAAATGTAATTTTGATAGAGAGATTAATACAATTAGACAAATAGCAACATCTAACGGTTATCCATTAGATATGATAAATAGGCTAATTAGTAAAAAAGAGAAAAAAGTGGCATTACAACTAATATATCCTAAACAAGCTGATGAAATTAAAACTTATAAAACCATCACATATGCAGGAAATATTTCTAATAATATTTCAAAGATAATATCTTCAGCAACGAATACAACAATTTCTTTTAAAACAGAAAGTAACGTTAGTACAAAATTGTTAAATGTAAAAACAAAAATACCACTATTAAAGAAGTCAGGTATATATAAACTCAAATGTCCAGAATGTAATGCTGTCTATTTGGGTCAGACCCTTAGGAATTTTGAAGTACGATACAATGAGCACTTACGAGCATACAGATTAAAACAACCAGATAAATCCCACTACGCAAAACATCTACTTGACCCAATCATTCATTGACACCTAACACAGAACTAGAAGTACTGCATATTTGTGAAAAGAAACAAGAACTGGATTTCCTTGAAGAACTGGAAATTAGAAGACATTTAAGAAACCCACAATATGAAGTTGTCAATGAACAGTTAAATCTAGGGAATTCTCCACTAATAAACTGTCTTCTTAAGTGATAATTGTAAAGATCAGCAGATATAGTTTTCCTGGTTTTCTATATCATTGCACAGTTATACTGATCTTAATTGGAAAATTGATATCCAGGATATCACCATAGGGCTAATAATATCTAAGCTTCAATATTTGTAATATCACATCTTCTTCTTGTTTCTATAAACATATATTAAGCCAATCACAAGTTAGGTTACTTCTTGGTCTAGCCAAAATTAACTACTAAACATCAGGTAGGCATAAAATGAAATGTAACTTCTGTCATTCTGACGATGATATTGATTTATCGAAACAATTGTCAATTTTTTAGAATTTTCAATAACTTGTATTATATTGTGGAATTAACTAGAGACCTTGAGTTTCATTTAAAAACACTAATCCAATCATAAAATTAGTCACTTGTATATACTCCGGATGCTGTATCGTGCTAACATACTGAAACTTCTTTAAAAATGACAAAAATATCGTACTTAAAGTACTGTATCACTAGTTGTATTGGCTCCGGTGAGCTGAAAATCAATAAGGTTCATCAGTGAGAAGCCCTGAAAAATATTCAATCATAAAATTGGTGACTTGTTGAACTGCGCAGGCTGTATCGTGCTAACAAACTGAAATTTCTCAAAAAATTACAAAATGTCGTACTTCAAGTACCATAACAACCGTTGTACTGACTCTGGTGAACTGAAAATCAATAGGGATAATCTGTGACATGTCCTTAACAATATTCAATCATAAAATTGCTGACTTATCGCACTCCGGAGACTGTATCGTGCTAACAATACATGTAAGGAAAAGTGGCCGACGACAACGACGACGACATACACACAGGATTTTTTTTCTGAAAACCGTTTTTTCGTGTTGTTGTTGATGGAAAACGTAAAAATAACTGAAAAAAAATTTCAAAATTTCAACTTTTTTTGGGGTAAACCAATACTTTTCTCGCATATAGAAAGGTTGGGCGGAAAAGTAAAAACAGACTTTAGAACAAGTATTCCCTTCTGATAAAAATAATAATAAACAATTTAAAAAACATCTTGCTGACCATTTCAAAATATATACGGATGCCTCGAAAACTCCAGCTGGCGTCGAAGCCGCGGTCGTTACGGCAAATCATAACCTATCTTTTAAATTACCTACCTGCAGTACAGTCTTCACTGGAGAAATATATGCATTGCTACAAGCCCTTAAACTGTCTAAAAATGCGAATGCTTCCAACATCCTCATAATCACAGATTCCCTCAGTTCATTAAAATCCATCCAGCAAGTTTATAGTAGTCATCCCATTGCTATGGAAATAAAGAAGGAACTCTTCCAACTACAAGAATCCCAAGTAAATGTAAAATTTATGTGGATCCCCTCCCACATAGGAATCCAGGGTAATGAAGAAGCAGACCGACTGGCAAAACAAGCAGCGGAATGTGATAGGGAGGTAGTTGTAAACGCGACGACCATCAGTGATTTGAAGCATACCGTGAAAGAAAAAGCGATAAGTGCGTGGCAAAATCAGTGGCTTGATTCGAAAGCAAAATTACGCGAGGTGAAACCCGGTGTAAAACCCTGGAATACAATACTAAACAGGCGGCCCAACCAAATACTACTGACAAGACTAAGGATAGGACACACTAAACTGACGCATCAACTTTTACTTGCCAGGACCGAAATGCCTCAGTGTACTACATGTTCCAAGCAGATAACAGTCAAACATATTCTGGTTGAGTGTCCCAGATATGAGGACGCCCGAGTAAAAAACAATATACCAAGCACATTGAAATCGGTATTAGGTCAAAACTGCGACATAAACGTATTAGTTCGATATCTTACTGAAATTAATGTATTCAAAACCTTGTAAAATCATCTTTGTTGCTAATAACCGACAGGTTGATGCGACAATGAAAATGGAATTAAAAAAATTTTTAAAGCTTAACATACTTTCGAACACCATCCTTAAAAATTAAATCATTTTTAGAAACTTTAGACATGAATATTTCCTCTAAAACTGATTACAATTTATCCAAACTCATTAAAAATAATAAATCCAAATCTTCAAAATTAAACAAATCAGGAGTTCATAAATTAAAATGTGGTAATGACAACTGTGATAAAAGTTATATCGGTAGAACTTTTAGAAATTTTAAAACTAGAATTTCGGTAATCTTCTTAACGACCAAATATATATCAATCACTCTACTTGATTAAACCTTTTTACCTAGAAGATAGCACCCGTTGTACTAGCTCTGGTGAACTAAAAATGGATATGGCTCATCTATAAGACGCCCTGAACAATATTCAATCTTAAAATTGATCACTTGTATATACTCTGGAAGCTGTATCGTGCTAACAATCTGAAAATTCTCCAAAAATAACAAAAATTAGGTACTTCAAGTACCATACCACTCGTTGTACTAGTTTTAGCGAGCTAAATATCAATAGGGTTCATCTTTAAGACGCTCTGAATAATATCCAATTATAAAAGTGCTAACAAACTGAAATTTCTTCAAAAATGACAAAAATGTCATACTTAAAGTACTATAGTACCTGATGTACGGACTTTGGTGAGCTGAAAATCAATACGGTTCATCTGTGAGATGTCCTGAATAATATTCAATCATAAAATTGGTGATTAGTTGCATTTGGGAGGCTGTATCGTGCTAACAAACAAAAATTTCTCAAAAATGACAAAAATGTCGTACTTCAAGTACCATAGCACCCGGTGTACTGGCTCTGGTGAGCTGAAACTGAATAGGGTTCATATGTGAGATGTCCTGAACAATATTCAATCATAAAATTGGTGACTTATTGCACTCCGGTGGCTATATCGTGCTAAGAATACATGTAACTAAGAGTGGCCGACAACGACGACGACGACGACATACACACAGGATTTTTTTTCTAAAAACCGTTTTTTCGTGTTGCTCTAGATGGAAAACGTATAAATAACTGAAAATGCTTTTTCAAAATTTCAACTTCTTTTGGTGTAAACCAATACTTTTCTCGCATATTAGATAGGTTGGGCGGAAAAGTAATAAATGTTTACATACCTTTATCTCAGAGATTTTCAAAATTTTTCAAAGGGCAGTTATTGAAGTGAAACTTTTTATGGGACACTAGCGTTTTGTCATGAGCTAACAAAACTGTTAAACTCCTTGTGAGAGAGGCGGAAAAAATTAACGAAGATCCGCACAAAGAGGAGACGCCGAGAATAGTCGCAGGGCATTGTTTATTGATGGCGATCATGTTATTCCGTTTATCAATCCCCACTTCGCTGCGCGAACGATAAAGTGAGAACGCATTCGGGGGGAAAAGGATACAAAAAGCGCTTAATAATTTCTGCCGATATTGGTATAATCCAGTGCGAAATTAATATAGAAATTGTTTACCTTTAAAATTAAGGCGATAAAAACTAGGAAATTTCTTTGCATTGTGTATTTATTTGTATTATTTTGAAAAAAATATGTAATAAAACGTAACAAGAGTATTGAAATATATTGAAAAAGGAAATAAACAGGTATACTTGTCCGTACAGATAAGTTCTGTACTCATTAAAGTTTAAGCATAAACTGTGTTATCTCCTACTTTCCGCATTGAGACCAACGCGCATCGTGGGCGTGTCCACTTTCAAACTTTCAGCTATATTTGCTAACCTGTACGTAGAAGAGCAAGTAAGTCTCAGTTCATCAGAGAAAGTCGTTGTAACTAGTGTTGCTTTATTTATGGAAATATTTTTGAAGTGAAACTTTTTATGGGACACTACAGAGGTTTTGGTTACGAGGTAATCTCGTAAAGGCTAACAAGTTTTGTGAAGCTTTAATTATCATTTGTACTTAAAATTAGTGAGATAAACGCAGCGCTGTTCTCCCCTTCTGTCATCACTCGACTCGATTTAAAATCAAACGAAAAACGCGGGTTCGATACCCCCATGGGCGGCCAGAACTTTTCTTAGGTATTAAAAAGGAAGGATACGTGATATGCATTCAAATTTCTTAAAAAGAATATTTACTTTTGTTTGTCTTTTATTGTAAATAGTTTTTTATAGTCTATCCGAAAAATTATTGTTTTTATTTTGGAAATAATTTTTGTTTTAATTTTTTTAAATTATAGTTTTTTATGTTGTTGATATTTATGAATTCTCTTTGTACACTCATTGGCGGTTATTGCGTCATAAAACATAAAAAGTTTCACTTCTGACGCTGTTAGTTTTCGACTGACGCATAAATCTTGTTATTATATGTTTTTTACATTTTATTGAATTTCCGAAACGTATAAATAAAAATACGGGGATAATAAAAAAAGTAACCAAATTTCTATTACTCTTCCGCCGAACCTATCTAATATGCGAGAAACGTAAAAAAAAGTTGGAATATCGAAAAAAAAATTTATGTTTTTCATCAAGAACAACACGAAAAAACGGTTTTTAGACAAAAATCCTGTGTGTATGTCTTCGTCGTTGTCGGCCACATTTCGTTACATGTCTTGTTAGCTCGATACAGCCTCCGGAGTACAACAAATAACCAATTTTATGATTGAATATTATTCAGGACATCTCACAGATGAATCCTATTGATTTTCAGCGCACCAGAGCTAATACAACAGGTGCTATAGTACTTTAAGTACGAAATTTTTGTAATTTTGGGGGAAATTTCAGTTTGTTAGCACGATACAGCCTCCGGAGTGCAACAGGTCACCAATTTTATTATTAAATATTATTCAGGACATCTCAAAGATAACCCCTATTGATATACAGCTCACTAAAGCCAGTACAACAAGTGCTATGGTATTTGAGGTAGCAAATTTTTGTCATTTTTGGAGAATTTTCAGTTTGTTAGCACTATACGGCCTCCAGAGTGTATACAAGTGACCAATTTTATGATTGAATATTATTCAGGGAATCTTATACATGAACCTTATTGATTTTCAGCTGACTAGAGCGAGTACAGCTGGTCCTATAAATACAGATATACTACATTTTTGGAGAAATTTCGGTTTGTTAGCACGACACATCCCCTGAAGTGTATACAAGTGACAAATTTTTGAAAATATATTGTTTAGGGCTTCTCACAGATGCGGAAAAGTTAGTTTTAATCTCTAAACTCGTTTATTTTTTTATTTGTTCAAAAAAATATGAAATTACAATATTTAATATCTTGTGTTGCCTCAACTTGATCAATCTGCTCCCATATTTCAGGTCATTTAGCTTCTCAGGTGGAGTCATTAAGGCTCTAAAACTTCGACCCATGTTGTCCCATAAGTGCTCTATGGGGTTGAGGTCAGGACTTCTAGGTAACCACGGAAATGTTGAAATTTCGACTTCCTGGAGGTAATTTTATACCACTCTTGCTGCATGCGGACGTGCATTATCGTGCATAAATAAATAAGATTCTCCAATAAATGGGGCGTATGGTACAACATGGGGTTCTAAAATGTCTGTTATGTATCGGTCAGCAGTCAAACGACCTCCCTGAATCATAACCAGCTCCGTATATACCTTCAAACTAACGCCACCCCATACCATTACAGACCCCCCTCCACAGCTTACTGTTTCTAGAATGTTACATTGGGCGTATCGCTCTCCAGGGCGTCGGTACACTCTCCTACGTCGATCATCACTAAAACGACAAAATCTGGACTCATCGCTAAACAATTCATTGCCCCATTAACGATTGCCCCAGTGCTGGTGTTCTTGGGCAACTGAAGTCGCAACCTTCGATGATTTGCGAGAAAATTTTTGTTGCAGTGAAGGGCTTGTAACAAATCGAGTTCCCTATTCCGTCCTTGTCCGGGTCTTCTTTCTACCAGTCTCCCTAAATCGTGCTATAGCCCTAGATATGGTAGATTGTGTCACTCCTAGACGTTGTGCCACTTCAACTTGTGGCAAGATTTCTTATCTCACAAGCGTTTTGGGCCATTTTGTGTTGTAATGCACTTATAAAATTTGAACAGTGTCTATACAAGTGTAAAAAGCAAACTAAGAGCAAATCAACGACTAAACTTAATATCTAAGGAATTTTGATTAACTTCTGTTTTGTAATAATAATCTCCTTTTTATGTACTCGACACAAAAACGATGTCTTGAGAAATTTAAAGAACATCATAAAGAAATATTTTTGAACCAGTGGCGGCATTTAAAAAAATGTTTTATGGTATGGTCATTGTTTCAATTTTTAAAAGTTTGCGTTAATCTAGCGGCGCAGTATATTTCGCTTCGTAGTGCCATTCTTATATACATACTCAACAAGATCACGTCATAAAAATAAATTTACTATCATATTACAGTTTTTGTATTAATGAAAGACTAATTTACCTAAGAATATAATTTTTTCCATATAATTTGATATTTTTAATAAAATTATTTCTACTATTTTGTTGTCTTCATAATATTAGGATTTTCAAAAAAATCTTAATAATTATTTATAATTTTTTTCATATTATTGGAAATGTTTAAATAATTAGTTAATAGTAATTTTTCTACGCCCTATCTTTGAAGTACCTTGTATTTCATCGGTTTGCAGCGCTTAAAGTGGTTAGAGTGAAAAAAAGTAAAAAAGCGTTAAAAAAAGTGCCATAACGTAACTTTATTTCACGCTTTCCATAAGCTAACACAATGAATCTTGGCTGGGCATCGAGGATGGACTTTCATGAAACTTGGAATACGTATAATTGTAATTTACCGAAGGAGCTTAATTAAAATATCCCAAATTTCTATTTGAATTTTATTTTTTTGTATAGGGCTGTAGAAAAAATAATGTATGCAACATGTGCATAAAGTGTCTTTTTTTCCCTCATGGAATTGCCGGTCAACTTTTTCCATTCGTGAAAAAAAGTACCACTTTATGCACTTGTGCATAAATTACTATTAAACATATTAAAAAATGGCTGTCTCATAAGTTACTCACAATAAATTTAGATAAAACAAATTATATCCCATTTAGCTGCAATAAATCTGGCCTACCCACCTTTAACCATATAACTATCAATGCAGATGATAGTAATTACCGCATCCAAGCTGTGAATAATGTTAAGTATTTAGTTGTTACAATCGACTCACATCTTAGGTGGGATGAACATATGAAGTTAACTGTAAAAAAGTTACAAGTGATATTATATAAAATAAAGTATTTAAAAAACTACTTCCTGCGCATTCCTTAAAACTTTTATACTATGCTCTCGTCCAAAGTCATCTTCGCTTCGGAATAGTGGGATGGGGAGCTGCATCAAAAATCCACATACACTTATTGGAGATAACACAGAAATGTTTTTTAAAGGTGATTCTGAATAAACCATACCAATATTCATCTGATCAGCTGTATATAGACGCAAAAGTGATGCAAAAGAAATGCAAAATCAATTGTTTACTAACTTAACAATTTGTTAACAACAAATTCACAATGTTGCTTTATTTTTTTCCTGAAACTACTAAAAATTACGAAATCAACCATATATAGCAAAGTACCAAAAACATTTTTTCCATTATTTATTGTACTTTGAAAAAATACATGGTTACACCAACTGCTTGATTTTCCAAGTTAGAAACTAAAATATCTTAGTAACTATTCAAGATACGAAAATAAACATTCAAATCATTTTTATAGAGGATTAAACGATCTTATAAATGAATCCTTAAACAATTTTGTAGTTACTGTTAATCAGTTGCTATGCGTATTTGTTTATAAAAATTAATGCTGGTTGCTTTTAAAATAATGCATATTTGGTTATAGACCTTAATGGCAATTTTGTTAAGTAATAAAATATGTGACAGTTGCAATTGTTTATTTATAAATAAAGTAATTTTTTATGAATTTATATACTTTTTCGACAAAGTTATACACATTTTGTTTGTTTTTAGCCTACCTACTTATCATGTTTCGTCCAGTTCTATAATTTTGATCAAAAATTAATTTCAATTAAAATTTTTTAAATTTTCGAATATAATGTGAGGATAATGTTGTATTGTTAATTAAGCATGTAATTATAATTATTATAAGAGTTTTATTTGGATCAATTACTGAAATAATAATAGAAATATCAATTTATTTAAATATACACTGGTAAATAAAAGATTGACTATGAGCCCAAAAGACGCAGCTGCTCATTATATCGTACAAAACTCGAAATCGATAAATATTCAAGGTTAGTAAGAAAAATTACTGTAATAAATGAAAAAAAAAATTATTTTTGTTAAGTTACTTATGAATAAATGAAAAATGTAGCCCATGTGGAGATATTTCACAGATGAATGAAAGAATATTGAGAAACTTTGCCGAAAAATTATTTAAATTCATAAAAAATCACTTTAAATAAACACTTCCAAATGTCGCATATTTTATTACTTAACAAAATTAACCTTAAGGTCTATATCTGAATTATTTCAAAAGTTAGAAATCAAAAAATATCGAAAAACAGCAATAATTTTCATAAACAAATACGCATAGCAACTGACAAGTTCGTTTAATCCTCTATAAAAATAAATGACCTGAATGTTTTGTCCTATCTCAAATGGTTTATAAGATATTTTAGTTTCTTAGTTGGAAAATCAAGTGCCGGATAACTTCGGTACCACGTATTTTTTCAAAGTACAATAAATAATGGGAAACAAAATTTTCGGTACTTTTCCTATATGGTTGTATTCGTACATTATTACTGAAAAATTTGGATTAAAATTTTGAAAAGAAGACCAGGTTCTTGGCATTCTTGAATAGTTCTTCTGACTCAAAATTTCGTGTTCGTTGGTTTTGGTTCAATGCTTCGAAATATTCGTTCCTCTATTAAATATATTACGAGTAGAGACACTCATAGGGGTGGCTCTTGACAAATTTTGATTTTATTGTTGGTTCGGCTTAAAAACATTAACATTTCTATTTTGATTAAAAACTTGTGAATTGGTTGAAAATTTTTGATTTCTTATTGGTTGACTTTGAATTGGTATATGCCCTGTCGTAAATGAGTTCATTGTTACAAAAGTATTATTCGGTGTGTTTGAATTAAATTTGTTCCGATTATACGTATTGTTAGGATTATTAAAATAAGACTGATTGTTAAAATTTGGTTTATATTGTTGTCTCCTATCTTCTTCAAGAACGTATTGTAACGCCTCACTCAATGTTTTAGGTTTCATGCAGCGGATTGTGGTTCCTAAAGGTTCTTCAAGACCCGACAAAAATGTTTTCAAAGCTAGGTTGCTGTATAAATCTCTTTTAAGTACCTTATTTTCTAATTATTGTTCGTGCAGATCTATATAACTACAAACAAGGTTCAAAGTATTCAACACTCTGTCATAAAATTGTTGGGGTCTCTCACCGTTTCCTTGTCTCATCATAACAAGGTCGCGATTAAGACAGAATTCATCTCTTTGGTCCGCAAACTTTCGAGAAAGTGTAGGGTAAAATTGGTAGAGACGCCCCACTTTTTTTAAATTGACATAAATTTTAAGAAAATAATTATTAATAGAAAATAAGCATGTTTTATGGTAATACAAACTTTATTCAGTTATAATATTTATAAACAAATGCAAAAAACAAATTTTATTCTACGAAAATAACATAAAGACTTTTTTTGTAATTGGCCATCTCTCCCTCACGGTATTTGTGAGATGCCCCACACAGGGTGGTAGTGATGGCCTATGTACTCCGATACAAATTAATAAGCAAAATAAGTTAAGCTTTCTTTTTGGTAGCTATTCTTCCATAGGGATCGCAAAAATTAACGAACTTACTGCATCCATCGTGAAACAATTGCTCGCAATGTATACGTTTAATCCATTCATCTTTCCTGGTGGTTTCGGAATATTTTTCTCCACATCCCACGCACTCATCATTTTCTGAATTATCAGATTCCTCGTCGTCAAGCATAGTGAGGTCCTCAACTTCGGATTCGCTTGTTGAAGAAATTTTTCTTTTTCTGATCTTCTTTGGCTTCAATTTGTTGCTGTTACCTTTTTAGGAATTTTTATTTTCTTTTGCTTTTTTTGCGGAATATGATTGGCATCAGTTAACACAGTAGAAATATGCTGAGCCCTTCTTCGGATACCTTCCAATGCCCTAATATTTGGTGGGGTTGAAACTTGATGCAACATTTTTCCTGGGCTTATATCAGAGTTTTCTGGAAGAATCATTGATTGAGTTCAATTTTGTGAAGCAGTAGAGGTGCTAGGCTGAGGAGACATTTCTCTTACGGTTATTGTTCTTGGATTTGGTGACATTTCTTGAGCAGTACTCATAGCAGGCTGTTGAAGTGACAGTGCCTCTTCTTTGTCCACAGTTTCGTTCAAAGTTATAGAATCGGATTTGGTCTCGTTGGAGGGATTCAGTCCTATATATGTACGTGGTATGGCAGTTTCAGATAAGAAGGCGTATTCTGGAATGGCTTCTGGATTGAACGGGTATACACCAGTTGTTTTAAAAGCGGAAATTGCATTTCCTGGTACAGTTGCCTTACACCATGCCTCATTTAATTAATGTTCAAATTGAAAACGACCAGTTTTTTCGGAAGGATTTGCTCGAGTTATTCGATGAAACAGTATAAGCAGATTTCAGTGATTTAAAAACCGCCCTATCGAGAGGTTGTAACCAGTGCGTGGTATAACTTGGAAAACTGATCATTATAATATTGTTCTGTCTAGCAAATTCTAGCATCTCGACACAGCAATGAGAGCTGTGACCATCCACCAATAATAAAACATTACCTTCAGGTTTGTGCGCTGTAAAGAGGGTCTTTAGCCACCTCAAAAATAAATCTGAGTTTATGTAGGCCGATTTTTCGTTCATATAGACCTCAGACCCAGGAGGCATTCAATCTTTGTACTCGGGTTTCAGATTTTTGCCTTTCATAATACTTAGTGGAGGTATAAATGTACCCTCAACGTTACAGTATGCTACGACTGTGATTGTCTCCCCCCTCTCTCCTGAAGTTATTGCAGCCACGTTTTTAGAACCTTTCCGAGCGATCACCTTTTCTGGGACATTATTTAACTGTATCCATGTTAAAAGTATGGCTGGGTTTATCAAACAAGTTGAACTTCTCTAGGACAGAACGGAGTTGATCAAAATAATGATTTACTCTATCTTGAGACATTCCTAATCCTCTGGCTATGGAAACACCTGAAATATAAAAAACAATTATTAAAATTAATTATAAATTCATGATTTGTAGACCCTCACCTTCAGCTTTTCTCACAGAGAGCTCGGGGATTCCTTCTGACAAAAGAGGGAAGCTAATCTTTTCCTGCCAGTTCATTTTTAAATTTATGAGGAATATTTAAAGCAACTGCAAATTTGTAGGCCATTTGTCGAAGATCTGTATGACGAGGCGCGAATCCATGGTTTTGTAGTTTTATAACATGTCCAACCAATTTCTTTTCATTTTCTGCTCCTAAGCTGCTATCTAAGCCGATTCTTCCTTTTTTAGAATCGTTTGACTTCAGCTTTCTACGAAGAGTTCTTGATGGCACGCCATAATTGCGAACTGCTGCATTAGTACCCAGTTCGCCATTACGAACTGCTAGAATAGCTGCCAATTAATTGGCTTCTGTCCACATCCCTCGTTGAGGACAAATCGGCATAATGATCTTAAAAGAAATGGATAAATTAATAGGCCATCTCTACTCACTTTGACTGGGGCATCTATACCAAAAGGTGGTATATAATGCCCCACCATGCAGTTTGTAAAAACCAACAGGTACATGCGTTTTGAGGTTAGAATGATGAAGCACAAGCCTTCCGCAATTGTTTGGCGAAATTTCGGATTAAATAAATAAATATTGATGATTTTACAACCTATACCATAATCAAAACAGCATAAAATTTTGTCAAAACAAGACAATTGTCAGCAGCAAAATCACTTTCTGTTCGTGAATCATGAACAACTGATTGGGCAGGGACAAGTCGCACGATCGTACATGCAGAATTTTTCGAGTAATATAGGCTGGCCATCTCTACCACTGGGGCATCTCTACCAACTTTACCTTATCTTTAAGAGATGTCCAGGAAGTTACATTTTGTATGTTAACTACAAGTTTAGCATTTCCACGTAATTTAGATATTAGTGAATTAATGAAATATATGTTTTGGAAATGGTTGGGTTGGTCTCTAATATAAAAAGTATTAATAATTGATTCGCAGACAGATAAATAGCGGTAAAGTTCGTTGGGGTTTCCAACGAACTCTGGTACGCAATTTAACTATTCTGCTTTGAATTAAGTCATTTTAACGTTATTTTTTGTGCTGACTGATTAGAAACTTGAAGGTCAACTAAAGTATCAATTTTTAAATTTTTTAGTTCGTTAATTAAAGAATCTATTGACATATATTAATAATTGAACCTTTATAGGCTAGGTATTTACTGCATGAACAAATTAAATAATTTTATATTACTGATTACTCACAGAATAAATAAGGCAAACTTGAGCATTCTCTTGACTGTAACTATAAGGACGAAACACCTTCTCTGTTGAGTTTCCGGAGTCCTAGTTTCCGGAGTCCTTGCAAAGTTGAACGATGCTGGTTTCAACTTTCGTCGTCTTCCGTCTTGAAGAGCTTCGATGATCTTCAATAGATGGGTTTCACGATTTTTAGGGAGCCTCTCCACTTCTGACACCTCCAATCACCGATTACAACGGTTCAATATCTAGTTAATGGTTGAATCGAAAATAAGACGCGTTCGACACGCGACAATTCTAGATTAGCTACAGACTGCGCCAGAAATATATTCGATACTCGAAATTGCTTTTTTAAAAAAATTATTTGCACAACTAACTAATTTTATTAGATATTTTTAAGTTTACAAGTGAAAGATTGGCAATGAACTGAGCTACAAAAATATAATTCATCATTGACGATGTTATGTTACTTACATTATTTGTAATCACTTATCTTTGACCGTTTTTATTATTTATCCAAATAAATTTCGAAAATTATTTCACATTCAATGTTTTGTTGAATGAAGGAAAATTATCGGCCTACACCAATTAGATAAAATAGAGGAGGAGTACTACTCGATTTAATTAAAATTATTCTCTCCGTTCTCCTATATTCATTTCACTCTCTTTTTTAATCATCAATCAATTCAAAATTACGGCAGTTGCTATGGGGGATCCCTCTGGAGTAATTTCCTCCTTTACGTGAGACTTACCTACGCGCCATTCTTATTAAGGACATAATTGCATTGGTGCTTACTTAAATTGACTGTCCCTGTCAAATCGGAACATTATGGCTCCTTCCTTTGTTAGAAATTCTTAGAAATTATACCCTCCTTTATCGGTTTCACGTTAGTTGAACAACAGGAGTATTGAATTTCATTGTAATTAGACAGCTGAAGGTACCGGTGCATAAATAGGGTTTGGTGCAATGTTTTATCGAGTGGAATATGTTAACATATAAAGTCAATGCCCTTTATCACTAAGTACTTTGGAATGAATAATAATCATGAAAAGTGATAACTATTTTGACGTTCTAGACTATTTGCTGAATAATTATCACTTTTGCAAAAAATGATGTATTAAAAAGTGAATATTTTTTGTCACATTCACCTTAGCCTACGCTGTTGGTTTCTATATACGAGTCTGATAAAAAAAAATAACCGGTATTTTCAATTTTTTCAAATAGTATTTATTTATTCATCAATAACTATCTTGTCGTCTTCAAAGTAATCCCCCTCAGATATAATACACTTATGCCAGCGTTTTTTCCAATCCTCGAAACATTTCTGAAACGCGCTTTTTGGTATCGCCAACAGCTCCTGTTTCGATTTTTCTTTTATCTCCTCAATCGTAGCAAAACGCTTTCCTTTCATCGGTGTCTTCTGTTTTGGGAAGAGGAAAAAGTCAGCGGGGGCCAGGCCCGGTAAATACTGTGGTTGAGGTATGATAACGGTTTTGTTTTGGCCAAAAACTCACGCACAAGCATCGATGTGTGAGCTGGTGCGTTATCATGGTGTAAAATCCATGATTGCTTTTTCCACAATTCTGTGCGTTTCTGAAGAACTGCTTCGCGCAAACGGCGCATAACTTCAAGGTAGTACATATTCCTTATTGACCGTACGACCTTGTGGCAAGAATTCATGATGCACCACGCCATTGCAATCGAAGAAAACAGTGAGCAAAACCTTCACATTTGACCGAATTTGACGAGCTTTTTCGGCCTTGGCTCTTCTGGACGCTTCCATAATTGAACTTGTGTTCTGCTCATAGTAGACTCGCCAAACGCCACAGTCAACATTTCAAATGTCCTTGCGCATTTAATTTCATTTTTTACACAAAACTTAATACAGTTTCTTTGATCCATTTTTTCGAATAGTAAAAAATCGAAGAGCACATCAAAACACGACTAACCTTTTTATCTGTCAAAAACAAACTGACAATCCAAAATGGCTGATATTGCCAACATATATAACAGACATGTATACCAACATAACAGAAAAAAATGCGAAAATCGAACATACGTAACTCAAAAATTTGAAAATAACGGTTATTTTTTTATCAGACCTCGTATTTGATGATTATTTGGAAACTCTTAGGAAAACTAAATATCATTATTCCAGTTATATCAAAAGTTCAGTAAAATTTTGTTATTTTAAATAGAACACCCAATATATTATTATGTATTTCAATAGAGCTACTAAACACAGATATAAGACAACATGGCGGATTACTTAGTAAGATGGGGCAGACAATGAAAAAGAAAACGGTCCGCTCATGTAAAACGTATGGAAGAAAAAAGTCTCCAACGTTTAGCCTTAGAATGAAACCTAGTAGGAAAGAGACTACCTGGAAGACCACCCAAAAAATAGGACAGTTTGCAATCCATATCTCTTTAAATAATGCAGAGACAACCTGAAAATTTAGAGACTGCCAAATCACAATAAAGAAAAAGAAGATAGAACTACTCTCGGATCTTCTCTCAATATTAGGTTTTGCTACCTTATATCCAGTGTCTTACGAGATATGAATAATTTTATTACGAAACAGTTCCGATTTGAAAAAATAAACATTTAGTTTGATACAAAAACCTCCTTACTATTATCTTTCTCGTTGACATTTTCAGGATAAAATAATTAATGTGAGGTACTTGAAAATTTCTCACCTTCCTTAAAGTTCTTGATGAAAGTTAAAGAGCAGTCTAAATTCATTGGAAAGAAGTAAATTTTTTTCTTAAATACACGTTTCGACTAAAATTGTTTAATTCACAAAATGTTGAAATTTTATTGATACAGACAATATCAAATAAATTTGTATTAGTGTTTTAAATGAAACTCAATGTTTCTAGCTAATTCCACAATATAATAAAAAATGTTGAAAATTCTTTAAAATTGACAATTGTTCCGATAACTGAATATCATCGTCAGAATGACAGAAGTTACATTTCATTTGATGCCTACCTGATGTTTAGTAGTTATTTTTGGCTAGACCAAGAAGTGACACATACCTTGTGATTGACTTAATATAAGTTAATAGAAAAAAAAAGATGTGATTAATGTGAGGTACTTGGAAATTTCTCACCTTCCTTAAAGTTCTTGATGAAAGTTAAAGAGCAGTCTAAATTCATTGGAAAGAAGTAAATTTTTTTCTTAAATACACGTTTCGACTAAAATTGTTTAATTCACAAAATGTTGAAATTTTATTGATAAAGACAATATCAAATAAATTTGTATTAGTGTTTTAAATGAAACTCAATGTTTCTAGCTAATTCCACAATATAATAAAAAATGTTGAAAATTCTAAAAAATTGACAATTGTTTCGATAACTGAATATCATCGTCAGAATGACAGAAGTTACATTTCATTTGATGCCTACCTGATGTTTAGTAGTTATTTTTGGCTAGACCAAGAAGTGACACCTACCTTGTGATTGACTTAATATAAGTTAATAGAAAAAAGAAGAAGATGTGATATTACAAATATTGAAGCTTATATATTATTAGCCCTATGGTGATATCCTGGATATCATTTTTCCAATTAAGATCTGTATAACTGTGCAATGATATAGAAAAGCAGGAAAACTATATCTGCTGATATTTACAATTATCACTTAAGAAGACAGTTTAATAGTGGAAAACTCCCTAGATTTATCTGTTCATTGACGACTTCATATTGTGGGTTTCTTAAGTGTCTTCTAATTTCCAGCTCTTCAAGGAAATCCAGTTCTTGTTTCTTATCACAAGTATGTAGTACTTCTAGTTCTGTGTTAGGTGTCAATGAATGGTTGGTGTCAAGTAGATGTTTTGCGTAATGTGATTAATCTGGTTGTTTTAATCTGTATGCTCGTAAGTGTTCACTGTATCAGATTTCAAAATTTCTAAGGGTCCCACCCAAATACACTCTGGACATTTGAGTTTATATATACCTGATTTCTTTAATGTTGGTATTTTTGTTTTAACATTTAACAATTTTGTACTTACGTTACTTTCTGTTTTAAAAGAAATTGTTGTATTCGTTGCTAAAGATATTATCTCTGAAATATTATTAGAAATATTTCCTGCATATGTGATTGTTTTATTTGCTTTTATTTCTTCAGTTTGTTAAGGAAATATTAGTTGTAATGCCACTTTTTCGTCTTTTTCATTATTTAGCTAATTTATCATATGTAATGGATAACCATTGGATGTTGCTATTTGTCTAATTGTATTAATGTCTCTATCAAAATAACATTTGTTCATAGGAACTGAAAATGGTGACGATGATATTCAGTTATCGAAACAATTGTCAATTTTTTAGAATTTTCAACATTTTTCATTATATTGTGGAATTAGCTAGAAACATTGAGTTTCATTTAAAACACTAATATAAGTAGATTTCCAGTCAATTTAGTTAAATTTGTATTAAACAAAATGTCCAATATTTTCATTATTTATAAAGATATAGTGTGACAAATCAAACACTTTTTATAATAAAATTGGTCATATTACGTTAAACACGCGATGTAAGGTAGCAGAACCCTATATTAATAGAATCCCGAACAAAAGCTCTTCTAAATAAACAATAATATATGAGGTGTTCTATTTAAAATGAGGTATTTCTATCAACTTCTGGTATAACTGGAAATGGTAGAAATCTCTTAGGTATTATTTGTTTGAGAGCTTGTTTTGCAACGAAAATCAAAAACTATACGCAGCTTAGTACTGGCGTTTGTTAACGTTTGTATCTCATATATGTGATGCACATATATGAGGTACATTTGTGATCTGATGTGTCATTTGTGAGATCAAGAGATATTTATACTTAGCGTGGCCTAGGTCAACTAATCAGTGATGAATTTTTTATACGCTTTAAATAACTCTGGGTTCTTTTCAATCTTCCTTTCAACAGGGATAGATCTGTTTTTTGCTTGGGTAAACGATTCGTCTAGGGGTGAATTAGGGGGTTAGTCGACATGGTATCTTCCAGTGCCCATAATTTGGGTAGCGGAAGTAAAAATTGTTTCAGCCAATTCATACTCCGGAGAATAATGAGGAGGAGTTTGAATATCTTCTTGATACCAAAACTTTTCGAGCATCGTATCTAATCTATCTTCGAGAGGAGAGAGGCTTGCACTAGTTGTGGAGAAAGTGTAAGAAAAAAGTGATGGAGAGCTTTTTTGAAAAATTTAGTCAATACATGTGGATGTGATCGTACCACCTAATATCCATCCTAAATGAGTGTCTACGAGAGTGGGACGGTTTCTGCCTAGAGGGATAAAACCTCCCTTGAGCAAAGAGTAATATACGTCTGCACCAATTAGTATATCAATCTCGGATAGTAAAAAAAATCATCATCAGCTAATTGATGTACGAGAGAAATCAGAATATCCAATTTTCGTAGATCAATTCGAATTTGGGGTAAAAATTGCGTAATGTTTTCTACGACAGCAGGGCCGCCCAGAGCTGGGCAGGGGCCCGGGGATAGAGTCTCATCGGGCGAGGGAGGGGAGGGCCCACATTAATTCGACAGAAAATAGGACAAATACAAATAGGGGTGGTCCCCGGGGATTTTTACCACCTTACCCCCCCCCCCCCCCCCGTCTCCGTCTGGTCGACTAATCAGAAAGGAAGAAATAACTTAACAATCTGACAAGGGGAATGCCACTGTTATATTAAAAACCGAAGATTATAAGTAAAACATAAATAACTTTATAGAATCTAGCGATGTCTTACTGCATACCCAACAAAAAAATTTTCTAATATTCTAAGAGGAATTGGGAATAATTCAAATTACCTTTTAAATAATTATGAACATAGAAACATCATAAATAATGATCATCAGTTTCCACAATTATATGAAACAGTGAAATTACATAAAATATCGAAACCAATTATAATTTCTTATATGAATACTCTAATCCCTAATATATTAACAAAAAAACTTAACAATATACTTAATAATTACGGATATATATCTCAATTTAAAAGTCAATAGAACTAATAAAAAAATTAAAAACATTCAACTTACAAGATAACTCTAAACTCATTTCCTTTAATGTTACCAATATGTTCACTAAACGAATGTCTAACAGTTCTAAGAAAATTACTAGAAGATAAAAATGTTGATCCAGGAATAATATCAGATATACTTAATTGATTTGATGTATGTAATAATCAGATTTATATCACTTTTGACAATAAGGTATATTTTCAAAATGAAGGTTTACCAATGGGAAGCCCTATATCACCAATTTTGACAAACATTTTTATGGACAGTTTAGAAAGAAAGATGTAGATGGCATATTAGCTTGTTCCATAAGTAGTGAACGACAGTTAAATGCATTTTTCAACCATATTCATAGTTTATATCCAAAAATTGAATTTACATTAGAAGTTGAAGAAAATAACTCAACAAATTTTCGTGATTTAAAAATTCAAAGAGTTGATCTTGTACTTGATCATTCAATTTACAGAAAAACAACACAGGCTGATCCAATAATCCCATGTCACATAAATTAGCAGCATATATTTCAATGATACATAGAGCATTTTCAGTACTTATGAACAAATATAATTTTGATAGAGAAATTAATAAAATTAAACAAACGGCAACATCCAACGGTTATCCATTACATATGATAAATAAATTACTTAATAAAAAATGGGAAAAAGTGGCATTACAAATTAATATTTCCTAAACAAACTAAAGAAATAAAAAATTAAAAAACCATCACATATGCAGGTAATATTTCTAATAATATATTTAGCAACAAATACAACAATTTCCTTTTAAGCAGAAAGTAATTTGAGTACAAAATTGTTAAATGTAAAAACTAAAATATTCCCATTAAAAAAGTCTGGATAAATCTAGGAATTCTCCACTTTTAAACTGTGTTCTTAAGTAACAATGGTAAAGATAAGAAGATATAGTTTTCCTGGTTTTATATATCATTGCACAGTTATTCTGATCTTAAATGGGAAAATGCTATCCAGGATATCCCCATAGGGTTAATAATATCTAAGCTTTAATATTTGTAATAATATTTATAATATAAGTATATCCCCATAGGGCTGATAATATCTATGCTTTAATATTTGTAATATTAGGATATCCCCATAGGGCTAACAATATCTAAGCTTTAATATTTGTAATATCACATCTTCTTTTCTCTATTCATATATATTAAGTCAATCGCTAGGTCTTCAGAAAAAAGGGCACTGTAATAAGAAGATTAGTCATTAGATTAGATTTCAATCTAAGAAGTTGTGTATGCACTGCGACTCAAAAAGATCTATTATATCCCCCCTTGCTCCAGCTGGGCATGTACCTTTGAGTAGGAAAGAGAGGGGACTCGTAACGCTGTCAACTATTGTCATACCAATGCCCACCAAGTCATAAACTTAATTGTCGTCCCATATGATTATTCTAAAGGACTAAAATTTTGATTTTAGAAATTAATCTTTATACATGGGAAATTTAAAAATAAAACTATATTGATTTATTTAACTTATATCAAATTTGTAGGCATTAGTAATCGCAATTATGATCTTTTGGGGTTAGGAATTCCGAGAAACTGAACAATAAATTCGTTAATTTTCAATGAAAAAGTTTCGTAATGTCTTTTCTATTAACATAATTGAATTTATCATGATATACGTTTTAATTCACTAGTGGGGTTTTATGATTAAAAGCTTATTTTTTAAGATATAAAGAAAAAAGTAGCTACCAAAAAAATAAGTTAGAAACAACTTACCTATGAAACGAAATTGCAGGTTCTTTCTTTCTGCTAGAACTCTTACACTGGTAAGCACAACAATTAACCATCTTAACAAAATCAAAAGTCCACTTTAAAATCACTTTAATCCCTCAATAATCGCAAAAAACTCTCTGGCGTTCACTATAGCGTTGACCACCAAAAAATGGCGCCGGTTTTAAAATAAGTATTCAAACTGACAACACAGCTTGCATAGAGAGTTACGCGTCCCCTCTATTTCCTAGCCTAAGGCATGTACACTACAGCTCTTTATACAGTGCCATAGTATTAATGAATGCTATTATTTGGGACGGCTTCGGGACGTTAATTCTCCGCTATCGATGTCGGTTAACCCGAATACCCGAGCACGGGTTTTTGCTATCTCGGCGCAGATCGAGATTATCTGCTTCGGTCTTTCGCCCTCTTCCCCTCAAAATATACAGTCGTCGGTGTTTGTCATTTTCATTCTCACGAGGTGTTCTTTAAAGTGGCAGTGTCCCATCATGAACCCCGTGAGGATGTGTAGGCTGTTTTTACTTAGGTTGATATATTTATTAGACCTTTCACGGTCATAGCTTCCGAGGAACAATCTCGAATGTCTAAGACCCGATATAGGCTCCCATTCGAGTTCGACTGAGGTTCTCTATTTTCTTCAGTTCTGTTTTTAGGTTATTACTTCCTGGAAAACAAAACGGTTCTGGTCCGGTGAAAGTGGTCGTAGCTCCCTTTCTCGCCAAATTGTTGGCTTACTCGTTCTCCTGTATACCCCTGTGTGCTGGCATTTTGCTTTCTTTGCCTAGATTATTTAGTGTCTCTAGATATTCCTCGGCCGACTTCGATTTGATTATTTGTGACTTGGTCGCTCTTGTGACCGCTTGACTGTCGGATAAAATTGCTATGTCTCTCTTCCGATAGTTTCTATCTAAAATGAATTGTGCACACCTTTCAATGGCTAGAACTTCCGCTTGGAAGGTGCTAGAGTCGATTTCTATTGAATCTGTAATAAATGCGAATATTAAAAAAGGGTAATTCACATCAGTAACTTCCATAACACACGGTAAAATATATGTTTTATTTCAAATAGAAAAAACTAGAACTCGACATATTTTTGTTTAGCATAAATGAGACAGGACCATAACGTTTCAACAAATGTAAATCACGAAATCTAGGTTAACATAAACTATTGTTGTTTACACAAACGGTTAGTTAAAAAATCGAAGGCCATCTAAAACAAAATACGCAACCCTTTGCAAATCAGCAGAAAAATCCCGAAAAATTTGGGGGAATAATAAAAAGTCAGTTCAAAGCAGACAGAACGCGAAAAACGCGAAGGAAAAAGCTATTTCCCTACCACGGTGACGGGTGTCAGTCCATTTTTGAGTGTTCGTGGGTTTATCGGCAGACTTTCTCTCTCCGTTGTGTTCAGGGCGTCAAAACGATACTCAGATATCCTTGACAGTGAAAACTGTCCCCCTGGAACAACACGGAGTACTCTTCCCGGCCGTTAACCAACATATCCCGACACCGTGTGTTAGAAATTTAGCGTCTCCGCCGTTCTAGATAATTATCGCGAGATCGCTATATCGAAATCAGTCAGCAACCAGAGAAGGGAGAAAAGAAGTTTCCATACCGTAAGTTTCTGAACACATCTAAGATTAATTGGGAATTTTTTTTAGTGTGCGCTGCTCTAACTTTGATATAGATAATATAGATGTTTATTTAGATAGAACATATAACCTTTTTTTATTTTGTTATTGGATAATTTCATAGGTTCAGTTAAATCGGTAGGTCCTGGCTCATAATTTGTGCACCGATCATTTTATAGATATGTATTTATTGTGGGGGATATTATAGTAAGATTATACACACGATTAGTAGAAACGATTCTTTTTGTTTATGTAATTTAACAGGATTTAGATATTTTTTTTTGTCACACAGTTCTCGCCCACCCCGTTGACAGGTGGTAGGTAAAAAATAATTTGAAACGAGGCCAGTTGTAAATTTATAGAGTGCACCGGGAACGTATGATTCTGTCTCCGTAACCCGGTTAGCGTATAATTTTTTCACAGCAGTTAAGTAAATTTTTCTTGTAGACTCGGTCATTTAATCCTCGATAACAAATAGAAAGAATTTATTTTGTTTCGCGTGGAAGCAAATTTGCAACACGAAACTTATTAGTACGTACAGAACTGTTTATCGCTAATATTTTCAAATCAGCAGAATTCATTTTTTCCATTTTTTATTAACTAGAGTACATTGACAATGGCCATAAAAGAAATTAGCACCGATCGACTAGTATTTCTGTAAATAGACACGTTTTCTCGTATTATGGTAGGTCACTCTAGTCGTAGACATTATATATTTCAGCGAAACTAGTACGAGATGGAATCATAGGGTCCATTCACATATTGAAAGTTATGAATATAAGTGTATAGCATTTTTTTGGTCATATTTATATAGTGAAATAAATATATATTTTTTTTCTATCATTTGTTGGTACCGAAATTTATTCAGTTCCCTACCTCGACTTTCCCTTTAGAGTGAACAGTACATTAGATACGAGGCTGGACAAAAGAATCAACTCTGTTCTGGCAAGGGAATTACCCGTTTTAAGACCAGGACATCCCCGCCTAAACCGGACTTACTTTTGTTATTTCACGCTCGGTTGTAATTATTTCAAATGGTGACAGCGGACCCGATATAAAAAGGGTCTAGTTATTTCAAGTGGTGACAGTGTTACTGGGTCGATTATTAAAGTGGTGACAGCGGTCTCTCAAATTGCTACGAAGTTGTAGTTCAAATACCAAATTGTTACAAATCGGAGTATTTGGTTCTTGGTCCATATAATCATATCCACGTTCTTATTGCGATTTTGGAAGCATCATTATATCAACTTTTTTGACTGAGTGAATAGTGTCGTCCTTCCAATTATTTTTGTGGCTCAGCAATATCGAGAAGTTCGTCTCAAAATTACTTGTTTATGGTAAATAATCGCTGGTAGTTCTAGGAGGGGGATTTTTCCACCACAAGCGTCTTCCATTCTCTTGAGTTTAGAATTCTTCCTTTTCCTAATCCACATTTGACCATCCTGAACATAGACGCGTTGGCATGTCTTTCTATGATAATATGCGGTGGAGTTAAGTATGATAATTACCATGCTGCCGTTGGACAGGGCTTCACGGTTTCTGTGAAAATTAGTGATATAAATTATATGATGGAAGTACTGGGTGTCCCAAATTGGTATCTTTTGCAGGGTATACCGCAAACTAGAGGATCAGGTGCTCAATAATGGAATATAATACCAAATTATGTTTTTTTATATGGGACACCCTATATATGTTGACATATTTCGTTTCCATTTTTAATTATCTTTCACCTGATATAACATATGACATATCTATTTTCAGTGGTTGGAAATACAGCACGAATAAAATGTTTGCAATTGACGTCACGTTCCAGACACTTAAAAATGAAACACCCAGTAACGTAATTTAACATTTTATTATGAGAATCTAAACCGTGTCAGTTTTGTTTGCCAAAAATAAAGTCAATCAACTTAAAAAATACGAATACAAAACTTGTGGTTTAAAACCGTATAAAAGACAAGTTGGTATTATATTTCATTAGTCAGACCCCCTCAAAAAATTTTGGCGTGCCACTCAACTCTTCCATAATATATCTATCAAAAGTTTTTAATATTTTTCTTAATAAAGAAGTTTTAGAACTCTGTAGTTTTCGACACTTTTCAACAATATCTCTAATTAAGGGACCTATTAAACATTTGATTGGGAAATCGTTATTTTAACAAAAAGTTAAGTCATAACACCTTAACTACTTTTTTCTATCTCCTCTAGTTTGCGGAATAACCCTGCAAAAAATGCCAATTTGGGCACACTATACAGATATGAAAGTACAATCAAATATTCCCACGTTCATAATATCACCATATTGTCTATTGAGTAATGTCTCAATGAAACTAACTGTCTCGACCCTTACTTTGTGGAATCTACTCATATTAGCCACTTTTTCCTCTTTTTTACTAATTAGTTCATTGTAATGGGTAACCGTTGGATGTTGCTATTTGTTTAATTGTGTTAATCTCTCTATCAAAATTACATTTGTTCATAGGAACTGAAAATGCTCTATGTATCATCGAATTATATGCCGCTAGTTTAAGGGATATGGGATGATTGGAACTATATGGAATAGTCACATCAGTGTGTGTTGGTTTTCGGTGAATCGAATAATCTAGTACATTATTAACTCTTTGAATATTTAAATCAAAAAATTGATTGAACTATTCTCTTCAACTTCTAATGTAAATTTAATTTTTGGGTGTAAATTATTAATGTGGTTGAAAAATATATCTAATTGTCGTTGACTACCCATATAACAAGCTAATATGTCATCTACATATCTACACCAAAATAAAACATTTTTTGAAATACTACTTTCAAAGATTTTTCTTTCTAAACTGTCCATAAAAATGTTTGCCAAAATTGGCGATACAGGGCTTCCCATTGGTAAACCTTCATTTTGAATATATATCTTATTGTCAAAAGTGAAATAATTCTGATTAAAACATACATCAAATAAATTAAGTATATCTGATATTATTCCTGAATTAATATTTTTATCTTCTATAAACTTTCTTACAATTATTAGACATTCTTAAGCAGGAATTTTAGTGAACATATTAGTTACATCAAATGAAATAAGCTTAGAGCTATCTTGCAAGTTGAATGCTTTAAATTTTTTGATCAGTTCCATTGAATTTCTAATTGAATGTTTAGTAGTATATCCGTAACTATTAAGTATATTGTTAAGCTTCTTTGCCAATATAATGTTAAGAGTATAACCATAAGAAACTACAGGTCTAATTGGTTTCGTTATTTTATGTAATTTAACGGTTCCATATAATTGTGGAGAATGAGGATTCTTATTTATAATGGACCTCTTTTCGTAATCACTGAAAAGATAATTTGAATAATTAACAATATCTCTAACATTAATATTAACAGACCCAACAAAAAAGTTTGCTAATAATGTTAGAGATATTGTTAATAATTCAAATTATATTTTCAGTGATTACGAAAAGAGGTCCATTATAAATAAGAATCCTCATTCTCCATAATTATATGGAACCGTTAAATTACATTAAATAACGAAACAAATTAGACCTGTAGTTTCTTATGTTAATACTCCTAATAATATATTGGCAAAGAAGCTTAACAATATACTTGATAGTACGGATATACATCTAAATATTCAATTAGAAATTCAATTATTTCTTTAGATTGCTTAGGAAATATTAGTTGTAATGCCACTTTTTCCTATTTTTTACTAATTAGTTTATTTATCATATGTAATGGGTAACCGTTGGATGTTGCTATTTGTTTAATTGTGTTAATCTCTCTATCAAAATACCGGTGTGAAGATAGCAGCCAATTTTAGCTGCAAAAATATTGGGAACTGCTCAATTCGCGGTTTCAGTGGCGTGCAAAATATTTATTGAATCGAAGTCATTTTTATAACAATTTATATTCGTGTAGAGGACACACTGTTCATAGGAAATTTGCTTACGATGGGGAACAATGGCTGGAACGTCACCCGTAAAACTAGAATGAGTTGTAACTTCCAAAGGAAACGAGAAGCCAAGTTAATAATTGGAGGGTAGAAGCAATATTATGTTGAAAACACTCTGTTCAAAGGAAATTTGCTTACGAAGGGGAACAAGGGTTGAAAAGTCACTCCCAAAACTAAAATAAATTATACCTTCCGAAGGAAACGAGAAGCCAAGTTAATATTTGGATGGTAGACGCATTATAATCTTGAAAACACTCTGTTCAAAGGAAATTTGCTTACGATGGGGAGCAAGGGTTGAAAAGTCACCCCCAAAACTAAAATAAATTGTAACTTCCAAAGGAAACGAGAAGCCAAGTTAATATTTGGAGAGTAGACGCATTATAAACACTCTGTTCAAAGGAAATTCTGATGTGACTATTCCATATAGTTCCAATCATCCCATATCCCTTAAGCTAGCGGCATATAATTCGATGATACATAGAGCATTTTCAGTTCCTATGAACTAATGTAACTTTGATAGAGAGATTAACACAATTAAACAAACAGCAACATCCAACGGTTACCCATTACAATGAACTAATTAGTAAAAAAGAGGAAAAAGTGGCATTACAACTAATATTTCTTAAACAATCTAAAGAAATAAAAACTTATAAAACCATTACATATGCAGGAAATGTTTCTAATAATATTTCAAAGATAATATCTTTAGCAACAAATACAACGATTTCTTTTAAAACAGAAAGTAACATAAGTACAAAATTGTTAAATGTAAAAACAAAAATATCACCAATAAAGAAATCTGGTATATACAAACTTAAATGTCCAGAATGTAATGCTGTCTATTTGGGTCAGACCCTTAGAAATTTTCAGATCCGATACAGTGAACTCTCACGAGCATACAGATTAAAACAACCAGATAAATCCCACTACGCCAGACATCTACTTGACATCAATTATTCATTGACACCTAACACAGAACTAGAAGTACTACATATTTGTGATAAGAAACAAGAACTGGATTTCTTTGAAGAATTGGAAATTAGAAGACACTTAAGAAACCCACAATATGAAGTCGGTAATGAACAGATAAATCTAGGGAGTTCTCCACTTTTAAACCTTCTTCTTAAGTGATAATTGTAAAGATCAGCAGATATAGTTGTCCTGGTTTTCTATATCATTGCACAGTTATACTGATCTTAATTGGGGAAAATGATATCCAGGATATCCCCATAGGGGCCATAGGGCTAATAATATCTAAGCTTTAATATTTGTAATATCATATCTTCTTTTTTCTATTAACATATATCAAGTCAATCACAAGTTAGGTCACTTCTTGGACTAGCCAAAAATAATTAAACATCAGGTAGACATCAAATGAAATCAAATCATCAAATGATAATATCGAAACAATTGTCAATTTTATAGAATTTTTAACATTTTTCAATATACTGTGGAGTTAACTAGAAACAGTAAGTTTCATTTAAAACACTAATGTCTCAATATTTATTTCCCAAACAAACTATAGAATAATTGATAAAATGATGTCCTTACTTCACTTCTTTTTGGCGCTCGCGGGATTGCCTTTAATTGTCATTTTCTTAAATATTTTAGTTGTATAACATTATCTAATGCGTCTGATTAGTAGCAAACTTTTAATTATAACCCACTTCTTTACCAATAAAGTGTCACTTGCACCCTCCTGTTGCTCATATCCGCTCTATTACTCCCCTCCCTTTTCAAAAAGAGGGTTCCCGATCAGATGTTATTCAACTGTTCCGTAGCGCGGTGGTGGAATAGTAAAAAGTAAAGCACGTTGTGCCGAACTTCAGCGAACATGCGCCCCGAAAATCGATTCTAGTGAGACGCCAGACTTTCAGTGCCTAACAGAAATATTATTGAAGAAGAGAAAAAAAAACAACTCACTACAAATCTAGAAGTGATTTTGACAAGTACGCTGTGATGCTAGTGGCGATTGTAGTTAACGATAACGTCAAGATTCCAGATAATTTTGGTATGTGTCATTTGTGCTTTTTCTTTGTTTTTATGTCATCGTGTCATTGTCATTGTAGAATTGATAATAATTAAGGATGGTGAATGAATAAAGTTATATCATCTAATCTAATATAGGTAATCACATGAATTATTTATTTGAGATTATTGATTATTAATTTTTTATAACAACTTAAATATATATTGACTTGATAAATATATGTTTGGGTTAATTTTAGTATGAGTAATTCCACGAAATTAGTCAGTGAAGAAACACCTGGTCCTCATTATGCGCTTCAAAACGGGCTTGTTATATTTGTAATTAATGAGAATGCAGTTACAATTAAACTAGAAGAACTATTGGATCATATATTTTCCAATTTTTCTTAATGCTAAAAGTGTTTATGTGGATAATTTTTTTCAATATTTGCTGAAACAATGTAACTTAATTTCATTAATGAGAGTTCCTGGCTTCCTTGATGAAAATTAATGCTTGAAAATAATATATTATTTAATTGGTATATAATAGTAATTATTATTCACGAATATGATGTTTACAACATGAGCCGCAAGCAAGTAAATCTTTTGAGTGAATAATAAGCTATAGTTGTTCTCATGCCAGTGTGAAGAGAGTTTTTTTATCCCTTTGAGTGCAAATACCGCCCAATGGTGGGTATATATCTTTAATAAATTAGAGAACTATTACATTTTTTTTCGTTCAAAGTAATAGGAAATTAAAAGTAGCTTGCATACAATATTTGTAATATAATTTTTTCATTTAGCCAGTTAATTTGCATCGCTAAAATTGTCACGAAATATTTGCCGAATGTTGTCAAGAACAGCTGCGCTAAAAATTGGCAACTTATTATATTTACGTATACGACTTTTTAGAGTTCCCCAAACCGTTTCGATTGGATTAAAGATACAGTAATAGGGGGTAATCACAAAAGGATATAACCGGACCTATTGCAAATAGTATCACTGACGTATTTATTTTGGAAGTTCCGGCTCTTTATTATTTTAATTACTTATTTTTTTCTGGAATATTAATATTTTTGTTTTTCATAAAAATTAGAATTTCGTCCGCAAAGATTTTTATTTTTAATTGAAAGCTTCTTAATGATCTCTTAAAATATAATAAATATCCCTTCACAACATTTTTTTCCAAGGAGAACTTCTAATTATCCCATAATTTGTTTGAGAAAAGAGAGAGAGAGAAATTCGAATAGAGTATGTGTTGGATGATAATTGTTATAATTTGAAGTGTTTGTTTTGGTTGTGTGCCCTGATATAGGATTAGTTTCCTCTGCAGGGCTGGATTGATGGTGTATTGGGGGGGATTGTGCGCGTTCGTGAAAAGGTGGTTGGTTGAAGAAGTTTGGGAGATTTGAGTAAGTGACTTAAAAGATATTAGAGGGGGTGGAATCGAGGTTTAGAAGTGGGACTTTCGCTAGAAAGTGTACCGGAGCAAAGTATTCTTAAACAATTTCAACTCGTTGGGGGGGGGGGGGGTGTCGTGTACAGCTGCGGCTGCATTGTTCCCTACGTCGATTGAGTGATTGGTTCGTCGGTCCATTTGGCTAGTGAAAAAATTCATCCTGTTGAATAGATTCACCATGTTACAGGGAAACCGCAGAAAACCTGTAACGTCGACGGGTGGGTAGGGGTGGTTGAAGGGTTTGTCAGAAGTGTTGACATGTGTGAGCGTGTTTAAAGATAATGAGTTGTGTGGTTATATAGATAGAAAAAAGGAATATGTGTAGAGAGATATAGAAGATTATATGTCTGATAGTTACAATGTTTGGTTATCGGATTGAAATTGGGGATTGGTCTAGATAGTCGATGTATATGTCTGGGAGATCATCGTAGGCCGTGGTTAGTAGCCGTACTGGAGGGAATGGGAGCTTCCTCTTGGGTTTTCTGCCAAGCGATCCACGGTGTGAGGAGGGCGTTTTTCGAGATTTCGTTGCCGGATTCGATAGTGCGACTAACGTATGGGGCTTGTAGGGTGTTTAGACGGGACGGAATGGGCTCAATGTCGATATTGGCGTAGACGGTGTTACTGGGTGAGTAGGGTGCCTTGTATTGGCAGTATCTCAGAATTGATTGCTTACAAGATCGAAGCTTTTTTACGAGGTTGTCGGGAAGGGCGCAATAGACGTTTGCTCTTTAGTCAATGATGGGACGGATATATGTCTTATACGTATGGAGTAAGGTGGTTGAATGAGTTCGTCCTAAGCTTCCGCCGAGTATCTTGAGAAGATTAACTCGACGTCGTACTTTATTTAGCGTGTCTGTTAGGTCGGCCATCAAGTTGAAAGTGTGAGTAAATCTCACTCCCAAATAAACGGCTTCCCTACGGATTTCGAGTTGTTCTTCCCAGAGTACGAGGCGAAAGTTCGTAGGTAGAAGTCGCTCGCTCTGAGTGGAAGGGTGTTTAAACACGATGGATTGGGTTTTTTGAGTGCTGAGAGTCACCCGCCATTTCCTGCACCAATTTGAAAATTGAGTCAGTAGATTTTGGGATCGAAAATTGAGAGAGCGAATGTCAGTGGCGGAAATGATTAGTGCGGTGTTGTCCGCATATAGTTGGATATTGTATTGAGGATGTCGTGGAATTGGTGTGTCATACGTATAAAATAAGTATAATAGTGGAGCGAGTATCGAGCCTTGCGGCACGCCAGTTTGGGGTGTGAATTAATCGGATAGGCTGTTTGAGAAAGTTCGGCGAATCCCTTTAAATTTGACGTCACCCGAATACACAATGCCATTGGTCGTGACGTCACGAGGTACGAACTGGCGTCACCGTACGTAGATTTTATACCTGCTTGGGTCTTGGGCTTATTTCTTCTACTTTTAAACTGATCAAACTGGGAACAGTTGTGCAGCAAACGTTTTACTTGGAATTGGAAATCTCTCAGCAAACACACGGCAAGTTCTGGATACTATTCTGTTATATTCACCATGAATCATAATTAAGTTTAAAAAATCATCATTTGTATATCCTAAATGTGCCATTATTATTTTGTCAAGAAAATTAAAGGCAAACTATTATTATACCTTTCACACAACGGCATACAACAAGGTGACTACTAAATATTAACAATAACTGACATTTGTCAGAATATTCCATAGGCGACCTGATAAATTAATTTTTTGTGACAAAAATATATAAAGCTGATTTATTTGAAAACTGCAGGAGATAGGTATAGGGAATAGTAATTAATACATATCGATAGTGGGCCATGTATTCTTCTAAAATAAATAATCACGTACAGGTTGTCCCATTTGAAAAAAAGGAATTACACGAAAATTGTGGATTCCGTTTTTATTCCAATTTTGACAACACCCTGTATAATAAAAAACGTAACTTCACAGTGTAAACGATAAAGCGGTATGTGGTAAATAGGTTCTAAGAAATTTAAACTTTTATTCAAATTACATTAGAGGATATTGAATTTTATGTACATGGTAAAAAAGTGTAATTTTCATATAAAAAACATTACAACTCAAAAACGGTTCAAAATAGGTATGGGGAAGTATTAACAGAAAATCTTCAGAATAACGTGAATATTTCTAAAATTGAAAAATATACAGGGTCTTTCATTAAAAATTACAAAGATATGTGCAACTTCCGGTATAACCGGAAGTACAATGGTGACGGCAATATTTTCATTAAATAGCTCATTATTCAAAACCCCTTCATGCCAACTTTCATAATTCAGATATCTTTATTTCTCGAGATATTTCTAATTGACCGTTTATCTGCCGCACCCTGTATATTATACCTACATGCGGCTTAACCACATGTATTTTGTATTATTCATAACTGACAGTTGTCAAAATATTTACCGGCTAGTAACAATCTCTTTATCTAAAGATGAATTTATTTAATTATGAATTATTATTATACTCTTTTCTCGGGGTGAGTTCAATTCGTTTTCAAAATAATTTATGTAATTTTAAATTATTGTCCAAATTAAATATTGGTTATTATTCTTGTTCTAGATATTTAACCCAGTAGTATCGTGTAACTGTATACTCTCAATTATACAGGCTATTTAATCACGTTCTGACATTTACTATATTTCAATGAAATGTCTGTCACCAATAATCAACAAAATGTCACTGTCGCAAATAATTTTTTTTATTGAATTGAGTTAATTTAATTTCTATAAAACTGTTCCAAATTTATTACAAACGACTTCTACAGTGAGTTAAATTCAAATGTTTATGTATAAATCGAAAAAAAACAAATCCTAGTTTTCCTTTTTTTAACAAATAACAAAATATTATCTATACCAATACAAATTAAAATTAAATACAGTTAAAATCATATTACATAATACCTTCTTCAAAAATTTATCGAAATTGTCACTTTTAGAATTGTTAATTAATTTTATGAATGTCAAAAACCGATCTCAGTCCTGATTTTTTTCAATATCTTCTTCCAATTGTATAATTGTTAAGTACGTATACTTAAATTTCTGATTTTATTTTGAATTCAAAATTTATATTGTTAATATTTAGATACATCTATTATTAATTTTGTTTAAGATCAGATGTTTTTCGTTGAAATAATGCATTATTTAAACCTACCAATAATCTGGAACAAACTCGCCAATAATCTGGACTGGAAAAACTGCAATCTACACTATTTAAATGACTATATTTGACTTTACGAATACTTGGAGAACTCTTGAATTTTGATGTTCTCCGTTCGTTATCTCAAGTCAAACTGAAACTATTTTCTCAATCAACAAAAACATTATAATTTATTTACACCTTTCTTCTTTTAAAAAAAAACTAAATTTGTTTTCTGATCTGTATTATTTACCTTCCATAATTTCTATACAAAATGAGAATTGTTTTTTCTTTTATTATTAATAAATACAGTGAAATCTACTCTTAATTTGAAATTTTTTTTTGCATTATGACATGATTTATCTATTATCTATTATACTCTGTGTAAATAACATCTGAAACTAAATCATGCCAAATTTGACATACTGGGTAAATCAAAAATGTTGAATATCCTATACAATACTGGGTATACCAAAAGTATAGAAACATATAAAACTAAATGATTTTTTTTTTAATTTTAAATAAAAGAACTGTATTAAATGCTCCTGATAAAAGAATAACAATTCGAGTTTTCTATACTCTTATAAATTCATCTTTTAACATTAACCCAATATTACTCTATCATCTTCATAACGTATCTCATTGTTTTCCAAATAATTACTAATCTATTTATAATATACAATATAAACTAATATTAATAAATTACCCTGAAATCCTAGTATAACACTAATAATTATATAATATATCTATTTCTAAAATTTCACATTTTCATTATTCGTTTCTGTGATTTCTATTTTCATTTTCATAATTCCTATTTACATGTCTATAATTTCTTCTATTGTAAAACCCTTGTTCCTATAATTTCTATTTTCATATGATTTTTTTTTATTATTTGTTAATGATAAAATTTCTATTTATACTTCATTTCTACACTGTGTCAGTTATAAAATGCGACATAGGGTTTCCTGTACAAAACTGTCAAACGCGAGCTAACTTTTTTACCAAATAGCGTTCGTGAAAAATAATAACAGATTTGAAAAGATCGTTAAAAAATAAATTCAAGTGCACTTTTAATTTTCTTAAATTATGTCTGGTTTAATAAGAAAATGCATAATTATGTTTATAAAAGTCGTACGCCATTTTTATATCACTTTCGAATACAAACAACCTGGACCGAGATGGCCGAGTTGGTATTTGGTACGTGAAATTTTAAAGTTGAATGTGGAAGGTTCGATCCCACGTGTGACGACGTTTTTCGTTTTTAGTTCTTTTTCCACAATTTTTATCTAAAAAACATCAATTTTGAAATAAAGCAAACTTATTTGATTAAAAATTTATTTAATGAAACGTTCAGAAAATTTAGTATCAATTTTAAAAAGCAAAATCTAGTAGGTAGCCTTCCAAATAATGTCATTTTCATTCATGACAATTTGTAATCTTTGGAGCGAATAAGTATTTTTGAAGCGATTAGATTAGTTATTTTACTGTACTTGTGAGTAATTTCTTGTTTCGTTTGTCGATATTTTTCTACGTTCATTTGTTGTTTTAATTTTAGATTAATTTTTTAATAATTTTTAATTTATTATAATAGTTGTAATTTCATTTAAAATTGTTCGTGTTTTCCCATTATTTAATTTATTTTATTGTTTATATTTTTAGTAGTTTTTAATTCTTATCAGTTAGTTATTATTCATTTTTCTTCTCGTTGTAAAATGCTTACTCGTGAAGAAACTGTGCAAATTGTTCGTATATATTATGGCGGTCACAGTAGTCGCGAATTAAACAATTTTTATTTAATATGTGCAATGGTCAGACTGATGTACCGCATCACAGGATACATCAAATTATTAAACAATTTGAAACAACGTTGTGCCTAAAACCGGAACACCGGCGAAGAAATCGAACAACATTAATGGAGATTGAAACCTTCCTTTTTTTGGCTTTTGTCGAAAACCCTAGGACCACCATTAGACGCGTGGCACGAGATTTAAATGTTAGTATTTTTAAAGTACACAGTGTTCTAAGAAAAAACGGCTTCAAAGCTTACACATTTCATGATATGCAAGAACTTTTTGAGCAAGACTATTTCAATAGACAATTTTTCTGCGAAATTATGATAGACAAATCCAACCGAAATAGGAATTTTTCAATATACATCTGTTTTACCGACGAGTCTAGTTCTGTTTTCAAGAGAAAAACTAACAAACAAAATCAAGGGTATAGGGATACAGTAAATCCATGTAAAATAAATGTGTCTCATACCCAATACAAGAAAAAAGTAAACGAATGGGCCGGCATATTTTGTGATAAAATAATTGATCTTTTCTGCCTAAGTAATAACTTCAATGGCCAAGAATATTTGAATCTTCTCCAAAATGAAATAAGACCCCAAATTGCAAATTCCGCACCTACAAATGTTTCAGTATGGTATCAACAAGATGGTTGCCTGGCTCATTCCAGTAGGGAAGTACGGGAATACCTTGATACTGTTTTCCCAAATACGTGGATAGGTCAAGGGGGTACAATAAATTGGCAGGCAAGATCTCCAGATTTAGCACCCCCCGATTTCTTTTATGAGGTTTCCTAAAAAATAAGGTAGCAGAATATAAAACGGAGACAGAAGATGAATTGAAAAATATTATTAATGAATGTCGGAAAATTAGTAGAACTGTTATTAATAATGTACGGCGGAACTTTTATGATCGTTTTAGCCACTGTTTAGCAGCAAACGAAAAACAATTTGAGCAGTTAATTAAATAAATAAATTTGTAACCTAAAAAAATTGTCTTATTTTAAATATTTCTACTTTAAATTTCTTTTTGGACCAAAATTATGAAAAAAACATTTCAGACACACTGCGGAATCGAACCGCGACCCTTTACGTTCAACTTTAAATTTTGAGTACCAAGTATCAACTCGGCCACATCGGCTCCGGTCCTTAGTATTCCAAAGTTTTAGAAAAATGGCGTATGACTTTTAAAAACATAATTATGCATTTTCTTAGTAAACCAGACCGAATTTAAGAAAATTAAAAGTGCATTTGAATTTATTTTTTAACGACCTTTTCAAATCTGTTATTATTTTTCACGAACGCTATTTGGTAAAAAAGTTATCTCGCGGACAGTTTTGTACAGGAAACCCTATGTCGCATTTTATAAATAACACAGTGTATATCCTTTCCTTACCATGCAATTCCTTTTTCTTTTTCTAGATATCGTTCCTATACTCCTGTATTATTATTCAATTTGCTGTTCTTTTCCTAAACTTGTTTGATTTTCTCTTCGTTTCCTAAATTTCCACTATGTCCTTTTTTTAAAAATCTTTGTTCCAAATCTTACTATTTTCATCATATATTCTTGTTTTTTTTCTTTTTTCCCAGAAATGCACTGAAATTTGCGTTTCAAATTCTTCCATATCATTGATTTTACTTTTTATTATTTTCTTCTCTATCATACTCTAATTCCCTTCATTTCATTTTTAATTATTTTAGTGAAAACTTTTGGATCAGTTATATTCATATTTCTATCAAGTTTTACTCCAAAATCCATATTTTCAGAATACATTTTTCCGCCTCCATTTCGTTTTATATTATCTTCAATTTCTTCTACAGTTTCTTGTAATTTTCTGTTCATTTCTTACAATTCTTTATTGAATATTCTGTCTATACTATTACTTCTTTTAGCACATGTCCCTTTTTGTCTTGCTATACTACGATCTGTCTTTTATTTCCTAATAAAAATAACTTTTATTCACATACTAATTATTCATGTTTTTCTAAGTCAATTAGTAGAACACTAGGGAAAAGCATTTTTTTGTTGTTAGATATGTAAATATAGATTATTTAGAACCACAGGCGATATTTCCGGATATTAAATATTTGATAATTATTTGATTTATGTTATCTTGGGAGGGTGAGGAAGTCGTGCCTCATATATCTGATGCACCTTGGTTTTTTTAGGGTTCTTCTGCTTGTGGGCTAGGGGACATTGTCTTACCTTGGTTAAGATAGACATTATGGAACTTGACTCTGGGTTTGGGAGGCTATAGTAAGAGGCTGCCAGTAGTTTTGTTCGACTTATAATTCACGCCTGGATTAGTGGCGTACTTCATTACCCCTGGCAGTTCAATACAGAGAGCAGTAGGCTTATATGAAGAGGATGTACATAGTTGATGAGTGTCATTAATTGTCTTTTCTTATATAAATTCAATATGTCGAGTTATAGTTTAAGGTGGGGGGTAGGGGGGCATTATTTAACATAGATTTTCAGGATTTCATTAATAAAACTTGATTTAACAGTATGCTGTGTAATTTTATATTTTTATGCAGTTGTCTTTTGCCTTGGATTCAACGCAAGGTACAAACATTTAACACAAGGTTCTCATAGCGCCAGAATTTGTATGGTCTATTTTACGCGAGAACACTTTTTTTGATAACTTTTGGTATATTTATGTGATAAATCTTAAATTTGGCTATTCCATAAAAATATTTTCAATTAATTTTTGGCTTTTAATGTAAATACATTTTATTACTGTGGTCTAGATTGTTACACCATAATACAAATATTCTGAATATGTAAAGTTTTCAGAGGACAGGGGAATATTTTCAATTCATTTTTGGATTTTAATGTAAATACATTTAGTGTTTTAAATGAAACTCGCGGTTTCTAGTTAATTCCACAATATAATAAAAGTTATTGAAAATTCTAAAAAAATGACAAATGTTTCGATAAATCAATAAATAAATAAGTGAATACATTTTATTACTGTGGTCTATATTGTTACAATATAAGTACTATTGGAAACTCATAATAAAGGGAATGTAAGTTAGGTTGTTCTTTTCGTTTTCCCTCACTTTTGTCAAATTCAAGCTGGGAAAGTTTCTTTACGGCTCAGATAAATTTGACTGGCGCCTAACAATAATTTTTTTTTAAATTTCACGTCCCAGATTCGAGACGTTCACCCACTCCCGTCTCCAATTGAGCCACATCTGTTGACATCTGGGACAACCGAAACTTATAATATAAAAAGTTCATTATAAGATAAGGAGGAAATTGGCCTGTAAGATTTAGCTTCGCTTGCGTTTTATCTGGTTTTAGGATCATAACCACCTCAGCTATTTTCCAGACCCTTGCAATATGCTTCAGTTTGAAAACTGCAATCAAATTAGTGAGTTTCACAATGCCTTTTCTTGGTAGTTGTTTCAATATTGCTCCTGTGATTAGATCGTATCCAGGCGCTTTTTTGGATTCAGGTTTGTTTTTATTTAATCGACTACTTATGGGAGTGATCAATTTGATATATTTTTCTGCAGCTGATTGTCTTCCTCCAAGAGAGTTCTCTGTTGCTAGTTCATTAGGTTGGAATATTCCTTCAAGGTGTTCTGCAAATAGAATTGCTTTTCGCATATTATTTTTTGCCCATCTCCCTCTTCTTTCCTAATTGCAGGCGTTTGGGTGATTGGCCTTTTAAGTATTCTTGTTGCTTTCCAGAGTGAGTATTCTGTATTCTTGTCGTCTGTAAGTTCGTTTAGATATGAACAAACTTTATCTTTTTTTATTTTTTGTATTTTCTTTTTCAACTGTTGGGCGAGTCTATTGAAAACTGTTTTGTCATTAGGGTTTCTAGAAGTTTGCAAAAAGCGAATAATACCCAGTAGTCTATAAATTAAATTAATAATCATACTATTACTAAAACAAAACCGATTCACAAATAGAGGAATAAATTAGGAGTACCATGACAACCAAAACTGTACTTAATGTATTAATGCTCAAACTGAGCACCATTTACTTTTTGACTATAGGCACGCCGGTTTGTAAATTCTCTTGTCACATTGGCAATTATTTCTGGTGGAATTCTCTGAATTTCTTGGGTTACTTTCAGCTAATGCTTGCAAATTTTTTGGTATATTGACATAAGGCTTCGACTTCTTCTGACGATTATATTTAATATCGAAATAATTGTCAATTTCTTGGATTTTTAACATTTTTTTTCAATTTATTCTGAAATTATCTAGAAATAGTTAGTTTCATTTAAAACAGTAATTAACAAAAGTGTTATAATTTATTTATTCATATTTTGCTTGTGACCTTTCCCCAGCGTAAACGCAAATGAGATCATACTCAAGTGTTCATAATTATTTATATTTATTATATTATATTGTTTTGTTAGTGTATTTTTCTATAATTTGTTCTAAAATGATTAATAAAAGAGGCGTTGATATAAAATTGATTTCTCTGATATACCATGCTAATTCGACTAAAATATCTGAAACCTTCAAAGTTAAATGTTCTATAAAGAAACAATTACAGGAATAAGTAGCTTAGAACGACTTAGTTCTCATTTTAACATTATTTTCCGGTCAACGCGAACTGTGAGGAATTTAAATGGTTTCCTTGTTTATAGTGAAAAATATTGCTCCAATAAATGATAAGGTAATGAAAAAAGTTTTGAAATTACATTAAAAAAAGTCATCTTTTTTGTATAATAGAAATATAAACAAAATTAACTTGGAATAATCTAAAGGGAATTGAGAAGAATAGAACATATAATCAGAAAAAATAGAGGCACCTAAAATGTATCAAAAAGGTGATAAAGCAAGATTAGCAATAAATAATGAAAACAGTAAATTCAATTAATAATATGCATAACAAATATATAATATTCAAATTTTTCGATATTTATAATTATTTTGTTTATCTTTCCGTTAATTACTGAGTTAAGAAGTGTCTTAGATATTCTTGTAAAAAGTAATGTATAGAGATTATATAATTCCAGACGACAGGAGGTATTAAAAATTATCCAGCCAGATGATGGTTACTAATAAAGATGATAATGTAGACAGCGTTGACATAAATATGTTAATTTTATTATCCCTATTCACTGAATTAACAACTGACAAAGTAGCATATTAAATTTAATTAGTTCTTTAATGAAATAGTTATGACTAAGACCGGTATATTTTTCTGTCTTTGAATCTCTTTTATCAAATGATGAAGTAGGTAATCCATTTTCATTTGTCTCTTTTCATAGTAGGTAAAGATACTTTTTAAATTAATTACACTTTCTCCAAAAAATAACACTAGCTCGTAGTGGTAGACAATGTTTAAAATTTAAAGTTTGGCTTTGTATAATTTGAATCGCACTGGGACGTTCTAAAGTAAACAACAATCTATTTTCTACTTCATGGAGTTACGTGGTAATGTCATAAAGTAGTAAATGATAAATTTATCTATGATATAGATTCGTTTCTATTTATAAAATAACATTTTTTGGACAAAATAAATTGTTTCCTTTCTAAAACTTCCTAAGGTTAATAAATATTTTAAATTAATTTGAATTCTTTATACTGCAGCATACCTGAACTTTTAGTTCGCAATCAGAAGTGGGGATTGCGTTGTTACTGACTGCTTGGTAATTGTATACTTATAAAAACCAAATAGCAGACGTGGCTGTGTCATCTTATATTCAGACTAAGGGCTCTGTGCTGAATAAACACATAAAATGAAACCTTGGTCCACTTCTTCTTCTTTGTCTGCCTTGTCCTTGAGGACGTTTGCGATCACATTGGCCGATTTTATTTTGTTTACGGCAGCTCTAAATATGTGAATTGATTTCATTCCTGATCATTGTCTAAGGTTCTTCAGCCAGGGTATGCGACGTCTTCCTGGTCCCATTTTACCTTCGATTTTCTCCTGAATAATTAGTTGTAGGAGTTGATATTTATCATTTCTCAGAATGTGGCCGAAGTATGAGAATTTTCTTGCTTTTACTAAGTTCAGAAGTTCTTTTTCTTTCTTCATGCGCTGAAGTACTTCTATATTGTATTTTAAAGGTAGCCTATCCGAGGACAAGAAGCCTATATTGTACATTGAGGCATATAATTCATTGTAAATTTATTTATATTCTTGAGTACTCTTTTACATTGTTTTGTAAGCATATTACTCACCGAATTGTTATAAGTAATTTAAAATGAAAATATATGAAATTGCTCTATTTAATTTTGTTTATTCAATAACTCAGAACAACTTACCTTATCGTAGGAGATGAGGAAGTTTTGTTTCTTAAATCTTTTACATTGAAAGAAGAGCCAAACCAATGTTTGTGTTCTAGGCCTACCTTTTTATTGGTTTCAGATGGTTTCTGTGAGCTATCGTGTTTCGAAAAGAAGGTAGTTGGTTTGTCCATCGCTAGTGGTGTCCCTGTCCTATTGATAACTACTTCTTCAAGAGTTATGGGAATATTTGACGTGTCCATCATTGTTTCCATGAAGGTTGACTCGCCTTCATGGATAGGTCTAGTCTCCGTTAAATGTGTGGCAATCGAATCAAACTGAGATTCTTGACCAAATACAGGTAACTCCCCCAACACACTCTTCATTTTTATATAAGTTTCTGTTATGTAGGTCCTCCTTCAGTACCAAAAACACACTTTTTTCCTCGGTAAACTTTCTTTTAAATGTTTTTTTTAGGTTGTCATATTTACTTCTTAAACCATATCTTTAACTTTTAAAGGCAAATGGTCAGTTTTTTTACATTCTAAAACGTCCTTGTGTTTAATGACTGAATCTAAAAGTATATTTACTTCACTGTCTTTAAAGTTTTTGCTTCTATGAGATTGTCCAGAGGTTTTACTTGATTCAGAAGTCATGATAACAGTTAACACTATATACACTAACCTATAGGTTACGATTTCACTTAATTATAACGTTTAAAACTTAATTACCTACGTTGAAATGAAAAACTGTGTGAATTAACTATAATTTACAATAAATCATGCAATATGTTTATGGAAAATCCTCAACAAACATAACCTCAAATCACCACAGAGTCCACTGAAATATGGCAAAAATTACAGATCATGATTGCCAACATCTTTGACGTTTAAACTAAACTAGAATAAAATATTTATAAAGAAACCGAAATTGGTTTGCTGTGGTTTAAAGTTAAATTAGATCAAACTAATCGCGTTTAACTAGATTTTGGGGAAATATTGTTTTCGAAATGTGTAGTTTGTTTTCAATGCTATCTGCCACATAGCCTTCCACGACTCCACTTGACCTCCAGCCCCCGTATCTCTTCAACACTTGGATATCTGCTCCATTGTTGGCCAAGAAAGTTGCTGACGATCGTCGAAAACAATGGCCAGTGTGACTGTTTGGATCATGTAGCCCTAAGTACGGAGCAATTTTTTTTATTCAACGTACAAAGTGTTGGTTGCACCATGCACTTGCCTTGTTTATAAAATATAAATAATCTGCTATGGTCCACATGTTTGGGTCTCAAATTCAAATACTTTCTGTAGAGCTCCATTCCATTTACTCAATCTTCCAATGTAGCTGTAAATATACGTTTTTTTCGTATCATGTAATGTTATCACCAACATACGGATTCTTCTACATCATACGCCATCAATAGTAGTAAGTCTTCCGCACCAAGTAGCGCAATAATCGTCACTACTTTCATAAGTATGAAGCTGTCATCTGGGGCTTGTTTTAAGAAACCTTTCACATTATCCATTGAAAAACTTTTGATTTTTTTGCTAGATAGCCGTTATTGTGACGCTTCAGATAGACCAGCAACTTTTTATAGGGACTGTAGACAAAATAATGTATGCAGCAACATGTGCATAAAGTGTCTTTTTTCACTCATGGAATTGCCGCACTCGTCTGACGGCTCGTGTGGTCAACTTTTTCCATTCGTGAAAAAAAGTACCACTTTATGCACTTGTTGCATAAATTACTATTCATTAGCTACTTGTACATTTTTTGCATTTCTCCAATTACAAAATTATTGTTGATACGTTCTCTAATATTTTTCTCTTGACTTTATTGGTAACAAACTCGTCGTCGCTTCTGATACTGATTGCAAAATATGTTCCTTAACTTCATATCATTTATTCATTTGGAATCAACAATATTTCACAATTTATATTTCTGAATTATAGGGGAAAGTGGGGTAATACGGCGCACCTAAGTCGAATCATTTATTAAATTCACATTTTTTATTGTAAAGTGCTCTAAATTTGGAAAAATGGTAATACAATGAGTTTATTTGATAATAGCATACGTGGTATTTAATAAAAAAAATATCGCGCATCATGTGGGGTTATGTCGCAAAGTGTGATAAAGGACATATGGAAAGTAATTTTAAAACAAAAACCAGAAATAAGAAAAATAAATCTTGTTACCAAAGTTGCACATCGGATATTCTCTTATCTAAAATCAAAGATAAAATAAACGACGTTTCGATTCTTCTTTTTTTTATCGACGCCTATCCTAAGTCGCATGTGTATCCTGCTGCAGACTCCGAACCAGAACATTCTGAATGAACCCATACTGCACATTTTACGCAACGGAACCAATGCTCCCGATTCTTTCCGAATTCACCACATATGACACATATTTCGTTGGCTACAGGAGGCTTTTCTTGAATAGCAAATTCATTGTAGTCTGAGTTGTTGTCATCAGAAAGATCTTCTTTGAAGGATGAATCAGAATTATCATCCGACGTGTCTTCTTTATCGGATTTCACTTTCTTTTTGAATCTTTTCTGTACTTTTACACCTGCACTCACTTTTCGCTTGAGGTTTTTGTTTTGTTTTTCATTTTTCTGGTTTCGCTTAGCTTCTTTTTCCAGGAGAGTAGCTTTCATTGGTGTGGAAGTTCAAATTTCAGATTTTTGCTTTGTTGATGTTTTTCTTTTGGTCACTGCCTTAACTACTTTCTTGGGAATCGGGACAAGATCCGATATTTTGACACCTGAATGTGATGGTAAATTTGCTTTTGATGTCGATGGTGTGAATTCTTCAACAGTTAAAGACGTTGGTGTAGGTGGCTCCTGAGCATCTGCAGAGGTTGACGGTTTTGCTTTCAAAGCATCTAGAGATACCGAGGAAGTGTGTGGAGGAGCTGGATTAAAGCTTCTCTCACGTTCTTCTGGGTTCAAGACAAGTTCTCGAAATTCCTCAGCTGCTGCAAAATCCTCTTCAGTAAACTTTTCTGGGTTAAAAGGAAATATCCCAGCAGCTTTGAATCCTGAGACTCCCTTTTCTATAGTTGCAACCTTCATGTATGCTTGATTGAATAAACGAGCCACGTCATAAACAGTGATCCTTTTGTTGTGTGCAGTCGAAATCATATGAGAGTCATACACAGCCAACAGAGCTTTCTTCAGTGGCCCAAAAAACGTTAGGTCAAGAGGCTGGAGGTGATTTGAAGTGTGAGGAGGAATTGTAAGGAGCACGATGTGATTCTCTCTGCAAAAATTATAAATTTGCAACGAAATGTTACTTGCATGGTTGTCAAGGATAAGTAAAATCGGGTCAGCTTCCGTAGCTTTCACATAATTTTGAAAATGTTTTATCCACCTTAGAAATAAATCTTCATTCGAGAACCCATTGTCAGAACAGGAATAAATGTAACCTGCCGTCTTTTTCTAATTGAGGAGACATCCGTTTCCTCGGATAAATTATCATTGGGGGAACGTATGTCCCTGCTGCACTGACAGCGCATAAGATGGTAATCGTTTGACCTCGTTCAGCTAAAATGGCAACGCCAACTTGTTTCTGTCCCCTTTTCGCATAAACTTTTCCAGACTTTTTCTGCACAGTGGTTATACCAAATTCGTCTACATTAAAGATTCGATTGCTCGGAAATTTGAACTTGGTCAATAGTTTTTCTAGGTTTTTGAAAAACATTCCTACAGCTTCAGAATTAAATGAGGATATACGATTGAGACTTGTACCTTCTGATTGTCGAAGTCTCAGCTCGGGATTTCTCTTTATAAAGCACGACAGCCAACCTTTTCCTGCTATCCCAGACTCCTTGTTGAACGTATGCAGTAGGTGATCAGCTTCTGCGAAGTCAAAAGCTATTCTTCTCAGCTCCCGTGGAGTTACGCCATAGAATAAATTTGCCAACTTCGTGACGTGATTTGCTAACTCTTTTTCTTGTGGTTTCGTATTCGTTTCTTTTATTTTGTGGTGGGCAATATTGCCTCACTGCGCGATATTACCCCCCTTTTCCCCTATTATTTGTTTATTGCGGTTGCTATGTCAACGTTATACTATGATCTGCATTGATTTTTAACTAGAAGTATTTATTTTAACAATTCGGATATTTTATGATTTTATATTATTTCAAGAGATAGAACTGTACTATGGCGAATTTTGTTGATTCGCTAACAAAGTTCCAAAGGTTTCACAGTAGGACCAGCCTGTAAGTTTTGAAACGTTTATTAATACAAAATTTCCACAATTAATCACCAATCCTCGACAAAGGATATTGATCCACTTCTATATACTGGCAAAAGTTACACGATTGTTTATTGCTACAAAAGCTTCAATCAATTGATTACAAAAATAGATTTGTATTTGTTCTTTGGTAATGATTTTATTCCCCTCGCAGTATAATTATTCTCCCATCAATATAATTATTCACCCCGTTCCTGTTCAATATATTTTTTTATACTAGAAGCATTTTCCATAATAAAGAATATCAAGAATAATATTGAAGTTCACTCATTAATCATAAAAACCAATGAACCAAAAAGAGTTTGACTTTTCTCTTTTTTTCTTAATACCACCGTCTCTTTCTGTAACCTTCAGTGTTCAGCTATTCAGCGTTCCCTTTAATTGCGCTCATTCACAGCCAAAACGAAAAAAATAACCAAAAGAACGAAACATGGAGCGTGATTCAATTATTCCGAATTAAAAAATACCGGGAAAATCTTGATGATTTTAATGAGATTATTTCCTATTGTTCGTGTCACGAACGATAAACTCAACTTTCAATAACAAAATTTGGTTTTTGTATTTGCTAAACTACCTATTTTTATTCTTTAGATGGGTATAACTATATTCTATTAAGTGCGAGAATGTTCTGTCTATCAATATACATAATTTCAAGAGAAAAGTATGGAGCCAAAAATTACCATCAACAGTAATTGTAGATTACTAATTAAAACTTATATCAAAGGTTTGTTGTTGATATTAAATAACGCATTAATACACTACTGTATTACAATTTAACAATAAAACCAGAATACTATGATTTTTAAAAATTAACTAGTTCTCCACTCTCAATTATCCAGTCCTTTCTTGTCTTCTGTTATGAATGATTTAGAGATTATGAATCCCAAATACTTAAAACCGACTTTACCTCCTATATTCCTATCTTTTTCTATTTCGAATTTCTTGTTGTTTTTCGCTGTAAGGGCCAGTTATTCTGTTTTAACCAATTCATTTCCAATCCTGCCTTTCTATACGTTTTCTCGAACTCTCTGATTATAAAACTGAGTTATCTGAAAGTTTAGCTGGTCATTTGCAAAGCTCAATACATAAAGTAGAAATTTCGTACAATTCCTATACATGCGCACTCTTCTTACCATGTCTTCAAGGGTTTTTTTGAATACACTTTGAACATAATTGTGGATGTGGAGCAGCCCTGTATCAAACCTTTTATATATTGTGTTCACTGCTACTATTATTCCTTTCTCTAATTTCATATGCCTCGTATCTGCTCACATTTTATTTTGGTGATCTGAGTCATATTTCTCTTTGAGATCTATGTACGAATAATGTGTATATCTATTCCTTGGTCTTCGCTTTTCTATTAATAACTGGAATCTCTTATCTATACGAGATTTCTTCATCGTAAAGCCTGTTTGCTCGTTCCTTGTTTTTTTCTTCTCTGTTGGCTTCTATTCTTTTTGTTCTATTTTTTATGACTCTTTCATAAATTCTGCCTATTTATGAGATCACGCTTAGCTGTTTTCACATACTCTTCGACTACCCTTTTCACAATTCGACGGCATATAGATTTTTGGCCATTCTTCCGTCGTAATTTCTGCATTGATTGCTGATTGAATCATGTTCCGAATATCCGAAGCAATGGATACAATTTTTCTGTTCCATACTTAATTAATTCCGTTGCTATTCCTTCCGGTCCTCCAGACTATTTCATTGGCATCTTTTTTCTCCTAAACTTTTTGCCGACACTCCTGGATTGGCATTTTTCTGGAAGATCTGACATATTGGGTTCAAATGGTCATTACTCATTTGCAGCACTGTTGACGATTCTTTGATTGCTCCAGGACGGGAAATCAACTTGAACATGTTCTTTTTGGTCATTACGTAGATCTGGAATATGGTTCACTCGATCATTTAAATCCTTTACATTGGTTTGAATATCGTTATTCATAATAAAAGAGGCTTTTCCATATTCGTGTCACGGTAACAAATTCTCTGAGATTCTGTTGTTCACCTGAGATCCCTTTTCCAGTATTTCTAGAAGTTCAGCTTCTTGTAGCTGTTTCTCCATTACTATCAGTTTCAGATTCTCTTTCACTGCTCCTCCCAATAGAGTTTGTTTGGCTTTTTCTGCCTCAATTTCCCTTGAAAATCAATGCTTGTGTTTGATACCCTCGAACTTATTCTTTGTATCAAATAGCGGGAAGATGCATTTGATTTTTCTGTCACAGTATTTCTAGTCTCCTCACTGTTCATATCTTTATCATTCGATTGTGATTCCTGTCTATTTATTTCTTCCTTGGAATGGTCAAAATTTCTAGGCCACTCGTAGTTGTCGTCTAGATGTCTGTGTATACCTGCAATACGCATTCTGCTCATAAACAGTCGAAACTTTCTGTGGAGTCTTCCCCAGGGCTGGATAATCTTTTACAATCGAAGGACCAATGTAACAGTCGAGAATTCTTTTTTATATTAAACTTAAAATACTTTGTAACTTGATCAACTTTATTAACACGACAAGTTAAAGTAAAACATTTAAAAAATCAACAATACTCCGCATATAAATTGTTTTGTTAAGGAATCACTTGTATTTTCTATTTTTCCGCTAAACGCATCATTGGCGCATGATTGATAAACCGTCGACGTGCCCAGAGAGTAGTACTTTGTCGACCTTCGCACGGTAAACATTAATTTATACAAACACCGGTAAATTGTTTGGACGAGATTCGGTCAAAAGAGGTGTACCAAAAACGACATCGTCAACCCTCCCAGGCGCCTGGATACGACGGCAAGACAGCTTCATCAGGTATGAGCCTTATATATTGTTTTTATTTATGCGTTGATGATGTGCTATTTTTTTGTTAATTAACTCTTCGAAATACAGTCCATTAGTCCCTTTTCATATTTCCAACCCTTAACATGTTTTAAAAACTTAAATTTCTTATTATTTCTACCGCTCATGAAAATAACAATCCGCTGCAACATATTTAACTATAAACTACACACAACGTCAAAGGTCTTAGATATAGAATGTTTCGATTAAAAATAGTTCTTTTGCTTATTATTGTAAAAAATAACATGCTTTTAGGGAAAAAAGACAATAAATTGATGTTTGATGAAGGGTCCTTAGTATCAATGTTTCTACAAATATTGATATTTACAATATTTTCAGTGAAGTGACGTGAACTCTTTCTTTTAATTTCTGTGGATTGTAATACTAGATCTTGAAATGTCTCTATTCAATCGAGGAAGAATTGCTGCTTTACTCGATGCACAACACTCCAACCATCAGATATCGGAAATTTTGGGCCTTCCTAGATCATCTGTTGTGCGAATTATTTACATATATCAAGAACTTGATGCAGTGGAAAATAGACCACGTAGTGGACGTCATCGAGTGTCTATCGCAAGGGAGGATCGTTTGGTGCAATATTTCCACAAATACATAACGGCATCTCTAAGAGCTCACTTTCAGGGTACGTTTCGCTGTGTTATATCGACACCTACAGTTCGACTTCATTATGCAAATTTACGTGCTTGACGGCTATTAGGGATCTCCACTCTACTTCCTAGACATCGTGCTCTCCGTTTCCAATTGGCGCGAGAATATAAAGGTTGGCTTTTGCCCCAATTGAGATGCGTTTTATTTACAGATGAAACCAAAGTTGTACTGATTAGTGATGACAATCGACAAAAGATCTGGAGAGAACCAGGTCGTCGCTCTCTATCAAAAGGGTATCGTAATGTTCAGGGGTATGCAGACGATTTGGTACTTATAGCAAGGAATAGTAGTAATTTGGATAAAATGCTAGGTGACCTTATCGAAGAAGCAAAAAGCAGAGGTCTGGAGATAAACCCGGAAATAACTAAATATATGCTAGCCAGCAGGGAAACAACAGAGAGTATAAAAGAAATCACAGAACAGAACTACAAGTTTAAAAAAGTAGCAATTTTCAAGTACTTAGGCGTGACGATAAACGAGAAGAACAACAGAAATATAGAGGTGGCAGAAACGGTAAAAGCAGGAAACAAAGCATACTGGAAATGCAGCAAATTTCTTAAAGTTGAACATCTAACCAAAAACACCAAATTGGAACTCTTTAAAGCCGCTATCAGACCCATACTGACATATGCCGCAGAGACAAGCTCCTTGACAAATAAAAACGAAGAAACTTTAAGGAGTGCCGAAAGGAAAATATTGAGGAACAGAAGAGGGCGACTTCAGAACTATGATGAACCATGAAATTAGACAAAAAATGGAAGGACAGGATGTTGTAAAGTTCATAAAAGCCCAACCATTAAAATGGTACGGACATGTACTCAGAAGGGAGCCGACAACAGTAATAAGAAGAATAAGTAATTGGATACCACAAGTAGCAAGGCCAAAAGGAAGGCCGAAGACAAGATGGGAAGATCAAGTTAAGGAAGATATGAAAAAACTGGATATAAGAGATTGGAAAACAGATATAAAGGACCGGAAAAATGGAACAAGATAACAGAAAAAGCAAAAAGACACGACAATCTATAGGAAAAAAAAAGCAAGAAAAACGCGGAGTGACTCCCCGCAAATAAAGAAGTATAAGAGCAAAAAAGAGCGGCCACCACTCTGACAAGAGTGAATAGCCCATATATATATATATATATATATATATAAATATATATATATATATATATATATATAATGTTCTGGAGAGGAACTGTGTTCAACCGCCTCACCCCATTAATTCGCATACCACAAACGTAACGATTTATGTGAAAATTTCGAAGGACAACACCCGACCACATCGCGCAAGAAGAGTTTAGGATGCACTAAAAGCAGGACATATCAGGAGATCGAATTGGCCAGCCAACTCTCCTGATATGAATCCAATTGAAAACATGTGGGATTTTTTTACTAGAGCCAGTCACAATCGTGTCATCCCACCTCAGACTATCAATCGCTTGATTATTTCAATGCAGATATGTTATTGGAACATTGAAGAGGTCATACCGACTATTAGTCAGAGTTCAACATGTTTTATTACTTTTTTTCATTTAATACATTTTGTCAAGAAATTTACAAATTTGATTGTTGTTTTTGATTATATTTCTAGCTGAACTTCGTCAACTGGCGTAAACATTCAACTAGGTAAATAATCTTAATTTGACAAAATTAATGTCGAAATTAATAATTTATTATGTACAAATTTACAAAATGGTACAAAGTTGTGAATGGTGAACTTCGGTGGTTTCAGATCGGAAGACACTTTATGTTTCGATTTGATGAATATTAAAACTAACTTTGTCATTGAGTGTTGAACTCGTTTCGATGAGTATAAAACTTTGTTATCGAGAGTATTGAACTCGCTTCGATGAGTGTAAAAAACTTTGTTATCGAGAGTATTGAATTCGCTTCGATGAGTGTAAAAAACTAACTTTGTTGTTGAGCGTTGAGCTCGATTCGATGAGTGTAAAACTCGCGTCGATAAGTAGTAGAACTGATGAGAGAGAAACTGATTTCTTCACGTTGTGAGACGTGTCAAATAGAAATCTACAAGGGGCGTGTTTACACGTGGATTGGGTTGACCAAACGAAAATAAATATTTCCTATTGGCGAGTATTCATTGGACTCGTCGGGTACATTGACAAGAATCAACAATGGGTGCCTCCAATAGATATTTCTATTGAATACTCCAATAGCAATTGTAACCTTTTTACTCAGAAAGATTATTCAAACATGTCTTTTAAATCTTCCGACCGTCGACCATAAAGTTCACGCAGAAGTGACACTAAATTTAGGGTTTTTACAATACAATAGATAATAGTGTGAAACGTGACATTTTCCTAACTTCTTAACTATAGGATTTCAAACACAATGCGACAAAATGTCGACTTTCATAAATGTGCTATTTCAATGCCCAAACAAAACTATTTACAATTATTGTTGAAAAACATGATATTTTAAAGGTATTTAACAAAAGCTGGAAATAAAGTGTACCTACGCTTTGAATTTACAACAATATAAAAGATCTTATCAATTATGAAACAACGCTAGCAACTAAAATGAATTTACGCTTTAAATATATACAATGACGAAAAGAAGCATACAAATATCTTACATATTTTAAAAGTATCGTAAACAATAAAATTCAAGATTTTATAATCTTGAACAATAGTTCTTAATCTCTTTGTTAGACATTTTTTCATAAATATTCAGTAAACAAAATACTTTTATTGTATTTTTTGTTTTTTTAAGTAACTATTTCTTTAGCGAGACTGAGGGGGTCCAAGATTTTCGACGTTGTGTGTATATTAATTTGTTTACATCATGTTATTTGGGCGCATGGAAGGAAATTATTATATTTACATTTGAAATAGCGGAAAATTTATGTTCATTTCTCATCTATATCTCAAAAACAACAACCAATTCTCAGACTCTATATAAACGAAATCAACTTATATTCATATAAATAAACGCCTCATCATCCGTTTCAATTCAATTCGGTTCTGATTACTTTCGTATTCATGTTTATTTAACTAAGTTACATCAATAGAATTGAATTATCTAGAAAATACCCTATTGCAAAACGGTTTTGACCGAAGTTATACAACAAGAAGCATCCAACAATATATTGTTTTATAGTCATCCAATTTTACTAGTTCAATCGAACGCGTCTTTGATGATGGATTATTATGAATAAATTTTGGATAAAATAAACGACAAATCGATTGGAATGATAACATCTATATTTAATTCCGGTTGCACTGTCAATACATAAATTCTAAACTCTCCAAAAGTTATTCATTTTTAGTCTGGGATCGATAAAAACCAAAGAGTTAGTCTACCCAAAGACATTTATTTTGTTAGTATGTTGTTTGTTACTAATAAGAGGGAAAATATTATGCTTCTAATATTAGTATGAATTTATTATGCAACACACCCCGAATAGTTTTGATGATTGAGTACATATTGACGGGAGAACTATTAAGTAGGTAACCAGGTGGCTGGTGTGTTTCGTGTACGTAATCGAATTTATTTTGTAAACCTAAAGTATTAATAAAAACAGTGAAGTGTTGCGAGTGTCATTTACAAACATAACCTTATGAAGCTGTAATAGGACACAGGGGAAACTTAATATTGTCATCGTTGGAAGTAGTGATTCAAGACATGGTAGTATATTTTTCTGTTATCTTAATTCCATTTGTCAAAAAGAGCATAACATTGCAAATTTTACTGTTTTTTAGGTAGACATTTTGGGAAAATTCGTTCTTCCAATGTTGATCGTTAGCTTTTAAATGTTGTTGATCTGAATGTGTTTTTTTATTAACGGTGGTATAGTTGGCGTAAAAGATATACTGCCAACTTTAAGCCGTCGGCATTCCGTTTGACTGGAATAGGAGGATATCGTCATAGTCCAGTCAATATTATAATTTTAAATGCTCAGTTGACGATAAATTCATTTAATATTATAATTTCAACTAAAAATAGTTAAAATGAATTTAATAATTTTATAATTATTAAATACATTTATCGAGTGTCTAACGATTCTGTTTAACCCGCAATTATGGAACGCCATCCAACTTTTTAAGATACTTAGCGTTAATGTACAGAACAAAACACATTACTTTAAACAATATTAACCTATTTATAGTTAAAAACAACTTAAACATAGCACCAGACAATTAACACTACCTTATATCTTGTATTATTAAGAAGAATTAGAAATATAAATTTCAAATAACTTATTCTTTTTCACATTATTGGCTGAACTATAACTAATATTTTTTTGAGAGTCCGTTTTTTATACGAGCACAGGTGTCCACTTATTAGTTGGTAGTCTGACATCAAGAAAGAGTGTAGTTATTTCTGAGGAATTTGGGTAAGTATAGCAATTATATTTTTAGATAAAAATTAAATATTTAGAATAATGTCCTTGGGAAATATCAAGTTCGGTACAAAATATTGTGTGTTAGAACGACGAAAATTTAAATATTGGCGAGGGAAGTGAAAACAGCATTCGACGACATTTACAATCGGAAGCACAGGAAATATGTTACAATGTTTATAAGAATCTACGGGAAAAGTTTTGTTTCGATAAAGAATCAGAATTAATGCAAGCAGTATCTGATTTAACAGAAGTCAACTGTCAACTATAAGTAAAATAGCCAAGAATGACCCTTATGATCGCAAGACGCAATGTGGTAAGGGATTGATGATCGCAAGACGCAATGTGGTAAGGGATTGGTCAAACCTTTAGTTGTGTGTAATAAAAATTTTAAAAACCACCATATACAGAGTGGAAAGTCTAACTGGAACAAATTCTGTAACTTGATAAATAAAGGTTTATCGCAAAATTCCTGAAACACGTCAATTTTTATATTCAATGGGGCATACTACAAAGAGATTTGTTTATCTTTTTAATTATCTGGTAGGTTTTCAGACAACCCCAACTTTTTTTTTAAATGGAAGAGTAGGTTGATTAATTTTTTATTTTAAAGCTTTTTCAATTGTTAATACAATTCCACTTTTTTTTGTTACTTTTTATAAGCAATGTGTCAAAAAAAAAATGAAATAAGGAAATATTTACTCAAATTACTTTAATGTATAGGTACATTTTTTCTTACTTGATAAGCCCAATAAAAAACCTGCACGATAGTTTTTTGGTCAATTTGAACTGAATGTGATTGATTTGTTAGTACTTGTTTGTATTTTAACGTGTAAATAACAAACGAGAAATAAGAAAATGTCCTATTTAACCGAGATGCATCGTATCTAAATTTTAATGATGATCGGATATGAGGACAGAAGTCGAACACAGGCTGAAGTCGCTCAATTGTTTACTGAAGTTCATCCAGAATTACCTTCAATTAATCGAAGTACGATTAGCAAAATTGAAACTCGATATCGGGAGTTGGGCCACGTAAGGGAGACTCCTCGACTAAAGGTTTTAAAAGTTGACAAAGAAGCTCAGTTGAACATATTGTTGGAAGTTGAAGAAAATCCTGTTACTCCAGCTAGGCAAATAGCTCGCGTTCATGGTGTCAGTCACACAAGCGTTTTAAAAATTCTTAAAAAAGCCAAAAAGCACCCATATAAGATGCAAAACCTGCAGGAGCTTAACGAAGATGATCCTGATCGTAGACTCGAATTTTGCGAACGAATTATGGCTTCTATCGATGGTGGATAAATTGCTTTGGAATGGGTGCTGTTCTCTGATGAGGCTACGTTCACATTACATGGGCACGTCAATCGACAGAACTGCCGTTATTGGGCTGACGAAAATCCCCGTTGGAATCGTGAATCCCATACCCAAAGGCCTCAAAAAACAAACGTCTGGGCTGGAATTATTGGGGATCGCCTAGTAGGTCCTTTTTTTCAATGGAAACGTAACCGGAGGAACATACCTTAATAGGCTCCAAGAAGAACTGATTCCTACTTTAGTAAATTTATTCCCCAATAATTTGGATCCCAACTTATTTGACCAACGGATGTGGCTTCAACAAGATGGGGCACCACCACATTATGCTGAAAATGTACGGACCTATCTTAACGAATTATTTCCAAATAGGTGGATTGGAAGAAGGGGCCCAATTGAGTAGCCAGCAAGATCACCCGATCTTACTCCATTAAATTTTTTTATGGGGATATCTAAAGAGCAAAGTTCATGCTACTAAACCTAACGACATCGCCGAGCTTCAACAAAATTAGGCAAGTAACGCCGGAAATGTTACAAAATGTTCAGAATGCTATTTATAATCGATTAGGATATTGTCAGCAACAAGGTGGAGAACACTTTGAACATTTATTGCATTAAAGTAATTTGAGTAAATATTTCCGTATCTCATTCTTTTCCGACACATTGCTTATAAAAAGTAACAAAAAAAAGTGGAATTGTATTTACAATTGAAAAACTTTCAAATAAAAAATTAATCAACCTACCCTTCCATTAAAAAAAAGTTGGGGTTGTCTGCAACCCCCCCCCCCCAGATAATTAAAAAGATAAAGAAATCTCTTTGTAATATACCCCATTGAGAATAAAAATTGACGTGTTTCAGGAATTTTGCGATAAACCTTTATTTATCAAGCTACAGCATTTGTTCCAGTTAGACTTTCCACTCTGTATGACTTACAAAAATAATGATTTACCTACGATTGAAATAATAAGAAATAAATTCATAAATGTCGGTTGTAATGTAAATGGCTATAAGAAAACTATTGAAAACTGGATTAAAAAATTGGGATTCAAATTCAAAACGATTAATAACCGTCAAACGGTCATGGAAAGCAGAAGAATAGTGGATATGTGGTATACATATTTGGAACAAGTAACTAAGTATAGAGAAGAAAACCGGCCAATTGTCTATTTGGACCAAACTTGGTATGATACACACGACACGGTTAAGAAAGGATGGACTGATGGGTCAAACATTTGTATGCCAAGAATGCCTGCAAACAAATGATCCAGACTTATTATTGTGCATTGCGGTTCCAAATGCCTTAAAAATATGTGGAAAAAATGGAAGATTGCAACGTTGGCAATCATAAGAACATGATTTGAATTCACATTGATACCAAACTTAGAGCCAAATACCAAATAAAAGTTACAAGAAGACTGAACTCCAAAATATTTTAATGGATAATAATTTGTACTTTAAAGATTCTTATACAAAACAACAACTGATTGAAGTTTTACAGACAAAGAAATTATACGCCCTAGAGAGTATTGCTGAAAAACATGGACACTCTATAGTGAGACTTCCACCTAGTTTTTGTATTTTCAATCCCATCAAGTTAGTTTGGGCTCAATTAAAACAGATATTAAAAAAGTAATCAAAACTGAAGATGAGTATTGGGCAAGTCCATATTAATGGAGGAAATTTATTATTGATTTACAAGACAATGGTGATAGTGAAGCAGATGATATGGGAGAAGGATTAATAGAATGTTTGGAAGAAGAAAATTAATTAAGTTCAATATATTTTTCATGTTACTTATATAGTAGTGACAAACAGGAGTTAGACACAAATTATTTTTAAATAATTGTTTTGTTCATTGTTATTTTTTCATAGAAATTAGTTTTGTCCTCAAAAAATCGAATGGGATACAAAAAGGGCTCAGTTCACGTATCCCGATTAAACAAAACGCCCTTTCAACAGTAATTACGTAACAAATTTGTAAGTAAACAAAATATTAATGTATTCCGAGTCTAGCTCTGCAACATAACTTAAAGGGGATACACGATTACGTTGCTACACTATATGTTTTACGCCTACTATACAATATACAAAAATATACAATATTAAATTTGATCAGATTTCACACTTGAAGTAAATTTAGATTTGCGGGTAGTCTATATTGATTAGGACATATTTGTTTGTTCTAGGTATAAGTTGCATAAAGGAATATTGACATTGTTTGAATGATAAGTATATATTCTATGTGCAGTCAGAATTACTCGAACTTTGTGTGTTGTGATGTTTCCATAACTTCGCGGTAAATTTAAATTTGTGAAGTTTATCTTGCAATTGCATTGCACATGTAGCCGCTTTTTCATTGCCTTTGATACCAACGTGTGAAGGAATAAATTATTTATCGTAGCTTCATTAAATGATAGGATGATTTGTACGATACTTGAGGAGAGGTGGGATGTGGCGAATCAATTACCATTAGTTGATGAATCAGATTCTGAATCTGAAATTGTTGATTCTTGCTTTAGATGTATTATATTCTAGGAAAAGATATACTGCTGTTAACATATTTGTTTTTTATTATAATTTAATTGCACTTTGTCGACTGTACTAGACATTCAACTAAACTAATAGTCTTAATCTGAAAACATTAATGTTGAAATTAATAGTTTATTATATACAGATTTACAATGAACTGTACAAGTGCATTAATCTTTGAACTTCGATGGTTTTCAGATCAGAAGGTGAACAAGAACTTAATGATTCGGAAAAACGTTGTGTTTCGACTTGACGAGGTGACCAATAGTAGCGACGGTTATCTCTACTTTGGTGTTACCTGAATACTGACTTAGAAATTATTTGTTCGACTTTGAGTACACACTGGACTTGAATACTAACTAAGAAACGGTCTGTTTGACTTAGTAACTTAACTCGAGATGGAGACCATGAGTTTCGACTAGAATTACACTTACTTGACGTGAATACTAACCAAGAAACGATGTGTTTGACTTGATAGAGGTGAAACGATTAGTTTCGACTTATGAGTACGCACATGACTCGAATAACAACTAAGAAACGATATGTTTGACTTAGTAACTTACAAACGATGCATTCCGATTTATGAATACGCACATGACTCGAATAACAGCTAAGAAACGATATGCTTAGTAACTTACAAACGATGCGTTTCGACTTATGAGTACGCACTTGTCTCGAATAACAACTAAGAAACGATATGTTTGACTTAGTAACTTACAAACTTGACTCTAATAACGACTAAGAAACGATGTGTTTCGACTTGAATTACACTTAGAACTTGCGTTTCGATTTTGTTGCACAACTAAGCAACCGGTTTCACTATTCATCTAACTAAGTCGATAATAATGTAACTGATAACTTACTAAATGACTGCGTAACTATGTGATAACTGCTTAACTAAGTGTGACTGCTTCGTAATTGAGTGATTAATGACTGATGATTTAGTGATGACTGATTTCTTCACGTTGTAAGACGTTTTAAATAGAAAAACTTCAAGGGGATGTGTTTACACGAATGTTGGAGGGACTAAGGGAAATACACCTTTTCCGATTAGCGCGTATTATTGACTCGGTCGGAACCATTGGTAGGAATCAACAATGGACACATCTATTAGATGTTTCAATGACTATTGAATGATGTTCAATGGTGAGACCGTCCTATTGTAACTTTTTCACTATTAAATGCTATTCAAATGTTTTATTACAGGCTTTCCAACACCGATCCATTATTCAAAGATCCCGTCTCTTTCAACCATAGAAATTCAAATATAATATGAGAATAAGTCATACAAACTTTGCAATGAGATATTTCGTTTGGTCTAAACAATCCTATTTTATGGCGCTACAATTTTAATAGCATAAATAAAAATGATATTATAAAACGTGATATTTTTCTAAATATTAAATGCTACAGACATAAAATAAACTATGTTTTCAATATAAAAACAATAGCGAACGGATACAAAGAGAATTTCATATCTGCAAAGAGATCGCCGACAAGTTAACAATACTTCATACATTTCAAAAAATACAGTAATATATACAAATAAAGAATTCTCTTTCTTGAACAATACTTGTAAGCGGTAAGAGATTAGATGTGAAGTCTAAAGCGATATTTACATATTCAGATGAGCCTGCTATGTTTTCTAGTATAGTCTATTTCTTAATGTCTGACAGCACAGTAGCCTCAATAAATATTCAAATAGAAAATTATCTCTTACAGAGTGATCCTAAGAATTTTACAAGTAAATACTAAAATTCTAATGCAAAACAAGTAGATGTCTGTATTGGTTATCTGTACATCCCTGTTTCAGCTCAAAATGTGCAATATGGTAATAAAACTGAACAATGCCAGCAAAAGGATAAACAGTGCGGCAGTGGCGGAGATTACGATATTAGTTCATTTTGCTTATTTAATTAGATTCGGTCAACATTACAGTTGAAATAAAATTCATTCGTTTAGGCCTATTAACAAGTTACATTTTTATTAAATTAAATTAATTAAAGAAAATATAGTTTAATACTCATAATTCAAATTCATTGATAATTAATTAAGGTATATTAAGTAAAGTAAACATACCATTTATAGGAATTATAAAATTCAATCTATAGTACCATCCTCTTCGCTGGCCATACAAGAATCATTCGAAGACTCGTCGATAGAGATCACTATCGGTTCTATAGTTTGTTCTATGAGGTTATCTAAAATCCACATTTTCTCTTCCTCTTTAATTACATGCTTCACAGCATCTCTCCAGTTCTCTTTAGTTATTGTTGTCAATGAGTACTTCATGAGTTCACGAACATCTTTCATTTTAAATGTTTTATTAAGTCTAGCTACATAACCTTTCATTTGGGCCCATAATAACTCTATCGCATTTAATTCACAATGGTATGGCGGCAAATGAAGCACTGTTATCCCACGATTCTTGGATATTTCATCAATTACAAACTTTTAAATGGTAGCTTGTGATCTGAAGCAACCTTTAAAACTTCTTTTTTCAACATATCATCTTCAAATGGTATATATTTTACGATTAACCAGTTTCTAATATCAGCTTTTCTCCAAGAGATAGATGGAAGATTTTCTGTTAATCGTGAATGATAAGTCTAGAGTGGAAATGCAGAACGGTCTATGTGCCAAAAATAAAATTCGGAGTAAATGCAAAAAACGTTTATTAACTGGCTAAATCACAAAAAAAATTATCCTCTATAGATATTTACCTAAACATCTGAACTTAATGAACACAAATATAAACAAAATCAAAAATTTTAACCGGCTACAATATAACATCAAAAACAAAAACCTCTGGAATGTTCTAAGTCCTTCAGACTGTAGCAAGTCAAAATGGTCTAATTCCAAAGACACATTCTATACTGTAGTTTTTGTATGATAATCCAACTAATTTTAACTTTTTTCTTCCTTTTCTAATATTATTTCTTTGTTTTTTATTCACATTTGTTGATATTACATTGCCTGTAACATCTGCAGTGGCATCCATCTTGTATCAAACTAACGTGTAATAACTGGCACATAGACCGTTTCAACCGAAAATGCGCTGGCGGACTTAGACCTACCCCCACTTTCGAACTAATATTTCCTACCTCTAACTCTTGTTTTGGCACATAGACCGTTTTGTAGGTTATTGGCCATGGCACGTAGACCCTAAAATTGATAAAATATAAAATTTCGAGTATGTGGCACTTAGACCGTTTTGCATTTTCACTCTAGAAGTGGCATTATCCATAACGATTACAGCATTATTTGGAATTAATTCGACCATTTGTGTAAAATACATCTGCAGTCATTTCTTCATGATAGTCTTTGATTGATGTTGACTGAAACTCCAGTAAACCACCTTCAACGAACCCTTGATTGCATCCAATATGCGTTATTATTAGTCGGCGACCTTTACCGATAGGAGTTTTCAGTCCAGTAGATAAACCTTCTATGAAAGCTTGACGATTGGTTTGAATACTTTTGTCCTGCCATATTTTTTTCACTGAATGTCCTTCATTGAGCCATGTCTCATCTAGATAATAGATTTGTCTTCCCTCCTGTCTGTATTTTCGGATATCTCGTAAATACTGGCGTCTCCAACATATTATTTCTTCGTTGTCGATTAGCACTGATTTGCGACTTTGCTCCTCCCAAGTAAAATTTAATTTGTGTAATATTATCCACAAAGTTTTTCGCCCTATGTCACGCAAATTCTCGTCCTCCTTCACCATTCTTAGAATTATGTCAAGGGTTGGGATCTCTTTTTTAAAATATAATTCATGTACTTTTCGTCTTATTGTATTTTGCATATGTTCATCAAGTTCAAATGGTTTTCTTCCAGTTGACTTTTTAGGTGGAGATATATTTCCATTTTTCCTCTCTCTTAGAAGCCTGTAAATAGTAGATTCACTAACTCCTGTCATATTGGAACATGTCGAAACTATATTCCTAACAGTAGCAGCCGGCATTTGATGCACATTTAACACAACAGTTTTCGTTTGTAAGCTAATCACGCTCTTACATTTTACTGGGGTAAAACTTGAAGACATTTTTCACAACACAGTTAACACTTATGGAACATAAGCGACTGTAAGCAAAACAAATTATACAAATTTGGGCGAGACCAAGTTTCACCGTATATACCTGCAAAATTTCTAAGTAGTCATTGGGACAATCCCTAGTAGGACCCTATTGTAATGTTTCTTGGAAATGTTATTATCAACATTTCGAAAATCAGAAAGTAATTATATGGAGAATGAATTGATAAATGGTTTGTTAATATGTCTCCCAAGAATTGACCTGCTCCAAATTCTCAAGATAATTAATGAAATATCCAGTCAGAATAGTTGCGTTACAAGATAATTTCAAAAATAATTTATTGTTTTAACTGTATGTACTCTACAAATGTATGAAGGTCAATTAGTTGTTTTAACTAACCGAATTTACATTTATATCACCTTTATATATCAGATCGGGTATAAAATTAAATAGTAAATAAATTCCTTAGATGAACTGTGACGCTTATGGTTTACTACCTGACTATATCTGTGACCTTTTCGCGTGCTGTCAGTCAATAAGAAACAGACTATAGGAACAAATACCACTACAGAATGATAAAGTCCTTCTGTCAACGATCTTTTTCATTTCTAGCTCCGAAAATCTATAATTGTATTCCGGATATTATCAAGAATATGAGTAGTGTTGTTTTTTCAAAAAAAATTGTCTTGGATCAGACGAGAAATTTCTGTCATATTGTTATGGTGGGGTAAACACATATTACTTTACTTTAAAAATATAGAAGTTACGTTTACTCAAATTTCTGCATTCGCTTAAATCTAATATTGTCCATATGTACTTATATTTACTTTGGTCCTAATTTTATTTTATTCAAAACTATTCAATAAGATGCAATACTGTTAAATTTAGTGTATTTGCAACTTTTATTTTTAATGATATTTATTTGTGTTTTGCTGCAACATGTGTATCCACACCTCTCGGATACCTTAGGGTTTATTTATTTATTCACTTACATAGTTGTTAAGTTGCTTCATAAAATCGTGTAAATATTTAAAAATTTTCACGATTTTTAGAGTATCAATCAAGCTTAACAATGCAATTTTAATTTCTAATTGTTTAGGTAATGTTCAAGATTTATACAAATACTTATATTTTAAATGTTTTATTCTATGCCCTCGTGTGGTTTTTATAAATTTTATGATATTTCTATGTATGTATATATTTTGTAATTGTGAATTTACATGGTGGATAAATATTATTATTATTAATGTGAAACGAAAATAGTGCGGTACTAGAAGGTCTTGAAGTTAAACATAGGTCTGACGTTAAAGATTATTTGAAGACACTAAGACCCTGTATGTTTGTGCGATTAAAGTTAGTTTAGAAAATTTATCAGTGTCTGCAGTCTTACCAATAGTTTTAAATCATTCCTCGTTAAAATCAACAAAAACTTCCTTGTATACATGACGCCAAACAAATATTTTTTACTATTCTTTGAAGAATAGTGGCACTGTAAAATTTCACCGTCTTACAAAAATATTCGTTTTATGTCCCCAGCACGACGTAATAAATATAGAACGATAAATAAACTGATATATCGAGCTCGCAAATAAGTTACTTTAAGACCTTTTCTTGCCTGCAGCTGTTCATTATCATAGAAATATATATTTTATGTAAACCCAAAATTTTCAACGTAATTCTCTCGCGTACTTTGTGATAAATATTTGTTCGACATGCAATCGCATTTATCAATTAATTCAAATGACGTGGTCCTCGTGAACACGTAAGTGCACTATATACCCAGGCCGTTTGTAATGTTACTTGAAGTCGATATAAATGAAAGACGCGAAGTATATGTACAGATTGGAAAATTAATTTTGGCAGTTGACGATGCGCGAGAAAGTCATACAACTTGACAACGTAGTTACCGGAAAGAGCAGGCGACGTACATTCCGCATGCAAAGTTTTAAAGGTTGTGAGACTGCTAATACGTACGAGGGTAAGACAATATTTTGAATTTGGTTTTAAAAATAATAAATTGTGGCACATGTATAATGCTATATAAAATAGAATTTACAAAACAAAATAACATTATTGTGTTCTTTATTATCAATTAAATGAATACGGAAATAAAAACCATTAGATTTTTCTACGAAAATTGGTTTTTTTGTACAGACATAATTATTTATTGCTTCAAAAACCATACGGGGAATTCTATAATTACCCTTTATTATTTTATGTTGTGATATAAATAATAAATAGATTCCAACAGACATAAACTTTCACCTTTACTTCAAATTAATGTCTTTTAAGTGGTCCCTTCATAATATTCGTCATTGAGGTTCATTTGTATATAAATTGGTAGATTTTGTAGATAAAACGTACAATATGATAAGGATTGTTAAACGACTTTCTAAATGTAACAATGGCCAACAATTTTTCCTATCTGTTCGTAGTAATAGTTAATGACATACCTACCTGTTAGACTTTCTAAAATTGTTATTCTTAATAATATCTAGTAGATCATTATGTAAAAATTCGAGTTTATACATAAAATTTGAAAAACAAATTGGGGATGGTCTAATAAGTATACTAATATTATAAATAAAATATTAAAGCTTTTTTGTGGTAGATATTTCTACTTTCATATGTAAATTCTTGGGTTTTTTTTCAAATATTTACTATGAAATTAGAACATCCCTTCACACTTTTTACAGAGTTGGGACTGGCAAAACAAAAAAATCTTGGTTCTGGGTGCCGTCAATTATTGTTTATTTAGAACTATGTACAGATGTGCTACAAATATTATATTACTCTAGTGGAATTCGTGTCTAATATCTGCAATTTTATAACACTTATTTACATTTGTTGCGTTTAATGTATTCAGTCATACTACCTACAAAAAAAACACTTTAATGAAAAATATGTTTTAGATGTACAGGGATCATCAACAGTAAAATAATGATGTGCATCTACAAATGATTCTTCAAAATCACTTTCTATATCAACTTCATAATCCTCGCTATCTCCGTCTTCGGCCAAATTAATAATAATATTATCTAAAAGTGGTTCATTGTTCATAAATTCAACATCAATCTTTTTAACACCTAACATATGTAATTTTCCAATCATTTGCAGAAAATGTGTCAAAAAATTCATTACAGAATTCTTTAACCTTTGTAAAATTGAAGGTAACATTTTGTTTGGCCACATATTCTTTAAGTGCCGCCCAAACACTTTCGATCGGATTTAAGTCCGGGTGATAAGGGGGTAGCCTTAAAACTTGTCATCCAAGTCGAATAAAGAATTCATCTATTTTATATTGTGGTTTGTACATTTTTGCAACGTTATAAAGATCCGGTTTTAACATTTGTTCACTCTAATATATGTTTCTTTCAGAAAGCCAGTTCTTTAATTGTTGTTTAGTCCAAGCAGTCGTAGGTAATTTTTCATTTAGAACATTGTGATATGGGGCATTATCAATTACCACAATAGCGTTTTTTAGTAGGTTTGAAATACGTTTTTCTTGTACCCACTTCTCATAATGTTCGTACGCCATTTCATTATGATAATCTCCTGTTTTTGACTGGGAGTTCCACATAATATCAGCATTAGGTACAAAACCATTTTCACTTCCTGCATGTACAATGATGAGGCTATTACCTTCTGAAACGGGCTTTCTTATTCCTTCGTGACTCTTGTCATTCCATCCTTTAAGGTGCGTGTGACATGAATGAATGTATGTTTCATCCATATAAATGATAGGTTTGTTCTGTTCTCTGCACTTTTTTATGTTACTTGAATATAGTAGTCGTAAATGTCTGATTTCGTGACGTCCCATTAACAAACTTCTGTTGTTTTTCATGTTGGTCCAACAAAAATCCAAAGAATGTATTTGTTCCCGCAGAGATTCGCGACTTCCTGCGAAGTCATAACTATCTGCAAAGGTTTGGTGTACATTTCTTAAGGTAGGTACTTTTTTCTCAGATATGTGATAATTTATTATGCACCTTCTAAGCATAGTTTTGTCGAATTGATCCATACGGAAACTAGACGTTCTTTGTTTTTTAGTAGGCTCATCATCATTACTTCCTGCCAGAGCTCTTTTTTAATACGGGAAAGCGTTCTTTGGCTAACTTTCGTAGCACCAATAACTCGTTCATTGACCAAACAATAAAATAAGTCGATATAAATGTTGTATTAAAAGTTTTACTCACGTGTATTTTTATAAAAATAAAATGAGGAAGTAGTTAAATTTATTTTCAGTGATCGTTCTTTGAAATAAAAAAAATTTGTCGTAGTTTTCGGCCATTTAAGAGAAGTATTAAATTCAAAAATACTATATTACGTTTCAGTTCATTAGTTGTTTTGAACGATCTTTAGATTTTAGTTCAAACATATTTTAATACGACCAAACCGCAGTTGTAACTGGAATCGGAAAATGGTTCAAAACAAATATTAAAACCGAAACGTAATAGAGATAGGTATGAAATGAGTATAATAATTATAATTATAAGCTAAAAACCTATTACATTTAAATAGGTATCTTACACAAAGTAAACATGTGCCCTTTTATATACTCCTGTAGACAGAAACAGAATAGTTATTTATGCAACAAGTGCATAAAGTGGTGCTTTTTTTCACGAATGGAAAAATTGACGCATGAGCCGCAGGCATGCAAAAACCAAAAAATGTCTCATTTAGGTTGCTCTAAATGGACTAAAAATGGCGTCGATTTGTTTGTAATGATGACATAACGGTGCATAAAATTGACACATGAGTGCATAAAATACTTTGTCTCACCCTAATGTCACTTTTTGAAATCGTTTAACAAATAAATATTTTATGTCCGAAAATCGATTTAAAAAATTTACTATCGAGTGTAAATTTGTTAAATAATTACTTTGGTTTAATAATTTTATTGCAATAATTAAAATGGAATTGTCGACTTGCCATTGTGTGCCTCTTCGGTCATGAAATTTAAAACGTTCATAATTATTTCACGAAACTGCTCACTCAACTTCTTATGAACAACTCTATTTTCTGGAGTCGCCATAACAAGTTAGTATTGCACAACCCCGGTAATCACACTTTTCTCAGAACTGTACTGTCAAAACGAAGCTTACGAATTCTGCCAGGGAAGTGAGATCTTGCAATCCGCATACGTCTTTACTACGGCGCATCGGACGTTGCCAAACTTCCGACTGCCAAAATTAATTTGCCAACTTGTACAGAATTATTGAATTATCATGCAATAGGATGGAATTCGTGGTCCATGTTTTTTTTACACAAAACATACCTATTCTATTTTTCAAATCTATGCGATAAGACAATAACTCCTGTTTTATTAATTAGTATTAAACGCTGTACGAGGATTGAATAAAAACACTTCTGCTGTACAAACCATATTTTTAGAAAATCAATTTTTCATAAAATATTACTGTACAAATTGAAGTTTAAACAATAGCTCTAAAAATATAATTCTTCTTGGAGCCCTACTTACATATGTACTTGATAAGAATATGCCCTATAAGTTTATAGCATGGTTCATGACTATGAATTTTTATAGTTAACGAAAAATGAAATATCAAATTATTGTTGTAAAAAAATTTTTTTGTTATATTTTTTATTTCCGTGAAATATGTTTTTCGAATATTCGTTTCAGTAAATTACGATTTTTAAAGAAAACTATTTTCTTTTTATTGTTTATGATCGTTTTTTTGAATTATCAACTTTTTAAATAATACTTTAAGGAATAATTTTTTCCTTAAAAATCATAATTGATAATTCACTGTAAAATCCATAGACATTTTTTTTAATAATCATTAAATTGTTTACGAACTTATCAATTTGTTATATACAAAATTCCGAATCTCGATATAATTTTTTTATAATGGTAAAAAATTTGAAACAACCCCATGTAACCAAAGCTAAAAAATGTTTCTGTATTTTTTATTAAATTTTTTAATATTAAGCAATATAATAAATATAATTGTTTCACCTTTTGTTATATATGTTTGTTTTTGTAATTTTTTTTTAATTTAATGAAAAAATTATATCGAGATTCCGAATTTGTTTGTAACAAATTGATAAGTTACTAAAAAATTAACCTATTAATAAAAAAAGTTTTATAGTAAATTATCAATTATGATTTTTAAGAAAAAATTATTCCTTAAATAATGTTTGAAAAGTTGATAATTGAAAAAAAGGTTTTTCAAGAAAAAGTTTTTCTTTAAAAATCATAATTTACTAAAGCGAATAATATTCCACAAAATAAATTTCAAAAATATTCAATTACACCATTTGTTTATATATTACTTTTCCGCCCAACCTATCTATATGCGAGAAAAGTATTGGTTCACCCACAAAAAAATTTTGAAAAAAGGTATTTTTACGTTTTCCATCAACAACAATACGAAAAAACGGTTTTTAGAAAAAAAAATCCTGTGTGTATGTCGTCGTCGTCGTTGTCGTCGGCCACTTTTTCTTACATGTCTTGTTAGCACGATATAGCCTCCTGAGTGCAATAAGTCACCAATTTTATGATTGAATATTGGTAAGGACATGTCACAGATGAACCCTATTGATTTTCAGCTCACCAGAGCCAGTACAACGTTTGCTATGGTACTTGAAGTACGACATTTTGTCGTTTTTTGAGAAATTTCAGTTTGTTAGCACGATACAGCCTCCAGAGTTCAACAAGTCACAAATTTCATGATTGAATATTATTCAGGACATCTCACAGATAAACCCTATTGATCTTCTGCTCACCAGAGCCAATATAATAAGTGCTACAGTACTTTAAGTACGATATTTTTGTCATTTTTGGAGAAGTTTCAGTTTGTTAGCACGATACAGCCTCCAGAGTACATACAAGTGACCAATTTTATGATTGGATATTATTCAGAGCGTCTCAAACATGAACCCTATTGATATTCAGCACACTAAAGCCAGTACAACGGGTGCTATGGTACTTGAAGTACGACATCTTGTAATTTTTTGACAAATTTCAGTTTGTTAGCACGATACAGCCTCCAGAGTTCAACAAGTCACAAATTTCATGATTGAATATTATTCAGGACATCTCACAAATGAATTGATTCTCAGCTCAACAGAGCCAATAGAACAAGTGCTACAGTACTTTGAGTACGATATTTTTGTTATTTTTGGAGAAGTTTCAGTTTGTTAGCACGATACAGCCTCCAGAGTATATACAAATGACCAATTTTATGGCTAGATATTATTCAGAGCGTCTCAAACATGAACCCTATAGATATTCAGCTCACTAAAGCCAGTACAGCGGGTGCTATGGTACTTGAAGTACCAAATTTTTGTCATTTTAGGAGAATTTTTAGTTTGTTAGCACGATACAGCCTCCAGAGAGTATACGATTGATCAATTTTATGATTGAATATTGTTCACAGATGTACCCTATTTATTTTCAGCTGACTATAGCGAGTACAGCGGGTCCTATAAATCCAGATATACTGCATTTTTGGTTACTTTTGGAGAAATTTCGGTTTGTTAACACGATACATCCCCCGAAGTGTATACAAGTGACAATTTTATGATAAAATGTTAATCAGAGCATCTCATACATGCGGAAAAGTTAGTTTTAATCTTTAAAACCGTTTATTTTTTAAATAAATGGTCGAAAAAAACTTTCGGCCTAAATTAATTTATGTCGTTATCAGAAATGTTTTGTTAACTATTAAAAACCATATTTAGAGAAATAAACAACTGTTATTTATAAACTCTTTTGGCACTATCTTATTAAGTACCTATACTTTCTTTATACCATATAATGTACATACCAAATATAACATCCATAACGTAGTTATAAGTATGTCTTAAATTAACAAAATATTTGACTTCAAAATATCCTAAACTTCATAATATATTCATAGACATGAAAACGGCAAAACAACATTTTTCAATTTAAATTGCAAAATAAGACTCCGTCAATATTTGATTCTAGAGACAACACATTAATATCATGCTGTTATTCTGTTCCTTACGTTGAAAACTGTGATATATTTGCAATGCTTCCGCGTAAAGTAATATGATAAAAGACCGTCTGAGTGTTAGAAATTCATTCGAAACTCTCCAAGGGTGTCTGTGACTGTATGATAAAGAGTTGGAGAATCAATTTATGTTGCCGATAGTTCATGGCTTCTCATCATGTTGAATCCTGCATTCAGAGAATTAAACTGAAATGTTACTGATAAATATTTGTGTAAAATGTTTTGATCAACTATACCTTTAAAATAAAGTATCAATCACTATTTTTCTCTTCAAGTTTTTCTGTAATATAATCTGTACAAGCAATTTTATGTACTGGATATCCTAATACGAATGGCTCTGGGCTACATATCAAGAACTGCTTATAATATAGTTTATTCAAAGAATATAATAACAATTATAAATTCACAGGAACTAGACCAAGTTTAGAGCACATTAACAACAGAACTTGTTTAGCACAGGCAAGTATACTTCAATTTGATAAATTCAATACCTGTCAAAAACACTAAAGAGTTTTACGACGTTGAACTCAATTACCAGCCTTTGCGAAGACACGGCAAAATAAGGTAGCTTAGCTTGTTTCCGTGCGTAGAAAGAATTTTGAAGCTCTATCCAGCATTAAAAGAATATTTCTTAAGCCAAAAAACAATACCATACATGATAGACATTTTTTGAAAGCCCAACTTCAGAAGCATATTTTATGGTTCACGTATTCTCTTAAGTCTATTTATCAAGCAAATTTGGGGAAAGTCGAAGAACGTAATTCCCTTCTGGAAATTTCAAAGATGATTCAATCTATATTGCGTATGTTACGAAATTGAAGAAATGACAAGTTTTTGCCACTACGGGTAAGACAGCTGCTTCGTGACAACTGTGGTGAAAATGAAGAGGCTGAGTCCATTTGCAACGAATTTTTCAATGTTTACACGGCTTGTGAAGATTATTTGATGAAATAGATTAAACGATTTCAAGACGTTGGATGACGTTGTTTAAACAGAACGAAACACTTAAATATATACATTGAGTTCTTGAGCATCAGAGGTGTTGAAATTGACGATGTTAAATTACATGATCAATTCTGTAATTTGATTTCAATCCGGAAATCGAAATCAGATGGTGATTCTGTTAACAAATATTACGATTTGAAGTTGCACGAGCAGTGGACAATTTACTTCAAAAGTGCCCAACATAATGAATTTTTTCTGAACTACTTAAGATCTGCGAGTTCTATTTCTCTATAAGCGCACATAACGCGAATGTTCCTCATCCTCATTTAAGGACCCTTCAGCTCTACTGTATCAAATTATTATCTGGCATTCCTAACCAGAATACACTTGCAATGTGATGTATTTCGAAGAGGACTTCAGCCATACCCTTGGTTTCTTTCTTTTTCCACGCATATTAGTGTGACTGGTACCGGTTGTCCTTTTCTTTCCTTGAGATAGTGTGATGCACTTCTTTCTGATTGAACGCTTTATATGATTTGCTCTCGAGATTGTGTGTGTGAAATTTTCTATCCTTAGTCAACGTACTACTGGTAAAAAGCACTTTACAAAGTGGATCTATTTATTATAGCTCACCTTATTCGAAATCTTGCCCATATTTAGGGATAAGCAAGCCTTCTCTTTTGTCTTCATATTCCTATTTTCTTCATTATATTCACTGTTGGAGTTGTCCAGCTATTTCGTTGGCCGTTGATGATTGCGGTATGTTTTTTTGGATGTAATCCTTCAGCTCACTCAGTACTACATTAGAATGACTCTTCAGCTCTTCGAATCGTTTCCTTGCGGTAGCTTCCATCATTTAAAGTATCTTCTTTTTGTTCAATTATCGGTACAGTTGGTCAGTTCTTAGGCAGATATTATGTTGCACTTGAATCTTCTTCTGTTAGACTCAACTGTGTGTCACCAGGTGTAACGTGAATTTCTCACTTTTATAAAATACAATATAATTTCTAAGTTCATTAGCAAATTAAATAATATTCTCGCGGTATCGGCACACGAGGCACGATAAAACCTCACAATTGTTGAATTTTCAAAAATCAGTAATTTTATAATCAGCATGCGCTTAGCTGTCGGTAGTACCAGAGTGCATAAGGCGACTGGATTTGATTGCGGTCGTTTTAGTGTGAAAAGTGAGAACCAACTGTTGCGTTGATCATTAGTTTGTCCATCCGGTGAAGTTATACTTTCAAATAATAGTATCGCAGATTATGGTTGAATCCTATTAGACATCTGCTAAACCTGGAATACCTATAAAACTTGGTGCTAGGAGAGCTAAATTTGGTATACCTATAAAACTTGGTACTAGGAAAGCTCAACATGGTATATAATATAAATTGGGTACTAGGAAACCCAACTTTTGAGATTGGCTTCCCGCACCGAGGGATTTCAGCTCCGGAGAAGTACCCCGATATCATATTCTGGGAAAATTGTGAATTACCTACTGAATTTTGTTCAAAACATTTTTTTATTATCCTTCATATACAGAGCTTCCCAAAAGTACCCCCCCCCACTATTTTCTTTTGAACGTTGATACTTAGCCTGATAAAATTTGGAGTGTGAAAATGAAGTATTGTAAGCTTCTCTACTACTAATAACAGGAGATGCATTTTTGATAGTTAAAATAGATAACACTAAAATTTCAGTTTCGCTTTCAATGAATCAATATTTAAGAAAATTAACTGTCTCGGCCCGTACTTCGTGGAATCTACCCATTACTGTTTTAAATGAAACTTACTGTTTCTAGATAATTCCACAATATATTGAAAAAATGTTAAAAATTCTAAGAAATTTGACAATTGTTTCGATATTAAATATAATCATTAGAATGAAAAAAGTTACATTTTATTTGATGCCTACCTGATGTCTTGTGATTGACAATAACAAAAAGTATGATACCCTATGGGTATATCCTGGGTATATTTTTTCCCAATTAAGATCAGTATAACTGTACAATGATATAGAAAACCATGAAAACTATATCTGCTGATATTTACAATTATCACTTAAAAAGTCAGTTTAAAAGTGGAGAACTCCCTATATATTTATCTATTCATTGACAACTTGATATTGTAGGTTTCTTAAGTGTCTTCTAATTTCTAATTCTTCAAGGATCTCCAGTTCTTGTTTCTTATCACAAACATGCGGTACTTCTAGTTCTGTGTCGGGTGTCAATGAATGTTTGGTGTCAAGTAGGTATTTTGAGTAGTGGGATTTATCTTGTTGTTTGAATGAACACTAACTATTCCCTATAATTCCAATCATCCCATGTCACATAGATTAGCATCATATAATTCAATAATCCATAGAGCTTTTTCAGTTCCTATGAACACATGTAATTTTAATAGAGAAATTAATACAATTAAACAAATAGCAACATCTCACAGTTACCCATTACATATAATAAATCAATTAATTAATAAAAAAGAGGAAAAAGTGGTATTACAACTAATATTTCCTGAACAAACTAACGAAATGAAAAATCTTAAAACCATCACATATGCAGGTAGTATTTCTAATAAAGTAATATCTGTTCAATTTTGAGAATTTATGTTAGTTTTTAATTTTTTTTTTGGTCAAGCTCTTGGCAATACTGCAATCATTCCTTTCCTCAAAAATAAAAGTTCCCTCTGCCTATGTCCTATTTTTTTACCTAGCAAAAATAACTTGAACATTCGATACTCGAAATAAAGCATACACTTCAATAAAGAGACTCGTCGTTGATAGTGCTTGATTTAAGTTTTCGGTAACCGTAACAGTTAATTGTTATGTGCATCAAGCGAGGGTGCATATCAGCTTTCATCCCATCTCCCATATCCTAAGGTAGGTGATATTGTTTTAAGCTCGACTATTTGTTTTTTTTAATACAATTATTATTATCATTAAACCCCAAACTACAGTCCAATTTTTCTCTCATAAATTCGATCGATCAATATCTTTAGCTACAAATACAACAATTTCTTTTAAAACACAAAGTAATGTGAGTACAAAATTGTTGAATGTAAAAACAAAAATAATCCCATTAAAGAAGTCTGATATACAGGATATTTTCAAATGACACTTATAACGTTTGCATGTAGATACCTCTCGTTAAATTGGACAAGATGATATAGTGATTGAGGGGTCCAACCCATTTATTTTTCGAAATACAGGGTGTTGAAGTTATGAAAAATATAATGTTTTAATTTGATAACTTTAAAATGGATGAATATATTGATCTGATATTTGGCAGGTTGTTTTTAAACGTAACAGGGCATATTTTGATGGAAAAACATATTTCAATTCTTGATCCAGTGGTGTACATTTGGAAGAATATATCGCCTTTCCCCTCCCATTTTTACGCCACTGGCATTTGAAGCTATTTTTATTTGATTTTGTATACTCAATTGTTTTCACGTGAACAACGCATAACCTTTACACATCAAAAAATTTGTAGTTTATAAGATATTTAATGTTTTTATGAAGTCTGCAAGATCCCTTTTTAATAAAAAAATTAAAAAAAAATTTTACAAACTTGTGATTTTATTAACAAAAGAATTAATGACAATAAAAAATAATATAATTACAAAGTTGAACAATATCCCATTCCAACATAATTTTTAACTAAGCAGCCAACAAATTACAAAAGAAGAAAATTTTGTCCATTTACACATAATTTGCAACGTTTTCTCATTGAAAATCGCATACCTTGGAAATACTGGCGATTGCCGGAAATAATTTCTGTAGCTGCATGGATTCTTGCTATCAGTTCCTCCTCCGTTTCTATAATTGTATCGTAGACTAGGGACTTCATGTAACCCTACAGAAAGAAATCGATTGGATTTAAATCCGGTGATCTCGCAGGCCACATATTGGGTTCACCTCGGCCTATCCAGTTGTTTCCGTATTGTTGGGTTATAAGTTGTCTGGTCGCTAGAGAATAATGTACAGATGCCCCATCGTGCTGAAACCATACATTATCCACATTCGCCCTAATATTTAATGGTACAACGTCGTTTAATAAATCAGGCAGGGTTTCTCTCAAAAAATTACAATAAATATTACCATTGAGTTTATTAGCTAATAAATATGGACCCACTATACAATCTCCAAGAATGCCTGCCCACATGTTAAGCGAGAATTTTTCCTGAAATCAACGTTGTCGAATAACATATGGATTTTCGTCATCCCACACGTGGTTATTCCTTGAGTTAAAAATTCCTTCACGTGTGAATATGGCTTCATCAGTAAATAGAACAAATTCGGTAAAATTCCTATGTTCTATACATTTTTGGTTGTACCAATTGGCAAACTCCACTCTTTGAGGACAATCTGTTGGTTTTAGGGCCTGAACTTGCGTATACTTATAAGGATACAACTGCTGTTCATTTAAAATTTTCCACACAGTTGAGTTACCTACATTTAAAGATTTGCCAATGGTGCGAGTGCTTAAATCGGGTGTATTTTCAATACGGTCTAGAACAGCCTCCTGTAATTGCACAGTTCGTTTTCTACCGCTACCTTGTAATTTTGAATTGAATTGCCCAAATTCTCGCAATCTCCTGCCAATTTGAGAAAATGTGGTTTTCCAAAATATCTGCGCAGATATTTACTTTTAATGGGAACTTTATATGTTTTTCACGAAACATGTGTGGATTTATCTCACTCCATTACCTCACATTTTGAGTTTTTGAGTATTAACATATCCATTAAGGAAGAAAGTACTTTAGTCACTAAAACAAATTGTCCTTACGTAGTCTGGCTATTGGAGAATTTTAGTGGATATATTTTCACATAATTGCAGCCTTCGGTTGGGGTCGTCATCTGAAAGTTGATGCACCATTTTTAATTCGTATGGATTAAATTTGTTTTTGGTCTACATCCTGTGTACTGTACACTGACTGACTCCACAGGTAGACCCTACTTAAGATGTGGAAGAAGATGGGTTCACTACAATTTCTGCAACAATATCAATTTGTTTATCAATACCAATATTTGGTCGACCCATTCGTTTGGCATCTGAACACTACATGTTTGTTAAAGCTTATGAAAATGCTCCCTCAAATAAGTCCTCGATATAGGACGATAGAGGTATCTCTCATTCACAAAGCGTTCAGTCGCATGAAAGTCATTTCCAATTTCACCAATAATCAAGACAATTAACCAGAATCGGAATTTTGAATCTTATTTTATTGAAAGCGCAACTCAAATTTTAGTGTTTATTTATTTTAATCATCAAAAACATCGTAAATCCAAAAAAAATAGTATGATTGAATTGGTATTCTATATACCTTTCAAACAAGGTGTCACTTGCCATAAGGTCCAATTTAATATTATTGGTTTCAGTTGCCTGGTGACGTCACCGATGCCTATTACGTCACTTGTTACCACTAGTAGAGAAGCTTACAACAGTTCGCTTTCACGCTCCAAATTTCATCAGTCTAAGTAGCACCGTTCAAAAGAAAAGATGGGAGGAGGGGACTTTTGAGAAGCACTGTATAAATTGTGTTCTTTTTCTTTGCAAATATTGTAAATTTAGAATACTGTAAATTATAAATTCTGTAACATTATTATAGTGTAAATAGTTATTTTTTTGCTTTTACTTTTACTAACCAAGAAAATTTCAGACCGAGAGCAAAAAAACCACTTGTATGTCTAATTTGGATTTTTGTTACTTTTCGGAAAGTAACTGGCGTCCAACAATGTCTTTTTTGGGCTTATTTCAGAATGAAATAGGGCTATTGTAGAGAGTAGCATGACGCGACGTCTGAAAAATTTCAATGCAGTTTTTCGTTTTGGTGTTCCTAGATGCCAAAATGACCCCCGTTCCAAAGGTTATAACGGAATTTGTAAGCACGATACAGTGCGTATTTTTTGATTGATCGAAACCAAACTCGCTACAAAAATCGGTTATGCCAAAATCTTGGACGAGTTCGTTAATGAGCGAAATTGGCCCAATAAAAACAAAATAGCGGCCTGAGCTTTTTCATAGACCTTAACACGTTCTACAACTTTTGTATTGCATATTTTTCTCTAAAACGTACAATAAAACATTTATTTAAGAAGATTCACGGATTTACCAGAAATTTTTTTCATTTTTTTTGTTTTTGATTTGATGTCAAAATGTTACATTGGTTTTTTGTACATCTAAAAACATTCTATTACTTTTGTATCTAATTTTTTATTATGGGTTTTATGCAAAAATGTTACTGAAAGAAGTCTGTCCAATTGGTCCTGTGCCATTGGGTTTTTTTATTATAATTTTTTTTTAATTATTACTTTGTTCAATAATGTAATTAGATCCGCGAACTGGTCTAAATGATTCTCTAATTAGAACATACAACCTGGCAAGACTTCACGACCGTAGTAAGTTTGACTAGCCTGTGTGTAACACAGGCCATAGAGACGTAATCAAGATTGGATTATGATAGCTCTGATCATCTGAAGTTTGGTCTACAGCTTCAGGTTAAATGTTCTGGAGATTATTCTAGCTAGTCATCCTCATGCTTATATGGCTTTCTTTACGTTTTCTATGTGATCCTTGATTGTCATCACTTGACCCAATATAATTTCTAGGTTCTTGACTTTCCTGGTTCATTCAATTTCTTCTCCTGCGATCTCCACTTTCTCTTCTGGAATCTTTTCCATTTCGATCTTGATTTTCCATTTCATACGCCAGTGGTATGTCTCTCATGCCCATGACTGATGAGAACATTGGTTCTGTTCAAATGATCTTTGTAAGGTTAGTCTTGGTGAAAACAGAGTGGATTTCTCCAATGGAAGAACAATTTTGAAATAACATAATAAGTAACGCGCGAGATCAAATTTTTTCTAGTTTCCTATAGAAAATATGGTTTTATCGTGAGTTACAAGAGTAGAAATTCAAATATACCGGATAAATGAATTATAGCTTATCTCATAAATCGAAACGATTTTCAAAACTATGCGTTAATTTTGGAGCGCCATTTAGTATCGCATCCTTGTGTAAATTTTCTGTCAAATCCACTTATAGCTGTAAAGAATTGATATAGGGTTTTGTGAATAATTTTGGGAAATACTGAGTAGTATCATCCTCCGCGTACTAACGTTCTCCCTTTCAATATTTAAGTAGTATTTATATCTACAATTTCGGGTTGATCCCTTGAAATCCGTACCTCAACTTCGATTTATTGGCCTAAGCTGTGACAAGAAGCACATAATAATGTATTTTGTCTGTTAAACTCCCCTTTTTTCCAACAAACAATTGAAAAGGGGTTTTCGATCGCTCTCTATAATATGTTTCTTGCACATTTTAAAGATTTGCAAATAATTCTTAATAACTTGATAGCAGGGGTGATATTTCTAGTTTTTATGTAACACTTTTGACCTTCATTTCTATTCCTGGTCCAGCACTGTGTCTACAGAGTAGTATATTTCCGACTGTGTATTTATTTTAGAGAAATAGATAGCCCAATTTCCCGTTCTTATTCGGCTTCATTATTAAAACGGAAAAATTTTCAGCTTGCATCTCTTACTTACTGACATTTCGAATTTTACATTTTCTTCGTTCCTCCATTATTATTTTTACTAACACAAAAATAATTAAAAATATATAAACAACAGTGGAAACCGCATCAATAACTATTTTGTGGTTTAGGAGTTAGTGGATAAACAGGCAGACGCGGAAACAGACTTTGTTTTCCACAATGTACAGAAAACTATCCACTTTTCAATACTTTTTTCTGTAGTATCTTCCGATATGTCCCTAATTGTTTTGTTTATGTCTTGTTTTTATTTTAATCTTTTGTTGTGTTTTGTTATTCGACCATATTTTGTTCTAAGTAACTTTTATTCTTATCAAACAATGAGGACTGTTCACTTCTGGTCCTCTCAAAACTTCAACATCCTTGATGTCGTTTTTGCTCGGTATATTTATCAATTAATCCAGCCACGTTAGGGAAGGGGCTGAATTTTTATAGGTATCTTTATTTTGTCACTTCTCTCAAAAGCTTTTTTGGAATATCTCCTTTTCTGTACCTCAAATCGTTTCACATTTTATAAAAGTTGTAGAGCATAAAATCCTCTATAAATTAGATCAGGAACAATTTTTATACGTGAAACCGTTTTTGAGATATAGAGCGGTGACGGTGAGGCGCTCAGTTATACATGCCGAACCTAGCTGTTAGTACAGGTTTTTATCTTTATTGTGTCTTTGTTATTGATTAATTAACGATTTGATACACTATAATTACTAATTATAAATCTAATAGTCATTTAATATTACCATATTGTCATATATATGATAAAGTCATCAGATAAATTATTTGAAATATATTGATATGGTCTAATATTATGTGAGATGTTTTTTTAATTGTTTAATTTTATTAGAATTGCTGTACGTTGCAGCGACAATTATTGTATACGTAGCTTAAACAGCGTATTTTATTATATTGCAAACAAAGCTTAAAACGGCATATATTATGTATATTAAAAATTGACAGTAGTTGTAAAAAATATCCCGGCTATCAAATTGTAATTAATTGAAAAATAAATTCAACATAAAATACTCGAATCACTCTTACCTCAGGGTGGGTTCAATGCGCTATTGAAAATAAAAATTTTAAATAAATTTCTTTGTTCTGTTTGATCTATTATCTAATAATATAATGTGACTGTTTGTTCAAAACTATAAAGGCTATTCAATTTCTTTTTTACATTCACAATGTATAAATGACTTGTATGTCACCAATAATACACAATTGTCACTTTTTAAAATAAAATTTCTAAATTTGATAAATATGTTTAATTTTGATCAACGTTCTTGATTGGTTTGAATGTTATAAATGTGAGTAACAAATTTACAAGTATTTACAATTATAAATCAAATAAATTTTAAAATTTAGTTTTCCTTTTTTTACAACAATAAAGAACCAACTCGTATCTTCCCAGATATAAACTAAATGAACAACCTACAAACTATAACGCCTTATCTCTAGTACCAAAAGTTTTATAAAGAATTTTTGAAAGAGTTCAATCAACTTAACTCAAAAATTTCACTTGACTTGTCAAATATCCGAAATGTCTTTATTTTATTGTATCTTCAAATTATTTAATATTCTATGCGAATTGAAAAGTTTTGATGCATCTATAATTTAATTTGTTTTTAAGGCCTGAATCATTCAAGTAAATAATAATTCTGGAGTAGACTCACCAGTATTCGATGATAACAGTCAGCTCGTACAATTCTAAAAAACTTTAGAATTCTGGATCTTACACCTCTGCTTCAATCTTGACAAAGCTTTTTTTTTATCACTCACGCACATAATTTAAATGGGTTACCGAATAATGCTTTCTATTATTAATCACTGTTGAAATTATTATAATACAAAATTTTTGAATAGATCTAAAATTATATGTTACTCTTTGGAGAACTCCTACTTAGAAGTTCTCTCGTCGGAGAATTCAACGTTACTGAATATTTTTTTCAATAAACAACCCAAATTATATTGTGGTTACCAAACTTTCTCTTTTTTCAAAAAAAACCTAAATTTTTATCTCTTACTATAAATAGATTTTGATTTCTTTTATTAACTGAATACCTTAAAATGACTATTTATTTCTCTAACCTTGAATATCTTTTGAATTGTCGTCGGAATGTCATCAGAAATTAAATAGTGTCAAATTTTATGTATACAGGGTTTTTCAATTATATTGAGTACATAGACACAACAGGGTTTTCCAAAAGTATTGCCTAAGAATATATTAAGTGAATTCTTTAAAATTTGAAATAGGAGTACTGTATTAAATTTTATTGTAATTTATCTTATATGAATTTAATTATATGTTATATCTTTGATTTCAATAAGGTTTTTTTTAATTTGCCCCGGTATATTTAAAAAAATTATTTAGGTTCAATAATGTCACACAGTGCACTTACCTTTATATCTCTTTTAATTATTAAATTGTTTAAATGAACACTCAGCTTCTCAGGATGTTGAGTTCATAAGATTAAATATTCATATGATTCCTTTAAAAATAAGCGCCAGATCTTAATATTGAATTTTGATAAAAAAATGTGTGATCTAAAATATTTGTATTCAATAAATTTCAAATTTTTCTCTTAAATAGTTTGAATTCTTATTATATCGGTGTCATATATATATATATATGTACAAGGTACATTATAAAGTTTAAATGAATTTCTTCAGTTTGATTTAGTTTAAATTTGACTCTCGAATAGTTTTCCTTTCAATAATCTTATACTCGTTAATGTCTTAAATTGTAATTAACTCGTGTTAGATATATATATATATATATATATATATATATACAGTGTGTAGCATCATTTTTCCACATTATTATATTATAATTAAGGTTAATTGAATTTTGAGTAGAAAAGAAATGCTGAAAGTATTTTTTATAAATATTTTCAATGAAACATTAAAATACATAGGTTTGTTTTCTTCTTCACCATTGTCGTCTTCTTTTAGCCACTCGACAGTTGCATAATTATCTTCTTCATTATTCTCGTTATCATAGTCTACGCCGGTTACTATAAAAAGTAATGTAGGACTTAGCCTTGATTTTGGTAAATTACCTATAATAGGATTATTTTGAGAAAGTTTGACTCTAGAACAGTTCATGTAGGAGTGTATACACTGTTCCTGGCTAAATCATGACAAAAAAGAGGCCACAATCGATTTCTGATTGAAGCTAACAACTGCTAAGGACCAGTTTAAGATGGTCATGTTTGAATATAAGCTGGGTTAAATGATGTTTGTCTGGGAGCAACAATGGATGTTTCTCACCAACCTGAAAAGATGTCGCTTGTATTCGTCCACCTACACGAATAATATTTTCGCAATCCCGAAATGGATTTAAATTAAGGATACGCGATTTCTTTGGTATGGGTTTTTTTAAGGAAATATTGTTCTTCAGAAAAGCACTCAATCTGAGACAATCTAATGAATGTTAAAACGGAAGAATTTAACTCTGATCCTGACAATACACCATACTTTCGTAGAGAGGGTTTATTTCGACAGTTAAAAATGAATCTTTGGCATAAGCAATGGTTCTTCGTATGAAATTGAACAAACATTTGTTAAAGGGAAAATATTCAGTGGGTTTTGATACCAAGAGACTTGATTTTTGTTTAATAAGTTCTGGCATTTTTTCTAGAGTTTTCACCTCTGAAATAGGCCAATCTGCCTCGGATTTTGATAGTCACAGAGACAAAAAGTCAAGAAAGTTTTTGGTAGAACTCCTCTGGATAAGAAGTCGGTAGGCTTGTCCTTGGATTTAACATGAGAGCATTTCTTGGGTTAGTATAAGACTGAATTCGTGAGAATCTGTTTTGCACAAAAGATTGTTAATACAACTGCAAAATCACTCCAGAACTTGCTTGTTAATTTGGAGCCTTAGCGACTTTCTAATTAAATCTGTTAGTTGACCTAAAATATGTGCATCGCACAATTCCAGTCGAGGTATCCGTTCTGTTTCCGAGACAGTGTCTTCGGTTCTACGAGCTGTATGTTTTTTTTTTACTTCGAGTAGGTAGCTGGCCCAATCCAAAAACCCTACTCTTATCCCCGGGCTTGGGACTGGCTGTGACAACCTTTGGGCTACTCAGTCCACCCATCAGTAATCACAAGCAGAGTTTAATTGAATCTGGGGTGATTTAATATTGTTACCTGCCCTCCTGAATGAAATCTAATTACATCAGTCACTTTTTACTGAATTACCTATCAGTAACATTACTTTGGTTTATTTCTTTATAAAATTTAGAATCTATATTTGTCGCCATAGCACATTCACTAAGATATTGTAATGCTTTTCTCATTTATTTAAACAATAAACGGGTGGGATACATTTTAAACACACGATATGGCTACTTACTAATTTATTTAAACACTAACACTTAATTTATATGTACTTAACTAATCACTTAATTAATAATTTATATTAACTGTATATTCACTTATTTACTGTTAATTTGTCAAGATCACTTTATCAACTGCCCTGGTCCGCTGATCGGTGCTTTTTATATACTAGTGCCTTTTTTACTAGAGAATTCTGGACTGCGGCTTACACAAAACAAATGCCTTTCGCGATATTTCTCGATTGCCGGCTCAATCTTTAAAAGACCTTCCGAGAACATGTCTATAAAAACTTTCACAATAAATCCCAATAGACCTTCTCAGAATTCGGCGCGCTCGCTCCGTTAACATAAGGTTACAGGACCGTACTTAGTATCTGCTTCGGTGTGCGAGCTCGTAACAATATGTTTTTTCACAAGCTTCTTGCTCCCTTAACTGTTCTGTATCTGCTAATTCCGTAATACTTTAGATTTCACAGTGTTCTTGTTCAAATTCTTGGATAGTAGATACCTATATTTCTAACCACATTTCCAGCTCAGCAATTCTGTACATATTTTGCAGAATTATTTAGTTTAAAATTCGGAGAGTCTCGTTTCATAATTAGTTTTCCTAAACCTTTCGGAGCCATTTTTAATAAAAATTTTAATAGTTTACCGTGCGTTTATTGAATAAATCAACAACTTTCGTAGTCGGTTATTGGTTAAGTAATCATGAAACTTCAAACTTGTAACTTGTAGATCTCAATCTTCAAAAATTGCATAAATTTTAGAGATATCTTAAGTAAACTTTCGATTCTCGATTAACAAAAAGAAATTATATTTCTATACTTTCGAATTGTTAATTTAACTTTCGATTTATCAATAAAACCCGTTAGAGCAATATATTCGACTTTGTTTTTCTCTTTTGAATCTTGCGTAATGGCTACGGTAAAACATTCACCCTAAACCATAGAACAGACTTACAGGATATGTAGCCACCAACTTGCAATCCAATTCTTCACCCGATAAGCTCGATACTTTACGTTTGCACCGATGCTTCATGGTTCAGTTAATTATTAATTGCTGAAGATTTAGCAACTAATCCTGGCTCAAAGGACCAAATGTTTAGGTTGTAATTCCTCGACTCGACTCGACTCGACAGCCAAATCAATGAAGTATGATATAAACAATGATTGACGGAGCACAGAAATACCTCCAAAAATGGCCAATAAAATTCATTCTCTAACCAAGATGCCTTTTTGTCAACATTGCTCATCGCCTGTTGGTTTCGACGCATGCGCGTTTCAATTCTCGTCATAATCATAATCATAAAGTTAAAAGTTGGGAACTTCAAGGTCAGTAAAATTATGCTTATGATTGTGATTGTGACAATTGTATAAACGGACCTATAAGAAATAATTAATTTAACTCTCATGATTGTGACTGTGATTATGGCTATCTAAATGTTGTATAAACCCGCCATTATTCAACTTTTTGTTGACATATATCAAAATTGACATCTCTATTTATATTTAAAAAATGACAACAGAATGCGAATAAGATCATGATACAAAAAATTTTAATCAAAAATCTTGACAAGCACGTTACGTTACGGTAAAAAAAGATTAGCGTGAACAAAAAAGACGAATTAAAGAGGAATTTTATGAAAAAGAATATTTGTGGCCAGTCATTTGACTTCACGGATAAGTGAAAGTTCCAATTGTAGTATTTTTGACTTCAAATAATCCACCGTCTTAGTGGTGTTTATCATTATTATTAATAGAAAAATGCCGGTCTATTGAAATCAGAAGGGATGTCGGCGAAAACAAATAAGATGTCTGTTGAATGAGATGAAAAATGTGTGCGTTCAGATTTGGTGAATTATTGATGGTGTTTACAATAGATTAGTAAAAGAGGAAATTGAAAGATTGAATCGCGCCACTCAACTTTCTTGTTTGCTTGATTTCGGATCAGAAAACTAATCTCTTTGAGTAGGGAACCGTGTGAAAGGATGAATCATGAATTTTTACACTCGAACAATTCGGTTTTTTCGGAAGTAGCTACGCGTTTCTTCTACAATTATTTACTCAATTTAATAGAGGCGTAAATGGATAACGATTGATTGTTGAAGGAGTTTCCATGGGATTTATACCGATTCGCTTTTCTTGAAAACTGGATACTGACAAAATGTTACCATTATCGTTCCCTTTGCTCCTATTAAAAAAATTATTTCGATATTGTTTCAATATAAATGTTGAACTGTCGAATGATACAGTTTCTTTTATTATTATATCTACTCAATGTTCAGTAATTATGTTTGGCTATAAAAGATAGCCGTATTATGAATTGACTGATGTAGAGTTAATGGCTAGTTGCATAACTGATGTAATTGTGGAAAAGGTTGAAGATAGTACAGAGATAATAAAAATTCCGAAATCAAAAATTTAAAGAAAGGAATGGATCACAAATGGATTAATAACTTCTATAAATCATAGAGGTTTTTTGTATAGGCAATGCAGAAGATATCCAAATGAAAACAATTTAAAAGTTATTGAAAATATCTAAGCAAGATTATTATAAAAATAAACTGCATGCAAAAAGCAAATACAAATAAAGAAATGTGGAACATAATCAAACAAATAATTACTAGCGATAATAAGATACTCGAAAATGAACTCGATTTTGCTAACGCAGTTAACAAATATTTCACTAATGTTGGTAGAGTTCTATATAGCAAATTAACACCATCTTCTGAAATCGTTGATGAAGGGCCAAGTATTTCTCACTCATTCTCATTATATCCTACGAATGAAAACGAGGTTATGAACATAATACAAACATTAAAAAATAAAAAAGCAGCAGGCATAGATGGTATATCAGCAGAAATCTTGAAGTCTGTCTCTAAAGAAATATCAGCTCCAATTAGTTACCTAATTAATAATATTTCCGAGCATAGAATTTGTCCAATGGTTTTTAAAATTGCTGTCGTAAATTCTGTATATAAGAACGGAAATCATAAGATTTCTTCCAATTACAGACCTGTCTCTATAATCACAAATGTGGCCAAAATATTCGAGAAATTATTAAGTCACTCCATAACGAATTACACTAAAACATGTGAACTGTTAAACGACAATCAATTTGGTTTCAGTGAAGGAAAATGTACAGAAGACGCTATTTACACACTAATGTCAGAAACATATCGCTCCCTAGATAAAATAAATTATTATTGTGTTGGTGTTTTCTTGGACTTGGCCAAAGCGTTTGACACTGTCAATCATCAACAGTTACAAAAAGTCATGTACAATTTGGGTTTTAGAGGTACTCCTCTAACACTTATCCAGTCATATTTGAGTAAGAGACCGCAATATGTTAAAATTGGAAATTATATTAGTAAACCACAATATGTTGAATGTGAAGTTCCCTCAAGGAACCGTCTTGGGACCGATATTTTTCACTATGTACATAAATAGCTTATTTCCTATCAAATCTGTTGGAAAAATAATTAGTTATGCGGATGATACAGTCATTTTTTATAAGGACACTTCGTGGCAGAAATTAAAAGAAACTGCAGTTAAATTATAAAAGGTTATCAATAAATTGCAATAAAACTGTTTTCTTGCCTTTTGCTCCTAATTATCTGGGACTCCCAGAATTTGACCAATTAAACGTAACTTCCAATGGCCAAACTGTCAGCATATCATCTACGGATAAACTAAAATATCTTGGGATTATTGATCAGCACTTAAGATGGGAACACCACAGTAACGAGGTTTCAAAAATATTAAGGATTCTCATATACAAATTTAAATACTTAAAAAGAAACCTTGCTTTGAAACAAGTAAAAATACTCTATAATGCATTGGTTGAATCAAGAATTTCATACGGTTTTCTTGGATTGGGTGGAGCTCTTAACTGTCATTTAAGGAAGTTGGAAATATTACAGAAGTATATTATGAAAATTATTTATGGAAAACCCAAGTTATATTCCATTGAACTATTGTTTGACGAATGTAAGATTATGGATCCTAGAAAATTATACTTTTATAAACTATCATCATATTTTCACAAAAATAGAAATATAATGAATATAATTGAACATAAATATTCAACACGAGCTAAGAACGATGGCAGAGTACAAATACCCAATTCTCGTTTAACTATTGGTCAACGTAGCCCAGATTATATTGGTCCTAGAGTATATAACTGTCTACATCTCTTAATAAGAAATATAAATTCAAATTTCAACTTGTACAAAAATAAATTGAAAAATTACATTCATTCACTTGGAAGGGACACTGTTTTGTCAATAATAGATATTAAAAACAATTAATACCTAATTGCTTGAAAATTGGTTCATAATTCGATGTATATATGTGTTTTTTGCTTTGTTTTAATGTAGCACGACAGGGAATGTAAAGGGAAAAAAGTGTGATATGCCACGGACAGGCTTGCCTTTGTGGACATTCTTCTGTTTTTTTATTCAGAATGTTTGTGTTACTTTTATTTATTTCTATTTCTAAATCTGAAATAATTTTGTATTACAAGTATACTTTAAGTGAATAAACATTATATATTATTATTGTAAACTACAATAAATGATTGGATATCTTTACTAACTTTATCAATCACATTAATCCGGGAGCTAACAATCCTTTATACTGACCGCAATTTAAAAATGTTCATCAAAAACGAACAATTTAACTAAGACTTGGAAGATAAGCTCAGTCGGTGTGGATTAAATTGTCGGAAAAAATGTTTAAATAAATTATGTATTGTTAAATTGTGTGTGGTTCCCTTAAGTCCTCAAAAATTAAATAATTTAAAATTGATATATGAGAATTTGATCATATTGTTCTTGAATAATAAGAAAATGAATGTTATATTTTCTGAATCGATGTTGGATGCAGGAATTAGTATACTACGTTATAGTTATAATTTAAATGCAACAGAAACGCAAAACAAAGCAGTAGCAGTAGATAGACTAAAAAGTGACAAAAACATGTAGATAAGCGGTGCAGATACGCTTTTTTGTTCTTAAATCTAATAATATAGACGACCACACACTTAATAACAAAGTAATTCACGGAATAAATGAAATATGAATCAACTAACAAATGAATATTTATTTCATAAATTAGAAAATCTTATTATCACCAAAACCAACGAAATAAAGAGGGACATTAAATAGACGATAAATTGAACGAAGTACAGGATTTATAATCCAAACAACAGGTCATAGACAATAAAATTACACATATTGAACGAAATAACAAAAAAAAAATATTGTTGTCTTTGGTCTCCAGACGGATAGAGATTATCTGCTACCTGATACACTGCAAAAATGAAACGTTATTTTCCCCTTAAACCTAAAAGAAGCTGATATAAACAATATTTACTTTAAAGGAGAATAAGGTGCTATTATCATAGAATTTGTCGCCTATCTGAAAAGGCATAAAATATTTGTCTCCAAAAGTGATCAAAATGTGGTACTTCAGGTGCTATTGTACTGGCTCTGGTGAGCTAAAAATCAACAGGGTTCATCTGTGAGATGCCCTGAATAATATACAATTATTATAAAATTGGTCAGTTGTGAACAAGTGGAAGACGACTACACACAGGATTTTTTTCTAAAAACCCGTTTTTCGTGTTTTTGTCGGGGGTAATACCACAAGAGCTCAGATTTAGCCGGATATTTTTTGTGGTTGTTTTCGAATACTTACTTTCATTGGCAATTTAACGAGAGCTGTTCTGGCAAAATCACGAGAGCGTAGCTCGAGTGATTTTTCCTGAACAGATCGAGTTAAATTGCCAATGAAAGTAAGTATGAGAAAACCACCGGAAAAAATATCCTGCTAAATCTGAGCTCGCGTGGTATTTGGTAAGACAATCCCATGAATAAAAAACTCAATTCAATTAAACTTTATTTAACAAACTAAATGAACAATGAGTAGAAACATAATGTTTAGACATACTTTTTGGAATTGTTATATGCTGTTTAATTCATTCTGTTTTTGACATTTATAATTGTCAAATTGACGTGCATTGCTTGGTAAACAGACAGTACCTAAATGCTAGGGTTGCTACGGTAACGTAATTTATCCGATATTTTTATCCATTTGCAAACTCTCTTCCTTCCTATTTTGCCGACAGCAAACTACGATTTTTGTATTCACAAATGGGAATTATTATACATGAATGGGATTGTCACTTATAATTGCACAAGTGATTTGTATTTTATCGGGTAAATTTGGGTTGTTTAATGAGAAACTGTTTCCTAGCAATTTGACGAGAATAACTGTCAACTATTAAAAACACGACACCGAAGGTGGAGTGTTTTTAGGTTGACAGTTATTCGAGTCAAATTGCTAAAGGAAACAGTTTAGAATTTGAACACAAATTTACCCAATATCAATACAAACCTCGAGTGTAATTCGGCAGGACAATTTAATGAATGAGAAATTTGCATCGCAAAACGTAGAAAATTGTCGCCAGATTGATGATTGCGTCGCAACTGTATTAGTAGGCACACAGGTATTAACAATTTGACTAATTTCGGCGTTCGTAGACACACCGAATCGACTCATTGTTAGTTCTTGAAAATTCAATAAGTTGTTGACAAACATGCCAAACTATTAATTCTGGTAACCAACACCGCGATAATTGATGAACAAATGAATAAGTGAAAAAACCACTAGTGTATTTGTCGGTGTAAAAGTTAAAGGTCTCAATACAGTGTCAACCCACAAATATTTGAAAATAGAGGTTTATATGCAGTCCAACTTTAATTTATTTTTTTATATATTAACTGTTGTTTTCTCTATTATAAAGAAGAAATTTTATGTTTTTGTGTTACACTTGATTTTATTATATAAATATATTGTATGTTTTAGTAAACTGTTTATTGTTTTTTGTACGAGTATATAACGAAAATTGTTACTATTATAAAAATATTTTTCATTACAATAAATAAAGTGTGTAATAAAATTTTGACGCATCCACAGTAACAGTCCCAATAAGGACAATTTTGATTTACACAAAATTTATTCCTTAATTTTTTTAGGTTTATATTATTACATTACACAATTATGATCCTACTTTTTCTTTCGCACAAATGTAAGCAAGAAGGTTTTATCTTCCTTGACATTATTTCATGCTTACCTAAATTGCCTAAATTTAATTTCGCAATACAATGTTAAATAACTTTAAACGTTTAAGGTGGCTTAATGAAATGTAAAATATTTTGCAATAACAAATAAGACGTTTTTAAGCCAGGACTTATAGAATTGTCACATTTCCTATGAAAACATTAATAGTTTTGTTACAAATTGTGACAGATACCTATATTGTATTATAAAAGGGATATTTACTTAGCTAAATATAAAGTTAATATTAATAAACTTTAAACAGGTTTTTCTCAAAATGGCATCTCTGTTGGTTGACACTGTATTGCATATTAGAGTCCATTTCCCAATCGTACAAAAATGTTAACGAATGAAGTTATTGTTTTTAAATAATTTAAATTAAATATTTGTATCCAGCGATTTTACATGGTTATATTTGAGTTATACCATTCTAAAAGCTTGTCGAGTGTAACATAATTTGTTAAAAAAACAAATTCATCAAATATCTCGGTATAATGCTCCAGTTCAATAAAATGTGAATTTATTAATATTGGAATAATGTTTCCCCATGTTAAAACCGTAGCCAAGTTGACCCATTGAAACATGTTGAAGTATTCATAGAAGAACATCCATTAATATAGGTAGCCTGGTACATTTTCAAAACACGTCCTACCGCAAGTATTAGTGCCAGACATCTTGATTTGCTGTAGCCTAGCAATCTCAACATCTGCGCAAAACCTTTAAGCGTTTCAAAAATTACGTTCTAATGAATACATTTTCACAATGATCAGTTCTACATTAATCTACTACCGATATAATAGCATCGTGCACTACATGCGTGTTACTGACATCTAAAGCAAATTAATGATGGATTTAGGATTGATTTTAATTTGGTGAAAACGTTGTTGTTTCCTCCTCTCCTATAACCGCCCAAAATGCAGTTTGCATTCTCTCCGCAGAAAGCTAGAAGTTTTTGAGATAAATTATGCTCGTCTAAAACCTTTCTCAATTAGTGAAAAATAATCTGATCTGATAATCACCTGGTTGCTGTATAAAACCAGTAGTAAAACTTGCACACCTTCATATGGTCGAAAAATGATATAAGCATCACAAATTTCAAGGTATTGCCGTTCTTGATACTTAATATACTATTTTGCTGAATGCGACTTATTTCTCAAATAATGTTTACATCAAAATTCTAATATTTATTGAAAAACTGTCAAAAAATTCTAAGAATGTTTGAACGTTTTTTCAATATATTGCGGAATTATCTAGAAACAATTAGTTTCATCTAAAACAGTAATATGAGTAGATTCCATGAAGTAAGGATCGAGTAAATTTCATTAAAAAAATTTCGAGAGAAGATTTGACCAGACTGTACCAGAAGTTATTACAAAAACGTTGTAAAGCATCACTAATATTTATGCTAAAAGAATGTTTCACATTATATTATTATATGTATATGAATAAACTAGGCCGTAAGCCACAGACCGCGTTTACGTTCCAAATTACTGTTTTTATTATTCCGTAAAAAAATTGAATCAGTAATAATGTCAGCTGGGTATTGGATAAATAAATAAATGATAAACTTTGGTCTCTTAACTGAATTCAATTGTTTCTCGGCTATTGTTCGATGTCTACGTACTTTCTTATCTTTGTATGTTAAATACAGTTACCGTTTTTTGAACAGGCGTTCTAGCTACGTTGTGCTTTCTGGTGAGTAATATTCTATAATTTTTTTTCAAATGTATACTGTACAAAATAATCAATTTCATTTGGGGCCATTGAAAACAAATTATATCTTTTTAACACCGAAAACTATTTTTTAAAACTTTATTTTTACAATATCATTAAAATTACAATACTTGCTAATAATGAACGGACAATGCTAAGAATGAACCAAAAGTATCTCAACGACTAACCAAATATAACCCAAATATAACAACGCTATTTAGAACAACATTTCTATATATATTAAAGTATATGCTAACTTTGCATTTCCTATCTTATTTACAGTAACATAATATTCTTATTTATTTATAGAAATTGCATATGTACATATGTTTTATATCATTTGATGACTTCTTATATTGAGTACCACCTTAAAGCAAAGTGTTGCCAATACTTCCCTATAAACTCTTGCAATTCTTGAATATCCTCTAGTCTTCTTATTTTATCTTCACGATTTCGAATTTTCTTGTTTACATGTATACTTTTTTCTTCATTATTTCTTGTTTACGTTCTTGTTACTTTCATCTATCTCCATATTTCTATCAACTATATTCTTGTTTCTATTCTTCTGTATGTTTCCACTTATTTTCTTGGAACTTTCTTCTATTTTCTTATTTCTTTCAACTATTTTTGTATTTCTATTCTTCTTTATATTTTCATTTATTTTCTCGTTACTTTTTTCAATTCTCTAATTTTAGTTTCATTTATATTCTTGTTTTTTTCATCCATTTCATTATTTATAATTTGATTGTTTTCTTCTATCTTCTTGTTGAAGTTTTCATTTTCCATACCATTTCCATTCACTTGATTTACTTCTTCCATAATTTGTATATTTTTATTTTTCCTTGTATTTCCTTGTATTTTTAAATCAGTGTCATTCAATATAATATTTTTATTTCGTGATTTCATTTGAATATTAGATGTATAAATGTTATTAATATCATCCTCATTATTTTCAATTACATTATTTTCCATAACTTTTTCAATATTGAATACATTTTATAAATCAGGTAGGTACTAAATCTATTTCATTTGCATTATAATTTGATTTTATACTTGATAAAGATTCAATCGCAGGTTTAACTTTACTTACATGTGTATTATTAATTAAAATTTCTCTATTTGATTGATTGGCCGGAAAAGATTTTAATTTTGGGTTTTTTATTTCTATGTATTCTAGCGGTTTATTTGAAGTAATTTCAATTTCTGCTACCTCGGATTTCTTTTCTGAAGAGCCTTCCGAAAATTTTTTATTTTGTTCTCTAGCATACATTTCCTCTGTAAAAACGAAAGTTTTAAATTCCTCTAACGGATTAGCTGTTTCTTTTATTTCCTTTGTTTCTTCCGTTTCATCATAATCGTTGTTGTATAATTCTTCTGATATGAAATTTAATCTTTTATTATTATTTTGCAAGTATTTCTGAATCTATTATTATCATTATTATTACTAGTATTATTATTATTATTATTTCTATTTATAAAATTATTATTTGTCCTTGGAAAATTCGTTAAGTTTCTTGACGTTGTCGACATAGGCTCCGGTCTAGGTAAACTATATACAGGTATTTGATGAGGCCTGAAAACATTTCGTTTTGGACCAAATACTTGCGCATTAGTCGGATAATGTCGAGGTTGTTGTGGTTGTGGTTTTATATTAATTGGTTGTTTTGAAAATTTTTGTCGTTGTTGGAAACATTGATATTGGTTATAATTGTTTCTTAGATAATCTGGATAATTATCATTCTGATTTTGATTATTATTATTATTATTATTATATGAATTATTATTAGGTGACTTATAACTACTAGAATTTTTAAAGGATCTCGGCTCATTGAAATGACTGTATAATATTTCAAAATTCTCAAATTCTTCGACATAAGCCATTGCATCCTTTAAAGAGGTGGAATTTTTCAAATGAATATTGTTTTTAAGGACACCTGTACATTTTGAAACAAAGGTGTTCAGTGCCGTCTTATCACAATGATTTATATTACATCTTTTATCATTTTCAGTAAGACTAGTCAATACGGATTCTCTGTATAATCTTGCTTTTCAGCAATTGAAGTCTAGCCCCGAAGTCGATTAAATTTTCATTTTTAAATGGCCTTGTTCGTGTTAGTTCCTGCACGATGCAGTCCAGATCTATTCGATCTGAGAAACAAAAGTTTCAAGGCTTCCTTAATCTTTTGCCATGTATTTAGTTCCATATGGTTTCCTACCATGGCTTCAGCTTTTCCTATCAGTTTTTCTTGTATACAATCCAATATATGGTTGTTTAGTTCTATATCGCATATGTTTCCATTAACTTTTCCCACTTGATTGTAAACTTATTTAACGTATTACTGTTACCGTCATAGGGTTTAATATTTTATAATTTTAATTTAAATAATTCCCAATTGAGGGTTTTTACAGTAGCGGTAGCCATTTCGTTTATATTCACAGATGAAAATGAATTCTCAAAATTACTATTAGATTGATTATTTTCTTTAATATTTAATTTATTGAATGTTTCCAATAAATTTTTCAATCCGTTCATAAAATAAATCAGCAGCGAGTATATTTAAAGTAAAAAATTATCTCTCTTTTAAAAAGGTATGGAAAAGTAAAAAAAAGGAAACTTGGCACTTACAATTGATTTGAAGAGCTCCGGTTTTTTCTTTCTTTGTAAATAGTAGATTTTAGAATCCGCGCTTGATGTTGAAACATCAAATCGTGAGTTCTTTATGCGAACGATTCGACAAAGTTTTTCAAGACCGCACAGATCCTACTGACTGCGCCAATTATAATTTTTTACACCGAAAACTATTTTTAAAAACTTTATTTTTACAATATAAGTAAAATTACAATACTTGCTAATAATGAACCGACAATGCTAAGAATGAACCAAAAGTATCTCAACGACTAACCAAATATAACAACGCTATTTTACACAACATTTCAATATATATATATATATATATATATATGCTAACTTTGCATTTCCTATCTTATTTACAGTAACATAACATTCTTATTTGTTTATGGAAATTTCTAGTTCTATAACTAACGTTATTTATTTTCATTTTTGTTTAAAGTTAACTTTCCGTTCTATTTATTCATCATATAATTGAAGACTTTTATTTTCCTGTATATATGTTTTAAATGTTTTTATATATTTCATCAAAATATAGCGCTGTTCTTTATAGCACTTTAAAGACATGTATATTTACATATTTTTGTACGATTTTCATAAAAGATGGGTTAAAAAACAATCGGTATTGGGCCGAAACAAGACTCAAGTGTCTGGATAATCAGGAAACTTATCCGTTTGTACTTTCTTTATTACTAATATTTAATTTTTCTATGTTACGATTCAATATCTAGCAATTTTTAACCTTTATTCTCCGTTACTCTTTTTGACACTTATTTTTCATAACCTTAATATACTGATGAAATCCCTTCATCTGGTTTCTATTTAGAGGATCAGGATTCTCGAGAAAGTAGTCAATATGAGAATGCAAAAAATGCACAGTTATACTTACATCGCAATGCAGTTTATTCAAGGCGTCATCCATATTCATATTTTCTTTACATGACATTATGGAAAGTGAGGTTTTACTCATGTTTACTTTTCTGCATATTAACATATTAGCATTTCCTTATGTGCGTGCTAAAAAGTGCATTTTTTATCAAGTTTTAATTAAATTCCTGAATTTGTTATAAAATGTTTCCCAAAATTAATACAAGATTAGATTTTCGATTATTGAACATTTTTTTTTAATATTGAAAGTCTGGTAGTCGTAGGAAATGTTTGTACAAAATATGATTTAACTTCGGGAACTATCCCGAAAGTAATTGAAAAATTTGGGGAGACTTGATCAATAGGTGATACTAAACACGCACTAGCCGTTCAAATGTTAATATCAAAGCAGGGTGGGAGAGTTGGTGAAAGTTCGGGGACATCAATTCAAGAAGCTCTTTACAGGGTAGGTATGGTACACCCACCAAGATCTGCATTCCAATCTTTCCAAAGCTTAATCAAAACCAGAAATGAAATTTCATTATCACGAACAGCGAAGGAAGTTGGTTGAATATATTTCGAAAAAATATATTTCCAGCAGTGAAGCACATTTTCACTTGGTTTTGTCATAACTGTTAATCTTATTTTAATGTATTAATTGTCCTTTTTAATGCCACTCATCTATTCCTTAATTTCTTCATTGAATTTTTTCTTGTTTCACGATATCAAATTTATTTTTGAAATTCTCTCTGTATAGTTTCTTACATTTTCCCTAAGGTCCTTGTTCTTTATTATCTGAATCTCTTTTCTGAATTCTTGTTGCTCTCTTCGCATTTCTTTAGTTTCGTTTTTCATCTCTCTCATTTCTGTTTTCATCTCTTGCATTAACTCTAGGATTCTATCTAACTTTTCCTCTTTTTTCTATTTTATTGGTGGTGATGGTGTTTTCATTGTCTTCCAATTTTTTCCCAAGCTGTTCTTGATCTTCTTCTCCTTTTATACCCCTCATCCGTAGAATCGCTCTTCATTATTAATTGCCTAAAGAGTCCCGTTTTCCGTGTGTATTGTAATAGAATTAATGTCCCGCAAACGCTATTATCACTACTTACTCAATTCAGCAACTGACAAGTTCCTGGGCTGACCTTTCCTTATTTATTTATTGTTAAACAATCAAACAGGTAATAACCTAATTACATGGATTTATAAATAAGTACGATAATTTGAATAATAATGAAAATAGGAATAGGACATAGGTTAGTATTAAAAAATAATGTAACCAAGCAAATAAAATTTAGATTAGATCAGAATCAAATCCTGATCTAAATGCGAATCAAAACACGAAAGTAGCAGAACTCTGTTTGATAAGTTATTAACGCATATTTACTTGTATTACCTAGGTAGTGTAATGTTTTAAGTACAAATGCACTGTTTTCTTATATTGCCGCAACGACATAGTAAAAATCAATGTTATACACATTACTGACAATATAGGCAAATTTCAACATGACTTCAAGAGGTGAACACACATATGTTCTTATTTTTTTAATAATAAAGAAAAACGAGTTACCCTAATACGAACTTTGAAAGGAATTAAAGCTAACAGATCACTACATTTTGAAATGCTATTAACTATTTTATGCAAAATTACCATATTTAATAGTTTACGTCTCGCTGTTAATGATATAACATTAAATTCTTCTCGTAAAAAGGTTGATCTTACATATGTACAGTCAGGCCATTTCCGATATCTTTTGATATACAGATACCGTAGAAACTTATTTTGAATTTTTTTCTATCGATTCCAAGTGCACCTGCGGTTGACTATTCCAAATAACAGACCCAAACTCCAATTTTGATCTAACCAACGTATTGAATAAAAACTTTATAGCATTTCTATTTGTGAAATTCGATGTTTGTCGGAAGATAAAACCTAAACTCTGTTTGCTTGCGCTACTATCCTTTGGATGTGTGTTATGAAAGACATTTCATGACTGTAAGTTACACCCATATCTTTGATTTCCTTACCATTCTTAAGTTATTTTGTTCCATCATATAATCAAAATTTATAATATTTTTATTGCGAGAAATGGACATTATGCAACATTTATTTACATTGAATAATAATTTATTTTCTTTGCTCCAATCTACTAGATTATTCAAATCCTTTTGCAGAAGTACGCAATCTCTCACTGACTGAATCTTCTTCAATATTTTAAAATCGTCCGCAAACATTAGGCCACTGGAAGATTCAACAACACTGGGCAAATCGTTAACAAATAAAATAAATAGCAAGGGACCTAAGTTCGACCTCTGCGGTACCCCTGAGTTTGCATGAAATTTTTCCGATGTATTTCCGTTGAATCTTACCATAAAATGACTATTTTGCAAATAGTTACCAAACAGTTTTAATAACGCGAATGAGTAGCCAAAATGCAACTTTTTTAATAATAAATCATGATTGACTTTATCAAAGGCTTTCTGGAAATCCGTATATATTACATCCATTTACGATTTATTTTCGAATATACCATTAACCGATTCTGCAAACATTATGAAATTTGTATTTATTGATCTACCCTACATAAAACAATGCTGTTGTTCTACTATACTGTTTTTGACATGGTTGTAAATATGGGCGTGCAAAATTTGTTCCAACAGTTCTGCAGGAGCGCACATAATTGATACTCCCCTATAGTTTTCTATTTAATTGCTAGTATCTGATATATGTATTGGAGTGTGAACTGGCATTTTCCATATCTCGGGAAAACAAGCTGAACCAATAATACAATTAAAAATATGAAGTAGTGGTTGTTTAAGCCATTCTTGACATTCTTTTACAATGTTAGGTGGTATACCGTCCACCCCCGTAGCTTTCTTTGGTTTCAATTTCTTCACCGCAGCATCATAATCTGAATCGCTGATACTACCTATATGTAACACACTATTATTATTAATTATATCTACAAAATTCAGGTTATATGATGATTTTTCCCTGCTGTGCATTGAAGCAAAATATTCTGCAAATGATTCAACTACCTGAGCCCCCTGTATTGTTTGATCCTTTACTTTAAATAGATCTACTAGACCTCCCTCCCTACTATTTTTATTAACGTAGTTTCAAAAAGAGTTTATATTAGTTCCCACACTTTGCTCGATAGGTACCTTGTATATATATTTTTATGTTCAATATCAACCAATGATTTAATTTTTTTCCTTGTATCCATATATTTATTTCTATAAAATTCTGAAACTAATTTTAATTTCCTAAAGTTGTTTTTATCCTTCAACAATTTTTTTATTTCTGGTGTAAGCCACTTGTGAAATTTATTATAATTGTTATACAGTTTGTATTTTGGTACACACTCATCAAAAATATGGTATATTTTACTATAAAACATGTCAATTGCCACCTCGTTCCCTTCGGTCCGGCCCTGCCTTCTTTGTAATATATGACTATTCAATAGTGCAACTCTTGCTTGACTTTTCCGAGTTTTTATTATCGTATCTCTATTACCAATTATTAATTAACGAGTTGTCGTTTTAATCGTTTAGGATTAGTGAACTGATTTTAAATATATTTTGGATATTTTGTACTTACGGTTGAGTAAATGCTCTGTTAATTTATCTGCGTGATTGGTACACGGTATAATATTTGATTTAATAGGGATGTGGAGTGTTTATATCAAAACATTATTTTGGTTAAAAGTAATGCCTGTATGCCGCATAAATGGTTTAAATGGTTTGATTTGGAAACTGATTTTTAAAATATAAGAAAACCATAACAAAATGTATATTCTGATAACGCAAACATGACTCTAAACGACCTTGCTTTTGATGACATTGTCGAGTTTCTCAATTGATTTTTTTTTGTTTGTCTATGATTTCTGTCATAACAAATTCTCTTTTGTTTGGCTTAAATTAAAAACGGTTCTAATGATTTATCGATCGCTCTCAATAAAAGCGTGATGTCAGCTGTTGAAAAATTGGTAGTGTATTGTTAAAACGTGAAGGCTCTTCAGGTCATCGAAAGACAGTGTGTTCTAACGAAAACTCATGGACCGCTTTGACCATTCAGCTGTTTTAATTAACTTCTAAACCCCACGCTTGTCAAGTATTCAAATGCAATATCCACTATCAACGAGGAAGGTAGCCAACGCTCTTCTGAATGACCAGTTAGTCCAGGAGGAATCGGCGCATGAGTACCGAAAACTATTCCACCTCAATTTTTTTATGCGATCCTCTTTGAATTGCCCTACTGATGATATAAATGCATGTTGCCATGGGGCAACCTAGTGCCACATTGTTTAAACCAAAATTGATTAAACAATTAGAAGAAATTGTTATTTTTCAACAGGACAATTTTTTTTATAATCTTTATTGAAATACAAATAAAAAAGGTCCTATGACTTTTCACTATAAAGTTACTATTTTTAGAGATATGAATTTTTAAAGGTTCGAAAAATCTCACTTTGACCCATGAAAAACATAATAAAATATAAATAATAATTTTTTTAATTCTTTATACAATAGTTAATGATATTTTTAATAGAGATTGTACAAAATTTCATTGTTTATACCTGTTTTTTAATTGTTAATTTCGCGCGCTCACAAGTATGCGTCGCTACCTTTAAGTATCGCCGTCTCTCTCTGACTCATGCGCTGCATACGGTCTCTCTGTGTCCTGAATCATTATTAATCATTTATCTAAAAAACCATTAACTTTATCAAGATTGGTAAAGAGAGCAATATTATTAATAATTAAATTGTCTACAATTTCTTTTTAACAAAAGTAATTTAAGTATGAATCGGAACATGTAATTAAAATTACTTTTTTGTTATTATAATAATGAATTATGCATTTTTATCAACAATAATAAGATATAATAGAATTTTGAAACCCTGTTTTTCAGCCGTTTTTCAGGGACGACTCAGTCGAAAATTCTGGGGAGTCACATTTGTATATTCGGGGCAAGGTTGGTAAATACAGTCACAACAAGTGAGTAATGCCATCGGCAAGGAATCACATCCTTCTCCAGACGTACACCAAGGTGGTGGGAAATGCCAGAACATCGGCCACACTATAGTTATTTTTTCACCTCCTTTGTAACTGGATATTTTAAGCTATTGAAATAAAGATATTTTTAAATTAAAAAGATATAATAGTATTTGAAAAATTTTTGGAATCGCAATTATATATAAATAATAAGCTTTTGCTCAAACATACATTTGGAAAAATGCATTGAGTTCGGAATACAAAACATTAGATTTTGTTCAGTTGGAAATGGGCTTTTGTTTATAAATAAAGGTATTAGCAAAGTATCATTCTCTAGTTTGTGTCCGAAATTCGTAAAATCTAATGTTTTATATTCCGGATTCAATGCATTTATCCAAATGTATGTTTTGAGTAAAAGCTTATTATTTATATATAATTGTGATTCCAAAATTTTTTAAAATACCATTATATCTTATTATTATTTATAAAGTGCATAAATTACTATGATAACAACAAAAAAGTCATTTTAATTACATGTTCCGATTCATACTTAAATTACTTTTATTAATAACATTGCTCTCTTTACCAATCTTGATGAAGTTAATGGTTTCTTAGATAAATGATAAATAATGATTCAGGACACAGAGAGGTCGATGCAGCTCATGAGTCAGAGAGAGACGGCGATACTTAAAGGTAGCGACGCATACTTGTGAGCGCGCGAAATTAACAATTAAAAAACAGGTATAAACAATGAAATTTTTTTAAATCTCTATTAAGAATATTATTAACTATTGTATAAAGAATTTAAAAAATTATTATTTATATTTTATTTTTTTAATATATTTTTCATGGGTCAAAAGTACTCAAATTTGAGATTTTTTGAACCTTTAAAAATTCATATCTCTAAAAATATTAACTTTATCGTGAAAAGTCATAGGACCTTTTTTATTTGTAATTCAATAAAGAATTTAAAAAAAAATTGTCCGGTTGAAAAATAACAATTCCTTCCAATTGTTTAAACAATTTCGGTTTAAACAATATGGCACTAGGTTGCCCCATGGTAACATGCATTTATATCATCAGTAGGGCAATTCAAAGAGGATCGCATAAAAAAATTGAGGTGGAATAGTTTTCGGTACTCATGCGCCGATTTCTCCTGGACTAAGTGTACTTGGATGTATCTGGGAGTTTTTGGAATTCTGCAAACTTTTGGTGAAACTGTTGATGTCAACTGCGTGTCACCTTGATTAAAGTAGAGTCCGTTTCACGAGAATTGAAGCCACTTGAAGTTGCAGATGTATGCGCTAACTTGTTGTCAAAACCCACGCCCTATTGTAAAACTGAAAATCAGTAGCGTAACGATTTTAGATTAGAGTATTAATAATTTATTCCAAACAGGATTTATTTTTTATTACATAGAATAAGAATTGATAATCCTAACATTGTGTAGTATAGCCATTCATAAATAGTACAGTAAATGGGGGGTTTTTGCTAAGGAAAATAAACACTCTGTCCGATTGACCTGAAATTTGGAGGGTAACTATAAAGTACCATAAGAAGCAAAGTTGATATAGTGCCGTAGTGCGATTTTGCCTAGGGGGTGGAAACCACTCCTTCTCGGGGGGTGGAAAATAAAATGTTGGAAATAACTTCGGAAATCGATAAAGGGGTTAATTTGAAGCAAAAAGTTCCATATAGACATTTTTCGTAAAGTTAATATTTACTGAGTTATTCTTGGTTGAAAATGCTCGTTTTTTATGAAACAAATCCCGTTTTTTAACAGTTTTTCTTGTATAAGTCAACAATTTGACATGATACGAAAAAACATGTCGGAACTAAAATAAAGCTTACAAAAAAAAAGGAAAAGATTGAGAGGTTTATCAATGACATAGGTGCAACCATTACCGAGATACGGCGGCTAGAAAAAAAATTTTTTTAGTCACTAAATTACATGCATTTAACGTAAAATGAATAAAAAAGTAGAAGTTTTCAAAGAAAGTAAACCGTTTATTTTTCAAAGTACTTCAAAAAATATTTAAAATGAATCCAGTTTGAAGTCATTATCATAAAAATTAACGAAGTTCTGATGAAAATTAAATCGAATTTTCACTTTTTCTGAAAGAAAAATCAGCACTTAAGCTTCTGAATTTTTTGATAAAAATAAAATAAAAAAAATCCTTCTGCAATTTACTTTATTTATGTGTTAACTATGTGTTCTGCAAGTTTAAGCAATTTAGAGTACATATTTTTGAAAATAGAAATGTTAAAATGAAAAAAAATAAAATTTTATGAAAAATTTGATATTTTTGAAAATAACTAATAAAAAAATATTCAAAAGAGCTTATTTTTTACAGAATATTTTGGATTTTTTTCATTTCTGTACGATAAAAATTGACAGAGTTATGGCTAGTAGAAGTTTTATCTTGAGGGAAATAGTCACGTGTCTGAAGCGTCTTAACCTCAAAAATCTGGAAAACTACCCGTTAAAAAATATTTTAATCATCCCTTGTCCCAACCATTGACGCTTTGAACCATCATATAAAAAGGGTGTACTAGCATGTACAGAAGAAGCTGATAGTGGCGATAAATAATATTATACATTATGTACCATTTATAAATCTATTTTGTAAAATAAACACAAATTGCTTTTATTTTTAATTTTTTTCCCTATGGACTATGACTTTTTTTAAAGTAAGGGTGAATCTCAAGAAATACAACAATGCAATAACTTGAGCTATCAAAAAGTTGAGAATAAATAATATTTAGTTGTCTTATGTGTATAAAATTATTTCAATTTCTCAAAAACTATTTGTTTCTATACATTAAATTAGGGGTGGTTATTAGGGGTAGTTTTTAAGGGCTGAATGATGATTGTAATTAAATATTTATTATACTGTAAAACATTGAAAACATTTTTATTTAAAATTTAAGCGCCGTTCAAAAATTTTAAGCTGAGAAAATATTTTTTTTTCGACAATAAGGGTGGTTTTTAAGGGCTGAAAGAGTGAAACTATTGTTTAATTTTAACTCACAACATACAAATATATTTATTATACATATTTAAATTGATTTAGATCGGTGTAATATAAGTTTTTATGGTTTTGCTATTTTTTTAGCATAAGGGGTGGTTTTCCACCCCTAAAAATAAAAAGCGCACCTCAAGAGCATATCAACTTTGATCCAGAGGGTGAAAATAACTTATTTCCAAATTTTCATCAAAATCGGAGCGGGTGTAAAGAATTCGGAGGTTACACCTTATTTTCTCCTCATTTACTGTACTAAAATATAACATATTGATTAATGTAGAGAATTAAAAACAAGTTAAAGACGACTAATTTCCAGAACTGTTCCTTCATACAAATTTCTTAATATATTCATAAATACTGTTTTTAAATTGTCTAATTGACATTGTCAGATCTAATTCGGTAACATTATTGGCAAGTGTTAACATGGTCTCAAGAGGAGAACAAATTAATGTTTTTGTTAAGTACTTGGACTTTCTCGGATGATGTGCCCAATCGCGCAACCTTCCGTTTTTTTGTAGATTACTGACTTTCGAGAGGTCTATGAGTAACTGTCAAAAAATCATATTTTGTAACATCGTAATATTTTAATCAGCGTAAAAATATAATAAAAAGTTATTATGCACAACAAATGAGTTTGGATTCAATCTCACAAACATTTAACAAGAAACATTACATGAATTCTGGTCCTTCGAGCGGGATGGATGGAATTTGGGAAGCAGCAGCAGTCAATGCATCGACCAATGTTTTAGGATGGACTAATCGAAGCGTCTTCTCCATATCGCGGTCACATAAGCCTTCAATAAAGGCCTGGATGCCTAAATATTCCATCACGTTATCTGGTGCTGATGGATAAGCAAATCGAACTAGTCTGGCAACATCCAGTTCATACTCTTGAAGGGTTCCGTCACGTTACCGCCTTCGGTTCTTCAGCTGGAATTTGTACAAATGTTCGTGACCGTATTGCATGTCCAGCTTCTTTTTCAACGGCTCCGTTTCTTCAAGAGGTATCGTCTGAAGTACATCTAAGGCATCTCCCCGAAGCGCGATAGTTAAGTTCACTGCTCTCTTCTTGTCGGTCCAATTATTCACTCTAGCGGCTGCTTCAAACTGTTTTACGTAATTGGTCCACGACATATTTCCATCGAACGTTGGGGCCTTGACTCGGGTAAAACTGCCAATATCATCTGTATTGGGTTGTGTTTCTGGTTTGCAGATCTCGATCTTCTTTTCTTCTGCTGAAGTGGTTTGTGTTCTTAAATCGGCGATCTTTGTCTCTAACTCCTTGATTTTCTCGTCCATCTGATTTTCCATCGTTGTCATCTTATTCTCCATATTGTCATCTTTCCTTCCATGGCCGAAATTGACGAGATTAAGGTGGAAGCCTCGTCATTGAATAAAAATGTTTCTGAATCAAAGCCGTTATTTTCCAGTGCCACTTTAAGTCTTTCTTGCCGGACGTTTCCAACTCACGATCTTTCAATTCTGCCTTTAACTCTGTCACTTTTAGGTCACTTAGTTTCTTGGCCATTTTGATGTAGCTATTTATTTATATTATTCCACTTCTGACACCAATGCAATGTTTTTCTTATTTATTTAAACAGTAAATGGGTGGGATGAACTTTAAACACACGGTATGGCTACTTACGAATTTCTTCAAACACTCAAACATTCACTAATACTTAATTTATATACACTTAACCATTTACTTACATTTAATTTATATACACATATCTCCGCTGGTCGGTCCTTTATATATTAGTACCTTTTTACTAGATAATTCTAGATTGCGGCTTACACATAAACAATTGGCATTCTGGAATATTCTTTTCTTTTCGGGATATTTCTCAAATGGCGTCTCAATCCTTAAAAGATCTTCGGAGAACATGTCTATAAAAACGGTCACAAAAAATCCCAATAGACCTTCTCAGAATTATGCGCGCTCGCCACTTTTTTCAACTCCGTTAACGTAAGGTTACAGGACCGTATTTAGTATCTAGTGTGCGAGTTCGTAACAGTATGTACAATTTAAAACAGTCCTATTATACTCGTAGAAAATAGATTCTTTTCCATTTGCAAGTATTTTCTGTCCCTGCAGCAATAATCAACTTCTCTGTTTTGTAATTCTTTTCGGAATGAAAACTTATCCGTATTCCTAAAATATGAGATATATTGATTGATATTAACTTCATGAGAATTAATGTCTTCTTGTAAACCTGTATTACTAATGGCTTTCAGAGCCACTAAGAAATTCGACAACACTAGTAGATTTGTCAGACGATCCTGTATTTACGTTAAACTTAGAGAATCTACAGCTTTGTCAAAAATGTGTTCTTCTTTAATCCATTCAGATTCGCATTTCTCTATAGAACACCATTCTAGAACATTTCTCTCCGGGTAAAGTCGTATTTAACAAATGAAAAAATATATAGATATTAAAATTTTATATTAATGAGAGAATATAGATTTGGCAACGGTACAGGCTGAGTTGGTATACTCTATTACGGTTCGGCGAATCTGTACCACATTCCGCGACGCGAAAGCTACGATTTAGGATTTACTCATGCTTGTCTTGATGTTCATTGGTTTTGGGCCGATTATCGCTAAATTACCTGCAAGTGAGTTTAAGCTAGTTAAAATGTTTGGGACAGTTTTGTTTATAATTGATTTGTTGTTGAAGAACCATTCTCCAGTTTTCCTTATTGCAGTGAGTGAAATTATTAAAAATAATAAAAGAGACAGCGTAGCTCAAGTACTTCGTCATCTGAACCAATCTCTGAAAATAAAAAAGCTAGGCACGAAACATATTTTCAAGATTCGCCCTGTGAATAGGTGTTTTATTGCCGTCAGCAATTTCGTGTCAAGTAATCTCCGGGTCAAGCTATTTTTAACTTAGGCATCCCAAGTCACAATTGGGAATATGATGATGAATTGTGCACTTTGATCTTACGGTAAATATACGTTTCTTTTTGATTTTGGTATCAAGTAAAGATACAATCAAAATCATCGTGTCTTTTATATATTTTATAGTTATCTAGCCAAAACTTATTGCCGTCATGCACCATTAAAACCAAATAATACTACTTGGTAAAACGTATCGTACGAGGCAGATGTATTTACTGCATACTGCAAGTATATATGTTTGACGTTTTTAAAAAAGTACGTCACAATAATAATGGTATATTAAGTACCATGCGATATAAACGATACTTTAGTCACGAGCTAAAGGACACGGTCTCTAGTCAAAAAATAAAAAAAAATAAGAAATCTAATATTATGACGAATCAACATTCAAAAGTTCAAAAATTGTTGGCCGTTTTATCAATTTACGACTATAAACAAACGAACGAAAAAATATTTCTTCTACTCGACAGTGTATACAAATGTATACATTAATGAATACAAATTTTCTAAACGTGAATGGAGTGTCATTTAATACAAATATATATTATTTGAGATATAAATATTTATAATATTGACCTACTTCTAATAACAATTCACAATGGGTTGAAAATAAAGTTGAAATAATTATGCAATTAGTATGTGTCGTTTGTAGTAGCTTATATTTAACGTGTGTCAATAATCGTAACGAAGGTAATAGTTCATTTATATAGTTCAGTGTTTTTCAAACTTCTTGAATACGCAACCCCTTTATAAGTTAAGAATTGTAGTAATTCCCAGTGTCATATGTCAGTGATTTTAAAAACTACATATTTTTTTACTGTTGAGACCTAAACATCGATTGAAAATTTAATTTGTGCGAAGAAGCCAGAACCTGCCGAAAAGTAACAATGCCGCGGGGAAGACGCGGGAGGTGAGTGGCGCTACATTTCTACAAATTATTAATAAATAAACAGGCATAGCCTTCCTACAGAAATTGTAATTTTTTAATGTTGTGTTAGATATCTAAACACATATTCTTTTAGTGTTTTAAATGAAACTCACTGTTTCAAGCTAATTTCACAATATAATGAAAATTGTTGAAAATTCTATAAAATTGTTTCGATAACTAAATATCATCGTCCGAATGACAGAAGTTACATTTCATTTGATGCCTACCTGATGTTAGGTAGTAAGTTTTGGCCAGACCAAGAAGTGACCTAACTTATGATTGACTTAATATATGTTAATAGAAAAAAGAAGAAGATGTGATATTACAAATATTGAAGCTTATATATTATTAGCTCTATGGTGATATCCTGGATATAATTTTCCAAATAAGATCAGTATAACTGTGCAATGATATAGAAAACCAGGAAAACTATATCTGCTGATCTTTACAAATATCACTTAAAAAAAAGACAGTTTATTAGTGGAGAACTCCCTAGATTTATCTGTTCATTGACGACTTCATATTGTGGGTTTCTTAAATGTCTTCTAATTGCCAATATTCTTCAAGGAAATGCAGGTCTTGTTTCTTTTCACAAATACGCAGCACTTCTAGTTCTGTGTTAGGTGTTAATGAATGATTGGTGTCAAGTAGATGTTTTGCGTAGTGGGATTTATCTGGTTGTTTTAATCTGTATGCTCGTGAGTGTTCACTGTATCGGATTTGAAAATGTCTAAGGCTCTGGCCCCAATAGACAGCATTACATTCTGGACATTTGAATTTATATATACCTGACTTCTTTAATGGTATTGACTGTCTCGACCCTTACTTTGTGGAATATGCTCATATTAGTGTTTTTAAATGAAACTCAAGGTCTCTAGTTAATTCCACAATATAATACAAGTTATTGAAAATTCTAAAAAATTGACAATTGTTTCGATAAATCATTATCATCGTCAGAATGACAGAAGTTACATTTCATTTTATGCCTACCTGATGTTTAGTATGTAGTTATTTTTGGCTAGACCAAGAAGTAACCTAACTTGTGATTGGCTTAATATATGTTTATAGAAAAGAGAAGATGTGATATTACAAATATTGAAGCTTAGATATTATTAGCCCTATGGTGATATCCTGGATATCATTTTTCCAATTAGGATCAGTATAACTGTGCAATGATATAGAAAACCAGGAAAACTATATCTGCTGATCTTTACAATTATCCATTAGATATGATAAATAAGCTAATTACTAAAAAAGAGGAAAAAGTGGCATTACAACTAATATATCCTAAACAAGCTGATGAAATTAAAACTTATAAAACCATCACATATGCAGGAAATATTTCTAATAATATTTCAAAGATAATATCTTCAGCAACGAATACAACAATTTCTTTTAAAACAGAAAGTAACGTTAGTACAAAATTGTTAAATGTGAAAACAAAAATACCACTATTAAAGAAGTCAGGTATATATAAACTCAAATGTCCAGAATGTAATGCTGTCTATTTGGGTCAGACCCTTAGGAATTTTGAAATACGATACAGTGAGCACTTACGAGCATACAGATTAAAACAACCAGATAAATCCCACTACGCAAAACATCTACTTGACACCAATCATTCATTGACACCTAACACAGAACTAGAAGTACTGCATATTTGTGAAAAGAAACAAGAACTGGATTTCCTTGAAGAACTGGAAATTAGAAGACATTTAAGAAACCCACAATATGAAGTTGTCAATGAACAGTTAAATCTAGGGAGTTCTCCACTAATAAACTGTCTTCTTAAGTGATAATTGTAAAGATCAGCAGATATAGTTTTCCTGGTTTTCTATATCATTGCACAGTTATACTGATCTTAATTGGAAAAATGATATCCGGGATATCACCATAGGGCTAATAATATCTAAGCTTCAATATTTGTAATATCACATCTTCTTTTTTCTATAAACATATATTAAGCCAATCACAAGTTAGGTTACTTCTTGGTCTAGCCAAAAATAACTACATACTAAACATCAGGTAGGCATAAAATGAAATGTAACTTCTGTCATTCTGACGATGATAATGATTTATCGAAACAATTGTCAATTTTTTAGAATTTTCAATAACTTGTATTATATTGTGGAATTAACTAGAGACCTTGAGTTTCATTTAAAAACACTAATTCTTTAATGGTGGTATTTCTGTTTTTACATTTAACAATTTTGTACTTACGTTACTTTCTGTTTTAAAAGACATTGTTGTATTCGTTGCTAAAGATATTACCTTTGAAATATTATTAAAAATATTTCTGCATATGGTTTTATAAGTTTTTATTTCATCAGTTTGTTTAGGAAATATTTGTTGTAATGCCACTTTTTCCTCTTTTTTATATTAGCCTATTTATCATATGTAATGGATAACCGTTGGATGTTGCTATTTGTCTAATTGTATTAATCTCTCTATTAAAATTACATTTGTTCATAGGAACTGAAAAAGCTCTAATACAAATTAAAACAACCAGATAAATCCCACTAAGCAAAACATCTACTTGCCACCATTCATTCATTGACACCTAACACAGAACTAGAAGTGCTGCATATTTGTGAAAAGAAGCAAGAACTGGATTTCCTTAAAGAATTGGAAATTAGAAGACATTTAAGAAATCCACAATATGAAGTCGTCAATGAACAGTTACATCTAGGGAGTTTTCCACTAATAAACTGTCTTCTTAAGTGATAATTGTTAAGATCAGCAGATATAGTTTTCCTGTTTTTCTATATCATTGCACAGTTAAACTGATCTTAATTGGAAAAATTATAACCAGGATATCACCATAGGGCTCATAATATCTAAGCTTCAATATTTGTAATATAACATCTTCTTTTTTCTATTAACATATATTAAGTCAATCACAAGTTAGGTCATTTCTCTTGGTCTAGCCAAAAATAATTAAACATCAGGTGGGCATCAAATGAAATGTAACTTCTGTCATTCTGACGATGATATTTAGTTATCGAAACAATTGTCAATTTTTTAGAATTTTCAACAATTTTCATTATATTGTGGAATTAGCTAGAAACAGTGAGTTTCATTTAAAACACTAATATGAGTAGATTCCACGATGTAAGGGTCGAGACAGTTAATTACATTTTCTTTTACCTATGTTCTCTCATGTAAAGCTTTGCAGCCCCCCCACACACAGAACGAAAGCCGCTATTGAACAATAACGCCTGAATTTTGGGCTATTTATGGGCTCTCAGAATATGCAAAAACATTTTTAAACAAAATAAATATACAGGTTGTCACTAAAGTGTGAAATAAATTATTTCCTATAATATAATAATAATAATAATAATAACTTTTTTCACAATAAATAAGTATAATGGTTACAATTTATAAAGAGCGAATAAAGTAGAAATGAACGATAAGTACATGAGTACTTGTTTCGTGATAACAATATGCTTATAAAAATATAAATATATAAATAAACTTAAATACAAGTACAAAACATAGATACACATGAATAAATGTAAATACAAATGCACAAAATATAAATAGATATGAATAAATATAAATAAAAAAGCACAAAATATAAATATATATATATATATACACCCAAATAAAGACAAATACAAAAGCGCAAAACATAAATACACATAAAAAGATGTAAATACGAAAGTACAAAATATAATATACATAAATAGATGTAAATACGAAAGTTCAAAATATAAATATACACAAACAAATGCAAATACAAAAGTACAAATATAAATACACAAAAATAAATGTAAATACAAATGCACAAAATATAAATACACATAAATAGATGAAAATACGAAATTACAAAATATAAATATACATAAATAAATGCAAATATAGAAGTAAAACATAAATATATAAATCTTAACCAGAACTCAAACATGCACATACATAGACTGCAAATTAAATGCTAATAATTAAATGTTTACCCACAAGTATGGTTATACACTCACAGATACCAATACACTTTCACTACCGTATTACGCAATTACACATTCATATGCAGGCATACATAATCAGGATTCAAATCAGGAATGCTGATGATGGCTCGTTTTGATTGACTTGTGTGGTCAATATATATCCAATATAAATGATTTTGGATTGGCTTGCTATATATACCCTTCAATGTTGTCTATATTATAAATACTTTTAGGAATAGCTGAAACACGTCGATTTTTAATATTAAATTCCCATTTTTTATGTAATTGCCTAAAGACATTACGCAATCGGTCTTGTCATAGTGATGTAAACGAGAAAATGTGGTTGACTTGATAGATGGGTCTCTTCATTTAGCAGAAATTAAATCTTAAAATTATGAGGGAGGCTCCCTACATACAAAAAGAACGTGGCAATCGGACAACAGCTACACCTGAATTTTGGGCTATTTATGGGCTCTCAGAATATGCAAGAGCAATTAACAAAAGAAATATACAGGGTGGAAATTTAAATTTTTTTTAAGGTGGAAAATTTCAAAAGAGGAATTTTTAAAAAATGACGATACTAAAATGTAGTGCTATTTATGGGCTAATTAGATGCTCTCATTACAATTTTTGTACTCCAACCGTTTAGCAGGAATTAAATGTTAAAGTTATGGGGGGAGCTCCCTAAATACTATTTATGGGCTCTCAGAATATACAAAATAAATATACAAGGTGGAAATTTCAATTTTTTTAAAGAAATTTTAAAAAAGGACTGTACTAAAAGGTAGTGCTATTTATGGGCTAATTAGTTGTTCTTATTACAATATTTGGGCTCCAACCGTTCAGCAGGAATTGAATTTTTATCCAGTGTTCATTGCGCTTCAAAATTACTAGTAACAAAAAAAAGGAACACAAAATAATTTTAGTTATTCGCAGTGTTCAAAATGGTCTCCATTTCCTTAAATATACTGTAATAGTTGATTTGCAGTTTCAATTATTTCGTTCCTCAATTGCTATTCGTCCATAATTTCTACAAAATACATATTCTTCCATAAAAGCGCAGGAGCAAAAATTTTTTTTGTAACTTTAGACATAGAGATTTGACACCGGAATGTGTTACTCAACCTTTTATCACACTCTGTATATAAGTAAACAATAAGTAATTTGATATTATTTTTTCAGTACTCCCCGTCTCGCCTCCGGCCTCACAGTGTTGACAGAGCAGTCCAGTAGAAGGGGAGGCTCCAACGAGTCTCCCCCTCCACCACCAGCTCCCAGAGTGACTTCCAAATCGTCCCGCAATGGCCTTTCTCTTCAGGAATCAAAACATACCTATTCTGATAGCAAACATACTCACCTAGATTCAAAACACGAATCTAAACACTCGCATCATCAGCAGTGGAAACGGTACACTGATTCTCCAGGTGAGTTTTTCAAACTATAAATTGAAGTAAATACTACCATGGTCGAAATTATTTGAATATCTGATTTGCTTTGAAACAGCTTGAATGACTCCATCCGATCTTGATAGCTACTTTAGTTAGTTATGGATAATGTCTTGGTTAGGTTACCATTTTAGAACATTTTTTTAAATAATTATGTTCATGGGTTTCAAAAACGCATTTATCATACATGTTCTTTAGGTGTGGGCTCACCACCTCCTCCACCTGCACCTGCACCAGGAAGTCCTACGCAAAGTAGAAGAGAAAGGAGAGCAAGTCCGCATGGAAGCAGTAGTGGAAAGGAAAAAAGTGGAAAGGGTGCTAGAGGAGTGCCGCAAAGTTTCGGATATTTCAAACGTAATGGATCTGGGGTGAACGGTGCTGTTAATGGTGGTACAAATGGACAACCTGTGCAAGGTATGGGGCTACACTTTTGTAAACGATCTTGTGAGAATTTTTGAATGTCAATCTTTATGGTCTTAAGGAATTATCCATGCATTTTTAAGTCTTTTATAAAGTAGTTCAATGTTAAGTTATAATCAAAAATTATACATACAGAAAAATGGGAGAAAGGAAGGAAAATGAACATTTAATAAGATTGCTTAAAAGGATCATCGATTTTTTCTGTCGCTAGCTAGTTCTGTCCCAACCCTGCCCTCAGCTGTCATTTATTTTGTGTACTGATATCTATTTTGTCAGTTTATCTGTGTTTTGAGAGTGGATAATTTGGAACAAAGAATCGTCCTCAAATTTTACAAATGGTGGTACAGTATATTAACCAGTGGTTGAAGATTTGCTCAGCTCTGGCTTACCATTAACATCGCTAAAGTAGAAGAATAGGGGACTGAATCTTACGAATTAAGTTTTACCATTTTCTTGACTGGTGACTAAAGACATGCTACAACCAGGTAATTTCGTTACCACAATCATAAAAAGCATTCTAACTGGCGATGAGGTAGAAATTGACGTGCAAACCAATCAAGAAGGTGGCGTCTGTCAATTGAAACAGAACCGAAAAAACACGTCCAAGTCTATGAAAAATGAAATTCTCACCCGGTGAGATAGTAAATAACGAATATTGTCTCAGATTTATGCAGGCCAGACTTGTGTGAAGAGTAGACGAGGATTTTGCACCACGATGAGACACCATTTCACATCTAATATCTGGCCAAAAACTTAACAAACATAACAAATAACTGCCGTATTCTACTGATAGAGAGAATGTTTAGAAGTTTCAATTTATTCCTGCTATGTCAAATGAGGTGATATGCACCGAGCCACGGCCTCTTTGGACGTGTTATATATAATGACTACAGCGCCAACCTGTGACAGCTTAGTCATACTAATTGTCGTAATATATTTGTTTGTGTTCGAATTTCTGTATAATTCTTTAAGTTAAATAAAGCCACGTTTCTGTTGGTAATTTCGTGTATAATGTTACAATTTATTAAACTTAAAGAATTATACTAGACATTCGAATACAAATGGATTATGACAATTCGTATGACTAAGCTTTCACAGGTTGACAGCTGCAGTCATATAGAACACGCCCAAAGAGGTCATGTCTCGTTGCATATCATCTCATTCTCCCCCGCTTGAGTCTTCATCATCACTTTCTTGAATCACAAAGTCGTTCAAACACGAGAAGGTAACTTCTGCTTCGGTTGGACCTCCGGGGAAGAGTTTCGGCACGAGGTATCGGCGAAGGTGTTGAGCGATTAGGCACTTCAACGCGTGGCGGTGATGAAGAAGAAGATTCTACTCGAAGGAACTTATACCAATTTACGCGCATCCTACTTGGAGTGACAAACGGAGTGGCCGCCTTTCAGGGAACTCTAGATTTCATAATTTTTGAAGAAAAACTAGATGGGATGTTCGCGTACTGTGATGATGTAATCATTTGTGGCAAGGACGATAAGGATCATTAGCGCAATCTAAAACGCTTCATGGATGCTGTCAAGCAATTCAATTTGTCTCTTAACGGACGTGTAGTGTATTCAACAAAACCAAGCTTAATTTTCTGGGATACGCAGTGCAAAATCACTCTATTAGACCCGACTCTGAAAGGCTGAAGCCTCTACTAGAAATTTATGCTCCGACGAAGACAAGAGAACTGAAACGACTTGGCATGTTTGCTCATTACGCAAAATGGATCGCACGTTTCTCAAAAAAAACCACTCACAAACGTGAATAGCTTCCCATTGGCGCCTGGCATTCTGAAATATTTCGAAAAACTCCTTCAGGACAGCGAAGCGGCAGCCAACGATAACGAAATTTTAACGGTCGAGACCAAAGCATCTTAATTCGCCTTTGCGGCGATACTAATTCAACAAGGAGGTCCAGTATCCTTTTTATTACGCACCTTGTCAAGCTCCGAGTGTAAATAGTCCTCGATCGAAAAGGGTCATCATGTTTAACCAGAAAAATAACAGCAAAATCAAGAATGAGAAAATCATGCGTTGGCAATTGGAGCTTTCATGCTTTAAGTATGACATCGCTTATAGACCGGGCTCTGAGAACGCACTATCACGCGTCTGCGCATAGAGAGTGCGCCATTAGTGTAAGAAAGATCGATATATCCAGTATTATCTGTAAACTTCAGATTTCAAAATTATTTTCATTTGTACTGGATGTTCCCTATCACCAGAGTGAACCATACTTTTTTTTAAATGAGACACCCTATATATTATTTCAGATTCAGATTGGGCTCACCTCACCCATGCTTACAAAGTATGGTTTCATATAAGTATATAGGGTATTTCAGAAGTTATGCCCAATTGTACGTCAAACTCATTGTGAGTTCAACGCCTTGTATAGTTCAAACGAAACAATTTGACATCAATATTTTGCAGCCATAACATTTTGACATTGGTCTAGTTCCATCACACAGTGCCATTTTTTGGATATTACAACATCTGAATACAGGGCGAACCAAGAGTCGAACACATGATTTTCTCTATTTTTTCAAATGAATCACCTTGTATTTCATTTCAAAAAGTTAAAATACACCTTATAAACTCATTTTTATCAGGCATTCCCAATACCTAAAATCATTAAGAAGTATATACATATATGCTACACGCAGGCCTTTTAGGCCCATAGTTTGGAAGTGATTTCCTTCCATTCCTTCCTATCCTTTGCCTTCGTTTTCCAGTCCTGGATTCCACTCTCTTTTAGGCCTTCTATCGCTTCTGCATACCATCTTTTCTTTGGTCTGCCTCTCTTTCTTATTCCGACTTGTTCTATATCAATCATTTTTTTGGTCGTTCTACTATGTGGCATTCTCTGTACTTGCCCCAGCCAACCTATTCTTCTGGATCTTATTATTTTACTCAGTTCTGCTTCCCCAGATATCTAATTTGCCTTCCTCTGCTTTGTTAAGTATCCACGTTTCGCTTCCGTAGATTACTGTTGGTCGTATTACTGATTTGTACAGATGTAGCTTTGTCTTTCTGGAGATATTCTTTGAACTTATTATCTTGTTCAATGCTCCTGTCTGTTTACTTCGTTTCATGAGCCTAGTTTCTAAATTCCTTCCTTCGTCGCCGTCGACCTTGATAACCACACCTAGATATACAAAGCTTTGGACTTGTGCGAAGTTCATTATCTTTTGTCCATTCAGTTGTATTGGAAAATTCCTCATTGCTCATTTCCTTTGAGGTGTTGCCATTTTCATAAACTTCTATTTGTCTTCATTGACTCGCAGGTTAATTGTCTCTGCTGTTTCTATGAACGCTCTGCATATTCTTCTCAGTTCGTTTTCTGATGTTGATAGCATTCTTCACCATTCTTCTCCCTTTCCCTTTTCTATATTCGGTGGTATTATTTTCCGTGCCGTCTTTTTTATAATTTCCTCTCAATGTCCCCATTCGTCGTTTACGTTATGGTTCTGCTGTTGTTCTAGGGTTTTCTTCAATTCTTCTTCGTATTTTCTTTTTGTTGTTTTGTTATCTATAAGCCATTTCACCAGTATCCTTCTTTTTTGTATGCACCTTTGCTTTTCCTTTCTTTGTTTACTGTTTTGTATTATTTTCGCGACTACTAAAAGTGGTCGCTGTCCACATCTGCTCCTCTATAGGTTCTCACGTTTTCTACTCTTTTCGTTGATTGTGTTTGTATAAGGAAATGGTCGATTTGCTTGGAGTACTTCCCGTTTGGTGCTAACCATGTTCCTTTGTGGAATTCTTTATGTTGAAACTTTGTGCTGGCAATAACTAGCCCCATCTCGGTTGCTTAATTAATCTGTCTTTTCCCATTATCATTTCTATCGTCGTGTTAGCTATATTTTCCAATTACTGGTACATACATACTCTGTCGATTTTTGCGTGGCCCCTATTACTATTTTGATGTCTTTCTTTGGCATCATGTTAAACGCTTCTTCCATTTCGTCGTAATATTTTTGAAGAATATGTAGTTTCCTACTTCGCTTACAAACTCTCCTTTTTGTTTTGTTTCTTGAATTGCCAATATATTACTCGTAATTTAATATCTGTCTATTTCCCGCGTTAAACTTTTCAGTACTCCTTCCTATTTTCAATATTGCTTTTTTCTCCCTGTTCGTTGATTCCATTTTCGTTTCCTTTTTCATTGCATGGTTCAATTTCCTTTCTTCCGCTCTCCTCTTTGTGCTTTGTGCTACTAGTTTTTTTGTATTATGTTTTGTTTCCGTTCTTCTAGCTTATCTTCTTCCATGTTCCATCTCCATTCTTGTGATTCTATGTATATTTTCCTGTACCCAACCTTTCCTCTATTCCCCTTGTTCTTCTCCTCTTTTGCCTTCATTCGGATTTTTTTGTTTCTCTCGATCTTTCTGTGACAGATCATCCTGTATAAACAGTCTTTCTTCTTTTATAAATTTCAATTTCTGTTTGTTCGTCATTACTATTTTTTTCTCCTCGTGTTTGGCCAGTTTTACTAAGCAAGTTCTCTCTCCTAACTTCATTGCGCTTTCTACTGCTGTCTTTATATGTAATGCTTTTTCTAGAAAATGTTCCATTGTGATTGATTGAAAGAAGTAAGATATAGAAAAATGACAGTAAGACAAATTCTTTTACAAAAATAAGAAAACATCAGTCAAATGTGAACTGTAAATTGATAAATTAACTGTCTCGACCCTTACTTCGTGGAATATGCTCATATTAGTGTTTTTAAATGAAACTCACGGTCTCTAGTTAATTCCACAATATAATAAAAGTTATTGAAAATTCTAAAAAATTGACAATTGTTTCGATAAATCAATATTGTGGAATTAACTAGAGACCGTGAGTTTCATTTAAAAACACTAATGTAAATTGATAATTGGTTTTATACCAAATGATCGAAATGACCATCCAAAACGTCAATACAGCACATTAATACTATGAAATACTTCTCATATTATTTCCTTCATATCGTTCTGTGGGGTTGGCGGTATTTGGTAAACACGGTTTTTTACATAACCCCACATGGAAAAGTCAATTTTAGTCAAGTCTGGTGATCGAGGTGGCCATGCAATGGGTCCTCCTCTTCCTACCCAGGAAAATGGGTATTCAGATGATTGTGAATTAAAGCAGTGGAGCTCCATCGTGTAAAATCCACATTATTTGCCGAATGTTGAGCGGAACATTTTCCAACAGTAATGGTTAATGATTTTCTAGAAACTAGACCATTCGCTCTTCCATCGAAAAAATGTGGTCCAATTACGTGGTCTCCAATTATACCACCCCAAACATTCAGAGACCACCTAGTTTGACTTTGAGTTGATGTAAGATAGGGATTATTTGTGGAATAGTAATGGAAATTTTGTCTATTCATGGTACCATTCTTATGAAACGTTGCTTCATCTCCAAAAAGGACAAAATCAAATAAATGGATCTGATTATGTATTTGTTGTTGAGCCCATTCGCAAAAAGCAACTCTTCACGAAAGTCATCGTCGAGTAACTCTTGACATAACTGAATGCAGTATGGATGCATCTTGTCTTTATGCAGTATTCTTCAGATGGATGTTACACTGATATCCTGTTGGTGCGAAATTTCACGAGTACTAACATGATGATTGACCGCAACTACCAGCATACAATTAAATTCATTTTTCTCAGTAACTGCAGTTTTTGTCCTTTCATGTTTTTCATAAAGTGAACCTGTACGATTGAAACGATCCATCATCCTGTCCAACGTTTTACTTTTCCGCCCAACCTATGTAATATGCGAGAAAAGTATTGGTTTACTCCAAAAAAAGTTGGAATTTTGAAATTTTTTTTTGAGTTGTTTTCACGTTTTTCATCAAGCACAATACGAAAAAATGGTTTTTAGAAAAAAAATTATGTGTGTATGTCGTCGTCGTCCACTTTTCGTTACATGTCTTGTTAGTACGATACAGTCTCCGGAGTGCAACAAGTCACCAATTTTATGATTGAATATTATTCACAACATACCACAGATGAACTCTATCGATTTTCAGCTCACTAGAGCCAGTACAACATGTGCTATAGAACTTTATGTACGACATTTTTGTCATTTTTGGAGAAATTGCAGTTTGTTAACACTATCCTCCGGAGTATATACAAGTGATCAATTTTATGATTGAATATTATTCAGAGCGTCTCAAATATGAACTATATCAATGTTCAGCCCACTAAAGCCAGTATAACGGGTGCTATGGTACTTGAAGAACCAAATTTTTGTCATTTTTGGAGAATTTTCAGTTTGTTAGCACGATACAGCCTCCCGAGTGTATACAAGTGACCAACTTTATGATTGAATATTGCTCAAGGTGTCTCACAGATATTTCCTATTGATTTACAGCTTACGAGAGCGAGTACACCGGGTCCTATATATCCAGATATACTACATTTTTGGTTATTTTTGGAGAAATTTCGGTTTGTTAGCACGATACATCCCCCGAAGTGTATACAAGTGACAATTTTAAGATAGAATCTTGTTCAGAGCCACAGATGCGGAAAAGTTAGTTTTATTCCTTAAAACCGTTTATTTTTTTTGTGGGTTGTCTTCGTGCAGGATATCGTTCTTGGTAAATTCTTACTGATAATAAACAATTCCTACTACATTCTCCCAATACCCAAACCATGTCTGTTAATTCTTCACCAGGAAAGTTCATTTCAAATATTAGTAAATAAGTCTTCACATAATTTCAAAAGTTTGTTGAATGACATACTACTAATCAATACTTGTCATTACTCCATAGCTAACTTGTTACAATTAAAGGATTTTTAAAAACCTTTTTGTTACTAAATTGACAATATCTCATAAATTAATGATGTTAGGTATAAAGAATGCCTGATAAATATGACAGCATATAAGGTATCTTTTCACTTTTTGAAATGAAATACAGGGTGATTCATTTGAAAAAATAGAGAAAATCATGTGTTCGACTCTTGACTCGCCCTGTATTCTGATGTTGTAATATCCAGAAAATGGCACTATGTTATGAAACTAGACCAATATCAAAATGTTATGTCTGCAAAATATTGAGATCAAATTGCTTCGTTGGAACTATACAAGGCATACAATGATTTTCACGTACAGTTGGGTATAACTTCTGAAATACCCTATATACGTATATGAAACCCTACATTGTAAGTATGGGAGAGGTGAGCCCAATCTGAATCTGAAATAATATATAGGGTGTCTCATTCAAAAAAAGCAGGCTCCCCTTTGCGTACCCATGCAAATATATTACATCTGCCACTGTCATCAACTGTTTAAAAGATCTTTTCTTAACTTTCGGCCATCCTCTTTACGTTCAAAGTGACAGGGGCTTTTCATCCACGTCTGAAGAATTCGAGCCATTCTTTACTCGTTCGAATATAGCGTCATCAAGAATGGCTAAACTGCACACTATGGCAGACCATTCAACCTAGTCTGCGGTCGAAGGGACTATCAGTCGAAAACTGAGAGTCACTACACTACACTGGGTCCGATCGCCCCTGTGTACGTCTATAAATGCCACTCCTCGTGAAAAGCTCTTCACATACCCAAGGAGATCACCAAATGGAGCTCTCGCCTGGGCCAATACTAAAGACGAATGTCAGATCTTCAAAAACGGCTCCGCTAGTCGAAGAAGCTGAACTTTTAGAGACCAACCCCCACTATTATCTTATCCGGAGGGATAATGGGGAAACATCAACTGCATTGAACCGTCAGTTGGCGACATTCTCAAGCGGCATCAATGAGAGTCGAGACGATAGCTTTGAAACAGCTGAAGAGTAAGAAGACACATCTCAAGATTCTCAACTGATATCTCCACGAGTAGAATCTCCTCCTTCATCACCGCAATGCGTTGAAGTACCCTATTCGTTCAACACCTTCACCGATACTTCCTCGGAGGTCCAACCGAACCAGAAGACTACCTTCTCGTTTGAACGACTTTGTGATTCAAGCGGGGGAGAATGTAGTAATATGCAACGAGACACTACCTCTTTGGACTATTTATGATGACTGCAGCTCTCAACCTGTGACAGCTTACTCATGCGAATTGTCATAATCTATTTGTTTGTGTTCGAATTTCTAATATAATTCTTTAAGTTAAATAAAGCCACGTCTGTTGGTGATTTCGTTCATTATGCTACATCAAATAAAGAACCGATGTGAAGAATCGGAAGGCATAAGGAATTTCTTATAGATAGTAATAGGAGAATTGTCTAGAAATGCGGAAATGTTAGCAGGGAGGTATTGATAAGCTGTCGCTAGTAGACGAAGAGAGTTTCCTCTTAACCTTCCAGGAAAGGGTGCGTCTATTAGACTCGAGTGTGATGAAAGTGTCTTTGGCGACTTGATTACTTGAGGATAAGGTACGATCGAGCATTTAGGTCGTTGAGAACTACAAACATTTTAGAGACTTCTTTGAAAATTTGTATCTTTTGTAACAAGAATGTTATTGGAATGAATCAAAGAACAAAATACCGGAAATTAATTATTCTTTCTAATCTCTAACCATTTTTAATGAAAAAATGTGTAGCCTTCAGTTTACCCCATAGGGTGTTTAGAATTTACGCTACATAAATATTGTTTCATTTCATCCGATATACTAAATTGTCAAATTTAGTTTCCAAAAATAAAAATAAACTTTCTACAATGTGCCAAAAAATCATTTTAATCTGTTGAAAATTAAAAGTATTATTCTAAATCAAAAACAAGGAAGATTTTAACTGTTGCTTTAATTTTATCCATGAGTTTATATATATTTTATTGCAAAAAAAATATATTTCATCAGGAAAAAGAATGAGGGGTGTAGTTTTAGGTTCGGATCTCCTACTATTAAAGTTTATTTTTGGTGAGCTTGGTTAATAGATATGTATTTCGATACACTGTCCTTGTATTTTATGTTGTTTTACCTTTATTTTCTGGAGACATTAATTTGTAGTAACATACATAACCTCAATATACCATTTCTACTTCAAATTTTTCTATTTTCCTTGAATAGGGGATTTGAAATTCCCACTAAACCGAACTTGAAACGATTTACTCACTAAAAACTTTTATTCTCTTCCAGTAATCCAGAATCAGTCGTCGGGAAAAACGGCATCTGTGTCCGCCGTTCCTAGAACGAAAGTTAAAGTTTCTGGGGGAACTCAAACTTGTTCGAGTGATCTTCAACAATCTCACAGTAAGTAGTAGTAGCAACAAAAACGAAAATCCCGTTTGGTTTCTATTTAACAGTGATGGGTTGTTATTTTTAGTTTATAAATTTATATTTCATATTAAACTAATAGTGGTTGTTTCTACTATAACAATAACTGACGGTGACAGGTGAACTAGAGCCACTATCAATAGTTCTACTTTTGTTATCTCAATAATACAACGCACGCCTTAATTGTGGAAACATTCATTTATGTTTGTCTTCCTGTAACATACAAGAAAAAATTTTCAAATGTAAATATTGGATGGTAGGTACTGTGAGTTAAGATTTCGCGGGGGAGAACAGCTACACACTCCTAGAAATGAGGGAACAAGAAAAAATGTCAAAATACATACAAAAAAGGGGGGTTACATTACTTTGCAAAAATTATAGAGGGATACTTGTTACAGTACTTACGAATGTCTTTAGAAATGGGATAAATAAAAACGTAAATAAACTGATGAAAGAATGCTAAGCAGAATTCAGAAGCAATAAATTTAGAACAAACCAAATTTTCTCCCTGAAAGAAATCCTGACTACATGCTTTGAGCATAAGATAGTTTTTAAACATGCTATAGTTTGGTACAAAGGAAAAATATAATAGCATTGGACATCTAGCAAAAATAACTGGAGTAAATATTCTAGAGAAAACAAACAATGAAGTATTGTGGAGAAATAACAAATAAGAAGGGTCTTGGGTAAAAGATGACTCGGATTCATTTTCTTCCATACTATTCAACCTGGTATTGGTCAAACATAAGTAAAAAAGCGGTTCAATATTTAATAACGAACAGGTTTTCCTTCCGGATAACTTGGCCTCAATAGCAAAATCGAAAATATACATTCAAAGAATTTTAAGGAAACTATAAGCACCAGCAAAAAAGATGGGCTTAGTAATACCTAAACCAGGAAAAGAATAAGTATATGATTATTAGGACACAGAACGAAGCAGAGAATTACTTACGTTGGTCATCACTTGAAGGAAAATAAAATGAAAATCAAAAATCAAAAACATTACATATTTGAGAGGTTGTAGAAGGAGAACGGCACAAAAAAATTAGAAATAAAAGCACGAATAGGTTGAGAACAGATTTATAAGTAACTGAATTTCAATTTTGTTATGAACCCTTCAGCAACGTAGGCCTGTGATATCCTGAGTATTGAAAAAGGCAGAAAAAGCAAAAATGGACATATACGGCATATTTATATAAATAGCAATTTATTGAGGAGAAAACATAGAAATGCAGTGTAGATTAAGAATAATAAACAAAGAGCTGGAAAAACTGTATAGAGAAAACCACCAGGACAAATAATAAGGTGGATGGGACATTTCGAGAGAATTCATAATTGATTGCTAACGGAGTTACATTGCACTGCAACCTTTAGGTCTATTGTGCTCCACCTCCTGTCAAAGCTGTTCTCGCTACCATCTACATCTATTGCTCGCCTTCCGGTTCCAGTGTTCTAATGAACTCCAGTATTTGGGATGATGATCTCCTACAAGTTTGTTGTTCAAAGCACTGCGTTGCTTGCAATGGCGAGGCATTCTAGAACTAGGTGATCCAGAATTTCTTCCTCCTTCCCACAGAATCTGCACTTGTGAGTTTTTGCAAGACCTATTCTCATTCAGTGCTTCCAGAGGTAGCAGTGCTATATAAGAAAGCTCAAGCGGAGATATAGGTTGTTTTTGCTGAGATCCAAATGCTTTTTGGATCTAGTCGAAGTAATCTAGCCCGGGAAGGCAGCACCAGAGTGCTTTTCCCTCGATTTCCTCCTTTATCCGAAACTGTTATAGAAAAATTTTCCTACATTACGGAGTAGCTCCGGACCAATAAAAGGTGTTCATCCTGCTTTCCTGGCGAAGGTATGCCCTTTCCTTTGATTCCTGAGTGACCAGGAACCCATACTAAAGAGACATTGTTATTCATACCTATTTCATCAAGGTTTCTTCGGCACTCCCATATTAACTTTGTCAATGACATAGGAGATCAGTGGTTCGATAGCTGTTTGACTATCAGAATGAATCGCTATGTCATCTTTCCGATAGTTTATTTCTAAGTTTATTTCCACGCATCTTTCAATTGCAAGTATTTCTGCGTGAAAGAAGCTCGGACAGGAACCTAACGATAGTGAGTATTTGGTGCCAGCTCCGAATACTTCAGCGCCAGCACCTGTGGTGGTTTTTGAATCATCTGTGTACCATTTAAGGGTATTTACTTGGAGAGTTTTAGTAGTGTATTCCCTTCCCTCGTCTTGCTTAGTGTCGTAGTGAAGTTCTTTTTGATGCTTACTTTCTTGATCATTTCGTCACTGGCAAAAACCATTTATGTGATGTATTTTGTTAAGAAAGGGCCAGGCTCCTTTATTTTTAATACTCTCATTGCCTGAACATTCACTAGATATTCCAAGCAGGGCCTCATGGGCTGATCTTCGTTTCACTAGGTGTAGAGGTGTGTGACCTGGAATGATTTCAACTACCATAATCTGGCACTTTCTTATAGCTCCAATGATACACACACAGGCAAGTCTTTGAACTTTGTCGAGGGTCTTGCTCGTGCTGTTCTGGCCTGCTTTGGCATGCCAGATGGTATTATAAAGAAGACCGTTTGGGAAAAGAGATACCTAGGGAAGAATAAAAAAATGTCTGAACAGTGCGATAGAGCTCTGAGAAGCAAAGATATAGAAAACTGGATAGAAAAATGACAATAAAAGAAAGAATGGACACACGGAATTTCTAAAACCAATAAAGTTTTCCAAGTTGTCAAAAATATCTCTACGTTTATATTCTTAACTGTTGCACTGTAGTTATTAAAATTCTCTTATAATGACTCATAAGTAAAATGGATGAGATATGGGATCATTTTACTGAAGATATCATCTCACTACAAAATGCAACTAATAAAGGTTAAATAATATCAGTTATGAAGAACTTAAAAAATAAGAAATCTCCCGGAATCGATAATATTCTCAAACAAATAGCACCGGCAAATAGCAGCACCCTTAAGTTTCATCATAAACAAATGTTTTACTACTGATCAATTTCCTACATGTCTCAAAACTGGAAAAATTAGATCACTCTTTAAAACAGGAGATAAAACTAAAATAGAAAATTATCAGCCCATCTCATTAATCTCTAATACATCTATAATAATAGAAAGTCTAATAAAAAGTAGATTATGTAATTTTTTGAATAAATACAACATTCTATCAAACTGTTAATATGGCTTTAGAGATGGCACATCCACGGAAGATACAATTTACAATCTTACTTCTTATATACACGAATATGTTGGACAAAAAAATTGCAACTATAAGTATATTCCTGGACCTCTTTAAGGCCTTTGATACAGTATGTCATAAAAAACTCAGCAAGTTAAGCAGATATGAAATAAGAGGAACTACGTATAACTTAATAAGCTATCTTTCAGATAGAGTCCAATATTTAGAAATTAACGATACGATTAGCATACGAGAGTAAGTTACATTTGGATTTCCACAAGGGACCGTCTTAGGGCCGCTTCTGCTTATTTTATATGTGATCAGTTTATTTTACAAAAACTCATCGGAAATACCTAATAATAAATTTTGCCGACGATACGGCCATTATATATTCTGTCCCGACTTGGAAAAAATTAAAAGAAAACATTGAAAATGACTTTCCACAAATTTCTAAATGGTTCCAGTACAATAAACTAACACTTAATTACAATAAAAGCTATTTACCATTCACTTATATTTTTCTTAGTTACCACATTTAGGTCCATTAAATAAAGGCTGCAGTCAACAAATTACGGAAGCCGAAAATATAAGGTATCTTGGTGTTAACATCGATCGACATCTTCGCTGGGAACTACAAATAAAAGATATTGTTAAAAAATAAGGGGTTTTATACCAAAATATAAATACTCGTATCTAAGATATTTTTCACCTGTCGCCAGCTTGAAGATATTTTTGTTTAATAGAGTCGCAGCTAAGCTATTATATTCTGGTATGGGGGGTGGGGAATATACGATTCATATCTAAACTATGTTCATATAATACAAACATGGATTCTGAAATTAATTTATCAAAAATCTATCTTTTATCCAACTAATCACTTATGTAGGGGGTCTAATTTATTCGATGTTAGACAGTTATTTTGTAAGAAAATACTTTTATTTGTCAAACAAAGAAAAATTCAATGAACCTCTCATGAACATCCCCATAACACTAGAAATAATGACAGAATAGGGTAAATGCACCAGTGAATGAACACTCAAGACATTTTTGAACTTCACTGTATTTTTATAAACCATCCGTTTTGATTTTCAGCTCCAGAAAAATAACTCTTCGTGTTCAATGAAATAGTGAACACGTTGCATACGATAGTTACAGAAGTAGACAGTATAAGACTTAGTAAGAAAATAAAATGTTGCATAATGTTGAACGAATGCTACCATTGATTAAACATGGCTGATCCAATGAATGAACTTATGAAGAAAATAGACGTTGAACAATTTTTAATCAATGATTATCAACGACAACACAACATATGGTGATACAATATTATTTCAGACAAATTTCAGCATTTCTGGACATTCGAAAAAAACCACGTCTTATAAGCTTGGGTGCTTCAATCATTTCCACAATTGAAGTTTTCTCATACCATATTTGGTCAATACGTTCTGGCTATTTGAAAGTATTGGGACCTGCTGGTGTCATAGCACGAACTTCATATTCATCACCTTCTGCATTTTCCACTACTCCAGGAAAATATTTTTGGTTATACATTATTATGACATAAGCTCCAATAGTAATTTTTTGTGAATCATTGATTTTTGCTCCATTTTTATCCCTGTTGATATCATCCTCTGGGGAAGATAGTATATTCCATATGTTGCTCGGATTGATATTTTCAGAATATTTACGAATTTCGGGGCACTTGTAGGAACCATGTCTAATAAGCTTAGGTGCTTCGATCACTTCTGCAATTGAAGACTGCTTGTACCACATCTGGTCAACACAATCTGGACATCTAAAGGTATTAAGACCAGCTGGTGCCATAGCGCGGACTTCATATTCATCATTGTCAATATTTTCTACTATGCCCGGAAAATATTTCTGGTTATACGTTATTATAACATAAATTCCTACAAAGATATCTTGGGAAACACAAGGATTTTTATCTTGATTGCCAGTATCGATTATATCAGCCTGTAAACAGGTAACTTCTGTTGCTGATGGTGCTTTGGTTCTTTTCGCAGTTCTTCTTGTTTTTTTTTCTCTCTAATTGATTTTTGTTCCAATTTTTCAGCTTCTTTTTCCTGTTTCTCAGATTCTTTTGTATCTGTATAGTCTTTCCTTTTTTTGGAAGTGATGGCAAACGGCATTAAAGTTGCCTGTTTCTTTTTGCCACACTTTTTTTTCTATATTTGGCCAATGAAGATGTTGTAGCCATACGTCTCTGGTAGTTTTCGGCTTCTGCGGCTCTTGATTATGGAAATCGACACTACTGTTATCTATCTCGTATCTCGTTACATTCTATTAGAGTATAATTATTAGTTATACTCTCTTGCTCGGTACCGTCCAATATATCTTCAGGATTTTCAATTTCTTCTATGATAACGTTTTCTATATCTTTCGTTCTATCCACATTCAATATTATTGTTGAATTGTCAGATATGTTAGCTGGATAGAGAATAACATCAATTTCCAATGGTAGGATCAACAGATCATCTGTTAAGTCTGTTGTGTATTCTTGTATATCCGGTATGTCAAAATTAGCAATATTCTGCGAGTTTTCTTCGAAGGCTGCTTCACATTCTTTATTCATTCCATCAGCATTTCTCGAAGTATTCGTTCCATCTGCATCGGTTGTTTCTTTACATATTTTCCAAAAGTTATAGAACTGAATGTCGACTGCTTTTTCACCTTCATAGGCACTATTGAATTCTATCAAAGTTTTTGAATCTACATGATGTTTAATGACTTTCAGAACAGTTTCAAATTCGTCTCTGGTCACAGAAACTTCCTTGTCACAATTTAGGTCAAGCTGCTGTCTCCTTGTTGAAATGCATTGGGAATAATTCACAGCATCTGCACTAAATGGAAACAATCCACATTTTCTGAAACCGTTTTTGATAATTGCTGGTTTGATCGATTCTTCAAAAGCTTTTTGGAAAAGGGGGGTAAGGGTATTTTTTGTAACTGATGTATTGGTGTTCTGTTTATGTTTCAAAATGGTCTTTTTCCAGTGTACTTTGAGAGACTTGAATACTGATACGTCACAAGATTGCAAGATATTTGTTGCATTGGGCAGAAGACAGTATAGCATTATTCTTTTCTGTACACAGAAGTTATACAAATCCATATTGATATGCGATTTATGACCGTCAAGCAATAGTGAAACAGGAAATTTAATGTTGTTTTCTTGAAGCCAAGGGAAGAAAATATTCGCAATAAATTCGTAGAATGTTGCACTCGTCATCCATCCCCTATCTGATCGGCCAATACCCCACTCCTCAGGTATAGTTTGTGCAATATCTCTTGGAATACGCTTGTACGGGTACGCAATCATAGGTGGAACAGATACTCATGAGGCAGAAAATGTACAGAGAACTGTTATGCATTATTTTTCTGGGCCACTCGCAATTTCATAAAAATTCCTGTAATTTTTGGAACCCAGAAGCTTTCCAGTTTGGGGACAAGTCTGCAAACCGGTTTCATCCCCATTAAAAATTCTATCAGGCTCAGAAAGGATGTCTTCAACGCCTTCTCCAATTAAATATTCCTCCATCTCCTGAAACAATTTTCGAATATTTTCCTCTGTTACAGATGCTCTCGCCTTGGATATTAATTCTGTATTTCTTGTGGTTATTTTTGGATGTCTTTGTAAAAAAAGATGTAACCATTTCCTACCCGGTCTATCATTCACGAATTTATTGGGCCTATCAACAGCTTTGAGGACACGTTGCACTGAGTCCTTCACCTCATCGGGATGCATGGGAAATCCGAATAGAGCTTTGGATAGAATCCAAGTTTCTAGAGTAGTTTCTTCTTCGGAGGTCAAAATGGTGGGAGGTCCCATTTTTCGAATCATGGGAACTTTTCCAGTGGTTTTGTTGAAAAGTGTACTTTTCGGAATCCCATTTTGTCTGCTGGCCGTATTGATGGTGATTTCCTTTTCTCTTATTGCTTCCACGGCCTTCTGGAGACAGTCATCGGAATATCGGAATCTTACATACTTTTTCTGATGTTCTGGTTTGGACTTTCCACCTTCCATATTTCTGTCAAGTGATTGAAAAAAATATGAAATGAGAAAAAACAGAGAAAGAATAAATTGTTCATTCACTGGAGCACCATTGATCTATGTTATGATTCAATGAATGAACATAGCAAGCTTTGTAGACATTTCTTGACGGAACCCCTGAAACAGCCTTTCTAAACGAATATGTAAGGATCAGATCGATGAAATTTAGATTAACATGCAAAATCCCAATGAATGAACATTTTGTTCGTTTACTGGGTTCAGCACATGCACCAATGAATGAACACTCAAATTATTGAATTTAATAACGATTTCGGTGTATTTTGAGGTTAGGTTTTCGATAAAATCAGTTGAAATCAATTAATCGATGTGATAATGACGACACACCACACATATCATTTGTTAATATCTTGTTCTGTACTATTGCTCACCTGGTTGTTGCTTAGTATCCTTCCAATAACAGATACGTTTCTCAAATTTTGTCAACAAAAACACAGCGGTACGTTCATTCATAAGAACTGACTTGATCTAACGACGTATCACGTTAAGAGGACGATGTTGCACGTCATGAGGGATATTGTAGTGTTTACGAGAAAGTCACCATATTCCTAATAATTTCACATATATCTCAATTTGTTCATTCACTGGTGATGTTCATTTTCTGGTGCATCCAAAAAAACCATTAGACAAAGTAGCGTCAACTATTTGGCTCCTTGCCTATACTCATTGTTACCTTACATCTTTAAAAATATAAAAAGCTATAATTTGTTTAAGGTGGAACTAAAGAAGTGGATTTTATCAAATGCAAGAACTTATTTTAGTTATATTGTCAACCAAAAAAAATATTTAGGATAAATCTAATATAATTTTCAAAAAAGTTAAGAATAATCTTATTATGTCAATTATTCATAACAAAATAAAAACATTTCAGCCCTAAATGAGTCATACCCGATAAGACAAATAATACCTGATTATTTCATTTTCAAGTAGCTTTATACTACTTCTGTGGTAACAAACAAGTTTATTCACGTTTTGTCTATATATTTTATGTATATTATTGTAGTTATTTAAATCTTGTTTACTATATTTGTGTTATTCCTATTATAATTCTGTGATTCGGGTTTGTTTTATCATAATTTTTAATTGTAAAATTTTCTAATATTTTTTACTATATGTAACATAAATTTTTTAGAAGCAAGTCCACCACAATTCAAGAGTTACTCCTTAACCGGTAATACTGCCAATCAACTCAGTCAATCAGTCAGAGAACGTCTTATGATGGGTTCACAAAGTCTTCCAAAAGGTGCTGGAGGAGCGCACCAAGATTATGGACTGGTTATGCGACAAGTCAGACCAAAAGCCAGCGACGGATCTCTTTCCGACACACAAGCAATAGAAAACACCAGTCCGTATGCTCCTTGGTTACGACATAGGTGAGTAAAAACTAACCACCCACATCTAAACGTATTTATTCATCATTTTATTACGATCCCTCTCTCATCTAATTTGTGTGCGTACTTATTACAATAATTGTCTCGCATTTCATAATGATGTAAATTCATTGAGTTTAATGCTACGTTAAGTACTATTTATCAAACAAATTGGAAATAGCGGAAATGTATCAGCCAAGCAACTTACAATTAACCATACCAGTGAAACTTTTGTCGATACAACAAAAAGAGAATAACTGGTGATTCTTAACAAATATATAATTACATTTTAAGTGTATTATGAGTTATTATGACTTATGACCACATTAAAAGGAGACGTTATAATATGTTGATTGAAGATAAAATTTAGTTACAAGCCACCATTAACCACCAGCGAAAATAAACATCGTGACTTCCAGCATTTTTAGCCGTTTATAAGGACACTTATCGAGGATAGAGGAAAAAATCTTAATGAGATTATTAAAAGGCATGCTACGGAAAGGCCAAACAACAGCACAATTTAAAAATAATGGTTAGTGACAGGTTAGTAAAATGATAAATGGAAAATCCTTTATTTGTTGTCGAAATTTCACTAGTAATATGATATAATCAGGAAACAAAGGCAAACAAAAGAAAATAAAGCATTGACTTATTAGTGTTTTAAATGAAACTTACTGTTTTTAGAATTCCATAATATATTGAAAATTCTAAAAAGATTGACAATTGTTTCTATATTAAATATCATCGTCAGAATGACAGAAGTTACATTTCTTTTGATGCCTACCTGATGTTTAATAGTTATTTTTGGCTAGACCAAGAAGTAACCTACCTTGTGATTGACTTAATATATGTTAATAGAAAAAAGAAGAAGTTATGATATTACAAATATTAAAGCTTATATATTATTAGCCCCATAGGGATATCTTGGATATCATTTTTCCCAATTGAGATCAGTATAACTGTGCAATGATATAGAACACCAGGAAAATTATATCTGCTGATCTTTACAATTATCACTTAAGAAGACAGTTTAAAAGTGGAGAACTCCCTAGATTTATCTGTTCATTGACGACTTCATCTAGGGAGTTCTCCACATTTAAACTGTCTTCTTAAGTAATAATTGTAAAGATCAGCAGATATAGTTTTCTATATCATTGCACAGTTTTACTGATCTTAATTGGGGAAAATGATATCCAGGATATCCCCATAGGGCTAATAATATCTAAGCTTTAATATTTGTAATATCATATCTTCTTCTTTTTTCTATTAACATATATTAAGTCAATCACCGTGATTCAATCTACCTCACCGCTGATAGTTGTGGTATGAAGAAAAAATGTGTAACTTTAAACAAACCATGCACTTATAATAACAAACCTTGGTTTGACTTAGAGTGCATCAACTTAAAAAAGTCAGTCAAGTCAAAACTTAAAATCTGTAAAACTCATAATTTTGATGATAAAGTCAAAAATGACTACCTATTGGCGAAAAAATATTTTAAAATCACATGTACAGCAAAAAAAAATGCATTTGAAAATAATATGGTTCAATTGCTCAGTAACTCTAATGACTTTCTCACATTTTGGAGGACTATAAAAAAATTCCGTCCCAATATGATTATCCCAAGTGTATCGCTTAAAACCTGGGAAAGTTATTTTGATACCCTTACCACAGTGAAATGTGATTTTCAATATTTACAGATGGACGCTAGGCATCCGTTTCTAGATACGGAAATCTCCCAATCTGAAGTTTTTGCGGTGCTTAACAGTTGCAAAAGGAACAAGGCCCCGGGATTAGATGGAATTCCCTTTGAGTTTTTCAAATATTTCCCTGAAAACTGTTGTCTTTTTTTGTGTAGTTTGTTCAACAAAGTTTTCGAAAACGAAGCTTTCCCTGCTGAATGGTCTACAGTATCGCTCTCAATGGTCCACAAGAAGGGCCCCATTGATAACCCCAGTAATTATAGGGGCATCGCCTGCATTAACACTGTTATTAAACTTTTTAATATGATCATGTTCAACAGATTAAACTCTTGGGTTGAAAGTAATAATATTCTCCCAGAAATTCAGGCGGGTTTCAGGAAGAACAGAAGTTGTATGGATAACATTTTTGTCTTGAATAGCACCATTCAAACTCACCTACATCGCAAAGGCAGAAGAGTCTTTGCCGCTTTTATTGAATTGAAGCGCGCATTTTACTCTATTAATCATCCCCTTTTATGGCAAAAATTATTTAAGCTGGGCATCAGTTCTAAATTTATTCGCCTAGTCAGAGCTCTGTATGACAAATCCTCTTTTTGTGTAAAAGTTAACAATGAATACTCTAAATTATTTGCAATAAATGAGGGCATTCTGCAGGGTGAACCATTAAGTCCCTTACTTTTCTCACTGTTCATTGCCGATATTGACGACTTCTTCAGAAAATCTGATATGGTTGGAATTAATATTGATAACAGGAATAATTTGTTACTTTTGTTATATGCGGACGATTTGGTTATCCTTGCTGAGTCTGAAATAGATCTGGCTAGAAAGCTAGGCACCCTTGAACTTGCCTTAACAAACTTACTGTTCACAATTCTAAATCTAAAATTATGTGTTTCTCGAGAGGCGGCCACAAAATAACAAGAAATTATAAATTTCTGTTCAACAAAGTAGAAATTGAGATGACTAACCACTATACATACTTAGGGGTCACTCTCACTTGCTCTTCATTATTTCGCGAACACGCAATGAATACCTCTTCCAAATGCAAACAAGCCATAGGTGCTGTCATGAATATGCTCTCACGTTCAAAAACAACTTCCTGGCAATCGCGCATAACCCTGTATCATTCCATAGTAATTAATACACTTGCCAATTCGGTCCCTGTCTGGGGTCTGCGATATCTTAACATTGTTGAAAAAACCCAAGTTGGCTTTTTCAAAAGATTGCTCCTATTACCGCTAAACACTCCTGATTATTTAGTACGTCTTGAGGTGAGCGTTGTTAGGCTTGATTATACAGTATTGAAGCTGTACCTCAATTGGTTATTAAAAATGTTTTCTTTTGCAAACACTAGATTGCCAAAGATTGTCTTTCTCAGGCTCTTAGACTCTTAGTGTTAGAGGACTTTGACAGCCCCTGCTATAACTGGGCCCTACAAATGAAACTGATTTTTATAGATCTCGGGTTGACCGACATGTGGAATAATCTCTCTTTTGGTTCACTAAAAAGCCACTACGATGCAATTCTTGAGAATTTAAACAAAAATTGTATAGTTCTGACTTACAACGCCTTACTAATAATAATTACTGTGTAATCTATGAACATTTAACAGTCACTTCAAGTCCTGCAAATTATTTAACTAGTAAACTGCCGATTAAATTAGTTCGAATATTTAGTCTGATCCGTTTATGTTCGAAGACTTTTGTTAGAATAACGTACAAGGAAAGTATTTATACCATTAATCAAGAAGAAATTTGTACTCTGTGCAACTCGCGTCAAAATGAAATACTTGAACATATTGTGCTTCAATGCAGGATGTATGTTGTATTAGAGTGCAAATTATTAAAAATCTGCAAAATTTTGATGATTTCATTGCCTTATTAAATACTGCTTCTTTGGTGGATATCAAGCAAACTATTTCATTGGCGTACTCAAAATTCGTTCTTTTATTATAAACGAATAGCTAGGGGATTTACACCAACTTTTTTTCTCTCTTTTATTGTTTATTTTCATTGTGATTTTGCCGCATGAACTGTGTATTTATTTATAGAGACTGTACCGGATTTCTTGCTATATTGATTTGTATCAATTTGAAGCAATAAAGATATTATTATTTATTATTATTAAGTCAATCACTAGGTAGGTCACTTCTTGGTCTAGCCAAAAATAACTAATAAACATCAGATAGGCATCAAATGAAATGTAACTTGACGATGATATTTAATATCGAAACAATTGTCCATTTTTTAGGATTTTCAACATTTCTTCAATATACTGTGAAATTAGCTAGAAACAGTAAGTTTCATTTAAAATACTAATATGAGTAGATTCCACGAAGTAAGGGTCGAGACAGTTAATTTCATTGACTTATTGTTAGGTGCAATTAAAATATGAATGGCTGGGATGGTAAGCATTAAATGTTACCGTATTGTGCTTGCGAGAGAAAGCCTTTCCGATGCTACAAAAACTGGTAATTCATATATGACCTCATCGCCTATATAATAGGTAAGTATATTAGAAACAAAATATCACTTAATGATTTTCACGTCATTAGGAACTTATTGGACTAATCTGAAGAAAAAAATAAAACTAACACAAATAAGAACAAACTAACACTTATCAAAGTAACTCCAACTAAATTATTCGGAAGAGAAACAAAAATAAAAAAAGTGATGAGCTTGTTTTGTAAAGAATGTGTACATGTGCTCAGTTTGAAGACAAACGTATCTATGCTTCGGCATATGTTTTGTGTCTTATCTTATAAATTTGGAACAAAGTTTGGACTAATAAAAAAACAGCTGCTATTGCACTGAGTGATGATACAAACGGAGAAACGGAGATGTGTTGATTAAGTACACCCACATACATCGAGTAGACAAACATCAATAACATTAAATGTTAGCCATACTCTAAACATATTAAAAAAAATACTTCCCCGTAAAATGATACCTACTCAGGTACTCATAGAACCCATTTTTGTAAGCGAATGATGGACAAGTTGAATAACGATGTTATTCAATTAGAAGGCGTTATGTTTTCTGATAAGTGAACTTAACGCTCATGCTAATCGTAAAAACTGCCGCTACTGGTTAACGGAAAATCCTGATTGGATGAGAAAATAACACACGTCCCTAAAAAAGTCTATGTTTGGGCAGAGGGGTATGGTCCCATTTTCATTGAAGGCAATTTGAATGGTAATAATTATCTTGCAAAACTTGCAAAAGATATGTTTCCAAATTTGGCAAATTTATAAATATAAATATCAGCAGCAAAATGGATCATCACCACATTACCAACGCAATATCAAGCAGTACCTCGACGCAATATTTTCAAATATTTCAGTTTATTCATCATCATTTCATATACACACCATCAAATACTACGAGCGGTCATGCTGTATCTTATTCTAATCTAATACTTTGTCACACAGAGTCAAAAAACTTGGACCCCTTAAATTTCTTCGAAAGAGAAAGTAGGTCTTTATATTTATGTATATCATAAAATATGTTAATCTTTTACCAGCTTATTCATATATTTTTTTAGGTGTAAAAGTTTTGGGAGATGGAAAAAATAATTAAAACCAAATTAGGTGCCAAAAATCCATTTAACAAAATTCCTAATTTAACGAAAAATGAACTTATGTAAAAAAAATTACATTAATATTCCGTGTGACCGCCTCTATTATCGATACATTGATTGACTCACCTTGGCATTCAGGTAATAAGATTATTGATCTGTTGTTGAGGAATATTGTTCCACTCTTCCAGTACCGTGGAGTGTAATACCCATGCTAATATTCCCCCCCTCCAAAAAATAACTGTCCCTTCTTGGTGAGGAACCACTTCTTGAAGAAAGGCTGAATGTGCTGCACGTCCTGGGTCTCTCCATACCCTTACACGACGACTGTCACTTGTCAATCCAAATCGGGCATTTCTCCATTGAGGTAAAAGCCAGTTCATGTGAATACGGTCCCATGCTAAGCGGCCAGCTCTATGTGCTCTAGTAAGCCTCGGCACTCTTAAAGGTCTTCTTGGACGCAAATTGGCACCAGCCAGCCTTAGTCGAATTGTAGGCCTAGAAATGAATCTTCCGTACTTTCTTCTGAAATACGTTCTTACCGCTGTGACTGTAATATTCCGATTGCGTCAAACAAATTTGGCTAATTATCGATCCTCTCTTTCATCTGTAACACGATGACGCCCACTACCAGGTCTCCTATTTGCACCTCCAGGTTCTTGACAGACGTCCTAGGAATGCCAAGACTTGCTGAAATCCTATGATTTTACCAGTTCTGGTGATGTAGGACGATTATTCTAGCTCTATCAAAACCTGAAATTGACCAGGCATTTTTGAAAATTGGAAACGAATTACACTTTTCGAGATTTATACGAAACCGACAATTTTCAACAAATGCTGTAGTTAAAGAAAGTTTTGTGACGTTTTTTATTCATGATAAAAAACCAATTTATGCGATATTATTTCTACATAAACAAAACTTTGATACAGGTTTTAGATTTGTTGTTATACAGGGGGTCCAAGTTTTTTGACACTGCGTGTATTTACCTCATTTGATTACGAATTACTATTAGTAACATATTCTCCCAATTGTACACTATAGTAACCACGATGAAAACATATTTCTGCATTGAAATACGTCCTCTTGGATTCAAAAATAACCTACTAAATTCAAGTCAATTTATTATAATTATTATTCCCCCTTTTTAATGTTATCAAATAAAAGTATTTGATTTGGAAAACGAAATAAATTGAGCTTTTTATTCCTCATATAATTTTGTTAAATAGTATGAAATGCATCAAAAAACAAATGTTACACCCTATACTGTTTATAAAGAAGTTATCCATTCAGTTTTAAGAGCAAGTGAAGATCATACTTCATTTGACACATTTCTAACTTGAAAAGTGTCCACAAAACTATCTTGGTTATACATTGGAAATTAATATTTTACTAAACTTACGGGAATTACACTACCAAAGTAATGTTTAGTCGACAGCACGACGTACACAATTACTTTTTCATAATCCTTCATGCTTTAGTGAATACAGCAACTTTTTTGATGAAATTATGCCAATTAAAAAGTTGCAAATAAATATGTCTTTTTCTTAAAATTAAGTAGACGATTTCAGATATATTACAGTAGCATAACTACGGGGGGATGAGGGGGATAGAAACCCCGCATAACCCCAAAAACAAAAATAAATCTAAAACATATCAAGCCTACTTGATTGAAATGTACTAAAAGTTAGAAACTGTAGGTTACAATTTTATGGGAAAAACAAAGCTAAAATGCAGTTTTAGGGTCTTAAAATTTGAAAAAAATTCCGGTGCCCAGACCCCCCGGTAGATCATCCCCCTCACAACATCATCTTTTCACGCCACTAATTATTATACAGTGCCGGTCTAAAGTCTCACCCCCCCCCCTCCCTATATATTTCATGAAACATAGAACTTAAATCAATAATTGTTTGGGTGCCTGGAATAGGGTACAAATTCAACGCCATTTTGTAAGATACTTTTAAATGGGATCATATGGCAAGTAATACCTCATTTGAATGCTCGTTCCAAGCTCTGTTCAACGACACCATCACATCAAACTATTTCTACTACGTTTATTTCAACGCAAAAACGCAAAATTGTGAAAATTCTTACATGGTATTACTTTTAATAGTTTCTTTATGAAGAACAGTCACTGGCTTTAAGCATCAATTAAAGTTGTAACCTTACCTTGTTGTTGTTACTCCAAGAAGTGAGGTTACATTGCCAAAGGTTCGCTTTTCGCCGGAGAGCATAAGGTCATGAGGTTATGAGTTAGTGAGGAATATTTGAAAGCTTGTCCTTTATTATTTTTTAAGGCGCCACTTGATTAGTAGGACATTCAAGAAATTTACTGATTAACCAAGAAACCAATAATGCACAAAACATTAGCATTGTAACTTTTCAAATATGTTATTTATGTCGTTTCGCTTTTACGTTTGTGAATCAAATAAAACACTTTGTTGCCAATGAAACAGTTTAATTAAATGGATGGTACCTTGAACATATGTTGTAATAACCTGTCTCAAAAATATGAGGTGATCAACTCTATTTATGAAATGATAATCAGTTATCAATGATTAGTTAATTTAAAATGTTTAACAATTTCTAATGTTATCAACTAACGGAGATCAAAATATACAATACACTAAATCTTTAGCAACCCGTAAATGGTATACCAGTTACCGCTTTACAACAGTAATAATTAACCATATACATACAAGTAGGTCAAAAGTATCTCTAATATATTAAGATTAAACTGAAAAATAATTTCAGTGCGATATACAATAACAAAGTCGATATTTCAACTCTAAAGAATTGAAAGAATGTAATGTTAAAATTGTGAATTTGATAGACTTCTTAATAAAATGTGAAATTACTAAACAGTAGAAAATAAAAGTTAATGTGTGATTCAACGTTAAAAAAATGAAGTTATAAAATGAATAAATTGCTCAAAGTTCAGATAAAAACAAATAAAACTTTAAATGTTACTTGCGGTTAGTGTCCAAACTATTAGACGTCAATTGGCTTAATTGACAAGCAACATCTGACTTATGGAACTAGATTCAGCCATGCGGTTAATAATCGTTGTTCATGATCACAGATTATATATACTCCCTGTTCATGATGTCACCAACAAACAAAGTCCAGCTTCGTCCTTTGAACTGGAAACGCCGTTAGAAGCTCTTGTCGCTCTATAACGTTAATCGCAATCCGATGTACGAAACATCTACAACCCTGGACGGAGAACTTAGCCTGTCAGCTATCCCTACGAGAATATATACCATACAGGAATCATCCGAAATTGAAGCTTCTCAAAATCTGTTCTTGATCATCCTATCATTGATAACCATCACCCATAAAAACTATCAAACCATCAATTGGCAAAAAAATATTGTAAAAACTGCTTGTAAAAAAACTATGCAGTATAAAAAAACCCTAAAAAGAAATTGGGGGTTATAGCCGTGAAAATATATACAAGATGAAAACTTACCTTGTTACCAAGGGTTTTTCACCACTATAGTTCCCAAAATATATGGATTAAACCATGTGCCACCGGCCATTTTATATACTCACGACTTGTCCTCATCGATACCCCAACTTAATCATTCGACAAGTATCGGACAAGTGATTTCAACAGCTTCCCTTTACTTTACAATTGACATCAGCAAACAGTGTTACCAATGGCAGTCAAATAAAATCCCCACATTAAATAATAAAATACTCATGGATTGGTTAGATCACATGAAGAATATTAATAAAAATATTACTCTAAACACCCATTTAATTATTTACATCCCGTTATTCCAGGATATGCTTAAATAATTTTAAAACCCATAGTTAATTCCGTTATGCAACCAACTATACAGAAATGTGTTTAAAGTTCCATACTCAGTGGGTGGCTTAATTGAATTAATGTACCTCCGTGAGTTACTCATAATACAAAAAAAAGCATTGTATTTTTATCATGCTACAAAGTACAGACTGAAATACCATAGTAACGCAAAAGTTAATAGAAGCTGTCGTTAAGATACAGAAATGAAGAATAATAATACAAAATAATTAATACAAACAAGTTCAAATAAGATGCTCAATATGTCCGCCGATGACTTCTTGGCAATAAAAGATTCTAGACAAAATTCTTCCCGAACGCGTTCAAGGCAATATTGATTTAAGTTCTATGGTTCATGAAGTAGATAGGGAGGTGACTTTAGACAAGCACTACACATAAAAAAAGATCACCCAATATTCATTTATTAGAAGATAATATTTAGCTAACTTTCCTGTCATGTCATGTACCTGATTAACTAATTGTTGTTCAAGAGTTTCTCACCATGAGAATAGTATCCTGCCAAAACTATATATTTATATTCATGTTGTGCTCTTCTTTTTCAGCAATACTTACTCAGTTGCTCCTAGATTATCAGAAACGGATAGTATGGAATCTTTGACCAGTTTGCCAGGTCACAGAAGTAGTTTAACACACACAAGATTATTAAGGGATTCACCATCAAGGTTAAGTCGAAGCAATAGTATAAGGTATTCTTTTACTAACAGATGTCCTCACAATTCAATTTTAGTTGTTGAAATATATGGTATTTATCAATACAATAGCTCTAACTGTACGGGACGTTACTAGTAATTAGATTGAGTTCACTTACTCAAATGAACATCATCAGATAATATGGGAATGGTAGTCACTGAAGAGTTTCTATTAAAACTACTCATGAAAACTAAAAGAGTGACAATGTGGTCCACTGCAATATCAATCCATTTACCATTATGTTTTTCATGTCTTTATCAATCTATTTCTATTCTATTGAGTGTTTCTCATCGTCATTTTCACTTGTTGCCATAAATGTGTCCAGCTGCTGAGAAATAGCGCAGTGTATTTAGTTGTATATACAACAATCATATTTTTTTTTTAAATAAAAGAGCCATGTTCTGAAATAAATTTGATTAAATAACTGACCATGATACCTATCCACAAGTGCATTACCTAGAAGTATTTTGTAATAACATTTCTATCAGATCTTGGTTCCTCATATAAGCAAACTCTAAACTTGATTTTGACATAGAAAAAATAATTTTTTATGGAATATCCACCAGTAGCAGTGCTATTTCTAGCCGTATCAATTTATTTTTATCTGTTCTTAATTGAAGGGCTGAAACAAGTACTTCATACAAAATGACCAAATCAACAAGTCTATGTATTATTTTTAGAAAAAGTCATTACTTCCATTTTTACTTAAGACTTTGAGTCTGAATTGTCTAGCAAAACTGGTAGAGTAGATTGTAGATTTTAAGGGGGGGCCGTACAGATCTCTTCGACCTAAAAGATCTTTTGTACGAAGTTTATTAGTTTCCTGGGAGCTAAGTTCCTGACATCAGAGGGCGTTAGGAAGGCCCCTCCCAGGAATTCCAGCCATTTGGAGGAAATTGCTGGGCATTCGAGTAGCAAACGCTCTGCAGTTTCAGCGATGTTCTCGCAGTATCGGCAACAGTCACTCTCTGATTTGCCCATTTTTTTGAAGTGATACCTTAGAGGCCAGTGTCCAGTGAGGAGTCCCGTTGCCAATTTCAAATCTTTCTAGCCTAACTCAAGAAGCTGTTTAGCTTTCCTTGGCGAAATGCGCACCTGCGTTCTCACTTGTCTTTGTCCTGGCACTTTATTCTAGTGGGATTTCATTAAATCGTTTTCCCAGCATCGAAACTCTTCTTTTAAGTGGGCTTGCTCCTTCTTTGGAAAGTCTGCTTCCTCATTGCCTCTAACGCCCCTGTGACCTGGCATGCACATCAGAGTGACCCGGTTGGTTACTGCTAGTTGTCTTAGGAATTGTTTACTGTCACAAGTCAGCTTAGACACGCAAGTGAATGACTTCAGAGCTTTCAATGCTGACTGACTATCTGACAGTATATAGATTTGTGCCCTCCGGATGTCCCTTTTGTGGCACTCCTGAGCACAAATGTCCATATCATGTACTTCTGCTTGATATATGGTTGGGGCTCTGCCAATGGGTTCTGAGAGCCTGAAACTAGGTCCCGTCATGCCCACTCCAGCCCTTCCATCCATCTTGGATCCATCAGTATACAAAACTGATGCGTTCGTTCCCAGTTGTGGTCCATTCTCTGTACAAATTTAGTGGTTCTTTATTACCACTTCAAACTGCCTTCCAAAGTCCTACCTAATTGGCATAGGATCTGTTCGCCTTAAACATGGCTTCTGGGTAAATGTGGTCCAAAATCTTTAGGTGTCCGATCAGATTTCCTACTTTTAGTTTTACTGATTGGCTCAGTGTAAAATAACTGATTGCTGCTTACCACAATAAGTACAGTGGTGGAAGGTTCAACATTACCTGTAGAGCCGCAGTTGGGCACATAGATGCACTTTCTGCAACCCGGCTTGTACTGAGGTTTGTTGGCCATCGTATCAGTAAAGCATAGGTGACCATGGTAGATTTCTTCTGTTTCCCTTCAAACCGTATCGGGGAAATGAACTTCATTACCATTCATCCCAGACACATTCCGAAATGAACCACTGGATTTTAACTTCACTATTAACATTTAATTAACAACAACTATATACATTTTTGCAATTTGGTGATGTGAGCAATGGGTAACTACCCGAGTGATATAACTTTTATTACGGTAAAGTGCTTTATACCTAACCACGTGTGGAGCAAACTGATACAGAAGAAAGCCAATGCATTTTTCTGGAGTTCTAAAGGGTGACTGACTTTTTGGCGTGATGTGAATAGAAAAAGAGATGGTGAGGTTCCGTTCTTGTCGGTACTGCTGGTGCAAGGTGCGACGGAGATAGCACATTGTGAAATTTTGTTTATTAAACCTGCGTTCGTTATTAGAACGAATGCGTCGCTGTCAAGAGTTTAATTTAGTCGGTACTACAAAATAATATTTATTGTCTCGGTGAAAAGAGTGAGTTTTTGAACACATGGGTTTCATGTTTGATTTGTCCGGTAGATCATTTTTGGTTTAAGACCAAATGTCTTATCAAATATTCTGCGGCATGTCTAGCTTGCTGTTATCGCTCTGGAGAATGTTCCATGTTAGTTTTTGACGATTGTGACGCCCAAGTTTTTAACTTCATTGGAAAATATTAGCTGGGTTCCACTCAAAGTTGGGGCTTTAAGTGTTTACTTTCGCCCCCTGGTGAATGGAGCCAGCACTGTTTTACTAGAATCAACATTAAGTCCCTCTTTTGTACACCAGCTTTCGATTATGTTTAGGGCTACTTGCATGCAATAGGAAATTACTTCGTCATGTCTGCCCCTGACAGTTACAACCAGGTCATCTGTATAACATTGAGTCGTAAAACCCGATTCATGCAGTTTCACTATCATGCGGTCGACAAACTAAGACCATAGCAGAGGCGATATAACTTCCCTTTATGGATTGTATTCATCTGATCAATGAGTCGTTAATGTTTATTTCCTCTAGTAATCTGGTGATGGAGGCAAGTGAGGTGTTATCAAATGCACCTTCTATGTCAATGAAGGCACAAAGAGCCATTTCTTTTGCCGCGTATGTCTTTTCAATGCTTTCATCTAGGCAATGTGGAGCATTAATCGCAGATGTAGTAGCTTGATAAGCAAACTGTTTCTTGTGGAGCGGTCTCAACTCAAGGAGTTCGCTTCTGACAACAGTATATTATTTTTTCTATTGCTTTAAGAAGAATGGAGGTCAGACTAATTGGGCTCTAAGACTTTGGTTCGTCCACAGGACGTCTACCAGTCTTAGGTATGAACACTACTGCAGCCTCCCTCCAAGGCTCCAGTATGTAATCGAAGATAAAACTGACCTTTAATACCCTTCTCAAGATGGACTCCATTATTTCAAGTCCATGTTGCAGTAAGGCGGGAAATATTCCGTCCTTTCCAGGCGACTTAAATGACTTAAAGCTTTTGATAGCCCATTCGGTTCTTTGAGCTGTAGATATTTTGCCAGCTAGGCTTTTGCTGGATCTGTTGGGGTTGCGGACAACCCCTTCCAGGAGGGCACTTTGCTGTTCATTCTCCACAGCCGTTTTAGAACTGAGCAAGGGCGTCTGCAATGGAACACTTGAACTTTCCTTTGGGTTATCAGTGTTTCCTCCTTCCGGTCTTTTCATCAAGCCGATGCCGTCGGAATGTTCCTTTGAGAGAACTTTTTGGATGCGTTGTACTGGGGCCAAATTATTAATCCACTCGCAAATTTGTCTCTATGTTCTCATTTTCTCTTAACTCTATTAAAAAGTCTTTTTTGTCAGTTTTGCCAATTCCTTATTCCACCAAGACACATATCTGCTGGTTACATTTTGTTTATCAGGACAGCTACCTTCACATGCTTTTATTATGGTTTTTTGAAGTTGTTTCGAGGTGCTTTCAAGTCCTCGATTGAGTCAATGGATATTAGTTGGTCCGCCACTAGCTTTCCGAGATGTTCTTTATAAACATCCCAGTTAGTCAACCCTGGGTACCCTATATCCCTCGAAGCGTGCTTCAAATGTCTCCAAGTCGAACCTGATGTGCTAATGGTCCGACATTGAGGAACCATCATATACATCATAGCCATCATAGACATGCTAGTTGTAAATGTAATTTGATATAAATTCATCCGCGAAGATTAAGTCAAGAACCTCTTTCCTAGTCGTATTTATAAAGGTGGATTAATTTCCTCTATTTATAATGTCGATATTAGTAGCCTACAAATATTCTAAAAGGTACTCACCCCGTGTATTTATACTAACATACACGATTTGACATTGGTTCCTTGTATCCGTCCTCCAAAAATCCAGGGCTCTTGGAATAGCCCTTTATGAATATTGTCTTCAATAAATCTCATTTTAAGCACACTGGTAGCTGCTTTTGAATGTTTTAGATTTGCTTGAAGACAGTTGAGCTTTTGTTTTCTCATTTTGTCGGGGGCTTTGGAGGACCTTTTAGATTTTCCTCATTCCTAGCTTCTCCAGTATGAGGGCTATCATTTGTCCTAGACACTTTATTACCTTTGATCAGGTTTCGCCTTTTTTTACAGATTTCTCTGCGCCTTTGGCATTACGTGTGGTCTGATCTTTGGAGCTGACTGCATCTGTTATCGTACCCTAGGTACCATTTTTTACGGGATCAAGTTTGGCAGATTTGGATTTGCTGGTCCTTGTCCTAAGGGACGTCCAAATTTCTAGTTTATGACAATCCCTATTTTTCGGCCGATTGAATATCAACCGAAAGAGTAAGTAGTTCTAGAGGACATTCGAAGGTTATTTTTAGTACCCTCCAGATAATTAGTTGACATAATGCTCACTTTTAATCCTTCAGTAACCTGACTAAAGATTGGTTTGGTGGGCGTTGACGCACTCTTACCTCTGTCTGATGCTTTTGATCTTTTTCTCCGTTGATCATCAGGAGTATTTTCCTCTGACTGTTCTCTTTTTACTCCTTCATCAGCGGGTGTCTTCCCTAATGGTTGAACGGCCTTTCTTCTGGCCTCTTCTATTGGGAGGCCTTATTTGATAAGGTATTTAAACCTCTTTCTAGCAGCTCCGGAGAGTCCGATTCTCCCTTGCCCTTTCAAGAGGGTTTTTAAGGTTGAATCAGTTTCCTCCTCACTGCCAGATTTAAGCAGGGCAACGGCAACGTTCTGTGGGATGATGTCCGTTTCCATGTGGATTTCGTCCTTTGTAGTTTTTGAGGAGTCTACCTCCCTTGGATTTTTGTGTTCCCATATATGATACCATGAGAAGCTAGGGGAAAACGGTCACCTACGACAGAGCCCCGCATGCCGTAGGAAGGGTATGGAAGCCAGGGTGCGCCAGGTGCCTTAGAGTTTGCATATTAACGACTAGTCCACCCGCTAGCCATCAAGTCATAGGCTTATGCTGTTCCACTTTTGTCTTGGGAACATTTTTATCGTAGTTCTCTCATATTTGGCCGGCTGTTTAAGGCAAGCCCCTATGTCTTGTGAAAAGCGGGGCGTACCAGGCAGGTTTTCATACAGAGATCCCCTTCTCCAACGCGCCGAGGGTGTACTGGACATTGATCATCCAGCCGCCCCCACGCTGTGATTCCTGGTACTTACCTTTGTATTAGGGGGATTTTTTCAACTATGCTTTGTTTAGATCCGTTATGTTCATTTCACAACAAACTCTCGCAACAAAGTTTCAGAGGCCATTGCTATGCAGGGTCACCTTAGGCAGTGCGGTATTCTTCATAGCGCACAAAAATCTTGCGACAAGCATCCTCGAGAGGTTTACCTGACCTCCTCGGCTATTCCCCTGGAGTCAGTGGCCATGTCACTAAAGTGTATTATTGGATAAACTGGATTAGAAATATTTGATATTGGTGAAATTTTCCATTTTTCAACTCAATAACAAGTCAACTTTCCTGCGTTGAAGCAACCATTACTAGCTTATTTTTGTTATTCAATCAGTAGTTGCAGTATCTAACTGGGAACTATGTTTTTTGCACACACTAGCCTCGCGATATCTTATTTTCCTTGAATAATTTGTGCACAGCATTTATTTCTATTAATTAGTGAACATTGACAATTCTCTGTAGCAACAATATACAATTAGCACTTAAAGGTTGGAACAAATTCGGTAAATGCTTGATTTGGCCATTGGGGAAATAAGCTTAGACACGTTGATTTTATTTTCCAGACACGCATTTTTTGGTGTACTCATATTTTTGGTGACGTAATCAATGTTCGAGTTATGACATTCTTATCATTTTTTTAAATGGCCACACCTATTTGGATAGTACCTTCAATAAGAACGCATTTTTTTGTATAGGGATGTCATATTATTTATGTTACATAACCCTATGTTAGGAATAAAAGATATTTCGTTCATAATAATGTAATTTAAAAAAATCGTCTAATGTGCAACTAGCGTTATGGTTATTCCACAAGCTCTTGTGTGCGTTACGTTGGTGGTTGACTCTTCCGCACACCAACGACAATTTTCAGTCGCAATTTCCTCTCTTTTAGCATTAGCAATGTTCAGTCCAATTAAAGACGTTGTTACCTGCCAGAGAAAGGCGTCTTTAATTTTTACAGCTAATATCCAAATAAAGCACTAAATCTAATAAAGGAGAATAATTTACATCTCCAGAAATTATAAAATAAATCGTAATCTAGGTTATTATAAAAAGTGGTATAACTTTTACAACTCATTGGCTTATAATGTAATCCTGGTTGCCTATACATCATTAATGGATAACGTTTTCTCTATAATTTTTATTATTATTTCTGAAAATTACTAGATAGTTATGAATGAATGAGTGAAATTAGAATTATGTATGTGGTTAGGGATATAGAGGTATCGTGGATTACGTAGATTTATATTTAAAAAACAATGTAAATATTGTAAAATAAAATACCATATATATTTCAAATAAAAACCTGATGCCACATAAAAGAATTAAACATAGCATAGAAAAAGTTTTTCGATACCAAAATATATTAATATGTCAAAGTTTGTAACATTTTCTAACTAAAAATAAAATAAAATTCTTTTGATTACTCCAGGGAGTTAAGAAACGCACACATATTAATAGAAAAATATTTGTCATTAAATTATAATAATATTGCCTACCAATTACGTCAATTCTTCCCTACATAATTAGTAGTAAAAGGGTTGCGAATTCGGCGAATGTGCTTCACAAATTTTTATATTTTGATTTACCATTTGGCATCAAGTTTTTACTCTTTTTTTTTGAATGTTTCTAACTAGATACTATAACCACAACTGTTTCTCACATACAGCTATCTCCGAGAAAGGACTTTTCCAAGGTATTAGTGTGGATAAAGGCCTTTTTGCGAAATTTAAAATGTTGACGCTTGAGTAAATATTGCTGCTTGCATAACTAATAATATTCTTAGTAGAGTTAACAAGATTTGTAATTCACAAATATGTTTATACAAAGCTTGATATAAGTAAATTAAACTTCTTTAATGTGTATGTTACTTTTAACTAACAATGATTTAAGTCAATTTGATTGTGATAATAAGTTTTCAACTATTGCATTTTACATTAATAGAATGTAGAAATGGTAGTAGGTACTGTAAATAAGGTTCTTTTGAATTGCTATAAATGCAATCAGGTTACTATAAATTCAACCAAGGAAATATTAATCGAATCAGTAAGTAGGTAATTTGTGATTTTGATTTTATACCAATACATAATACATGAGTATTTACATTCATTTGTCATAATTAAAAAGCTGATACTAAAATCCTCAAGTTACTCTGGTAAGTGGTGTAAAGGACAAGTTGATTAAGTTTTTTTGTAATTGTCAATTTTCTGACTTGAAATATGTTGTTCAATTTCTCATTTTATATTTTCATTTAAACAATGATTTTAACGCTATATATATCGTTTATAGTTTCTAGAGCAAATTACATTTCACCTAAACTTTAAAGTTTACCAACTTACACTGCCGTGCCAAGGAAAAACGCAGTAAGTACAAAAAAGTAAAATGGCAGTTAAACACATACACAAATTGAAAGACCATTTGAGGTCGTTCAATTCAGGATATATTCATGAAATTCAGTTCAACTGAGTATTATTGTTCCAGTTTCATGTTTAATGAATTTAAAACAATTCGAAGAATATTTCAAAAAATATATCAATTACTGTGATTATGAACACGAGGTTGAGCCGTTTTCATAAAATGAAACGTAGTAAGTAATTACTTACTGTATTTTAATTTATGAAAAAAATTCATATCTTGATAATCATGAAACAGTATGTGTTTTTAATAATTTTTCACAAACTGAGATCACAACTACAATGCCGCATTGGTAAATAAAAACAAACGAATCGAATTATCAATATGTAACATATAAAATAATAATGGATACGAAATATCAACTGTAAGAACAAATAAATGAGCATTTTAAGTAGAATTAGTTTTCTTTTTTGACTGGGAGGTTTTCCAGAACTGTAAACGAGTTTTGTCCATCAATGGTCCCACTACTTTCAATAAAGCCTCCTTTTTGGTTTTCTCGATGCCGTCTTCCACACTCAGAGCAGTGGGTTCAGTACCAATCGTTTTCATTGAAGCGTTTTTGATGAAATTCAACTCAAGTTCTGTTTCGGAACTGAAATCTGTTTTGTACTTCTATGTGAACTTTCCTCGCTCTGCGCGGATCTGTACAATATCACTCAAATATGGCTTAGGATTATTGAGTTTTGTATTACTAGTCTTTGCCACGGAATGATGGTCTTTCCATTGGAAAAAATCGTTGATCTGCATGGATTTTACATCAACTTTTCCTGAATTTGATTTTGAAACTGAATCTACAAAGTCCAGGAAAACATATGTTTTATTTTTCTTTTTCAAACTTAATTCGACTTGGTGGTGAAAGCTGTCGGCACTCATGAAAGTGTGTCCTGGTTCGAAATAATTAAGTTCCAAACTTTCAAGTGACACCATGCTAGAATTCACAATATGCACAAAAAAACTGAGCATACACCAGTTTTTGTTCTGAGCGGAACAATTATCTAGCCAAATGATTATATTCTTGGTATCCCTATTATGCAAGAAGAATTGGTAAAATGTGCTTATAATATTCTCCTTTTTTCGAGAAGTTATTGCTTTGTGCCACAAAACTGCGTCTCATAAAAATAACTGCCTTGAACATATCCATACGAGGTAACATAATTATCTTCTGTAAGTCAGCTGATATACACAGTGTGTTTTCATCAAATATCGTATCTGCATGTTTTTTGTAACGTTTCCTACTTTCTACAACTTTGGAATTATGTATTTCACATTTTGTGTCTAAATTGTTCTTGGTATGTTCTGAGTTGTGTAAACGAAACGTCTCACAATGCTCACACTGTTCGTGACCAAGTTTTGTGAAATGAATGTTCGTTTCGCCCACTACTTTTCGGTATAAATCATATGAAATTTTTGTATTCGGGTACTTACGACAAAAATCTCGGAACATGAAGTTAATTGTGACGTCATCCGGTAGGTATCTAGCGTTGGGAGCGTGTTCCCTCCTATAATGAGAGGTTTCCGGATGGAAGGACTCAATGTGCAAATGTATTTGATCTCTGTCAATTTTAGCTTTATTGGGATGATGCCCACGCCGATCGAGTGTAGGGGTGCTTGAAGACCTCGCAACTGTTGATAAAGCACGGAAAACAATGCTGTCGTTCTTGGGTTTGTAACCGAGAGTCGTCAAAAAAAATAGTTTACAAACGTGCCGCTTTGTACCTTCTTTACTATGGAGATGATATTGTATAGTTACATTTCGTTGAAATGATTCTGTTTTGAGCGTTCTGTGTTTAACAGTATTTCTCGAACACTGATGTAGAATGAAAGATTTCTGTTGTTCCCAGTTTAACTTCCAGTACTCGCTATTGATTTTATACCTTTACTCATCATCAAACTTGTCACCACATTTCAATTTACACTTATCGACATTACATCCTTTCAAAACTCTATGATTTTCTTGCAATTTCAATCGTTTTTCTTGTAATTTTTCAATTTTGGGCCGTTTGATTTTTCTTCTTCTCACTGTTCCTTTCTTTGTATACTCTGAAACATTATTATAGTATGAACTAATTAATACTGAATATTGCAACTTATACTAACCTCTTTCATTTGACTGGACAGTTGTTTCTTGTATTTCTGCTTGTGTTATATGGATTAGTTCTTCTCTTGATTCTTCTTCGAGCAATACTTCTTCCAATTGTGATAACTGCTGGTGTGGGTTTGAAAATGGTAATATTTCGTTAATTAATTACCTTGGTAATATGTGAAGAAGATTACCAACCTTCTGCTAGGCTGACAAAATCTATAATAGTACTATTCTCGCTTTCAAGATCTTCTTGAAATATAATTGGTATGTCGTCTATTTCTTTGTGACTTTCAATCGCTCGTTCTGGCATAATGCGAATACTTTCATGGACATCTAATTGAACAAGTTCCTGAATAACAACTGGTATTCCTACCAGTTCACTCCGTCCTGCACTAGTTTTAGGAATAAGAACATTCCCACTTTCGATATTTTCAGTTCTCTGCAAACAATCTATTTCCTGATTTGCTATTTCTACTTCTGGTAATGCCTCTGCTTGCTGCTGCAACACTTTCTGTAATTCTTTATCGCGCACCATCGCCATTATTTTTGTTGATCTACTTCCAAACATTTCCGCGTATAAATGAACCTACTCTCTGGAATCAACGGAGACAACTGAGCTGAGCTCAATGAGTTGAAATAATCTACTTGTTGATTCTTGTCCGTACAATTAAGACATTAAGTTAAAATGTAGTATCTACGAATTGTAAGTTAAAACACAGTGTCTAATTTCAGTTACTGCTTTCTTTCTTACTCAGATGCAGATACCATATTTTGAGGTACAAAAGGAACGATTCCTGCACTTACTGTGATCATTTCCACGACGATATCTCAGCAATCATTGTATATACTCCATTTTCTCTTGCATATTCGAATTCAGCGCGTTCGAATACATAGGTGTAGATAAAAAACTGATTTTCGACTTTTTTGCACTTACTGCGTTTTTTCTTAGGACGGCAGTACACTACAAACTTCAAAACTTCATAAATTTTTATAAAGTGTTCTCTGTTAGTTAGTTCTAATTAATTATGAATTCAAGGAGAAATTATATATTATCAGCTTATTTAAAAGTATGGTGTCACATCATGCCAATACTTTAGAGCAGGGGTTCCTAAACTTTTTTGTATCAACCCCTCTTTTGTTAATATTAAAGCCTCCTTCGCCCCCCTGCCTCTTAACACAGTAAATTTGGTTATGAAAAAATAACAAGTATGCCTATTATATTACTTTATTTTTACTGTCATAAGAACATACAACATTATAAGTTTCAATTTAACTTAAAGTACTGGTAAGAGAAAATAAGTAGTGAGGAAGATGTGCTTGCATTTTCTTAACTAGTAGGTATGCCTATTCTTGGTTGTGTTTTAATAAGGGCACAACGTAAGACACTAGCAACATCAAGTTTGTTCATAGGTGTACATTGTTTAAATCTCAAATATATTTTAAAAAATTTAATAAACCCAATCAAACTATGAAAAGTTCCCAAAGCTTGTTTGTTCTGTTTTTTCTTATAATGGATTATTTATACTGATATTAGAGCTGCTTCAATCTCTTCCAGTATACATTTAAGTATATTTAACCTGATATGGTCCAATCATGAATATTTTATAACTTAATTTTTCTATTTTAGAACTTATCTCATGTTTGTAAATGGAGCAAAGGTTTTCAGTGTTTCCCCAATAGAGGTCACCGACGATCTGTCACAAAGATTATATACACATATGTCACTTGAAAGCCACAGTGGGTTTGGAAATTCTGAGACAATGACCAAAATGATTGACTATTATAACAATAAAAGCCAACATCCATACATCGCTGCCAGATTTGTACTAAAAATACACAAACATGTGAGGTTAGACCCATACTGTCTATTCACTGTTTATCAGCGAGTTAAGTCAACCCGATTTGAAAGTGTGGGTTCTTGTGAACACCGATGGAAGTATTGAAACTGCCCATGGCACCTGTATTATATTATAAAAATGGTTAAAATAAGTCTTCAAATGCTTTAAACAAACGTTGTATACTGCATTCTACAGTTGTGTATGCCTCACAGACGCCATGTGGACATTTAAGTGACAGTTCGTTTGAGTGCCCTATGTTTACTTTGTGAGTGTTATAAATGCTCCTTTCTTGCTCCATTCCTTCTGATCGGATGGACTCTTAATGTTTACAAAGCACATCACACTATTTTCTTTACAATTATGGTATTTGTTTAGAAACGTGTGGACTATCTCTTATTCTTCTATTCCTGCTATGTATAAATTAGCTCTCATGCCTACTTATAACAACCTCACCTAATAATGTAAAAAGTGATTACATGAAACCCCATCCAAAACGGTAATAAAAGCTATTATGGAAAATATACTTACTCAAATATTCTACTGAGAATATTATAATTTCAAACACTATTAATTAATATTTAGCTCAAGAAGTCAGAACGTTGTATTAAATTATAAAACAGATTTAACAGCTTCGCACTTATTTGTATTGTCCGCTTTGATTGTTACTCACAGCCATACACAAATTCTAACAAAGAATGATATTAATTTAGGTATTCATCAGACACAATCACAATAACTGACTGAAGTTTCACGCTTATTTACACACTATACAACACAAATTTTATATATACAAAATGTCCAGAAAGTATTTCACTCAGCATAATGCGAAATTTTCTGGGATTCATAAGATACAAAGTCTGTTTCTTTAATAGGAAATAAAATATGTGAATAACTATTCAATATTTTGTTTTTCCAATTATGCTTTACTGTCATGTGACTGTAATTACACTCATTTGTTGAAAAAGTCAAAATTTTGTTTTTAAAAGCATTGACATTTTTTTCTGGCACCTATAACTTTAACAACACAATATATTTATGTAAAGTCAAAGAAATAGTGGTCACTTGTGTTGAGACATTGCTGTTCAAGAATAAAAATTCGTTAATTTGTATATATAACTGTAGCTTTAAAAAAGTAAATTATTGCTAGTCTGGCGGATCTGTTTGAGAATATAAATTTTTTTATCACGTTTTTTAATACCATTTTTATTTAGTGTTGTTAAAGTTGTACCACCATAGAATGCCAATTCCTTTGACTGGAAATATTTCATTGTAATGTTTGTAAGATTCATTGTGTTTCTAAATTCTGAACATTCACGGTTAGTAGGCACGGAATCTTTATAGAAAAGATAGATATCAGAATGCCTGTAATAAAATCATTTTGCACCTTTGAAATAGCTTCAACAGCAATTTATGATTCAAAATTTTTTTAATAGGACGGTCATACCTTTGAAATATTTTCAATGGCGATTGAAAACCCAATGGCTGTATTCCATTGATGATTCTTGTCAATGGTACCGGCCGGTTTAACAATAAGCAACAATCGGCAAGGCGCATTTCTCTAGTCCCACCAATATTCATGAAAACACACCCCCTTGAAGTTTTGGACTTAACACACCTTGTAACGTGAAGAAAGTCAGTTACTAGTTAGACAATTACCAAGTTACATAGTTGAACAGTTAACCGGGTTGCTCAGTTGTACCACAAAGTCGAGACATACCGTCTCTATGAAATTTACATCTCACCTAAGTCAAACATATTGTTTCTTAGTTAGTGGTCGAATCAAGTGCCTACTCAAAATCGAAACTCATCGTTTCTAAGTGTTATTCAAGTCAAAACTCATCGTTTCTATGTCAACTTAACCCTTTCACCACTGAATATGTTTTTTGATTTTATTTTCGTTTTAGGTGAATGTACTCATCGATATCGGTGAAAAAGGTATGGAAAAGATATTATTATTTTTTTGAATGACATAGATTTCACAAAAAGTCCTGGGATTATATGTCCCAATAGTTTTCTTCTGCGGGATCGTTATGTCCCATTGGTACGCATTTCAGACAACGCCAATATATTATCATACATATTTTATTGAGTTTTTTTATGAATGAAAATGCAAAAAACAATTTTTACATAAAGGTACGTTACAAGCTATACAGATTGTCTTCGTACGCTTTTCCATCTTATTTTTAGTACACTGATGACATCTTCTTCTGGACGGACCTTCACTGGGCAAATGTTCGCCAATATTTATCATAAGTTTTTGACGTTTGCTTCTAGGGCCACATCTACTGTTAAGACGTCTCTTTACGGCTGCCTTCTCTCTGCCTTTCCCTATCATCTGTTCGGCTAATGGCACCAGAAATGATATGAGCTGTATTTTCTTATAGTGAATTTGTTGAAAAATAATCCACGAATTTACAACTGACGTCATCAAAAGTTTGTAAAAAACCTTACGCCACCATTTGGTAGATTTACGGTCTAGATCATACGTAGACACGTTTTGGTCTGCCAAATCAACGCCACCCATATATATATATATATATATATATATATATATATATATATATATATATATATATATATATATATATATATATTGTAGAATGCGATAACACTGGGATATGATAATTCTGCATTTTCTCCATTTCTCAAAGTTCTCTTCACAACATCTATTCTATTTGAATGACAGTTCCACAATGCTAGAACCTCCTTAGTATCTCGCCATTTGCTTGCAATAATACCTTCATCACTAACCAAAAACTCTGTATCAGCTCGAGCCATATTATCATTAGAAAAACGAGGGGTGTTCTTTCGATTCTTCATATACGTTCCGACACAAGCAAAAGGTAGATTTGCCATCAAATTCACACTCGTGAAAAAGCGATCGAAGTAAATACAAACAACGAATTGTAGATGCCAACTTTTGCACTACTCTTTCTCCAAGTGTACCATCTGCCTTCTCAAGTTCTTTGCCTGAATAAATCTTCAAATCGTATACATATCCAGTTTTTGCATCCCATCATTGCCAAAGTTTTATTCCTCTTTTCACTGGTTTCATAGGGAGATACTGCTTCATGCTTGAACGGCCTTTGAACTTGGTCATCGTTTCATCAATTGTCTGATGAGAGCTGTCCGTTCTCGCGCGTTGAAATGTCTGTTTCAAGCAGCCAACAACATCATCTAAATAGTATGTTTTTGAACAACCATCGGGCTTTTCTGGATCTGCGTAAGACTTTTTTGATAAAATCAAAGTACATCGGTCTCTACTAATGGCCTTTTTTATAACACTGTTGGCCAGAGATTCGTTAGACGACCAGTAATTATAAAATTCTGGTACTCGGTTATAACACATCACCAGGGTACACCCAAGAATCAGCATAATCTCATGTGCATCAGTTTTCTGTATATTCTTTTTCATAAGGTGTAAGCGTTTGTTGGTAGAATCAGCAATATGTATAAGTAAGCTTCTAGGAAATATCTTCAAAAATACGTCTAATTCAGTTGCAGATCTGTCTAAATCCAGAAGGAGTGAACCCTCAACCTCAATAGGAATTTGTTTTCTGGGACTGAAAGTAGCTGTAGGGAGCCTCCACACAATACCTGTTTGGGTTGGGCGAGGAGGGAGTTGTTCTGTTTCTTCTTCACCTTCTCTTTCTACGACCTCTTCTGAATATGATTCACTCCCTTCTCCTACTACAATATCATCTTCTAGATTCTCTTCATGTCCTGGAGGACAATAATCACTATCTTCATCAGAACAATAGAATAGATCTTCCTCCGATTCCTCTGATAAATCACTAATATTATTAGCAATCTCTTCCAGCTCCTTTTGTCTCAGTATACGATCACGTCGACTCATTCTGAAAAAAAAAATAAATATACGTTATAATTTTACATACGACAGGTAATATTCGTCCCAACGGAGATTACTGGTGGGACACATATTCCCATAAACATCAGACAGTACAAAACATGAAGTTCACTGATACAAAAAACTGTTTTTATTTACTCACCTTATATTCTCTCAGATCCTTCGATATTTGACCACCATACAAAATAGTTTTATCAAATTTCAGTTACTTGTTTTGCGTAAAAAGATAAACAAAACACCTAAAGGCCGGGAACACGTTGTGAAATAGGTTAGAAAACAGCAATGTGCTTTTATGTGTTGTTGCCATATTTGGCGAATGTTCTACGGAAATATTCAAAAACACTGAAACTGATAAAACGCGTGCATTTCTGGACGTATTTCACCCAATAGTGATTTATTATCGGCTCTTGGGATATATAAGTCCCGATAGTGGTGAAAGGGTTAAGTTACTAAGTCAAACATATCGTTGCTTAGTTGGAATTCAAGTCGAGTACGTACAATCCAAGTAGAAACTCATCGTTTCGGTTGCGAAGTCAAACACACCCTTTCTTAGTCAGTATTCAAGTAATACCGAAGTAGAGATATACAGTCGCTACTATTGGTTACCTCATCAAGCCGAAACATAACGTTTTTCCGAAATCATCAAGTTCAATTCATTTGTACGATTTGTAAATCTGTATATAATAAACTATTCATTTCGAGTTTAACGTTGTCAAATTAATATTCCTAATATAGTTGGATACGTCTACAAATCAAAAACAATTGCATTGCACCATCTTGTTGTTCTCCAAGTAGTTAAGTGCTATAAGGCTACCTATATTTTCATGGTTTTAAGTAAAAACCTTTTTTTAAGCTAAACTTTATTCAACATTGGCATTTTCATGAAACATTAAGAGAATAATGCTTGAGAATATATGCAGTCCTTCCAGCATAATGTTTACTTGAGAAGATATTGAATGGAAATGCTTCTAGTTTTGTTAATTTTTTTCTATAGTTACCTATCGATAATATAATTTTTTCTAGTTATCAGCTTTAATTGTGTTTTGGATAATTATATTTTTCTGAATATGTGAGGTCAATTTCACCATTTTTTTTGTTCTGCCTTCTGTACCTTTTTTTGTAGCTGATAATAATTTTCTTGCAAAATCATTTGACAAATTTAAATTTGTAAATTTAAACTATCAATTTTGTTAGACTTTCTAAATATGTGTCACAGAGTTAGCCAAATTGTTTTTAAGGGTCCTATCAAGTACTTTGAGTATACTCAAACAAAAATAGATGTTCTCAAGGATGATATTTATTACTCACAAGTTTCCCAGGAAGTAAAAATTAACAAAATTCCCATGCATTGAAGGTTTTTAAATATCACTACATATCCAAGACAAAACATCTTTGTCAATATCGTTTTAGATATGGAAAATTTTCTTCTGGAGTGATTGAAATATTGTCTTTTCTTTATTTTTAATCTGTTTTCTTTTCAATACACTACATCCCGTAACTAACCAATATTTAAGATAACAAATTACGTATACAGGGAGTCCCAAAATTGACGCAGTCTTCAAAAATGAATCGGGGAACTGAAAAAAATTAACTCATAAGAATAAAAATTGTACGTTTTTGTAACTTACTCTGATTTTAAAAATTACCGATGCTTTCAAAAATTATCTAGCTCAGTCTGGGTGGTTCAAATCCTTAACGATTCTTATGTTGATAGCTTGGGTGGTATTAAAATGAGTACATGAAATAAGACGTCAGTATAATTAGTATTTTTTCATACTGACAAATATACGAATTTATTAATTCCGTAAATATAATTCAGCTTACAATAATTACAATTACATATACAAAATAAACGGTTTTAAAGATTAAAACTAACTTTTCCGCATCTGTGGCTCTGAACAATATTCTATCGTAAAATTGTCACTTGTATACACTTCGGGGGATGTATCGTGTTAACAAACCGAAATTTATATTGTTCAGGGCATCTAATAGATGAACCCTATTGATTTTCAGCTCACCAGAGCTAGTAAAGCGGCTGCTATGGTACTTGAAGTACGACATTTTTGCCAATTTTTGAGAAATTTCAATTTGTTAGTACGTTACAGCCTCCAGAGTCCAACAAGTCACCAATTTTATAATTGAATATTTTTCAGGACGTCTCACGGATGAACCCTATTGATTTTCAGCTCACCAGAGCCAGAACAACAGGTGCTATAGTACTTTAAGTACGACATTTTTGGAGATATTTCAATTTGTTAGCACGATACAGCCTCCAGAGTGTATACAAGTGATCAATTTTATGATTGAATATTGTTCAGGGCGTCTAATAGATGATCCTTATTGATTTTTAGCTCACCAGAGGTAGTACAACGGGTGCTAATGTACCTGAATTGTCACATTTTTGGACCTTCTTGAAGAAATTTCGAGTTGTTAGCATGATACAGCCTCCGAAGTGACCAATTTTATTAGTGTTTTTAAATTAAACTCAAGGTCTCTAGTTAATTCCACAATATAATACAAGTTATTGAAAATTCTAAAAAATTGACAATTGTTTCGATAAATCAATGGTATTGATTTATCGAAACAATTGTCAATTTTTTAGAATTTTCAATAACTTGTATTATATTGTGGAATTAACTAGAGACCTTGAGTTTCATTTAAAAACACTAATATGAGCATATTCCACGAAGTAAGGGTCGAGACAGTCAATGACCAATTTTATAATGGATATTTTTCAACGTGTATCACAGATCTACCCTATTGATTTTCAGCTGACTATAGCGAGTATAGCGGGTCCTATAAATCCAGATATATTACATTTTTGGTTATTCTTGGAGAAATTTCGGTTTGTAAGCACGATTCATCCCCCAAAGTGTACACAAGTGACAATTTTATGATAGAATATTGTTCAGGGCATCTCACAGATGCGGAAAAGTTAGTTTTAATCCTTAAAACTGTAACCAACGACAAAATGCAAAATTTCTATTCTTACGATTCCATTTGTTTTAGTCCCCAATTCAAGATATCCTGTATATGGTTCTGGCTGTATATATAAACTTTGTCACACATTCTCCAACTTTTTCACTTTAGGAACCAACACAAACCAGCATACACTTTTTATACAGTTTGCAAACCGCCTTTTAACTTGTGTCTGTTGATCAACGTTGTGATTTTAATTATAAATTGTTACTTTCAGGTCTACAAAATCGGAAAAACTGTATCCCTCCATGATGCACCGAAACACTGAACCTGAGGCAGAACCGTATTATTGTCTGCCAATAGGTAGTTTAAGTCATTGGTCGCAACCTACCAGTCCCGCTCCTGGTAGTGCTAGAACTTTCCCGCTTTCTCCAACGCATTCGAGTACTCCGAGGCACAGTTTGCCAAAGAACGACGATGGTAAGTCAAATAATATTTCTTGTACTACTTATACCTTTATCTTTTACAACGTGTATGCGTAATCTATTGATGAACGAAGCAAGAAATTATTTTATACCTCAATAGAATGGGTAATTCAATCAATTGTTAATATATTGGTAGTTTCCAAAGTAATCTGAAGTATCTATTCATTGAAACCATTTTAAAACAAGAATCATAATCATATTGAAATTTTTATGCTTATAACTTTTGTTTAATGGACGGGGTGTGGAATTTTTTTACATTGGCGACGCCACTGCTTCCACAATAATTAATAATGGACAATATGTTTATTTGAGAGACAACCTTTAGAATATCGAAATTTATTATGTCAAACCCATTTTATTACCTGTAGCCAGAGTTAAAAAGTAATTAATAATTACAATTACTTTTTTTGTGTAATTTGTAATTATATTTAAGAACTTTTTTTATCAAAGTAATTTGGAATTTTAATTGCAATAAAATCTGTGTTGGAATTGTAATTTGTAATTATATTATTAAAATTCTCTAATTACCATTACTTATTATAAGTACAATTTCATTTTCAATTACAAACACTTTTCTAATTACAGTTACATTTATAAGTACAATTACTTTTTCTTATGACAATTACTTGTGAGATATACAGGGCCGTGCCGTGCCGGGGGTGCAAGGGGTGCATGGCACCCAGGCGGCATAACACGGGGCGGCAAAAGGCAAAATGTCTCTAAAAAAAATAACAGAACCTCAACATGCAAAAAATATTTAGTCGCAAAGAGCAAAGTGCCTTTCTTTGATAGCGGCATTTCTCCGAAATATTATTTTCTTATTATTACAATATTATTACAACAATACCAAAATAGTGCGTTGAGCGTCGTTCGGGCGAATCGGGCGGCGTAAAAAAAGATAATAAATAGGTAATAATAAAGAATAAGCCGCTTGCCGCAAAAAACGACAGAATATATTAATAGATTACTTGAATAAAGGGATCGCGCTCGTGGCTTTTCTTTTGGCTTTTGACTCGTAAGCCTGATCCAGACACAACGTCTTATCGAACGACTTATCGAATCAGACAAGTATCAAGTAAAATGGCGCGTGTGGACCACAAAACGTACGTCTTGCATGATCGAAATAAGTTTGTACGATAAGTCGAAAATTTGAAGTGCGAGACATCATTTTATGAAAATTGATTCTACAAGTTGGAGCGTGTGGACAAACTTTCGTTTTATTGGAAATTGTTTCAGTATATTTCCGTAGAACGTATTGCACTGCTTATTGCTTTCTGTGTACGTATTGGCAACTATTTTGCAATTGAAAATTTAAAAGCAATATGTCAGATCTTCGTCAGTGCTCCCGAGAATTTTTAATATAATTTATTGAACCCTATCGTAGTTTTCCTTGCTTGTGGCAAGTTAAAAGTGCCGAGTATAGTGATCGAAATAAGAAGTCACAGGCATATGAAATAATGATTGAAAAATACAGAGAAATTGATAAAGCAGCAAAGAAGGAGACATTTACCAAAAAAATTAACTCTTTACGCACCGTTTACAAAAAAGAACGCTCCAAAATAATAAAATCCACTAAAAGTGGTGCTGGTGAAGATGATATATACAAACCAACGTTATGGTACATTGATTTGCTTGAGTTTCTAAGTGACCAAGATCAAATGAGACAGTCGACAAACACTATCGAACACATCAAGATGAAAGTAAAACAGAGGTAAGTAATATCTATTTATTAATAATAAAAGTAAGTTTTATAGGTATTCAAAGCATTTTATTGTCCAAAATTATTTGATTCTCTTTTTATAACATGTAGCACGAACTACTTAAAAACTAAATCATCCTGCCTTGGGACTGAGCCCTCATTGTTAAAATAGCTACAGAACTTTTCTCTAACAATTTTTGCATTATTAAAAACTTGACCTCTTCTTCCTCTTTGAATGTCATGCATTAAAGTAGGGTCACACCTGTCTCCTAAGACAAGAGAATAATCTCCAGTAATATTTTCTCTATCCATACTTTCTGGGGGTGAGTAATTTTGTGGAGATTTCTTGCGAAGAAAATTATGTAGTGCACAACATGTCAAAATAACCTTGTCAACGTTTTCTATCTTTAAATTTATAGCAGTGTGGAGGATTCGAAATCGAGACGCTAAAATGCCGAAAGTATTTTCAATAGTCCGTCGGGCTCTGGATAAACGGTAGTTAAATATTCTTCGTTCTCTATTGAGTGTTTCCCTACTATATGGTTTGATAAGATCGGGACGCATTGCAAAGGCCTCATCACCAACAAACGTATATCCAAGAATTTCGTTAGAATTGGGCATAGATTCAGGATTAGCAAGTTTTAGATCATTATTGCATAGTTTTTCATAAAATGTGGTATTAGCAATTACTCCACCATTAGAGATTCTACCATTCGTGCCAACATCGCAGTAGATAAACTCACAGTTCGCATTAGCTATTGCCATAAGAACTATGCTGTGCGTTTTCTTGTAGTTAAAGTAATATGATCCGCTTCCCTTGGGAGGAACAATTCTGATATGTTTGCCATCAATACTACCCAAACAATGCGGAAATTGCCATTTTTTTTTCAAAGTCGGCTGCTATTTCTAACCATTCCAGTTCGCTTTTTGGAAACTAAAACAAAAGAAATTACATTAATTTTTCCTATAGGTATAACTATTAAATACATGTTCTTATCGTTTACCTAGTTTTAGCGATACATTTGAATAAAATTTAACTTTAAATGAGTCAATGGGATTTTATTCGGCATCAAACATGCTTTAGTTTTTTTATACATTTTCTCTACGGTTGTATTTTTATTTTCTTATAAAATTGTAATATTTTAGGTTGACTTGGAATATCAGAGTTTTCCTGCCTCACCATCTACCGGTCGACCATCTACTCCGACTAGCGATACCGCTACCAGTGCCCCGCTACCTACCCACACTTTTAATCGCAAAAAGAAGATGGCCTCAGATAACAATGAAACAGCCGAAGTTATGTCTAAAATTAGTAAAAAATTGGAGTTATTGCAGGAAGATTCACATGACCGATTTGGAAAACATGTCGCTGATAGACTTAGAGCAGTCCATCCTGATCAACTCAAGTTTGCAATGAAACTTATATCGGATGTTTTATTTAAGGCAGACATATTATCCCTAAATAGGTATTCCAAAATTATAACTGAAGACCAGCACCATCCTCCTCAACAGTCTCAACGAGAAACCAGACAGCAACACCTTAACCAATATGCACCACATTGTATCACCGATACCGAACCAAGTGGACAAATTCCAAGTCAAGGCTGGCATCAAGGGTATTACGCAGCGAAAATCCGCCATAAACAGCATGCCCAAGAGCTACAAATACCTCATGATACAACCACACCGGCGGAACATGCCAACACAAATTTTATTTCTTCCAATATTGAACAAAATCCGCACTTCTCGTCATTCTATAACCACCAGCAAACACCACAAAGGAGCATCTTTTTGCAAACAACAACAACATCGGCTAAGCAATTTTCACAACAAACGAACCAAGAACATCACTCACTACTTGAGATTGGCCAGCCTCAAGTTACTTCAAAGCATATATCAGACGACCCAACTCTACTTTTAGAAAAGGACACAGATTCTAATCCAAAAAATATTGCTCAGTATGTTTTAAATTTTAAACCCAATGAAGGTGTTTAAATACATGATTAACGTTTATAATTAAATTAATTATTATATGTAGTGTTCATGTATTGATTATAGAAGACGTTTTCATTTTGTACAATTACTATTCTTCTTCAATAATGTTTAATTTATTTCTAAAATAAATATATTCTAAAACTCACCTTCAGGAAGTCTTTTTTTAAAACCCTGTAGATAGCGTCACAAGTTTCCGGTATTATTTTACTCAGTGATTGCTTGGACATAATGGTGGTGAATTCCAAATCTTTGTAGCTTCTGCCTGTCGCAAGAAACCTTAAAGTGGCACTAAGTCTCTCATGAAATGAAATGGATTTTCTCATGCAGGTGTTTTGCCTTCTAATGTAAGGAGTAACAGATTTTACCAAATGATTGTAAGTTTCAGTATCCATCCTCATGTAATTACGCCAATCATCTGCTTCAAGTTCACGTAATAATCTGACATGAGAAAATGCATCTTTTTACTTTTTATTGCAATGCAAATAGCATAGAGCGACAAAAGAAGCGCTTCTTCCATGACCGAAAACGTTTCGAAACTAAAATTTGACCCATTAGTTGGAAACGTATGGACGCGATATGTTTTGTACTTTTTGTCGAACGTTTTGCATGAACATTTTATCGTTCGATAAGACATTGTATCTGGACCAGGCTATAGACTTTTTACCGACTTTGAGAATGTGGAATTTTTTATTTTTGTAATGCCGTGTTTTCGTGTTTATCTAAGTTTGCGTAGCCTTTTTTTTAACTTTTTTAATTTGAGTTGATTAGTTGAAAACCAAAGAGCAAAGAGTAAAGATTGTGATATTTCGAATTAGGGAACGAGATCAGTGTCTATTTGATTTATTTTTATTCAGTGATTGTGAACGGACTGAACGGTAGGTTTTAATCATGTTATATTAGTTCAATTCTTATGCATTTTTTTAATGAAAAAATAATGTTTTAAATTTTTGCCAAAATTTTTAATGATAGTTAAATTATTTAGATGTCTCATGCTCGAAAGAGACTTTCTGGTTCACAATACCGAAAAAGAAAGTTAGACAAAGAGGAAGACAAAAAACGATTAGCTGGATCATTGAAAAAGTTTTTCGTGTCCACGAGCAATAAAGAACCACAACCTTCATGTAGCAAAGACCCACATGTTCAATATTTTGAGTCAAACGAGGACAAAGAACGACTGGAAAAATTTCAAGAAAATACATCGTACGCCGAAGCGCCGAGGAAGCACCGAAGGACACGCTGGATCAGACTACAATGAACACGCCTACGCCAGCAAATAACAGATAATATTAGAATATCAATTTTAGATTTAGGACCAGTACAACTAAAAAATATTGTATATCCAGTAAATGATTCAAATAGATCTTTTAGAGCCACCTATTTCGAAAAAAAATTAACTAATAATGAAAAAGTTCCTAGAACCTGGCTTGTTTATTCAAAATCCAAAAATGCAGTATACTGTTTTTGTTGTAAATTATTTAAAGTATCTGTTAATAGTTTCAACGATGATAATGGCTACAGTGACTGGCAACATTTGTCTCGGAATTTAGAAAGGCATGAAACAAGTAAGGGGCATTTTGAGAGTGTTAGAAAATGGGTTGATTTGAGGAAATCAATTGAGAAAGGCTTTACTGTCGCCTCTTTTAATCAAAATTTAATTCAAATGAAAAATAAAAGATGGACTTTCATTTTAGAAAGAATTATATCTGTCATACAGTTTTTAGCAAGACAAAATTTAGCTTTTAGGGGCAACACTCGAACACTTTTCGAAAAAGGTAACGGCAATTTTTTGAAACTTATTGAGACAATTGCAAAATTTGATAACGTAATGGCCGAACATATTGCTAATGTTCGAAAAGATAGCAAAAAAATGCCACACTATTTGGGCGATAAAATACCAAATGAATTAATTTTCCTAATAGGAGAAAGAGTAAAGAGAACTATTATTGAAACCTTAAAATGTTGCAAATATTTTTCAATTATTCTTGATTGTACACCTGACATTAGCCACCAAGAACATATAACGATTATTGTTAGATTCGTTTTAATTAATGACAATTCAAAAAGTATAGAAATTCCAGAAATTTAGGATTTTGCCCAGTTACAAATACTACTGGCCATGGATTATCTGATTTTTTATTGAATTATTTAAAAGAAATGGATATTGATATTGCTGATATGAGAGGTCAGGGTTATGTTAAAGGTGCCAATATGAAAGGCAAACACAATGGTCAATAAAAAAAAATGTTGGATATTAATCCTAGAGCCTTTTTCGTACCTTGTGCGGCACATAGCCTTAATTTAGTCGTTAATTATGCGGCAAAAAGCTCTCTTGAAGTAACACATTTTTTTAACATTATTCAGGAAATATATGTCTTTTTTTCGGCCTCAACCTACCGATGGCATATTCTTATGAAAGAACTTCCTAGGCTAACAGTTAAGCCGCTATCTGATACTCGATTGGAGAGTCGAATTGATGCTATTGTTACGAAACAGCACCCTGGTATACTCCCTAAATCCGACTCTGTCTAAGCCAGGTATACAAGTTAAAATTATGGGCGGATACGCAGGTTTTTTTATAATGTTTATGACTATCTTATCTAAACATTGTTTTTGTGACTAGCCTTATCTAGAAAATGCCAGAAAACCATTTGTTTTTGAGTAAGCCGCAGTCCGGAATTTTCTAGTAAAAAGGCATTAATATATACAATGGACCGATCAGCGGATAAGTTTAGTTGTTAATTTGACATCGTGAGATAAACAAGTGAATACAAATCAGTGTTTATATAAATTAGTTTAAGTGAATATACTGAGTATATATAAATTAAGTGTTAGTGATTAGTTTAGTGTTTAAATAAATTAAGTAAGTGAACCTAACGTGTGTTTAAAATTTACCCCACCCGTTTGCTGTTTCAATAAATTAGACAAACATTACACTAACAAAAACCTTAGATTTGAATTACAAAAAGTGTATGATGCTTTGTTTGCCCTCTATAGTGATGATTCTAGAGATAATGGCACAAAAAATCTTGCAATGTCCCTAATTAATAAAATAAAATCTTTTAAATTTATATGTTCCTTAGTTGTCTGGTACAATATTTTGGCAAAAATAAACGTAGTAAGTAAGATAATGCAAAAGTCTAGCGTTATTTTGCAAGAAGCTCTGCGAATGTTGAAAGAAATTAAAATATTTTTAACCGAAATTAGATCTGAAAATGGTTTTATAGACATGCCTAATGAGGCCAAAAAATTGCCGAAGAAATAGACTCCGAAATTTGTCTCCCAGCTGTTCAGTTAGTTAGGCCAAGGAAAAATAAGATTTTTTTTGAATATTAACATGAAGATGAATCCACTCAATCTCCAGAGCTAAATTACAAAGTAAATTTTTACTTTTTTTATTCTCGATATTGCAATTTCAAAATTAGATGAAAGATTTAGAGAGTTAGAAAAACATAATGACTCTTTTGGCTTTTTATATAATCTAGGTACAATAAATAAAAATGAAATAATGGGATATTGTAAGAACTTACAAATTAAATTAACTGATTCAGAAACAGGAAATATCAATATAAGTGCAATTGATCTTTGCAACGAAATTGATACACTGTCAATTCATATTATTGATAAAAATAATATGTCACCCAAAGAAGTATTAACATCTCGTCATTAACGATTTAAAAGAAATATTCCCTAATTTATTTGTAGCCTTACGAATATTTTTAACCAAGCCGGTCACTGTGGAGCATGGGGAGCGATCATTTTCGAAACTAAAACTTATTAAAACCTACTTAAGATCAAATATGAGCCAATCGAGGCTTACAAATTTAGCAGTAATTAGTATCGAGGAAGATGTTTGTTCCAGTATAGATGTTACAGATTTAATTAAAGAATTTGCTTTAAAAAATGCAAGAAAAGTAGATTTTAACATTTAAACCCATCTAGGAATATATTTTAGTTATTTTTTCGTTTTGTTTTGATTTTTTCTTTTCTTTTACTACCTTAAGAATGTAAATTTTATTTTCACTACGTTTTTATATATTTGTCAATAAATAATGTTGAAAAATGTGTTTTTATTAATTTTCCCAATCTAAAATGTAAACAGTAGGTACGTCATACATACACCTCAAAATCGGCATTAAATTATCTAATTACTCCTAACTCCAATAAGATCTAGACACATTTGCTAGATGAGACGATTTTTACTAATAATATTTTCCCGGCATATGTAGATACTTTTCTATTCGACTAGACTAGAAATTTACCTCATATCTCGCCTCACTAATCAAATTTCGACTAGGTACGCTAATAGGGCGGCATATTTTATTCTTGCACCCGGGCGACGGATACCCTAGACTCGGCCCTGGAGATATACGTGGTCTAAAAACAAGAAATTATCAACATGCACTTGTTTAAAGTCCTATCGTCAGGCCAGTATGTCACAAAATGGAATTTTGGTAACAAAAAAATATGTTAGTGAAGACAAAACTATTTTTTATTACTTTTTGAATACTACTTAATCCTGCTTCACTACTTTGAAGTGTAGCCTTGGACGTACTTGGCTCATTTAGACATATTTGGCTTTAAAGAGTCTTCCAAATATGAAGGGTTTACTTTATCCTTGGGCATGAATTTCATTAAAATAAGGAGGAGAGTCTCTCTTTTCTGCACGTGTTGTATTTATATGTTTTATATAATTTAATTAGGTCCTTTGTAGATTTGCAAACTTTTGTCTGCACTTTTCAGCCCCTTCGCGCCCTTCTTTAGTATCGATACCAGTATCTTTCAATTCAGCAGCAATCTTTTGCCATAATGCTTGTTTAAGAGTTTTTTTGTCATCAAATTTATCATTATATTCTATTCTTAGCTCTAAAAATTTTAGTGTGGCTTCTCTTGAACTTAGTGCATTATTCTCTTTGGATTCGTCCAATGTATTATTAGTTATAACTGTTTCTTGTGCAGGTTGTCCCAATAAAGTCTGCACATATATTGACGCCGCTGCTTCATCTGAAATAGAATAAAGGCAATATAATCATATAAATAGGAATTATTTACTCAAAAATATTTACTATTCAATAGCATGTTTGCTTCTTCAAGCGTTGCCACAGCTGTCACATCATTACCTTCGTTTTCCTTTTGTTCTACCTCCATTTTTTGATTTATTTTTAAATAACCAACTTTTTCATATTTTTATAGGTTATGTGATTATAAATGTCAACCGTCAACCGCTCTCAAAACACCTCACTCACCATGGTCCATAAATTTACGTACCGTTGAAGTATACTCATAGACAAAAGTTTGAACAAGGTTTGAACCGACCTCTCGCGAAAACGTTACGGTTCCGAAAAATTGTATAACGTTCACTCAACGGTACCTCGCAGCAAAACGACTACTATTTTTTTTTATTTACGATGTTTTTGATGGTTAAAATAAATAAACACTAAAATTTGAGTTTCGCTTTTAATTAATAAAAATTTAAGAACAAGTTCTTATAATAATTGTTCAAAATGTGCTCTATCTACTTCCTGGCAGTAAAACATCCTATTATTTAACTCTTGTTGGACTCGATCAAATGTGTCGGGGGAAATTGCCCTATATTCTTCAACAATTCGTCGTTTGTCAATACTACCAGGAGCTGTAACGTGAACTTTAGATCTAAGGTATCCCCACATAAAAAGATCTAAAGGTGTTAGGTCCGGTAACCAAGCTGGCCATTCTATTGAATCTCGTCGTCCAATCCACCCACCAGGATATTCCTCATTTAGATAACGTCTTACTGCAAAGTAATATGGTGCAGGACCACCATCTTATTGGAACGTTATTTCCAAGTTACCAAATTGATCTGATTTATCTTCCAGAATTTGAAGAATTAACGGTTGAATTGCGTTTTCTAACATTTCGAGATATACTTCACCGGTTAAATTAGAGTTCAAAAAAGGGTCCCGATTATGTGGTTTCCCAAAATACCTGCCCACACATTTACTTTTAATGGAAACTGTGTAAGTTTTTCACGAAACATGTGAGGATTTATGTCACTCGAATACCTCACATTTTTAGTATTAACATTTCCATTAAGGAATAAAGTACTTTCGTCACTAAAATAAATTGTCCTTGCAAAGTCTGGCTGTTGGTGGACATATTTTCACAGCACTGTATAAAAACTATATATTCGGAAAATCTCATTTGTAATAAATTGAAAGAAAAATGGTGTAGTTCAAACACTCTTCAGTACATAATCCTACATATTCTAATTAATTTGCAACCTGCTCTTAAAAATGGTACAATAAGTAGTAGTAGAGTAATAATAAAATTTGCATGTGGGATGGAAATCCTAAGGTTTTGCCTCGGATATACCAGTTTATTATAAATATTCATGACGTAGACGAAACTTAAATACCCAAATTTGTAGTTAAGGAAACCTTAGAATATAAAATTTGGTAAATATTGTACAGTAAAAATATAATTATACTACAGTAATTAAGTTTGTCATCCAAATAAAATATTTTGGTCACGGCATATGCGCTAAAAACATGAGTCTACGTTTGATAATTGCTTGTCAGTAAATGTATGACGAGATTATTATTTTTTTTATTTTTGTCATTGAACACTTTGATTTTTTCTCTGAGGGAACTTGTATATCCGGCAAAATTCATATTAATATAAGGTATTTCTTCCAGTGCACGGATCTTCAATTAGCTTAGTTTCAACAGCGTCTAGTTTGTATTCATCGGCTGAGGAAAAACAGGCTCACGAAATTAGGAAACTAAGAAGGGAATTAACGGAGGCCCAAGAAAAAGTGCACACGTTGACTTCACAACTCAGCACTAATGTAAGTACATTTTCATTTAAGTAGTAAAAACTGTATTCACTGATATATTAAAACATATATAGAATATCAAATAATTGCAATGAGATCTACGATGCTAATGAGGAAATAACATTTTTGCAAATTACAGCTTATTTATGCCGTTTAGTTAAACTAGGCAAGTCTTAACAAATTGACGATGCTTTCATCAAATACACAGAGAGGCCGTTTATTTAAGTGATTTATTTAACCAGAAAAGGAAATTTTCATTAAATGCATAAACCAAATAGGAAATAAAAACAAACTGTTTGAATTATAATAAATGCTTCTTTCTACTCTTTGTCGTGTCTGACTGAAATTGAAATTCTAATGACCGTGATAGATATAACGTGCTGCGGCCTCTTACAACATCCTGTTTACTTTTAGATCATACTATACTTTGGATATAATTCACTTGAGGAAAAATAAAGATGACTTACTTAATTAATAGAGATTAAGGGTTTCTTAGATCGCAATGAGCATCAACTTTTATATTCATAAATAATTATTTTTACCGTTTAACGATGCGCTAACGAAACAACCTGAAGATATAGTTACACCGGTAATACACAGCATATTTTTGAGACGGAGAATTCACCATCGCCGTCATTCCAACAGTAGACTACTGAAGTAAATTAGAGCGTAAATATTAGACAGAATAAAAAACGATCTGTGAATTAACCGTCGACGGTGGCATCGAGTGCCACTGGCGCCAACAGAAGACTTACCGTCACCTCCAACTAGCCTACTTTACCAAATGCACGTTTACACAGCGATTATTCTGTCGTGGTTCAATCCCACGCTAATGAATAATCAATCATACGACGGCGACGTACATTTTTCAGCCCTGTGTGTAAAGTTTAAGACTTCTTTGAGCAGAGACGGAGAATTTTTCGTCTCAAAAAGTACGTTCGTTGTGTCACCGGCCTCAGTGTAGAAATTGTACTGCGTAGTCTATACTGTGTTCATACGATAAGCAAAAAAGTTGGGAATAGTAGATTTCTAAATGAAGGCTAAGTTGGATATGAAAATGCTGCCGGGAATGGTCGTACTGTCAGAGACAGGATTACAAAACAAAATTAAAGTTTATTGTTATAATAATATTTACAGACACAATTTACAAATTGTACAATGAAGTCAATACCTGGCCTAGCTCTATCGAAATATGTAATAATAATATTGTAATTGTGTTCTATTTGAAATGAGGAAGTTTTAGTCAAGTGAGAGGTACTTATTTTTTTTTTAATCTCTTAAATAACTGGAGAAAGAAATGATATTCATTGATATTATCTCGTAGTTTAGAAATTAACTTGTTACCAGACGTAGTCATGTCATTTTGCACATTTTCAAATAATTCTCTCATGTGTTTCCTTGGTAGTGTTCACACGTACGTAAATAAAATCTCAAATATTCTTTGTTTACATTTCTTATTAACAACTAAGGATGGTCCCTCCTTTTCCCAGTAACAAGAATCAATTAAGCCACCAACTAGAAAACTCTAAATCATCCAATACCTCTAAGTATGGTTTATTGCCTCAAACGGCATCTCTTCCTGCATAATTTTCAAATACATGTGGCAGAAAGAGATGGAAGAAAAAAGAATAAGCAAGCCGCCTGACGAGCAGTTATTTGCGACGAGTTTTTACTCGTTGATTGGAATTTTTCAAAAGACACCATTGTGATAGTGGTACCAGCGTATCCGTCGTTTTCCGCTACTGGTACTTGCCTTAAAGAGAACTGATAACTTGTGGCATTCATTCAAGAAAACTATTAACTACGTTCGACGACATATTGAATTAAACTAGAGTGTTTAATTTGTTACATACTGTCTCCGAATTATGAGTAAGTGGAATATTTCCCAATAACAGTTGACAACAATTCATAATATCAAGTATTTTTTATTGTTATTTTGAATGGCTTTACAAAAATAATATTCGTCTTTGATTAACCACTTGAGATTCTTTCATTGAATTCAATTTTGTTGTTTTTCTTAAATAGTGTGAAAAATACATAAAATAACAACAAAACAGTATAGGTATTAGATACAATAACGAAATGTTTGCTTATAGTGTTGTGTCAAAAGTGGTATATAAAACAGGCTGAAATTTAAGTACGCAAACAGAAGTGTACAGACCTACCATCAGAAATTTAACTATTTATAATAAAATTATAACGTCTAAAATGAACCATAAATAAACTTCTGCGCAAGAGAATATTATTGGATACAGTAATCTAGAGACTAACAACACGGGTGGACTGGAAAAGGTTAAAGCCATATAGAGGTAATGAAAAATATTTTTGAATATTGATACTGTAGACATTGTAGACAATGGAAAGTACAAAAATTAAATGTAAAAGGTGAAAAATGTAGTAACAAAGGCCTCCTATATTGTTAGATCTAAATCCTTTAGATATTTTTCCCAACTTAGGTATAAAGATTGAATACCAATTTCTGCAGATACCGAAGAACCCAAACAAAAATTGATCTCTTATCTTATAACGTTTCTAATCTACTCACATACTATATATACTTAGTAATTATAACCACGTTGTTTATTTTTACCGAATTAAGTTTCAACATTATTTTTAAGCATTTTGTTTTCACTTGTTTTGAGACGCGTGATTTCATTTGGCTAGACGTATAGAACTGAAGAAGCTACGATTGTTTATTCTCTGACAGCGAAGATTGATCATCCTGTTCTTGTTCTCAGTTCCCACCTCTTCCACCATGTCTCACTCAAAGCCAGGCAAAGCAGATGCATGTCTAGCGTTAGTTTGGCTTCTTTACACAATTTTAATTATTAGTTTAGACATGAAGAAGCAATATTATGTGCTTTCGTTTTGTACTAAAAGTGTTAACATAAGTGAAAATGTTGAGACAAGTGTGGAGAAAGATAAACAGTTAACCCTGAGTAGTTTGGACGACTGTGTTAAAGAGGCATCGCCATCTTGTTTTAATAAACAACGCAATGCGGAGTGGGAGTGTAGAGATCCTTTGTTGGACGTCCAATCAGTAGACATTTCCAAACGGCCATTTCAGCCTATTGATTGCTTTAAGGTAAGCAAAGTTCAACCGAAATCAACGCAGTTCAGAGTAATATTGTATAAAGAATTTTCTTGGGTTGAATATAGTACAATATTGGACGGCGCCTTTTGTTATCCACGTCGACTCTTCTGCCACCATAAAACTGGGGAGGAATAATTTACTAAAATGGGTATAATCATTGGAAAAAGGCGCTTGAAAAATTTAAGGTACATGAAAAAAGGGAAATGCGCCTTAATGCAATACAGTTACCTCGGCACACACTAAAAAGGTTTAGGCTATCAGGAAATATAAATGCATAAACAATGAAATGCTTGAAGAAATCGTGCAAGAAGTTGGTAAGGCTTTGCATTTGGTAAATCGTAAAGGTAGCCGGCAACATCCAAGTCAAAGAGAGATTTTTACGATTCGAAACTACAGGTGAAAATTTGCATGAAGTTATCAAAGGCTATCCGCAGCGGCTAGGTATAAAACATCAATCAAATGCATGGGCAGGCATATGATGGTGCTAGTAATATGAGCGGGAAGTTCAATGGGGTAGCTACAAGATTTTAGGAAGGAGAGTCTAGAGCATTGTACACACACTGCCATTCCCATTCACTTGACCTATTATTTAATTTATAAATATTTTAGCGCCACAACTTAACCAATAGTAAGTAATATTTTCCCATCATAAACCCAGATAATAAATAATGTGAACGTGTGTGTTTGCTCCGTATATTTTTGAGTTTCTACCGTGAAATTTGTGACTTGGAATGTGGTGTTTGGTACCTACGGACTCCTTATCGCAATAAGTTTAGGAACCAATTGGCAATCATCACAATAGTAACGCAAAAGTCTTTGACCCTTGAAATTCATTACTTTCAGTTCAGAGGCGTTGAGGTCCGAACATTCTCTATGTACTACTCTACTGCAGCTATCGCAAGTTAATACCAGTCCGCCCGTATCAATAATCTTCTCAACTTTAGGCATGCCATTTTAAATACAAAAATATAATGTTCAATGCCCGGCCTATTTTAAACTGTAATTAACAGAACTCGTTTCCTTTGCAAAAAGAAAAAAGAAAGAAACTGGAAACGAACGACTTTCTGAACGATTAATTCTGAAGTATTAACTCAAATTAACTTCTTATAAACAATCCAAAGGCAAGAACGATGAGATTATTAAAACAATCAGCCAATCAGAAGTCTGTAGGTACCAAACACCACATTCCAGATCACAAATTTAACGCTAGAAACTCAAAAATAGACGGAGCAAACACACACGTTCACATTATTTACAATGCTCTAGACTCTTCTTCCTGAAATCTTGTAGCTACCCCATTGAACTTCCCGTTCATATTACTAGCACCATCATATGCCTGTCCATGCATTTGATTGATGTTTTATACCTAGCCGCTGCGGATAGCCTTTGATAACTTCATGCAAATTTTCACCTGTAGTTTCGAATCGTAAAAATCTCTCTTTGACTTGGATGTTGTCTGCTTTAAAAAATTGAAAGTCAGCTGGCGATATTGAAATAGTGACAGTGCACGCACTTACAAAGACTCGCGTATCATCTTGATTTACCAAAATTAAGTTACAATTGTTGACATTTTTATAAAGGTAAAGAACTCAGCTTTGGAATGGTGTAAAAATATACAGGGTGTTCCGTTTAAAAAAGTCAAGTACTTTTCAGTTGAAAAGCGGCAATTTTTTTCTCGTTCTGTATAACTGGGATTTTTTTTTAATTTGATTGGGAAAAACTTTTCGAAATTTGAAACTCATTGGTGAGAACCACACATTTCTACCTTATTTCGTTTCGTCAATAATCACGTTTAAAATGTGTCAGTTAAGTTGATCGTCTATCAATAAGTTTATGGAAGCACATTTTTTTAATTTAATTACAATAATATTGTATTTTTCTTATTCTTCAAGAAACGGGTAAACTGTTGGTGTAAGTTATTACATCTACAATGAATATAAACAATACGAACTATAGAAGAATAAGAAAGCTTCCGCAGTCAGTCTCAATTTGAGAAAGAAACTTCCGGATTGAGACCGCGTTATTTTGAGTTCTAAATTCCACGTTACGGCGGCTATCATGAGCGATTTGATCTAGTTGGATGGACCGGTATTTCCGATTACTGTTTTTTAACGTAATACAGTTCCATAGAACAATGTCAACATTTATTAGATAAATCACGGCGTCCCATTATTCCGAAACTTTATATGAACGGAGGTTTGTTCATGGAAGACAGACACGAAAACGGTGAAGAAACTGTTAAATATTTAATTGACACATCAAAAGCTAGTGAACTTTTTATTCTTTTGTTGACACGGTAGTAATTTTCACATAATTTTACGGATCAAAATTAAAGGTTTATCTAAAATACTTATTGAGACACCGTATTTTCACATACAGTTTCAAATAACAAATGATTTAGTTGTAGCAAGATAATTAGGATAATAGTTGATAGGAAATGGGCATTGTTAGTATAGATGTTGATGTTATTATTGAAATGTGGGAGGATTATCCGAGTGTATTGTCCTTTTTAAGGTTTGTACAAATGAGGGCGTATGTTGAATAATGCAAATAGATGCGATTGGGGTCATCAGTCACATCTTTCTATGGTCATTATTTAACGGATTATTTCATGCCGTCTCCGTTCAAGTGCCTTTATGAGCTAAATAAAGATAAATATTTCTGAAAATCGAACTATGGAAAGCTTAACTCAGAATTTAGATTTTTTTTCAACTTACAGTAGTTTTTCATTTGCTCATTGAGTAAAAACTTCAACCTATGATTTAGAGATAAATTGCACCAGATCGCCTTTCATTTTTTTAAACGTTATCATTTATGATGAAATTATATATTTTCAAGTTCAAGGTATATTATAAGTACTAGAAAACACTCCCAACATAGCTGAGAACTATAGTCTAGTTCACAAGTTAAAAATTTCAACTAGAACAGAGTAGGCTTCAGGGACTACTATAGTGTGCAGCTTCGTAACACTATGAATTATAGTTCCCAAGTATTAAAATGTTTCAACTTCTTCAAACATGTAATCTCCAGCTTTGGGGTCCGTCTTTGTTTTCTGCTGCAATTAATATACTTGGTTTTCTGTTTCTGCTTTCATTCTCAGCCCCTTCTTTTGCTCTTGCCTCTAACATTTTGAACGTTTTTCGTAGCTCCTTTTTGTTCCTTAAAATCTATAAATAGCAGATTTATTCCTATATCATATTCATAATTTTTTTCTGTCATTTGTCTTATGATGTGTGTTGCACCTAATGTAGACTTTTCTTTTCTGAAACCTTGGTGATAGTTACCTATTATTGTTTCCGTATGCCGTGTCAATCTTTAATTATTACCGCTAATACTTTGAACGTTATGTTTAATAATGAGTTAGTCGGTATTTTCAACGAAAAAATCCAGACATCAATGTTAGTTTCTTGCATTGTGTAAAGGTGGGAACAGACCAAGCAAACATTGTTGTGCAACAGCTGAACAACAGTCGAACAACACACGAGTTCACGCAGTGTGTACGTGTTGCGCAACAGTTGTACAACTGTTGGCGATCTGTTGCGCGGTGTTTGCTCTCGAGGCGGTACATCAAAGGAGACGTTGCCCAACAGTGCGCACACAGCATCGCTAGTGTAGACGTTGCATTTCAAACAGTGAGACGATTCGTATGCGAAAAGTTTTCATCAGTTATTAAAATGTCTCAGAACTGGACTGAAGAGCAAAGTCTGATCTTGATAGATCTTGTAAGAGGTTTTCCGAATATATGGAATCCTGAAAATGAGACTTATAAACACAAAAACAAACGTACCGACGCATTTAATAACATAGCTGAGGCTCTAGGGCTTTCGCGGGAAGAATGTGAGCGAAAATGGAAAGTTCTGCAAAATCAATTTAGACGAGAATGTATTAAAAGTGTAACAAAATCCGGCCAAGGAACAAGTGAATTGTACGTTTCTCACTGGTTTGGATATAAACATTTAATGTTTTAAAAGACAAGAATAAGCCGAGACATACAAGAGATACTCAAGTCGAGGTAAGTAAGCATTATTTTTTATTGCCTGTTTACAGAATCATAATAATTATATTAACATTAGAACAAACAATATTATTTTTCATTCCATTTTGTCTTGCCACGGCACTCTTCCATTCGTTGAAAAATAACGCGCAAATTGTTGCTTGTGCTTCTCTGGTTGATTTTCTACCAATTCTCTTTATATTTAAAAATGTTCCTGAGGGTTCTGGTTCGTTTCGCCAGGATCCAGGACTCAAAATTCCGGAGGGAATATCTTCTTTATCATAGGTTCCAGGCGGACTGTATAAAACTGTGGCTGATTTATTGTTTTGTAAAAAAATATGCAAGTAGCAACAGGCTAGAACAACTTTTTCAGAATTAGCAGGTTGCAAAAGCATGGCTTTTCGAAGAACTCGAAACACAGCTGACAAAACTCCAACTATATTTTCAACTACTCGCCTTGCTCGTGATAACCTGTAATTAAATGAACGTTGGAACGTCCCCTTCGCATGTTCTCCTGAAAATGTTTTCATCAAGTTCTCCTGTAGAGGAAACGCATCGTCACAAACAAACACAAAAGGAGTTGTCCTGTCCCGATGTCCTGGCAGCAGTTTTGCAGGGGGCAAATTTAATGTACCAGCGTTTAGTTTCTTTGCAAAATCTGTATTTTTAAAAACTTTACCATCGGAAATTCGTCCCTGACATCCCACATTCGCATATAAAAATCTATATTTTGCATCTACTACTGCCATAAGGACAATACTGAAAGTGCCCTTGTAATTAAAATATTCACTTCCACTTTTTAAAGGGGCTTGTTGTACGACATGTTTCCCATCAATTGCTCCTAAGCATTGAGGAAAATTCCACAGGTATTCATAATCCTGGGCAACTTGAAGCCACTCCTCGGGTGAAGCAGGTAACTGAAAAAAAAATAGGTACATATATGAACTTTCCGACTCAAAATTAGCCCAGGAATCACCCATTAAAAAAGTTCATATCATTAATTGACACCCTGTATCCACACACAGTACACCTATTTTATTATTTTCTTTGTTTCAGACACAGGAATTGGAAAATACACAAGAAGACGACACATTACAATCAGAAATTCTTTCTAATGAGGATTCGTCCAACACTCATGTAGAACCATCGCGTGACACAGTGACAAATGTTTTATCACCAAGACAGGAAACCTCTTCTAATTATCAATGTTATGAATCACAGTCATCTCGTGACACCGTGAGGCAGTTGGTACCACCAGTAAAAAAAACGTTGGGGAAGCGCTCCGCTCCCTCTGATCCTCAAATTGATGAAGCTTTTAAAGCAATAAAAGCATTAACAGGAAACCGAGCAAAAAGGGACAGCTTTGACGTATATGGCGAACACGTAGCAAATAAATTAAGAACGTATAATGCTTTGATTCGAGCTAACGTAGAACATAAAATTAATTGCCTTCTGCATGATGCTGACATGCAAATGCTCTACCAATCGCAAGGACAATTTAATCAAAGGACAACTGTATCCACTGCAAGTTCCTCATCCTATCCATCACCAGTCCCGTCTCCATACTCGTCAGAAAGCCTTCAACATGCTGTCTTAGAGCCGCAGGAACCCAACTTTATTGACGCTCTACTTGTATCTCAAGAACAAAAGGGAGATAACTTTACAGAATTGTAAAAAAACTGTGTTTACTTCACACTAATTTAAATAAATAATAAGATAAGATTTTGATTTTTTTTACCTGTATCTGATCCATCAAAGCTTCTATTAGCGCTTCGCATACTTCCGGAATTATAGTACCAATTAACTGCTTCGATATACGAAAAAGGTACATTAGACTGACATACGAATCTCCTGTGGCTAAAAACCGTAAAGTTACCAGTAATCTTGTCTTGACACATACTGGTTCTCGGTAGTTCGTATGTTTATTTGCAATTTTAGTACCAATCATTACAATTAGTTTTTCAAATGTAGTTGTATCCATTCGAGAGAAGTTATTGAACAACATGTTGTCCTCCATTCTTAATTCTGGTAAAAACTGTCGTTCTCTGTTAGCGTATATACGACTTTGCCACCACCTTCGCTTTTTACGGCCTCTTCGTGATACTTTTATTTTTATAAATAAGAACGCACACCAGGCGAGTAGAGCATCTTCTTCGTCGCTCATAGCACCGACTAAACGAACACTGGACAAACACCGGGGAAACTAGGTAGGTCGATGTTGGCGAACAGTTTGCCGAAAATGTTTTCTCTCCACGGAAACAAGTTTGCCAACAGCTGCCTAACTGTTGTTCAACTGTTCCACAACTATGTTTGCTTGGTCTGTTCCCACCTTAATACATCAAGAAGTGTTGTGTAAAGCTGTACTTCAAATAAAGCATGTCCTTATATTGTTGTCAAAGTTGTCAATGTCATTCGAGCCTGTGAACAATTTCATTAATTCCTCACGTCTATAGAATCAGATTGTTCTGACTTGCTGTACCATAATAAAGTCCGGTGGCTAAGTGATGGGCAAGTTTTTGAGAAAGTGCGGCAATTAAAAAATGAAATATTAGAATTTTTGCGACAAAAATCAAAGTTGGATGACAATGATTTTAAAATGTTTGAAGATCCGCAATTTATTTCGGATTTCACATTTTTCAGTGATTTGCTTGAATACTGTGGGGACCCGACACTGGGAATGATTGAATCATCGAGAAGTTATGCTGACGATAAGAAATATATTAAAGATACGAAGTTAGTTTTCTAGTTACTAATTTGTAAAAGGGATGGATAAGTTATTCATTCTAATTATATATAGTGTTTCGTAATAAAGGAGTTTATTAAAACGTGGGTGGATTCAATTCTACCAAGGAAGAAAAAAAGTTAGAGAATCGGAAAAATAATGGACTTTTCAATTAAACATTTCTCTTGTGACACCATAGATAAAGCGCTACTGGCCAATGAATGGAGAAAATGGGTATGATCCCAATAAACACACAAACGTTTTATAAACGTACAATATTTAACATGTAACCTAACGTTTATAAATGGTTTTCAGGCAACTGGTTATATTACCGGAGTAATGTCGCTCGTTTCTACGTAACTTATAACGATTTTTCCAACGTTAAATACAACGTGATTTTCGTAACGTCATTCAAACGTTACCGTTTTAATGTGATTTACCGGTTGCTTTTGAACGCAATATAAAACAGTCTTCTGAAACGAAATTTAGCACACATCTTACTAACGTCATTTAAACGTTACATTTTCAATGTGATTTACCCAGTACTTTTATAACGTAATATAAATGTTTTTATAATGCAGTTTATAAACATTTTTGTATAATGATATTTAGCACATACTTTTAACGTAATTTGAACTTTACTTATTTGATGTGATGTACCCATTGCGTTTTTAACGTAAAATGAACGTTCTTATGCTACTTATAGACGGTCTTTTGAAATGAAATTTAGCACCCACCTTACTAACGTCACTTAAACGTTACCTTTTCAATGTGATTTACCCAGTACTTTTAAAACGTAATATAAATGTTTTTTATAATGCAGTTTATAAACATTTTTGTATAATGATATTTAGCACATACTTTTAACGTAATGATATTTAGCACATACTTTTAACGTAATTTAAACGTTGCTTATTTGATGTGATGTACCCATTGCGTTTGTAACGTAATATGAACGTTCCTATGCTACTTATAGACGGTCTTTTGAAACGAAATTTAGCACCCACCTTACTAACGTCACTTAAACGTTACCTTTTCAATGTGATTTACCCATTGTTTTTGTAATGTAATAGAAACGTGTTTATAATACAATTTATAAACGTTTTTGTATAATAATATTCAGCACTTACTATTAACGTGATTTAAGCGTTACATTTAATCGGTTTAAACCATCATTTTCGTAACGTTATATTCACATTTGAAATTAAAACTCGAGGGGGGGGGGCATAAATGACAAAAACTGGAATCGTATATTAACGTTATATTTATTTTATTTGATAAATCCACACAAAAATATTATACAATAAAAAAAGAAAATTCTTGAAATTAACATAATAAAATAAAAAAATTTCTTAAAACTATAACATAAAATATATAAGATTTCTAGTTGAAGATATTTTGAAATAAACGTTATATTCAAATATGCAATTACGTAGCATGAAAATTCAGATTTTGTGATTATTTTCTATCATTCTATATAAATTATTCTGTCTAGATACAAATGAATGTAATCTAGAATGCATTGACATGAAATATTTGACACTGAATCTCATTGTGAGTTGGCATTTATAAAATTAGAATCAAAATGGCAAATTTACAAAATTGCACAGCTAAAAAAAATTGCATTTGAGCTGCCAGGAGCAATTGTAGAATACGATCCTGAAATAAACAACTATGTATTTAAAATTAAAATTCTAGTAGATAAATGAAATTGACTGTCTCGACCCTTACCTAGTAGGTAATCTTGAAAATCACTTTTCACCTCAACAAAATTCGTGTTTTGAAAGGCACGGTTTTTGTAATATGAAACCCGAAGAAGGTGAAAATTGGAACAAAGTCCTAGTAAGGATTAGATCACAAGCAAATAAGTGCTCATTCGGAATAACTGAACCGGAAGCACGCGAGATAAACATTAAGGATTCATTAATTGACACGTGGGCACCGGTCGATTTGAAAAAGAAGCTTTTGGAAAAAGATTTACCATTGGATAAAGTAATAGCACAGTGTAAAATATACCAACAAACTAGAAATCAAAGTAGTATCATGCAAAATAAACGCAATCACACCACATATCAACCGCAATGAAAATCCAAGAAAACGGATATATGGAGGAATCATAAACGAATTAGATTGTATTCGATGTGGAAATAACCATCATCCTTCAGATAAGAAGAGTTGTCCTGCACGGAATATTAAATGTCATCAATACGGTCGCGTAGGACATTATGCAAGAAGATGTAAAACTGGAAAAGGTGATCGCCCCACCTATTCCAACACGTCGAAATTTCGATCTAGTTATAGAATGGGAAAGGGAAACAGAAGCAATGCTGCGATGGTTAACGCCGAGAAAGAAGTGGAAAATAATATAAACGCTTATGCTTCAAATGAACTGTTAGTAATGAATTGTAAATTCACAGCACCCGCATGTGTTGGAACCAATAGAGAAGCCTTACAGACTTTTGTGTTGGTAGAACATGGAACAATTTTCTTACTGGGAAAAGAAGCAGCGATTTCCTTAGGAGTACTGAAACTAGGGTTAATAAATAACATCAAAGAGACTACTCATTTTCCAAAACTTCGGAACATTAAAGTACGACTAACAATAGATCCAAGCGTAAAACCAGTGCAACAACCACTACAAAAGGGCTCCTGTTGCTGTAGAATCCAAAGTAGAAGAAAAATTAAATGAAGCGCTTGACAAATATATTATCGAAAAGGTTGAAGGATATAGTCCGTGGGTATCGCCTGTAGTAATAGTTTTTAAACCTGATGGAGACGTCAGGATTTGTATCGATATGCGCCGAGCTAATGAAGCTATACATAGGGAAAATTTTCCACTGCCCACTCTTGAAAGTTTCATGACAAAATTGGGAAAAGCTAGATATTTTTCACGATTGGACTTGACAAATGCATATCATTAGTTAGAGCTGGACGAAGAAAGCCGACCAATAACTACTTTCATTTCTCACAAGGGATTATTTCGATATAAACGGTTACTATTTGGAATAAACTCAGCTCCAGAAATATTCCAACGAATATTCCAGAATATACTTGCTTCATGCAATAATTGCCTAAACTATTTAGATGACGTCATAGTATTTGGGGAGACTGAGAAGGAACACGAGGACAATTTAAAGGAAGTGTTGGAAGTACTAAAAAAATACAAAGTACTGCTAAATGAGAAGAAATGTCATTTTAAAACTGATCGATTGGAATTTTTGGGACACATATTCTCATCATCAGGAATAAAAGCAGACCCATATAAAATTAAAGTGCTTAGCAACTTTCGAGTCCCAACTAATAAACAAGAAGTAAGGATCTTACTAGGACTCGTGACATATTTATGTAAATTCATATCTAATTTGGGCGATCTCACAGAACCACTCCAACATCTTTTGAGAAAAGAAACTAAATTTCAGTGGGGACAAAAACAACAAGAGAACTTTGAAAAAAAAACTTTAGGAAGAATTGGCAAAGCTACCGACTTGGGCATACTTTAGTCCACAGAAAGGTACACAATTGGTGGGGGATGCAAGTCCTATTGCACGGGGAGCAGTATTATTACAATTTGATGAAAACAACGAGCCCCATATAATTTCATTTGCAAGTAAAAGCCTCACGCCTGTGGCATGTAGATATTTACAAACAGAGAAAGAAAGCCTGGCGTTAGTGTGGGCCACCCAAAGACTTTACTTTTATTTAGCTGGGATAGAATTCGAGTTAATAACTGACTATAAACCATTGCAAGCCATATTTAAGCATACATCAAAACCTTCAGCTAGAATAGAAAGGTGGCTATTGAGGCTATAATCATTTAAATTCCGAGTCAAATATAAATGTGGAAAATCTAACATTGCCGACCCTCTATCACGACTGTGTAAGCTTGTATTCGAGAAAACTTTTGACGAACCAAATGAACACCATGTGCAAAACAATATAATAGAAGTTATCCCCAAAGCACTTTCGATTTCAGAGGTACTAACTGAAAGCCGCAAGGACCCAGAAATTGTAGATAATACTTGGGAAACAAATGATACAAATCCCTTCTATCCCTTTCGCCTCGAATTTACCTTTATGGGACCAATTCTTCTACGAATAAATAAAATAGTAATCCCGCAAGTTTTTCGAAATCGAGTATTGCAACTTGCACATGAAGGACATCGAGGAGAATCTGTGATGAAAAGGAGAACACGATCTAAGATTTGGTGGCCAAGAATTGTCATGAATGTTTATTAGTTGGGCAACCAAATAAACCAGCACAGAGGTCAGGACAAAATTTGCCAGCAGGTCCATGGCAATACCTGGCTCTTGTCAGGAGAACAGTACCAATAACACTTACTAGTACTAATAGACACTACTCTCGTTAAATTGACGCCATATTCACGAAATCGACCTCTTTAACAACGGTTATTCGGACCTTAGAAGAGGTAATTTGTAGGCTAGGCCTACCGAAAAAGATGAATGTTGATAACGCCACCAATTTCAATAATCAAGAATTCAAAAACTACTTCGATATAAATAACATTGAAATAATCAACTCACCCCCGTACTGGCCACAAGCAAATGGTGAAGTTGAAAACATAATAAAATCTCTAAAAAAAACGTTTATAGATTAGCTATGTGAAAAACGATCGAGATTATAAAAACGAAATACATGGTGCAACCGGGAAATCGCCGTCGGAGCTACTATTTAACAGGATAATTAGAAATAAGTTACCAGGTATAAAGGATATGGTATTGGAAACATTAGATGATTAAGTATATGATCGAGACCTTATTAACAAAGGGAAAGGAAAGGAAGACAGTAGGAAGAGGGCCAGAATAGACCAAATTAAGAAAGACGATTGAGTTGTGGTAAAAAGTACTAGTTTCCCGAATAAACTAACCCCAAACTTCAATAACGCAGAATACGAAGTACTAAATATAAATGGAAATGAGTTGACTCTTTTTGGAAGTGGGAAAATCATTAAACTAAATGTTGCACACGTAAAGGGATTACCAAATATCACACTGGAAGCTGCTTCAACGTCTTCACAACTAGACGGCACGAGACCAGCCACGGGCAATGCTCAGCATCACCCTCAAGGAGAGCGGGATACTTCGCCACCCCAGATACACCCTCTCAGACTCGTGAAAGAAGGAGGGATGTGGGGACCCGACACTGGGAATGATTGAATCATAGAGAAGTTATGCTGACGATAAGAAATATATTAAAGATACGAAGTTAGTTTTCTAGTTACTAATTTGTAAAAGGGATGGATAAGTTGTTCATTCTAATTATATATAGTGTTTCGTGATAAAGGAGTTTATTAAAATATTAGCTGTGTTTTAGTGATACTTAGGGTAACTACAAATACTTAATGCAATCAAATAAAAGTATCCAAGGCAAAAAGATTCTTCTTGATTGTGCGTGGGCCCAAATAAAAGCGTTCACGTTAAAGTTACATTTCTTTTCGACACAAATATCCCAAGGAAATCTCACTCATTTTCCCATGCTACAGCCAGTTGCTAAATTGGCCACTGAAAAAGTAAATTTTTAAGATAGACAACTAAATCACTTGGAAAACAATTTAAACAGGAGATTTGAAGATTTTAAAAAGATAGAAGAACAAAATGTTCTACGCCATTTGCTGTAAATTGCGAGGAGATTGAAGAAGACTACCAACTGGAAATTACTGAACTACAATGCAATGATACGCTTAAGCAGTTGTTTAACAATTCATCAATTTTTTCTAAAAATTCAAAGTTCAAACATTTTTGAATTAAACAAAAAAATCAAACAACTTCGTGTGTAATAATTTTTGGGTAATTATAGTTAAATTTTTATTTTCCAAAATAAAACTTTGAAGGCGTCCAAAAAACTGTCTCATAGGATAAAATTGACTGTCTCGACCCTTACTTCGTGGAATATGCTCATATTAGTGTTTTTAAATGAAACTCAAGGTCTCTAGTTAATTCCACAATATAATACAAGTTATTGAAAATTCTAAGAAATTGACAATTGTTTCGATAAATGATATTGATTTATCGAAACAATTGTCAATTTCTTAGAATTTTCAATAACTTGTATTATATTGTGGAATTAACTAGAGACCTTGAGTTTCATTTAAAAACACTCATAGGATAAACGTTACATTTCTTTTTTTTTAAACTTGAACTTAATTTTCTCATGATAAAAAAGTAAATTTATTTATTATCTAAACAAGTAATATGTATATCACCATTTTTAAATTATGTCAATCTAATTCCATAGTTTAGTCGTTGACATTCTAATGTATGCGGAAAACTTCGTACCCACTGATTGACAGAAGTTCTTGATAATCGTTAGAAAGCAATCACCGATCATTGATTGAAGTACCTAATTATTACCAAATACGGCCGTATGGAATTTCAATGAGAATAGGAGGCAATATGGCTAAGGTTTGAAGATTTCAAACACATCCTGTTAGTTGAACTTGTTGAAAGACAAAATCGACATATATGGATTTTATCTGTAAAATCGGAGATGGCTTATTTATATATCAAGACATTTTTAAAATGTAAATTTGTAAATATTGAGGATCGTTCAAAAGAGTGATGAACCAGCAATAAAAATCAGTTTCTAATTATAGTTTATTTAAAAAAAGCCGAGAGTGATACATTTTCATTCAATATGCAACATTTTAAATAATTTGGGGTCTCGGAGTTAATTTTGTACACACATCAAAAATGTCTAAGGAACACAAATCCTCGAATTTATATCCATTTTAATGTGATTTCAAAAATTGACATACTGTTACGCTCCTTTCACATTATAAGAATTTGGACGTACGATGGTTTTGACGAACGGTGAAAATTACTGTCCCTTTCATACAAGACGTCACGGTGGCCATCTTCCAATCTTCATAAACTTGTTAACCTTATAACACTAAACAAGTTCCATACAATAAAATGTGTAGTGTACATATGGAGCGAAATCAAATAATAACGTTGTGATTACTTTACCGGCGAAGAAAGAGAGGGTGGAGGAACCAGATTCATTGAATCCAACCTATGATCGCAAAAAGATGCGACGTTGGTATGAGAACAGGTCTCGCTTCAACCGATGTTATTAATATTTTGCTATAAAAATCAGACATCCTACAGTAGTTTTATGTACCTACTTGAAACAGCCACAAAATATAAATAAAAAATATTTAAGCAAACAACCCCGCAAAGTAACTTCGTGCAACTGAATGAACATACAGACACAGTTTAAAGCTTACAAAAGCAGTTGATTCACTCGTTGTCGCCTCCTTTGTTCTCTATCTCTATGTTACAATTTTTCCTCTGCGCAACCTGAAATTGATTCCCACGCGCATGGAGGTGGACCAACTGATACAATGATTATTTGAAAACTCATTAAACAGCCAACCGATATGCGTAATAAGTGACAAATCTTCTGCGCATCTTGAATTTCTATCCCAGGAATGGATGTGAGTGTGAGAAAAGATAAGAACTTGGAACAGTAAAATCGGCAGGATGATCTAACTGCTTCCGAAAGCAGTAAACTGTAGTCACAAGTAACGAATGCACAGCCAATCAGAGCCCGTTAGGGGTGGCTTATTTGGCGCCAAGTTTAAATTGATAGGCACCAAATTTAAATCGAGTTTTTGTATTTAGCATATACTAATGTCTTACGTACAACTTTTTGGATATTATTAAACTACAAGAAGTAATTCTATTTTGTGTATTTAGTACGTGATAATGTCTAACTTAAAACTTTCTGGATAATATTAAACTGCAAGAAATAATTATATTTTGTGTATTTAGCACATGTTTAGCACCAGTTGTCATACGTTTGGTCCACACATTGTATTATTTTGGGTCAACATCGCTCATTATGTATTTCGCTTCAATTGATTCGCCTAATCTATTCCTAAGAGATCTGAAAAAAAAATTTCCTGTACCTTTGATCTAACCTATTATAGTCTGTTTCTTATTGACTGACAGCACGCGAAAAGGTCACAGATGCTAGTCAGGTAGTAAAGCATAAGCGCACAGTTCATCTAAGGAATTTATTTACTATTTAATTTTATACCCGATCTGATATATAAAGGTAATATAAATGTAAATTCAGTTAGTTAAAACAACTAACTGACCTTCATACATTTGTAGAGTACATACAGTTAAAACAATAAATTATTTTTGAAATAATCTTGTAACGCAACTATTCTGACTGGATATTTCATTAATTATCTTGAGAATTTGGAGCAGGTCAATTCTTGGGAGACATATTAACAAACCATTTATCAATTCATTCTCCAGATAATTACTTTCTGATTTTCGAAATGTTGATAACATTTCCAAGAAACATTACAATAGGGTCCTACTAGGGATTGTCCTAATGACTACTTAGAAATTCTACAGGTATATACGGTGAAACTTGGTCTCGCCCAAATTTGTATAATTTGTTTTGCTTAGAGTCGCTTATGTTCCATAAGTGTTAACTGTGTTGTAAAAAATGTCTTCAAGTTTTACCCCAGTAAGGTGTAAGAGCGTGATTAGCTTACAAACGAAGACTGTAGTGTTAAATGTGCATGATGCTGTTGTTCATCAAATGACGGCTGCTACTGTTAGAAATATAGTTTCGACATGTTCCAATATGACAGGAGTTAGTGAATCCACTATTTACAGGCTTCTAAGAGAGAGGAAAAATGAAAATATATCTCCACCTAAAAAGTCAACTGGAAGGAAACCATTGGACCTTGATGAACATATGCAAAATACAATAAGACGAAAACTACATGAATTATATTTTAAAAAAGAGATCCCAATCCTTGACGGAATTCTAAGAATGATGAAGGAGGACGAGAATTTGTCTGACATAGGGCGAAAAACTTTGTGGAAAATATTACACAAATTAAATTTTACTTGGGAGAAGCAAAGTCGCAAATCAGTGCTAATCGACAACGAAGAAATAATATGTTGGAGACGCCAGTATTTACGAGATATCCGAAAATACAGACAGGAGGGAAGACAAATCTATTATCTAGATGAGACATGGCTCAATGAAGGACAATCAGTGAAAAAATATGGCAGGACAAAAGTATTCAAACCAGTAGTCAAGCCTTCATAGAAGGTTTATCTACTGGACTGAAAACTCCTATCGGTAAAGGTCGCCGACTAATAATAACGCATATTGGATGCAATCAAGGGTTCGTTGAAGGTGGTTTACTGGAGTTTCAGTCAACAGCAACCAAAGACTATCATGAAGAAATGACTGCAGATGTATTTTACACAAATGGTCGAATTAATTCCAAATAATGCTGCAATCGTTATGGACAATGCCACTTATCATTCGCGATTAACAGAAAATCTTCCATCTACATCTTGGAGAAAAGCTGATATTAGAAACTGGTTAATCGTAAAATATATACCATTTGAAGATGATATGTTGAAAAAAGAACTTTTAAAGGTTGCTTCAGATCACAAGCTACAATTTAAAAAGTTTGTTATTGATGAAATAGCCAAGAATCGTGGGATAACAGTGCTTCGTTTGCCGCCATACCATTGTGAATTAAATGCGATAGAGTTAATAAGGGCCCAAATGAAAGGTTATGTAGCTAGACATAATAAAACATTTAAAATGAAAGATGTTCGTGAACTGATGCAGTACTCATTGACAACAATAACTGAAGAGAACTGGAGATATGCTGTGAATCATGTAATTAAAGAGAATGTGGGTTTTAGATAACCTCATAGAACAAACTATAGAACTGATAGTGATCTCTCTCGACGAGTCTTCGGATGATTCTTGTATGGCCAGCGAAGAGGATGATACTATAGATTGAATTTTATATTTCCTATAAATGGTATGTTTACTTTACTTAATATACATTAATTCATTGTCAATAAATTTGAATTATGAGAATTAAACTATATTTTCTTTAATTAATTTAATTTAATAAAAATGAAAATGTAACTTGTTAATAGGCCTAAACGAATGAATTTTATTTCACCTGTAATGTTGACCGAGTCTAATTAAATAAGCAAAATGAACTAATATCGTAATCTCCGCCATTGCCGCACTGTTTATCCTTTTGCTGGCATTGTTTAGTTTTATTACCATATTGTATTTTGAGCTGAAACAGGGATGTACAGATAACCAATACAGGCACCTACTTGTTTTGCATTAGAATTTTAGTATTTACTTGTAAAATTCTTAGGATCACTCAGTAAGAGATAATTTTCTATTTGAATATTTAATGAGGCTACTGTGCTGTCAGACATTAAGAAATAGACTATAGTAATTAAAAGTTCCACTGGAAATCCCATATTGAATTTATCTTTAATCAAAATTATTGCTATACCCCAATTCCTTCTGTTGGTGCCATGAGTTCCATCTATGCAAATCGTGTGATAGAAATCTAAGTTTCTTTTCTATAACACCATTCATGAACCATAGTACAAAATCCTCAACTCCTAAACCTGAGTAACTTTCACCTAAAATTAATCAAAGTTATTCCTTCACCACTAAACTAAAAAGCAATGTTTACCAGATTTTGAAGCAAAAGATTAAAATGAGGTTAAAAAAAGTTGTAAACCATAACATTCATTTTACGCTTCCCTGTAGAAGAAATATATTGCTGCTATTTTTCCAAATCTCTCCTGGCAGCAAATGAGTCATTATTTAAAAATGTCTTAATTATTTAATCAGTGTATTTTCTATGAATCTTGCGACCGATTCAAGACAAATAATGTTAATGAAACAAATCATTGCAAGTGATTCGGTGAGATCATATTTAATTTCAATTCTCATACAAATATGGCCGCTTGTCATAACACGAGAATCACAATTACCTTCTTCATAACAATAATTATTGTCGATTATAACATCGTCGAATTTTACATACCTCAATAGCTTCAATAAATGTAATTGAAATATTTGTAAAGCTTCGATGTTGATTAGAAACTATCGCTGTAGTTTATACGGCGTACAATTGTTTTCTTAATTATGGCGTATATAAATTGGTCATCATTTGTAATTCTTGGTTAAAATTTGACATCTACACAATGCACTAGTTCGGTTTATTTGTTTACAATATTATAATGATTTCGCTTTTATAAGGGGCCACCATTTAAAAGTTACTGAGGCTTTTTAGATACAGTACTACTTATTGAATACGAGATAGTACAGTCATTTGGTAGTTTTACCTAGGAAGTTTTGAAAATGGATAATCAAATACATTTAAGCCTCCATATTGGAAAAATTGCGCCTAATAGTAATTTTTCCACATTATCCTATCTCCGACTCATTTTACGATAAAAACATTCATATACAAAATTAAACTTGAAAAAATTTCATACAATTTAATTGATTATAATATTTTTTGTAAAATTGATAGGTTTGGTGTACGTGCGCCGCAAATTGTACTTCAACATGCATTTGAGCTGAAAAACTCATTTCCTTGAGGTAGAGTAAGCGGCGCCACCTAATTCATACGTAGCGCAGGGTTCGTTGATTTAGCGAAATTTTCTTCGCTGATGTTCTTGATGAACCAGATATTGCTAGTTCATCGTCTTGAGTATCGATCTAAACGTCACAGACCGCTCTCTCGTAAACAACTTCCGTTTCTTCCTCTTCATCGCTATCATATGATGTAACTTGCGAATTATCACAGGTATCAGTACAATTTGTGCATAGTACGGAGCATTTTAACCCGGATTTTCTGCATCCAAAGGCTTTCTGACATCCCTTTTTGCATTAGTAAGAAATACGTTTTAGCAAACTAGTGCTGGTGGTCGTAACAAGAATTAGCCCATTCTTGTTTTTGTAGCTTCCCCATTGGGTGCATTCCCATACCACTGCTGAACTCGGTGATAGGTTCGGAACAAATGTTGTCGTGCTGCTGATTCTGTTGGTGATAGCGATGCAATACTAAATTTACTTTTATATGCTGTTTTTGTGGAGCATGCATATTTGCATATCTATGGTCGATGAAAGACATGTTTTTTTTACTTTTCACACTATCACCGCATAATTCAATAAGGAAGCGTTCTCCAGCTTTAGCAATGATCTCTGCATCAGGTTGTGGATTTTTAAATGCCTGGAAAACCTCGCTTAAATTTGGAATCTTTCGGAGTACATTAATAAATTTCATTAAATTTACTGTTTTGAATCTACTTATGTTATCGTTAGAGTTTTTATTATTTTTTAATATATTGTGAAATTCTTTAGAAACAGCTAGTTTAATTTATAAATGTAGCGCTTATAAATTCCATTTTTCCATTATTAAAAAGTGTTCATGTTTTATCACAGCCACAGGCATGCCAGAATAAAATATTATCTGCGACTGTTTTGTCTATTGTACTTTGAGCTGAATATATTTGTTGCGAAATTTTTCATTTGACTGGATTCAGAATATACAATCATCGTTTGATTACGTAGATACAGCTGATAAATATTAAGAAAATCTACATCCTCGTTGACAACTATAATGGAATCGAATGCTGATGAAACAGACATTCATTATAAGAGTATCCGCATCTTCCGTCGCTTGTTTGAGCATGAAATTCTCAGCTTAAAATTTTGTTTTCAACATTCTAAACAGTTCTTGTTTGCAATTTTTTAGCTGAAATGCATGCTGAAGTACAATTTACTGTGCACGTACACCAATACAAGATTTTGCAAACAAAACTATAATCACATAAATTGTAGAAACATTCTTCACGTTCAATTTTGTATATGAATCTATTGATCGTAAAATGAGTCTGAAAGGAGATAAACTGCTATTAGGTGCCATGTTTCCAAGGTTGAAATTCGGAAAGAGAATATCAAAATCTATAATTACCCATTTTCAAAAGAAAACTTTCCAATTAACCTCTTTTTTCGAACCAAATGGCTACTAAAAAGCAGGGGCGTAACTACGGGGGGATGAGGGGATAGAGCCCCCCCAGAACCCTAAAAATTAAAAAAACTGAAACATAATCATAGCAAACCTACTTGATTTAAATATACTAAAAGCTAGGAACTGTGGGGTATAATTTTATCAGAAAGGTTTTCGGGGCTTGAAATTTCAAAAAAATTCCGTTACCCAAACCACCCGGTAGATCATCCTTCGGTAGTTCATCCATTTGATTTTTCCGGTATTATTGCCGAACATCCAATACTACAAGATTCTTCTATGTCTCCATTCTCACTGTCAGAATAGCTCATTTTAATTTTTTTTTGTTTTTCAAAAAGAATGGTTTAAATAACATCACGGCGCTAAATTACTGCTTGTCATAAACAAATTTGTTTTCATATTTCCTAAACATAGCAACTACAGAAAAGCCACCTAATATAGTCTAGTAACTATGGATTTAGCATTACTAATATTGAAGAAATGTATATCTCCATATTTTCAAATAAATTTTTCTTGCCCTAATCGTGCAAAAAATTGTCTTCCTAATGTATATAAAATATAAAATATGAAGTAAAAATATTTCTTTATTTTTTTATGCGAAAACAGCCGATTGTCATGCCACATCGCAATGAAACCGCTCAAAGTTCACCCTTGCAGTTACTGAACAAACATTTAATTATAAGGGAAGCTAAAATTACCTTTTCGATATTTACATCTCCCTACCGATGAAAAATCGCCGATAAAATCACTTAATTTGGGGAACACACCTCATTCTTCCGGTAAGAAATGCAAAACACAAAACGACCTTTAACGGTTACAAAGGCCAAACATTATAAGCTTTTTTCTACTGTTCTAACCGATAAATTATAGGCCTGTCCATTGGATCCATTGAAAATGTTGACAACAGTAATAGGTATATATTAACTCTACATGCATTTTTGAAAATTAGTGTAATAATGACGGACTTAGAAAGGAAAGCTATGTTTTCTTATTATTTAGATTCTAGAGTACTTTGTTTAGTATTCGTGTCATTACTGTCATTGTCGGATTTGCCTTATGGTAAAAGTTCAAAATATATAGTACGGTTTCGTCATTGTGTACTGACGTATCCTGCATACGTATAACGAATGCAGATCGTAAGGAAAAGAAATCAATGCGTATGTAATAAGCAAAATTGTGGCTGTGAAAACCAATACTATCGAATAAATTGTAGTTTTTAAGAGCAGATAACGCGCTTAAAAACTACGATACCAGACTTTCAGCTTCGGACATATTCTGTCGTACGACGATGTCCAGTTTTGTTTTCTTTTCTTTCCTTCTTTTTCTTTTATACATTGACCCAATTTTATGACTTTTCTTAATGTTGTCCTGTTTTGTTTAATTTTAATTTATTTTATTTTATTTAACTTGACGTTTCACATAGTTATGAAAAAAATGTCATTACTGTTTTTATTAATGATTTTCCCTACAGTATATCCTCTTATTGCTTACTGACATATGTTGGATTCTGCTGGATGCCACGTACATCTGACGGCTTTCCGTTTATGATACTTTACATGTGGATTGATATACATTAAAGCCTGATGATGGCTCAGTGAGCCGAAACTAGTTGCACGCTTCATCTTTTACTAATATATGCTGTAGTACTGATTTTGAGTTTTACTGACTGCTAAATATTTATAAAATTGCAAAAACCCAAAGATCAATAAAAAGAACTATGATTCCTGTGAAACCTCAGAAGCGACAACTTGCTCCGAAAAGCACTGGGTAAATAGGTTTCGAAATCGTGACGTCTTTGACGTAAAGTAAAACAGAGTACACTGAGAGAACAATAGTAATAGCAGAAATAGCTTTAAAATCTAATTGAAACAATTTTCTTCATGAGAAATTACAAATTGCCAATTTCATCAAAAATATTAAACCCTCCAATGTTAAAGTCATCAAAAAATGACATTTCAACTCTAAATTCAACAAAAAAAAGTACCACCAAACATTAATTAACACAAACCTAGAAGTACTACATATTTGTGATAAGAAACAAGAACTAGATTTCCTCGAAGAATTAGAAGACACTTAAGGGACCCACAATATGAAGTCGTCATTGAACAAATAAATCCAGGGAACTCTCCACTTTTAAACTCTCTTCTTAAGTAAGGTGACCAACTATACTCATTTACTGAGTTTTATACTCTTTTTTCGCAAACCGTACACTTTTCATATCCTGTACTCTGAAAATACTCATTTGTATAATTTTATACTCATTTGTATTTCTAAAACATTTTTTCAGATTATTTTATTTCAATTTTATTAATTAAATATTTAAAATTATTTTGACAGTGATTTGAATTACACGCGCGCATATTGCTTGTCGTTTCCGGCACGTCAGAGGACAGGGCAAACAGACACGAGTTTGACAGTGATTTGAATTTCGCGCGCACATATGGCTGCCATTTCCGGCAAGTTTTATGGGAATTCCCTTTCTGTTTAATTAATTTGAGGTTAGACAAAACCAACAATTTCGTACTTTTTGTTATTAATATTATAGTTTCATTTTCATTTTACTTAAATAATATCAGGTTATAATATTGATTTAAAATCAAAATAAAAATATTATTACTAATATAATTTTTAATTCAAATATGAGCTATAACAAAAGAAGGAAAAATCGTTTAAATGGAAATTTAAAAAAATAGTTTCCGTTCATTGTAGTTAAAAATCGAAATGATGACTCCTTGGTTAAATGCACAATCTGCAATAGGGAATTTTCAATTGCAATTCATGGACGTAGTGCAATAACGGCACACATTGAAACTAAAGTACATGAAACGTCTCATAACACAGCAGCGTCAGCATCCAAACTGACAACATTTTTTAAAGGGGATACTTTTGGAACTAATGACCAAAAATTGGCAGTTATGGAGGGTACTTTCGATTTTCACACAATAATCCATAATCAAAGTTTTCGCAGCATGTACTGCACTACTAAATTATTAAAAGTCTATCGTAACTAGCGTATTCAATGAATACTGTAAGAAAATGCTATCAAAAAATCTGATTCTGTATCATATATATCTACTCTATCAGACGCATCGAATCATAATGAAATAAAACTTTATCCAATTTTAGTAAGGTATTTCGATATTAAGAACGGTATTCAAATTAAGATTTTAAATTTGGAATCAATCGAAGGGGAAACATCAGACATTTTGTCTAATTACTTATTTCGATTTATAACAGACAACAATTTGAATAAGAAAATTTTGGCGCTCTCGGCTGATAACACAAATACTAATTTTGGGGGACGCACCCGTAAAGGTGTGTACACAAAATTACAAGATCTTCTGAAACGAAATATTTTGGTAATTGGTTGTAATGTTCACATTGTATCAAATGCCATCAATACAGCATCAAGTTCAATGCCAATAGATGTGGAAGTAATTATTACAAATAAATATTTATATTTCAATCGGTTTACACTACCAAGTTTGAAACAATTTTGTGAAGAGGCTGGTGTTCAATACAAAAAACTGCTTGGTTATTTCAAAGTCGGATGGCTTGCTTTAACTCCAGCATTAGAACGCGTTTTGCAGTAATATGATCCACTAAGCTCATATTTTTTAAGCCTTGACAAATGTTCTACAATTGTGAAGAAATTCTTTCAAAACGATATGTCAGAACCTATCCTTCATTTTATTCATAGTCAGGCGTCGTTGTTTCATAAAATTATTCTACAAATTGATTGAAATAAAATTTCAGAAGTTTGTATTATATTAAACGATTTCATACTGCAATGTAAATCAAGATTTAAGGATGGATTTTTACCACTAATCCTAAAGAATAAACTGACCGTTTTGGAAGATTCCAATCCCGGAATAAAAAATAAATTTTTAGAAGAAGCTAAAAATTTTTATAAAAATTGCTATGAATATATCGAGGATAGTGAACTTTAGAGCATTAAATTGTTTCTAATGGACCCTTATAAATAGTAAAATTGAATCGAAAGAAGTTTCTTCAGCAGTCGAATTTGTAATGAAGGAAGTAAAAGATATTGTTATTAATGACAATTTTCTCTTTGAAGAAATTCGAAAGGTAAATTTATATTTAAATAAAGAAAAATTGGAGAAATGGAACGATGAGAAAATAGAACTTAACAAAAGATGGGTAGAAATCTTTCGGCATTTTAGAGTAGAACATATCCCACATGATAATTTAAAAGTCTTAATAGAAATTTCCTCATGTTGTCCAAGCACTAATGCTGCTGTTGAAAGGGTATATTCACTAGGGAATGATTATTGGAGCAGTGAGAAGTCGCTACTTTCTGTAAAAACATTATCTGCCGTCTTAAGAATCAAATTTAATAATGACATTTGGTCTTCAAATTTCTACTTCAGAATTTATTTGTTGCCTGTCCACTAGGCAAAATGAAAGTTGTTCGGATGTGGCTGCATTATTAGACGAACATCCTCATTTAGCAAAAAAAATCCACTCCGAAGAAAAATATGTTTTTAAAAGAAAATAAAGTTTTTATTGTTTTTTATTTTTTTTTCACCTATGAAATACTTGCAAAGTGTACTCTTTTTGAACAAAAAATAGTTGGTCACCTTATCTTAAGTAATAATTGTAAATATCAGCATATATAGTTTTCCTGGCTTCCTATATCATTACACAGTTATACTGATCTTAAATGGGAGATAGAAATCCGGGATACCCCCAGAGGGGGTCAGTCATAGGGAATGTCACTTCTTGGTCTATCCCAAAATAATTATTAAATATCAGATAGGTATCAAATGAAATGTAACTTCTGTCATTCTGGCGATGATATTTAGTAATTCGAAATAATTGTCAATTTTTTAGAATTCTTATTATTTTTTCATTATATTGTGGAATTACTCTGAAACAGTTAGTTTCATTTAAAAAAGTAATACGAGTAGATTCTACACAGTAAGGGTCGAAACCAATGATCTTGTAACCATAGATGAAACAATTCATTCATAAACGGTAACAAATTTTGTAGCCAAGTTTACGTATAGGCAAGACGTGGGGAGGAGTCGAGTGGGGCACTGAGTGGGGATTACGTTACATTTACTATAAGAGCAATGATTAGTTTATTTGTTTATTAGATCATTGGAATTGTTTATTACTACGTTACCGCACAATTGTTTTAAAGTTATAGAAGGAAATATAGTTATTTGTGTAACTAGTGCAAAAAGTGCATATTTGTTGCACGAAGCATGAAGTTTGCCGCTCGAGGCGAAGTCGAAAGCTGCAACCATGCTGAGTGAAACAAATATGTTTTTTGCACATGTCACACAGAACATTTTTTCTACGATTGAAATAAATATGTTTTTAAATCAAATTTTATTAGACTATTTTACAACATGTACAACAAAAATTACTAATAATTTTACTTTGTTGAAATAATTTCAATTTTAATATTGCAATTAGCGATTATTAGTGATGGACAAACTACATTTCCACTGATTTTTTGAGTTTTGTTTTTATTTTTGCTTGGGGATGTCTCATCATAAAAGTCCGTCCTCAATGCCTAGTCAATCATCTTAGAAGTCCATCCTCGATGCCCAGCCAAGCATCCTAGAAGTCCATCCTCGATGCCCAGTTCTTTTTCGGATTGTGAAGCTTCCGGTACTGGTACTTGGTTCACCTTCTAGAATTTGGGCAGCTATTTCTGTTTTCTTAGATATTTACTCCTCAATGTAATCCAGTTCATTGACAATTGGAAGTGTTTTTTCCACTAGTGCAACAAAGTAAGTTACTTTTTGCACTAGTGCATAAAAGTTAAACTTTTGGCACAGTACATAGTTTAAAAAATAGTCACTTTTTGCATGATCGTAGAAAAAATATTTTTTCAAACCCTAAATTCCAATACAAAACGTAAAGATATGTTTAATTTGACCGAAGAGATTACCATTACCTTTTCTTTATTAAATTTATACGGAAAGCGATTTCAAAAAGTAATTATAAACAATGTTTTAAGTTTCTCCGTACGTAACAATATTTGTAATAGCGTAAGTTTGGTAATCAGTATGGTGGGGTGGGGGGTGCACTTTGCACGTAAATAAACAGTTAGGTGTTGGCCACAAATTTATTTCTGTATGTTGTATCTATGGGTTGGTTATTAGATCATTTGGTCGAAACAGTAAAAATAATTTAAACTTCAAATACCACCTACTATGTACCAAAAGTATCCGTCAAAACAAACTTGCACAACTCGGAATCAATGTTATTATTGCTACAATCAACTAAAAAAATTAGGCAACTTTATGACATATTTACTCGCCTTTAATAAATACGACTACGGTTTCTTACATAAAATGGTATTGCCTAGAGTCTAAACCAAACTAATATGTAAAATAATAATAATTATTGATATAAAATATGGTAATTTATGTAATTCGCTTGAAGGACTCACTCCACTACCAGCTATCAATAGTTTCTTACCAAATTGAAATCGATGGTTACGAATCAAGACCCTAAAAAATAAATTGAATAAATCATTGAATGGATCATGAATGTGTAGTACATAGGGGTGAAAGGTGAACAAATAGGGGTACATAGAAATGGTAAATATTTATTACATTCCGACATATCATAATAATATTCTCATGGATTTCATTTTTAGTGTCAAACTTACATACTTCATTAGACTTAGTACTATAATGATTTCATTAGTAGAGAGGCCAGCTCTAAAGTTGGCTTTGTTAGGGATTTTAAAAATATCTCCTAGCGAATTTGGTTCAAGGACGTCTCATCTGCCTTGGATGAATAGAGGGCTGTCAAGAATAGTTGACTTGCTGAAATGAAAACCTCAGAATCTGCATCTTCTTTATAAAAAACTTCGACAGTATCTTGTACTGCCGTGTTCTTTTCAAGAATATTGACAAACTTCAACTTCCCTTGGATAGAATGCAAAGGTTGTATCACGTCCACTGATTGCTGTAAGAACAGGAGATTCTGTTTGACAACAAACGAGAAGTTGAAGTACTGGGAAGAGTAGAATGTGTTCTGAGAAATTCCCTTTCCAGGTTTCATAACGTAAATGTTGGATCAATTTGGTGCTTTGGCGGTTAATAGGATCAGAAAATCGGTGTCCTTCCCGATTATGATGACCGTCGCAAAGTTACGTAGCAATTCAATGGAAGTGTTGAAAATAAGGTTGTCAGCATCCTCAACACTTTGCCTTACTTTAAATCCTTGTTGTACCAATTTCTTACCCATCATGGAAATAAACCGTTCTTTGTTATTGTCTTTAGAGAGAAATTGTTGGTTGCATTCATCGTTTCAGTGAAGGTAAGCAACACATTTGTAGAAGAGTTCTTGCTTTTACGGCGAAACCACTCAGCTCCTTGCCACTTTTATCTTTTGCTGCATCTGATTTGAGCAGTCTGAGTGTGAGCGTGTTTTTCGGAGTCGAATGCGATCCAAATAATTGGAGTTCTACTGTATCTATATAACGTAAAATTTTCTTCTCTACTTCTTCCACACTATAGTGCTAAACTGGAGCCTGTATGTAACATTCTACAAGCAAAAATAATAAACCTTTTGTCTACAAGAAAACATATTCAAATCCTCTTATCTATTCTGAAAGGTCACAGGGATAATGCGGTGACTTATTTCAAAGCTATTTTTCAGAAATGTTTATTGGACGGGGAGAAATTTGATGTTGATATCAAAGTACCTAGATTAGCTGCGAGGCAGACACAAAGGGCTAACTAAGCTACTGATAATGCTGAAGACTATTTTCGTTTTTCTTTGTTCATTCCGTATCTGGATTCACTTATTCAGTCGATTGAAATCCGATTTTCCCAAGAGACGGAAAACGCTTATGCTCTGTCTATTTTTCATTTAGTTTATTTTAAAACAAAAATTCATAGCATCTCAAAACTGTATGAAATCGAAAATTTGGATGTTGAAGCCCAAACTTGGATAGAAATGTGGGTGTCAAAACTCAACACTGACCTCCAGCAGCTTGAGGTGGTTGAATTATTAGATGAACATTGCCCGTTTTTCCCAAACATCAAGAAAGCTCTAAAAATGTTTGTAGCTCTACCTCCTGCCACAACAACAATTAAAAGATCTTTTAGTACCCTTCGTCGTGTAAAAACTTGGCTAAGATCAACAATGTGCGAAGAAAGACTTTCTGTAAGTTTGTACCGAAATACGAAAATTTCTTAGTTTTTAACTATTAAGAACTATGATTAATTTACTTATTAACAAATTAATAATAATTATACTTATTAAAGGTTTAATGGTAATACAGAACTTTGATAAACTTAATAATGATTTTTATTTGTACGAATCTCTACTCAGGTTGTGCATATTAATACTTTAACATTGCAAAACAATAATAACTGCTGTTTTGGTCAAAATGTCGAAAACCCCGATTTTTCGTATTAAAAAGTCGATTTCGGCTATACCACTAAACCAAATTAGATGTTTTTAGATGTCATTCGAGGCAGAATTTAGTCCTCTGCATTATTGAATTTAATGGCATTATCCGTCCGACCCATTTTCCAGCTACAATCCAAAAACTAAAAAAAGTGCAAAAATTTGGCAATTTTTTGGCTATCAAAAGTTAAGCTCACTTCCTGGGATGGTGCAAACTTATATTACAGGCATTTAGGACCGAATAAATATATTAAAATGATTTCCAGCTTGCTGAATATTAATTTCTCACAATATATTAATTTGATTGACCTGTCTATAGGCATCACATGAAATGCAACTTTTTTCATTCTGACGATGATATTTGATGATATCGAAACAATTGTCAATTTTTTACAATATTTATCATTTTTTCATCATATTGTGGAATTACTTATTTATTTATATAAGTAATTTGAATCTTGTACAAGCCGAGAAGGAATAAAATAGTTTTGAATACTTATTGGAAATATTATTATTATTTTATTCATAAAAGTCATGTTTAAAGTAAACATTAGTCAAATGTGTTAACAAACGATTTTACTTGTAGAATAGGCACGAATAAACGTTCCGTTTATAAATGGCGTTGGCCTAAAATCACATCTTTTCCTATTCCTTACAAATGTAACAGTCAGTTGACTTTTCAGTATATATACAAAAGCTTCTTTTCATACACCATGACAAATAGCCTGGCACTAAACTATTCATCCGCCTGAATACCGAGGATAGTAGTTCAAATACACAACAGTAGACAATCAGTCTCAGTCGAGCGCTCGTCGTAAACGGAGTAATCAACGTTCGTTATTAATCGTTGGTTTATCTCGTAGAAAATATTAGCGCGCTTATTTTTTAAATTTTCAACAATGGAGGATTGTTATTAGCTATATAACATGCACCGATTTTGTTGATATATAAGTGAAATAATTCAAAAACAATCACCGTGTTTTGACATATTTAAAAGTGCGAGAAATAAAGGTTATAGCTGGATTGTTTATATTTGTGAATTTATGCGTTTGAAGTGTGCGTCAGTTATGCATTGGTGATTAGTTATAATTTCTTTGATAGGCATCTTAATTATTACTGCTTTATAAAATTGTGGATGGAAAAATAAGTAAGACGTGTTCATCTATTAAAAAATAATAGATATTATTTCCGTTCCTATTCAAAGTAAAAGGTACTAAAACTATCAAATGATATTTATAGACTTTGGTCCTCATTAAAATTAGAATTAAAAGTATGATTACGGAGAAAGCTGTTATTAAATTTTAGTGTAGCCCAATTTTAAGGTTGTAAATATCTTAATTAAATATGATCAATAATTATTTCTAAATTTAAAAATAATCAGATGAAAGTTTTAAATTATATAAAATATAAATATTACTTTCTTCCTAAACATAGAGTAGGTGATTTACTCATTATTTTCCACTATATTCACAAATTGTTTCATACCAGAAGCTTATACATATCGTTTACATAGAAGAGAAATGACAGTGACATATTACTAATTACCTAACTTAATTACTGAAAGAAATCATAAAACGTGATTTTTGTGGTTTCTTGAAGGAATATCTATATTGAATCTCTGTAAAAACATGTAGTACCTAACTACTTCGCAACCCATTATTAACTATAAATATTATTATTAACTATGAATACAAAAAATATCTAAAAAGACAAATTTTTCAGAAAGTTTATTCATTTTATTATGTGTATTATTTTTTGCTAGACAAATACCCAAAAAAATACAAGATTTTATATTCTCAAAATTGATGCCCATCCTTTTCGAATAAACTAAACAATTAAGGTAATTCTTCAGTTTACTGACGTTTCCGAAATTGTCTCTCCAAAAATAGTATGTCCGATTCTTAATTTCCACGTCAGACGGTCGTTGTATTCAGTGCTTAATTTCTAAACTTTTGGGTGTGGGAACGCTCATTTATTCTTATAAACCACCATCTCTATTTTTTAATAAGGCCTAGTTAAACATTCCCTCACCCCCGTACTACCTACTCTGAATTTTCTATAAACTTGTTTCGATTTGCACCAACCATTTTGTATGAAGCTGTCTTCATTATACGTTTTCTGCCTTCGCTGTTTTGACTTGGTTTCAAGTGCAGAATGGTGTCCCTTCGCCAGCCAAGACTTGACGTGTCTCTCGGGATTGTATCTAGCCACAGGAGGTCCCAGGAGCCTAATACGCAATAAATCACAAACAGTGCTTATGTAGAGTGAAGATCTTAGAGGAGACATAATTAAAGTCATTGCAGAAAACCCACGTTCCCATTCAGCACTAGACACTGCAATACTATTTATGACTGAGATCAGTTTCTTAAACGACGGCGACGACAGCGGCTGCTCAAAATTAGTAGGTTTCTCTGCGCTTAGCATAGGCTTCGGTCCCTGCTTAAAGTGTCTAAAGTCTCTAATTATATCCCGAGAGCTGCTAATCTTGAATCTATTACAGATTCGCTGGATCTCGTATTCTCCGTAGGCGATAGATAAGTCTTTTGGCAAATACATGGGGTGGATCACTTTGATGTCATTCATGATGGAGTCGTAGTTTTCAGACGCATTTGAAGCTGGTAGCAACCTTGAAGTCAAGTTGTTAGTAAGGCTCCGGTATAACTGTTTTTCTGGAATAATCGGTATCTTGGCTCTTTCACAAAGTTCAACATCTTGAAACTTCATGTTGCCTATAGCAATTTTAGCTTCCACTGCACGTCTACCCATGTTATCAACTCTGTTTTCAAACACTTTTATTAACATTGTTACGTCACTGTGAGCTTGGATTAAAATGAGGCTTGATTTCTGAAGCTGTAAGGATAAATCCGCTAACTCATCTAAAGCATCGTACATTAACGCTAGTTTGTGTACAAAAGTTGTAGATGACAATGTTCTACAAAGCCCTTTGTAAGTCTAACGTTGTTTCGAGTCCCGTTGCTTGTCTCCAGATGCTTCTAAAAAATGATTGTACAAAGCTTTAAAATCTGCCCATACTGCTTTCACCGCCATTAAGCTGGAAAGCTGGAGGCTACCCAACGAGTACCTAAAACATGGCTGATTTTCAAAATTTGCTCCTCTAGTCCTTTAGCAACTTATGCCAACTCCCTGCTATTTTTTGGAGAGCAGCTAAACATGTTTCTAATTTTATCCATGAATATATTGAAATGATTGATTCCAGCTACTTCTTCTACCGAATCGTGCACGGCAAGCTCTAAACGATGGCTTAAACAGTGCCAAATGAACAGGTTGGGGAATGTTTCAGTAAGCTGCATAGCAAGGCCAGCTTTTTTACCTAGTAGCACTGAAGCACCGTCACAAGTTAGAGCAATCATATGGTCTTTCATGAATTCAAAGCTTAGACCTAATGCTTGTAACTGATTTAAAAGTTCTTTTAAAACACTAGCTGATGTTGTGCTATTTAGCTCAAAAAGTGTTAAGAATATTGTCATAGGGTTTTGCATTCCTTTTAAAACAGTTCTGATATAAACCACCAAAGCATTTTTATTCGAAACTGAAGCGGCCGCATCCAAAAACAGTGAAAATTTAGAGTCTGACTTGATTAGGCCATTTATTAAGTCTGATTTCATTTTATCAGAAATATGATGAACTATGTTGGAGCAAGCAACATTTGAATGGAGTATTCGGCCCATATCCAAATCATTGATTATTTGAAGATCGATTTCTGTTTCAAACTCAAAAAACGGCCTATTTAGTTTGGCCTGTTTATAAGCCGTGCGGAAAATACGCTCAGTAACAATCTGCTGCTCCTGATGCATAGAAGCAACAGCTTTTTTCAATGTATCTTTCTTTGCTTCATTGAGTATTTTTTCAGCTAAAGAGTGAGCTCGAAACCCACGGTGTAGAACATCTTTTTCCTAAGAGAGGATGGTTGGTCTTTTTTATTGTTTCCATAAGCGGTAACAGTTCCTAAAACCCACTCCTCACTAATTTTTAGGCCCTTTGTTTTCTCGGCACCTAGAGTACTCACGCTTCTGCAAATATTACAACCTAGTTCTTTGTTCACAATTAACCATGGATTTTTTGCTTCAAATTCAGCAATTTGTTCAAGAGACTAACAAACTGGGTGTTCACCCCTATTAACATAATCACTATTTTCATTACTAATAACAAATAATATCTTTATTGCTTCAAATTGATACAAATCAATATAGTAAGAAATCCGGTACAGTGTCTATAAATAAATACACAGTTCATGCGGCAAGATCACAATGGAAATAAACAATAAAAGAGAGAAAAAAAGTTAGTGTAAAACCCCTAGCTATTCGTTTATAATAAATGAACGAATTTTGAGTACGCCAATGAAATAATTCGAAATTTGCTTGACCTTGATATCAAGCAAAGAAGCAGTATTTAATAAGGCAATGAAATCACCAAAATTCTGCAGATTTTTAATAATTTACAATCATACATCCTTGCATTGAAGCACAATATGTTTAAGTGTTTCATTTTGACGCGAGTTGCACAGAGTACAAATTTCTTCTAGATTAATGGTATAAATACTTCCCTTGTACGTTATTCTAACACTACTAATCTTAGCTTCGTCTGAATCAGATTCTAATCCCACCAACCTGAATACTTTATTGTCCGATGAGGAAGTTGAAAGGTAATCATCCTCATTGATTCCGATTGCGTCTTCTTTTTCATCTTGATCAACAATTGATGTCGTAGTCGATGCTTCCAAACTGCATTTCTCATTCTTTACATTAACTTTTTGTTTCTAAGGCTTAGGTTTAAAGTAATCAAAAAAATTTCTGATAGTCATAACTCGAGTAGTAAACTTTTGTAGCTGCACTACACTAGTAAGCATAAACAAACACGAAGAACGAACTGCGATTCAAAAACGAACTTATTACAAAACAGTGATGATGGGATGCAATGCAACTTGTTACTGAAACGCGTCAAGGTCAAGTGTTCAAGTAACCCACATATCATATAACTACTATTAAAAAAATAAGATAGCTCACTTCAAGTAGGCCTTAGTTACGACTAACAACACAAAGGCGCTGCCATAGCAGCGACATAACAGAACTTTTTGTTCTGTGAGTGACATAGATACTGTCAGATCTCTGGCGGGAAGATTTGAAATTTTTAAATGGCGGGAATTTTTAAAATTTCAAATTGTCGGGTATCTTTCAATTTTGTTGTACCAGTATAGTATTTTTCAGGATCTAAGAAAGTGACTAGCCTCCAGTTATTATATGAGAGGCAATATAGCAGATTTTCTTAGATCGTGAAAAATACTATACAAATCAACTAGCTATATTGCATATTGAGAACATTACTACTAGTAATTATATGCATCGTTTTCACCGTATTTTTGTACTGGGAATCAACTTCATTATAGACTAGGAACAAAGCGAAACATACTATTTTCAGAAAAATTTATTTGTACATTTTACATAATTTATAACTTAGAATTATAATTCAGAATATAACCATTACATTTAAATACGAATATACACAAAACAATTCTAATATAACTTCCAGATATTTATAATTTAAAAAGAATTCATCTTTTTCTATGGCCCACCCAGGAGACGTAAGTTTAAGACTCCAGGCCTCATTAAGGTTCCCCATCAAAGACAGGCCTACATTTTGTGGTATCACAAACACTTATTCTAAAATTTATTGAAATGGTTCTTTAATTCACTAAGTGACGGCACAAACACTTATTTCAAAGTTCGTTGAAACAGTTTTTTAATTCGTCTCATGAACAAATTCCTTTGAAATAAATCAAAGAGGTTCTTTAATTTGCCAGTGATCTGACTTCGATTAGTTTCCAGATCACTACATCAAAAACTAGATCTTTGAAGGCTCTAAAGCAACAACAATGACAATTTTTTTATGTATTTCCCTGACTAGCCAGACGACAATGGGTACTCTTACATTTACTTACCTATGATACAATAAATATGGATTCAAAAGAGCTTACTATTTCTAAATCAATTAACAATAATCAACATCCACTACACAGGTTGACAACATAAAAAATTGTTTCTATTCAATGATTAAAATGTACAATAAATTACCGAAGATAAAGCAAACAAAAGATTTTAATGAATACATGTCTACTAATCTGTAACTACTGTTAAAGCTTGCCAGTTTTATTCCATTTTGTTACTATCATGTTGTATTATGATTCAGGATAAATTAAAGATTATTATTTTATTATATATCATCCGGTAAATCGAGTTTTTGTCACCTAAGTTAGTGGACATAGATATTGACGTACCTATATATCTTTCAGAGTTAGTAAACTCCATAATATTTGTTAAATACTCTTGATTAGTCAAATTTTGTGTGTGTATATATTCAGAAAATGTTTTGATGTGTTGATCAGCTTGCATGAGATTTTTCCGTGCAATAGTACATCTAGGGATTGTCTTGTACAGTGTTACTTCTTTGTAACGTTTACATCTTCTCAGAATGTCCTCCCTTGTTTTAACTATAAATAAATAAAAACAATATAATTAAACTAAGGTACAAAGCCCTACGACGTGTACCTTCATAATACCACAATATTAAATTATCATTAAAATAATGTAAATTAGTTTGCTAATAATTTTTAATGTTCTTATCACTTTTATTTTTGTTCTTTTAAACCTGTAGGTGTGTTTCTTGTGTAACTATAAAATCATTGCATAAATAAATTTTTAAAATATATGCTAGTTTTATTAGGCTAGAAAAAGAACAATTTATTATTACTTTGACACAATCCTGCACTATTATTTTTTGAACTTAATAAGGACGAATTGCATGGAATGTCTGTGTTATGAGAATATAAATTAAATTATCTCACGAATAAAATGATGGGACACCAGTTTTTTTAATACTATTTATTAGTGTTTTAAATTAAACTCATTGTTTCTAGCTAATTCCACAATATAATGAAAAATGTTGAAAATTCTAAAAAATTGACAATTGTTTCGATAACTGAATATCATCGTCAGAATGACAGAAGTTACATTTCATTTGATGCCTACCTGATGTTTAGTAGTTATTTTTGGCTAGACCAAGAAGTGACACCTACCTTGTGATTGACTTAATATATGTTAATAGAAAAAAGAAGATGTGATATTACAAATATTGAAGCTTAGATATTATTAGCCCTATGGTGATATCCTGGATATCATTTTTCCAATTAAGATCAGTATAACTGTGCAATGATATAGAAAACCAGGAAAACTATATCTGCTGATATTTACAATTATCACTTAACAAGACAGTTTATTAGTGGAGAACTCCCTAGATATATTTGTTCATTGACAACTTCATATTGTGGGTTTCTTAAATGTCTTCTAATTTCCAATTCTTAAAGGAAGTCCGTTCGGATCCGTCGTTAAATTGTAGGTCCCTTCTATCTGTGGTAACTGGAGAGCATAGCACAGGTAGAAGTGAGAGGTCGCCTACGTCCGATCACGGATATGGTACTGTAAGAAGAAGAAAGGAAATCCAGTTCTTGTTTCTTTTTACAAATATGCAGCACTTCTAGTTCTGTGTTAGGTGTCAATGAATGATTGGTGTCAAGTAGATGTTTTGCGTAGTGGGATTTATCTGGTTGTTTTAATCTGTATGCTCGTAAGTGTTCACTGTATCGGATTTCAAAATGTTTAAGGGTCTGACCCAAATAGATAGCATTACATTTTGGACATTTGAGTTTATATATACCTGATTTCTTTAATGGTGGTATTTTTGTTTTTACATTTAACAATTTTGTACTAACGTTACTTTCTGTTTTAAAAGAAATTGTTGTATTCGTTGCTAAAGATCTTCGAAATATTATTAGAAATATTTTCTGCATATGTGATGGTTTTATAAGTTTTTATTTCATCAGTTTGTTTAGGAAATATTAGTTGTAATGCCAGTTTTTCCTCTTTTTTATTAATTAGCTTATTTATCATACTCGTATGTAATGGATAACCGTTGGATGTTGCTATTTGTCTAATTGTATTAATCTATCTATCAAAATTACATTTGTTCATAGGAACTGAAAAAGCTCTATGTATCATTGAATTATATGCCGCTAGTTTATGTGACATGGGGTGATTGGAACTATATGGAATTGTCACATCAGTGTGTGTTGGTTTTCGGTAAATTGAATAATCAAGTACAATAATAACTTTTTGAATTTTCAAATCAAGAAAATTGATTGAGCTATTTTCCTCAATTTCTAATGTAAATTTAATTTTTGGTCGTAAATTATTAATGTGGTTGAAAAATACATCTAATTGTCGTTCACTACCCATAAAACAAGCCAGTATGTCACCTTTATATCTATACCAAAATAAAACATTTTTCGAAATATTATTTTTAAAGATCTTTCGTTCTAAACTGTCCATAAAAATGTTTGCTAAAATAGGTGACATTGGTAAACCTTCATTTTGAATATATATCTTATTGTCAAATGCGAAATAATTCTGATTAATACATACATCAAATAAGTTAGGTATATCTGATATTATTCCTGGATTAATATTTTTATCTTCTAGTAATTTTCTTACAAGTATTAGACATTCTTTAGGAGGAATTTTAGTGAACATATTAGTAACATCAAACGAAATATTTTTTTTAATTTTCTGATTAGTTCTATTGAATTTCTAATTGAGTATTTAGATGCATATCCGTAACTATTAAGTGTATTGTTAAGCCTCTTTGCTAGTATATTATTAGAAGTATTAACATAAGAAACTACAGGTCTAATTGGTTTCGTTATTTTATGTAATTTAACAGTTCCATATAATTGTGGACAATGATGATCCTTATGTATAATAGACCTCTTTTCGTAATTACTTAAAAGATAATTTGAATTATTAACAATATCCCTTACATTATTAGAAAACTTTTTTGTTGGGTCTGCTTTAAGAACTTTTACATCGCTAGATTCTATAAAGTTATATATTTTTGAATTATAATTTTCAGTTGTCAATATGATAGTTGTGTTCCCCTTATCAGATTTTGTAACTGTTAGGCTATTATCTTCTACTTTCTTTTTGATTGCTTTTAAAACTGTAATGTCATTTTTTGTTTGACGTTTAACTTTTGAAGGTTCAATATTTTTGATTAAATTGGCAATTTTTAATTTCTCATGAAGAAAATTATTTTAATTAGATTTTAAAGCTATTTCTGACTCAGTAGATATAATTTGTTTAATATAATTCGTAAATTTTGGTGGTATGCTGTACTTTAAACCTTTATTCAAAAATTCCATTCCACTATCTGTAAAATTAGTGTCTGAAAGGTTTTCAAATCGTGGTGCAAAGTGTGTTGGTATGTAGGTATTGAATTTTATGTATTCCAGTTTCTGTAGCTTTTGTTCTTGTTTCTTAAATTTCTTATGCTTCATCGTGCTGACACTTTCTCTAATTTTGTCAACTAAACAGTCAAATTCTACTGGATGTAATTGGAACGTGAGTTCTGAATGTACAACTTCCTTGAAGAATTGGAAATTAGAAGACATTTAAGAAACCCACAATATGAAGTTGTCAATGAACAGATAAATCTAGGGAGTTCTCCACTAATAAACTGTCTTCTTAAGTGATAATTGTAAATATCAGCAGATATAGTTTTCCTGGTTTTCTATATTATTGCACAGTTATACTGATCTTAATTGGAAAAATGATATCCAGGATATCACCATAGGGCTAATAATATCTAAGCTTCAATATTTGTAATATCACATCTTCTTCTTTTTTCTATTAACATATATTAAGTCAATCACAAGTTAGGTCACTTCTTGGTCTAGCCAAAAATAACTACTAAACATCAGGTAGGCTTCAAATGAAATGTAACTTCTGTCATTCTGACGATTATATTGATTTATCGAAACAATTGTCAATTTTTTAGAATTTTCAACAATTTTCATTATATTGTGGAATTACCTAGAAACAGTGAGTTTCATTTAAAACACTAATATGTGTAGATTCCCCGAAGTAAGGGTCGAGACAGTGAACTATTTATTATATTACAGTATTTACCTATATAAATTCGATTTCCTTTTAAAACTGAAAAAAATAGGCACTAGAAACTAGAAAACCAAACAGAAGAAAAAACAAAACAGGTTATTGAAAGTAAATAAATAAATGCAAAAAGTCAGATACTACAGATAAAATAAATATTTTCTTTCACATCTGTCATATTTGGAATCATTATGTTTGGAAAAACATGCATGTGTTTCCGATAGCATAAAATGCCGCCAAAGAGACGTCCACCAACCAACCACCTGTTGCATTATCCTTATTTATAGAAAATAAATAATACAAAAGCACCAAACGAGTCTGTAAACTTTTAAAGTATGATGCATGGTGCATCTGAGGATAAACACATGTTGATAAACCTCTGATCTATTTTTGTATTCGCGTTATCTAAAAACGTTAAGTTTGAAAAAAGTATCGAATTACATAACGTATAGTTGAGATTGATTTTAATAATCCCGTCATTTCATCTCCGATATGAAAAGATAACCATACTGAAGATGAAAACAAGGTTAACAATGTCAATTTGTAATTTCTAACACTTCCAAAAATTAACTGATAGAGTTCAACCGTATAAGTAGGTATTTGAAATCTAATGAGTATGGAGTGAAAAAAGTAAAACCACGAAGTTTACCGTAAATAAACTAAGGAAAAGTAATGATAGACAGTACCGGGCTAAGTAAAAATTACGTATTTTATAGTTTATTTAATAGAAACATGAACCTACACAAAACAACAGGCAGTGGCGTGCGGCTTTAATCTACATAAATGGATAAAAAAGAAACATTTCTGTAGGCAACTAATATATATGAATGTGTTTTAATCAGTTCCCACACAGGAAATGTCACTGATGTTTCTAAAATTTCAGTTTTGCTTTTCTGATAATATAGTAAATAATAACCTACTAATACGATAGTAGATTGGAATTCGACTTGTTCTCTTGGTGCTTATTGTTTTTGTTTACATTTTGCAAAGTAAAATGTCTGTTAGCAGTTGTTCTAAGCTTACGAAATCTGGAAAAGAATTAAGTTGAGTGAATGAAAACGACGAATACTCAGTGTGTATTAGTTTATTAATTTCCAGCTAAGCGCTTTCGGCTATTAAGCCATTATCAAAGCTGTCGTCATTTAAAAAGTAGGTGTCAAAGCTATCAAGTTGATTAAGAACAATGTTCAAAGTAGAATCATTGTTATGATTAGGTCATTGGAATAAAAACATTAAAATAACCCTATTGGAAGGGTGTAAAATTATAATTTACATGATGTAAATTCATTCAAAATTAAAAAAACTGAATGAAAACAGATGACAAGTTTGACGTCATTCACTCAATTTACATCTAGTGGTACACCATAACCACAGACAGTTCTAAAAAATTAAGTGTTCAGGAAAAAAATGGCTGTGAATGTGTTTTCTGCATTGATTGAAGGTCACTCTATGAAAAATACGGTACAACTTGTCGATATGTGTTGTAGATATACAAGGGTTAGCAAAACTACTATTTTCAAAATTTGAAAGAAAAAGTATGAACATGGAGAAATTCCAAAACCAAAAAAACCGCTGGCAGAATACAATAACAATTGATGAATTTTCTAAAAATAGTCTTCACCTAAAAATGCACTCGTATTTTCTCAAAAACAAAAGACCTTCTACGAAAAAATTGGCTCAAGATTTACAACAAGATCCTGATTTTCCGGATATGAGTGAAACAACATTATGAAGAGTCTTAAAAGAAATTAATTTTGCTCATAGAAAAATAGACAGAAAAAGTAAGCTCATTTAAAAAGAGGACATTATTTGTTGAGGCTTACGATTAGAGAATAGAGCACGCCAACAAGGAAAACATATTTTTTATTTAGACGAAACATGGGTTACTGAAGGTCTCACCACTTCAAAAGTTAGGCAAGATAAAAGTATTCAATATAGTATATACTATGATTACATAGTGGCTTACATATTTAACCAGAGGTAAAATATTTTATAAAACTCACAAATAAATTGGCGACAGTGATTGAGACATTTTAGGCATATACTGGTATATCCATCATTTGGATAATAGTGTTATACCATAATATCCACATTTGGATATCCATGTAAACATAATTTAGTGATATATCTTTCGAAGTGTTTTGTTAACATTTTTAATATAAATAATACAAATAGAACGTAACATTGATAAACTGGATAAGTAATAATGTTTATTCATGGGATTCTTGGAAATATTCCGCACACATAGCCCTGGCTTATTTGGGCACTCAGTGCAAATGTTCCTTGTGAGTTTCTTTTGGTTATGTTTTCGGCAAATAACGCAGATTTTTCGCAATGTCCGCTTGTTTTCCACTTATTTTTGCAAGTTAACCTAATGTGTCTATTTGAAGTCGAAGGTCGATTATCGCTTGACAAAGCAATCGTCATGTTGATATTCTTCATTGTATTTGTGTAAATAGTGCGTAAAGGGCTACTTTTCCGCACGCGTTAGGAACAAGATTTTTTCTACTAGCTTCATATCAGATAACAACGAAAATAAAAAAAGTATTATTTATTGAATAATATTTTGTTAAACTTGAAACAAACATCTATACAACAAACAATTACAATAATATACATCAATAGAAAATTAAATTATTTGTTCCTGATATTTATAATGAAAGAACAATTACTGAAATTTTACAAATTGATAGCAGATCCTGTCAGTTCATTTAATGGGTGGCTTATGGGCTGAGGGCAGTTAATAATATGGTGTTGTGAAGGACATCTGTCGCGGACATCTGTCGCGGAGAGCGGATTCAGCTTTTGTCGCTGTCAACAAGACAGTTTATTTGTCTCTGGCAGTTGGTATCTGTCTGCTGTCAGAGCTAGCTTTTTGTATCGTCGGAGGATAGAGATCGAAGTGTGTGTGTTTGTGTCATTTTTGAAAGATATATAAAGAAATTCAGAAAAAGATTAGATTCTTATTTTTATAACCTATCAGTCAACACGTTTACGAAGGATTGAAACTGCAGCAAGAATTTCTACCAAAAGTACTCAAATCAGGGCAAGGGGCAAGCAAAGGTTTAATAATCAGCCACAACATAGTGGTGCCGTGGGAAGAACTCTCTGCAGTTTTTTGTGTCAAAGGTCAAGTTGGAGAATTCGAAAAAGGATGTCTCTAAGTCAACGTGAAGCCGCCAGTTCCAATAGCCCGTTTCAACTAAGAGAAGATACGGAAGCAGCCAGCTTCAATTCTCCGTCGAAAGGACTGTTGAATGGACAGAACACCAGCTGTACAGTGAGGTCATGCCAGGACCAAAAAACCGATAGTTCAAGTTATCCACCAACTGTTCGTCAAAGTCTAAGGAAGAACAAGGGAATTCCTCCAGCAAGATTCATGATCGAGAATATGCCTCATCCAGTTGCCTTACGCAAAACTTCGAATAAAGCCCCAGCAATCAGTAAGACATTTTCCATTCGACGCTGTGAGTTGGAAGCCGAAAGGGACAAGGCCCTACAGAAGCTGAAAGAAAATGAAGCCCTTACAAAGAAAAAACTGCGAACGGCAGAAGCAAAGCTGGAAACAAGATTACACAAGCTACAACGTCTTCAACGAAAGAAAGACAAGTCCGAAGACGGAGAAGTTCTGGAGCAAGAGCTAGAGGATAACATAACAGCTCTGAGAGAAGAAACGGCAATACTAATGGAAGAAGTCGAGAAGACGAGTCAACTTCCAGCAGTAAAGTTAATGCAATATTGAGTAAGCATGTCGCAGACTCAGAGATGGTAGATTCCGAAGTAAGTTATTCGGGAGATGAGAATCCATCATTTGAAAACGTGAGAGAATGGGTTAAAAGTCAAGATAAGGAGATTGAGAACTCGATCAATGAAGTTACACAAAATCATCGCATCCGTCTACCAACCATGAATGAAACTCGGGATGAATTTGAAGATGAGAGGAATGCAGCTGAGTTTGAAAACGGGAATCTCAATCAACAATCCAACAGTCAAGTTCACTTCGTCCCAATTATACCATCCATGTTGCAACGTGATTGTCCGTATGAAGAAGGAAGAAACCAGCCGGAAGGATTTCAACATCCTACGGAACTGTCAGGTTCCCATCTTCAACGCAGTCATATTCACAAAGTCCCCTTTCAAAGTACAGATCATCGCGATTTTCCAAAACAAATATTTGCCAGTAGCAGAGGTCAAGATGCTTCAACTTCTGTGGGTCGAAAGCAGATGAGCGAGCTGATTGAACAAGGGAGTGTGCCAAATCCTCAGTTCCAGCCTTATCGTTTTGAACCTTCGTCATCTAATGGACCAACGATAGTCTTCCCAAAAACTGGAAATGCTTCATCTTCTCATGGTCATCTACCTCAGTCACAAATCCAGTCAAGTTCCCAGCAGATTGGAGTCGATCAACTTGCATCAGCCTTGGAAAGAGCCTTCATAGCCGCAGCTGAAATAGGAAGTAAGAACCTCCAGTTCCAATCAAGTAGTGTAATTGACTCGAACTTACCATTCTTTGGGGGGAAGCCAGAAGATTGGATGAATTTTAGGTCGCAGTACAACAGAACCAGGAACGCCGATGATGGGGTAAACCTCATTCGGTTACGTCAGGCGTTGAAGGGTGAAGCATATGAGTCAGTAAAATAATTGTTTTCCTGTCCTGCCAACGTTCCACAGATCATAGAAGTGCTGGAACTTGAATATGGAAGGCCGGAGCTTATCATTGAAAGTCTGATACGTTAAGCTGAGAACGCAAAGAATCCAGATCTGCAGAAGCCTGAAACCATTGTTGAATACGCCCGTGCGGTACAGTGTCTTATCTCGAGTATCGTAGGTCATCAGCAGTACGACTACTTACATAACATCTACTTGCTAAACAAGTTGGTTGAGAAGTTGCCAAATGTGATGAAAAGAGAATGGATCATGTTTGTCGAATCCAGCGGAAGAACGAAGAATATGGAGACCTTCAGTTACTGGATTTCCATACAAAAGAGGATAGCAGTCCAGATGGTGAAACCAAAAGGAATGGATTCCCTAGAAGAAAAGGAACGGCCGAGAAATCAGCATTCTAAACGGGGAACCGGAAATCTCCGCGTCACACGATCGGAGGAAGCTAAGTCCAAATGTCCTTTCTGTAAGAAATCTTATCACACCAATATAACAAAATGCTGGGTATTTGGGAAGAAAAATGTCGAGAATCGGTGGAAATTTGTCAAGTTATGCTTTTCTTGTTTGATTGGAAAGCATCCAATGAAAGATTGCACTCTCAAGGAAGAATGTTCTCATGAAGGATGTTCCAAATATCACCACCCCCTACTCCACTTAAGTCAGAAGAAATCGCATCTCAATTCGCAGGGACTAGATATCCCTTCAGGGACTGGAGAAATAAATGCGATCTCTACAATGCAGACAGATTCTTCCAAACCGCTTTCAATAGTTCCTATCATCGTAAAAGGTCCAAATGAGTCCGTCCATACTTATGCTCTATTGGATTCTGGAGCGGATATCACAGCGATTGAAAAGAGCTTGGCTGATCAACTTGGCCTGGAAGGAGCAACTTTCAAGCACACAAATAAGGGAGTAAGGGGGAAAAATTTATTGAGGTAGCTCGTCGAGCTCAGATTACAGCCCATGGAACTTTTCAGAAAGCCGAAAAGTACATTATAAATAATGCTGTGACGATGGATGGACTTGGACTTTCCCCATATACCATAAATGCAGTGTAAGTAAAGAAAAACTGGCCTTTCATTCGACGTGCAAAGCTGAGAAATATGGAAAAAGTCATTCCTCAACTCATCATTGGTGAGGATCATCCATACCTCACTGCGCATCGTGAAATCTTAGAAAGGCATCCGCACGAGCCAATAGCCAAGAGGACCAAGTTAGGATGGGTCCTAGCCGGTGATCGACTATCATCGCTCACGGAGGCGAATATTTCTGCAATGAATATCTTAACCGAATACAATACCTGTTGTCTCGACCAACTGCTGAAGGAGCAGTTTAGTCTTGAAGCTTTCGGAGTCGTCCCACGTCCTAATAAAGGATCAGTTGAAGATCAGCGTGCTTTGAACATACTGGAGGAGACTACGAGGCTCAACGGGAACCGATGGGAATGTGGACTACTCTGCAAAGAAGACAATTTTTGTATGCCGGAAAGTAAACGTGACCCGGAATATGCCAAGATCTATCACGCAAAAATCAAAGAGTAGGAAACTAAGGGATTTATCAAGAAGCTTTCTTCAGCCGAAGCGGAAGTGGTCACGGATAGGACATGGTACATTCCTCATTTTACTATCAGCAACGTCAACAAGCCAGGAAAAATAAGGATGGTTTTCGATGCTGTTGCTAAGACGAATGGTTACTGTCTGAACGACTTCCTTTTGACAGGTCCTGATTTAAATCAATCCTTGTTAAGTGTTTTGTGGAACTTTCAACTCCATAACATCGCGATCATGGGAGATATAGAGGATATGTTTCATCTTGTTAAAATCAGGAAGAGAGACAGAGCCAGTCAACGTTTCCTGTGGAAAAACGAGAAGGGGAAATTTGAGACGTATGAGGTGCCAGAACGGTAGAAGAAACTATTATGTTACGAAGGGACATCACTACTATCCTTGCTGCTGATGGAATGTGTATCAGGAAGTGGACCAGCAATAGCCAACATGTTATTGAAAGCACTTCTGAAGAATTCAGAGCGTCCGGATCTCTTCCGTCGATGAAGCTGATGGAAGGAGAAAAGTCTAACTTCTCCGGAGAACGAGTTCTCGGGTTGTGGTGAAATCCGGCAGACGACGAGTTTAGTTTTAAACTCAATTTTCACAAGGTTGACCAAGAAATAATTGAATGCAGACATCCCACAAAGAGAGAAGTATGCAACCTTGTTATGTCGGTCTATCGGCTTTCTTGGGAATTTCAAGATTAAAGGAATGATTTTATTACAATACACCTGGAAGTCTGGTGTGGGATTAGATGACCCAATACCTGATTATGTCTTTGAAGAATGCAATAAATGGATTGCCAACCTCAAGAGCATCGTGAATATGAAAGTTCCAAGACACTACGTGTCCGGAATTCATCTCACTGAAGATCTCCAACTCCATGTTTTCGTAGACGCTAGCGAGGAAGCATATAGCGCAGTTTGTTATCTCCGAGCTGTTCTTGGTGGAGCCATCACTACTTCTTTGATGGCTTCAAAAGTACGAGTAGCACCACAGAAGAAACTAACTATTCCCCGACTGGAACTATTGGCAGCAGTACTTGGTACTCGCATAGCTACAACAATTTGTGAGGAGCTACGCGTTAAGTTTAATTCGCGGATTTTTTGGAGTGACTCGCAGACAGTGTTGAAATGGATTCGTTCTTTGAGCCTTCGTTATCGTGAGTGGGTAGCCAATCGGATTGGAGAAGTGCAGGAAAATACTTCACCCTCAGAATGGAAGTGGATTCCAACAGCACTCAATGTAGCCGATGAAGGGACAAGACTGAAGACAGAAATTGAGCTGACTAAGAACTCTCTTTGGTTATGTGGATCGTTTTTTCTCCTTAAGGAACCCTCAGCTTGGCCGGTCGAGACTTTGATAGACTCATTGGAAGGAAATGAGGAAGTAAAGAGCCAACTCTTCACATGTTCTTCGTTACCGACAGATCCAGAACTCGACTCTGCTACGGAAATATGTGGATCGAGGTCGTGGAGTAAGGTGTTGATCAAATCCGAAAAATTCTCAACCTATCACCGAATGAATTGCGTAGCAGCTGGAGTCACTGCAACAGTCAAATTCTGGATAAGCCGAATCAAAACGAAGGAGACGGGGATTGATGCACCTTGGAGAAAAGAACAATGTAGAAAGGATAACGTTTCGGGTCATGTAACCTGCCACGAATGTGTGACTTCTAGTCTTAAACCTATGGATTTGGAACAAGGAGAAAGACTGATTCTACGTCAAGTTCAGCAGAATTGCTTCACTAAGGAAAACTCTGCACTGGCGATGAATATGAAGATGAAAAATAGTTCTCTTTACAAACTTCAACCTTTTTTGGACACGGATGGACTTATGAGAGTGAATGGAAGGATTCCCGGTTTTAACCCAGTCATTTTGCCATCTCATGACCGCGTGGTCATGTTGTTAATTTTGAATGAACACGAGAAGAATGGTCATCAAGGACAGTCGACAACCCTTAACAACCTGCGAAAATCATTCTGGATTATGAATGGTCATACGGCAATTCGCCGAGCCATCTCTTCGTGTCTTCTTTGCCAATTCCGAAATGTCAAACCAATAATTCCTGAGATGAGTGCATTACCTCACTTTCGATTAGCTGCGGGTCGTCCACCCTTTACCTTTACTGAAGTTGATTTCTTTGGTCCCATTGAGGTCACAGTTGGGCGACATCGGGAAAAGCGTTGGATAGCCCTATTCACCTGCATAGTTACTCGGGCAATTCATTTGGAAGTCGCGTTTGGACTGAGCACGGATGAGATGCTGTTAGTTTTGTCACGCTTCATTGATTGCCGGGGAAGACCCACCCACATTTATAGTGATAACGGCAAGAATTTCGTTGGGACCAATTCAGAATTGAAGAAGCAATGGGGTAAATTGAACTGGGAAGAAATTAAATCAACTGGAAAATTCGAGATGATGGAGTGGCACTTCCAACCTCCAGGAGCTCCTCATATGCCTGGTGTCTGGAAAAGGTTAGTCCGATCCGTAAAGAAAATATTGAAGACTACATTAAAGGAAAAGTATCCGAGAGATCAAATTCTGCTAACCATCATCAAAGGAGCCGAGAATATAGTAAATTCTCGTCTACTTACCTACGTCTCAAGCGACCCCAAGGATCCTACAAGTCTCACGCCAAATGACTTCTTAAGGGGATTTTCGGATGTTGGACCAAACCTACCATGGGAAGGAGAATGTACAGGTATACTTCGGGAGCAATGGAAGAAATCCCAAGCTGTACTTAACCTCTTCTGGACTAGGACAGAAGAATATCTACCCACTTTATTGCTACGTGAGAAATGGCATAAGCCTGTCGAGCCATTAAAAATGGGTGACATTGTCCTCATTGTGGATAAGCAGCTTCCAAGGAATTGCTGGAGAAAAGTTTTAATCTCTAACGTGTTTCCGGGAAAAGACGGTCAAGTCCGAGTTGTAGAAGTTACAATTAGGAAGTGGAAAGGAAAAGAGATTATAATGAAGAGACCCGTGGCTATGGTGTATCCAATCGGACTGAAGATGGATTTCTCCCCAAATGGATTTGAAGAAGAAATGGGGGCCGGTATGTTGTGAAGGACATCTGTCGCGGATATCTGTCGCGGAGAGCGGATTCAGCTATTGTCGCTGTCAACAAGACAGTTAATTTTATTTAGTAGTATTTGTATCTGGCAGTTGGTATCTGTCCGCTGTCAGCTGTATCGTCGGAGGATAGAGATCGAAGTGTGTGTGTTTGTGTCATTTTTGAAAGATATATATAAAAATTCAGAGAAAGATTAGATTTTTATTTTTATAACCTATCAGTCAACAAGTTTACGAAGGATTGAAACTGCAGCAAGAGTTTCTACCAAAAGTACTCAAATCAGGGCAAGGGGCAAGCAAAGGTTTAATAATCAGCCCCAACATATGGCTTGATAAAGGTTGATTTACCTCAGGACAGTTGTTCAAATAGGTCGATGAAGGTTGACTTAACTTAGGGCAGCTGCTCATGTGGCTTGATGAAGGGCCCAATGCAGAAGGGCAGATGTTCGTGGCCAATATTTTATTAGATAAATCCTTTTTTTTTATTTATCGAATCATCAATGTAGCTCTCGGCTACAGTAGTCGATTTCCAGCCTCCGAGTCTCTTGAAATTAGTGACATCTGCTCCAAAATCGGTCAACATGGTAGCCGAGGTACGACGGAAACTATGTCCTGTATACTGTTCTGGATTTTTCAATTGTAGATATTCTCGAAGGCATTTTACCGAACGAATTTGTTCCAACACATTGAGTACTGCATGCTTCCTTCGCGATACTGCACAAAAAAAACGCCTGCTCGGAGTGTACCGTTTTCGCAACTGCGCATTGCATATTTATGATACAGTTGTAAATTATGTCACTTATTTGTTTCATTGGATACTACAAATATTCCTGAAGTATTGTTTTTACTTACTGTCAGGGATGTTGACGACTATTGAATTTCCTTTATCCTCTATGTGATCAACCATTATCTTGCAAAGATCATTGTGTCCGCACGCACCGGCCAACCTGAAAATGGTGACTACTTTTATTAGAAGGTAAATTTGATCAGGTGCTTTTTCCATAAATCTGGAAACTTCACTTTTGTCAAAGATTTTGGCCTTTTTCGGACGATATCCCACATTTTGTTTATTTAAAAACAATTTTAGCTTGAAATATTGACTGAAATACAAGTTTCATTTGACTTTATGTTCACTTTTTAACATAGAGTACTTACTCCATGAAGTATTTGGCTGAAATATTTTTCGTAAATCTGCAAAATAAGCTAGGAACACCTCCTCCTTGATACTATTTGTCCTTTTATTGTGGTACCAGTATTCAAAAAGCTTATATTGTTTCTCATATTTTTCTTCCGATTTAGCGGGTGTACATTTAAACTTGCAAAGTTTGCGGCCTATACAATGTAATCTGGTAGCTTGTCGCCAGAACTGCTCATTTCAACAGCTTTTAAACCTTTTAATAATTTGATGAAAAGTGAAATGTTGTTTGTAGATTCTTGCTGACAGAAACTAAGGAAAAATCTGACATATGTCAAAGTGTAGTGATAACACTCAAAATTGTATTATGGGTTGGCAATGCTGAGGGACATATATCTAGTTAGTATGTATTTGAGCGAATCGTCATATCATAATAACGTAAAAGTCGTAAATGAAAAAAAGGTTTTTATGTGACATGACATTGTAATTTCACCGAAGTAAACATTTTCTTTCTAAAGGAGATATTTTATTACTACCACCATAAGCTTCCACCACAACAAGTACACTTATTGTTGCTTGGCAATATTATAATAATTTATCATTAGGTTTATTCCAGCAGTGTGTATCGAACATGTTACGAAAAATTTCCTATACGCGTATAACCAGTTACAAACTTGTTCAGCATACTACCTGCTGGAACGTTAAATATTTACTTCCTTCTTTTCCTTAGTTTAACATAACCTATTTGACAAGAGTATAATGGGTTATAAGTAATCTTTGGCTATTAGTTGCTTTATATCTCGTTGCTTGCATTTTATTTAAGTCGAAAATGTTCAATAAATTCGTCGTCACTGTATTTATCGACAGTGTCTTCTGTCTTCAATGTCATTTTTATTTTTTGACTTCTCCCTGTCTTCAAATCATTGTTCATGAATTGAATTATCAGACAACTGAATTTCACTTTCAAAAGAATCGCTATCGCTGACATCTAACTGACTATCTAATTTTTGGAGAAATTTCGGTTTGTTAGCACGATATAGCCTCCAAAGTGTACACAAGTGAACAATTTCATGATTGTATATTGTTCAGGGCGTCTCAAAGATGAACTCTATTGATTTTCAGTTCACCAGAGGCAGTACAACGGGTCCTGTAGATCCAGATATACGAGAAATTTCGGTATGTTATCACGATACAGCCTCCGGAGTATATAAATGTGGAAATAGTATATTCTATATCAAGGGTGGAATAAGCAAAATTCTCCACGAGTAGAAAGACTTATTTCCCGAGCCGTTGGCGAGGGAAACGGTTCTACGAGTGTATTTTTCTTTCAATAATAATAATATTGTTGACCTCAATTAACAGATCATTTTATGATCAACTTAATGCGAAATGATTCACGAAATTACTCTCGTGCTATCTTCTTTCACGAGTGCCAACTCCCAGATCAAATTATGTCTAATGTTTGTAAATGATCCGATCTACTTTTATTATTTGCATTTTCACGAACTAATAAAGGGCACGACGTACATAAATTCAAACTTAAATACTGGAACAACAAACTGTAATTATCATTATATTATTATTATTATAAGTTGTCCGAGCTATTGCATTTCACTCATCACTTGACATAATTTCATAAAAATATTAATAATGTCTACATACTAGAAGTAAATAATACAGAAATTGAGTACATGCGCATATAAAGTAAATTATGAGTTGTTGTTATACTAGCTACTTACAAAACTTTATATTAATATTTAAATAACTATTTGAATGAATAATTAAAATTTTCATAGGAAATAAATAATTAAATATAGTCAATTAGTCAAAAACAATAGTTATTGGACAAACAAATACACTATAAAAATTCTCATTAACAAACATTTATACACACCTAATTTTTTTACATAACATACTTTAATTCTTATTTATAAAATAGGAATTTAAACATAAATATTAGAAAAAAATAACATTGGCTTTTTAAGCATTCAAAACGTTTTTCATTCCGATTTTTTTGTTTGTTGTCGACAATCTTTTCTAAATAGTCAACCATTTCTTGTTTGTGATTCTTTTGATAATTTTTCCTGTTGTTTTTATTCATTTTTAATGTTCTTTTAGTTTTACCGCCAGTTTCTTCTAAAATTGGCTGTTTCTCAGCATCCTTGAAAATATTATCAAACTTTCACAGGTTTTCGAAGGAAAAACAACTACTTTCTGGCTATATTCTTCGATTAATTCTGGATTACATTTCTGAAGAAAACCTTATCGTAAGCGGCTTAATAGTTAATACACACTCATGGTTAGCAAAAGAATTGTATAATATGTAGACCGCACTTACCTTTGGATCTCGTCAGTACAGCCACATTCTCCCTCGTTCCAAACATCTAACTGAACAGAATACGACAGGGTTACGACTGGTTGGTTCTTAGATATACAAAAGTGGAGAATGCAATTCGTTGGTAGTATTATGACTTAAGACCAACGTCATTGATGGTATTCTGTAAGACGCGTTGCTTCAGTCAATCAGAAACAATTGTCGTCAAATAGGTATATTACAAAATATATACAAAAAATAAAATATTAAAAAAATTAACTGTCTCGACCCTTACTTCGTGGAATCTACTCATATTAGTGTTTTAAATTAAACTCACTGTTTCTAGCGAATTCCACAATATAATAAAAATTATTGAAAATTCTAAAAAATTGACAATTTTTTCGATAAATCAGTATCATCGTCAGAATGACAGAAGTTACATTTCATTTGATGCCTACCTGATGTTTAGTAGTTATTTTTGGCTAGACCAAGAAGTGACCTAACTTGTGATTGACTTAATATATGTTATAGAAAAAAGAAGATGTGGTATTACAAATATTGAAGCTTAGATATTATTAGCCCTGTGGTGATATCCTGGATATCATTTTTCCAATTAAGATCAGTATAAATGTGCAATGATATAGAAAACCAGAAAAACTATATCTGCTGATCTTTACAATTATCACTTAAGAAGACAGTTTATTAGTGGAGAACTCCCTAGATTTATCTGTTCATTGACAACTTCATATTGTGGGTCTCTTGAATGTCTTCTAATTTCCAATTCTTCAAGGAAATCCAGTTCTTGTTTCTTTTCACAAATATGCAGCACTTCTAGTTCTGTGTTAGGTGTCAATGAATGATTGGTGTCAAGTAGATGTTTTGCGTAGTGGGATTTATCTGGTTGTTTTAATCTGTATGCTACTAAGTGTTCACTGTATCGGATTTCAAAATTTCTAAGGGTCTGACCCAAATAGACAGCATTACATTCTGGACATTTGACTTAATATATACCTGATTTCTTTAATTTTGGTATTTTTGTTTTTACATTTAACAATTTTGTACTCACGTTACTTTCTGTTTTAAAAGAAATTGTTGTATTCGTTGCAAAAGATATTCTCTTTGAAATATTATTAGAAATATTTCCTGCATATGTGATGGTCTTATAAGTTTTTATTTCATCAGTTTGTTTAGGAAATATTAGTTGTAATGCCACTTTTCCTCTTTTTTATTCATTAGCTTATTTATCATATGTAATGGATAACCGTTGGATGTTGTTATTTGTCTAATTGTATTAAACTCTATCAAAATTACATTTGTTCATAGGACCTGAAAAAGCTCTATGTATCATTGAATTATATGCCTCTAATTTATGTGACATGAGGTGATTGGAACTATATGGAATTGTCACATCAGTGTGTGTTGGTTTTCGGTAAATTGAATAATCAAGTACATTATTAACTCTTTGAATTTCTAAATCAAGAAAATTAATTGAGCTATTTTCTTCAATTTCTAATGTAAATTTAATTTTTGGGTGTAAATTATCAATGTGGTTGAAAAATACATATAACTGTCGTTCACTACCCATAAAACAAACTAATATGTCATCTACATATCTATACCAAATTAAACATTTTAATCCAGGAATAATATCAGATATACTTAATTTATTTGATGTATGTATCAATCAGAATTATTTCACTTTCGACAATAAGATATATTTTCAAAATGAAGGTTTACCAATGGGAAGCCCTATGTCACCTATTTTAGCAAACATTTTTATGGACAGTTTAGAAAGAAAGATCTTTGAAAGTAATATTTCGAAAAATGTTTTATTTTGGTATAGATATAAAGGTGACATACTGGCTTGTTTTATGGATAGTGAACGACAATTAGATGTATTTTTCAACCACATTAATAATTTACGACCAAAAATTAAATTTACATTAGAAATTGAAGAAAATAGCTCAATCAATTTTCTTGATTTAAAAATTCAAAGAGTTAATAATGTACTTGATTATTCAATTTACCGAAAACCAACACACACTGATGTGACAATTCCATATAGTTGCAATCATCCCATGTCCCATAAACTAGCGGCATATAATTCAATGATACATAGAGCTTTTTCAGTTCCTATGAACAAATGTAATTTTGATAGAGAGATTAATACAATTAGACAAATAGCAACATCCAACGGTTATCCATTACATATGATAAATAATCTAATTAATAAAAAAGAGGAAAAAGTGGCATTATAACTAATATTTCCTAAACAAACTGATGAAATAAAAACTTATAAAACCATAACATATGCAGGAAATATTTCTAACAATATTTCAAAGATAATATCTTTAGCAACGAATACAACAATTTCTTCTAAAGCCGAAAGTAACGTTAATACAAAATTGTTAAATGTAAAAACAAAAATACCAAAATTAAAGAAATCAGGTATATATAAACCCAAATGACCAGAATGTAATGCTGTCTATTTTGGTCAGTAAACACTTATGAGCATACAGATTGAAACAACCAGATAAATCCCACTACGCAAAATATCTACTTGACACCAATCATTCATTGACACCTATCACAGAACTAGAAGTGCTGCATATTTGTGAAAAGAAACAAGAACTGGATTTCCTTGAAGAATTGGAAATTAGAAGACATTTAAGAAACCCACAATATGAAGTTGTCAATGAACAGATAAATCTAGGGAGTTCTCCACTAATAAACTCTCTTCCTAAGTGATAATTGTAAAGATCAGCAGATATAGTTTTCCGGGTTTTCTATATCATTGCACAGTTATACTGATCTTAATTGGAAAAATGATATCCAGGATATCACCATAGGGCTAATAATATCTAATCTTCAATATTTGTAATACCACATCTTCTTTTTTCTATAACATATATTAAGTCAATCACAAGTTAGGTCACTTCTTGGTCTAGCCAAAAATAACTACTAAACATCAGGTAGGCATCCAATGAAATGTAACTTCTGTCATTCTGACGATGATATTGATTTATCGAAACAATTGTCAATTTTCTAGAATTTTCAATAATTTTTATTATATTGTGGAATTAGCTAGAAACAGTGAGTTTCATTTGAAACACTAAAAAATAAAATAATATTGGTATCTATGTAAAAGTATGCAGTTTTTTAATTCTTTTGACAAACGTGGTGTTAGAGCTCAAGTGACATAATACCTTATGCTTCGGCTTCGGTTATGTTATGTTAAAACGAAATAACAAAGTAAAAACAGGTTACAATACATATTTTGGGTACTTGTAAGTATGAGGTCGACAGGTGCGAGTTGCAGCGAGGAATTCGTTAATATTATAATAGATGATACAAAGAATAAGGAATCAATGTTGGGTCTACACGATAAGAACACAGCTAGATCTTTGATTGTATTTTGAAAAGAGATTTGCATCTTCATAGAAATTATATGCTCACCCAACCTCACCCTAGCTTATTCCACCCTTTTTTTGAGTTCATCTCAATGGGAGAGAGGTCTAGTCATTGAGATGACCATTGCATGATTCTCAATATTCTCTGTATTTTCTACTGTCTTACTGTTAACAGTTTAGACGAATGACTAACACATGACCAAGTAACCAAGTGACAGGTAAAAAAGCACAAATTTAATTGCTAATCTTTACTTCAATCAGTCGGCTGTTTTGTTCAAAAACAGATGTAATTGGATACTGTGGAATATATTTAGCTTTATCAGAATGCAATAACAGGGGAAAACCATTATCGTATGCAACACAAACTATCGTAGCATCGCCCAAGATGCCGAACATAAATATGACAGAAATGTTCTTATTAAGATAACAGCGTAGCTAGGATTCCGGTTTATCATTTATCCAATTTTAGCACTTTCTTCTATTCTCCGCTATTTCTTTCATTTCCGTTATGGATTTTCCTTTTTTCCTTCCATATTCTTCAACTTGATCCAGCCACTTCCTTCTTGGTCTTCCTCTTCATCTCTTTGTCGACTTTCTCATCTCCATTATTCTTCTTATCATTCTCACCACGTGGCCAAACCAATTCATTTGCTTCTTTTTCACCTTTGCTAGTATCGGTTCTAGGCCAATGCTCTTTCGTATTTCTTCACTATTCATTCTTGTCTGTTATTTTCCTAATATGTTTAATTTCTATTGCGTCTATCCTTGCTTCTTCTTTCTTGTTTAGTATCTAATTTTCGCTAGCTTTTGTTATTGTTATAGTATTGTGAATTTTCTTTTTTACTTCTCCTATTTCTTTATGTCCTAGTATTGTTTTGTTTAGTGCATAATATATTTTAGTTGCTTAGTTTCATCTATTTGCTATTTCCGCATACATCTTCCCGTCGTTTGTAATCACTGTACAGTATTCGAATGTGATTACCTTTTCTAAATTCCTTCCCTTGTATTTTATTTGCTTCATGTCTGGATCCATGGTTTGTTTCTCGTTCACTATCATCACTTTTGTTTTTTCTATGTTTACTTCCATGTTTACTTTTTCTATTCCCTCTGTCCACATGTTAATCAACCTTTGCATTTTGTTTTTTGAATTTGCTATAAGGACCACGTCGTCTGCGTAGAGAAGATCGCATACTTTTATCGGTTGCATATCCTATAATTGTATCTAGATTGGCTCCCCTTTCCCTTATTCTTTTAACTATTTTGTTCATTATAATTATGAATAAGAGCGGACTCAGACTATCTCTCTGTTTTATTCCTTTTCTTAGCTCAAATTCCTCCGATCTATTTCCCGCTATCTGTACCTGCGCTTTTACAATGTTGTAGGTGGATTTAATGACAGCTTTTAGTTTCCCTGGAATATGTATTTCTTCTAAGTAACTCCAGACTTCATCCCTATTTACTGTATCAAAAGCTGCTCTTAAATCTATAAATGTTAGGAAGAGTTCTTCTCCCTCCTCTATTCTTCTTTAGATTACCCTGCTTACTACGACAATATTGTCATTTATTTGTTTTCCTGGTCTAAATGCTGCCCGTGTATCTTCTATTATCTCCTCAACGTAATTTCATAATCTCTTCTCTAAGATGTTCGTATATAGCTTAAAGCTTGTTTGAGCGAGGCATATGGCTTTGTAGTTTCCACATTGAGTTTGATCTCCTTTTTTATGTATCGGTATTATTAAATTGGTTTCCCATCTTTTGGGGATCCTCTCTGTTCTCCACGCTTCTTTTAGTATAGTCCATAGTTATTTATTTCGTTTCTCACCCATCCATTTTATAATTTCTGGAGCTAAATCGTCTTCTACACAAGCTTTTCCTATTTTATTGCTTCGTATTACTCCTGTCTTATTTCTAGATTGTCGCTTTCCGCTTCTTCTTGGAAATTATCTACTTCATTTTGTATTTCATTGATTTTTTTTGGTAATGCTCCTGCCATATTCTTAGTACTTCATCTTTTCCTACCCTTAATTGGTTTTGACTGTCTGTCATGGCTCTTACTTCTTTCTATTTATCTGCTCTTAGTCTTTTAATTCCTGTCCAGAATTTTCTGTTATCTATTTTATAATCCTCTGTTATTTCCTTTCCAAATTCTTCCCAACTCTCCTTTTTTCACTTTCTTTACTGCCTGTATCTCTTCCACTCTTATAGAGTGGTGTATTCATTTTTGTCTCTTTGATCTGCAGTTTTCCATGCATGTTTCCTTTTCTTTACTAATTCTTTAATATCCTCGTTCCACCATCTCGTTCTCTTTAATTTTACGTTGTATTTTCTGTTGCCGCATATCTTCTCTGCCTTTTCTAGTAGTACTTCTCTAAATTTTTCCCATCTTTCTTGTAGTGTCCAACCTCCTCTGTACTTGTCTAGTCTTGTAAACTCCTCATCTGTTTCATTTTGGTATTTATTTCCAAGTTCGCCGTCTTTTAGCTTGTGAATTGCAATTTTACTATATTCAACTGCCTTTGTTATATTATCCCGTAGCTTTGCTGTTACTAGTCTATGATTTGATCCTATTTCGGATCCTTTGTCTGTCATCACTTGTTTCATTTTTTGCGCCAACTCTTGTGTATGTACGATATAATCAATCAGGCTTCTTGCGTTTCTTTCTATTGCTACAAATGTATACATTTATCTTCTATATTTCGTTCCCAGAAGGTGTTTTCTATTGCCAGGTCGTTTCTTCTGCAAAAATGTATCATTTTGATTCCATTCCTATTTGTTATTTGTTCACCATATTTTCCCATGCACCCCATGCCTCTGCTAGTATCTCTGCCCACTCTTGCATTTCAATCTCCCATGATGATTATGTTTTACGTTTCCTTTCTTTCGCTGTCTAGTGTATTTTGTAGGCATATGTAAAATTCCAATATTTCTTCTGGTGTTCCCTCTACTGGGGCGTAGATTTGTATTAATGTTATTATCTCTTTCATTTGTAAAGTTATTGTCATAACATATTTGTACTGGATTACTTTTTGGTCCATTTCTTTTGTTATTATTATTTCTACTCCCTCTTTTCCTCTTTGATCAGCATTCACTCCCGAAAAATATAGTTCATGGTTATCCTTTAATTTGATCTTACCTTCGCCTTTTTTTCTTTGTTTCGCTTAGTCCCAGTATTTGTATTTGATTTATTTCTATTTCCTCGGCTGTCTCTATCTCTTTTCCTGTTATAGTGTTTATGTTCCATGTTCCTATTATTATTTCTTCCCGATGATCTCCTTCTTTACTGTTTATCTGATTCTCCCCTGAATTGTCGGGTGGAGCCGCAGAAGAAGAATGGGGGGGGGGGCTTGCAAAATTGTTCGCTAAGCATGACCCTTTATAATAAAAGTTACTATTGTACCTATCTCTGTCTTTTACCTTTTCTAAATGAACTCTTTTATGCTCCTTACTCTGATTACTTAAGCTGTTTTTGTAGTTATTACTTGTGTTAGAATCTCTATTATTACTATTCCTACGGTTAATAATTATATTATTACTAATACTAATGTTAGTATTACTGCCTAAACTATTTATTTTACTTAAATCGCTAATTCTTATGTATTGTTCTATTACGATGTCTCCCGCCTCTTGCCTCTGTGCATCTCTTTTTTTGGTTTAATTCGTTTTTTGGAGATTGTGGTTTTTCCATTTCTTGTGAAACTCTGTTCCATTGCCAAAACTCTCCGTTTATTAATAACTTGTTAAATTTGATTTTTACCTATTTTCCTTTTTCCTTCTCTGCCCGTGCTATCTGTCTTATTTGTGTTCTTACTACTCTTCATTAGTGAGATCGTGGTTAATGAATATCTGATGTTCTTTTATTCATTTTAATTTATGTCTATTTTGTATTACCAATTTTTTCTCTTGTTTGCTTTCTAGTATTACTTAGCATGTTTTATAACCCAGCATCTATCGGTAGACCTTAGACTATTACATTTATGGAATTTTCTTCCTTTTCTAGCCTTTCAACTCTGACTTTTGGGATGGTCAGTTCTTTTTCTAGTTCTTCTTTTTCTCTCTGTATTATTTAATTTGTTTTATTGAGGGATTCTACTTCTTTTCTTAAATCGTTCACTTCTATGATGTATTGTTGGTCTTCATTTACTTCTATCAATTCTGTTGTCAGTGTTTCTGTTTTTACTGTTCAATTTTCCATCATCATTATAACTTATCCAATTTTTCATCTTGACCTTTGTTTTTTGTCGTTGTTCTAATAGTACGTTTACTTTTACTAAATATTTAATTGTTATCTTCACTATCTCTCTTTTTATTGTCCTCTGAGGTATAATCATCGCTGTCCATGTTTTTTTATTTATGTGAAATTACATAACTAAAAATCTATTTGTTTTGTGAGGAAGTACGAATTTTTCAAAATATGTCAAATATTATTACTTTTATTCCTGTAAAACTTAGTAGTGTTAAGTGAATGTATATGTGATTGCATTTACTAGCTGTTCCACTAATTGAAATAATATGCGTTCTTTATACCTACTATGTTTTAAAAATATTCTGGACGTACGCTCATGTTCTCAGCGCCACCGCCTCTAATGCGTATTTAATTTTATCTGGCAATATCCACATGAAATAACAGTTTTCTTATATATAAAAGAACAATTAATCAGTGAAGGTACCTAGAGTCAAAACAAAATTAATAATCGTTTTCTTTATATAAACATAGGTACGGTCGTGTGGGAACACTCGGTAATTTGTGGATATTACATAAGATTGAAACGATACGATCTGTTTTTATGTATTGCACGTGTTTGCACTGGCCAAGTAAGTATATTCTTCTTTATATGTACGTTGACAGGTAGTTTTAGAAGACTTGAATACAGAAATGTATCAACGTTCGAGATGAAAACTGCATATTCATCTTAAATACTGAGAATAAAACTGTAACAAGAAGTAGGTACTTCAATTTTTTTTTCGAGAGAAAAAGTACTTGACATATTTTGAATATTAAAAGTAACCGTAACAAGAAAACAACAAAGAAATTTGAATATAGCCACGTTGAGCGTGCTAGTTATAACAAAAGAATTAGAAGTAGCAATAGTATATAGTGCAACAAGTGGGAAAAGTTCAACTTTCCACACATGTCGCACACTATAGTTTTTCTAAAACTGCACAAATTTAAAGAATACTAGTAAATAGTTTTGTAGAAAAAGTCTAAGCATCGAGGACCACCCACCGAAAACGGCTGGGCATCGAGTATAACTTTCTGAAATTGGGTGGGCATCGAGTGTCCACTACTGTATTCTCCATATAAATGTATGTAGTGTGGGCAAAGTGCCGTGAGAAGTAATATTTTTCTACGACTATTGTAGAATTTCTATATTCCGACGTAGTTTTTGATTATGGAATAGCTTCATTCTAGCACTAGTGCAAGAATATTCATTCTCGACCTTGTTATGGAATGAATACTTGTGGCGCCCTCTAAATATCACGGTTCATTTGACAGAAAGAGAAAATAGGCGTGCTCCGTTTTGTACACCTGCTGCACTGCGCAGAGTAGAAGTAGTTCAGAAATACCAGAATGCATAAAAAATCCTCTAAACTCAATGTAAAATGACTAATATGGTCGTTGAATATTAACTGATAGAGCCAGAAGTGCAGAATAAGTGTACTTTATGAGACTTTCTAATAAAAAAAGAAGAAAATACACTATCTATTAGCAACAATTGTCAACTGTCTAAATTGTCTAATTTTAAATTCATATCTATATTACTTCATAAAAAGTAAGTAAATTAATATAATTTTATTTAAATAATAGCTATTACATGGCTTCATTCCTTTTTAGTGTCTGATGCTGACAGCAGTGGTAGTTTTGCCCCAACTCCTCCAGAAATTAGGGAGTTAGCAGAGGCGACAGCAAGCAATCTGTTGCCTGAAAAATCTAAGCATATTTATCTTCAACAATATGACCTGTTTATCCAATGGCGTAGATTAAAAAAAGCCCAATCATTTTCAGAGAATGTAATTCTTGTATACTTTGCAGAATTAGCAAAGTCAAATAAACCATCTACTCTCTGGAAAATATACTCATTGCCAAGAACCACTATTAACATAAAACATAAAGAGTATTTGTCAAAATATGCCAGGTTCCAAGCATTTTTAAAAAGACAATCGAGCGAAAAAATCAAAAACATTAACTGGAGAAGAAGTTAACTATTTTATAAACAATGCGCCTAATGATAAATACCTCGCTACAAAGGTACATACATTATTAGCTTAATTATTTTGTGATTTTTCCACCGTCAAACTAATACAATTTCACCTAATATTTGTTTCAAATAATGTTTGGCTGAAAGTATCATCAATAACTCACAAATTAGGGCAATTAGGTATAGGGAATGCTTATGAAATAATAAAGTGCCATACAATACTATTTCATTGCGATACTAAAATACAGAAAACCCAGTAAATGATCATTCCGATTTATGATCAATCCTGTATATAAAGAACGAATATAATATGTTAATAATTTTGGACAATAGTAAACTATATCAAAAATCGTTTGAACGTAAATAGATTTCTTGATATCAAATCCGAAATAAATCAAATACTAAAGACTTGGAAAGAACACTACGAAGACAAATTTAGTAATAGGTCGAAGAAGAAAACAACGAAGATAGCGGTGGAGGAATGGAATGAACATGAATACCATGCAATCCAAAGAGAAGAAATGGAAGTGGCTATAAATAAACTTAAAATAGGAAAAGCCAGTGGGGAGGATGAAGTAGCGCCAGAGCTGATAAAATGGTTAGGAGAAAAAGGAAAAGACTGGCTGTTTCTCATATGCAGGGAAGCATGGGATACTCAAAACATCCCCAAAGACTGGGAAAATAACCTTATACTGCCAATACATAAAAAAGGGGATCAGACACTGTGCAATAATTATAGACCAATATGCTTAGCCCAAACCAGTTTCAAAATCTACACGAGAATATTAGAGATCCGATTAAGACGTTATGTAGAAGCAAGATTAGAAGAGGAACAAGCAGCTTTTAGAACAGGACGACAAGCAAATGATAATATATATATTTTAAGAAGGCTAATTGATAATACCATAGAAGCGGGAGAAGAAATGTATTTAACATTTATTGACTTGAAGGCAGCTTTTGACACAGTGGAAAGTGAAAAAATTTGGGAGGTGTTGGAAGATTTAGAAGTACCGAAAGCTCTAATTAATATAATTAAAAGCACATACGAGACAGCCAAATTAAGAGTGCAGATAGGAGGTCAAAGATCGGAAGAGTTTCTAATGAAAAAAGGTATAAAACAAGGCGATAGCTTAAGCCCACTGTTGTTTGTCATTATAATGGACAAAATAGTGAAGGAAATAAAAAGACAAGGAGGAAATCTGGACATGATAATAGTATCATCATAACATAAGAAGGGAAAATAGATGCAGAACTTAATAACAGAGCAAATAAATCAACTAGATTATATTATTCCTTAAATCGAACAATAATAAGCCATAAACACATTGATATGGACACAAAGCTGGAAATCTACAACAAAATTACAGTCCCAACTATAACTTATGCTAGTGAGAACTGCGTAATGCAGAAAAAACAGGAAAGAAAAATAAATGCAATGGAAATGAAATATTTAAGGAAAATAGCAGGTAAAACAAAATGGGATTAAGTAAGGAACGAAGAAATCAGAAGCATAACTAATCAAGAAACAATAATATCAAAGATTAAAAAGAAACAATTAAACTGGTATGGCCACCTAGTAAGAATGAAGCAAGATAGAATTGCGAGAAAAGTTATGGAAATAGGAATATCAAGAAAAAGACAAAGAGGAAGACCCAGGAGGAAATGGATAGATCAGATTGAATAAATTGGAAAAAGCAAGGGAAAAACATTAGGAGAGATGAAGGCATTAGCCAGGGACAGAAAAGAGTGGAAAAAATGGGTACATGAAGAACTCCAATCCGACGCCTGAGAAGGAATAAGGATAAGAGAAAGAAAGAGATATCAAATCTATACAATGGTACAGGCTGTTGATGTTACTAGGAAATTACTAAAAAAGTGCTTATATCTTTTAAATTACCACGTATAACATTACAATACCTCATATAGCACAAACAAACAAATCGAGGGGAATAAAAAATGTGGAAATATACAGGGTGTTCCATTTAAAAAAAGATAAGTTAGGTTCATCCTGACAATATGGGTGGCCCTGTATATTTGAAAATATTTTCAAAATATGGTCCTCTATATGGCTTAACTTTTATCTAAATAAAGTTTTTTCGTATCTCTCATGACAAGTGAGTAATTGGACTTCCTCGCAATAATGCCGCATCTTGTATATAACGCAGATTTTTCATTTTTTAATTATTAATAAAGTTATATTTTTTCGTTTGTTTTTTATTTGATAGTCGTAGAAAAAGTATAGTCTAAAACACGGGTGGAATTCAAAATTCTACACTCGTAGAACCGTTTCTCTCGCCTACGGCTCGGGAAACAAATCTTTCTACTCGTGTAGAATTTTGCTTATTCCACCCTTGTTATAGAATATACTATTCTCACAGTGAGAGCAATATATGGTTTTGAAATTAAGTAAGCTAGGAGAAATACGCTACTTTTCATAGCAGTTGTAAAAAAAATATTTTTCCTACAACTGCTTACTTAATTTCAAAACCATATATTACTCATACCGTGAGAAAAACTATTTATCACGGCACTTTGCCTACGCCATATACATTTATATGAAGAATCCTGTAGGGGATCCTCGATGCCTAGACTTTTTCTATACAACTATTCTTCAAATTTGTGCTGTTGTAGAAAAAGTTAGAGTACAACATGTGGGAATAGTAGTTTGTACAAGTGCGCAAAGCGTAATATTTCCAACGAACGCAGAAGTTTGTGGCTCGACCAGTAATGCGAGCGCCGCAAATCCAGCGAGTGGAAAAAGTGCTTTGCGTACGAGTTGTACACAATATTTTTTCTACAACCACGTTTATTAATGAGAGAACAAAGTAAATTATATTTTATTTAAACTTTGAACAGAAAAAATTAAAAAAATTAACATTAAATATAGAAAAGGTTTAATGTGAAATTTAACAATAGATATGTTGAATATATTGCATAGTGTTGTACCTTCTCACTCAATATAATTTATATTCGTCGTTATCCAATTTTGAAGTGTCAGTGTCAAAAAGTTAATTCGATTGATATTTTTTATAATTTATATTCCAAATGGTAATTTCTCAACCCGTGTGAAATTATGCACGGACTTTTTTTAGCATCCACGAATATTTTTTTACAAAATAAACTGTACTTTTACAAAAAAAATGTTAATATAGGAAACATATAATGACATTGTAATAGGCTCCATAATTTTACTTCTTCTTCTTATCACGCCCTCTCCTGCCGAAGGTTGGCGATCGAAATGGCAATTGTAGCTCTGGAGACTGCAGCACGAAAGATTTCTGCAGACGAGCGGTCGAACTATCTCCTTTAACCGTGAGTTCTGGCGTCTTCCTACTGATCTTTTCCCGTGCACTTTGCCCTCTATTATGAGGCGTAGTATTTCGTATTTATCACCTCTCATCACATGACCCAGGTATTGCATTTTTCTTTCCTTGATGGTGTTCAGTAGTTCCTTTTGATTTGTGCATGCGCTGGAGTACTTCATCGTTGGTGATCCTTTGCACCCATGAAATTCGCAGCGTCCGTCTATACACATACATCTCGAAGGCTTCTATTTTCTTTTCGGTCTGTGAATTTAGTGTCCAGATTTCACATCCATAGAGTAGGACAGAGAACACGTAGCATCTGATCATCCGAATTCTGAGTTCCAAGCTGAGGTCCAATCTTGCAAAAAATGGTTTCATAATCACAAAGATTTTTCTCGATTGTTCAATCCTTGAAATTATTTCCCTTTTCGGGTCACACTGACTATTGATGTTAGCTCCCAAATATTTTATTGAGGTCACTTGTTCGATTGTTTGTCCCTTGACCCGCAGGTGTGCATTTATTGGAGTCTTAGAATAGATTAATAGTTTGGTTTTGGAGACATTGAGATGCAATCCAAACATCTCACTATAGTGAACTACGGAATCCATGATGCTTTGCAATTCCTGCATATCGCTGGCCAATATAACCGTATCATCGGCGTACCTGATATTATTTATTGGGGTTCCATTGATCTTGATTCCGCCCTGGGTCCCATCCAGTGCCTCTCTAAATATAGTTTCGGAATACAGATTAAAGAAGAGTGCAGACAAGACACACACAAGGCACACATAATTTTACTACCAAAAATTAAAGATTGAGTAAATGAAAAGTTTTCAAATAGTTGTTTTTTACATATTTCACGGTTCTGAATCGAAGACCCAAAAATAAAATTCTTCAACTATTACAAAGAACAGCTAATTAGAGACATAGAAACCAATTGACAAAAAATTGTGATGTAAGTATTTTTTATAACGTTAAAAAAAATTCATAAAGGTTACGATTGAGCGCAGATGCGGATCGTTCGTTTTGAACTCAATTTTTTTTTCAAATTTTAATAACTATTTCAATTCAATTTCAAAAATACTTACATCGCAATTTTTCATTAATAGGTTCCTAATTAAGTGTCATTTCAAAGAGTTATTGAAAATTTGAAAAATTATGGGGCTTCGAGTCCAAAACGAACGATGCGCGTCAATGCACAATCATAAAATTTATGAATTTTTTTGACGTTATAGAAAATACTTACATCTCAATTTTTTGATAGTAGGTTCCTAATTAAGTGCCTTTTGAAATAATTATTGAAGATTTGAAAACAATTTGGGACTTCGGGTCAAAACGAACGATGGGCGTCAGCGCACAATCATAATCTTTATGAATTTTTTTGACGTTATAAAAAATACTTACATCACAATTTTTCTTTAATAGATTCCTAATTAAGTGTCCTTTGGATTAGTAAAAAAAATTGAAGAAATTTTGGGGCTTCGAGTTCAAAACGAACGATGCGCGTCGGCACACAATCGTACTCTTTATGAATTTTTTTTACGCTATAAAAAATACATACATTACAATTTTTCGTTAATAGATTCCTAATTAATTGTCCATTGAAATAATTATTGAAAATTTGAAAAAAGTTTGGGGCTTTTTTCAAATTTTCAATAACTATTTCAATGGACACTTAATTAGGAAGCTATTAACGAAAAATTGTGATGTAAATATTTTTATAACGTCAAAAAAAATTCATAAATGGGCGTCAGCGCACAATCGTAATCTTTATGAATTTTTTAACGTTATAAAAAATACTTACATCACAATTTTTTGTTAATAGGTTCCTAATTAAGTGTCATTTGAAATAGTTAAAGAAAATTTAAAAAAAAATTTGGGGCTTCGAGTTCAAAATGAACGATGCGCATCGGCGCTCAATCGTAATCTTTATGAATTTTTTTATGTCATAAAAATACTTATATCAAAAATTTTTGTTAATAGGCTCCTAATTAAATGTACTTTGGAATAGTTGAAAAAAATTGAAGAAATTTTGGCGCTTCCAGTTCAAAACGAACGATGCGCGTCGGCACATAATCGTAATGTTTATGAATTTTTTTTGACGTTATAAAAAATACTTACATCACAATTTTTCTTTAATAGATTCGTATTAAGTGTCCTTTGGAATAGTTAAAAAAATTGAAGAAATTTTGGGGCTTCGAGTTCAAAACGAACGATGCGCGTCGGCACACAATCGTAATCTATATGAATTTTTTTGACGTTATAAAAAATACTTATATCACAATTTTTTGTCAATTGGTTTCTAATTAAATGTTCTTTGTAATAGTTGAATATTTTATTTTTGTGTTTTCGATACAGAATTGTGAAATATGTACAAGAACACATATTTGAAAACTTTTAATTCACTAAATCTTTAATTTTTGGTAGTAAAATTATGTAGCCTATTAAAATGTCATTATATGTTTCCTATATTAACATTTTTTTTGTAAAAGTACAGTTTATTTCGTAAAAAATATTCGTGGATGGTTGAAAAAAACATTCATGCATAACTTCACACGGGTAATTTCTCATTGTATAAACCAACAGCATATATACCCCCAAAAATTGTTAAGCATGTCTACCACATACAGATATTTTTTAATGAGGCGTGTGGAATTATTTCTCAATATTCCAAGAAAACTGTGGGTAAAAAATAAACTAAATTTTTATTTGTTGCCAATAAAATTCAAAATCCCCCGAAAAGAATTTTTTTTTTCGTAGACCAGTGTTATTTAAGAGCAGCTTCACATAATATCACTGGTTTCCAAAAAACTGCTATCACAATTATTTTTCTACTACCGTGCGTAAAGTACGTACTTTACACACACTTTCGAGTGCGTAAAACTTTACTTTACGCACTAGTGCGTAAAGAAAAAGTTCCAATTTGTATGTAGTTTTATCTAGCCTTATAAAAATATAGGTAGGTATAATAAACGGATATTAAATCTGAGTTTTCTTGAAATCAGAGATTGAAACATATAGAATTCAGTAAAGTACATACGTAATAATTATTGGGTACTGGAAAATAATAGAATAGGGTGCATAGGTAGGTACCTATAAGTTGGCTGTGAGTGACTGACATTTCTTTGTGCATTGAATCTGACATTTAAATTTGAAATTGAGATCTTCCGACCATATCTAGGGTAAGCAAAAGTATTTATATTTAAGTATTGAACATTTTTAGGAAACTATGATGTTATTTTAGATTCTTTTTTTAGAAAACGGAATAGGTAGGTACATATAATTATAAAGATGGATTCCTCTGATGATCTCTCAGGAGATTATTTTAAAAATACACCATCAAACATATTACACGTAGCACAGAATGTTTCTAATGATTTATTGCCCCAAAAATCTGTGATTATTTACGAAACAAAATACAATTTGTTTAAAGAATGGTGTAGGAAAAATAATATAACAAAATATTCCGAAAATGTTCGAGTGCACAAATTGCAGCTTCAATATTAGTATTGTTAATAATTGAATTCGTCTGTTGTTTTGTTAATCTGTTGTAATTTTGATTAGAATGTTGATTAATAAAAGCGTTATAGTTTCTACTAAAGAAAAATTGAACCTACTTTAGTGCGCAAAGAAAATTACTATTAAACTTCTGTATTTTGATAAAATTTTCGGTAGTAGAAAAAATAGTGTATGCAATTCGTAAAGGCCTTTTTTCGACTCATGTGATTGTCGCATTCGCCTGCGGCTCATGCACATTCGTCGAAAAAAGACTACTTTACACACTTGTTACATAAATAACTATTATGCAGCAGTTTTCCAGTCGTGTTTTCTTACTTTATATATCAGAATATTTATTCCACTGCCAGAGGCGGGATCTTTGGTCCCAGTTTTTACTGGTTTTAATTTTTTTTTCAATTTATTGATACCAAATTTTGTACAGTTTTGTTACTGTAGAAGTTATAAGCTACTTCACCGTAATATCTCGCAATGTAATTCAATATTCATTATATGATAATAGTATTATAATTGAAACAATGACTTGCTACATATTGGGAGTTAAATGGGTCATAATAATAGAACAATGATTAGAACAAAACTATATAAACGCGACACATACTGTAACTACGAACACAACAAATTAAGAAATACTTCGGTTCAGTGACAAAAAAATAATAAGTTGTTAGTTATTATGTTGAAAATTTTAAAATGAGTCGTTAGGATATTACGTAGGTACTGTTATAAATCGATGATAAGCGTTTACGCAATTTGTTTACTAATACATTTATTTAATAATACATAAAATTTATTAAGAGGATGATTAATGATGATGATAAAATTAATAGTAAATTATTTCAACTACTTGTTATTCATTTTTTTAGTTCAAGGAAATAAATATGTGTATCGATTATTTAATAATAAATTGAAAATTTACAAATGCGTATAACATCATTTGAAGGATATATTAATCCTCCTTTACTTTTATGGGCAATCAAAGAATTAAGCAAATTTGCTAAAGTCCAGTTAATGCCTCAACATATGTTTCAGATATCAAGGTGTTTGTCAATTGTATAATATTAAATCCAGGTGAAAATGAGAAAAGAGCGCCAGCAGGAGTTACATCCATAATACATAGAAACTTAAAAGAACAAATTACTGGATGGACGGGATGGTCGGAAAGATTACTGGTGATGGAAATGAAAAATAAAAATTTGAACATAAAAACTATAATAATTGTATATGGACCAAATGAAGACGATACAGTATGAAATGAAGATAGGTTTTGGGAAGATCTAACTATGGCTACAGAAAATGCAAAACAAAAGATGACATTTACAGAACAGTAATAGGAAAACATGGTGAAGCATTTAGGAGTAATAATGGAGAACGGTTGTTGGATTTATGCATATTACCCAAATTTATTATAACTAATACATTTTTCCAACATAAAGACATACATAAATATACACGTGTGATGGAAAGCAGAAATGAAAGGTCAATAATAGATTACATATTAGTAGAAAAGAGCAATAGAAAGGAAGTATTGGATACCAAAGTTAGAAGAGGACCAGAAATAGGAAGGAAGCACTATTTACTTGTAACAAAAATAAGAGAACAAGTAGAAATTACAAATCATAATAGACAAAAAGTAGAAAAAAGAATATGAATCGGTCAGATCATACAAACTCCAAAACAAAGATAGAAAGAAAGAAGAAGAAATACAAAATAGCATTATCATAATAACAAAACAACGGAAAACTATGAAGTATACAAAGAGAAGAGGCAAAAGGTAAAAGAGATGGTAGCAGTAGCTAAAAGAAATCAGTGGAAAGAATTTGGCGAAAAAATGGAAAGCAATAGTAAATCAAATCAAAAACTGTTTTACAAAATATTGAAGTCATCAAGAAAGGAAAAAACACAAGAAATAACATGGATAAAAAATAAAAAAAGAGATATACTAAGAAATGAAAACGAAGTAATTGATAGATGGAAAGAGTATTTTGAGGAATTACTAGGAGCAGACAACAGGATGCAATAATAGAAAATAAAGACATTGTAACTCTAAAAGAATTACAGGAAATAATAGATGAATTGAAAAATAGAAAATCTCCAGGAACTGATAAATTAACAGCAGAAATGTTCAAGAATTTAGGGGAAACAGGAACAAAAATATTATTGAAAATATACAACACGGCGTGGAGTGAAGAACAGATTCCAGAAGATTGGAAGACAGCCTTAATAGTTCCAATATATAAAAAGGCGGATAGAGAAGACTGCAATAATTATAGAGGAATTAATCTACTTAGTACAGCTATGAAAGTCTACGAGAAGATTATAGACAGTAAGATAAGACCAAGGATAGAAAATACTCTCGAAGAATCGCAAAGTGGATTTAGAAGAGGGCGAAGCATGCAAGACCACATATTCACAGTGAAACAGATAATTGATAAGTTCTCACACCAAGAAAAATAATATATGGGATTTATAGACATGGAAAAAGCTTTTGACAAAGTACCAAGGGGGAGAAGTTATGGAAAGTACTAGATGGAAGGAGAGTAAATTACAAAATAATAGACATAATCAAAAACATTTAGAAAAATAATAGAAATTGTGTAATATACAGGAATAAAACATCAGAGCCATTTTCAACACAAGAGGGATTAAGGCAAGGAGGGGGACTAAGTCCATTATTATTAACAATTTTTATTGATGCGATAATTAAAAAATCGTCAACCAAAATGGCAAAACTACACGTTGGATACAGACATTTAGGAAGAGTGGATATATCAGAAGCAGCTTTTGCAGATGATTTAATAATTATGGCAGGGAAATGAAAGGATCTGCAAAAGAATATGGAAATATTGAGCACGGTATCGGAAGAATTTGGAATGACAGTGAATCAAAGTAAAACCAATGTTATGGTTATAGGACCGAAACAAAAACATCTAAATATACAATTAGATGGAAAAAAATTGAGCAAGTTAGATTTAAATACTTGGGAGTAGAAATAGAAGAAAATGGAACACAAGAAGTCGAAATTACCAATAGAGTACAAAAAACGATGAAACGTTATCACATGATGAACTCGACATTCATAAATAAAAAAGAAATTTCCAAGAAAACGAAGTTAAATGTGTTAAAAACAATTTACCGGCCAATATTAACAGTCGGATGTGAATCGTGGGTATTAACAAAGAGACAAATGAAACGAATACAGGCAGTTCACTACATGTTGACAATATATAATAAATGGATTCATGATATAGTAATAATCGTAAAAGATATTTTCAAATGAGTCATAGATTGTGGTCATCCTTGCATCTTCATCTTTATCAAAATATTTAATAGACAAATGAGATATGTTCTTGCTGGTCTACAGGACACAACTAAAATGGAAATTTGTTCCAAAGATGTACAATTACCAATGCCTCCACTTCTAAATTCTGATCTGATTAACAAACTTTTGTAAGATCACTTAAACTGACAAGGAGAGAGAGAGAAGTTTGAGGGATTATTGTTTCTGGGTTTGTTTTTGTTTTCGAGGGTGGTATTTGTAGAGACATTGGGCCCTGATATAGGATATAGTTCTTCTGCAGGGCTGGGGTTGGGGGTGTTTGATTGGGTGTCGTATGTGCGTCGAGAATTGAGTTTGACCCGGATTTTGGGTGGTGACTGAAAGTTTAGTCAAGTGGAAAAAAGGTGTCTAGAACGGGCAAAGAAAGAAAAGTGTCTAGGATGTATTATATGATTGTGTTTAGCTGGCAGATTCGGTCAACAACGAGAGTTGAAGTTAGGGGAGAAACGCTATAACTATAAAAATGAGTAATATAGAATAAAAATAAATGCACAGAAATTTGTTGCTAAAAGATGACACTAACCGATACTGGAAAAAATTATCCCTTACCCCGATTTTCCTACCCCTCACTATTATTTGATATTAAGCTAGCGTAGCCACACGCTATAACTATAAAAATAAGTAATATTGAATAAAAATAAATGTACAGAAATTTATAGCTAAAAGATGACACTAACCGATACTGCGAAAAAATCATCCCTTATCTCATATTAATTGAAATTAATCGTAATCTAGTAGCCATAGTCTAGCAACAAATTGCTCTACTGATTTTAAAGCGATATAGTCGATATTTGGACAGTAATACACCAGCAACAAGTTCCTGGAGTAATTTTTGATCGAAATTCATCATGTTGTAGTAGCCATAGTCTAGCAACAAATTGCCCTACTGATTTTAAAGCGATATAGTCGATATTTGGTCAGTAATACAACAGCAACAAATTCCTCGAATATTTTTTGATCGAAATTCATCGTGTTTTAGTAGCCATGGCCTAGCAACAAATTGTCCTACTGATTTTAAAGCGATATAGTCCATATTTGGATAGTAGTAGCTCAGCAACTAATTTCCCGACTGATTTTTAATTGAAATTCGTTGTTTTTTTGGCCGCCATGGCTTTGCAACACATTGCCCATTGCACATTTTAAAGCGATATAGTCCATATTTGGCCAGTAGAAGCCCAGCAACAAATTCCCCGAGTGTTTTTTAATTGAAATTCGACGTGTTTTAGTAGCTTTAGCCTAGCAACAAAGGGCAAGGGATGATTTTTTCCAGAATCGGTTAGTGTCATCTTTTAGCAACAAATTCCTGTGCATTTAGTTTTTTTCAATATTACTTATTTTTATAGTTATAGCGTGGGGCTACGCTAGCTTAATATCAAATAATAGTGAGGGGTGGGAAAATCGGGGAAAGGCATGATATTTTGAAGTATCGGTTAGTGTCATCTTTTAGCAACAAATTCATGTGCTTTTAGTTTTTTTCAATATTACTTATTTTTATAGTTAGAGCGTATGGCTACGCTAGCTTAATATTACGCTAGCATAGTTTGCGTTTTCTTGGAAACGGCATTAGCAACAAAATCAAGCTCAGCGTTACAAATTAGCAACAAATTATTAGCCTGGTCCGAAGGGTGCCCTGTAACATGGCTACGCTAGCATAATATACATGAATGTGGAGGTGTACGAGAAGTGGTTTGAGCGCATTACTGAAAATTTGGAAGCCGGATCTGTCGTTGTTATGGATAATGCTCCTTACCACAGTCGATACTGCGAAAAAACGCCACAAAAGCAAGGAGAAAAGATAAAATTCAAGAAGATTACAGGATAAAAGCATCCCTTACGATGAAAAGTCTCCAAACCTACAGATATTTGAATAAACCCGATTAAATTTACGTTAAATTCTCTCAATCAGATTATTAAAGAAACTAATTATTTCCAATCTAATAACCATATTAGCATAAACCGAGAAAGAATTTGAATATAATTATGAATATACACATATTTCAAAAGAAACAATAAAATATATAAAACGGTAACTTGAGAGTTTTGTTGCCGTTGGAAATATTCGATATCGAGCTCTCGTTACAATGCCAACACACCAACAATAATATTCCATTATCCGAGTGAGACGCGTCCAAATATCAAGTTCAGGTTCAGAAACCAAAGGTGTTGAATTTCCTACTTTACATACTAAATTATTTGGCATTCAACGGTATATTAACAAGTAAGGTGGCGCCAGCAGGAATAAAAAATATATTTATATCTGTATTGATATACTAATCAAAAAAATTTGTATCAAAATAATGTTTTGTCACTGTTTGTAGGTTTCTCTTTAAAATAGCGTAAATTTCAAGAATCTTGTTTTGGTCCTCTTATCAATTGAATACACTCATGAAACAGCAAATGAGAAAATTATAATTTGCATCTAGTCCAGAAAAGAATATAGAATTTGTCAGGGTTGGGCTAATTAAAAAATCAAGTGATTAAAATCACGATTAAAATCATGATTTAAATCGCTTTATTTTTAAAATTAAAATCATGACTTAAAATAAATTTGTTTCTTTTTTATTCAGAACCAGATAACAACATAATATAAAAGTTTTCTCAAAAATCAAAAGAAGTACCTGTTTTTGCAAAAACAACAGAAAAGAAGTACATAATTCCAAATTCTTAAACTAAACGTAACACCTAAATTTTATTACTGTATATTTTCAGTTTATTCATTTTCGTTATACAATTTAAACAAAAACACAAGTTTTCCTCCTTTTTCTATGCCTAATCTGTTTCTAATATCCGAGTGTACAAGACCAAAACAGCTAAATACGCGTCCTACTGAAGCTGAAGAAGCAGTTGCACACAGGAACTGTTTTATTATTGGCAACTGTTTCAAGATTTCCGGCTCATCATTTTGTGATAGCCACCATTGTAGTCCGTTTACATTTTTTATTACTTCGTCCGAAAACATAACTTGCTTAAATGGAGCACTACGGGCATTTAACTTTATTACTAAACGTAACAGTCCAGTGTTTTCATATAACTCGTTAATTGTTTCTAAGGCTATATTCTTTTTTTCTGGTGTTAACTGGTATTTTGTTTTTTGTGGATTCAACATATACGCTATAAAATGATATGGCGTTATTGCTTGCTTATATCGATTATTAAATTGTTGTGTTTTTTGTAATGGTAATTCCACAGATTCATCAAAGATATATTGTAAATGTTTCCACTGCTCTACAGCATCTGCGATAGTAGCATTTTTCCTCTGCACAGTATCAAGAGCAACTGATATAGGTTTTAAAATGTTTAAATAATCTTGCGCTGCATGTTTAATCGCAATATTTGAAACTTTTTGGTAAATAGTGGAATCAATCTCGCTGAGTGACATACATCTCTAGGCAGTCGCCAAGGCTATTCCATCGCACATCGCTTGGAAGGATTAAAGCTCTGCCTCCTGTTTGACTGAATTTAGCTCTAGCCAAATGGTTCTTTCGAAAATACTTAACAATTTGGACCACATGTTCTTTAATGTCTTTAACTTGAAAGTCCTTGCAGAGTGAAGAAAAAATATGTGCAGAGCAGCCATAAGTTATAACTTTTGCGTTCGTTTTTTCTTCTAATGTTTTTCTCATAAGTGTCATATTTGCGGCATTGTCTGTCACAAAAGATTTTACGGTACACTTGTATTTTAATTCACATGAAGAAATCAGTTCACAAACTATTTGAGTTGAATATTCTGAAGTATGTGGATTTCCTGATGTGTCTATAGTTTCGCATAGAAAAGCTTGTCCATCTTCAGTGGTTATCGTAGCACATATCACTGGTTCGTTGTTCACGTTTGACCACCCATCAATTGACATATTTACGGACTGTCATGACAGGGAGGAGAAACATTTTTTCTTTTTCCTCTTCATAGATTTCTTCCAAAAGACTTGTTGCTACCGTTTTTCTCGAGGGTGGTGTATAACCAGGCCTTAATAACTGAATGGCTTTTTTCACCTCTAAATTCTCAATACATCCGAAGCTCGAATTAGTAGCAAAAATAGCCTTTGCTATTTGTTTGTCAATTTTATGTTTTTCAGCAGTTAAAGTCCGCATTACAAAACCACTCATGGTAGGCTGAGTTTCGATTGCTTTGTTTTTTCGGTCTGGCTCAAAAGTTGTTGGACTTGTTGGTACTTTTGGTGGAGTTTTTCTAACATATCCGCCATGAATGAACTACAACTTGAGGCAGATGATGTGCTAGCAAAACTGTCAAGCGACATTCGACTCTCTGGAAAGAGAAAAAACATAATTGAAAATTGAAATTGATTAATTGATGATATATTGATATAGTATTGAATTATTGTTTTTAAAATAAAGTGAAAATGTTCAATAGAGATGTAAAAGCAAATTTATTTTTTCAAGTTGAAAAAAATTAAGTAAGTATAGAAGAGTATAGATAATCTTTAATTAACCTGGGAAAGGTCGCGTTAAAAAAGTTACATTAAAGGCCACGTGCTAGATTTCACCTAACATTTAAAAACAATCCTATATGCCTAAAATCTATATCCTAAAATATCTATAAATGAATACTTAAAAATTATATTATCTTTGTTAAAAATAATATCTATCAAAATTTTTTTTAAATTATCTCAAAAATGTATCTTCTTCTTCTCATTGACTTTCAGACCTTAAGGTCCATAGTCTCCCTATTGGGATTCCTAGCCTCATTTTCCGGCAGAGGTGGCCATCCGCTTGGCCAACCCTACTGCTTTAAATCAGTAGAGAATTTGTCAATTCGGTGATTTAGTTTCTGCTCTGAAGTCTGTCCTTTGCTTCTTCTACTATTCTTTCCGGTCTTTTGCTTTGTTCTTCCAGTCATTTATTCCAATTTCTTTAAGATCCTCTTCTACACCATCCAACCATCTAGTTTTCGGTCGTCCCCTTGCTCTTCGTCCTTGTCTTTTAGTTTCCTGTATTTTCTTGACACACCTTTCATTACCTAGACGTTGTACATGTCCTGCCCACCTTAATCGTTTACTTCTTATTTCATTTGTTATTATTGGGCTATTGAATTTTTGATTAACTTCGTAGTTTCTTAATATTCTCCATACTCCATTTTCTTTAATTGGGCCGTATATTCTCCGTAGTATTTTCCTTTCCCAGATTTCTAATGTGTTTTCCTCTTTTTTTGTTAAATTCCAGGTTTATGCGGTGGAAAGTACGACTAGTCTAAATACTGTCTTGCATATTTTAATATTTGTGTTTGTAGACAATATCTTTGATTTAAATGTGTCTTTTAACGCATAGAAACATTTGTTACCCTGTTGTATTCTGTTATTTATCAAAAATGTATCTACTTATAATATAATACGTATATATTTAAAAAATATTTCAAAATATCTCAAAATATATAATTAAAAATTACACTATGTTACTTAACTTATAAATAATATTTATGTCTCAAAACTTTCACTAAATTATCTCAAAAATAAAATATCAAGTGCTTGGAGAATCAACAAAAAACAAAAAATGTTAGGCAAATTCTAACCACGCGATCATTCCCGGGTTAATAATAAAAATAGTTATTAAATATAAATAAAATTAAATTAATAATTTAATTACCTGTATTCCTCTATTGATAATTACAAACATCGTGGTGTGCTTTAAGACTTTGGACTAACCCTTGAATATCTTTCTTGCACTTTCTTCAAATAGCCCTACACCCCAATTTATTTGGATTTGTTGTCTTAATATAGAACTGCCATATTGGGTCCTCTTTTCTTCCACTCATTTTACTTTATTTATATGTTTTCACTTCTCTTAACTAACCTAACTAGCGAAATGCGTGAAATTGTTGGGCAACGTCAATTTATAGGTTGAGAAGGAAAACAAGCCTCGACAGCAATATTGCAAAAAACACAACAAACGAGTTCGTGCCGCCTCACTCGGCACTGTATAGTGAGTGTATAGGACAGAAGGAAAATAAATCGCGACAAGAATTTTCTAAGAAGCGCGACAAATGCGTTGTCACAAGTTTTGAGTCGTAAATTGTATTATAATTTTTAGACTAAAATAATTAACAATAATTTCAAAGAATCAAAATGTTCAAACTTTATATTCAAATTTAAAAAATCAAAAAAATCAAATTAGTAGTGATTTTTTTTAAAAAATCAATGGTTTTTGATTTTTTTAGTAGAAATCAGATTTTGCCCAACCCTGGAATTTGTATACTTTATCTACTGAATGATTGAGTCAAGGAAATATTGTTTTTTCAATATTAGTTTTCTAAATGTGGCCAATCATTGTCGAAAGCCAAGAAATATTTACCCATATAACGATTCAATAAATTATTTTACAGATACGTTCATGATCTGTTTCTATTTCGGTTCGCTCTTTTTACTCGAGGCAGCAACATTCAGTTACCGTTTGTTTAATTTTTCTAGTTTAAAAAACCGACCTTGATGTTGATATTATTAAAGATTTGATATATTGAAGAACGACTTCGCCTCACGAAACGTGTATTCTGGGCGTTGGATTAAAAAAATCAAATAAAAATCACTTTGTCACGACATTGTAGATACAAAGAAACTCTAATACAGGACTGACCGCAAATTGATGTATAAAAAAATTAACAAAATGAGTCGATTTTCAGAAAAGTAGTTTTCACTCCAATATATGAATGGGCGATAGGGGAATAGGAAAATTCCCTCCTAAAAAATAGCCGACAATTTCGGTCCCACAATTTGTAAGTACCCTAAACTATACAAGTAAATTCGATCTCGTCGTGGTCCCGGATAAACATTTTGAGAGAGGATTAGTAAAATTAAACTTTAACATTGAATACTTTTCTTATTAAATAAAATTGAGAATTTCTATACACTTCGTATAATTTTAAACGCAAAAATACGATGAGACACGTTTAATAAAATGCAAACGACTTTTTTCGTTTTTTGGATAAAATTCAATCATAATAATTTGTAATTCATTTTTCACGGTTTTTAATTTTACTACTGGCATTCGAGTATACACTTTGTAATTTTACATAAGTTTCCATTTGAAATTCTTTAAATGTAACAATAAAAACAAAAACTAACCTAACCTAACATAAGTTTTCGATGAACATTGTACAAAGTCTTCCTTATTGCCGCAATGTTTGACGTAGTGATCGTTGAAGAAAGCTTCTCTGGAAGTTCCCGACGGATGACTTTTGCGGCCTTCCTCGATTAAATCTTCAATAGCCTTTCTGTTGCAAGAAGTGCTTACTATTTGGCGGTTTAATTAAATTGTATTTGCACTTGTCAATGCTTTTTTATATGCATGATAACAAATAGATGGACCACTTCACTCACACTGAGCACAAATGATCTAGACTTTTTATTTATATCTACTGATTTTCACCACTTTTACAAAAAAAATGAAAACTATACTTATAGTTATTTATAATTAAGAAATGTTTTCCTGTTTCACTCAAAATAATATTAAGATTCATCATTGCAGAAAATATTTGACTGAACTGGAAAAAAATACACAAGGTTTGCTCCACTTGTTACTTTTGTATCGCAGTTTGAAGGTCAAAACACTGTTAGTAATTAAGCTTATATGCTCATATCTTAATCTTGATCGTACAATAATCGAGAAAGATGTTTGGAAGGGTTGGTACCAATTTATGACTATTTGCTAGTCAGTCATTTCATTCCACAGAACTACAAAGTGTTCTGTGTTTCATTCCTATTTTCTATGATCGCTCTCGATTACAGGAACAGATTGCTCTAAAAAAACTACCTACCTAAATAACTTGCATTCTTCACTTTATTTTTATTCGCCATTAGGCCATCATCATCTGAGCTTGAACATTTGATTCCAAATCACTAATTCCATCATTCATGTCAAAAGTTTAGTAAGAAATACAAACACAAACAAAATCCAATCCTCAAGGAACACAAAAGACGGTCGAAATATTATCGAATAATACTTGACAGTTCAGTTAAACAATAAAAACAATAAGTGTTTGAGTAGAGTAAACTACGTTCGTCCCATTAACAACTTGTAAATTGTCTTCCTCGAGAAATTCGATCCAAAATTTTGAATTACATAAAAAGTTACAAGGAAGGAATCAATCGATGTGTTTTTTTCATCAAACGATCGCTGTTCCAATGTTTCTTCGTATTATTATAGTCATAAACAATTTTGCATCTATATTTTTTTCAAATTTTCATTTTTATTCTACATGTCTAAATGTAGCACTGAAATTCAACAAAATGATTATAATTATCTATTTTGTATTCTGGCGAAAAAAGTCCATTAGATTTCCAAATAAGTTTTTATTTCATTAAAATATAAAAATACAGTCATTCATTGTAACTCAACTAACTATCAGAAATTTCATTTTATGGAAGCTCCATACGTTTGTCACCTTGAAACGATAAATTTTCATAGTGCTTTATACTGAATTGGGAGAGCAGGTGGCGTGTTTATAAATAGACACATAAGGTCATCATCGTACTTTTCCTTTTTCATAGGAATTTGACCAGGATATAATGGCTCTAAGCTATTTGTAGGAGAAGATCGAGTTTTGCTGCTACAATTCAGCCTGAAATTTTCATCAACATTTTTTTTAACTGAATGACTAAAGACCGACATTTAGAAAAATTCAACCAACACATTTTTTGCCAGCTGCCTGCTTTGCTATTTTAATCCTGTTTTCTATATATCATACTACACAGAATATTTCTTCCAATTGAGTATCTGCTCGTGGGTTACTTCATGAACTTTGTATGACTTGTCACCTCTCCTTCTGGCACATCGAGCTATAGTTGCCCAATCTGAAGGCCAGTTAGCTTTACCTATCCTCTTCAATTCAGTAGAAATGGCAGAGTGTATGGAATCGCACTCCATTTCACTATGACCAACGACACAAAATTTAAGATCGATGCTTTGCAGGTGCGGAATTTCCTGCACTGCAGTCAGACACATAGCAATCATGAATTTATTTAGGTTTTGTCCTCCACACCTATCGCTGAAACATGTTATTCTCTCTACAGAAGGAGGTAGTGATTTGAAAAAAGTATGAAGAGAACTTGCTATTTCGCAGCTTCCACGTTTTCCTTCAACTTCGGACCCCATAAAGCAGTCGCCTTCTTTGGAAACGACATTATAAACCGTGAAATTGAAAGTCTTCAAACGCTGTTTATAAAATAAAGCATTGTTTGTTGGATCGTTAGGTACCATCAATACTTGCTGTAAGTCGAAGATGATACATACGATATGTCCATCAGAGTTTTCTGCCAATCTTCAGTCTGATATTTTTTCCTCACGAGATCTATCCTTTGCGACTATGTGAGCCTGGTAATTAGCTTCCATGCTGTTCTGATCATTTCCAGAAGTGTTATGAGCCATGCAGATACGACACTGATCTTTTCTTGGATGGTGGAAGCCATGGTTGTATTTTTGACAGAACACATTCCTGTAAATGGAAGGACTAGCCTTTTGCGCATTTTTTTCTGTGCAATCTATTTCATACAGTGAACACATTAATGTTATGTTCAAATCAGATGCAAAGTACTTTCTTTGTGTTTTATTACGGCAATAGTGCTGAAAACTTTTGAATGTGATCTCTCACATCTTGCAAAATTTCAGAATGTGTTACTTTTTTAATATGTTTGCCCCTTTTATCCATCGTATTAACATTTTCCTCTAGCCTTTTTAGCATAGTAATATCAACTACTCCTTTGCGAATTCCTAACTTTACATTCTTGAATTTTTTCTTTATTTTTGGGAAAATAGAAAGTAATGGTATGTCGTTTAGAATTTTGCTTGGTAGCCCATTTTCTATGTTTTTTTCTCTGTATTGCTATGAATAAAATATATTTTTCTTTCATGGCTGTCAAGTAGGTAATATCTTCGGAAAATCTTCATCCTCTCATCGTGAAATATTTTTTCACTACATTTACGACGACAGCTAGTAGAATATGGTTCCTTAATTGCAACCCCAGTAACAAAATTTGCTCTTGAGTAAACATAACTTTCTACATTCCCTTCAGTCCTATAGTATTATCTACAGAACCCTCACCATTACTGGAAGCGTCTTCAGAAGATGGGACATATTCATAATGGACAGGTGAAAAAGGTTCCTCATCAGACTCAAAATCGGCCGACGGTTGACGTTTGCTTCTAGAGCACGGATTATTCTCTTTATTCATTACATATTGTGAGGTGGAACCATTTTGATCTGTAAAGAATAACGAAAGTTTTATGTGAATTGAAATGAAATTCTTCAACATTTCTTCGATTTTTGAATTGTAACAAAAATATATACCCGATATATTTTTAAGTTCAGTTGCGAGCCCAATGGATGTTTCAATATGTATCGCCGTGACTTTCAGATTACCCGGTATATTTCCCAGTTACAAGCTCGACTGATTTCGCCTTTTTGTGTGCCTTGTGTTACTTAGTTCATAACTTAAAGAGACAAAAATTGATCAAATAGCCACCTACATCTTGATGATTATTCCTAGTGAAATGAATTTCATTGATTTCAAATTTTAACTCATTACATAACCTCAAACGGAAATCACATATTATTTTTCTCCATTCAAAAACATTATGTGTCTTATCTGCAGATTATTTCAATTCTCTACGTGCCATGTCTGCTATTATCTTTCCTCTTGATGCCATTTTTACTTATAATCAACTGAAATAACACAAATACTCGTATAATGATACCAATACGGCCACAAGTCACCACGAACCTATTCTGCTTAGCGATGCACAATTAGATTTATCTCATATGAAGTGAGATGACGCCGATTTGTGAGATATCTCAAGATGACCAGTTGATGTATTGATATCTCAGACTTATCTGGTTTTGTCATGTAGTTTTAAGTATTTTTGATACATGATAAGACATATCTAGATATAGCATTGAAAAGATCATGTAAAATTGAGTATCAACTCATAGATAACTTTAAATGGCTAATTTTGAAGTTATCTAGTTGTAGTATTGAGGGGACGGTATGACAAATGACAAGCCAATTAGTTTTTGCTTCAGACTTACATTTACAATCCCAACGTGAGATGGATCAGAAACGAAATCGTTTCCAAACAATACATTTTCAGTATTCACTGCGAGAATCCTGACGATAATTTTGTTGGAACAAACCTAGAAATAATAAATATTACAACCCATTTCAGATTTTATCCGTGTTTAAAAGATCGTAGGTAATTCCTAATTACTTCTTTCGATGAAAAGAGATTAAACACTCAAATATCCCAAAACTGCGATAAACATGGTTGGGAGGGAATTTACCTACCGATAAAATGGTAGAAGTGTGTCTTTGATGGACCCCTTAAGGAAATTCCATTATATTTTTTTTGCTTTTGTAGTTATTAATCTTCTTTTTATGTAAATCTCTACTTAATACAAAGATGATCATAGTGTATGGTGAATTTGTTAACAATTAATTGTCTGTTTAATAGCTCCTGAGTTTTTTTATGAAGCCAAGGGGTCCATCATTGGCGCCTATGTCGGCCCCCAAAAAAAATAAAAAAATAAATAAAATTATTTTAAAAGGTTTATTAAACAAAATTATCGTTGTACCAAGAACAAAGTAACATTGAATAAACGAAAAACATTTTTTTTGCTTTGACAAAACAGAAAAAACCAAAATTAAATGCATAATTCACAAATGAATTATTTGCATCGATGGCTCACATCAGCGCACTCATTGTGGCACCAAGATTGACAGTTCTGACCACTTTTCTCTCGCTCGTGATTGAGAGTATAGCACATTGCAGTAAATGCAGCTAGCGTCAGAGTCGTCTTCTTCTTGCCCTAAATATTCTTCTAAGATGGATTCATAATTATAATTGTCGTCATTTGAAATTACAAGTTGGCGTTTAACTGCCCTGCTTTGTTGTTTCCTTAGTTTCATTTCCTTTTCAATCACTTTTACTTTAAGTTCATGCATTTCTGGTGTTGAATTCAAATGACCAGTTTTTCCACGTTTTCTGGCTTCTCTTCCATGAGTACCAATAGCTACTGCTTTGGGAGGAGGTAAAATTACTCTCACAGAGATGTCAAGAACTGACGATGAAGACAAGTTATGACCAGATGTACTTGGTTGATCTTGAACCTCTAATTCCATTTGGTTTTCGTTTATGACAGCTGGATTCTCGGAAATCTGCTTATTAGTCGCTAAATCTGTTGCAAACTGCCAGTCCTAAATAATATGGGGATTGAAAGGATAGATGCCAGTCTTTTTAAACGAGTTAACTGCATTTGATGGTACTGCACTTTTCAAATAGGCTTGATTGAAAAGACTTGCTCTTTTAAGCCATAATTGGATTTCTTGATCCAAATACGTATGAAGAGGTCGAAAAAATCCAACGTCCAATGGTTGAACGTGCAGGAAAGCAAAATACAATTACACTATTTTCTTTCGCAAACTGTAGAGACTCAAGACTTTTATGGCTACTGTGGCCATCTAGTAGTAAAAGCACCTTATTCTCATTAGAAGCTTTAGCGTACTTTACGAAATGCTTTAACCGTTTACAAAAAATTTCGCTGGTCATCCAACATTTTCTTGTGCAAAAGCTATGCTACCAGCGGGAGCACCATGCATAAGCTCACCGTTCATTCTATGAAGAGGGCAAATAAGAACAGGAGGAACGTAATTGCCTATGGCATTCATTGCGCACACTACAGTTACGTGTTGCCCACGCTCGGCACTACTAAGCGCACCAACTTGCTTGCGACCTTCCGCTGCGTCAATTTTCTGGCACTTCTTCTGGACCGTAGTCAAACCTGACTCGTCCATATTGTATACATTTTCGGCGAGAAACTTGTGTTTCTCCATAATATTAGCTAGTGCATTAAGATAGGCTCCGATATTAGGCTTGTTAAAATCCTGGGCTCTAGCTAATGATGTACTTTCTGGGCTCCTCAAAGATATTCGTGAATTGCGCTTCAGAAATCCGCTGACCCATTTCCAACCTGCCATTTTTATTTCGCGATTAAAACCATGTTTTATTTCATTTTTTTCGGTTACTTCAAATACCATTCGTCGCAAATCTTTGGACATTAGTCCAAAAAAACGTGTTTCCATATCAATGATATGACTCGCAATCTCCTGTTCGATGACTTTAGAGAAAATGGCTCTTCGACCTCCCAAATCACCCTTACAACTATCCTCTTAAACTAGACGTCTTCGCAAGGTTGTTTTAGGAACCCTAAACGTCCTTGCTGCCAACTTATAGCCCATATTGTGGTTTTGAATATTGAGCATAGCTTGTCGCATGTCATCCTCGTCCCATTGCTGCCTTTTCTTAAATGCCATATCTGCAAAACCAAGAAAACCATAATTACATAGTGTAACTAATGCATTGCCAATGATGGACCCCTGGTCCATCCTAAGACACAGTTTAAGGGTCCGTCATAGGCAATAAGACATAATTCACTAAAAAATGCAAAGGTCTTTTATTCTTTGCCATAACATCAATTTGTGCCCGACAGTCAACATGAAACAATTTCTGTAAGTTGCAGTAACAAAAGCAGATTCTAACTGAGCATAAAAAAATACTTAACATCATGCCAAGCCACATTGTTATATCAATACTTACCAGTTTTAACTTAATTTTTTGTTTTCACCTCAACGAATTATATTCGCATGAACGCTTGTAAACAACTGGTTTTAAACGTCAATCGTCCTAACCAAGATGTCGGTAGTCCGTGATGCGCGGTAAATTTGAAAATACAACTTGTGGTCCATCATGGACACATTTCCCCTATAGAAAGTTGTATACCACCGACTGGGACCGAATTTACCAACACCCGCGCAAAGTATCCAACATTGTTTTTTTTATCATAAATCCCTTTTCATTAATCGGTAGTTTTATTACTAATAGCAGTCATAACAAAACTAAAACGTTTAATTAGTTTTGAATTTCATGAAAAACTAAGAACCAAATCCCGAGATTGAAAAAAGCTCTCTAGAGACTTTTCTCTTGTTTTTGTTAACTCGGAAGTATCTTCACGTTGATACGTGACCACAATAAAATTAATCGAACAAGGTAATTCCTATTCAAGAGATGATTGCAAACAAATGAGTAGGCTCCGATACATTGATAATGTATTAATTAAAAACTGATTTGCATAATTCATGATTTCATAGAATTTTCATACGCTACGGCTAGTTATTTGCAAGTTGTCGCTAATTTAGATATTCACCATCCTGCTTGTTTCAATATTATCTGGGGAGGGGTAGGGGTGAGCAAAGGAGTAATTGAAAGAAAAATAGAGAATAGCCAGCATTCGTTTTTGACAACGTGTAGAACTAAATTGAGTTTATTATTCAGTTGATGCTAGCCAAAATTTTATATTAAAATATTAATCTAAAGACTATACTACACAATAAGATTTCTCAATATCTCTGACAAATAAATAATAGCAATGCTTCTAAAATTTGCCACATTAAATACATAATCAGCTACTAAAAGTCTACTCTTTCTGGTACTAATTTAATTATATATCTCATGTCATAGAAATCCTCAAAAACTTCATCCAAATATCCAAAATTATGATTGGAATTTTACGACCTAAAATATCTTTGGTATAAACTTATCACGTCATAACTACTTGGTATAGAATAAACTAGAGAGATACTCTTATAGACTCACCAAAAGGGTCTACTTTCCTTCGGGCGGAAACCTACTCTTTGTTCTTTTTATTACTGTAATTATATTTATTTCTCAATTTCTTCATTTTTATTTCTAAGAATTTTTTCAATTCTTACTCTAGAATAAATTTTACCGATGATCTGAAGGAGGCAATGGTAATTGATGTCTTCCTCATCTATTGAGAAATGATCATCACCAACATTATTGTTTGTAAGCATTCCGCAGTCATTGTTATAAATGAAACTAACTTCCACAAAATAGGGGTTGAAACAGTAAATTTAATTCAGCAGTGAGTTTGAATACGCATTTATATAATATTTTTCAGTTTTGGCAAGTTTTTTCCGAATTCTCGCCAAGGATTTCCAAATATACTTTTTGGTTTTTTTGCAGTTATTGGTGTTTCAGGATATAAGTCTCTCCCTCAACGTCTTAAAACTCTTCTATAGGTTTTCAAATTACCTATATAATGATTACAAATCCAACTTTATTACGTGAATGTTTCTTGGCACCAAATGCGACGCAGGCACTGGGAAATCGATGGAATAACTTTCTTTTTTAAATAAGTTCTGAAGATATATGATTCATTAGAATCAGATTTAACAAACTGTTGACTACAAATCAGAGCTAAGCAGTAATCATTACAAAATGTAATTCATTACTAATTTAATTCCTTTTCCAAAAAAGGAAATGTAATTGCATTCCATTTGTTAAAAAGGTAGTGTTGTGTGTAATTTGATCGATTTTTGAGAAAGTAATTCAAAACTCCTTTGCAAAAGAAACTATCCAATACTTAAATACTAGCTTGCCTACTGCGACTGTTCTCCATTGCCACCTTTATAAAGAGTCCTAGGAAGAATGCTTTAAAAGATAGAAACATTGAACAATTAGTATTTCTCGAAGGAAATATATTTCTGGATCGAAATTAAATCAATTTTAATAAATTTACGCAGTTGTTACTAGGGTTGCCACCTTTAAAAATAGCTTGACCCGGCGATTACTACCCGAAAATGCTGACGACAAAAAACACCTATTGAACAAACTGCTATGCAAAGTCTATTTATTTCCATCAAAATAATACAAACTAAAACAGAATACTACAAGTATTAGGTTCATTAGAACATAATATAAGAATAAATCTTTGTTTTCATAAAAACAGCATGACATTCTAAAGTTTATTAAAATTAACATTGTACATTAATGTTTTAAATGAAACTTACTGTTTCTAGTTAACACCACAGTTTATTGAAAAATGTTAAAAATTCTAAAAAATTGACAATTGTTCCGATATTACCTAAATATCATCGTCAGAATGACAGAAGTTACATTTCATTTGATGCCTACCTGATGTTTAATTATTTTTGGCTAGTCCAAGAAGTGGCGTATCTTGTGATTGACTTAATATATATTAATAGAAAAAAGAAGATGTGATATTACAAATATTAAAGCTTAGATATTATTAGCCCTATGGGGATATCCTGGATATCATTTTTCCCAATTAAAATCAGTATAACTGTGCAATGATATAGAAAACCAGGAAAACTATATCTGCTGATCTTTACAATTATCACTTAAGAAGATAGTTTAAAAATGGAGAACTCCCCAGATTTATCTGTTCATTGACGACTTCATATTGTGGGTTTCTTAAGTGTCTTCTAATTTCCAATTCTTCAAGGAAATCCAGTTCTTGTTTCTTATCACAAATATGTAGTACTTCTAGTTCTGTGTTAGGTGTCAATGAATGATTAGTGTCAAGTAGATGACTGGCGTAGTGGGATTTATCTGGTTGTTTTAATCTGTATGCTCGTAAGTGTTCACTGTCTCGGATTTCAAAATTTCTAAGGGTCTGACCCAAATAAACAGCATTACATTATGGACATTTAAGTTTATATATACCACATTTCTTTAATGGTGATATTTTTGTTTATACATTTAACAATTTTGTACCTATGCTACTTTCTGTTTTAAAAGAAATCGTTGTATTTGTTGCTAGAGATATTATGTTTGAAATATTATAAGAAATATTTCCTGCATATGTAATGGTTTTATACGTTTTTATTTCTTTAGTTTGTTTAGGAAATATTAGTTGTAATGCCACTTTTTCCTCTTTTTTACTAATTAGTTTATTTATCATATGTAATGGGTAACCGTTGGATGTTGCTATTTGTTAAATTGTGTTAATCTCCCTATCAAAATTACATTTGTTCATAGGAACTGAAAATGCTCTATGTATCATTGAATTATATGCCGCTAGTTTATGGGACATGGGATGATTGGAACTATATGGAATTGTCACATCAGTGTGTGTTGGTTTTCGGTGAATCGAATAATCAAGTACATTATTAACTCTTTGAATTTTTAAATCAAGAAAATTGATTGAACTATTTTCTTCAACTTCTAATGTAAATTTAATTTTTGGGTGTAAATTATTAATGTGGTTGAAAAATGTATCTAATTGTTATTCACTACCCATAAAACAAGCTAATATGTCATCTACATATCAATACCAAAATAAAACATTTTTTGAAATATTACTTTCAAAGATTTTTCTTTCTAAACTGTCCATAAAAATGTTTGCCAAAATTGGCGATATAAATAATTTTCTTTATGAGAAAGTTACTTACATTTCATTTGATGCCTACCTTATGTTTAATTATTTTTGGCTAGTCCAAGAAGTGACCTATCTTGTGATTGACTTAATATATGTTAATAGAAAAAAGAAGATATGATATTACAAATATTAAAGCTTAGATATTATTAGCCCTATGAGGATATCCTGGATATAATTTTTCCCAATTAAGATCAGTATAACTGTGCAATGATATAGAAAACCAGGAAAACTATATCTGCTGATCTTTACAATTATCACCTAAGAAGACAGTTTAAAAGTGGAGAACTCCCTAGATTTATCTGTTCATTGCCGACGTCATATTGTGGGTTTCTTATGTGTCTTCTAGTTTCCAATTCTTCAAGGAAATTCAGTTATTGTTTCTCATCACAAATATGTAGTACTTCTAGTTCTGTGATAGGTGTAAATGAATGATTGGTGTCAAGTAGATGTCTGGCGTAGTGGGATTTATCGGGTTGTTTTAATCTGTATGCTCGTAAGTGTTCACTCTATCGGATTTCAAAATTTCTAAGGGTGTGACCCAAATAGACAGCATTACATTCTGGACATTTAAGTTTATATATACCAGATATCTTTAATGGTGATATTTTTGTTTTTACATTTAACAATTTTGTATTTGTTACTTTCTGTTTTAAAAGAAATCGTTGTATTTGTTGCTAAAGATATTATCTTTGAAATATTTCCTGCATATGTAATGGTTTTATAGGTTTTCATTTCTTTAGTTTGTTTAGGAAATATTAGTTGTAATGCCACTTTTTCCTCTTTTTTACTTATTTATCATATGTAATGGGTAACCGTTGGATGTTGCTATTTGTTTAATTGTGTTAATCTCTCTATCAAAATTACATTTGTTCATAGGAACTGAAAATGTTCTATGTATCATTGAATTATATGCCGCTAGTTTATGGGACATGGGATGATTGCAACTGTATGGAATAGTCACATCAGTGTGTGTTGGTTTTCAGTCAATCGAATAATCAAGTACATTATTAACACTTTGAATTTTTAAATCAAGAAAATTGATTGAACTATTTTCTTCAACTTCTAATGTAAATTTTATTTTTTGGGTGTAAATTATTAATGTGTTTGAAAAATATATCTAATTGTCGTTCACTGCCCATAAAACAAGCTAATATGTCATCTACATATCTATACCAAAATAAAACATTTTTTGAAATATTACTTCCAAAGATTTTTCTTTCTAAACTGTCCATAAGAATGTTTGCCAAAATTGGCGATATAGGGCTTCCCATTGGTAAACCTTCATTTTGAATATATATCTCATTGTCAAAAGTGAAATAATTCTGATTAATACATACATCAAATAAATTAAGTATATCTGATATTATTTTTGGATTAATATTTTTATCTTCTACTAACTTTCTTACAAGTATTAGACATTCTTTAGGAGGAATTTTAGTGAACATATTGGTAACATCAAATGAAATAAGCTTAGAGCTATCTTGCAAGTTGAATGCTTTTAATTTCCATTGAATTTCTAATTGAATATTTAGATGTATATCCGTAACTATTAAGTATATTGCTAAGTTTCTTTGCCAATATATTATTAGGAGTATTAACATAAGAAACTACAGGTCTAATTGGTTTCGTTATTTTATGTAATATAACGGTTCCATATAATTGTGGACAATGAGGATTCTTATTTATGATGGACCTCTTTTCGTAATCACTGAAAAATAATTTGAATTATTAACAATATCTCTAACATTATTAGAAAACTTTTTTGTTGGGTCTGCTCTAAGAACTTTTACATCGCTAGATTCTATAAAGTTATATATTTTTTAATTATAATCATTAGTTGTTGTCAATATGACAGTAGCGTTCTTCTTGTCAGATTTTGTAACTAATGTCATTTTTTGTTTGACATTTCACTTTTGAAGGTTCAACATTTTTGATTAAATTGGCAATTTTTAGTTTCTCATAAAGAAAATTATTTATATCGCCAATTTTGGCAAACATTTTTATGGACAGTTTAGAAAGAAAAATCTTTGAAAGTAATATTTCAAAAAATGTTTTATTTTGGTATTGATATGTAGATGACATATTAGCTTGTTTTATGGGTAGTGAATAACAATTAGATACATTTTTCAACCACATTAATAATTTACACCCAAAAATTAAATTTACATTAGAAGTTGAAGAAAATAGTTCAATCAATTTTCTTGATTTAAAAATTCAAAGAGTTAATAATGTACTTGATTATTCGATTCACCGAAAACCAACACACACTGATGTGACAATTCCATATAGTTCCAATCATCCCATGTCCCATAAACTAGCGGCATATAATTCAATGATACATAGAGCATTTTCAGTTCCTATGAACAAATGTAATTTTTATAGGGAGATTAACACAATTTAACAAATAGCAACATCCAACGGTTACCCATTACATATGATAAATAAACTAATTAGTAAAAAAGAGGAAAAAGTGGCATTACAACTAATATTTCCTAAACAAACTAAAGAAATAAAAACGTATAAATCCATTACATATGCAGGAAATATTTCTTATAATATTTCAAAGATAATATCTCTAGCAACAAATACAACGATTTCTTTTAAAACAGAAAGTAGCATAGGTACAAAATTGTTAAATGTATAAACAAAAATATCACCATTAAAGAAATGTGGTATATATAAACTTAAATGTCCATAATGTAATGCTGTTTATTTGGGTCAGACCCTTAGAAATTTTGAAATCCGAGACAGTGAACACTTACGAGCATACAGATTAAAACAACCAGATAAATCCCACTACGCCAGTCATCTACTTGACACCAATCATTCATTGACACCTAACACAGAACTAGAAGTACTACATATTTGTGATAAGAAACAAGAACTGGATTTCCTTGAAGAATTGGAAATTAGAAGACACTTAAGAAACCCACAATATGAAGTCGTCAATGAACAGATAAATCTAGGGAGTTCTCCATTTTTAAACTATCTTCTTAAGTGATAATTGTAAAGATCAGCAGATATAGTTTTCCTGGTTTTCTATATCATTGCACAGTTATACTGATTTTAATTGGGAAAAATGATATCCAGGATATCCCCATAGGGCTAATAATATCTAAGCTTTAATATTTGTAATATCATATCTTCTTTTTTCTATTAACATATATTAAGTCAATCACAAGATAGGCCACTTCTTGGACTAGCCAAAAATAATTAAACATCAGGTAGGCATCAAATGAAATGTAACTTCTGTCATTCTGACGATGATATTTAGGTAATATCGAAACGATTGTCAATTTTTTAGAATTTTTAACATTTTTCAATAAACTGTGGTGTTAACTAGAAACAGTAAGTTTCGTTTAAAACACTAATATAAGTAGATTCCTCAAAGTAAGGGTTGAGACAGTTAATTTGTACATTAATGGCTGTTTAAACTGTTTTTAGATGTTTGTAACTTCAAACTATATTTTATATTACTTTGACATGTTTTTGTTAACTCATTTTGTTGACTTTTTACTAAATACTTTGCAAATTCGTGACATGTCATACTGAAATTTACTTTGGTACATAATCCTACCTACCTTTAACAAAGCTACCCTCATCCAATTACATTCGTCAGTCCATAGAAGAAAAATATCCTTTCCGGATAAGCGTTGTTTACAGGAATGGACAAATTCTACTTAAAATTTTGAACAATTGTGGCATATCTGCATTTTGAAATATCTTACCAGCATACTTTGTCTACGCCCATTTCAAAAGTCACTGAATTTTTTTGAATCTTTTTAAGAACTTTTTAATGTGAATTAACTCGCTATATAACTCATATTCATCTGGATCTAGCTCCATAACATTTTTGGTCTTCACAACTTGCGTTTTATTCGAATATTTTATTAAATTTAAGCATCGAACATATTTGAAGGGTGAGTTTTCAAAATCTTGACAAATGTTTTTTTAAATGGCGTAAGATATTTCAAAGGCGATAATATTTTGCTACCAAAAAATTGATCTTTTAATCGTTGTTCTAATTTCTCCCTTTAATCTAACATTATATTATATAACTCTAAATAATTACTCTCAAAGTTAAGTGTGTGATTGTTAAATATATGCATATAATGATCACATCAAACATATCACTCAGAAAATAAAATATCAGGTCTTAAATCATTTGCTAATTAGTTTTCCTCATTGTTAAAAAAATCCGTGACCGGGCTGTATATAGCGAAAGCCATCGTGTGGTAACGTGTTTTTTGCAGTTTTTGTTTTCGTTTATCAATGAATACTTATAATTTACTTTCAACATCAAAATATCTATCTACAGTTTGTGTATAGAATCTCAATAAAGGGAAAGAAGTTTTTGCCAATGTTTGAAGATTTTGCATTGCTTTGTTTCTACATGACGTGTCAGAACTTTCTGAAATGTTTTCATGATTTTTCGTCTATTTTGAATTTGACCAGGAATTAAATCATTTCTACTCAACGGAAAAAACCTCACTAGGTAAGAGCGACACCTTGAGTAACTTTAAATTGTCAGCAATTTTGATTTTATTTGATGATGTTTCTTAGAGATAAAAATGCGAGGGATTTATAAGTTTTTTAGTTTTTTTGGAATTTTTTAATTTTAAATTTTTACCTTAGTATAAGATTTTTAAGGTTTTGAAGTTGTAAAGGTTTTTGAAGTTTTAAAGTTTTTATTGATTATTTAATATTCATAATCACCAGATGCATGTATATCTTTGTAGCCTTGATAAAGGATTTAAATTTATCCGAAACGTCGGAATAGTAGAAAATTTCTTATTATCCTACAGAACCGATTAATAACTAATACAAAAGGATACGATCACAAAAGCTACACAGCTATAATAATATATTTAAATAGAAATAAACATTATAATCTTTATACCACTAATGCCTCTCTCTTTCTGAAAATCTAATCTTTCTTTTGTGAAGTATCATATCTTGTGTAATTTTCTGACATTCTACAGAAATAATACTCTCCGGATGATCAATATTTTAGAACGGTCTTCACTGGTAAAACCTGTTTCAAGTAACCCCTTAAGTAAAAATCAAAGAAGTTTAACTAAGGAGATCTTGAAAAGGCAAAAAAATATCTGAATATCCTCAATCACTTTCCCACCAGACATATTTTCAAGATATTCCTTAAAGTATAGTTACCGTCTTGCTGGAACCAAATTTGTAGACGTTCGTATATAGGTTCTATTTAAAAAAATGCTACTTTCGGAAAATTTATACCAATTGAAAAAATAGGATTTTTCTGACTCTCCTTGGATGGAACAGTAATATTAAAATCGTCTACTGTAATTGCTTTTTGGTTTAAAAATATTTGTACTGTGTCTTTACTGTATTTTTGTATTTTCGCGTAATGCATTTTTGGGTTTCCTTCAGAATCATTATCGTTTTAATTTTAGCCAAATATCATACAATAATTTATTATAGAGACCTAATAATTCAGAACTGACAAGAATACTTACTTGATATTAGCCAGCGTCAATATTGTCTTAAGTAATTAAAATAGATAAAATAAACTAACTGCCGGTGCAGGCGAAAAACGATTTAAATTAACCATAAACCTATTTCATCAAGTTTATATACTTGAATAGTGAAATCAATCTAAAATTATGTTTCGACACGATCGTTAAATGAAATTGTCCGAATCGATTTGGCTAATGGATGGCTTATCTTAAAACAGCTTCAAATTATAATTAATGCGCAGTTTTAAACAGACAAGATGATGATCTAGCCAACGAATTTAATAATGTAAGTGAAAAAAAGATTACCTATAATAGATTAGCGGAAATAATTGGTTACCGCATAACTGTTAATTTGAAAAATATCGATTCGAAGAATATAGAGTTATTATGTCGAAAATTTAGTGAGAGACAAATTATAAGTTTTTGGAATTAAGGATAAGATAGAAAAATATGCGGAACTATTTCAATAACCTCAAAAAATTAGCTCGGATGATAATTCTAAAAACAGCAACAGGCGTATGTGGCGTTACCAGAGCAGGAGACGGCAAAAAATGTGAATGGATCGTGGAAAAAAATGAACAAGCGCAAAGGAAAGTAGTTGAAGATTACACAACTATTTAGTACTACTACACCGTCTCTGAAGACAATAACTTGGTTATCGAAACGCGCGTCAGTGTTGATGTAGTGCTAGTAAATAGTGTGTTCAGTATGATTATCATAAACGGTTTCATATATTACAATTTTAAAAAGATGGAGGCGAGGAGAAGTAATGAGAAGGTCTTTTTTTAGGTTCTAAATAGGGTGCGTTCAATTATTACGAAACGCAAAGCAAATAAGCTCATTTGTCCTTCTAGCAGCAAGTCGTACTCTACTTTCACGATGGTCTTGGGCAGTATTGCCATGGAAGTAACGACTATGCATTTACACACTGTTGTGGGGTGTGAAATGGATATTACAGGTTGCATATATTCCATTCTTGAGGTCAGATGGTACCGCTTAAATCCTTCTAAAGGAGGCGACATATCAACGATCCTTTATCTAGCTGACTAGGTACCACGAACTTGTTTAAGGTTTGAAGGTTGAAGGATTAGGCACGGTGGTGGCAGGAAAGTATCCGGAACCACATATTTCAATGCCCTTCTCGAGTGGGAACAGTAGGATTCGTCCCCATATTTAATCACTTGCAAGAAATATTGTAATTCACATACGTGTATACTACGCTACATTAGGATCTGCTGGATCCTGCAGGTCCTGCAAGCTACCTAAAAGTTCCATCGAAACAACATTTATATGTTTTATAAACTTTTCTTTGTTTTTTAGTTTTTCTTTAGCCATTTTCCAAATTTCGTTGGCATTCTTTTTGCACAGTTCCGCTGGCAAGTCAGCATGAGAGCCTTTATAGGCCAAGAACAGCTTTTTTATCGGCCTGAGATGGAAAAACCCCACTTCCCACATCTTGCTCCATCCCTTCACAGGCCACAGGTCAAGAATAGCTGATGATGCAAAACTCTCTCTTTTGAGGATATTCTAATATGAACTCATTTCAACAAAACTGAATACTGACATCGAAAACAAAACAAAAAATGACGTACAATACAATCGCAGGATTCCCCGTAAAATATATCAACTTGGAAGATTCCATTTCCCTAGTTTTTTATTTAAATAAAAAAAAGCTCCGTAACGCGTTGTTCGAACCCCCTCCCCCATAATTGCGTTACGTAGTACTTGAACGCCCCCATACTCTAAGAGAAAGGAAGGCACATCATACAAATAAAAATAAAATGAAGATGGACTCCAAAGCAATAAAATGGAATTATAGAACGATGAAAGGATTACTTTTACGGATTACATAACGTAAAGAACATAAACCACATGTTAGGAAGAAAATAAAGATATAGAAAATCAACAAAGTAAGGATGAAGTATGATACAAATGAAAAAAAGAAGCAGGAGAAAGTTTATAGAGAGTCTCATTTCAACACATGAAATTTTACAAAATGTTGTAGAAAGAAAGGGGGATACTGACACTGTTATAAAGAATATGGGAGAAGAGAAAATTCGTGAATATTGTTGAATATTGAAACTTTTTTGTGATCTCAAAATAAATGGAGTTAATATATAATGAGATACCCAGTAAATACAGAATAATTTTAACGAAAAAATTTTAAATAGAGAACAATACTAAAAAAATTGTATTTTCTTAAATCAATGGAATAAATTCCTACGTTTTAAATTTTGATATTCTACTTAATTACCAACTTGACCTGAATAGCTCCCCATTGTTACATCTCAATGAATTTCCAAAATTAGCTAATTAATTTGGAAAGGAAGTTGATAGCAACCAAGATTTTATACTTTTAGATTTTGGGCCAAACAATTGTCATTGTAAAATAAATTTGTGCAAATTTCTTTTCAGTTTTACATCGTTAAATTTAAAATTTGAACAATCTGTATTTTATGCATCAATATGTAGACATGTAATGACGGTCACACAAGTAACATATTGAAAATGGCCAAAAATAAACCTAAAATTACGTTAAGTGTTAAATGAAAAGGATGAAACTGGAATAAAGTCGGAGGAGAACTAATAGAACAAGATAGTTGCTTCCAACACATGTGCATGTACAATTTTATATCATTAAATTTAAAATTTGAACAATCTGTATTTTATTCATCAATTTGTAGACATGTAATGACTATCACACATGTAAGGCTTCGGTCAGAGTGTATCCGTATTTCACCGATTTTACACTGACGTATACGGACAAGGCAATCGGCCGATTAACACTGATAAGCTTGAGGTCATACTGCACATTGTTTTGAAAATATTTTTGTCAGTTTTGGAAATAAAATTATTAAAAATGGACGAAGATGAACTACTGTTGATCTAAACCTCAATATTATTAAACATTAAGTAACTTCTAGACAGTATTTAGTAATGTGATAGATCTATAATCAGAGCATACTTTTGGGCCTGCTTTTTTGAATATAGGCCATATGGATCCACTATTGCATCGGTAATTTTTCGTTTTCCCAGACTAGTTTTATCAATCGGTGTAGTCTATTCAGCAGTTTATTACCCCTGAGTTTTACCATTTCATCTGGTCCTACTGCTTTATTGAGTTTCCATTTTTGAATGACATCTTCTATTCGTTAAGCGTTGGGGTGTCTAAATACGAATAATATAGTTTCACTATGAAAAATGCTATGTAATGTAATCCTTTCAAATTTGTAATGAATATTTCTGTACGATCATGCTATTTTCAATTGTTTACCGTACCTAGTTTTCAAACAGTATGTTATATTTACTGTTTGTCAAGTAAAAACCCGTCTGTAAGTAATTGCTAACTACTTACTAATTTGGTTTTTGAAAGGACTAAATGATAAGTAAATAATTTTAACATTATCGAAATATTTTCTTAACAGTTTTGTGTTATAGCATGGTCGTACAAAAAAATAGTATAAGCATCTCGAACAGTAACGAGTTTACGAATCCATACATTGTCGTCGATCGGAACTCTCCTTACGCGTTGTCCTACGGAAGCGGCACAACTCGGTCGTCATGGTGATATCAAAACAATAATAATTAAAGTAAGTAGATTTCAACCAAGAAGTACATAATGACTCATCGAAATCTGACCGAACGCTTGCCGTCAGCTGATGATCAGTGTCGTAGGGAAATTTCATTAGATAAGGGGTAGCATGAATAAAACTTGAAAACAACAATTATTCTGACCATTTAATTCATATTTCTCAATAAATTCATATTGACAGAATTGACCAAATCACTTTTTATTATTATGAATGTCGAGTATAACTATGCCACCATTCACGTTTTAACATGACTTTAGTTGAAGAAAATTTTAAATTTGATTATGAAACTGACTCTTACTAATAATACACGAAACTGATTCTTTGAATTTACTAAATTAGCTCATAGCATTATAAGTATATTAAAGCTGCGAGCATTTGCACATGGTGAATGATTGGCTTTATCATGAAATACACACATATTTTATATTTTGGTTTTTATCTTAACTTTTTTACTAATTTACAAATTAGTTCTATGTCATAATTTATTTCGATTTATCTTAATTCCTCTCTTGAAATTTTGTACCGAACCCTTGTGAAATATTCAATAATAAAATTGGTCACCTGTATACACTGTGGAGGCTGTATCGTGCTTTTTTCGAGTTCGAGGAGAAGAATTTACTAAGTTGAGTGTTTATTGTCTCGGTGAGGTGGTTAAAATGTTGAAATTGAGTGGATGGCTGGTATCATCATCAAGTAAATCCAAAAATCTCGTCGATACGTCGGTCCATTTGGCTAGTGAATAAATTCCCTATGCTACACGAAAAAGGTGAAAAACCTGCAGCACCGACGGGGGGGATGGGGCTCGCGGATCAAGTTGAATCGCTTTCACTCCTGATGGGAGTGAAAGCAAAGTGAGCACGCTTGCCTATGTTTGTGATAGAACAGTTGTATCGACAAATGGAAGGAATTAAATGGCGAAGTGATTCGGCTATGATAATCCTTGAGGTGGGAATGGCATTCATGAGGGTGACTGTGAGGACTTCTAAGATGACTTTTGTGTCGGTTGAGAGTTCGAAGGGAACTGACGGCTTTTCGAGTGAGACTGGGGCGGTCTCTTGAGGGGTTTTAGGTATCATTAGCCTGTGGGAATAGCAAGTGTGGAAAGCGGGGTGAGGACCACCGCAATTTGTGCATATGGGAGTTCCGGACTTGGGGCAATTTTCGGGACGGTGGCCTGTTTGGCCGCAAGAAGGGCATATCGGTTTAGACCGACAAGAATCAGCGGAATGTCCGGATTGCATGCATCGACTGCAATATTTAGGGACTGGGGGCAGCGGATTGGCGTTGGATGGCTCGCACTGATGTGGGAGACCGTCAACTGAGAGGCGGAGGTGAGGGCCTGGTGGTAATGGGTTTCGGAGGTTGTAACGATGTGGGTTGGTGGACTTGGCGATGATTTGCCAAGTTTTGAGGAACGGAATTTGGTGATCGTGAAGAATTTCTTCAAATTCTTGGAGGCTGATCGTGGCGTCTACACTCCTGCAGACGAAAGAGAAGGTGGGTATGGCAGTTTTAGTTGCTGGTCGGGGTGGACGTTGGGTGGAGTTGATGAAGTTGATGGTGATGTTAGAATCACCAGTAGAATTGTGGATTCGTCTCAGAATTGTTGAGACTGGCATTGGAGAGGACTTTTTGAGTAGAGCTGTTCTGTTGAAGTTTACTTTTAGATTAAGAATCTGTCCGTTGAGAAGCTCGAGGGTGTTTAGAAGGGCGAAGAAGGATTTTTGTGTTGAAAATTGGGTTGGGAGGTTTCTAAGATTGAGAGTGTGTGTAAGAGTATTGTTGTTGGTTGTTGTTGTATGATTGTTGATAAGGTTTGGTGTTGCAGGTCGGGTTTTGGTCTTACCGACGAGGGTGAATCCATCCTCGTCGTGGACGGGGGGTTGTCGGATGGCTGAAGGTGTGGGGGATTTTAATCTTACGGAGGAAGCGTAAGACCTGGTTGGGGATGTGTATGATGTGCGTTTTTGTTGATGTTCGGGTGTTTGATTCGAGGAGGTTTGTTTTGAAGATTAGGGAGATGGTGTTGAGTTAGAGTGGGTTTTGTTAGATGTGTGAGTTGAGGGTATGTTGAATTTTGATTTGTATTTGAGAAATTATTTCTCGTAGCGGGAAAGTGTTTCATTGCCGTGGGGGGAGTTAAGGTAGAATAGGTTTTGATAATATGTATCAAAATCGAATTGAGGGTGGCTGGGGTTGATGTGTGATGGAGGTTTATTTGACTAGGTAACAAAGGGCGTGTGGAAGATTTGTCAGCTTTACTGCTGCGTCTGTGTCTGGAGGACATTGTTCGTTGAGAGTGTGGTGTCCCAGCAAACATGTTACACGTGGGCCTCTAGAGGCACTTTAAAAACAACCGACGGACAACATAAGTGGGCTACAATCATGATACATCGCCGGCCCGGCTAGCCCGTGTCGCGATGGCCACCAGTAGGCCTCCAGACTATCACCCGGTTCGTTACATGGCGGGACTTTAGCGGATTGACTAAGTTAGGGTGAACTAATATTGCATTGTACAGATTATGGCGGGATTGCGGGTATCCTACTAATCAACCGCCGGCATCCCACTGTTGGGGCTTAATCAATGAGTTATGCAAATCTACAGGCTATATATATATACTTATAGGTTTAACAATGAAACATGATGACTAAAACAAAGAAATATAATGAAAAATAAAAAAATATTCCATATGAAAGTATATATATAGCAACTAATATATATATATATATATATATATATATATATATATATATATATATATATATATATATATGTATAAATATACAAAAATATGTTCACCAATAGTATTGTTTCTCACTATACTGGGTCCGGCTCACTATCAACACAAAGATTATTACTTCTACGAGATATATTGTCTATTATAACCTCAGCCTCTACAGTGGAGACTATATCCTTAACAGCATTTTTCGCAAGACGCTGTTTTTGACGAGTGTAGGAGCAAACTATCAAAAGAACAGCTTTCTATGTATGGCATTAGGTAAAAAAAAAGTAAAAGTAACGATTTTCGTATTCTCTATATTGATTTATATGTGTTAATACAAAAGAAGATACATTGTTTTTAATGAACATTAATTTTCTGTCTGGCCTTGATAGTCAGTAAGAAAGTACACAATGCATCCATCCGTTGAGACGTCAGGTGAATCAGCAGAATAGGGAGACTGGAGTGGAGTGATGATGTTTTTATTTTGCTGTACACTTGAAAATTGTGGTATTTGATTGTGATTCGTATTCGTATATAAAAATAAGTCCATGCGACCTTATTTTTTTGTACATACTTATATAATGAATATATCTATTAACAATCAATTTTTTTTATTATTATAGATGAATAATTGTGAAATCCAAACTCTAAAAAATTGAGTAGGTCGAAGTGTTTTATTGTGTATTTAGGAGAATAGTCATAAAAAATCTACATATTTCATTTTATTGTGTTTTAGAAGAATAATCATAGAAATCTACATATTTCATAGTCGCAGTTGTTAAAGCAACGATAACTAATTAGCTCTATAAATTGCCTTAAGCAACTAATATACTTTAGTTTCTATTTGTTTTCAGTTTGACGTTTTCGATTAAATTTTTGGGGTTAGTTAAATATGGACGATCAACAACTAAGTTGTTCACGTCCTAAGCGACAAAAATTTAGAATAAAAACTACGAAAAAGCTTACAGAAGAGGAATTAGAATAGGAATAAAAAAGCACGGTTTCGCGTCTTGCGCATGTAGCGTCGAAATTTAGTACAGAGTGCACATGACGCAGAACCGCGCGTTTTTTTCAAAAAAATATTGTAAATTCCTAAAAACACCCAACCTAATCATAATTAACATTTCCTAATTACGTTAATTGAAACTAAGAATTTTCATAAAAAACTTGTTGTGCATTGGGCTAACGACGTTCAAAATATGTGAGCAGCGAAAGTGAATCATTCATTAATAGGAGTCATTAAACGTTAAAATACATCATAAATGGACGGTCGACGGAAAAACCGTTTATTTTATTTATTTTATTTGATATTCATTCTCGATTACGAAAACTAAGTTTTTTTCTTAATATTTACACGCCTTGAATTTAATGTAATGTTAAAAGTCTATTAACCTATTTTATAGCGTTGTATAGATACACGTACTGTTTTAATATTTTTATGATTTCCGTGTTTCGGTTTTACTATAATAAACAATTTCGTTATTAAATAACGATATTTCTATATTGTTTATAAACTGAATTTGAAAAATAATTTAATTAATAACGTTCAGAACATTAAATTGGAAACAAATATTGCATTTTTGGATCTAATTATCTATACATATCAGGTGATGCCTACCTGATGATTAATAATTATTTTTGACTAGACCTAGAAGTGACCTACCTTAATATGGGCAAGGACGAGTTGTCTCCCGTCTTGAGCAGGTAGTTTTTTTATAGGTCGAATTGTCTCCCATCATAGGTCGAGTTGTCTCCCAAGGTAATATACATTAAAAGGTATTAATTTTCACAAAGTACACCGTTGTTGCCAAATCAAAATTTTTATTTTTAAAAGTACGTTGAACTATTGATACCTTTTTCTTTTTGTATAATGTCTCTCAGGATATGAGAATCATTTAACTACCTTGAAATAGAAAAGTAAGAAAATAATCCTTACATTAAACATTAAAAGAATGTTAAGTTAATCCATCAACATTTTACAAATCCAAAAACAGGTAGGTACCATTAATTTCACATTATCGTTTGAAAGTACTTTCCCTCCTTCGCCTTATAAAGGGTGGTATTAAAAATAGTAAACCATATTTCACATATTCTTCACAAGTTTCAGAGGTTGTAAAGTTTGTTTACGAAGTTGTTGAATAGTTAAAAGTGGTACAGTGAAACTATACGTATAATGGAGGCTACAATAATTAAAAGTGAAAAAGGCAAAGATTTGTTAGTGATCGATGGGTTTAAATTTTCATTCCACAAGTTATTAGCAAGAGACACTCTAAAAAGATGGCTTTGTGCGTCCAGGAAAACGCAGTGCAAAGCTTTTGTTAAAACAAAATTGGACCGTCCAGAAGTGATCGAATCTTCTTTAAACCACAACCATGAGAAATTATCAGAAGAACTTCTAAATAGGCAGACTCTAAGCAATGCTGTAAAAATTAAAGCAATAGAAGATGTTTCGGCAAAACCAATGAGCCTAATTAGAAAGGAGGTAAGAGAATCCCATTGTGAAACTATTACTACTCATGACGTTGAAAGGATGAGAAAAAATATGTATACTGCTAGGTCCAAAATTGCATCAAAACTTCCAACTAATATAGTTGAATTTCATAGTTTATTAAATTCTGTTACTTTAAAAACTAATAGGGACGAATATTTTATTCTTAAAAATGATGAAATAAATAATATAGTCATGTTTTCATGTAAAACAAATATTATTGCTCTAAAAGAAATAAGTGAATTATATGTTGATGGCACTTTCGATTATTGCCCTAAATTTTTTTTACAATTGTTTACCATTCATTTCTTTAAAAATAATCATTATATTCCTTTGGTTTTCTTTCTTCTAAAAAATGAAAATACAGTATCGTATAAATTAGCTTTACAATATTTAAAAGAAATATATCTATCTACAACAGGTCACGACTTTCTTCCAAAAACTATAACTTCAGATTTTGAATTAGCAATACACAAAGCAATTCGCGGAATTTTTCCAAAAACAGAAATTAAGGGATGTCTATTTCACCTAGGTCAAAGTTGGTATAGAAAAATTCAAAGTTTAGGACTTTCTACCGAGTATCAGTTAAAAGACAATTTAGAAACAGATATAACTAAATACCTTACTTATATTTTTGGTTTACCATTCCTTAAAGCAGAAGACGTTGGCGATTGCTTTGTTCTTGATCTCATTGCAATTCAACCAGATGATGAGAGGGTGATTAAATTTAATGACTATTTAGTTGAAACTTACATAGATGAAATTTCCTCCTAACATTTGGGCTGAAAACTCTTCTTCTTTAAAAAGGACAACAAACGCATGCGAATCTTTTCATTCGCGTTATAATGCTTCATTTTATAATACACACCCAAATTTTAACCAGTTTATAAAAGTTCTTCTAGATTTTCAAATAGATACCTATATTAAGCTTCAAAGTATTGATACCGTGGTCAAAGTATATGATCGAAAAGTATTAATGAAAAAAAAGTTTTTGGAAGATAATTTAGAAAAATTACAAGACGGCAGGATTACCAATTTTCAATTTTTAAAAAATATTTCTTTTAAATGCAGAATCTAATTTGTATTATAAGTGTGTAGAGTGAAAAAGTTTTTATATCATTTTTGTAAATATTATTGTCTTGAAATATATAAGTATATATATATATATATATATATATATATATATATATATATATATATATATATATATATATATATATATATATATATATATATAAGTAAACCATTGTATATTTTCCTTTGTTTTATTATAATAAAATAATTATAATTTCCTACGTACTGTTTTATTTTAACAAAATTAGGAAATACCATTCCAAATATTTCGTCAAGATATAAGTAAGATCGATTTGGCAACAACGTTTAGATTTTAAGGTATTATAAGTACTTATGCTAATTACGGATTAAAATCATCCGGGAGACAATTCGACCGTCACCTTTTTGAGAGCAGGTAATATTTTTATTTTGGGAGACAATTCGACTCCGCCGCTTAATATATATGAATAGAAAAAAAGATGTGATATTGTAAATAGTAAAGCTTATATATTATTAGCCCTATAGTGGTATCCTGGATGCCTTTTTCCCATTTAAGATCAATATAACTGTGTAATATAGGAAACTAGGAAAACTATATCTGCTGAACTTTACAATCATTACTTAAGAAAACAGTTTAAAAGTGGAGAACTCCCTAGATTTATCTGTTCATTGACGACTTCATATTATTGTTGGTCTCAAAGTGTCATCTAATTTCTAATTTTTCAAGGAAATCCAGTTTTTGTTTCTTGTCACAAATATGTAGTAATTCTAGATCTGTGTTAGGTGTCCATGAATGTAATGTCACTTTTGACTCTTTTTTATCAAGTTTACTGTTTCAACCCTTACTTTGTAGAATCTAGTCATATTACTGTTTTAAATGAACTAACTGTTTCTAGATAATTCCATAATATATTGAAAAAATGTTGAAAATTCTAAAAAATTGACAATTGTTTCGATATTAAATATCATCGTCAGAATGACAGAAGTTACATTTCATTTGTTGCCTACCTGATGTTTAATTATTTTTGGCTAGTCCAAGAAGTGACCTATCTTATGATTGACTTAATATATGTTAATAGAAAAAAGAAGATATGATATTACAAATATTAAAGCTTAGATATTATTAGCCCTATGGGGATATTCTGGTTATATTTTCCCATTTAAGATCAGTATAATGTGCAATCATATAGAAAACCAGGAAACTATATCTGCTGATCTTTACAATTACCACTTAAGAAGACAATCTAAAAGTGGAGAACTTCCTAGATTTATCTGTTCATTGAAGACTTCATATGGTGGGTTTCTTGAGTGTCTTCTAATTTCCAATTCTTCAAGGAAATTCAGTTCTTGTTTTTTATGTTTAGCGTAGTGGGCTTTATCTAGTTGTTTTAATATGTATGCTCGTAAGTGTTCATTGTATCTGTTTTCAAAATTTCTAAGGGTTTGACCCAAATATATAGTATTACATTCTGGACATTTAAGTTTATATATACTTTTAAAATCAGATACAGTGAACACTTTCGAGCATACAGATTAAAACAACCAGATAAATCCAATTACGCAAAACATCTACTTGACACCTAACAGAACTGGAAGTACTACATATTTGTGATAAGAAACAAGAACTGGATTTCCCTGAAGAATTGGAAATTAGAAGGCACTTAAGAAACCCACAATATGAAGTATCACATGAAATGTAACTTCTGGCATTTCTTAGAATTTTCACCATTTTTTCATTATATTGTACAATTAATTAGAAACAGTCAGTTTCATTTGAAAAAGTAATCTGTGTAGATTCTACATAGTAAGGGTCGAAACAGTAAATTTCAAGTCAATTTTATTTTCAAGGGGGATACTTTAAATGAATATTTGTAGCCCACGTGGTTCAAGAGGGAAACAAGTTACCCTTAAATGGGAAGGAGGGGTCAAGGGCACATAATTTTGATGAGCATTAATTCTCTTTCTAATGGTACCTTGACTTATGATTTTTTGATGAATTTGTCTCCTCAATTTCTCATATTATTCACTGGAAGAGGGGTATTAAGGGAGTGAAGGAAGTTTCCAAATTGACATCCCGTATAATCCTCGCCTCTCGATCATCTTCAATTGTCGAGGTGTTTGTATTTTAAAATGAACGTCTGCGTATTTTAAAACGCCCACTTGTGAATTTTTCTCAATTAAAATTGGTTTCCTTTGCTTTTAAAACTCTTATAACCGAGTGTTTCCGTGCGTCTATAATATCTGAAGTAGTCATCTTTTAAGTGGAACAAATACATTTAAAAACAATTCCAGCACGTAGGTGTAGGTACTTAATAGATAACAATATCCAGACCGCAATTTTAGAAAATTTGTGTAACAGTATATTTAAATAATAGATCGTGTGAATTTATATTTAAATAATGAAACTGATTTGTAAGTAGAAGTAAATTAATACGAACCACATCTTTCACATGAAAAGATAGTAATAACCTAGATATCATTTGAACAGCAGTTTATCATATTAGTAACGGAAGAAGTAGCAGACTGACTACCTCTAATTTGTTTTCGGACTACGTTATTTTTTATGGAAATTTTAAGTTGAGCTTATCTTACTAGTGCTTTTTGTTTTTTGCGGAAGAAAACTACCATTTAGACACAAAGTACAGGGTGTTCCAATATGGTTTTAACAGCCTATAACTCAGAAAGTAGTAAATATTTTTATTTGAAAATTGGGAAATGTCAATTGTACCTACAATGCTATCATTTGAGATATACTTGAAATCTGTGACGTCATCACAATGAAAAAACTTAAATGGATCAGTGGGGTGAAAGTTCAAATGAAAGGGTTTTGTATCCCGAATTCAACGATATACTACAATGAGAGAATTAATGTTAACAAATAATTAAGTAAAATTTTTAATATAATGTTTATTTTCAACAATAACCAATAGCTTTCAAATTGTGAAATAATTTTATAAGGGGTATTCGAAATGACCTCCTTCTGCTTCAACACATGCGTCGAACCCTCTAAGCAGTTAATGTGTACATGCCGCATGTATCATCTCTGACGTAATCTGAGTACCTGAACACTTGTCTAATTTTAGTTTTCAAATATTCTTTATCTTTAGGCTCTTCATTATAAACGATTCCTTTTAAATAGCCCCATACAAAAATCTAAGAGTGACAGCGCTGGTCATCGGAAAGGTCCATTAGTTCCAATCCATGATACAACAAATAGAAGATATGATCTCTAGCCGTTCGAAATATCGTTCGCCGCGCGCATGACGTCACGCGGAGAGTAAAATTAAAAACCGTCAGCGCGGGCAATGCATTTGATGTTATAGAAATTGTTGATGATGAGTTGCTAATGCATTTTGAAGGAAAATTAGGGTGGTTCAGGTTGAATGAGATATTATTAGTATTATAAAGGCAAAGAGAATTCATGTAAAAGTGTTATATGGAATCGGAGAGCCTACCAGAGCAAAACAATAATTCTGAGATCTGATTGAAATCTGTTTGCTCACTTCGTAAAGTAAATAATTACTGTACTGATACAAAAAAAAACATATTATTATACTTTTTGAATTTGTTGACATGATTTTATAAACATTTAAATTTGTAAATAAATATAAGGAATAAAACAAGTAGCAAATTTTAATACTTAATCGGCTGTTTATTCCAAAATAATTATACTACATAACAACAATAAAGTACAACTCAGTTACTGTGGAGCATTCTTCAAAATAATAATAATAATGAAATTGTTATTGGTAATAACAAAATATCAAATTAAGATTTAAAAATATTATTTGTCAACTTAGATTTTAGAAAAGATTTATTTATTTATTTATTAGGGGGAAACCCCTCTAACTGTTACAATACAACAATAAATAATACAATAAGGACAGGTATAAAGACTGATACAACATAAACAATTAATTTGAAATACATAACACTTTCCATGTAGCTACAGGTAATAAACAATACTTATATAAATAAAAAAAAATGAAGAACACAACATAACTCAACAAATCACAGCCCTAAGCAATATTTGAACTGGCCCAAAGACGTATTGAAATTATCAAAATTAAAGATATTCAAAAAGCACAGATATCTATTTATATGACTCATAGCATAATATGTTGTTCTATCAAAGGGCACATGAATGGTAACTTGATGGCGAAGACCCTGACAAGGAATGCTAGTCCCCATATGACTTAAAAGATCCGCACAATCAACCTGCCCATTTAGGAGTTTAAATATAGCCCCCAACATATCTCTACAATTACCAAGAGGAGCTAGTGACTTTTTTTTCAATTTCAGCATAATTCTATGGTATTAAATTTATCTTCGCGTTTAGACAAACGTATCCACTCCCGTATAAATTTTTTGCCTTTTGGAAAGGTAAAAAAGCTGACATCGTGTGCAAAGCCTTTTACCTGATTGTCTGAATCACAACCATATACTACACATCTTATTTTGACTAATTTTTGCTAACTTTCAACAATAAAAATGTAAAATTAACCGACATAAACATATCCAATAATGTAACTGCAAACTAATTCAAGGCGTTCACTCTCGGCGTGACGTCAGAGCACAGCTGTGCGAAATCATACCTTCTATTTTATTATATCATGGTTCCAATCCATCTGTTTGGAATTCAGGTATTAAGGTAATTGTTTACAATACCGCTGTTATGTGGGGGTACGCAATCTTGTTGCCATACTGTAACTCCTCTTTCGCGTAAAGGAATATTCTCCATAAACAAAGGTAGGTCATTGGCCAGAAAATTCACTATATCTGACCATTTAAATATTCTTCAAAAACATATGGACCTATTAAACGCCCATTAAATAACCCACACCAAACATTAATTCCCCATTAGAAAGCGAGTTTCCCTCAACCTGTGCCGATTTTTCACTGACCAACAATAATGGCAGTATGACTATTAACAATCAGATTATTATGGAAACGAGCTTCATCACTTCATAAAAATTCGACTTAAAAGGTCAGGAGTGTCTTGCATCATAACTTGCATTATGGCAATGAAGGTTAGTCTTCGGTCCAAATCAGTAGGTCACAATTCATTAACACAGTTTAAATGGATGGTAATGGTGGTTTTTTTAAACTTTTGTTTTTTTAGGGACTTTTCCTAGTTACCAAACCACTCGTCACTATAAATATATCAATATTAAACTATTGTTCCCCAAGATATAGAACTATGGGTAAGACATAAAACATTGTATGTACCTCGGGCATACCTTGATATCTCCTTTTAAACTCGTTTCCCCTGGCGCATAAACATCATCATACCCTTGATACATAAATAACTATTATATATTAAATGAAAGTGTCGTAAAAGTCGGTAAAGAACTTCACCATATATTTTATAGTTTCACTACCAATCATTATATAAAAAAATTGGAACTATAAATAACTGTTGAAATTGTTCAAATATGTGGTATGGATAATTACCGGAAATATGAGAAAAACATATATTTCCAACGATTTTAAATATTTTAATGATACCTTTTTTAACAAATTAAAATATCTTGACTGTTGGAATAAAATTTATTATGTATTTGACTTCAACTTTAGGAGCTATTTCTCATAAAGAAATTCATTTTAAAATGTCACTGAAAATGCAATTTGGTAATTTTAAGCCTAACTCTGATCCAAACATACAAGAACACATGAAGTTGAACTTTTCGATTCACTTACTGTGTATATTCGAATTTAAGAAAATAAAATGAAGTTGAATTGACAATCATAACTTTGTTCCCAAAAAAGGTAACCATAATAATTCACTTGAAATATTGCAAAAAACTACATCCGCGTTTTAGTTAATGCTTAGGATATTATTAGTGTTTTAAATGCAACTTACTGTTTCTAGTTAACTCCACAATATATTGAAAAAATGTTAAAAACTCTAAAAATTGACAATTGTTTCGATATTACCTAAATATCATCGTCAGAATGACAGAAGCTACATTTCATTTGATGCCTACCTGATGTTCAATTATTTTTGGCTAGTCCAAGAAGTGACCTACCTTGTGATTGACTTAATATATTAATCAAGTGAGTGACGTTTACGATGTACCAAGTAACTGTCAACTGTTATAAATCATTTTCAAATTGTCATTCTTTAATAAATATTTGACAACAATGTTAACTATTCAACAAAGAGCATATCTTATTAAGTGTATGGTATTGGGGAAGTTTCGTACCAGTATGCAATTGCAAAATTTCACGAAAAATATCCAGATGTACCCATTACGCGGAGTGGTTTAAAAAAATTAATAAAAACGTTTGATAAGAGAGTATCTGTTCAAGATAGAAAGAAATTGAAAAAGGTGTACGTTGAGGAGGTTGATGCAGCTAGTGCACTAGCACATTCGTTAAGGGAAAATCCCAAGTTGAGTCTACGAAAAAGAGCAGTGGAGGACTTTATATTCCTCAAATATTCGCTTTTATTCAAAAATCTCATTTAAGAAAAAGCCTACAAGTTTATGACTTTTTGTATTTGTTATTACTTAACCATCTATTACCATAGCTAAATAATTAGTAAATATTAATTTAGAGTCATTTTATTTAACATTTGATTCCGTCCTGCACAACATATTCATGTGAACAGGCTTTTTCGGTACTATTTGAAATCAAAGTATAGAAACAGACTCAATTTAGAAGCGGACCTCAGAATAAAACATTGCAACATACTCGTAGAACCCGACATTGACATTCTGGTTTCAAAAAACAACTGCCCGCATCTCATTGAGGAAGAGTTATTGACAAAAAATATAAGTGTTATAAATATTTGTATGTAAGTTTGATGTATCATAATTTGTAACTTTCTAAATTCTTACTTTTCCGCCTAAACTATCTAATATGCGAGAAAAAAATGGATTACCCAAAAAAAAGTTGAAATTTTGAAACAAATTTTAGAGTTTTTTTTACGTTTTTCGTCACTTTTCGTTACATGTCTTGTTAGCACGATACAGCCTCCGGAGTGCAATAAGTCACCAATTCTATGATTTAATACTTGTTAAGGACATGTCACAGATGAATCCTATTGATTTTCAGCTCACCAGAGCCATTACTACGGGTGCTATGGTACTTGAGTAACGACATTTTTGTCATTTTTGAGAAATTTCATTTTGTTAGCACGATACACCCTCTGGAGTGCAACAAGTCACCAATTGTATGATTGAATATTATTCAGGACATCTCACAGATGAACCCAATTGATTTTCAGATCGCTAGAGTCAGTACAACAAGTGCTATAGTACTTTAAGTACGACATTTTTGTCATTTTTGGAGAAATTTCAGTTTGGCTTGTTTCTCTGTCGATCAACTTTTTGAGTAATCAGTATCCAAAAAAAGCCCCATGCGGCTCAAACGGAATAAATTTAGAAAAGACTTTATAAAACTTTGGTGATGGAAATTTTAATTTACAGCTTAAGTGACCAATCTCTAATGGCCCATGAGAAATTTCAGTTTGTTAGCACGATACAGCCTCCGGAGTATATAAAAGTGACCAATTTTATAATTGGATATTACTCAGGGCGTCTGAAGGATGAACCCTATTGATATTCAGATCACTAAAGCCAGGATAACGAGTGCTATGGTACTTGGAGTACCAAATTTTTATCATTTTTGGAGAATTTTCAGTTTGTTAGCACGATACAGTCTCCAGAGTGTATACAAGTGACCAATTTTATGATTGAATATTATTCAGGGGGTCTTATAGATGAACCTTATCGATTTCTACCTCACCAGAACTAGTAGAACGGGTGCTATGGTATCTGAAGTGCCACATTTTTGGTCCTTTTTGGATAAATTTCGGGATGATAGCACGATATAGCCTCTGGAGTGTATACAAGTGACCAATTTTATAATTGGATATTTTTCAAGGTATCTAACAGATGTACCTTATTAATTTTCAGCTGACTAGAGTGAGTACAGCGGGTCCTATAAATCCAGATATACTACATTTTTGGTTATTTTTGGAGAAATTTCGGTTTGTTTGCACGATACATCCCCCAAAGTGTATACAAGTGACAATTTTATGATAGAATATTGTTCAGGGCATCTCACAGGTGCGGAAAAGTTAGTTCTAATCATTAAACCCGTTTATTTTAAGATTAAATTTATTAAGTTTTGTTCTAATCTAATACTAGTAATGTGCAAGACTATTTATTATAACAACCAGCGACATGACCCAAAAACTAATTCTCAAAATAGGCCCAGGAATTTGGATGGGCATAAGGCCCTCTTAACTAACGTATGGGCACACCCGGGGCACCATGGTCATAGGGACCCTATCATGGGGTTCGTCCATCTTTTTTTTAAGCTCATCACCCACAAAAAAGGTCATGTGCATAACTGTGCACGGGTGCTGTAATTAGTGTTAAGACGGCCCTGGACAGGGGTCCGTAAAAAATTTTGTTCAAGAGTGGTCCGCGGTCTATATAAGTTTAAGAATCCCTGCTCTATCGTATTAAATATTTATGTTGTCAATTAACGGCAGAATTTGTGATTATACTCATATACACTTGGTCTGTTGGCTCTTTACCCATGCATTATTAATATTTGATAACATGATCGACACATATAAACAACCAACGTACCAACTGTATGTATATATTATAGTGGAGCATTTCCAATGTGTCCCAAAAGTGTGGTTACAATGGTTTTGAAATAATCTTAAGTTTTAGAGAGCAATAAGGAAAAACTCTTGTTGCCAGTGAAGACCTTAATTTTGTATCTATATTATCATTTAATTTTCTTGCTAATAGGTACCTGATAAATAATTATTAAAATACTATACGTTTTAGTTCCTTATTTTCAAAATTTTTGTACTATGTAACGAATTAACATCCACAATTTTGTAAAGCTATTTTATTACGTTATACCCATCTCAGTAGATTCGACAGGTCTCCTTCAACTAGTTTCCATCGATTATTTTTTAATTTTTTAGATTTTAAAACAAAGCTGCAATAGATTTTCAACTCAACGGGAATACATTTTTCATATATTTCAATTCCTTTGCGATACATAATAAGAATGCAATAGGGATGTGAACTGTATCGAAATAAAAATAATAATTTAACGTAAGGTAGTTATTATCGTAGAAATACTGAAAAATACAATAGTTCTCAGAATTTTGAAGCCAGTTAATTAATATTTAATAAATAAAATTTAAATAAATGAGTCTCAAGTCATGTAGCATTCAGGAATCAGAGTTTATGACGTCAACTGTTCCCAAACATCATCTGACGCTGTCAAAAGTCGTTGTTGTTTGATTGACGTCTTTATTGGTTTCTAAGTAATTTAATCGCAATTCTCTTGTTTCATCTTTGAAAACTATTCTATTGGCTCAAAATTTGAGACGTTATTTGAAATATACGATTTTTAAGGCTTTAGTCATATTTGAAAAAATAATAGTAGTATTTGCGGGTATATTAGGTATTAATACATGATTTAAAATACTTTCCCAAAAATAGTCGACATCCCTATCGCTACTTAGTATCCAACCATGTGGTAATACACAAGGTGTCCCGTAAATTATCCAATAACACGATATATTTTTTTTTCAGAAAAGTAAGTAGACACGTCGCTGTATTGAAAATCTATAGGGGTACTCTAATTATCCATATATGCTATCGAGTTAAAGAATGATTAGATATGTTTTTTAATACTATTTATTAAAAATTATTATAGGCTAAGGGCTACTAATCCTGAAAGCTCTGGGATCGCAGATTTATAAATTTTCAACAGAAATGAACAGTTTATATTTAGACAAATGAGATTAGTTTGGTCGGCGTGTTCGAAAATATGTTTAAATAAATTGTATATTATAAAATGGCTATAATATTTTACTGTCATCGTGGATTTCGATCTATTTTAGCTAATTTGGTGCGAAATTTCATAAACATTAAGAAGAAATCCGGCCGACCAGTTTTTTTGTCAACTAGGTCTAGTATACCTATTAGGAAGGTGTGATAGGATGTCATCACGGAAATCTTTGTTTTTTTTTCATTTTACTCATTTAAATGTCATATTCAAAAATACCGGAAGTATCGCGAATACAAGTTTTATTACTTTTTTCCTACTCCAAAAAGATCAGAGATGGCCTAACCTTGTCCTGAAGCATTTAGGAAAGTTACACCAATTCGAAATTTCAGTCTGCAGATATAGTAGCTATCGAAAATATCTCTCTTAAGCTGGCAGGGCCAACTGGACAAAATCAATTCAGACCTATTGCAATATTTTGAACTAATTTGTACCGTCGATCCAAATTTTGTACCATGTGCCGTTTTTAGAAAAAAACTTGGTGCGGCTAGCTTAATATTAGGTTAGCAGGACCACATTAAAAAAATAAAACAATAGTAACAATAAAAAATACTATGTATGAATTTATATCATCAAAAAAAACTTTATATATTCATCCAAACTTCTTGAAACCATCAGTAATTACATTCAGGTATGTTACGTTCAAGAGTATTTACAGTGTCACTTTGCATCAACAACATCAATCGTTATTTTTACTTAAAAAACAACATAATTTGTACCGTTAGACTATTAACTTTCAGATTTTGTATTTTCTCCGTTCATTCGAAAAGTATCCTGAACTACTTTTAATCTCAAGAGTGAAGTACCCTTTTGCATGAGTAGAATCAATCATCGTTACTGTGAAAATGATAGAACATTAATTTTTGTTAAAAATAAATAAATTTCTTTTATCAATCATGAAAATTCTACAAACCCACTTTTAAGTTTTATTTACTAAATATTCAATGCTATCGATTAGACGTCAGTAAAGCTAGCACCCCCACTTTCTCAAATTAAGAAAATAGTAGTTTGTACAAGTACGCGAAGCGTCACTTTTACTACGAGCGCAAATCCAGCGAGTTTTAATTAATTGTAATATAAGTGTCTGTCAACGAAATTCACTATAAAGATAATGTTAGACTGCAAAAAAAAATTGACATTTCTGTAGGGAAAAGTGAAATTTCCTTGCGGAACGTGCCATAGCGTGTACTCTAAATGATTACTTTTCCAACGAATATGACAGAAATTAAGAAAAGGCCCGCTTTGCGTCTAAAAATTTGTATAGAAAAGCGTGTTTTGCATAGTGGATGTAGAAAAAAAATGTTTAATCTATGTCTAGTTAATACCCAAAAAATTTGAATTTGTACCCACTCAGAAGTTCTGAAAAATCGCTATTTAAAGTGGGGGTGCAACTTGGGCTCAAGCCAACACCACCCCTTTACAAAATCAAATTTTAACAGCATAAATTTAAACATTGAATTTAGGGCTAATTTGTACCCAAAAGAGTTTTTTCATTATTAAATTATTTTGTTTATAAAAGATGATAATAAGTTAGACCACATGTTTTGTTAATTTCCAAGTAAATCGTTAAAATACTACATGGCATATATCTTCATAAATCAATTGTCGAGGACTTCCTACATTTCGAATAATTTTGTCGTTTGAAATATTTTTTAACACAGAAACTAACTAAACCAGGGGTGTCAAACTAAAGAGCCAATTAAAAATTGTAGGGTTTGTTAGCGGGCCGGACTAGAAATTGAAAACTAAAACACTAATTGAATTAAAATATTTACCTTCAATCAATTTTCATATAAAGTTATTAAAGTTGAGCTTAAGGATCCTGACACACAGGGCATCTCACAGATGCGGAAAAGTTAGTTTTAATCTTTAAACCCGTTTATTTTTTAATGTGGTCCTATTAGCTTAATAGTAAGCTAGCAGCGGCATGTTTTTTCTAAAAACGGCGCGTGGTACAAAATTTGGATCGATGGTACAAATTAGTACAAAATAAGTAATAAATAACGCAGTAGGTTTGAATTGATTCTGCCCAGTTGGTCCTGTCAGCTTAAGAGATGTGTCGAAAATGGCATTCTATAAAGATGTCTACTAGACGTTTAATGTGGATGGCAATTGAATGAACTTTAGTCTGTCCTATTTTCACTGGCAGCTAAACACCCTCATCATAAATACAAATCTGCGAAAAGTTGTAAACTATGTTTTAATATTAATTTATTTATTTATAAATCTTTCTAAGAGACAATACATGTTTATATCAATATTAATTAGAGTAATAATTGACAACGCATCGATTATTTGATGTATTAAAGTTACATTTGTCAAACTATCATAACTGTGTCCTGTGCGCGACTTCGGAATCTCACCTAAAATGTTTTAGTTGCAAATAGTCTTCTTTTTCTTTTAGTAGGACCCTGTTCTGTTTAATTCCGAATATTTACCCTCCTCCTGAGCTCTTCTTGAGACGCTGATCTCCAGCTATCATACTATATTTTTGGTGGTCTGCCTAGTGGTCTCCGTGTGTTTGGTTTCTGGATTTTCGCCCATTTTGCCCATCTGTTTTCTGGCATACTTTCGACATAATCTCTCCAACCTCGTTTACGTTCTCTAACCCATCTCACAACATCCTGAATTCCTAATTCTTCTCTAATTAATGTCCTGACTTCTCATTCTATCTCTGAGGCTCACTCCCTTAACTGTCCTTAGCGTTTTCATTTCAATCGTCCTCATTATTCTTTATGTTGTTGATGTTTCGGCCCTTGTTTCAGTGAGACTAGGTCTGGCGCATGTTTTGTAGATTCTTATCTTGCTTTGTGTACTCATCATTATTATTATTAAAAAGGTACTTTATTAAAATATTTTGTTTCCCAAAATTACATACAACATAAAGAAAAAGTATAAGTGCCGGTGGTCTGGGTTTCTTCCTGTTGCTTGTGTACGTCCTGTATCGATTTTTAAAGCTCCTTGCTCTTGTAGCATTATCCCGAAATTATCGTTGTCTTAATAACTTTGTCCCCGGCATAAAGATGTGGCTCCTAGAATCTTTCGGATAAGTTTTCCCTGAAAAGCAGCTGAAAAACAGGGTCTCAATAATTGATGGGGGTTTCAGGTTTGAGGAGGCAACATGTCAGACGTTGATTTTAATTTATTTTATGTTTAGAAATGTTTGGGGTAATTCAGTTTGGATATTAGTCCTGCCCTGAATATACCCCTGTTTACTGAAAAGTGGGTTTATAAGTGACAACCTTGTTATATAACTAGAGATCCATGCAGAAGTCTACACCCACTGTCGCGGATGTCTTCTGCGCGATTCACGTCTTTGAGAGCATTTCGAAGATTATCTGGCAGACAATTATTGTAAAAATTTGTAGATATTTTTGTGATAAAGTCTTTGACAGTGGGCATATCGGCTTTCTCATGTAGCCAGGAATTTCTGGGGTATTTTGGATAGGTAGAGTTGTGTTTTATTGCCATTCTCAGACACTTGTTTTGTACCACCTGCAATGAGTGAAAATTCTGTTTTGTTCCTGTGAAGTATACTGGGGCTGAATATGTTAAAATAGGTCTAATGATTTGTCTGTAAATGAGTAATTTATTTTGTGTGGTGAGATGACTGTGTTTGCAGATGAGAGGGTAAAGTTTACTCATTGCAATCTTTTCTTTGTGCACTTGAGTATTTATGTGAGCTGTGGCGTCTGTATTACCTTGGATGGTATATCCGAGGTATTTTAAAGTGTTGCTCGGGGGGATGATGTGTCCGTTTACGCAAAGTTGAGATTGCAATGATTTCTCTTTCCTCGTGATCCTCATGAGTAATAAATACTCTGTTTTGGAGGCGTTAATGTTAATTTTTTGATTGTCAAAATAAGGTATTATTTGTGAGTTTCTACAATGTTGAGTGCGGTGTCTAGATTTTTCAAAGATGCTACAAAACACGTATCATCGGCGTACATAGCGGTTAATAAATTTGGGGAAGTCGGGAGATCCTGGATGAATAAGGAATAGAGCAAAGGTGATAACACGGAACCCTGCGGGACTCCAGCCTGAATAGGATAGGGACCAGCAGTTTGTTCGTTGATTTTAATGTAAAATTTTCTGTTTGAGACATATGAATTAATTAACTTAATTAAATAATTTGGAATTTTCAGTTGTATCAGTTTGAATATTAACCCCTCGAGCCATACGGAGTCGAAGGCTTTTTGTACGTCGATCGCGACCATAATTGCTTTGTTTTTGTCCCGGAAGCCTTCTCTTATGAAATTTATAACTCTAATTGTTTGTGCTATGGTACTGTGGCCACTCATTATATCTGTGAGGCTCACTCCCTTAACTGTTCTTAGCGTTTTCATTTCAGTCGTCCCCATTATTCTTTTTGTTGTTGATGTTTCGGCCCTTGTTTCGGTTGCATAAGTGAGAATAGGTCTGACGCATGTTTTATAGATTCTTATCTTGCTTTGTGTACTCATCATATTGTTTTTCCATATTATTTCTCTCAAATATCCCTTGATGCTTTTATCGTGTTTCCTCTATTAAATCCCTCTTGCTTGATATTGTTACTCCAAGATAATTGAATTTCATTGTTTGTTGTATTATGTTGTTGTCGACAGCTAGTTTACATCTAATCGGATCTTTGGCTACGACCATTGATTGAGTCTCCTTAATTGAAATGCTCATATTACATTTATCTGCCGTTGTTTTCATTCTGTATAGTAGGCGCTGTAAGTATCTTCACTCTCTGCCACTAGCACCGCGTCATCCGCATAACATAACACTTTTAATGATTGTTCTCCCATTCTGTACCCCGCGGTGACCTTGTTAACGCTTTCTATGATTCTGTCCATGATAATATTGAATAGTGTAGGGCTGAGGCTGTTTCCCTGTCGTATCCCGTTCATCTGTACTTCTCTGGAGAATCCCGTTCTGGTTTTAATCGTCGTTATATTTCCGGTGTTCAGTTCTTTAATAATATTTTGATATTTATGATCTATATTGTTCTTCTCTAGAATCTCTAATACGTCCCTCAACCGTACTTTATCAAATTCTGTACAAAACATACAAACATGGGCTTGTCGAACTCTATTGATTTTTCTGTTACTTGCCGTATTATGAATATTGGGTCTACCGACGATCTGTTCTGTCTGAAACCTTGTTGGTCTTCCGTCATCAGAATTTTGTTTCCAAGTCGTATCGCTATGATTTTTGTAAAAAGTTTTAATACTGAGCTCAACAAAGTTATATTCCTGAAATTGTCGGGATCCCTTTTTCCTCCTTTTTTATGTATGGGTATGGATATGCTTAACTTTCATTCGTACGGTATGATACCGGATATTATAATTTTCTGAAATAAGGTGGCAAGTTCCCTCTTTAGTTTTCTCCTCCATACTTGATTAATTCGTTGTTTATGCCAGGTGCTTTTTGATTTTTCAATTTTGTTATTAGTGCTTCAAGTTCCTCTAGTGTGATTTCCGGTTCGTTATTGTTATCATTTACTGAGATCTGTATCGGTGTATTGTCATCATCAGTAATACTATAAGTGTTTTCGAAGTACCTCATCCATTCTTCTTCTGTAATGTCATTCACTAGCACTTCCTCCGTAACTTGTTTTTTCTGTTACGTAGCATGTTCCACACCTTCTTCTGACCGCCATATAAGTCCGCTTCCATTTCTGCTGAAAATGTTTCCCAGTATTCCTTCTTTAGTTGTCGTATGTGGTTGTTTGTTCGATTTCTAACAGTTTTGTATCTTTCATACTCATCCGGTGTTCTATTGTTAATGTATTTTATATATGCTTCCTTCTTCTCTTTTGCCAGTTCTTTGACTTCGTTCTTGAACCACGGTTTGGTGTTTCTCTTTCCGTTGGTGTCTACTGTTCTTATCCATATGACTTCTGTTACACTTCGTGTTATATTTTCCCTTATTTTTTCCAAGCCGTTTCTACATCATCGTTATCTACAACCTGGTTTTGCGTTATCTTCTCATTGAGTTTTCTTTGATCTTTTGTGCTATACCTACCGATCGATATTTGCAAATAACCAGGTTATGATGTGTCTCTACATTCGCCGATGTTAGTGCTCTTATGTCCAGAATTTGTTGAGGGTCCACTTATCTATTGGTGATTACATAATCGATGATCGATTTGTTACCCCTTGTATTTCTGAATGTGTATTTGTGTTGTTCTTTATGTTCAAAGTACGTATTGTTTATTCTTAGCTCGTTGTATGTGCACATTTCGATTAACATATTGTCATTTTCATTTTTTGTCTCCTCACCAAAGTGTTGCATGATTCCAGGGATGGTATCATTTCCTATACGTGAATTGAAGTCCCCCATTATAAAGACTTTTTCGTTTCTTGGTAAACGATCCAAAGTGCACTGAAGATCATCGAAGAATTGTTCTCTTTCTCCCTTGGTTTTGTTATATCTGGTGCATATACACTTATCAGATGTGTCTTGTCGTTTTCAAATTTTAGTGACATATACGAGTACATTATGTTGTGCCGAAGGTATTGCACGTCTTCGATCAGGTGTTGTAGCTTCTGGTGTACAACTATTCCAACCCCTGCCTGTGCTTTTTTGTCTACTCCGCTATAGAATAGTATATAGTCTGAGAGCAAACAAATATCAATGTTATTATTAGCACTTCTTGGTCTCTGGTGTTCCACGATGTGATGTTCCAGCAGGCTAGTCACAATTTCTTTCGTTTCCATTCTCGTTTTTTTTTCCTTTTTCTCGCCGTGTCGTTTCCTGAGTTGATCCGTCCGATTCCCGAGGTACTCGTATCGGTTCTTCGAGCAATATTTTTTTTTCTAAAAGGTAGGTTGCTAGCCTCGCCTTTAAACCCTCCCCCTTTTTCCGGGCTTGGGACCGGCAACATTACTCATTAAGCTACTCGATCCATCCAGTGAGCAATGCTGGCGGAGTTTTGCAAATAGTGATGGTAATAAATGTATGTAGTTACTTACCTAAATGTCCATTTCATAGTCATAATGGTATCTGGTATCCGACTCAGATGAATCTTCGAGTCCTACTGAAATTACTAGAAACTCCACAGTTTGGTCAATTAAATTATCAAAATTCCACATCTTCTGTTAATACATGATCCACAGCATTTTTACAATTGTTGCTTGTCACTTTGGAGAAGGATGCTAGAAGATGACGTACATAATTCAATTTAATGTTATTTCTAGCAATTTCTTTCACTTAAGCCCATATGAGCTCGATAAGATTGAGCTGATAATGGTATGGAGGTAATCGTAATTCAACTATCTGTTTTTCTTTAACTATTTTGTCAACTACGTACTGTTTGTAGTTTGCTTCTGTTGTCTCGCAATGGATAATAATTCTTTTTTTTACCATGCTTTTATCGTGTGGGCGATGTTTCATCAAATATAGCTGCTTATTCCATTTTAATGTTGGTAACGCTTCCTTAAGCCAGAATGCATCTGCAGGCAACAGCTCTATAATTTTTGAAAAGCGAGGTGAAAAGTAGTCAAACACATCCGTATTCATCTCCTTGTGGTAATCTTTTGTTGATTTCCAGACGAATCGAAGCAAATCCAATCATGCTCTTTTTCAATATGGGAAGAAATTAACCTACGCCCTTTTCCGATCGGTGCAGGTAATCCAGAGGAATATCATAATAAGTATCATTGAATTTCCATCTCACATTTTGCTGAAAAATGTAACGCATATGTTCTATGATTATTTCATACCTGACACCACGAAGTCGTTCTGCCAGTGAAAACAAGGACATACTTTAGACTTGGATCATTGTAGTATATTGGCCCATCAGCACCGTTGAAAGTTGAAGAAAATCTGAGTAACCAAAAAAGTAGGAATAGAACTTGAAAATTCATAATTTTGATAATAATGATTTGGATCACTATTAACAAATAAAAATGAATTGAATATAAACTTTAATTAATATGATCTTTCCATTCTTATATTTATGCAACTTTATGCACATTCAATAGAGAGTTTAAAGAGTAAAAGAATAAAAGTAACCAACCAATAAAAACAGGTTTGCGTGGTATTTCCGACATTTTCTAAGGCTCGTTTACCAAGTATGAACTGTTCATTTGCGTTGAAATGTTTTAAATCAGCGATCACGATTTGGATTGGGGGCTTCCGGACTCGCAAGTGCGCTCGTTTCGGATGATATTGATATTTTGAAAAATTTGTCGAATTCTACTATCGAGGGTAATAACTTGATAACATTTTATCACGATTTTCATTTTAGGTGGAGAAATATATAAATTTCATACGTTAATTACAAAGTTTTGAAGGTGAACATTAGACAATATCCATTATCAAATTGAAACTTGTTCGTTGCCTCAATTTATAATCGCGACAAAATCCAATAAAAACCTAACAATGACCTAAGAATGCCAGTCTCAACAGTCTACGACGGTTTTGCGACTATTCGTCGACCCAGAATAGGTCATCCCCGAAATCCTCCCAGACCTCCATCCTTAGCTAGTGTACCTGAAAACTCCACGGGATTATCAAATAATTTAAACGGTTTCGCAACTCTAAACGGCCACTACAGACATTCGACAGGTTCAAGAAATGTTTTAAATGGTTTTCACAACAACCATATTGAATACAGAAACGGAGTGAATGGTTTTCATAGCAACTCGATTGATTCGAGAAACGGTTTAAACGGTTGTTGTAGTGAAAACGGTTCTTTAAACGGACTAAATGGTTCGTACACGAACGGAAAGTGTTGTGGCTGTGTCTCTCCTGTTGGAAATCCTAATGTGCCATGGTGGGAATTAGCAACAAGGAAGAACCGGTATACATCATGCCCAAGTTTGAACGTTAGTATACCTTTTTTTTGTTTTTTTTTTCAATTAGGTATGTTTAAGTTTTGTTTGAACAAAATTTTTTCAAGAATTCCTTTAATATGAGAAATATTTGTTCCTTAGTACTATGCTTTTTGGAAATCTTTAATCATATAGTCGCCTGTCTTTATATGGTTTCTAGTGACATTTTACAAAAATTGGTTCACATAGCCATATGAACATCAAATATGGCAAAAATTATTTACAGCCATACAGGATGTAGTAGTAGTTAAACATATCAAATATACGATTCTTTAAATAGGGTGCACTACATTTGATCACATTTTTGAATTCTACATGGAAAATTAAGCCAACTTTGAATAAGGTTTCTTGTACCTAGGTTTTGCCATTATTGAGATATTCCATTTTTTGCGAAAATGAAAAGTTGAAGTAGAAGCTTAATTCCGACGAAACCATTTAATTTTTACAGTGGATATTTTGATCAATTAGGAGATATGACACCGATGATAAGAACACAACTGAGTTTCTGCAATAAGAAAAATATATTTTTCGTTATTTACAAATCTTAAAATTATTATAAATCCAGATATACCGCATTTTTGATTACTTTTGGAGAAATTTCGGTTTGTTAACACGATACATCCCCCGAAGTGTATACAAGTGACAATTTCATGATAGAATATTAATCAGGGCATCTCACACATGCGGAAAAGTTAGTTTTAATCTTTAAAACTGTTTATTTTATTACTTTTCCGCCCAACCTATCTAATATGCGAGAAAAGTATTCGTTTGCCTACAAAAAAGTTCAAATTTTGAAAAAAAATTTGAGTTATTTTTACATTTTTCATCAAGAACAACACGAAAAAATTGTTTTTACAAAAAAATCCTGTGTGTATGTCGTCGTCGTTGTCGTCGGCCACTTTTCGTTACATGTCTTGTTAGCACGATACAGCCTCCGGAGTGCAACAAATCACAAATTTTTTGATTGAATATTGTTCAGGACATCTCACAGATGAACCCTATTGATTTTCAGCTCACAGTAGCCAGTACAACGGGTGCTATGGTACTTGAAGTACGACATTTTGTCATTTTTGAGAAATTTCAGTTTGTTAGCACGATCCAGCCTCCGGAGTGCAAAAAATCAGAAATTTTATGATTGAATATTATTCAGAACATCTCGCAAATGAACCTTATTGATTTTGAGCTTACCAGAACCAGTACAACAGGTGCTATAGTACTTTAAGTACGACATTTTTGTAATTTTTGGAGAATTTTCAGCTTGTTAGCACGATACAGCCTCCAGCCTGTATACAAGTGACCCATTTTATAATTGAATATTGTTCAGGGCATCTTATAGATTAACCTTATTGATTTTGAGCCTCCGGAGTATATACAAGTGACCAATTTTATGATTGAATATTATTCAAATGGGTTTTAGAAAGTCCACAGAAGAGCCCCGGGCCAAATAATTCGGAGTTTGCTCCTTCTTTGGCAAGATTGTCTGTTTCCTCATTGTCACTAACGTCCCTGTCAAATGGCACCCACATCAGAGTGACCCGGTTGGTTGTTGCCAGTTGTCTTAGGAATTGTGTATAGTCCCAAGTCAGCTTAGACTCGCAAGTGTATTCAGAGCTTTCAATAAGCACATATTTCTGAAGCATGTACTTCTGCTTGATATATGGTTGGTGCTCAGCTAAGGAGTTTTGAGAGCCTAAATCTAGGCCCCGTCACTCCCACTTCAGTCCTATCCATCTTGGATCCATCAGTGTACCAAACTAATGGGGTTCTTCCCAGTTGAGGTTAATTCTCTGTGCAAATTTGGTGGTTGTTTAGGACCACTTCAAAACTGAATTTTGTTTTGTCTGCTATATATTTTAATATATTTTTTTCACAAATTGTAGATATTATGTAATAACCAAAAATAAATATTGTTTTAATAGTTTGTTGAGTTTAATTTTTCAAGGGGTATCAGAAAATATTTGAAATTAAAAAAATGTTTTTTTAACTCCAAAAATTTGTTAGTTAAAAACAATATCGAATACTAACAAAAGTCCATACTTGAGGAACCTTAAAATAAAATAACGTAAAACAAAAGTTACGAAAACTTATTCTTAATTTATCACTAAGGAAAACCTCATCATCTCTGTTGGAACTTCCACAATCAACTATAAGACATGTTTGTGGCATTTTCGCCCTTTTAAATTGAAAATAACAGTTTAAAGTCCATAAAATAAGAAATAGAGTTTAGTCACAAAATAATGACAAAATGCACTTTAAAAAATAACCTTGTTTGCACAGGCGCCATATTGAATACATTTTGACAGGTCGTTTTGATTTTGCATCATAATTTCAAAATTCCATCCGTTTGATACTGTCCTTGGTAAATAGTTCCTGGGTTGTTTGTACTTAAATGATAAAACGTCCAACACTCTGTCCGGCTGGAAGCCTCTTCCGGAAGGACAGCTGGACAATCCAATTGGTCCTGCCGAACGGACGCTCTGATTTAATTTAAATGTCCTCCCAGTAGGACGCAATGAGCTTCCAGCAGTACCGCGACATTTTCCATGGGCGTCAGGAATAGTTTTGTCAACAGTTTAAAATATTAATTAAAAATCAATGAATAGATTAAAAGTTATTTTATATGTACGACATTGATAACTTATTTTTGACAAAAATAATTCTCACTAAAAAATAACAAAAAGTTAGTTCTCAAATAATTAAAAAAACTACGAAAATTCTCAAATAAATAGAAAACTAAATTCTGGAATAAATAGAAAAATGAGAACAAAACGTTATTTTTGCGGTATTCCGTGTAAGACGTAATACGCAAAACAATTGCGCCTAGTAGTAGGAGAACAAAGTATAGCGTTTTGACCACAGGGTTCACAAAAGTAATTTGTTTTTTGTTGTTTGTGGTGTATACAAGAACAAATGATACACTTTCGTTGAACACGCCGTCTTTCATTTATGCTGCTTAGTGCAACTAAACGGTGTGACGTAGGTATGTTACCGGGTTGTTCATTTTGCCGATCCCTTAGTACTGTTTGTAACCTATTATTTGAATTTGCAACATTTTCTTCCACTTCCCAGTTATGGTTTTAGATCTGATAAGCCAAATTTTTTGTAAAAGTGGCATGAGATATTTTAGGATCGTTCTTGAAATATTTCCACGCTAAATATGCGTTAGTTTCTATAATTCCAAGAAATGAAGCGTATAATATATGCTTCCAATTATGTGTAAGCCAACTCTGTTCCAGTGCCAACCCGGCTTGTCGCAAATGATTATGAATATCAATAGACGGAGAAACTTCATAATATTCTTCCACAAGTTTTATTCGCGGTACTTCAAATGTATATTTTTCACCATTTTCATCCACTCTTCGTTTTACACATGGTGAGCCTTCAAGAGTAGTTCCACATGTTCCAACAAATGTGTGTGTTTTAGCATCACGCCAAGTAACCGCAACTATTTTAATGTCATCGATTCTTGTTTTACATGTTACAGTAGCACCGCGTTGTTGAGGACAATTTTCTTTCAAGTATTTGATTGGGTAATTTCTAGTTGCAACCTTTACCATTCTTAGAAAGTACAAGCCTCGACGGGATAATTCCACAGCTGTTTTTACAGACCCATACCAGGCATTACCGACTACAATACTTCCTGATCCGTGATGATTTTCAGTCAACCGCAATGTTGTTGCTGTTCTAGCACCCAACTCCCTTTGCCACTTTTTCCCAGCCAAAGCATTTTTTCCTTCATTTATTTCTAGTCTTATCATTATATTAGTTTGAATATCGGCTAATGTTTTGCACTCATATCCAACACCTTTGGGCTTACGGGCGATTTTGATAACAGCTGGTAAGCCCTCTGAATCGTGATTACCTCTTCCATACCAAGAGAACATGGATTTATCAATACAGATTTTATAACCAGGAGAAAAAATGTCATTCCATTTGGTTTGTAGCATATTGACAAAAGGTCTTATGCATTTCCATTTATCAGTATCCGCAGTGTCTTCAGTGACGAAACAAAAGGCTTGTAGTATACGCTCAAATCTATGGTAACCCCTCCCGAATCGGACTCCAGAAGCTTGTGGAGTGAATAAGCTATTGTTCTCTTTCGTAGACCAGTAATGACGTCTATTTGGTAATACAAATGTGCTCATGGTATATGTAAGTCCGATAACTTTGAAAAATTCTGTTTCAGAGCAGGTCTTTGTATCTTCTCGCATGAGGTCAGAATTGGTCGTTTCTAGGAAAGAGTCAATATTTTCCCCATGGAACATTGTTAGCCAAAAATTTAATTCATTCATTGTAGCAACATCACCTACATTTAGTTTTGACTTGAATTTTATATCTTTATAATGATCAATTCTTACTTCCCCGAGCTCCCATATGGTTTCATGTGCAATCATACTACTAGTTTTTTCATCTCTCGATAAAACATTACGTTGTATATTATAGACATCTTCATAATCACTTTCGCTGTCAGAAGAAGTATTTGATGACTCACTTATAAATGTTTCCTCGGTATTTCTAGAAGTAGAGGACTGTTGTATACTTTCTGCATGCATATAATCGGGCTGGATATTTTTACGACATCGAGTACTACATGCTGCAAAAAACTGCCAAGTATAGTCGGAACAAATTTTTAGATTTATCAGTATAATAGGTATTACCTTCAAGAAATCCTAATTCGATATTTATTTTTCTTTTATCATTATCTCATAAAACGCAGGCGGTGTTTCCTAATAATTTTTGAATTACTCCATAACAATTTGCATTTTTATAAATGCTACCGAATATTGATTTATTCCAAGTATTTTCTGAATCGGAATCAAATAATGTGGCATTTGCAGCCACGCGGTCGCCTATTTTAAAGCTCATCTTAACGCACGCATATGCATTCAGGAGACAATAAGTTTTAACCTTCATTCGGTAATAACTTCTTTGTTACTGAACCGATTTTGATGAAATTTTCACATTAGATAGGCAACTTTTCGCGCTGATTCTTTTGAACCTATTTCCGTCCTTCTAGCAGCACCTGTTATATTCGAAATCGTGTAAGAAATTTTACGTCCTACCGGCAGGACGCTCTGTCCTGCCGGTAGGACGCCTGGACGTTCTATCATTAAAGCGATGGTAACCATTTCTTTTGAAAATATTCCAAGCAGTTCCATCACTTGTTCAGCAATTTGTTTACTTTAACAAAGATCACTAGTTTCAGCAGCAGAACAAATATTTATTTCTCTATTTTGGCTTCTCTCGGCCTCCAAAATACCATTTTAATATCAGTATTTTTTTCTTGTTTTTTATACATATCGTAGAATTGCTTAGCTCAGCTAATATATCAATCCCGAATATTTATGGTCCATATTTAAAAGCAGAGCCTAATCTAAATAATATGTTTAAAAGAAATGTGCAGATAAGCAGAAATAGATAATGGATTTACATTTATCAACGTGAAGCGGACGGTAGAATTTTTTGGACTGCATAACTCCAAATTCTATACGATATAAGCCTTATGTCAGCGCCAGTCACAGTGAAGTGCGAAATTTGCGGTAAATTTTTTAAGAAGCGAGGCCTAAAATTACATCAAAACAAGACGCATGGTAGACAAAATTTAAGTTCGATTACAGTAGAAAGTTATGAAAATAAGGATATAAAAGATACGAATTTTCATATAAAGTTGGCAAAATTGAAGAGCCAAAGATCAGTAATAAGAAGAGTCCCAAAAGCTTCAAGGGCTCTTTGTGCCTCAACGCTATCTAATCTGATTGAAGAATGCGTAAGACAAAATTCTATTACTACCTGGGAAAATCTTTTGCTTTTTCCGTATAATGTTTTGAGTCTTCCTTCTAAAAATTCTAATAAAAAAGTATCTCTCTCTAATATAATCAAGAATAATTTAAAAACTTTTGAAAATATAGATCATCATTTATTAAATTTCTCTGATCAACAAAATAGAAATTTCTCAGTTCGGAAAAACAAAAATTTATCAAAAAATAGTAAAATTAAAAATGTCATTAATAAAGTTTCTGACGGCGACTTGACATCCGCAATCAAAATCTTAGCTTCAGATGACAGTTTTGCTGATGTCAGTGCAGCCACTTTAACAGATTTAAAATCGAAACATCCTGTAAAGAAACTTAATAGTACGTTCCCTACTCTGATTTCGGAACATATTCCTTTTTTTATAACAGAAGAATTTGTGAGTAGCGCAATAAACTCTTTTAAAACAAGTTCTGCTGGTGGTTTAGATTCTTTAAGACCTTCACATCTACAAGATTTAATAAGTTACAGTGCTGGCCCTTCAGGAAAAAATCTTTTATCATCTTTGTGTAAATTATGTAATTTTATTTTAAATGACACAGTAAACATCAATATTCGTCCTATTTTATTCGGCGCGTCACTATTCGCTTTAACTAAAAAAGCAGGAGGTATCAGACCAATTGCTATTGGTACAGTTTATCGTCGTTTAGTAGCGAAAATAATTTGTTCAAACATCAGAGACAAATTAGCATATTTACTTCGTCCATTACAATTTGGTTTCGGGTCGAAAGGTGGTTGTGAAGCAGTTGCACATGCAGCAAGACGTTACGTCTCTAATCATCCAGACGTTAATAATAAAGTTTTTCTGAAAATAGATTTTAAAAAAACTTTCAATACAATTCATCGCGATCATTTATTAAAACTTGTAGCAGATATTCTACCTGAAATTTTTCCTTTCACCAATCAATGTTATCGATTCCCTTCTTATCTTTTATTTGGCGAAAACATAATTTATTCGGAAAGAGGCGTCCAACAAGGGGACCCTTTGGCACCTCTCCTTTTTTGCATATCGATACACAAACTTATTAGCAACATTCACACAGAATGCAATGCTTGGTACCTTGATGATGGTTCTTTAGGTGGTAATACTAATTCCGTGTTCAAGTCTCTTGTCTATATAATAAACAATTCCAAGGATATTGGTCTTGAACTCAATTTCAGCAAATGCGAGTTATTTTTCTTAGAATCACCAAATAATCTAACCATTGATAAATTTAATTCTGTAGCACCAGGCATAACAATTACCAACAGACAAAATTTATTTCTATTAGGTGCTCCTTTATTAAACGAATCATTTCTATCAGCTTTTAATGAAAAAATAAACTTTTTCAAAAAAATGTCATCTCCTTTATCCTGGTTACCGACACATATTGCTTATTACCTTCTCAAGAATTGCCTATTAATTCCAAAATTAACATATATCTTAAGATGTAGTCCGACCTGGTTACACAATGATATCCTAATCAATTTTGACAATGCCATTCGCCATTCATTAGAGTCATTAATTAACATTAAATTAGAGGACCTTTCTTGGAAACAAGCTTCACTACCTGTTTCATATGGTGGTTTAGGAATTCGCTCAATCGTTTCAGTAGCTCTTCCTTCTTTTTTGTCATCATTAAATAGTTCAAAAAATTTCATTGATTACATTCTGCCTATATTTTTCCACCCACAAGACCCTTTATTAATGGAGGCAGAAAATATTTGGTCATTAAAGTCTAACAAAGTTGTACCCGATGATTATAAATCCTTTCAAAAATCCTGGGATATTCCTTTATTGAACATTGAAAAAGAAAATCTGCTTCAGAAAGCTATCAATTTACCAGACAAGGCTCGTTTGAATGCAGCTTTTTCAAAGGAATCAGGAGCATGGTTGAACGCTTTACCGTTGGCCCCATTAGGTACGCTTTTAGATGACGAAAGTTTCCGTATTTTTATTGGTCTCCGTTTAGGTTGTCAAATTTGTGTAAAACATCGCTGTCGTTGCGGAACTGATGTTGATGAATATGGTAGACACGGCCTAAGCTGCAAATTAAGTGCCGGCCGTTTTTCACGTCATTCTGCAGTAAATGACCTAATCAAACGAGGCATGGCATCTGCAAAGATTCCCTGTTCGTTGGAACAGTTAGGTACTTGCCGCGACGACGGTAAACGTCCAGATGGTATGACCCTCATTCCATGGCAACGCGGCAGGCCAGTTATATGGGATTTCACTTGCACTGACACTTGGGCTCCGTCCCATGTCCGATCCACATCTACTTCTGCAGGCGCTGCAGCTTTACAAGGCGAAACTTTTAAAATCAATAAATACAAAAATTTGGAGAACATTTACATTTTTATTCCTGTAGCAATTGAAACCTCTGGTGTTTTCGGTCATGAAGCTTCAAAATTCATTAAAGAAATCGGTAAAAAAATATCAATAGAAACTAATGATTCGAGAGCAACTTTGTTCTTTATACAACAAATAAGTATTGCAATTCAAAGAGGAAACGCTTCATCTTTTCTCGGTACGTTTCCTCGTTCTAAGCCTCTAGAAGAACTTTTTATGAAACCTTATCATAAGAAACGTAATTCTTCTACAACTTTCAAACTTTCTCACATTACAGACCCTAAAACATGTGATCTTTCCTTTTTCCGACATTATTATTTAACATCTTCATTCTCTTCTTCAGAATGTGTACCTTCTGATAATACATGCGTTGACAATTTAATAAATTATGCCCCCAACAAGCTTTTGGGCCTCAGTGTACTAAAAAATACAGATAACCACCAGCCAGATGATGTCCCATTCATAGGAATACTGAAGATGATGACTATGCTAGAGAATGATGCGATTCCTATACGCAATAGATTATCTCTAACCAAAACAGTTTTCAAATCCGTAATATCTACATCCAATTCAGTAGCAAACATCATCAGTTCAAATTCCTTATCACGCCGATCAAGTGAGAAAGACAATAATAGAATCCGAGATTATTCGTACAACGATAGTAGTTGCGAAAGAGCTTTTAACAATATTTCCACATTCAGATCCATAAAGGGTATTCCCCAAGATTCTTTGGGTCTCAAAGGTCTCAAAAATATTGGTAACACATGTTTCATGAATAGTATTATCCAATGCCTATCAAACACAAGGTGGCTATTAGAATATCTAAAGAAACACGCATACATAAGAGATATTAACATAAACATATCTAGCATGAAAGGAACACTAATTAAAGCATTTGCTGAAGTTATTCAAGAACTTTGGTCTGAAGACGGTTCAGACAGAGTGGTTAATACAGTATCATTGAAAAGTAAGATTCAGCGATTTACTTCAAGGTTCATGGGATACACTCAACATGATGCACATGAGTTTCTTCGTTACCTATTAGCAGGACTTCACGAAGATTTCAACAAGGTATATGAAAAACCAAAGCCCATATTAACTGAAATTGATGACAAATTTAGTGATGTCGAGAAAGCACAAGAATTTTGGTTAAGATATGTGAGAATGGACAACTCCAAGATTATGGATAACTTTGTCGGTCAATTAAAATTAACAATCAAGTGCACACACTGTGGTCACTGTTCAGTTACCTACGATCCTTTTTGGGATTTATCCCTTCCGATACCACTAAGATCAGGTCAATTACGACTTTCACAATGTTTAGATTCGTTTACAAGAGAAGAAACACTCGACGGTGATGAGAAACCAGCTTGTTCGAAATGTAAGGAACGAAGACGATGCATTAAATCATTCTCAATTCATAAATTTCCGAAAATACTGGTTATTCACCTGAAGCGATTTTCGCAAACAGAAAGTTTTAGTGCAAAACTTAATGATTCAATAGATTTTCCAATAGAAGGGCTTGATATGAACCATTACGCGGCTGATAATGTGGCACCTTGTATGTACAACCTCTACGCTGTATCTAATCACTGTGGAACCACTTATAATGGTCACTACACAGCATTTTGCCGACATCCCTACACGGGATAGTGGCACGAATATAACGATTCAAGAGTGCGATTAATATCGTGGAAATCTTTAGTCAGTGGAGAAGCATATGTTCTCTTCTATGAACAAGATGATACAAAATCCCATCTTTAAGTTTAATAAATTTTTTTTTATTAGTTTTTAAATTGTATATTTTCATTGTGAATCAATGTCTTATTTGTTTTTTTTTCTGCAAAATTTATTTTTATATACATTGTATCCGTTCAAATATAAATAAAAATAAATAAATAAATAAATTCGAATCCCACTCTAGTAGAATGGAGTGTGAATCCAATGGAATAGTTAAATTTATTGGTTCTACTGGATTGGAAGATTTAGACTAGGAGATGTTGATGGAAAATGTTCTCCCATTTTCTCCTGCATGCCTTTTTAGGAATTGATAACTAACCCTAAAATATGAAAGATAGAGGGGTTACGAGCCCTTGCGCGCTTGCACGTCATAAAGAAAATAGCTTCTCTTTGTGTGAAGAATTTTAGTATTTTTCCGTGACATTATATTGCATGCCTTTGTAATATAACGTAGTTGGAACACATTTAAGCTATAATCATTGATGGCATGCAATTCGCAACGGCCGACGGGGCTCAAAGGGTTACGTAGAAATGAAAAAAAAAATTGTTTACAAATTGCATGCCGTTGTAAAAAATTAATTTTTTTCATCTCAAAAATACTCTAAAAAAATTGGCATGCACTCCTCGTATGACCACGGGTGGAAAATAGTAGGAAAATGTAAAAATTCAATACAAACTTTTCCGTGATTTCAAACTACTTCTAATAAAGATAAATATTAATTTTATGACCAAATAATTCTGAAACACAAATGGCATGTGGGTTGCACATAATCATATTATAAATAAGTTGCAAAAAATTTAATAAACATTTCCGCGTTTTTTATTTGCATGCCGTTTTGTATTTCATAAAAACATACTATTTTAAGTATATACCGAAAATGGCATGCGTATTAAATAACACCACCGTATTTTTAATAATAATGAAAGTTTCCTAAAATATGTGAAACATTTCCGTGTTTTTATTTTACATGCAATTTTGTATTTTATAAAAAAAATATTATTTTAAGTTTATGACGAAAATAGCATACGTATTTATATCTATAGTTCAACAGAGAAAAAATGAAAATTTTTCAATTGTAATAATTTGTAACTCCCGGGCTCTGTGATCGAAATGCGACCTTTGCGAAATGTCACAAGGGGTCGCTTCCAGCCTAAAGTAGACGCTACACTTTTATTTTTTCCTCTTGGCCTCAGTGTACATGTAGATACGCAGTTGAAAGCATATAACCGCCACAAAGATTCATAATATTCGATATAATATATTATATATTGCAAGTTTCAAAGAGATCTAATAATATTTTAATATTTAATGGCTGGAGAATGTGGTATTCCGAAGGAATTGACACATTTTTTTACTACCATACTTGCAGCTTTTAACTATCGTAGACGAAAAAGTCCGAGAACTGCCAGACTAGTTAAATCATTTGCAAGCGATCTTATTCATGCAGTATCAAACGGTCAAATGATACCTTCTAAACATATAGTACTAGTCCATATTGTGTACAGTTTCGTAAAAATAAGTTTTCTGTTTTCCTCCGGAAAAGAATGTATTTTTTATTTTTAAGACTCGTTTTTTTTTCATATAGTAATTTTTTATCAATAAACATGCATGCTATTTGTTATTGAAGTTTAAAATAATATTTACAGATAATGTACAAAAAGGCATGCAAAAAAACAGGGAAATGTTCCTTATTTTTATTTTCGTTAAAAAACTTTTTCTAATTTTATTTTTGCACAAGTTTTTTATGTCAGACTTGTGTAACATGCATGCCATTTTTTTTATCAACTTTAAATAATGTTTTTTAATGAAATTTTGAATGGCATGCAAAATAAAGTTACGGAAATTAAAACAGCGTTTTTTGCAATTTTCGTCATGCATGCCACTACTTTAATACTTCCTGTTGTGCATGCCAAATTTGCTAACGTCAATAAATTATAAAAATTAAGTATTGTTCAAATGGCATACAGTTTGAAATCACGGATAAGTTGTATTGAATTTTCACAACATTTTCCTAATATTTTCCACCCTTGGTCATACGAGGGGTGCACGCCAATATTCGTAGAGTATTTTTGAGATGAACAAAACTAATTTTTCACAACGGCATGCAATTTGTAAACAAGGAAATGTTCTATTTTTTTTTCATTTCTACGTAACCCTTTGAGCCCCGTCCGCCGTTGCGAATTGCATGCCATCAATGATTATAGCTTAAATTTGTTCCAACTACGTTATATTACAAAGGCATGCAATATAATGTCACGGAAAAATACTAAAATTCTTCACACAAAGAGAGGCCATTTTCTTTATGACGTGCAAGCGCGCAAGGACTCGTAACCCCTATTTTAGGGTTAGTTTTCAATTCCTAAAAAGGCATGCAGGAGAAAATGGGAGAATATTTTCTGTCACCATCTCATAGTCTAATTGGATTTTAGTTGGTTGGATAGTTTACATTGAAATCTCGGAAAAAATATTTTCCATTACTGTAATCTGTAAATTTTATTTCAGTTAATGTCGATGATTATTACCGATGCTAATGAGCTTGATTACCCTAATCAATAATTTCATAAAGTTGAGGAATATCTGAAACTAAATATTTTAACACCTAACACGCAGGAAATTACAAAATGTGGGTAATTAGGTTAGATTATTTAGGGAATTTGGAAATAAACAATCACTTAGTTATATACAGAAGTAATCTATTGTTTTTAAATTTATCGAAAGTTTCATTAAGAACTAATTGTAACTAATAATAATTACCTTAACTAATCTTTGTTCCTGTCTGTGTAAGAGACACCAAAACATTTGGCGGTATGAAAAAAACGAAAACATTCTTATTAATTATTCAGTAATTTTAATATGTCCACAAATTTGTGATGTATTTTATCTGGTTCACTCTATTTTTGTTTTATGGTATGCGTTCCGAGAACATTATTTCACTTCTCTTATGTAAAAATAGGTTCAGTCTTCATTTGATAAGGAATCTTTCTCTCTTATATTGAATTTATTCTTGTCTGGTTAAGTTTATGATAAACTTTCTTTGTCTATCTATTTCCTTGAAGTTATTTCTATCTTCTCTTCTTTTGATTATCATTATTACTTTTCCGCCCAACCTATCTAGTATGCGAGAAAAGTATTGGTTTACCCCAAAAAAAGTTGGAATTTTGAAATTTTTTTTGAGTTATTTTTAAGTTGCCCATCAACAACAACGCGAAAAAACGGTTTTTAGAAAAAAAATCATGTGTGTCTGTCGTCGTCGGCCACTTTTCCTTACATGTCTTGTTAGCACGATACAACCTCCGGAGTGCAATAAGTCACCAATTTTATGATGGAATATTGTTAAGGACATGTCACAGATGAACCCTATCGATTTTCAGCTCACCAGAGCCAGTACAACGGGTGCTATGGTACTTGAAGTAAGACATTTAGTCATTTTTTGAGAAATTTCAGTTTGTTGGCACGATACAGCCTCCGGAGTCCAACAAGTGACCAATTTTATGATTGAATATTATTCAGGACATCTCACAGATGAACCCTATTGATTTTCAGCTCACCAGAGCCAATACAGCAAGTGCTACAGTACTTTAAGTACGATATTTTTGTCATTTTTTGGAGAAGTTTCAGTTTGTTAGTACGATACAGCCTCCAGAGTATATACAAGTGACCAATTTTATGATTGGATATTATTCAGCATACTAAAGCCAGTACAACGGGTGCTATGGTACTTGAAGTACCAAATTTTTCATTTTAGGAGAATTTTCAGTTTGTTAGCACGATACAGCCTCCAGAGAGTATACGATTGATCAATTTTATGATTGAATATAGTATCCTATTGATTTTCATTTGACTACAGCGAGTACAGCAGGTCCTATAAATCCAGATATACTAAATGTTTGGTTATTTTTGGAGAAATTTCGGTTTGTTAGCACGATACATTCCCCGAAGTGTATACAAGTAATAATTTTGTAATAGAATATTGTTCAGGGCCACAGATACGGAAAAGTTAGTTTTAATCTTTAAAACCGTTTACTTGATATTGTTTTGGTCCAAAATATATGGAGAGTTCTTATAATGCATTTGTTATAAATAATTAAATGTTCTTTTATAGTTTGATTGTTGACGTATCTATGTTTCTGCTCAATATTAACAGTATACAGCAGAAACTATTTTCTCCATAACAGTACACTTTTTGTTTACACGTGTGAAGTTAGCCACGGATTTTTTTTAATGACATTTTAATAGGCTACATAATATTACTACCAAAAATTAAAGATTACGTGAATAAAAAGTTTTTAAATAATTGTTCTTGTACATATTTCACGATTCTGAATCGAAGATCCAAAAGTAAAATAAAATTATTCAACTATTACAAAGAACATCTAATTATAAACCAATTGACAAAAAACTGTGATGTAAGTATCTTTTATAACGTCAAAAAAAATTCATAAAGATTACGATTGAGTACGGACGCCCATCGTTCGTTTTGAACTCGAAGCCCCAAAATTTTTCCAAATTTTTAGTAGCTATTTCAATGGACACTTAATTATGAACCTATTAACGAAAAATTGTGATGGATATATTTTTTACAACGTCAATAAAAATGCGCCGACGCGCATTGTTCGTTTTGAACTCGAAGCCCCAAAATATTTTCAAATTTTCTTTAACTATTTCAAAGAACACTTAATTAGGAACCTGTTAACGAAAAATTGTGATGTAATTATTTCTTATAACGTCAAAAAAAATTCATAAATATTACGATTGTGCGCCGTCGCGCATCGTTCGTTTTGAACCCGAAGCCCCAAAATATTTTCAAATTTTCAATAACTATTTCAATGGACACTTAATTAGGAAGCTATTAACGAAAAATTGTGATGTAAATATTTTTATAACGTCAAAAAAAATTCATAAATGGGCGTCAGCGCACAATCGTAATCTTTATGAATTTTTTAACGTTATAAAAAATACTTACATCACAATTTTTTGTTAATAGGTTCCTAATTAAGTGTCATTTGAAATAGTTAAAGAAAATTTAAAAAAAAATTTGGGGCTTCGAGTTCAAAACGAACGATGCGCGTCGGTGCTCAATCGTAATCTTTATGAATTTTTTTGACGTTATAAAAAATATTTACATCACAATTTTTTGTCAATTGGTTTATAATTAGATATTCAGTGTAATAGTTGAATATTTTATTTTTATTTTTGGGTCTTCGATTTAGAATCGTGAAATATGTACAGGAACAATTATTTGAAAACTTTTTATTCACTTAATCTTCAATTTTTGGTAGTAAAATTATGTAGCCTATTAAAATGTCATTATATGTTTCCTATATTAACACTTTTTTGCAAAAGTACAGTTTATTTTGTAAAAATATATTCGTGGATGGTAAAGAAAAATCCGTGGCTAACTTCAGACGAGTTTTTTGTTTGTTGGCATTTCATAATTTCCTTAGGGAACCAATTTATTTTCGTACCAGTTAATCTTCTTGTAAACATGTTTATTTGTATGGTCCTGTATATCAACCAAACTTCCTTGGTAACAGAATTCTGAGACTTCTGTATTACTCACTTTTATTCTGTGACTCACCTTTCTTCGTTTGGGGTTTACTTCGAAAAGGTTTCCGACTTATTTTTACGATTTGTTCACCCAGCTCGTAAACTAATTTTGTATTTATTGTCTGTTCGGATTTATTAAGCTTACTTGTTATCTGCGGATTTCATGACATCTTATTGAAAATTCCCATTTATTGTTAATATAGATTTATTCTAGGAAGAATAAATAAAACTATACCTTTGCGTGAAATACCCACGAATCTCTTTGTTGTTGTTTACATATCACGCGATATTCGTATACCTTTTATTGTCACTATACTACATAAAGTAACCTAATATCACCATTGAAAAGAATAATCAGTATTTCAACCCCTATTATTTATATGGTTTCAATGCATCAAAATGTTTACTTATAAAACTGACATTGTAGGTAGTATAATCATGAATCATTTTTGAATATCTGGCTTAACGACTCGAATTTATTTCCCACCCTTCGATTGGAACACAATATGGCACCGATCAATTTTATGACTGCCTACCCCATAAAATCCAATAAATTGCCGTAAAACCTTTGCAGCAGTTGAGGGATAATAGGAATATAGGTCGAGTAATAAAGTTTAATTAGATCTTTCTTAATTTCTTACTATTTTCGGTTACACCAAAAGTTGACTGAAACTTCCTCATTTTGAATAGAATCCACTACATATTATTACTATTTTGATAGAACTACTTTTGTGGATTCTCTCAGTATAGATATGACTAATTGTATTACGATTTGACACCCTAAATCTTTATAAATAATAAAAATGGAAACATTTTGTTTGTATTTGTCTATTATGATAAAAGTTTAGGTGACGCAAAACATGTACCTTAAAATGTCTTCCTTAAATATTATGACGTTATTAGAAAGAAGAGTTCTTTCATATTTCGATTCTAGAATTGTAATGTGAAAGTTCCTATAGTTTCGGTAGCCACTCCACTTGTCCATTAATATATGGATGCAAATATTGTGATTATCTTGAATGTTTCAAAATGCCATCAAAACTCGCTTCATTCATAATCTTATGTTTAGAATATTTTAACGATTACCAATCTAGTAGTCGATAAAAATATTACATCATCTAATTCACCATAACATACGCCTACATATGAGTATTTAGTTTTCCCAGTATCATCGTTTTTATGATATATTTTATCAAGAAACAGCAATTTGTGAAGACTTTGTAAGTCGAGATTATGTGATTTCTTAGCAAATAATTTCTTCACTAATGGATTAACATAGTATCAAATATTTTGGGTGTTACAAGTGTTGAAAAGTATTATAAATATACCCAGTAGGATTATAAACTAACTCGTTTACACATTTAACTGTTTCGAAGCTGTTTGTGGAGTTTATATATAAAGAAAAGGCCAGTACTTTATTGTTATGAAATGAAGTTTATAATGTATCAATCTCGTACAGCAAGAATACTAATGGTTATTTTTTTCATAGGGTGCATGTAACAGCAGGGATATATCAATGTTGCTAACTTTTCTAAAGTTTCTTATGGTTGTATTAGATTTTAAATGTAAATGTTATTTCACGCTCTATTAATTATTAATATGTCATTTTCCACTATTTTCTGCCTCAATAGCATATACCTATCTTCTCAATTTTCTTTTCTCATTTGCTGGTAATACTACTTGTACTGTTAGTTTAATCTGAATCGTCCCATTCATTTTCTGAATGTAAAAGGCAAACGAACTTTTATTTACTTTTTTTTTTTAAATACTCGACATTTCATCATTACGATTACATCCATACCATTCACAAAAACCAGAAGAGGTAGCAGCAACAATAATGAAATGAAGGGAACTGATAAATAATGCATAAACAAAGCATTCAAGTTTCGCGAATCCGTAGCTGTAATCGTAGCATAAAATTTTACGACATTTTATGATTTTTTCTTCGTTTTTATGTTTCCGCCTGTAGACGGAACGTGCCATCACAAGCAGCTGCCACAGTCAGAGACGTAGAGAGTTTCTTTTTTTCTTATAGTTGTCATTTGCTGACCTTCTTTTAACATCGGTAATTCTATAATAATTGTATAAGTATCTTCAATTTCATGCATTTTGTTCTGGTTCAGTATTTATGTTAGTAATGGTTAAGAAGGGCACATTTTTAGTGTTACTGAGTCTTGTCGAATTGAGATGATGAACTAGAATACTATGCTTGTCAAGCACAGAGGATTTTTTCTAAATTATTTTTATTACTAAAACCGATAATCGATTTGTCACTATAGGCCAAGCAACGGTGCAAAATAACAGCCATATTTTGACATAAATACTACCTGAAAACCAACTGAGCGATTTTGTGTAGGAGAGTTAGTAGATGAATTCTGCACACTTTCCAGCTCCTGAATCATAATTTTTAATTAGTTATTAACAATTTAGATGAAAAATTCGCACTTTTTTTAGTTTTTTCCTTATAAAATGAAAACTATGCGAGCAATCTTAATGCGGTCAAAAGAGGAATTGTAGAGAATAAAATTGCGAAGAGAATGAGAGGTCGAACGATCCGATCCAATTATTAGAACCTGAGAAAATTCGGAAAAACCTGAAAATTTGACGATTTCTTGAAAAATTCGCAACTCCGCCATTTTTGAATATTAAGAAATGAAACTTGGCAAACTGGTAGCTATTTATATCTTTTTTATGTGTGCAAAACTCTAATTCTGTCGGACGAATAGTTTTCGCAGAATCGTGATCGAAATTGATTTTGCCATTTTTTTCGCGGAGGGCTGGATACTCGTGTGAGTGTCTGATTAAAGTTTCAATGACGAAATTTGAAACTACTCAGGCATAGCAACAAAATGTCTATCTGGTTTTTCAATAAAATGAAGCGAAGTCGGTGAAACACGACCTTGAATATGTGCTGAAATCGTCGAGCGCGCGGAAAAGCTGGAGTAGTGGGTGTAGCGGCAGCTGAGGGGAAGCGCGCATATATAGTAATACAGTACGACAGCCGCGCTGCACGCAACGTTCGAATCTTTATTTTTCATTATCTTAGCAGCTACTGTACGTATTTTATTGATTTTTTTTTTATTTCTGGATAACATGATTCAAGGAATCGGATTCTTGACAAGGAATTGCCAACTTAAATTCAAACCACTCCTAGTTTAAAAACAGGGATTATATGAAATTCTATTTTATTTAAATAATTAAATAAATGCGAATTATAAAAAATATTGTGTAAAACTTGTGCCACAGTGACTTTCTGTAGTACTCGTGATTTGCACAACTCACCGCTTCGCGGTTCGTTGTGCAAACTTCACTCGTAATACAAACAGTCATTGTGACACTTGATTTACAAATAACTATTTTAACATTTCATTAAAGTTTCATTACAATTGTTTATTTCAAGATATCACTTATTAATCTAAAAGTATTCACAAATGTTTACTACTTTTTGGGACCAACAAAAGAAGGTGTAACATGCCTTAAGGCTTCAAATGGCATTGGTAAATAACTCTGAATATAAATAACATCAATATTTTTAATTTAAAGGAACATAGTTAACAATGCCAGTGGCGTAACTACAATTTATTGTTCAACATCTTAAATTCGGCCACAACCGTTCGGCAAAAGTAGATACTTTTTCTAATTTAACTGAATCGAATTGGTTCATTGAACGATCAAGTCGAAACGTAGTTTAAGGCGGAAATACATGGTTCAATTTGGATGATTCAACCAAATTGAACATAGAAATTGAAAGACAAATGTCTACACATTTAAAATAAAATGATTTAAATGTAGTCTCAGATTTCGCATTCCAAAGGCAGTCGTGATTTTTATCCAAAAATATCGGAGTCTCCTCTTCTTTCCATTTATACACCATTGTTAAGTAAAATCGCTTTATATTTTTTTAGTCTGTCAAAACAACTCCAACCTACGCATTGAATTGAATTGAACACAATCTTTCAATGATCAACAAGTGCACACACGTCCGAATTTCGGAAGAATCATCCTGGTTGTACAACAAAAATTAACGAAAGTTAAAATTCTCTTAACATCTTTCAACGGTCAATTTGGTTGAACACTTTAATTGAATCATACACTAACTACACTATTCAAATTTGTTGAATCATCCAAATTATTCAACAAAATTGAACCGTGTATTTCAATTTTATTTCGATCTCCTGTCCATTCAACTGTCGCTCAACTAAAATCGAACCATAAACATCCAAGTTTTGAGGAAAGCAGTGACCTGCGAATTTGCCAGGATTTTCTAATTTAAAATTAAAAGCGATTTTGCTATGGGCTCCTACAAAATGCGATCCTAAAACGGTTCGCCTTATTCACAACATGCGATTTAATTTGTTCGGGTACGTCTATGTAGTATTGCGTCTTTTTTAGATGTTTACGTTTACGATTAATTCATATTTCCATCTTGAGCAATAAATACAAATTTATTTTACATATTTGCGACGCCAAATTGTAATTTTAAACAAGTAATAGAAAAAAGTGTCAGACTTGGTGTGTCGCGACCTTGATTAAAAATCAACGCTGGTTTTATTTGTATTCATCATTGATAGAAATCTATTGAACGTTTAACCAATTCTAAAGTAATATACCTAATCGTTCGAATCGAGATGACACATAAATTAAGGATGACGAGATAAATAATCTGTTAAGTAATAATGCAAATAAGTCATTTTTTTGTTAATTATGTATTTAATAATACAAAAAAATCTTTTTCTTTGACTATTTAACAATATTTATATTATTCATCTATTTTCTATTGGTTTATGTTAGTGATAGCTCACTCAGTGAGTTTTTGTTTCATTAATTATTTTCAACCAATGAAAACGTCAGGTTTGTTAAGTTGCCCCCCTCCCCTAAATAGATATTTTCAACAAAAACATATATGGTCGTTATCCACTTCTAATGCACCAATATGCTCCATGAATGATTTTGTTTGCACCACATTCCCCGAGAGGCTACAGCTGTTTGTTTATGGATGGGGCCAAATAAACCTCAGTTTGTAGTATCGCATTATTCAGAGTAAAGTACCCCCCCTCCCCAATGACAATTTGCAGAAAAGATATACTGCAGTCGAATCCACTTCTAATGCACCAGCAATAAAACTTAGATCCGCCCTCCCCCTACTTAGTTAAACCTCAATATATAAAATAAAGTAGCCCCCCCTCATTATAATATAAAAAAAATAAATGACATCGGTAGCCACTTCAAATGCACTCATAGGTACAACCAACAAAAACAAAATTCCCCTTCCTTAAATTAGTTGTTCCCCTGATTGAAGTTTATTAATCTCTTGGACCGTATGTCTCTTTATTACAAAGTTTACAACAGATAAAAAAAATAAATGGCACTAGTAATGCCTGATCTCAGCTGAAGGCTGTAGATTCAGTACGCGGTTAGGCTGAAGGCCGAAATCTGCATTAGAACTTAAACCGCAAACTAATTTACCAGCTGCAAGCGAAACTCTTACAGGAAACGAAGAAATGGTTCATGTACAATTTATCAAATACAATGAAAAATATAATACCAAAACTACAAATGTCTCAGTTACATGGACTCACACTTCCGCAATTTATACGAATATAAATATATAAATGCCTATGCAAAAAAAATTAAATAAGTCGGCGAGCTTAACCTGAAATTATGTGCAGTGCGTAATTAGGTACATAAAGGAAAAGAAACGTCAAAGACAGAAAAACGATTTAAATTAACACAGCACCCAGGTACGTACCGTGGTATACCTAGCGTTCAAGCCCACAATTCAGTACTTAAGAAAGTTATTTCAAGATTTTGTACAAGAAAATAATATTTAATTACCGCAATATTTAAGGAGAAATATTCCATTCAAAATTTAAGAAGGTTTTTCAAGATTTTTACACATAAATGAAAATACGTAATTACCGTAATACTTAAAGCGAAATATTCAATTCAATATTTTAAAAGGTTATTACCAAATTTTGTACAGAAATACTTAATTACCGCAAAGCTTAAAAAGAGAGCTTCAAAATATTATACAAAAAGTTAATTAACTAATGCAAGAAATGGGCATATAAAACAACGTACATAAAAATTTCGTGAAATTTTGACTGATATTGGTGAATTGAAAATGTATCAACGTATAAAATTAGTAGGAAAAATAACTGTTACGAGTGATCCTCCTTCCTAGAACAGTAATTGAAAACGACGCTTCCAAATGTTTCAGCCCTCCTGATTGCTGGTTCAGGTGAGTGGTCTGGCTGATTTTCGCTCTCCTCAATCCGAGGATAAAAACCATAATATCAAAATAACCCCACTTGATAACGAGTCCTACCGGCCTGGTCGTCAGTCGGAAATTACCCACGTGGATGGTGAAAAATGTTACATATATCTAGCACGTAATGGCTACCAGAGCACACAAAATCTATTTAAACTGGACAGCGTTCGCTTCGACGACCCATGGAGAACTGACTCCTAACTTAACGAAGTGGTCTATCCTCAATCGCCGTCGACAGGCTTGCCAAAATTACTATCGACGGGCGGGCGATTTTTCGCGTTACATTACCCCCTCCCCCCTTCGCCAAAGAAAATTAACCCGGAAGGGGTGTCCTTGAGGACAAAACGTCCATTTAAGCTATCAGCCACTTAGTCTTACTATCAGCAAGTGCTCATTTATATATTTTATGTCTATATTATTTTCATATTTGTTTAGTAGTAGCAGACCTACTACTCCTCCTTGGACTCGTTTGCCTTTCTCTACTGCGTTGTATGCAATTGTTAACGTGCGTGCTTCCTTTTCCTTTCGTTCTTCCTTTTCCTTTCGTTCTTATCTCATTTAAGGCACACATTATTTCAATTTTGTGAGACTTCAATTGTCGCAGTATTTCCTGGTCCCTTTTACTCCAAGAACCGATGTTCCATGTGCCGAATCTCTTTATGTTCCGTCTCAATATCCTCTTTCGTGCTGTGGTTATTACCTTTCTATCCGTCCTATTCCGAGGCTTCTCGTTTCTTCTTTTAGCGCTTTGGCATGTTCAACTTAGGTAGGTCACTATCCTTGCCCGAGTAGGATTTTCGTCCTTCTCTGGTCTAGATGCAGTGTGTTCTGCGATGGCAGTGGCACATCGGGCGATTCCTTATCGCGCATACTGGTATTGGTCTAGTGGAAGATTTGATCCCTAAGGCATTATGTTCGTAATACTAGACCTTGATGGGGAAAACCACCTACACCACCGACTATATAAAAAATATATAAATGTTTCAATCATTGCTCCCCGACCCCTGACAGATCAATGCATAATTAATAACTGTTTCTATCAGATTAAACAGTATATATAAATGTTTTAAACGTCACTGTCAAATCTATGACGAAGCAATTATAATTAAATTACAAATTTTAATGTTATTATATCCAATAAAAACTAGTTTTTTCAATTTCAGGAAGTATTTAATGAAAATATATAGTTTTTTCGTATTTCCGCACCCAAGGTGAGTTAATAATCATAATTTATATTATTTGAACCAAAAACAAAGCGAATTAATTAAATTTATTATATTCGTAAAGTCGAACATTTTTTTCTGCCAAAATGCAAAATTTTTATCCTAATAAAATATATTTGAACAAAAAAATACTGACAAAAGAGGAATACTTATAATTAGAATATCAAGATAGTCGTCTATCAAAATTTATTTGGTTTTTACGCAATGTTCATTTCTGCCGTAACATTACACTTAACTAAATTAGACATTTGATAGTTGGAAAGGCTTCATAAACACAGAGAAAAAACACAAAGGATGAAAAATGAAAGATAGCTGAAAAGTGCATCGCATGTTTAATGATATATCACCACGAGGGTACTTTCACCCCTATTTGAGGGTGTGGTTGGTCTTACGTTACTCCTGTGTTTAGTTTACTGCACCACAGGCGGGGTAGAATTCTAAATTAAACATTGTCCCAAAGGAATTTTCTTTCGTGTAAACTAGTTAGGGTTAATGCGCGGAATTTTTTTTAGAAATACATATAACAATTTTCCATTAGGAATTTCAAAGCACAATATCTCATTTTGGAAATGATTATTCGGTTTTGAACCTACTCCATTGTACGTCTAGAAAGTATTCGGAATTTAATCTTTCTCCTAATTTTAACATATTTCTTTTTTGTAACATCCTAAGACGAAAAGTAATGCATCAAGTGGAATGTGCCGATAGTAGGCCATGGCCAAAATTACATGACAATACCATCTATCACATATTGTTGATTGCAAGCAGACTTAAGTTTTGTGTAATAATGTCACAACTAGAAAAATGGAAACTGGTGAAATATTTGTATAGAAAAGGTATTCAAAAGTTAAAGCATTAGTGGAATTGACGGATCTCGGAAAAAGTGCAGTATAGGAGACAATAAATAGGATAAAAAATGGGTGAGATATGATGCATGGACCAGTTTCGGGAAGACCGCATAAGATTAGCGGAAACAATTTAAACGCTTTAGTGGCCTTAGGACGACAAAATCCGCGCCTAAGGTGTCGCAAATTGGCTAACAGATTTAAAAATCAACGAAGATTAAACGTGTTTCCAGAAACTATCCGCAAGTCACTGAAAAGACAAGCCTACATAAAAAGTCCCTACAATGACACCTTTACACAGGCAACGAAGAATAGATTTATGTCAATGTATTCGAGAAAATAACTTTGGTAACGTTTTTATATCTGACGAAAGTTGTTTCTAGCTTGGTGCAAAATCACCTGAAACTCCTAATATGAGAACAAGCTACTGTTCTAATTTCCCACTAAAATATTCGTTTGGGGAGCAATATCTGTGCATGGTGCTACACCTCTTTGTATAGTTGAGTACCGTTAATAGTGAAAAATATTGTGAAATTCTGTTTTTTTTTTCTTGAAACGGCTCATGGTTTATATCCAGAGGGCTGGCGGTTACAGCAGATAATGCAAGAACAAAACTTGACAACAATTCCATGGCCAGCAGCTTCACCGGATCTTAGTCTCATTGAAAACATATGGGGACTATTAAAGATCGAAGTGGAAGGAGCAGCGCCACGAAATAAAAAAAAATTGATTCGGTCAGTTTTACAGGCCTGTACCACCATCACCGAACATTATAACGTGGACCTAGTTTCGGGTTTGCCTGAACGTTTATTTAAGTGTTCAGAGTTAAATGGAGGTGGTATAAGAAAATACGATCAATAATTTGTTTTAACTGTATTAATTTAAGGAATAAAAATATATAAGGTGAAGTGGGGTAAATGTGGTAATGGGGCAAATTTGAAAAGTATCAATCAGTAAGCGCCATCCATGTTATAAGTAATACACCACCACTGTTTACCTTCCCACCCACTTCGAATTGTCTGCGCGGCTAATCTATTGCCAGTACGCCAGTCGTTGCAAAGCTTCCAGAACGGACGTTATTTATTAGTGTAACGAGTAGCATATTATTTATTATTATTTGCGTAAAATTGTGATCTCAACTGGTAAGTTAGGTTTTATTACTAGGAGTGGGTTCATTTACTATAGTTTACAATATAGTATGTTTATTTTGTCAGAATTTTAACATTTCACTGTATTTTGAGACTATATCACATTTGCCCCACGAAATAAGCCTCGCGAGGCAAATGTGTTATACAGTGGCGGGGAAATTGTGTTATATTATATCACATTTACCCCTTTATTGTTTCAGTGTGGCTATGGTACGCAATTACAAGAAAAAGTCCTCGGATAATAAGAAATACACGAAGGCAGATCTAGAACTGGCTATTAATGAAGCCAAGAGAACAACAATTTACAGAGCTGCTAAGATGTATGAAATTACGTACGTTTCATTGCATTCCCGAATCAAAGGTGTACGTGGAGCAATAAAAGAAGAAAAAGGCCGACCAATTACAATTCCAATCGAGGATGAAACAAGGCTAGCAAATTGTTTAAAAATAGCTGAAAAATGGGGGTATGGATTTTCCCGAAAAGAAGTAATTGAACTAGTTGCTCGGTTCATCGAAAGCAACAACATAAAAAATAATTTTAAAAATGGCATTACAGGTGAAGACTGGCTCTTGAAGTTCAAAAAGCGGCTCAATATCAGTCTTAAAACTCCTCAAAATGAGGAGTACGCCAGGAAAAAGGCATTGGATCCGTTCATAATCTATCAATACTTAGATTTGTTAAAACTTACCCTGAATGAACTTGGACTGCATGATAAACCGGAAAGAATTTGGAATCTGGATGAAACCAGCCTCAGTATCGACCCAAGGAAAGTGAAAGTAGTAGGTGCTGTTAATAAAGCTTCGTCTCGAACAATCAGCTCTCCTGGCAAAGAAAACACCACAATTTTGCTAATGTACAATGCAGCAGGGGACAAAGCCCCACCACTAACTGTGTAGGGGACAAAGCCCCACCACTAACTGTGTACAAAGGAAAGAACGTATGGGACCAATGGCTTGCCCCACCAGAACACGAATTTAAAGGAACTGTGTACGCAGCTAGTAAAAAAGGCTGGATGGAAGGGGATATATTCAAAACTTATTTTCTTAAGACTGTAGTACCTACCGTTGGTTCAGAGCGACCTGTTCTTATCATATATGATGGTCACTCAACCCATGTCAGCATTGAAACTTTAGAGGCTGCTGAAAGGGAACAAATAACAATTTTGAAGCTTTCTCCACACAGCAGCCACTTGCTCCAACCATTAGATCTGGCCGTATTTAAACCGTTTAAATGCAAGTGGGATGAAAAACTTGTCACCTGGCAACGCAATCATGTAGGACAAAAAATACCCAAAAAGGTGTTTTCACAGTTCTTGTGTGAAACATGAAAACTTATTTTCCCTGATGTCATCGTAAATGGATTTAGGAAGGGAGGGATATTCCCTTTTAATCGAGATATTATTCCGGAAGAAAGTTTTCCCCCAGATCTTATGCAAAAGTGGAAGGAAACTAACAACATTTCAACACAGGTTCAAGAGCAAAGAAAAACTGATTACTCATTTGTAGACTTAGTAAGAGCAATGTGTGTCATTTGAACACCTTTTATTATCTGCAGTTAAACAAACAACAAAGCTGCAACCACAGAAGAAAACTAGAATATGTCATGGAGCCGAAATTTTAACATCCTCACAAGCTATATATATTCTTAAAGAAAAACTTAAACCAGTTAAGAAGGGCGCTAAAAGAAAAGCTCGATTATTTTCCACCAGTAGCAGTGATGACGATCACACACCTCTAGAATTAATTGAGTCTGGCAATTCTGAGGAGTTCGTGAATGAAGTGCTAAATAATGGTGTTGATGAGAATACCACAGATGTGCAAGAATTCCAAAATGTTGTTACTCCGGGATGTTGGGTTAATTGTAAAATATTCTACAAAAAAGTTAATCAAACATTTTGTTGGTAATGTGCTGGAACAAAGCGATGAAGGATGGGTCGTTAAATTTACAAGGTCATACAAAAATAAATTTGTTTGGCCAAAAATCGAAGACATTGACACGGTAGTCGACAACGATATTATCACCGTTTTGCCAAAACCAACCACCGACCGAAAAGGCTTACTAGATTTTCCAGTTCGCTTTGGGGGTTAAAATGTATAGTTCTGTATAACTGCTGCAAATATTATCATTTTTGAACATTTTCTATTCCCATGTTTTTTTTAGAAAATCTGTTAATTTTGCTGTTTGAAATATTTTAATAAACAAAAAACGAAAATGTGCACATTTCTCTATATTCTATACTTTTGCCCCGGTAATAAATGTACAGGCTTTGCATTACAAAATATTGGTCGTTATCACATTTGCCCCAAACTAAGGGGGAATAACCGTGTTTTGAAAAAAATGACTAACAAAAAAAAATAAGCTGATAATTAAACTTAAAACACAATGATGGGTAATAAACATCTCCAAAATGTATTACATTTTTTTTTAGAATTTTAATTATTAAGCTTTTTATTTAGCGGCGTCATACATTCAACCTAATGAAAAACTATATCACAATTACCCCACTTCACCTTACCGAAAAATTATAATTGTGCTTTCTGTTTTCCGGATACTTTCTAGAGGGACTATATATTTAAATTTTTCAGTAAAATGAACTTTTATTAATAGAAATAATTGACACGATTTTCCCAACGACAAAGGAATGAAGGGTTTTGCCCCTGAATTCTTCCTGCTTTTCGAGACAGTAATATTATCAGAAAAAAACGAAAAAATTTCAGCGTTAATTTTAATCCACTGCAATATTTTATTGTGGTATATTTGGTCTAGAGAATATTTGCATTCGTTTATTTTAAACATAATGCCAATTCGTCATAAACCTAGTCTGGACTACCAAAAACTATGATTTTGGTCTCATTCAATTCGAAATGGTATCTAGAATAAACGATCAATTGGACAATATGGGACGGCAAAAATTGCAAAAGTTATAAACAATTACGTGATAAAAAGAAGATTGGTTTGGTTTTTTGAATATATTTCGAAAACTATTTGAGATAATCAAAATTTGAAAGAAGATCCTGAAAGAGCAGAAAAAACTCTCCTTTCCGGAACTGTACCGACAATATTTATAATTGTAATTTGGAGGTAAAAATTGTGCTAAAAAAGAGTAGCAGCTGTAGCGGGCGCCTCAACCTAATCAGAGCTTGATCAACAAAATGATTTTAACGGACTAAATATAAATATTAATTGATAAAAAAATGTTGGGACTATCTAAACAATAATCTGTCAACAAAAAATTTGTATCCCAATATTTTAATTAACGATGATTTGGTTAATTAGTTAATTTTTATAAGTTGGAAGTTAACATAAAAACGCTGATTATTTCTAAACTATAAACCTAGATTTTTTTTACTTTTTGTAGCTAACTTTAAAAGGGTATAGAAAATATTCCAGTAGAAAAAATTAATAATGTAAATAAAGCAATCAGATAATATTTTTTTCAATTGTGTTTTCTTATTGCTCAAAGCTATACAATAATAATTTTTTCAATTAAGGAACAATTTTTTTAAAATCATTATTTATTATATACTTTCATATTATGAAAAAAAAATTTGGTTACTAAATTTCCATTTGTTTTTAAGAAAACAATTTGTTATAAACAAATTAATTTTTGCGCAATATTTTTTTAAATACTACAATATACTACGTCTATTTTTGTGAAAAGTTTTTTCTATTATTTATATAATTTTTAAACATATCGCTTTCTTTCTGTTTTTCTTCATTGTTATTAAAATGACTTATAAACTATTTGAATATCAGGTTCAAAGCTAAGTCAGACACCTTTAGTAGTTTTTTTCGACGTAAGTTTAATTTTTTAATTTGTTTTTTCAATTAGTCAACTTTTGTATTTTTATAGGACATCTTTGATAATGGCCTAGTGGCTGAAAGGGCTTAGCTGGATTTTTATAATAAATTGCACATTCAGTACTTGTCGTTTCTTTCATTCAATTGATATCTAGTGTGAACACCATATTCAGACAATTCTTTTCATTTTCTGTGATTCCCGAGTGGCCAGGAACCCAGACTAAAGAGACCCTGTTATTCTTGCCTAGTTTATCAAGTTTTCTTTGGCACTATTTATACCAACTTAGAATCAATGATATGGGAGCTCCATACTTTGATAGCTGCTTGATTATCAGAATTAATCGATATGTTACATTTCTGATAGTTTATTTCTAGTTTTATTTCCACGCATCTTTCCACCGCAAGTATTTCTGCCTGAAAGACGCTCGGACACGAGCCTAACGATAATGATGACTTAACTTGATTAAAATCCTTTTCAATGTTATTTCCAAACATTCATATTCTCATCCCGAAAATTCGCGATGTGAAAAATATGACATTCGTAACATCCCTGATTTGGACCTATCGCCATATTTAGGTCCAAATAACTTGCTCTTAGCCTATGTTCCAATAATTATGAATCACCGTGTATATTACACGTGCGCTTTTGCTCACATAAATACATAAGGAATATATTTGTCCATATCACTACATATTAATATGATTACTTAATACATGAATATCAAGGGAATGTTTTATGTTTGGGACGTAATTTTGCACATAATACTGTGACAAATAACCTGTAGTAAATATCTTACGCAATATTGAATATGACACAAATTGTGTAAATATCAATACAAAAGATAAAATAAGATCAGAATACTTGCGATGTTATCAATGATTTTGAAAACAAATTTAAAATCAAGAAGGAAATATTAAATTTTGCAATATTATTGAAACCAAATAATTTACATTTAAAAAATCTTGAAAGCAGATAAATGGAACAAAATTGTTATCTCAAGAGTATACTGATAAAATAATGATTAAACGAGATCATACATATAAGTAATAGTTAACAATTTTGTTCGCTAATGAGAAGAACCACTGTTTATTTCGCCAACAAATGCAAAATAATTTATACATCCTGAAATAAACGCCTGTTCATAAGTTAAGGATATTGATTTAATTCTATTTTAAAAGCTAGAACCAAAAAAATTTAATGGAATTTCTTAAAAGAGTATATATTTGTTAACTGTTAAAAGCCAAAAACGAATCATAAAATCTTTTTTTAGAATACTGTAAATTGGTAAGATAGAATAAGGAAACAAAGAATTTATAAAGGAATTTAATAAAAACGAATGTTTAAACAACAGCTAATATTATGTGTCTGTATCATTTGCACGTATCACAGAAGCACATCTTCTTGGTATGCTTTTAACCAAGTTATCCAATAAATTTTGTGCGATTTCTGCCCAAAGTTTTGGACTAAGATTTCTAAGCTCCCATATGATTTCTGGTCGCGGATTGTGGTCGTCAATGAGTTTTTATCACTGATCCCAAGCATGCTCTATGGAATTTAGATCAGGCGACCTGGGTGGAAGCGGTAGATGAAGAAAATCTTGATTTTTTATTTCTTCTAAAACTACCGCAGCTCGATGAACTGGGGGCCTATAGCGGCATGAAATTGTGGCAGAATATCCTAATACAATATTTTCATTATCTGTCATTGGTTTATTTCTTTTTTTTTTAGAAACAAACGTTCCATGTTCTTGAAATTTTTTTAATACTGTGTTTAAAACTTTACGGGTTGGTGGAAATACATTTGGATATCGTTCAGCAAAAACTCGATTTGTTTTACATGAAATTGTTTCACATAATAACAGATTTAAATAGTCTTCATTGGTATTTCCTTATCTAGCCATTTTTATTACATTAAACTAAACGAAGCAAATTTGACATGTCAAAAATTGATTATAAAATATCCAACCTACTACATCTTTATAAAACATAAAAAAGCTTGAAAACTGTCTAAACACAGAGTTTTAAATGATTACGTAAAAAATACTAATTATGGGTATAGGGAACCCATATATCGTTTGAAACGAAATAATTTACTCTATCGAATAAAGTAAAAAATACAGGGTGTGGCATTTAAGTTAAGCAAGTTATTTGAATTGAAAGGTGTCTGAGATATTTCACACTATTTGGAGCACATTGTAAAATTTATCGTTATAGAAAATATTGCAAAAAGTTGCCTTAAAGTTTTCTTATTAACTTTTTTGGTTCAAGTTGATCCGTTTTTTTTTATTCCATAGTAAAGGAGCTAGGCGGGTTCTGGACCATTCCTTATGTAAATTAACATGGGAAATCGCCAAGGTCCATCGTGGTAATTTTTGACGCAATTTCGATCTGCGCATGCGTCAACCATGAAGCAGCCGACAGCAATTTTGTATCACGTGCGCATCCACCATTTGCTGGGACACGTTCGATATACAGGATGTAGTCATAAATATGCCATAAAGGCACTACCATCTTGGATTTCACGCGCAATATGTGCCGTCGGGGGAGGGGGGCGGCCGTCCGTCAAATGGACCAACCGTCGTATGCCCCATCTGTTCTGTGATATCATGGACTCCATGATTTTTCTACGGTAGCATGTATATGGTGTGACGTAAGCAACGTTGCCATTAGGGCACTATAACACATATCTCTGCTATTATTGGTCAGATTGAAGTCGAATAAACGGCCCTATGATTGTTAGATTATTATCGTATACACGATGTACAAAGACACCATAAGGGCACTACCATCTCCGATTGGTCGTATTGAAATCGAATAAACGCAATTGTGATGAAGATAATGACTAGAGGGTGTACAAAAATCATACCTGAAGACAATGACCAGAGGGTGTAAAGGAATTGAGAAAGAAGAAGAGATAAGCGATAAGTTTTGCAAATATACAAGGAGTATCAAAAGAGTCATCTGAAGAAGTGATCGACAATGACCAGAGGATGCCGTTGACCATCGGCGGATGTGTCTTATGTGTCGTCGGGTAAACGATCCTATGATTGTTAGATTATTATCGTATACACGATGTACAAAGACGCCATTAGGGCACTATAACACATATCTCTGCTAATATTGGTTAGATTGAAGTCGAACAAACACCATTGTGATAAGTGGATGTACAAAGACACCATAAGGGCACTACCATCTCTGATTGGTCGTATTGAAATCGAATAACTTGTGATGAAGAGGTAAACCACTACGACGACGTTCGATATACAGGGTGTTGTCATAAATATGTTACTACGATGATCGGTATACAAGACGTTAACGATGTCATAAGGCCGATCCGTTATTGGTTGACATAGAACAAACAGCGTTGATATACAGGATGTTAACGATGTCAAAAGGACACTCTGCTATTATTGGCCGGATTAAAGTCGATCTATCGCCAATACTCTCAACCTACATTGTTCACTAAGTGTCGATAATATAGTTACCTACTCGGCTCTGTCATCAATACTCTCAACCTACATAGTACATTACATATTGTTAATGCAGTTAACCGTGTGGCATCTATCTTCTGTGTGACGTACATCAAGTCTGCGTCGTCTGTCATGTGTGTTTTCTGTCGTATGGGTCGTCATATATGTCGTATGTCAAATGTATCTTATGTCGTATGGTCTGCGTCGTCTGCCATGTGTTTCTTGTTTTCTGTTGTATGGTCTACGTCGTCTGTCATATGTCTCTTGTTTTCTGTTGTATGGTCTACGTCGTCTGTCATATGTCTCTTGTTTTCTATCGTATGCGTCGTCTGTCAAATGTGTCTTATGTCATATGGTCTGCGTCTTATGGTTTACGTCGTCTGTCAAATGTGTCATCTGTCGTATGTGCCATCCGTCAAATGTGTCTCTGGTATGTCTCTGACGTGTCTCTGGTATGTCTGTGGTATGTCTCTGGTATGCCTCAGCTATGTCTCCGGTATGTATCTTGTTTTCTATCGTATGCGTCGTCAGTCAAATATGATATCACAGAACAGATGGGGCATACGACGGTTGGTCCATTTGACGGACGGCCGCCCCCCTCCCCCGACGGCACATATTGCGCGTGAAATCCAAGATGGTAGTGCCCTTATGGCATATTTATGACTACATCCTGTATATCGAACGTGTCCCAGCAAATGGTGGATGCGCACGTGATACAAAATTGCTGTCGGCTGCTTCATGGTTGACGCATGCGCAGATCGAAATTGCGTCAAAAATTACCACGATGGACCTTGGCGATTTCCCATGTTAATTTACATAAGGAATGGTCCAGAACCCGCCTAGCTCCTTTACTTTCCATTTTTAGTGAAACACTGTATTTCGCAAAAAAACTAAGATATCACGAAAACCATAAAAGTTAGGTATAGAGAACCCTTACGAGACTGACATTAGTTTTTTACGTTTAATTTAAGAATGTTAAAAAATATAGGGTATTCTATTTAAAATAACAAAGCTGACGTTTCATCCGGTATAATCGGAAGTCGTCGAATATTGAGCATATTTTCATTTGATAGATGATTGCCGAAAACTCCTTAGGGTCAAGTGGTGTAAAAACGAGACGATTTTTAAATCGTTTAGTTTTTTCCTAGGAACGAGTACTCCAAACGGCTTGACAATTTTATGTACTATTAAAGCTTACATGTATAATTTATATCCGTCATCCATTATTTCAAACTACTTTAAAACTTTCGTGAAAAAAATAAAATACGTGTCTTGTTTTTCACCCTAGTTAGGTGTAAAAACGAGACAGCTATGGCGAAAAACAAGACATGCTAATTTTATATACTTAGAACCATTTCAGAAGGCTGGGTGAAATGCGAGACACAGAAGGTTAAATATACAACAAAGTTCACATTTTTTCAATTTTTCATTTCGACAAAAAACAAAAATATGGCGCTCTGAATGACAACATAACATTATTTTTTCCTAAATACTTATGAAAATTAAAGTATTCATTATTCTTTGGCAAAGTAATTCATAATTCTGAAATACAAGTAGGTACCTGGGTATCTTACCGATTTATAACATCACTTCATCACTGAACATTATATTCAGCAAAATCAATAGTAGGAAATATGAACTGTTTCGCAGTACGTTTTGTTGCTCCCTGGACAGTTGGGGCAGGAAGTTGGCATTCTATATGAGTCTTCAGTACAGAATATTTTTCTGCGATCACAGGTTCCAGGAACTTGTTACCGTTGCGTCGAAGGTATATTACATCAACGTCTTCATCTCATACTTCGTCAATTTGTGCCACATAGAAAACTTTCTTGCATTTGGTTGCAAATCTCAATAGGACGTAGTCACCTTCTTTCAATGGTGATGGTTCATCTGCTTCGTTATTTTCGAAATCGAGCGAATTCTCTTCATTACTAAAAATGTCTTGTAAAGTAACATTTTCAATGTCACTTTCATGGTCTAATTTAACGATCCCATCATTGTCACTATCAGACTCAGACTCACTTGGCTTCCTTGTCTTCTTTGGCTTTTTAGTATTTTTCACACTTTTCTTCTCATTTTGCTTATTTTTTTCAATCTCACATAAATATTTCTCTGAAGTCAAAACAGTGCCATCAATTTTCTTTCTTTTCTGAGATGATGGGACTGTTCTTCGAAGTTTTGACAGTAAGAGTGACTCGAATGAGAGGCGTTCGGTGCTTGGAGTTGAACACAATGATGTTGGCGTGTTGCTGTGAGATGCACACGATGATGTTGGTGTATTACTGTGAGTGGAACATGGTGGTATTGGTGTTGTTGATGGATTTACATCACTGTACCTCGTTGACGGTCCAGCAACAGCAACAGATGGTTTATTTTCTTCCGCAAAGGGCAATAGTTCCGGTTCCAATTGTTCATCCACAAAAACACTAGTCGGGTTTTCACGATATCTCTTCATTTTTTCTGGGTCCAACCGATGTGCAGGATATTTATCTTTGTTGCAAGGGTAAATTCCGGTACTAGCAAACGCAGATTTTATTACATGTTCGGAAATGCCTTCTTCCCATATTTCACACAACAAATTACAGAATTCGCTCTTACTTAATTTTCGCTGGTTAAGCCGTTGCCATTGGATTAAAGAATTATTCCACTTTAATTTAAGAGGACCAAAGCAGCATTTGTCCAACGGTTGCAAGACATCAGTTGTATGTGCTGGCAGTCTTAATAACGTGATAATTTCCTTAATTGCTAGTCCGATTGTGCCCTTATCTAAATGGGTAACGTGGCCGTCCATGATGATTATTTGAGGCCTCTTCGTAATCAAGGTTTAAAACTTTTGGAACCATTCTTGGAAAATATTTGTCGTCATCCAGCCTTTTTCAGAACACGCGTAGAAGGTATTTGGCAAATCTTTAGTCCCTGTAATTGAAAGACAATTCAATCGTACAATTTTAAAAAAGGCAGTAGGTATCTCTTACCTTTCCAGCTACTCCACAAATGAGCCCCTTGAAACATTATTAGGGTTGGTAGCAACACACCAGCAGCAGAAATGCATGCCATCACTGTTGTATTTTCTTTTCCGGATCCTTCTATGTTTCTGTACACTTTTTATCCTATTTCAGCAACGCCCTTCACTCTGTTTGGATCTGATGAAAAGCTCGTCTCATCCAAGTTCCATATTTGGCCTGGACAATCTTCCAAATTAAGCTGGCGGATGGTTTCTTCTAACTTTGCATAAAATCCCTATATAATAAAGGGATCGCTGGTTGCTATGCGTCGACTTTTCTCCAGTCGTTCAAGTTTCTTCTGGCTAAGTCTATTACGCTTACAGAAGACTGTTTTACATAAACAAAATAGAACAAAATATCATAAATTTCAATACATTTCAAAACATCGCCTCGTTGGTGTGAACATGGTTTCTGTTTGTCAAATGCAAGTGACAGTGTCAAAAATAACAATTCCGAAAAAGAAGACAATACAAGAGTGAGTATTTTTTAATTTATTTAGGATTTAGTTTTAATAAAGTAAATGAAAGTAAGTGAACCTTTAAAATGTCACCACCAGGTAAAATTCGTCGTAGTTGTATAGCAAAAAATTGTAATAATACATATTTTTGGCTGCTTCGCAATTTGGAGTTTAATAACAAAACATTTTTCAAATTTCCATCTGACATTAGTCAAAGGGAACAGTGGTACAAAATTTTAGAAATTCCTTATACATCCAAAGATGAAAGGTTGTGTGAAGATCATTTTGATGATGATGCATTTACAAATTCATTACGCAAAAGACTTAATAAATTTGCTTTTCCTTTGCAACCCTTCCATCATACACCACCAAAAGTAATTGAAGATAATAATAATAAAACTCAAGCTTTTGAAAATACAGTATTGCCCGTAGGATGAAGGCTTATTTTTTGTAACAATAATGATAGTCTTAAAGAAACTGAATTTGAATCTTTACCTAAAAAACAATGTTTGGAATCTAGTATTTTAAGTAAAATAAACGAAAGTAGGGTCAGTAATTTATCTCCCAAAAAGAAGAAAATGTATTACATTAATAAAGATCAGAGAAATAGAATTTGTAAATTGAAAAAGGCACTTATCAGTAGTAATAACAAAACTAAAAAAGCAGTTAAATTGTCAGAATCAAAGTTATTTCAAAATTTTAATTCAAAATTAGATCCAGCAGGCATGGATTTTTTAAAAAGTAGTACTGCTAACTATAAGAAACATAAACCTTCATGGTCAATAACGGATAAGGTCCATTCATTAGCCATTTATAAGAAGCATATAATTTATTAAAACGTTTTATAGCTTTGCCCAGTAAATCTACTTTACAGTCACTTCTAAGATCAGTGCCATTTGAAACTGGAATTAATAAAGCAATTTTTGATAGGCTTAAAGGAAGGGTTGTCAAAATGAAGCAGATAGATAAAAATTGCATCCTTGTATTTGATGAAATAGCTTTAAAAGAACAATTGACTTTGGATGTGGCTAATGACAAACGAACTCTTTGCAAAAAGTCATATAAATTTTGATTGGTTCACTTGTCGAGAGCATAAGTCATACGTATTTTCTCAACTCATAAAAGTTTGTGTCCCCTTATTAATTAAAAAATATAATGATGGTAAGAGGACTAACAAACAAAAATAATTATTATTTTTTGGTAACAATGTACTGCGTTTAATTTTTGTTTTGTTCCAGACCTGTTCCTGTCTGCATCTAAAGGGGAATCTACTTTTTAAATGTTTTTTATTAAAATATTTGATGTAATATTGGATAAACTTTCTTAAGTATAATGCTGTAATTTGAGTAGAAATATGTAATTTTGTGATTAATAATAATAATAATATGTAACTGTATGGTAAATTAATGATATAGATAATAATAGTTTTTTCATGTTTTGTGTTACCAATTCTAAACATTATTTAATATTCAAGCTAGTGTGCCATTTTTAGTTTTCGCTAAGTATATGTTTATGTTGTGTATTTATAAAACTGTAGGTTTCCTCTGATTTACATGTTTTGTCTTTTTAATTAATTTAAAGAAAGTAAATGTGAAGTTTCTTGTTTTCTGAAATAAAAAAGTTAAAAAAAAGGTGAGAGCTGGGCAGCAATGGGGATGGCGGAGGCTGCAATAGAATTTTTTTGAAAAATGTACAGCCGTATAAATGCCTATTTATAGTGCGTGTGGTAGGAAAAATAACTTTGAAAATAAAATTGTGTGGAAACACTGTTAAGTGATATTAGAATAATTGTTTAACTAATAGGAGATATTATTGAAAATTAAAATTTTTTGATTATTGTAACTGATAATTTAATCAGATGTTTTTGTACTTTAATATCATCCTTAACTATTAGAATAAGAATTTGAAAATTATCAATGTAATAACATGTATAAATAACAGACCTATGTATAGTAAACACATATTTTATTAATTTGTTTTTATATTATGTGCAGGTTAATAAAAATTTCAAATGTGTGCTGTTTTATTATTTATTACCTAAATTATTTGTCTCAATTTGTCTCAAAATTGTTTATTATTATTATTTCATTACAAAAATGAAATATAATTTTTTGGAATGAAATAATTATATAATAAACAAGTTTAAGACAAACTGTAAAATTTACCTACCCATAGTCCAAACTACCAAATTTAAATATCCCGCCTGTAAGAATTAGTTCTGTTCCCCGCAAGGGGTGCGCTGAGATCGACGCGATGCCAGCTGTTTATATGGGAACGAACACTCTCTTAATATGTTTATTTCTCTATGCTGGACGCATTTGAATGCAGCACAAAAGAACTCATCGAATGCGAATATCGCCGAGCGCTTCCGACTTCGTAAAAGCGCGCTACCAAGAAAGGTTTAACTCGCGTCATGAAAGTTTTGAGCCTGCATTTTAACGCATATGGCGTTGCATTTTTTAAAACATATTTTTCGATGTTTCTGAATACTTTTCAATATGGGACCACATAATAATTATATTAAACTCCAAGTTATCGATTTTTAAACTCAAACTAATGTAATTTAGCATGATTTGCTAAGAATGTCTCGTTTTTACCCAAAATTTTGCTAGTCTTGTTTTTACACCACTTGACCATAGTACAAATTTTCAAATTTTAATTCTGGCTAGTTTTCCTATGTGCCATCAAAACATATCACCCTGTATATGACGGACAGCCGTTCTTATTTGCCGGTTAATATAAACTTATTCATCTACATTAATTGATTTCTATGGTCATATACACACAAATTCCAAAACGTTCCTAAAATCATTCATTATTATAACATAATATCTTATAGATTTTATTTTCACCTGTCGCCAAACATCAGGAATTAATTAAAACGCTACCAGCATGTATGTTGTAAATGCAACATCTGATACTACCATATTCAAATCCCAATAGTGAAAAAACATTAGTGATTTCATATTATCACGTCCAGAGATGTAACTAATTACATGCGGGTAATATGATATTAGAGTGAAGACCATCTTGTTGAATAAATACAAGTTTTTAATCATTTGCACCTTTCGGATTCGGTTTTTTTTTCAGTAGAATGTTAAATTTATTTTGTAGTTATTCATAATTCATGAAACACTAGCTGATTCAGGAAAATTAATATACTAGAATTTACTAGTAATAGTTAAAGAAAATAAACTTTTACCATGAAAATGTGCGAGGTACAAGTCTAGGTCTACTTCTATCCGACAAGAAGGTAATTGTAGTTTTTAAGGGGAGCATAAATTGTGTTTTCTTTAAATCCGAGAAAAGTATTTTTATAAAAATGTATCAGAACAAAGTTTGTAGCTGTTGGAAATATCTTTATTTTGTGATAGATATGTGTATTATAAGTTTAAATTTGACAAATACGTACATTTTTTTGTTCCTTAAACAGGAAATTAGCTAGCTAAACACCAATAATTACAACAAGCGTGGGAACGTGGATTTAAAAATGATTCTTCGAAAGAATATTATATAAAAAAATTCATGACGAAATGTTGATTAAAAATAAAATACTGAATTTCCCTCCCTTGTAATAATCCAGGATCCCAGGACCTTTGAAATATTCACAGCTAATTATTGTTTTGCGAAAATTTTCGACCGAGATGAGTTAGAGATTGCGCAGGTGCAAATCCTTTCGATTTGGTGATTGCAAAAACGTATTGATACTATTGAATATTTATCTCAATATGTAGATAAAAAATAAGATAAGAAAAGTGCCCCCCTCCTCAAATATGTAGCGATTACTAGGTAATACATATATTGTAATGTTTTTATTATTTATTTAAACAGTAAACTGGAGGGATAAACTTTAAACACGCGGTATGGCTACTTACGAATTTATTTAAACACTAAACTACTCACTTAAATTTAATATATATACACACAACCTTAATTAGTAATTTATATCAACACTTTACTGTTCGCTATTTCGGCGTATTCTTGTTTATTTATCGAGATCCCTTTAAAACTAAACTGAACTTCCCCGCTTGTCGGTCCTTTATATATATTATTTCCTTTTTTACTAGATAATTCTAGATTGCGGCTTACACAAAAACAATTGGGTCTCGCATATTCTTCAAAAGCGAGTACGGCATATTAATTAATTTATTTAAGGTATTGCATATTTTTTTTTAATTTGAAAAAATTATGGTGTATTCTGAACACTATAAATAATTTATTCCCGTTGAAAATTTTACTTAAAATTAATTTTTCAACAAGTTAAACAATTGTTAACTAACAAAATTTTCTTAATTGTAATAAAAAAATGTTTAAATAATAGTTGTAAAAAATATTCGCTTCGTAGAGCCTTTCTTACCCACATACTTAACAAGATCGTGCCATGAAAGTTAAAAAAATATTTATACTTTGTTTATAATAATTAACAACAATAACAAGAAAAATTATTATAAACAAAGTATTAATATTTTTTCAACTTTTATGGCACGATCTTGTTAAGTATGTGGGTAATAAAGGCTATACGAAGCGAATAATTTTTACAACTATTATTTAAACATTTTTTTTCACTTACAATTAAGACTGAAGTTCTTTTTGTTAGCTAACAATTGTTTAACTTGTTGAAAAATTAACTTTAAGTAAAATTTCCAACGGGAATAAATTATTTATAGTGTTCAGAATACACCATAATTTTTTCAAATTAAAAAAATATTCAATACCTTAAATAAATTAATTAATGTGCCGTACTCGCTTATGAAGCCGCGCGCGCAATCTAAAAATGTCGGGCGCAGACCTATTTTCAGCGTTAAATTTAAATTATAAATAATGGAGATAGAGTTACGGGAGCTAGAAGTTTTGTATTGGAAATTTCCTCCTCTTTCAGAATCTTTTTTTGAAATTTCTTAAATATTAATAGTTTATGAAATATTGGCAAAAAACGAAATGCCATTTTTTTCATCTTTAATTGTTTATAACTTTTGCAATTTTTTATGTGCTAATAAACGCTTTTAGCACATTTTTCTAGGCGTCATTCCGAATCCAATGAGCGATCGCACATAATTTTAAGAGCAGTATCTCAATTTTGTACCATTTTCAACTTGTCGACTAGGCTAGTAATAATAGCAGTGTGTATTCTTTAACATACTTTAATTTGAATAATTAGGTACTAATATCGGGTTTACACTCTATCAATTTCCTAATACAGAATACAGTCGAATCAAAATCAATGTAAAGCCCTGCAGTCAATCAATCAATTATTATGTCATCGATACACGAAAAAAAAACATGATTAAAAAGAACATCCAATCAATTGATCTGTCATCGAAATCCAACATAATCGACTAGTTATTCAATAAACTTTAATTAAGCTGCTATTGCATAAACGCACGCGTAGTAACTATTATTTTTTTTTATATTTCAATTTGTATGTCATTCAGTCATCGTTGTTTATTAGAACAATTTGGTCGGTGTAAAATATATTAATGTTGAAATAACATGAGTAATGTATCTCTCTCTTTAACGAGCAAGGAACACAAGGCATCAAGATGTGCAGAAGTTATACAGGATCTTGTGCTAAAGTAAACGCAATTAATTCAGTTTTCATGCATTTGTAAAAATATATATTTTGTAGAATTTTTTTATGCAAAAGAATCAGTTGGTAGAGAAATATTTGAGAATAATTCTCAAGTCAGTCGTGAGAAATTAACGGACAAGCTGATTTCGGAGAGCTATGATTTCTACAAGACGTGCGAAAATATAGCACTGTCACGTGGTAATTTTTTAAAAAGCATCGGTAATATCCATTCATTTGTATACCGTCATTTAGGTTGACTTAGCCCAGTTTTGAAAAAACAGTTTCGCGACTCAATAGTAAATAGTACTGCATCATTTCTACTCAATGTCTATCCTCTGGTGCTCTATTCTGCAGCATATGAGAGTGCTCGTGCACGACTACTCATCGATACAAGTACTCTCTCACTCATCGTTAAAATCCATATTCACGATGATTCGTCGTTATCTGTGGATTCGTCTACTACATTTTGTCCAGCGTTGCCAAATGGAACGACTATATTTGACCTATTATTAGTTCTAATGTACTATTAGTAGGTTTACAAAATATAAACATAGCCACACTTTGTTTAATAAGAAATGTTTTTCGACTGGATATGATGTGAGAAAGTGTTACTTTTGTTATAATAATTTATTTAAAAGTTAATATTGTGTGAGGGTTTATTTAGTCGAAAATGCGCAATAAAATTAAAATCGGACAAGACCAAGAAACGATTTTGACGTTGGTAATACAGGCGAGGTATGTTATTTGCAGCTTGTTCTTCGGCATCTTCAACATTGTCCAGTAGCATTTGCATCACTAAATCGTCATGATCCATTTTAAAAACAATAAATAAACAATTAAACTCCAAAAACGAGAAAAACTAAACATGTATTTAATTTAATATTTAATCATAGACTAAATAGACACATGACATAATAATATGTCGGGTTACAATTTTCATTTTCTTGGCCTTTATCTATCTAATTCTGTGACTAAAGACAATGTGCGCAAGTCCATTCTCTCAGAATCTAACACTTCTCTTGGTTTTACCCAGTAGAGTACTCCCATTGGAGCATATGGGGATTCTCTTACCTTTCAGAATAAGAATGTTATGAATGTTATAATTTCAGGAGAGTGACATGTGCAGTAAAGCTAAATTGCGAGAGAGAAAGCTAAATTGCGAGAGAGAGAGAGAGAGAGAAGAGAGAGAGAGAGAGAGAGAGAGAGAGAGAGAGAGAGAGAGAGAGAGAGAGAGAGCTCCTACCCGACGACTCACACAAGTTAGTGAATAGCACTGGTCGACTTAGAGAAATATTTTTGCACGTAGTTCTTTATAGACTTCTTTATGGCACTTATTTCGTGGTGAACTGTTTTCATATTTCATCTCTTTTGTTCACGATTTTAATTGTCCAAAATTTGCATTATTTTTGGTATTTTGGAAATAAAATTCGATTTTTACAGTAGCTCTTGTACCACTCTGGCTTTGCCCATATTTTATTTATAGCTTAGTTATACAAAGAAAACAAAGTAACCCCATTTTTTACCCACCCATATTTTATTTATTTTTTAATAGGGAAAATGATATCAGAAGAAAATAATTACATAAATCAAATCTACAAACCACTTTCCAAAAGTACACATTTTATCTAGGATATCAGAAAATGGGTTATGTGAAAATTATCAATTCGAATTTTAAAATTGGACTATGTCTCCCCAATATTGACGGTAGTGTCAGTGATATTTTGAATATTTTAAAGAGATTAGTAAATAATATTTTTAATTTCTATGGGAAAAATGTATGCAAATAATAGATAATGTTGATTTGTCTTCTTCTAACACTCACTCTAATTCCTTTTTTTATGAATCGCTTTTGGTTCGATTTTAAATAACCAGCAGATTTTAATTGTTATGTCTAGCTAGTCGCGTGGTTATAGTACGCGCAAAACATATAGTGCAGAAATGTAATGGTATATCCCCTTTAAGTTATGTTGCGGAGCTAGATCCTGAAAGGTATTAATATTTTGTTTTCTTTTACCAATACCACTTACACACTACACTCTATCTTGATGCTAGCCTACCAACTTGATAGTGAGCGTTGGTTATCGCTGGTGGACACGTGCGTGTTCGAAAAAATTGATATCTCAAAATGTACTTATAGTTCAGTAAAATATGACAAAAATAATAAGTTATTTAAAAATTATATTACTAATTCTTGTTAATAAAACGAGATATTAAAGTAGTGTTAATTGGCTGGTATTACGCTTAAGGTGTATTTAATAATTATAAAATTATTAAATACATTTTAACGATTGTTAGTTGAAGTTATAATATTAAATGAATATATCGTCTAATAAGCATTATAAATTATAATATTGACTGGACTATGACAGTATTCAGATCAAAGGATAAGCCGAAACTTTAAAGTTCGCACTATATCTCTTACGTGAACTATACCAAGTTTTCTTGCTCATGGGGCCTGTGTGGGATTTATTCAAATTACATACTCATTTTACTTTCAATAATTAGAAATGCAATATCAATTATTTTACATTCATAACTATTATTAACATAGAAGTATGATAAATTTCTGCATAACAGAGAATTTAGAAAAATTATTAGATGTATTGTGGGATATGACATAGTCAATCTTTAAAAGATATAAATGTTAAATGTATACAAAAATATCGGGCGTCTTTCTTGAATGATGATTCAAATAAATTTATATTTAAGAATTGGAAACGTATTTAACAAATACGACTATAGTTTACTACGAATACAAGACCCTGTAGCTTACTATTAAACGAGCTAAATTCAAATTATTTTTATAGGGTCAACGAATTCTACAAATGCTTGTGTGCACATTGAGGCACTTGTCTCTTTATTTAATTTCAGATCTATTTAATTTTCATTTGTATATTGTTATTTATTATTCTATACTATTTTTGCAAACTAATGACCTCAGAAGTAATTTTATATTTGACGCTTAGAATATGTTTACTATTTCTTCGATACAAAATGTATTAATATTTAGGTACTTGATTATACAAATCAACAAAAAATATATATTTCTCGGTTTGTTACTAAATGAATATTTTCTGGTGATTTACAAAGGAATGTGACAAAACCTCAAATCATAGCGTATAAAATTCGTTTTATACATTATACAACAAAAAATAAATATATTCAGATTTCGACAAATTGTTTGAGGAACAACAGCTCTTGTTTATACTGGAAATAAATTACCATCTCTTCCTCTGGCTCATTCTGAACTGCTCAAAAGAAACCATGAAACCGTTAAAACGTTGCTTCAAAATGTGAAAAACATACCAGGCGAGTGATAGGGGATTTCAAGATTGGTTTTCTGGTGATATTATAAGACAGATACACTAAATACACATCTTTGTTTATGAGATAGTAGTGTCAAAGCACTTCTCTACTATGGTCTTATGGTCTAAACAGACCGGCTTTTAGATAGGAAAACGTAGTGTCAAAAATGAACTGATTAAAAAGCACAGCACGATCGTATACAGTTGCCTCCTCTGTGTTTGTTTGTTTTAATCGACCGACTTCCTTAATGTCAATTAATATTTTGCAACAAAAAATATGTTTCACCACAACCCAACAGAAACTTTAATGACAAATAATTAGAGATATGGTGGGTTCCAAAAAAAAGTGACCTCAAATTTCGCCGGCTACATATATTTAATTTTCTATTTTCCCCTATTTTTGCTTATATTAGGAAATAGAAACTTTTTGGCTCATGTCGTTGCATACTATTTTTCCGAAAAGTTTCATTTCCCTACTCGTTTTTCTATACTTCTATACCATTGTCAAACCAAAATATCATAAGAAATGTTTTGTATATTATATTTCGGGATATCTATATTTATGTGTTCTTTCAATGTCGTCTTCAACATATAGCATTTTGTCCTTAATCATGGTGCCGCAGTAGTAAATATTAAAAAGAGCGCGAACATTTATTAGAAAAGGATAGAAAAATAAACAAATAATTATTGGATGAACTACGTGACACTTTGGAGGATTTTTGAACTAATATTTATTGTTTATAACTAGACACTTATTAAACTTTTCCCTCATACGAGATAGTTCTCCTTTCCTCTATACTCCATAATTGAACGACCAATATCCAAGCGAGCGAGTGGTTATTACCGACGGTAATGTCAACAAATGTCAAAATACGTCACGGTTATACTGGTCGCTTTGATAAAGCGGTATTTACCAATGTCTTTATCTACTTTGTGTACGGTCTAGACTCTAGAGGATTTGTTTAGATACATTTTCGCTGTTTTGATTTGTTTTTCAGTGTTTATTACCGTTTTACCAATTGGAAACTTAAGAAATTCAGTTTTAATGAATATGCCATAAACAAATCTCAAATATCACATCTGTCAACCGCTATAACTCTACTCCTGACAGGGTTACTGGTGGTTTTAACCGTGGCGTAATTTGACATCAAACAATGACGTAACGGTTAATACCAATCCTCGCTAGGACGCTACGGTATTTACTTTTGGTATTAACCAACCCTCGCTTGGACAGGCTACAAGTCGAAACGTGATTTACACATTCAATTTGACAGTCGCTGTCTGAATTAATTGTCAAATAATTTTTTGATGAAATCAGATGAAATTTCGGCGATTCTTATTCTTATAGTATATTTGTGAATAAAATGTTGTATTGCATGCGTGTTTTAGAAGCATTGTATTCACTTCAGAAAATTAAACACTAGAACAAGCTGCCGCGTTTAAAGCGTGAATAAAATGCTATCTAAACCTTATACTTATATAATAATAAATAACAATAATAAACAACAAATAATTTCACGTTTTGATATAAAGATATTCATAATCATTTATAACCAAGCAACATACTTCTTTATGTGGACCAAACAGTTCTTAATGTTACTATATCAAATATCCTGTCGGCTACTAGAAATGAGAATTTAAAATTGTAATGATGTATATCATTCATTCTAGTGTTACAACTAATGAATAACAATATTGTGAACTTTTTTTTTGGATTGTGTAATCATAGACAACAACGAAAAACTAGATTGAAAAACGTGTGGGTGAAACAATGGTTGATACTAATGGGATGTGTCAATGATACATGTTGAGGTAACAAAATACATATTCAAAAATCATTAGCTGCCAAAATACATGGATCCTTTTTAATGGAACAAGGATAATCAGATCATCGTCCAAAGTATTTATATACAGAGTGAATAAATGAAAACAGTTTAGCTCGTTATATAGCTGTTTTGTTTTAAAACGTGGATTTGAATTCTAAAATTGAATATATAAGATTGTCGTTGACCTTTTTCGAATATTATTTTTTGAAACCATAAAATTCTTGCCTCGATAGATAGGATGGAAAGAAAGTCTTGCATTACTTCAATAAGACTAATAAAAAAGTATAATAATACAAACGAAAAATTCTAATTTCATTACCTACTTTACCGAGTTCCCTTTTAAATTTAGTTCCTTATTCTTAGTGAGATACTATATATTAGCAAATTATGTGCTTAACAAAAAAATACGGTTTTAAAAAACGTTAAAATAAAGGATGGAGAAGAGCAACTTGCGACGGTGTGCTTTTAGGAGGGTGGATGAAGACACAATCGAAAGAGTGTGTCGTAATATATCATGCCGCTCGTTTCAGTTAGCATCATGTAGTGGACGAAAGTGCAACGTAAAGTTCATCTGGTGTAGTAAAGTTCATAGTTGACATAAATGCCTCATACTGAATCGAATCAGGAAAATGTATAAACTTTAAGTCTGAAGGAACAACTTCAAAAAAGCATTGATAATACAATTTCGTCGGTTCCTTCTATATCTACAGCCACTATATCAACCATGGACAAGCTAGAAACATCGATTAGGATGCGAATGGCATTATATGATAGAGGTGGACCAAGACAAATAGGTAGGTACACTTGAATCATGTGCATGCATTTTTGATTTGTATACCAGCCACTAGTGTGAATGTGAAATAGTATTTTCATCTACCAAATATATAGCCATCTGGAATGCGTTTTAAAAGGCGATTCAATATATGCCCTAAGTTTTCTTCGATCTTATTATGAAAGCCGTCAAGCCGACAAATGATTCCTTTGGTGGATGTGTGATTCTGATCTCTTATTTATTTTTATTATTAAACTAATTATAAATTACAAAAAGTTCCATCATGTTAATTACATTCAGTATTTAATAGCATTAGTAAACTATATTTTGTTATGGTATGATGAATGGGTACTCACCTCAAATAAAATATTAAATAATCATATATTTTTATAATAACTATACAACAACTCTGTCATTTGATGTTCAGATTCATTAATTCGCCATAGTGGAAGAATACGAAACCTTGAAATAAATCTGCAATAAGCTAAAATAAAATACACAAAAATTAGTAAGAATAAAAATATATAATATTCAGAATAAGTTTTGACAAACCCTGTATACTACATAATTCAAGTTATGAAATGACAAATAGAAACAGGAACACAAACTTTAAAATAAAAAGCTATCAGAATACCAACTCTCAAAGTAATGTCTATAAAACTGCACATAAAGATAAAATGACCACCACAATTTGAAAAATTATAACATAGAAATGAATTAGAGACTAAATAAAAACAATTAGATAATTTAGTGTAAATAAAGTAAGAATATTATCCAAAACAGAAGTCTGAAGGTATTTCGGCAAACTATTATGACCTTCAAAGAATTCAAGAATGATAATATGGACAATTCAGGTGTTTAAACGTTCTTTGAAACATTTGTTTATCAGTAATTTTAAAGTAATGTACATTTCAACTATTTAAATTAAAATTATAAAAATATATCACCATCGACAAGTAAATTTCATCAATTTTCATGGAAACTCAATTTCATAAGTATAATTTTCAAACTGTATGCCTGAATGTATGAGTGAGATTTAGATAAGAAATTTTAAACAGAGAAATGAATTTTAGAATATTTTTGAACACTTAAATAATAAAACATAATCGTTTGCTGAATCATTTATTTGATTGTTTTATTTCTATGATCTATTTGAAATACAAATAGTGGTAATTACCAACATTATTTCTGAGAAGGCCAAAGGACAGAGTCAGTCTTAGCAAATTCATTTATTTTTTTGAACTCATTTAAATCTCTGAGAGAGTCAATTAAAACATAAACGTTTAAATATAAATAGAGTCTCATAACTATAACTATCATAAAAATAATAATGCTAATAATAAATTGACGTCCGATATAATACAAACCAAAATAACCCGACTGAGCTAGATAAAGGTATGAGAAAAAAGGTAAGTATACAACATTCAAATTAAAACATAAACATTATTTAAAATATAAATAATTGCAATCCATTATAATTTTTATTAATAGTTACATACATAAAATTAGATTAAGTTTGAATAATACTACACATATACTTTGTGATCCTAATTAATAGTAACTAAGATTTTGTTCTTTACTTACGCCGTGGAAGTTCATTTTTATTTTGGTTCAATTTACCTATTTTTGTTTGAATTAGAGAAAATATTTATTTGTGTTTGTTTCATGCACATAATGCACATTGATGTTATAGTTCGTTTCTTATTTGTGTTATTATATCAGAATTGATTATCAGTTTTTCAATAATTTCATTCATGTCAGAGGCATAAGACACAAGAAACCAAAAATCACAAATAACTAACGATAGAAACTATTTTTAGAGGTTATATGTTTTATTTACATTTGTCGTGTCACTATCGAGTACGTCAGCCTGAGCAGTGTGGCCTGCTCGAGCCTGCAAATCGATCGCCACTATTACGTATAATTTGTAATATAATATCTTATTTTTTCTATTCATATTTTTGAGACACAAAAAATTTATTGTTGACGTTCTTCGTTAAACATAAACACAGTGTATCTACTGAGACGTGACGTTTTCGTGCATAATTTAAAGTAGATAGAATAAAATGCAATAATTTTAGTCAAAAATTAGTTTATTGCTAAAATAATGTATTTTTCGGAAATAGCAGATATATACCTACATTATAGAAGAATCAGTCATCATGCCTGTTATATACAATGAAGAAATAATAAGTACGAAGACATTTCAAAAGAATCTCCTTCCACGCCGATTTACTGGCTATTTCTAAGATCGGATGAGTCTGCCGCATAAAATAATAAACTCTTTGCCCACGATTACGCAGTTCTGATGCCCAAAAAATTGAGAAAATAAGAGATGATATAACTTAACACGCAAGTCATTCAATATTAATTTGTGGATTTACTATATTTATGGTTTTACTTCACCAGATGTTAGTCCAAAAAATGTTTCAACTTCCACACGACCGACAGAAGAAAAGAAAGACTAGTTATAACAATGTTATGGTCGGTAGACTTTAAAACTATTCATCTGATTGATATTTACAGGTTGTACAGGGTGAGGTATCACAAAACCAATATAGATTCCTTATTAGAAAAATATTGCAAATAACAAAATTGATATTAACCCAGGTCTTAATATTAAAAAACTTCTCAGTACATTGTCGAAACAATGTTTCATGGTTTAGTATTTTAAGACGCTCAGTGTAGTCCTCTTTATTTATATATTATGATTTCTTTTAACAAAAAATCCATTCTCCCAAATTTTCATGACAACGTATTGGATGTTCACGTTATCAAAATAAATAATTATTTGGCTTTAACTCTGTATCTTTTTAATATCAAGGATGAAGAAAAATTGTGTGGAGTTGCAAACAAGGAATCCACAGTTATACTCAGTCCTATTACTAACGAATCATTCTTTGGATATCCTATAAATTCTAAGTAACTGTTGACATTGTGACATTCTTTTACTGAAATACCTACCAGATATTTAATGTTATATCATGGCAAAATCGTCCGTTTGAAAAATCCACAACTTGGTCGAGGTATATAAAATTATATTCCGATTTTCTTTTAAACATTTAAACAACCTTTTATAAACACGCAATTTAATTATTATATTACCATTTAAAATATCGTAAATACAATTGATACGGTTATGAACAAACACAATAGAGTTGTAATTTAAGAATCGGACAAAATACACAGAGATATACTATTTTTTATATAAAGATTCTAATAGTTTCGAAATATTATCTGATATTAGTGAAATACCAACCTTGGGAATGCTAAACAATAGCGACTGGCACAATATTTCATAAAAAATAACGGTGTCAAAAATATAAACAATTATTTACATTTCTCTAATTTATGGTACCTATTTAAGTTACAAAATGAACTGCAGAAATTGTAAAGATTGAGAATAATCTCTATAAGTATATCAGATTGTTGAAAAAATTGAAGAAATCTTAATTGTTAATAATGTAATATATAAATATTTCATTTTCTTCAATTATATTCAATAATAATTCATTACTTATAAATAAAATGCATCAAAAATGTTTTTTAATGTTTCGCATTTATTTTAAGACATTTTCAAAATCTAAAACATAACAATAGGTATGTATAAATAAAATAATATACACAATTCATGACAAAGGATAATTATTTGACCAAAAATGAAGTACGAATTTTTTTTCCATTTATTAAACAGTAGTTACCTTGCCATTAAACTATAGTAGTAATATGTCTTAGAAATGCTGTTACGTTGTGAATTCTTCTAATTTTATGTATTAACTGATAAAATTATAAAATAAACTTAATATACATATATTTAAGGCAACTGACACTATTTTACAGTCCGTCGCATTATCGTATGCAAATAATAAAAATTGATGGACTTACAGATGCAGTTGCAGTTGATATTATTAATATTAATACCACGAGATTTGTTACATAGCAGATGTTACTTAGAAGTGTACTATTCGCTAGCGAGTCCTTCTGCTGCAGCTACGTTTTTTATAATATACATAAAACACCTGCATGTGATTTTTTCTAATTTAAGCTGATCTCAAAGATAATTCAATATATTTTATCTGATCATTCGTAAAACTACGTATATATTTAAAACATATGCGAGAAGGTGTTGGTTGGCTTCAGACTATTAATTACAGAGTAATTGCAAAAATAAATACAGAAGGAAACATGAATGAATGTTTATAATGATTTTTTTTTTTGAAAAAAATTTCCACAATTTCTTTAGTTAACAAACTTTACATATACTAACATAAAAATATGCTTGTATGTTCTTTCATCTTCAATAAAATAAGAGATTTCAATAGTATACGAGGTATTTACATTACAACAGAAGAAAAATATGTGACTGAGATCTCCAACATCACTGATTAGTAAAACGTTACCCCTCATCTGTGTGTTTTAACTAAACGATTTCGTTTGGTTTGCTTCTGGCAGCTAAAGAACTTCTGCAGAAAGTGATCCTCATCTTATTTGTATTGAAATATAACCCCCATATGTGTTTTTTAACAATTACACGATTTCGTGTGATTTGCTACCCTTCTAACAGCTGATGAAATTCTGCATAAAGTGATCCCCATCTTTGTATTTTTTGGCTAAAATGTGAACTGAGAATATTTTTTTTTTGTTTCAGGCTCATGTAGTATCGGCGTTCGAGCAGAGTCTTACTTCTATGACTCAGAGACTTCAGCACTTGACTGCTACATCGGAGAAAAAGGTAATTTTTTTTACTTAATTTGTTAACATATTTTATAATCCAATAATCAACGATATTGTTCATAAATTTCTTATCTTCAATACAGTAGAATACCATAATACAAAATTTGTCCCCCTTCATTTTATACAGTTTGTACAAAATGACTAAAACTAAGAGATTTTCTTTCCGGAGCCTAAATATACTGCAATATGTGACTTTTACTGGCTTCAAAGGCAAAACCGTCTCTTTTTCGACCCTTGCGTTGTCAACATTATCGATGGCATCATTACCAAAATCGGTAGGACTCAAAGAGAATTATTGCACTTACAATTTGCTATATAAAAGGACAGAATTCTAGAATCAGTTTTCCCAATCCACTTCTCTGAACTGTCGCTATTGTGATTTGTGATGAAAGTGACAAAAGCAAGACAAAAGCAGCTGGAGAAAATTCCCAAATTGGATAATTTCTTCGTCGACAGAAATAAACCTAGCTGTTCGAATTCTCAAGATGAGTTCTCGGTCTCCACAGGTACGTAGTCATCTATTCTACGATATGCAATACTTGGAATTTTCGTTGTGATGGTATTTTTTTATTTGGTTTAAATGACTTAAAATGATCAGGAACGTCGAGAAAAATAGTATTCAGCAAAAAATAAATGTGTGTCTATGTACGGAGTGGAAGTACCGATTCCATTGGTAGCGGTATTTATTATCATTATTGATTGATTATTTCCCTGATTTCAGTTGATAGTCAAAATAGTGAAAATCCAGGCACATATATAGAGCCGGTGGACCGGCATGTTCAACCAAAATTGTACGAGAAAATTATTGATAATAATGATAATGGAGGTGATTGTGAAGTTTTGGATCTTAGTGCTGAAATCAAAGATTTTTGTATGGATCCTGCTACATGGAAAATCGATGATCTCCTGATAGATGCGGTCTTGAAATCTGCATTAGTTCAAAACTTGGATGAAATCAATTTTGAAAACACGAAGCGAATGTGTGGAAATGTCGCAAGATACGGATCGAAGAAAATGTTTAATTCTCAGCTGGCTCAGGGACAAAATAGTCGTCGTGAGTGGCTCATATATTCTGATTCTACTTACAAATTATACTGCATACAATGTAAATTATTCAGCGATATTAATAACCGTTCATCTTTTGTGAGTGGTTTTAACGATTAGAAACATATGGAAAAAATATCTGAATTTGAGCGTTCTCTGGAACATCGAGAAAATATCAATTTGCCCTCAAAAATTTAAGAAAAAATTGATTCTTCTTTACAACAAGAGTATGTCTCGGAAATGAATTATTGGAGAGACGTTTTGAAAAGGATACTAGCTGCAATTAAGTTTTTAGCAAAACAGGGTTTAGCATTTCGCGGAAGTTTTGTGCATGTTGGACAAGGTAATTCAGGAAATCATCTAGAAACTCTCATTCTAATAGCCAAGTTTGATCCTTTCCTTAAAAATCATTTTGAAAGAAAAGCAGATAAAGGTAAGGGTCAAGTCGCATATTGCAGAACTGGTCAGAAACAAAATAGTCCAAGAATTGAAAATATCTAAATATTATTCGACTCTTAACGTTTCCCATATAGATCAACTTACTTTTATATTTCGCTATATACTACCAGAAGATACTATTGTTGAACGCTTTTTTGAATTCATGAGTAAAGTTGGACATAAAGCTTCCGATATGGAAGAGGCTATAATAAAAACATTGAATGATTTGAAATTAGATATTAATAATTGCAGGGGACAATCATACGATAATAACAGCAATATGTCTGGGGCGTATTCAGGTCTACAACAGCGAATCAAAGCACGGAATAATTTAGCATTCTACATCCCGTGTGCAGCTCATTCACTCAATTTAGTTGGTAATTATGCTGCATAGTGTTGTCTTGCTGTAACAACATTTTTCATGTATCTCAACTATTTATATACATTTTTTTCTGTATCCACACATCGTTGGAAAATTATTCTAGTTTCCCTTTCAAAACTGCAATCCAAGCATTATTCAAAAAGAGTGTCTTCTACTCGAAGAGCAGATGCTGTTAAAGCCTTGTATAATGTTTATGACTGTTTTGAAAATTGCTTATAGCAAATTATTAATGACAAAAACCTGGGAGTAGCTACCAAAGTCCATGCCAGTGGTTTACTTAAAATTATGGAGGAATTAGAGACTGATATATTATTGGCAGTGTGGAACGACATTCTATCGTAATTCTAACGTATTGAAAATGTCACGACGGACGATCTTCTCGTGGTGAAATTATACGATTATTTGGTAGGTTATTTGAACTTCATTAGAAATAATTTCCAGAATTATGAAACAATTGGTAGGAACTTGAAAAAATGTTCATTTTATGAAGTCGAAATTGAAAGAAGAAAAATTATTAAACATGTCAGTGGAGAATCAAGGCAAAAAGCCGTAGAATTTATTGAAGGTTCAAATAATATGAAAATCAATGTATTTTACGTCATTATTGATACAATGGTAGCGGAATTGAACAGAAGAAAATGTTCGTTTGAAAAAATATCAGAAAAATTTGGATTCTTGACTAATTTAATAACAGCTACTGACGACGAAATAATCTCTAGTACTCAAAAACTTCTAGAACTTTATAGCAACGATTTGAGTCCCGATTTTCCAGAAGAGTGCGTTCAGTACAAATATTTCAAATAGTTCCAAAGATACTGAAACATAATGAAACCAACACGGAATCGAAAATCCAAAATCTACACGAAATTTTAAAAATGATAATAACTGAAATAATAGTTTGAACCTTTCCGAACGTTGAAACAATTTTCAGAATATTTTTATCCTTGCCCTCAACTACTGCTTCGGGAGAAAGGTCCTTCTCAACCCTAAAAAGAGTGAAACATTATCTGAGAAACTCTATTGGGGATGAGATATTCAGCGACCTTTCTCTTTTGAACATTGAACACGAGCTGATGGATACGCTTGATGATCAATTCTCATTGAGTCGTTTATATCTCTGAAAGCTAGAAGGAAAGTTTAGTGATATTTCTAAATTCTTATATCTTTTATTGTTCTACAGTGTTAGAATGTTTGTCTCATTGTCCTCACTTTCATAACTTTCTCGTAATCGTTTTTTCTATACACGTTCGTTTTAATTTTTTTTTTATTGATATATTTATTTTCAATAATAAATAAAACGTTATTATGACTATTTTTTCTTCTGTAAATACTTATACCTTTTACGTATGTCGTTTGTGCTATCCAAAAGACGAGGAGGGGAGATAGATGGAAGGGGCAAAAAAATGATTTGCCTAGGGCGCAAAATATCATTAATCAGGCGCTGGGATAATCACTGTTGTTAACTGTATATAATTTTCACTACCCCCTCGTGAAATATATCCAGAAGGAAAACATCATTGTCAACTAATTTTATCGTGTAGTTTTTCCTTTCTATTCCTATATTATTCTACATTGTGTTATGCCTGAGCTCGACGTAACTTCTAGTTACGAAAAGCAGCTGCAGCTCTCTGCCGTCAAGGCAGCATCGTCTGCGTAGCAGAGTATTCCCAGACGGTTGTTGTTCATCCTGCATCGACTTCATTCACACTTTCAATTATTTGGTCCATTATGATGTTAAAAAGGCATGGGCTAAGACTATCTCCCCGTCTAATGCCGGATGAGATTTAAGTTCTCTTTTTAGACCGCATTCTGTTCTTGTTTTATTGTTTATGTTAAACTGCTTTATTGGGTTTATGTGGCACTTATTAACATATTTTTGGTTCAGTCGATCGATTACATCCTTAAGCTGTACATTGTCAAATGCTTGCTTTATATCTACAAAACATGTGTACATTGGTTTACTGAATCCAATGGATTTCTCTCAATTGGCGTATTATAAATATTGCGTCTATCGTTGATCTATTTGAGCGGAAGCCTTGCTGTCCCTCGGAGATTCCTACTTTATCAGTTATTTTATCTGCAAATATTTTTATTAGCTGTTTAAGTACACTACTTAGTAGCGTTTATTCCTCTGTAATTTTTTGAGACCGACTTTGGGCCTTTTTTGTATATCTGTATTGTTATGCTAATTTTCCATTCATTGGGTATTATTCCGCTTTGTTCTATTTTTCCGAATAATTTTACTAATTCTTTTCGGATTTTTTTACCTCCGTACTCAGTACTACATTTGAAATGTTGTCAGTGCCTGGAGATTTACGGTTCTTTAATCTCTATATGGCGTTTGTACTTCTTCTAGTGTTATATTTTCCTCTTCTTCGTCCGGAGGTGATGGATTTTCGATTTCTGTATAATCGCTGTTTTCGCTATTATTATCATATAGAGTTTCAAAGTATGTTGCCCATGTTTCTTGGTATATTGCATTTATTACTACTTCCTCATTGACTTGCTTTTTTCTCTTTCGTAGCATGTTCCAGATCTTCTTCTGCCTCCATATATGTCTTGTTCCATTTCCAAAGAGAACTTTTCCCAGTATGTCCTTTCGAGTTGTTTAATCGCATTAGTTGTTCTGTTTCTTTCTCTTTTGTAGCCTTGATATGTTCGGGTGATCTGTTGTTGATGTACCTAAGCTTTCTTTTTCTCTTTTGCTAATTCTTTGACTTCCGTGGTGAACCATGGTTTATTGTTTCTTTTATTTGTGTTTATTGTTCTTTCTCCTACGGTTTCCTTGACACTGTTCTTTATGTTTTTTTATATTTTTTTCCATGCTTCTTCTACATTATCTCTTCCTGTTATTGTATTTTGAGTGATCTTCTCCTCTAGTCTGTCTACCTAAAGTTTTCTGACGCTTTCGTCCCTGAGTGATTCTATATTAAATTTTGTGATGTAATTAGCCATTTTCCTTTTTGTATTATGTGTGATGTACTGTACTCACATAGCACTAATCCGTGTTGTGCTCCGATATTTGCTGACGTGAAATTGTAACCAATAAACAACAAGCCCATTAACTCCATATGTTCAACTCATTAATATTTCATACAGGGTGTTTTAAACTTAGCCGTCAATATGCACAATTTAAATCGTTTATAAGTTACTTAATTTAAATAGAACACCCTGTGTTTTATTACATTTTTCGTTGTATTCGTTTGGTATCGGTATTCCCTATGCCTAAATCCAACCACTTTTGAGATATTTCATTATCTTAGTTAAAATATAACTACTATTAATTATTTCAACATTAGTAAAGGGTAGGTGATGGCTGTCAAGGATTTGATAGAACGTTAATTGTTTATATTGTTTTGACAGTTTCCTTTACCGGTTTGTATTTCATAGTAAATAATGGCGAATGTAGGATTTACTAGTGATGATTTTTCAAATTTTATTATTTACGACGAGTGTAATAGAATTGTTGAACGTACGGCCGTGTTTTTGCAAAAAGATATCCTAATCGACCAAATGCAACTGGGGATGTTGTAAGACGATTGCTTAAAAACTGTCGTCAGTTTGGTCAATTTAAGACGAAAATTAATCAAAATAAACCACTAGTGGACAGTGACATGAACGAAATAAATGTTTGGGGTTATTTTATGGCCTCTCCAATTGTCTCCATTAGAGATTGTGAGAGAGATCTTACTTTGTCGACGAGAATAATTAATCGCTTTGAAAAAAACACAAATTTAAACCATTTTCAAATCATTTGATACAACACTTGCAATTAGATGATCTTCCTCGAAGGGAAGTATTCTGTGAATGGTTTTTAATGAAGACCCAAGAGGATGAAAACTTTATAAAAAAGTTATATGGTGTGATGAAGCAAAGTTTAACAAAAATGGATTATTTAATCGACATCATTCCCATTTTTGGTCTAATGAAAATCCACATGCTAGTAGAGAACGTTATTTCCAAGTTGGACATTTAATGTCTTTTGATAATCATTCAGCGATATAGGTACAGCATGTTTTTTGGTGATTGTACATTCATATTTCATTGTCAAAATTGCCTGGGAACCTTAATGTTTGGACAGGGATTGTTTGAAATCATATGTCCTTTTTCATTGATTGCAATTTATTTAACACTGCTCCAGAATAATTCCGTGTAAACTTATCCTGAGTCAGCAAACCCACATGATATAATTCCAGCAAAACTGATCATCCCTTTGATATTGATATACCTATGCCAATCAAAAAATTACTAAAACCCTAGAAATTCCACAAGACACATTGTGCAACTTAGAAGGTCCAAACGTTTCCGGGAACTATACTAGAATTACAAAGAGGAATGCTTCAAAAAACGATATCGAAAAAAACCGTGTTTCATACACAGAAATTGAAAATATTTTTAATAAAAGCAGTGAAGATATCATTCCAATTCAATAGTACAATAATCCCATCCGGTTTTACGCAAATAGGATAACGTTAGCGTCTCTAGCTAATACTTGTACCCTTTTTTTAATTCAACTGTACTTGTAAAACTTCACCTTCCCCTCCAGCCGTTATTTTACGTCTTACTGTGAGAGAATTTTAGTGAAATTCTTAATGTTATATTTATATGTAACCATAGTGGTTCCAGCAATTTTTCTTGGTCACTTTCCTTAACAAGACTTTTTTTCAAAACTCCAGGACTATTTTTTCCTGAGATATTGTACCTCGTTCCCTATATTGAATCACCCGGTACAAATAAGGACAGAGCGAGGATCCTTGAGGTAATCCCTTATCAGTATTGAATGGACTTCCCTTTCAAAAGCTTTCGCCATATCTAATGCAACGTTACAACGACTACCTATTTTTAAGCTATTGCTTTAGCTTCTAACGCGGGCCTTGAGAGCGTGAAGACCAAATCCAGAAATTCCGTAACGAAAATAACCTGACACGATACGAGGACTGTCCAGTAAATTTTATTACCCATATGATTATACGAGTGCTGTCCAATAAGTTTTTATTATTTTATGCTGATACGAGTACTGCTCAATAAATTTTAATACTGATATGATTAAACGAGGACTGTCTAATACATTTTGATTCTTTTATACTTATACGAGAAGTGTCCAATAAATTTCGATTATTTCATACTTATACGAGGACTGCCCAATAAATGTTGATACTTTTATGATTATACGAGGACTGTCCAATAAATTTTGATTTTAAGCTATTGCATTAGCTTCTATCGCGGGCCTTGAGCGTTGAGACCGAATCCAGAAATTCCGTAACGAAAATAACCTGACACGATACCCATATGCTTATACGAGGTCTGTCCAATAAATTTTGATTTTTTTGATGATGATACGAGGACTGCCCAATAAATTTTAATTTTTTTATACTTATACGAGGACTGCCCAATAAATGTTGATACTTTTATGACTATACAAGGACTGTCCAATAAATTTTGATTATTTTATGCTGATACGAGGACTGTCCAATACATTTTGATTGTTTTATACCTATACGAGGACTGTCCAATAAATTTTAATTCTTTTATACTCATACGAGGACTGCCCAATAAATGTTGATACTTTTATGACTATACGAAGAATGTCCAATAAGTCTTGATTATTTTATGAGGATACGAGGACTGTCCAATAAATTTTGATTCTTTTATACTTATACGAGGACTGCCCAATACATTTTAATACTTTTATGATTATTTTATGCCAATAAGTTTTAATACCTATATACTTGTACGAGGACTGTCCAATAATTTATGATTATTTTATGATGATACGAGGACTTGTCAATAAATTTTAATTCTTTTATACTTATACCAGGACTGCCCAATAAATTTTGATACTTTTATGACTCTACGAGGACTGTCCAATAAGCTTTGATTATTTTATGCTTATACGAGGACTGTCAATAAATTTTAATTTTTTATCCTTATACGAGGACTGCCCAATAAATGTTGATACTTTTATGACTATACAAGGACTGTCCAATAAATTTTGATTATTTTATGATGATACGAGGACTGTCCAATACATTTTGATTGTTTTATACTTATACGAGGACTGCCCAATAAATTTTAATTCTTTTATACTCATACGAGGACCGCCCAATAAGTGTTGATACTTTTATGACTATACGAAGAATGTCCAATAAGTCTAGATTATTTTATGAGGATACGAGGACTGTCCAATAAATTTTGATTATTTTATGAGGATACGAGGACTGTCCAATAAATTTTGATTCTTTTATACTTATACGAGGACAGCCCAATTAATTTTAATACTTTTATGATTATTTTATGCCAATAAGTTTTAATACCTATATACTTGTACGAGGACTGTCCAATAATTTTTGATTATTTTATGATGATACGAGGACTGTCAATAAATTTTAATTCTTTTATACCCATACCAGGACTGCCCAATAAATTTTGATACTTTTATGACTCTACGAGGACTGTCCAATAAGCTTTGATTATTTTATGCGTATACGAGGACTGTCAATAAATTTTAACTCTTTTATACTTATACCAGGACTGCCCAATAAATGTTGATACTTTTATGACTATACGAGGACTGTCCAATAAGTTTTGATTATTTTATGCTTATACGAGGATTGTCAAATACATTTTGATTGTTTTATACTTATACGAGGACTGCACAATAAATTTTGATACTTTTATGATTATACGAGTGCTGCCCAATAAGCTTTGATTATTTTATGCTGATACGAGGACTGCTCAATAAATTTTAATTCTTTTATACTTATACGAGGACTGTCCAATAAATTTCGATTATTTCATACTTATACGAGGACTGTCCAATAAATGTTGATACTTTTATGATTATACGAGGACTGTCCAATAAGTTTTGATTTTATATACTTATACAAGGACTGCCCAATAAGTTTTGATTATTTTATGCTGATACCAGGACTGTCCAATAAATTTTGATACTTGTATGATTATACGAGGACTGTTCAATAAGTTTTGATTATTTTATGCTGATACGAGGACTGTGAAAGTGAGACTTCTAATGCTAAAAAAGAGCTAAAAAGAAAAAGAAATTGTGAACGTCAAAGTGTGAAACTCTGCCACACGTCTTTTTTTTCTCTAAAGTTTTTCTCGGCATAGTGCAACAATCTGATTATTTGGCTAGTGACCATTTCTATAACCGAATCATTTGCAATTAATTTTAGACGGTTGTTTCCATAGTTGTAAAATAATTTATCAACGACAACCACATTGAATTTTGTATTTCTTCTCGGATTCGAAATTGAAGTTATATTTGCTATTATTTTCGGTCCCAAACTCCCTTTTTTGTCCATTAAAAAATTCTGTTACCATCTATTACTAATTTACTTGACAATATATATCAATATAAACATTTATTTCAGGAAGCAGAACTTCAAGAACTCCGCCAAGCTATGGACTCCCTTCGTGCCCAATCCATCCAAGCAGGCATAGGCACCGGTCTAGCTCGACAACCTTCTTCGGATAGCGTATCTAGCCTTTCTTCCGCTTGTAGCCTTGACAAACACGACAAAAAGAAGAAGAAAGGTTGGTTACGGAGCTCATTCACCAAAGCCTTTTCGAGAAATGCCAAAGTCACCAAAGTACAATGTCAAAGTGACACAACTGAGGAAAGGGCTCACAGTCCACCACCCGTCCAAACTACAGATCCCGGTTTGGAAGTAGTTGAACTCCAGAAACAACTTCGAGAAAAGGATTTGGTATTAACAGACATTCGATTAGAAGCGTTGAGTTCTGCTCATCAATTGGAAAGTTTGAAAGATACCGTTATGAAAATGAGAGTAAGTGATATATTTAATTGAGCAAAATATATAAATCCATATAATCCGTAGGTAAAGTAGAGTAAGTAATTGCTGAATTAATCTATTAAAGAACGACCATAGCAGAGAGAAGGTAGTCGAATAAAAAAAATTGTGATTTATCATACTTTTCCAGGAAGTACAAAAATTCTTTTTTCCACTACTAGCTATGAAGTTGTCAATTATTGCGTCTTCTAGCCAACTGAAAAGTTGAATTTCTCTATTAGTGGTTAACAATGTTCTCTATTGTCAATAATGGACAAATTCCAATGTTTTGAGAATCCAGGGATAGTAGTTTAACATAAACTTGTGCAACATAATTTTGTGTACCCAGGAGATTGTCTTTAACGTATTTGCTTTTTGACATTACCTAACACGATATAATTATTTGAATAAAAATGCCATTAGTTTATAATTCGCGGTCAACTAATAATGACTTATGACATCCCGTAAACTACAACAAAGTGATAATTACAAACGTTGGGTGCGTTCATAAAACTCAACCGTTGCGTGAATGTTCTGTGAACGCATTTTGATACGTAACATTATACGCTGGAATTTTTTCTTCATAATAATTCCTGTTTTTTTCACAAATATCACGTATTTTTACATTATAATCATGTGGTAATGGTTCCTGCAAATCTTCTATTGCATGGGTTATAATATTTCTGTTTGTATCAATTACATTACCATCATCTAATAACGCAAGAATTAGATTGCACCTATCTAGCCATAATTTCAATATTAATGTTTTCCAAAAAAATTATCGTTCAGCAGACAAACGTCAACCATTATTATTTGTTGCTCAGTGAGCGCTCATCAACAGTTGAGTTATAAGTTATGTTTTATGAACGCACCTCAGATTTACAAATAATTTTTACTAGTGGAAATGTCAATCTGTATAAGACTACTTGATTATTGTTTTATTAGTGGAAAGGCGAATTTACACTCCTGTGATACTCGATTTTTGTCTTAAATTTGCCTAGTAGTGGAAAAAATTGTATATACACCACGGCGGTGAAGACATTTATAAGCCTCGCACCTTAGTCCTTATTCCGCTCGGGGCAAAGCCCCTCGCGAAATAATCTTGGTGCTCGGTCAATAATAACAGTCTTCACCACCTTGGTGTATAATATACTATTTCACAAATTATAATTTTTCAGTGCCCCAAATGATAATTTGCACAATAAACTCAATACAGGATTAATATTTACAAAATCTATTCAAAATTATGTTTTCTTCCTTTTAAATAAAAATGTAGTTTCGTTATTTATGTATTAGGAACTGGCAACACTGAGGTTGCTATGTGCACTTTGGATTCCATATTTGTTGGCAGAAGCTCAAAAAATGCTCGTGTGCCGTAAAATGATTAAAAAATTCAACTGTGGTGAATCCAAAGCTGTATACTGCATTGAGATTGGTGAATGTATGCCTATGAGCCAGAAAGAGCTGACCAATCGGTAGTTTGGGTTTTTGCCAGAAGTTTTCGGTAACTTGAAAGAAACGATTTCGCATCACAACAGTGCCAGCTGACAAACTTCAGATGAAACAACTTAGGATTTGGCCACACAAAAGATCTCGCCAGCCCCGACTTGGCACTCACTGATTGTTTCTCGTTCCCAATAATTAAAGTTACAGTGATTGGACATTAATTTCCATCCCCCGAAAAAGCGATTGAGATCTCCAAAAAGCATGTTTTAGAATTAGAGTTATCATCTTTTGACTTGACAAAGTGTTTTGCAGGTTGAAGGATGCAAAAATGTATAGATCTTAGGGTACGTCCATAGTGCACCGCTTCCAGCTTTACCGCATACACGGCGGCAGTTACAAACGGCGTTGTAAAACTGCGCGGTTCTAGCAGGTGATGGTCATAGCAAGCGCGGAGGACCGTCTGTCAGTTTGCAACATGGAGCTAGCACGTGGGTATCTATAGTCTATTTTGTTGACAACCTACCAACTAACGCCCATGAAATTAATAGGACTCGCCTTTACCATACTTTGTTACCTCAACTGAAAGTTCGCCCTGAAAAATCTAACAAATATTTTCGAATGGAAAAACAGATATTCGACTGCATTTTAAACAAAATTCAACGCCGGATAATAAAGGACGGCGCAACCTTCGCCAAATAGAGACTTATTCTTCCTGAACGCACTTACCGTATTCAACACCCATCTCTGCAGCTATCTCCATACACGCTTTGTCTACAACGTTGCGGTTGGCATGACCCTTCAATATTTTGTCCCAAATGACACTTTTTAGAAATACTTTAGAAATGAAAATATCTTTATCTGTTTCCATTTTGTTCTAACAACCAATGAGCCTGGAAGTACAGATCAGAATAAAACATTTGGAACCAAACGGGCGAGCAAAGCGGGTAGGCGGTTCGGGCGAGAAAAAGCACATAGAAGCAGTTTAAACAGGTGCACTGTAACCACGGCAATTCAATTTTCGCTACTTTTTCTCTCCGCTCGATTGCCGCGATAAAGCGCCTAAGGACGTACCCTAAAATGTGAATACTTTGGACAACAATAAAAATATTTCAAATAAAATTCATACCGTTATTCTTGCTATTCACAATACATAAATAGCAACCCTCTTATTAGTTAGGGTGCTCGCCGGGAAAAATTTTTGTGATACATACTCTCACCAAACTTCATTGGACCTAGTCTGACACCCAATTCCTCTATGACTTTTTTTTTGTTTTTGGGGCGTTTGTCCGCTAAGTTTCCCTAAACATGTCGTTTTTACGACATATAGAAATTTTATAGATACTGTTTTTTTTTCAAACAGAATAGCTTAAAAATATTATCTGAAACGTGATAATAAAATTGTCTGGTAATAAATGTGGTTTATTGGTTGTGTCCGCCATCTTAAACATGTCGGAAAAACGACTATAAGAAAATTTATTAATAACCACCTGATTTTCGCTGTATCCGTTTATTAAAAAATACAAAAAAATCTTATTATATTGTCTGACAAAAATTATTTCCCGATTTCCCAGTCTGACGCGTCAAAGTTGTCGATTTCCTAACAACAAAAACCAAGGTCCAATGAAGCCATACACGAAGTTTGGTGAGAGTATGTATCACATAAATTTTTCCCGGCGAGTACCCTATCTATATATCCAGTTTACAAGATCCATAATAACGATCAACGAATTAAGAAAATTTATGACAAATGACAGATAACGGACGTGAGACTTGACGATTTCATATTAGATAAATTTTCCAAATGAAAAAACTGTGTTAGTAGCCAGCATTGTCTATAATACAACCAGTAAAACCTGTAGTAATAGCCCTTTGTGCATGCTTGCCAGCTTATCGTAATTTATAGGAACCACAGTATTTTGCATTCCTCTTCTTAAAAAACGATGCAATTGAAAGTCAAAAGCAACGTAGAGCTATAAAAAAAACATTGCAGCTAATTATGAAGTTATAAGAAAACTGGTAACATATTTATCAAGAAAAATTTTAATACTATCGTTGTGGCAAGTACATACTAAAGATTGGGGAGCTGCATAATTATTTAATTTTGCATCCGATATTTCGATAGGAGGATCTGCCAAAACCAGTGCAATGGAAAAGAAAAGCTACTAGTGGTAAACCTAAAAAACTGCTTAACAAATTATAGATACTGAAGATAGACCTAGAGTTGTCAAAAAAATGACAACTAGTCGCTCAATTTACTCCTCAAGCAATTAGTCAGTGATATACTGTTGATACACCACAGAAAATTAAAAAAAAATACTTTATACCAACGCCTCCAAAGATGTAGATGTTGTGTCGTATATTCTACAAACATAACTCGACACCAATCATCTGTAGGATTTGTACTGGGTGGCCAACTAAGCGAGGTAAGCGGCTGTGTCTCGGAAACCGTTCACCGTAGTGATTTGTGAAAAAAATAATTACAACAAATACGGCCAAGAGAAATCACTGGAAAATATTCACAAGTTCGTAACAGGGCCGCTACGGGGCGTAACACTACTAGTAATTCAGAAAAGGGGGAGTTTCTCTACAATTTGCTGCATTTTTAGTTTTACTCTTCTGTATCTTACTCTTCAAATAAAGTGGTGAGGGCAAAGCGAATATTAATTTGGAGAATGCAATATCTTGGAAAAACTTTATTGGAAATTAGTTTTTCTTGTTGTATCAGCTGCACTTCACGAAATGTCCTCGTTATTTTTAATAAAGTCGCCAGATGATGCCTTATAAAAATTCAACTTATTTCATGATTTTTCTCAGAAAATTTAAATGCAATGACAATGATATTATGCGAATAGTGAAAGCCCCAAGTCTCTATCTCTTTTCAAACCTGATAGTGGCCGACGACAACGACGACATACACACAAGATTTTTTTCTAAAACCCGCTTTTTCGTGTTGTTCTTGCTGAAAAACGAAAAAATAACTAAAAAAATCCAAAATTCTAATTTTTTTGCGGTAAACCAATACTTTTCTCGCATATTAGATAGTGTAGGGCGGAAAAGTAATGAGGGTCGTCGAAGAATCATAAAAATTAATCATCGCTGTGTCTTGTGGCTCCTGTGATGATACATGCAGATAGTTATACAACAATGAGTTGTATCTCATTTAAAATACCGCCTCAATGTAAAGGCTGTAAATATTTGAATTCACTGATTACTGCACTTTCTGGGGAAACTTATAAATTACCCTTAGCTATAGTTGGTTTTAATATACGACTAACCAAATTTGAATCTTTTTGATTTATCTGAATAATTTAGAAGCCACAGATCATCATAAAGAAAATACCCTAATGGAAGCATTCCAAGCAGAGGGAGACAAAATGCTGAAGCATTATTATAATGTGAACAAAATAGAGACATTTAATTTGACACCGAGGGGAAGAGAAATTAAAGAAGGCTCGTTGAAAAGATTTTACGAAAAATTTTACACATTCTACGTAAATCCTACTGCCACTGTCGCCACAGAGACCAACACAGAGGAAAATTCATCATCAACAAGTAGTGATGAAATCATTTGGCTGGCTTATATAAAAAACGATCATCAACAATACAGAGATGGCAAGAGCTGAATATCAAATGTATATAGACGGAGAAAGAGCTTGTCGAGATACCAATATTTATGTAATTATCTCGTAAACATTTCATCTGTGTAAAGGCCCCTACATAACCTCAATTAAATATTAATTTACTATTCCCAAAAATACTTATGAGTTTGCAATAAAACGTACTTATTTTCAAACTAACTAAATATCACAAGTTTCGCATATTTTTAATCGAAAAACACGTACAAAAAATATTAATAACGGCTTAACTGTTTAGTATGCAAACACTAACAATAGATATTAAAACCAACATATTTTGATCGAGGGATACCAAGAGAGACGATAATTTCTCGACGAGAGACGCTCTTTCTTTCGTTTCGGAGCTTCATTCTCATCTCGTCGAGAGAGGGCGAGACAAGATAAGAATCTCTCGTCTCGGCGGCAACATTTTCTGTCACCTTTACCTGAGCAATGTTAAGTTCACAGTCGTTCACAGAAGACGTTGATGGCCACTAGGATGGGGCAAAAATATTCCTTCACACCTCCGCTTCTGATTGCACTGTACCACTCATACTCACGAATTTTTGATAAAATCGATTCACCGTAAGCTTTATGTAACAATTTTAGCGCTTCTGCGCAGGTTTAAGACAGATTCTTCCATAATTCTGACAAACACAAAAGACACATTAGATAATTCGAAAAATTAAGCAGAGTAAAGAAACAAATGACACTCAAATTCTGCGCTATTATATAGAAAAACCGTGCCAACGTAGCGACAAAAATAATTTCAACATTCTCTTAAGTGACTTACTAAATTATTAATTCCCAGTTACTGATTAACTTTATGTAAGCATTAAGATTATTCCACTGTTAATGATAACTCAGGGCTGCAAAAATCAACCCAAATGCTAATTTTCTCACAACACTTAACTGTCTGTTGAATCAAAATCAAAATACTTTAAATAATAAAAATAGTAATAGAAAATTATTAATTAGACATTGTTTTTTTTTTGTTTCAGAGTGAAATGCTAAGTTTGAAACAGAATAACGAACGGTTACAAAGGATGGTAACGGGTACGACGAATTTACCGACAGATTTGACAGATACGAGAAGCAGTAATAGCATTGACGCCTTAAGTGACCTCATTCCTACAGAGGATCCCACACCAGAAGTAGAAACCGATGGCAAACGAATAGCGATTTCCGTTTATTTGGGACAGCCACAAAGTTTTGAAAAGTAAGTTGTTATATTGTACCTAATCATACAGATATCATCTAGTTTTTAAATACATAATACTGTATAAAAATACATATTTCATATGATCACGTCCGTGACATTTTGACGAAGTTTCATGAAACTACAGTCGATGTTCATCTTTTAAAAATGTATCTTGTGCGGTAAACAAGTTTCATTTACTAAGTGTGTAGAAACTTCAATTAATAAGACTTAACTGCATGTTTTGCTGTTTTAGGTATTATGCTGAACATTACGGGTATGATGGTTTAAGTGATAATGCCAATATAGAAATATCGATAACACATACAAATATCGGCGCTTCGACATCTTGGGCACAACTCGACAACTCTGTAAGACGTGCCTTTAAACAATATGTCGCTAGGTTAGATCCAGGAGGTGGACTTGGTTTAGGTATGTTACAAACTTCCAACAAATTAATATGATTTATTTTAAACTATGAAACAACAGTTTTACTTAAAATTGTATCAAACGACCATGAAAATAGTTTCACATTTTTTAAATTAATTTTCAGGTAGTGATGCCATAGCTAGTTATAAACTAGGAGAAGCTGAGCGTAAACCCGATTCCGGTCCACCAGATCTTCTTCCCGTCGGATATGCAGTCGGAAGAGTAGGAACTTTGCATGTTGTTCTTCAGCCAGTAGCAGCCTTAGCCTTCGAAGCCTTAATTCCAAAAGGAGTAGCTCAAAGATTAGTTTCATTATTAGCCGAACATAGAAGATTAGTACTCTGCGGTGCACCAGGCACTGGGAAAACACATTTGGCTACCAGATTAGCTGAATTTCACGCCCAGAGTCTGGGAAGAGATCCCGCCGAAGCAGTGGCAACGTTTAAGTAAGTTATTATAACAACTTTTATTTAAATATCTTAGAATAAGTCAGAGGGGGAGTTCATTCATGAAAAAAGAGAGACATTTGAAGATAATTTTTGGTGGATAGCTGGATGCTGCCGATGGTCGTTGTTGTATCATGAATCCTGATATAGTATTGTTATCTATGCAGGGCGAGGGTTTGTAGAGTTTTTGATTGAAAATCGTTAGGTGTGTCTTTGTTGGTTTGTGTGTGTTTAAATGCATCGCAGGGAACAGGTGCAATATGAATGAGCTTCAAATTGACATCGTTAGAGTAAGCATAAATTAGGTAGTGATAGTTCGAAGCTGCGACTGTATTTTATTCCTAACATCAACCATTTGGCTTGTGAACTGAAGGTTCAGCTAGATTATAGAGAAATCTCAAAAAATCTGTAAAGTCGGGCACAGCCATGCGGTATTTGACGAGAATGTATGAGGTATTCGTGCTATTCCGTGTTTTCCCATCGATTGTCGGTATTTTGAGTCAAGTCATACCTTGTAGGAATCTAATTTTTTGCTTTATAGTATAAATTAATTAATAGTTACAAACCAGACATTTTTATGCAGATACTCATATTAACAGTAAAAATGTAATATGAAAAGTGTGAAAGTTTTCAAATTTACTTGTAATTGTGCAACGTTGCCAAAGTTAAAAATAGAAAAAAATTGAAAAATAAGAATTTAATACGTTCTTCTTCTTCTTTTTTGAGATCTTGGGCTCAATTCTTCCGAACTGTTTACCCAGATGAAATTTCCTACCTAGATAATTATAATCACTGAATGAAGCTGCACTCACGTGCGTCTGACCATAGTCATCACTCCTTCCTGTCTGAAAGTTAAAAGTTTACATAGATTTCCAATTCAAATTAAATTTTAGTTCATGCAAAAATCTAAAGTCACAAAAGTTTACAAAGCCATTCACAATTTACAGTTAACGTCCTTCAGAAACTTATAAACTAACAAAACTACACAATCAGCAGTCTCTCTCAATATACAATTTAGATTAAGCACCATAGCAAGCGGGTTAAAGCATTTAATTATGTCTATATAAAATTTGTCCCTTACACCTTTGTTAATTGCACATTCAAAAAAAATGTGGTTAAGATTAGCTACAGCTCCACAATCGCACAAAGGAGACTCAACCAGTCCAATTCTGTTTAGGTGATCTTTGGAATAACAGTGTCCAAATCTTAATGTTGAATAAGTGGATAATTTAGATTTGTTCAATTGGCTTTCACTAAACCATGGCTTTTTAGGGAAGTGATCCAATAGCCTGTATAAATGTTGACCTTTCAAAACACACAATTCTCTCCATTCTTCTTCCCATAATTCGTAGATATCAGATTTAATATTAGGTAAAATATTTCTATATTCAACCAAGTTGAAATTTATATGATCCAACTCAAGGCTTTTCTTGGCGAGTGTATCTGCCATCTCGTTCCCCTTTATGGAGGTATGGCTCGGAATCCATCTCAATTTTATAAGGATGTTATTTTTCTTAGCCTCCCATAAATCTGTGTTTTCCGAGGAGCCGCTGATACCACATCTAGTTATTTTACTTAAGGGACTTGCTGAGTAGTCTGATAATATTAACGCTTTAGGTATGTTACATTCTATAATTCTTTTAATTGCAATGGAAATGGCAAAAATCTCCGCTGTGCATATACTGCCTTCATTACAGATTCTGACTGAAGTTGTATTAGTGATATTGTTGTGTTTGTTGTAAATTCCAAATCCAACTCGATTTTGTCTGTTTTTGGATCCGTCCATGAAAAATATCTGCCAATCCTGCCATTTTTCCATGATATTATTAAATAGGGGGTCATTATTAAGCGAGTCTTTACACAGAGCAAATGAAATAAGGGGGGTGTGAAGTATTTGAGACTCAAATTCATAAAGATAGAAGGAAATTTATCAAATTTTTTTAGAATAGGAAGATAGACGAGAGCTCTATCGAGCCCCTCCAATATTGGAAAATTATGAAGCAATTGTATATTATTGTTATTCTGGTACAATTCCAGAAGACCTCTTGAAACTACATTATTTTCAATTGACAAATACTTAATAATATACTTTTCCGCCAGCCAGATCCTCCTCCACTTAAGGGGAAGTTCACCAGTTTCAGCCAGTAGTGAAACCATTGGGGACGTTTTCATCGCACCTAATACCACCCTGAGTGCTCTGAATTGAATTTTGTCCAATTTGTAAAGGTTCTGAAGGGAAGAATTATAAATGAGGATAGTGCCAAAATCAAGGTGGGATCTTACCAATCCCCTGTAAATCATCATCAGCAGTTTGGGATCTATACCCCAGGAATTCTCTGCCACAGACCGCATGACATCAATGCCCTTTTGGGCCTTAACAACTATGTTATCAATATGAATATTGAATTTTAGTTTATCATCAAAGACAACTCCCAGATAGTTATATCTATTCACAAAGTCAATGGAATGTCCATTGACTATTATATTTTGAGGCCTATCTCTAGTAGATCTCTTTTGAAATAACATACATTTTGATTTCAGAATTGACAGTTTCAAACTGTTATTCTCCAGCCAATTGGATATATTGCTTAATGTTTCATTCATTTTCTGACACATAGTGTTTAGATCATTTCCCTGAACTATAACATTTAGATCATCTGCATATCCAGAAATACTAAGGCCCTCTAATCCCAAATCAAAAATTTCATTAGGGAAAACATTATATAAAAGGGGGCTTAACGCTGACCCTTGAGGCAGCCCCTTAATAACACTGGAGGTTAGCAAAATTAGGTTATCAACAATACTTTTGCCTGTCTGAATCCGGATTGAAATTTACTTAAAAGCCCCTCTGATTTCAATTTATGGTCTATTCTGTTTTTAATTATACTTTCCAATACCTTCATTACACACCATTGAAGAGCAATATACCTATAGCTGCCAATAATACTAGGGTCTTTAAAAGGCTTTAGTATAGGACATATTATTTGGATTCTCCAGGATTCTGGTATGGTTCCATCTTTAAGATAACCATTCAAAATTGAAAGTAGCCTTTCCTTACACAGTAATGGCAGATACTTTAGCTATGAGTAATCAATTCCATCCGCACCTGGTGCCGAGTCTTTCCTGTTTTTTAAAGCACATTCCAGTTCTTCCATTTCGAAGGGGACTAGATCATTATTATCCGATCTGGTTAGAGTAATATCCAGCGGGACATCCGGAATTGTAATATTATCAAGAAAATTATTTAGATTATCCCTTACAAATGAAGTAGATATTGGAAGGGTGTACCCATTTTTAAAGCCCTTAATAATCCTCCATGTTGCTGACAAGTTAGAGTCCCTATTTAAAGTTGCACGGAATTCTCTGAAACTATTTCTTTTTTTGAGTATTAGAGTTCTTTTAGCTTTTGCAACTGCCAAGTTCATTGCTACATAATTGTCCACAGAACTGTTGTCCAAATATCTCTTAATGGCATTTTTCCTTTCCATTACAACTGTTCTAAATTAACCCTTTTACTTTGGGTTAATTAGAGGGAATGTAGTTTCGTTGTAGTAAATACGATGCACTCGAAGGACCAAATGGATATATTTCACGTTAGGAATGATGTAATGAAACACACTTATGTCACTTAGGTTTTATATTATCAGGAAGTTATAATTTATTTATTTTGCGTCGACAATTAAGACGTCACTTATTACTTTCGCGATAAAAGAGTGTATTTTGCACATACCTCGGTGATTTATTAAATGATGAAAGCTTACGGACACATGGTTGCTCCCCGTATCACCACGCCGGGTGATGATACGACGTGAGGTACTTTGTTGTACCACGTTATACGATGGAGAGAGGCTGGATGTAGGTTAGATGTCGTATTTATATGTTTGATGACGTAGGATCCACTTGGTCGGGTCTAACCAATGGGATACGAGTATTTTAAAACGTAACGTTCGAACAACAAGTGAATTTGGCAGTTATGAAGATGTTTTTGTTGGGGTTTTCAACGGTTTCGTAGATACAGATAACAGAGTTTGGAAGAGAGGTTTTATGAAGAGATAAGATGTCGGGGACTTTGATATGTTCAGTAGAATTTCAGAAAACGATATTTATCTGTTTTCCTTAGGTGTTAGTAAATTTAAATGACTTTTTTAGTGAAGTAAAGAAATATTAACTGTTGAAATTAAGGATATATTTAGTTATCTGTTTTGAGCATAATATTCGACTTGTAGTATACAGGGGAAACTGAAATACAATCACGGGAGAATTTGGTAATTAAAAACCAAATTCGAACATATTGGGGGCGCGGGAAGAATGGAAGAGAGGTGAGAGATGGCTGCTCTCAGACATCGAATGCTGATGTTAGTGAAAGGATATGGAGCGTGAGTGTGTGTACAGTGTTGATGCAGGTTTGTGAATGAAAGTGAATAATTTTGAGAGTAACTATGTACATAGGTGTATAGGGGTTGTAAAGTAACCTAATGTCGGTGTCAGAGTGTTGTAAGGACTCTAACGTCATGAATGTAATGAATGAATAAGATTTGAGGTTAGAGCGTTTTAAGGACTCTAACGTCATGAATGTAACGAATGAATAAGATTTGAGGTTAGAGTGTTGTAAGGACTCTAACGTCATGAAAGTAACGAATGAATAAGATTTGAGGTTAGAGTGTTGTAAGGACTCTAACGTCATGAATGTAACGAATGAATAAGATTTGAGGTTAGAGTGTTGTAAGGACTCTAACGTCATGAATGTAACGAATGAATAAGAGTTGAGGTTAGAGTGTTGTAAGGACTCTAACATCATGAATGTAACGAATGAATAAGATTTGAGGTTAGAGTGTTGTAAGGACTCTAACGTCATGAATGTAACAATGAACAAGATGCCTAGATGCATTCTAGTTCTTGTTTGGTAAGGGCACGAATGTAAGCAATATACTCTAGAAATGGACTAGAGTTGTAAACGATAAGAGTGTAAGATATATACCCTAGAAATGGACTAGAGTTGTAACCGATAAGAAGATAATAATACCTTTGTCCAGGTATTCACATAAAAGACTAAGTAAATGAAGTAAAGAACGAGAATGTTTACGTCGATTATAGTTCGACAAGTGTGGTACCAGTTTGTTTTACGAGTAACGGTCCAGGAACCTCGGACTTCCCAGTGTTTAATGAGATAATGAGAGAAACGAAAGAGAATGTTTAAGTCGATTCTATTTCGACAAGTGTGGTACCAGTTTGTTTTACGAGTAACGGTCCAGGAACCTCGGACTTCCCAGTGTTTAATGAGATAATGAGAGAAACGAAAGAGAATGTTTAAGTCGATTCTATTTCGACAAGTGTGGTACCAGTTTGTTTTACGAGTAACGGTCCAGGAACCTCGGACATATGTAAACAAAAAGGGAGACGAAGTTGTGAAGGGGTGTGAAATTCCATGAGAGAGCATGGAAAGCTCATGTGGGTGTTTTTTCCGGGTTGTTATTGTATCAGAATGAATGGTGCTGGGTAAGAAAGGGAACGTTTTTCTTCGGAGAACGTGAAAACTCCAATGTAGCTTGCTCTACTCCCTTTCTACGCGGAGGAGTGAAGTGTATAGTGAGGGTGATTGTAAGAGAGTAATGTTTTAATGTTTGAAAGATTAATGTGTGAATGATTAATGATGTGACATGATCGTATAAGTACAAGTAATGTGACCACCAATATAAGAGTAATTGTGAGAGAGTGTGCTCATGAGACTAGAGCAAGTACGAGTGCGTGCAACAACAAGTGAGTGCGAGTAAGTACGAATGAATGTAAATGCAAATGTAAATACGAGTATGTACGAATAAGTGTGAAAGTATTATGAATGTGAGCTTTGAGTGCCAATATGAGTATGAGTATAAGTATGATTAAGGTGCAATTGTATGCTAGTGCAAGTAATAATGTAAGTGTGAGTTAGCATAAAAGTAAATGTAAGGTAGTGACCACGAGTGTTTAAGTATGATGAGAGAGTTTTTTTTTAACTCTTTGAGATTGTTTTTGTATATGTTTTTATGATTATAGACGTTTGTGTTAAGGGGACCCGACTCTTTTGCGGGTAAGAATGAGTTTTTAAAATGTTTTAATTAATGTAAAGGAGTTATTTCTGTTCTCGTCAAGAAAAGGAGGGTAAGATATGTATATAATGTTTTTGTCAAGTCTTTTTAACTTCAAAGTATCGTCAATGTGATTGTTTAAGTAACATATGAGTAAGGGGGGATGCCGTTTTCTTCTAAACGTCACCCAAGTGTTTATATTATCCAAGTATCATCTTCTTTTCAACCATGTATCTTCTTCTTCAACCAAGTATCTTCATCTTTTCAACCAAGTATCTTCATTTTCAACCAAGTATCATCTTCTTTTCAACCAAGTATCTTCTTCTTTTCAACCAAGTATCATCATCTTCAACCAAGTATCTTCATCTTTTCAACCAAGTATCTTCATCTTTTCAACCAAGTATCATCTTCTTTTTAACCAAGTTTCTTCATCTTTTCAACCATGTTACCTTCTTCTTCATTTCAATATCTTTATCCAGGTATTCACATAAGAGTAATTTTCATGTCAAAGTGTCTAAGCTTTTTCAATCGTCCAGGGTTTTAAATGTTAAAGTATTTGTTTCTCAATGTTTAAGTATAAGTTTAAGTTTTTCACATCGTTTCAAGTATATAATTATCACTGTCCTCTTCCAGAGGACTAAAGGATTGTTTTCTTGACGAGAAAGAGTTTAAGTAATGCATGAGTGCTATCCTGCACTGAAAGAGCGTTGAGTATGAAAGTGAATCGTTTATTCGAGTGTAAGTGTTGGTTTGAAAATTATTTATTTGTGAGTTGAGAGTGTTTTGTGAATTAAGAATGTTTTTGAGGGTAAGTTGTGATTTGAAAGTGGTGTGGTCACACCAAAAGAATGATTATAATGAGTATGAGAGGGGTTATCCGTAAGGTATTGTGAATGAGTCTTGTCCAGAACAGTACGTTTCTTGACGATAATATTCTGGAGATTGTTGCATTGGTGGTGAGTGGTTAGGGTTTATGTTCAAAGGTCTCAATGATGGGTTTTGTTTGTGGGTGTGAGGGAAGTGTAGTAAAGTGTGGTGCTTGTTTCTGCAAATGGCACAAACACCGGTAGACGAGCAATGGGCGAATGTGTGTCTGAAACCCAGACATGCTGTGCACATTTTGTTATTTATTATATATTTTTTGCGGTCAAGTATAGAGTGGTCTGAAGTGTGGGCAAGAATAAATTTTATGACCTGCTTTGTTACAGAATGAGCATGTTGAAATGTTGATGGGGTTAGAGCTACGAGTTGTACCACAACATAGCTGAGTGAAGGTGTCCCTTTCAAGTGAGTTGGGTAATGAGTGATTAGCGAGTGAATGTTGAGTTGAAGGTTGTGTTGCGAGAGAGTGTAGGTTGCATGGTTCATTTAATATGGAATGAAAAGAATAGGCCATGGCGACGGTCGGAGTATCATTTCTCTCGACAGGTCTTGTGTCAAGGTTTTGTCTAGGGGAATAATTGTCTAAATGGAGTAACGTGATGTCTTTTTTGACATATGGAACATGATTTAACTGATTTACAGTTAGTAACTGTGTGTGTGGAACCTAGGCACCTGAAGCACAATTTGTTTTCTTTAATGTATTTGTTCCGATCAGGAACGGAAAGCATCCCGAATTGGGGGCATGTATAAATTTTATGGCCTGTTTCCTTGCAAAATGAGCATGTTGGAGGTGGGTTTTGTTCGGGAAGCGAATGTTGATTTGAAAGTAAAGTTACTCTATTGGGTGGTGTGGTCACATTAGAAGACTGGTTACGATGATGGGATGTATCGGGTTTGGAATCTTGGGTTAACAAGTTTTCCAAGACCGTACATTTTCTTTCCAAGAAATCAAAAAAGGTATCACTAGCAATTAAATTTTGATCAGTTTCTTTTTCTTCAAGAGATCTTTTTGTATTATAATCTAATTTTGTTTTTAATGTGTGAACGATTAGTGCATCAAATAACTCTTCCTTATTGATATTTAGATTTAAGAATGACTTTACTATAGATCTAGCTTCGGACGTGAATGTTCTTAATTGTTGGGCAGTACATTTTGAAATGTTATTACAGGCTGTCAAACGGTTAAAATGGGCAGTAACAATCTGCCGTGTATTATTATATTTAGAATTCAGTAAATCCAACGCTACATCAAAATTGGTTTCATTTACCGGTAATTGAGAAATTAAATTGAGCGGGTCACCTTTCAAGTATGATTTCAAATAGTAGAATTTTTCAGTCTTGGATGTAAGCCGGGTATTATTCACTATTAGTGCGTTAAAAAGGTCTATAAAGGCAGTGTATTTAGTGCTATCTCCTGAGAAAATCGATATTTCTATGGAAGGTAATCTAATATGAGTTTCACTCTGAGACTGTACAGGTAATTGGTTAGGTTGATTGAATTTAGGGTTTAATTTTTTGAAAGCATTTTGTAGCTTGCAGTGTAATGAGTAATATTTTTCATCAATCTGACTTCTCTCATCGAACTCTACTTCAGTATCTACGGCTATGGTTTCAATTTGGTCTTGAATCTCAGAGTATTTAGAGTAATATTTTTCTAAGTTGACTATTCGGGATTTGAAAGCATACTTGTCTGACTCGTCCAGATTGTTATGGAACCAGTTGTAAATGCGAGTAATTGCTGCTTTGCAACTAGCTCGTTCCGTCTTTAATGAATCCATTTTGTAACTGATGTATTAATTATATGGTTAACATAAAATGTAAATGAATAGCTATGTTTGAACAATGCTTATTTTCATTAGCGTAATATATTTTGCTACCAGCCGTGCCTGTTCAGTTTTCTACGGCTCGTTGCAAGTTAAGATGACACTGTAATTGTACCTGGTTTTCTCACACAACAATACCGACTAGTGTTATTATGGTTCCATGACAATCTTAATATGTAATTATTTAAGACACACTGTACAATGAATGTATGTTATATACAAATATGAAATTACTTTGTCAATTAGCGTTATTATAATCAAACACATCCAGGTGTAATTATTTAAATCCCAATGTCTCATGTAAATTTCAAAAGTTCAATAATCAAATACAGAGTATGAATGTATGTTTTATAAGAAATATCAACGATGTTATTGTAATTAATCAATATTCAGGTGTAATTATTTAAATCCCCATGTCTCATGTAAATTTCAAAAGTTCAATAATCAAATACAGAGTATGAATGTATGTTTTATAAGAAATATCAACGATGTTATTGTAATTAATCAATATTCAGGTGTAATTATTTAAGTCACGCTGTATAATATAAATGTTTATATTGCATAAAAAGTATCAAAGACTTTTATTATAAATCCAAATTAATATTAAGGTGAACTTATTTAAATCACACTGTATAATATAAATGTTTATATTGCATAAAAAATATCAAAGACTTTTATTATAAATCCAAATTACTATTAAGGTGAAATTATTTACACCGCACTGTATACTATTTTATTTTACGCCAACAATGTCAAAGAATGTTATAAATCCAAATTAATATGAAGGTGAAACCATTTAAATCACCCTATATACTATGTTTACAAATTCTACGTTGGTTGATAAGCAAATATACAAAATCTTTTATTATCAATAAATACCTTATCTAATGAATGTTTTCTGCTGTCGAAATTCTCGAAGAGTTCTCAGGAACGCTGAGGGTCTATATTCTCTGGACTCCAAGGGCTGTTTCACTGCTCTCTCCTGTTCGCTAGGACTGCTTCACTTTTTTCTGGTTCTATCCGGCTCGAAGACCATGTTCTAAATTAACCCTTTTACTTTGGGTTAAGTAGAGGGAATGTAGTTTCGTTGTAGTAAATACGATGCACTCGAAGGACCAAATGGATATTTTTCACGTTAGGAATGATGTATATGATGTAATGAAACACACTTATGTCACTTAGGTTTTATATTATCAGGAAGTTATAATTTATTTATTTTGCGTCGACAATTAAAACGTCACTTATTACTTTCGCGATAAAAGAGTGTATTTTGCACATACCTCGGAGATTTATTAAATGATTAAAGCTTACGGACACATGGTTGCTCCCCGTATCACCACGCCGGGTGATGATACGACGTGAGGTACTTTGTTGTACCACGTTATACGATGGAGAGAGGCTGGATGTAGGTTAGATGTCGTATTTATATGTTTGATGACGTAGGATCCACTTGGTCGGGTCTAACCAATGGGATACGAGTATATTAAAACGTAACGTTCGAACAACAAGTGAATTTGGCAGTTATGAAGATGTTTTTGTTGGGGTTTTCAACGGTTTCGTAGATACAGATAACAGAGTTTGGAAGAGAGGTTTTATGAAGAGATAAGATGTCGGGGACTTTGATATGTTCAGTAGAATTTCAGAAAACGATATTTATCTGTTTTCCTTAGGTGTTAGTAAATTTAAATGACTTTTTTAGTGAAGTAAAGAAATATTAACTGTTGAAATTAAGGATATATTTAGTTATCTGTTTTGAGCATAATATTCGACTTGTAGTATACAGGGGAAACTGAAATACAATCACGGGAGAATTTGGTAATTAAAAACCAAATTCGAACAACAACGTTGGTACAAACCTCATCCCACCATATGGTGGGAGACTTATTTGTTGTAGATTTCCTTTCAGCCTTTTTTGGTGATGCCTCCTCAGTTGCTTGAGTAATAATACTTGTGAAAATATCATATGAGCAATCAGGTATTCCAGCCATCAAGTGATCACAGACATTGTGATACATTCTCCAATCCATTTTCTTGATATTGTGTTCTTGCCTTCTAATATCTGGATTACTGTTCTGCTGAAGGTCTTGAGGAATGTAAGGCTCTAAATCCATCTTTATAATTATAAGAAAATGGTCACTATTGCCTTTATCTAAAGGGAGAATGGTCCAGGAGCAATTTATTCCAATTTGAGAGGAAGAAAAAGAGAGGTCTGTAATACTAGGACTTTGTCCGGGAAGGTTGATTCTAGTCGGAGACCCATCATTAAGATTAACAAAATCTCTATCCAAAAAAGCCTCTTCTATTAAGTTACCATTATGATCATTTCTGTTATTCCCCCAGATGATTTTTTTCGTGTTTTTCTTGATGAAAAACGTAAAAATAACTCAAAATTTTTTTTCAAAATTCCAACTTTTTTTGGGGTGAATCAATACTTTTCTCGATACGCTGGGCGGAAAAGTATAACATAAGTTGGTATTATATTTCCTTAGTGAGACCCCCTAAAAAAATGTCTGGTGCGCCACTGAACTCTTCTATAATCTATCTATCAAAAGTTCCTATAAAGTTTTTTAATATTTTTCTTAATAAAGATGAGCTCAATAACCCTGTCGTTTTCGACACTTTTCAAGAATCGCCGTGTATCTCTCTAACTAAGGGACCTATTGAAGATTTGATTGGGCAATCATTACTTTAACAAAAAAAGAAGTCTTAAAATCTTAACTACTTTTTTTCTATCTACTCTAGTTTGCGGTATGTTCTATTTCTGCAAATAGTTAGGTTTGGGACATCTTACTAATTGTATATTTTCGTTTTTGCTCCCTTTATTCCCTAGTAATTTCTATATATTTGGTAGTATTGTTGTGTTGATTTCTTATTTCTATCTAACATTTTGACCTTTGTTTTCATAAAGATAGAATTAAATTGTATCAAATATCCAATTAAAATTCAATTTATTTTCAGTGTCGACAATAAATCCGGTAAGGAATTGCGCCAGTACCTTACTCACCTCAGTGAACAAGCCGCAGCCGGTGACAATAGCGTACTACCATGCGTGGTCGTCCTGGATAATCTCCATAAAGCCGGTACACTTGCGGACGCTCTAGGCTCTTTACCTCGAAATCTTCCCTGTCTTTTAGGAACAATGGCACAAAGCGCTTGCTCAGCAACCAGCTTACAACTTCAGCACGGATTCCGATGGGTACTAGTAGCGCCACATATGGAACCAGCTCGAGGACTGCTAGGAAGGGTATTAAGAAGACGGTTAGCTGGGTTAGAACTAGAGCAAGGACCACAACCAGAATTAGCAGCTATTCTAGGTTGGTTACCGAGGGTGTGGCAACATTTGAACGCTTTTCTAGAAACGCATAGTAGTGGAGATGTTGCTATTGGACCTAGACTGTTTTTAAGTAAGTACAGACATTTTTTAAATAAAATTATTCAGAAGAAGCTACTCCTATTTTTCTTCAGTTGGATGAATAATTGATATTAAATTGTACGAAGGAACTAAGTTTATATTTTGGTAGCAGGTTTTGTTTTATATGAACTCATGATCATTATTAACAAACTATATATATTACATTCGTGAACCTAAAACTTAAATCAATGAGGTAAATTTACATTAAAAAATAAGAGTGATATCAAAAGGTTACATTGTGAAATCATGTGTATAAATAATATACATCATTATGTGTTCACTAATTTATTCCGATCTACAAAAACATTAAAGAAAATGATGAAAATAAACAAATGATCAATGCATCAACGTTAGGAAATTCTAGATAATTAAATATACACTATTATTGGTGTCCCCAAATTACTCATTTCTTAGATGTGCTAAAGTTACCTAGTTCATATAGCTATTAGAAAAAAGTATCTTAGTTACTTTAGAATATACTATATTATAGTTACTTATCTTATAGTATCTTAGTTTCTTTATTTTTTTGCAAAAAGTAACTGATATCTTAAATAATTTTTTTAAACAGAATTTTATCTTGTAACTTAAAAAAGTATCTTAGATACTGAAAAGTATGTTTATTATATTTTGTGATGTTCTTGTCCAATTATTAGTTATTGGTTTTTAATACTTTTTTATTATAATAAAATACAACATTTTTGTTAAATATTTAATTTTATTCTATCTATTTTTCAATAATTCATAAATTAAATATGTTTTATATGAATTTTTCAATAAAATATAGGTAAATATAAATTGAACTTTCTGAAAAACCAAACAATTATTTCAACATCTAAGAATTAGTAATGAGTATAACGTAACCTATTTAAGTATATAAATACAGGGTGATATTTTTCTTACAATTTGGCTACCTGGTTGTGCAAATGAATGTTTACTGTATGATGTTTTGTTTTGACAAATTTTAATTTCTTTTTAGTTTTAATTTACTCAAATTAGCTGTAGGTGTGATTTGATGTTTTTATAATTGTTATATATCATTTAGAGTTTTATTTTTTGCTTTCGTTTTATAAGATTCAATATTTCTCTTATATTAATATTCTCTCTTCTTTGAGTGTTTTTTCCCTTACAGGGGCTCAAACATACATACTTTCCTTTTTCCTATTTAATAAGGAAAAGAAATGCATCCTCTGATTTTCTAACAACTGTACTAAGCGAGGAAATTCGGCACAAAACCCAGGAAATTTGCGCATTTAGAAGGATTGAGATGCGGTTTTGTGAATTTTCTTCGTTAGCTCATTTAAAAACTTTGTGCTCAATTTTTTTGCAACGGATTGAAAATGCATCGAACTGCATATTTTCAAGCGATGGAAAAAAATTCATATCTGCCACAAAAAACACCCGAACTATGCGAAATTTTACACCCGGGGGTTTTTCGAGTCTCGAAATCAAAATATCCTGTCCAAATTAGCCTCATGTACCCCTGGAGGTCAGGTCGGCAATAGCGACGTCATTAACTGGAGTTTCCGTTGAACATACGGTTAAATCAAGAAAAACTCGTGCCCCGCGCTTTTTTAGGCCACTCGTCACGAATTTGACATCGATAACCTGCCCCGCAAGACCTGGTGCACCGGACGACCTGACTTGTCGACGTTCGCTAGAACCAAGCAACAATATGCGTAGTAGGAATGCGCGGCAATAATTGAAATAATTTCGAAAACTTGTTCAACTATTGTCCGTACTCCGTACGCAATAGATCAAGCATCTAAATTAAAATCATGAAACATCGATCTGAATAATGATTTCAAGCACAAAAAAAGGATATAAAATTTAAAATAATTCAAACTTAAATGACGACACATAAATATATATGACCACTATATGACTCCAATTTATGGTCATTAGGCGGACCAGCCAAAAATGACAAAAAATTTGTTTTTTGTGCAATTATTTGTTTTCTTTCGATGATAACTTATGTTCCTCTTATCGTATGTTTAGACGTCTATAAGACGTATACAAGTCAGGCCTACATTACATCATAGATTATGACGTCAATATGACGCCAATTTAGGGTCATTAGACGTACCAGACCAATAATGACAGAAAATAGTCGTCTTTTTGACGTCGTTTTCGACAGTCTGGTTACCTGGGTTCTAACGTCATCCTCTGGAGTTTTGCTGGAACAACTTACCAAATCGCTGGCAACTCGTCGTTGGTGAGTTTTCGGGTCGCTCGTCACGAATTTGACATCGATAATCCGTCCCGGAAGACCTTGGGCTCCGAACGACCTGACTTAACGTCATCGCCTGGAGTTTTGCTGGAACAACTTATCGAATCGCTGCAAACTCGTCGTCCGGAGGTTTTTCGGGTAGCTCGTCACGAATTTGACATTACCACCCGCTCAATGTTCTTTATAAATTCAATGGATACTATTTCAACGAAAAAGACAAGATATGGGTATGGGTATATACGCATAATTTACAAAATAGTTGAACTTTTTAATTACAAACCTCTAACTCACATACATTCTAAATAGTTATACTATGCCGCTTCTGGATGATTTCTTATGTAAAATAACTTGGGAAATAGCTAAGATTCATTTTGCACTTTTTTGAGTAAAATCAATCTGCGCATGCATCGAATTTAATGTGCAGTCTTCGGGCATCTGGCACATACCAATCATCTTGGGTCATCCGTCCAGCATAAACTGTACACGCGATGTTGCATGCGAGACCATTCTTCTTGCGGCCGCACGAAGAATGACCGCAATCGCCGTTACTTCCGCAGAAAATAAGTCTTAAAATGTTATCTGAGCCCGGTCGCTGGATCATCCTTGTGTACACCAAACGTCCGTTGACAGTTTTTCAACCCCAATCTGCCATCCCCTAATAGCCAAGTCTGGACTTGTAGATACACTCGCTTGAAATGTTCATTGAGTGCATCTACAGTTTTCGCTAGGTTAGCAACTGCCGTTATGAACATGCTATATTGTTATATTTCCACCAGTTGAATCTCACTTAGCTGTTCGAACTTGGACCTTCTGAAAACTGGTGTGTTATACACCGCCAGGTAGAAATTGCACCAACTTTCCAGTTAATTTGATGACAGCCCAACTTGTTAAATTTTGCAGCATGGGCAGCATGAGAAGAGGAAACTTTTCATCCAATTTGACTCATATACCTATTTATTAACATTTATTGAGGGACTGTTTAACATTTTGACGGCAAAAGTTCAACCAAACTCCAGAGGATGACGTCACAAGTCAGGTCCTCCGGGGTGCATATTTCACAATCGCACATTAATACGAAACCAGTAGATAAATGCCGCGCTGCCATTGGCTGGATTTCGACCAACGTCGTTCCCTACGCGAATGCCACCGACTTTATTCGAATGCTATATATCAGTTGGTTTCATGCTGCCGTTGCAATTATGGAATGATTAAAATTATCTATTAATTTAGATTTAAATAAAATGATTTCTATAAATATTTTTATAAAGGGTGATCCCTTGGTATTAGTGCATTTTTTTGGTAAAATGCTATTATGAAGAGTAAAATCTAATTGACATCCCTATGTTGTAAACAACAGCAGGAAACATTTTAAATTTAACTTTAAAAGACGGTAACTACACAATGATGTACCATACACAGGCCTGGGCCCAGGGCGGCAAATTTTGAGGGCCAGTTAAAATGTTGCTAAAAAATCAAGAGCGTTTTATGCAGAATTTTTGTTTTCACTCAGATTTATACACTGATTAAAACTATAAAAGGAACAAAGAGAAGTTTTTGAATACTACTACACTATTATTTTGCGCAGTGCGTCACTGCGTAGAAGGGCGGCATTCGATGTACATGAGGCGAGTAGGGCGCGACTCTAGTTTATTTCGTCGAGCTGGGCGCTGGTGCTGAGTCGTTCGTTATTCGGGGTAATGGTAGAAGAGGGCGGGGAAAGCGGCATCGACGAGCGCATATGCGCTCCTACCACATTCGGCAAGCTTCGTTGCGCTCCTTGTCGCTATTCGGGTAGTGGTGGAATGATTGCTTCCCCAATCAGAGCTCGCTTTACACCCTGGTTGGCTTAGCTGAGTAACGTCAAACGTATACAGTGCTAAAAGGTAAAAAAAGATGTTATAATAATCACAGTTTTATAAATCATAATTTCACACGAGAGACACGAGTTTTCCTTGATTTATCCGTAAGTTAAATATGAACTCCAGGTGATGACGTTACTAGTGCCTTCCTGATCTCCAGGTACACATAAGGCTAAGTTGGACAAGATATTCCAATTTCTTGACCCCCCGGATGCAAAATTTCGCATAGTTAGGGTGTTTTTTGTGGCAGATATGAATTTTTTCTGTCAGTTGAAAAAATCCACTTTTCGATGCACAAATGCATTTTTAATCGTATGCCAAAAAAATGTGCACAAAGTTTTTAAATGAGCTAACGAAGAGTATGCAAAAATTCGCATCTAAAATCCGTCTTAGCGCGCATATTTCCTGGGTGTTGGGGATTTTTGTGCCAAATTTCCTCCCCTATACCTAATAAGTACATACACACATAATATACCAACTAAAAAAGTATCTTATAAAGGAAGTCAAGATGATCATCAGTTCCTTTATTTAAGATTAACTAAATACCCAAAGTAGCTTCAGGTAGGTACTTTTTTCAAGAAGTAACTTATCTGGTACCTTTGACAGCTCTGCCTGGAATAGGCAAAAAAGACAGATAAACCTTAACATTCAAATAAAGTTATATTTTGATTGGTGTTTACATAAACTTACCATGATTAATCTTTCTTACAGGTTGTCCTCTCGAATTAGACGCAGCACGAGCATGGTTCGCAGATGTCTGGAACTATTCCCTCGCTCCATATCTTCGGGAAGCGGCTCGCGAAGGTCTTCAACTGTACGGTCGTCGTGCTCCTTGGACTGATCCTACCCAATTTGTCCTTGAAACATATCCATGGCCAGGCTCTCCGCCCCAAGGTCTCACTACCATTTCAGCCAAAGACGTAGGTCTTGAAGTAGGACCATCGGCCCAATCAGAAAATGAAGGGGATCCTCTTTTAAACATGCTGATGAGGCTTCAAGAAGCTGCAAACTATTCTAGTCCGCATTCGAACGATTCGGATTGTAACAGTCTGGATTCAAATTTGACACATACTAGTAATTTAGGTACAGAAAGTGTGTCATAGGATATAAATGTAAATTAAATGGTTCAAGTGATGACATTTGGTTTTACTAAGAAGGAATTGTTTTTTTTTTGGATTTTTGTTAAAGTTTAAACATAATTTTGAAATATGTTTTGAAGCTATTTCAATAAATCCTATGTCATCATTTGGTAGGTTTAAAAGAAACTGATCGATTTTTTTGGGGAAATTGATATTATTGGATTAACATACCCAAATTACACGTTTATATTTTAAAAATTGTTATGGTATGATCTGCTTAGGAATTAAGTAGTTTAAATACGACAATTGCATAGAATATGTAAAATGTATTTAATCGATTTCATTTTAGTATTTCAAATCGAGACACGTACTTTTTTCTAATTGATGTGAACGGTTTTCAAAAAAAAATGGAAGCGGAAATTTCCAAGTAATTAAAATTCATAACGAAGCAAAATTAATTTCTGCTGTTGAATTCTAGCAGAGGCAATCAAAAATTATTTGTTTAGATTTGTTTTTAAGTGTATCTATTTGTTGACATGTCAAGGGTTGTTATATATGAATCTGCGCTACAGGTCTTGTAGGCTCTTGGCTTCTATTTTTTCTACTATCTGTTTCCAGTATTTCCTGTTTGTGGCACCATTTTGCCAATCCTTCACATTTATCTTCCTTAAATCATTTTGCACTGGGTCTTCCTCGTTCTTTTTAATGCTTTATGCACTAAACGAGACCTTACTGATGCATCTACAGTCTGTTATTCATACTATGTGGCCCAGCCATCAGGTTCTTTGTGCTCGGATTTTTCTATTTCTTATTTTAGGTCTTCCATTATAAGCTCATAATCCCACTATTTATGCACCTTCCCATTCTCCTACTGCTGTTATAATTCCTCCAAATATATTTCTAATCACTTTTCTTTGCCAAATGACCAGCTTTCTATCGTTCTGCTGTGTCAGAACCTAAGTTTCACATGTGTACAGTGTTATTTCGTATCTTTTGAATTTCTTGAAATTTCATTGTCAAAGGTTTATCAGGTAAAAAATTGCGGGGAGTCATGGATATCATAAAAATTTCAATTGCAGAGGTAGTAATAATGCATTAGATAAGCTTAAGTTAAATGCTTTATCTTGTTAGTTTTGAATCTGTGTCTCTATCTTTACTTATTCTTGATATTTTTGACAAGGGCACAGAAAACTGTCTCACCTCTATTTACTGCCTTAAAGTTTTTCATTGGGCCCATTTAGATATGTATTGGTGGTAATTAAATCTTTTTGGAGTTTACCAATAGCATAATATTCTACACTCTTTTGATCTGGCTGTAGTAATTATCGAATGGGAAAAATATTGTTTCTTGTAATGAAATCTTAATTACACAAAAAGTTGCAAGTTTCACCAAGCTGCAAATCAAATAAAAGTGCAGCAACCTTTAAACTGTCACAAAGTTGCTGTTTGTGTTCATTGGATGTCAAGAGGTACTTCAAGTTGTTAAATGATGGTTTAATAACAAAGGGAAGTAAACTATTGAATATTAGTCCTGCCTTTAAACCCGACGTTAAACTGTCTATAAACGATCTCTACTCGTCAAGTTTTGCTTTTGTTCAATTGTATTTTTTTTGAAGGAGTATGTGAATCTTTGCCGGGATCTTATTAAGTCTTGAAAATTCGTGGAGAATTTGTTGAAGATATATTAAATAAATTTACTGAATTTGACATAATTAAACTGCAAAGGAGTTAATCTGAAGTTGTCAAAGTTGAAATGGTGTCTCGATTTTATTGTTATTATTGTGTTTGAAATAAAAGCGAACAGTTTCTTTTCTGTATTAACAAGACAGAATAATTTAACCCTAAAGTGTAACTTGACTATAACAAAAGTGCTTAAAATTGTTCTTTGTAACATAATGTTAAAGCCCAATATTTATTTTATGAAATATACACTGGTTTTTATACAGCGCTTAACAAATGAAATTTCTCAGTGTTAGCAGTTTCACTACTTCTTGGAATGTATGTTCTTTAATTGTCTATCATTTTTTTTAATTCTGGTTTTGCTGAAAACTACTACCTTACTGAAATAATTTATTTAAAAACCATAAGTAATCTACAACCGTTACATTTAAAAATTGTTGATAAATTGATTGTCTAAAACTCTAATAAAAAAATTAATAAATGATGTGAAATACTTGGTATCATATGAATAATCTGAAAAAATTAATTACAAAAGCAATTCTATTTTTTTTATTTTTTAAATACGATAGGGATTATAAAACAATTTAAAGTATTTTAGAAAAACCAGAATCTGCTAACATTCTTGTTTACAAAATGTATGCTTCAAAATTTATTGTAAAATAATCATAAAAATCAAAACAAACATGAGAAATGAAAATACATGTTAGGTCAAATAAGAGTGATTGACTAATTATAAATATATGAGTTTTCCACTGTTTAATTTAATTTTTCTTGTTTATATTTTCAGTGGCTTTAATTTGTATAGAAAACGTTCAATGTAATACTAAATCTTCTAAAAACTTATAGTTCATTGTAGATTTCATGGGCTTCCCACATCTTTTGTCTACAACTTATAGAAAAACTAAGAATTAGTATTTGTTCTATATACTGTTATATTCAATTGATTTCATATTATAGTTTTCAATATAACACTCAATATACCAATCATTACTTTCAAACATATACAGGGTGTTTGATTAATAATTGGAAATATTATATTTGTTGAATCTTGAGCTCAAAATATTAAGATTTAACGTAAATCACGTAGATAAAATGATGCTCCTTATTGAGTTACAGGGTATTTTATTTAAAAATTATTTTTGCCCAGAACTTTGAAACTATTTGACGTTTACTTGTCATACTTGGCAGAAAGTGTAGGTACTGTACATCCTTGTAGCAGGAACGTTTATTTAACATAATTTAGTATGTTGTACAGTACTTACACTTCCCGTCAAGTATGACAATGATGCGTCAAATGAAGTACCAGACACAAATATTTTTTAAATTTTTAGATAAAACACCCTATAACTCAGTAAGGAGCCATATTTCATCTTTATGATTTAGGTCAAATATTAAATTTTGAGCTCAACATTCAACATTTAAAATATTTCCAATTATTAACGAAACACCCTGTACAAAGATATTTCGTCACAAATCGAACGTTGAAGATTATCTGTTTCAAAGTGAGGCTTAGTCAAGAAGAAAACAGTGACCCACCACAAGTGCTTTGTCAAATCTAACCAATGACTCAAGCAGATGGTGCGAGGCAAGCATCAGAAGCACAATAATTATCCAAGTAATTTATTGAGACTACCAATCATTGGATACCATACCTTAGCTCAACTGTTCTTCTTCATCATTCATTATAGTTCTTTTACAGTTTTAAAGTATGACAACTGGTTATGAAGTCATTTTATGAATTCAATGGTGTAGTAGGTAGAGCATCATAAGTTTTATAAGGAAAAGGTCGTCAGTTTGATCCTCAAGTGAGCAAATCTTTGTTTTAATTCAAATTTTAAAATTAAATAACGCTTATTGTAATACACATATTCTAATAATATTTGGAATAAGATCTAAATATATTTCAATTGATCAATACGTTGAACAACAATTTGAATGATAACACACATGTGTCTATACTATATCCATCGAACAATGAAAATAACCCAAACAACTATTGATGCGTGATCAAAACATGCCTTTGAGTCTATTGGCTAAAATAAGCATGACTCTTACGCTGGCCAATCGAATTAAACTGCAACCGGCGTGGTCGGTGAAATTCCTTTGGCAGATCACATGCTCTGTCGGTGATGATGTTTTGGAGCGCACCATTGCTTGGATGGGCAGACCATAAATAAATTGTACAACAGTTGAAGATAAAACTGTCATGTTTAACGGTGAGCTAATTGTTTACAGTATGGTTAAACCACACATTTATTTATTTACCAGTATAATTTACATGAAATATGCATATAAAATACATAAAGAAAATACACATATAAAACCACAGAGGGAAGAATATTCCTATCTGTATCAATATATGATTTCTAGATTTTTTATATCAACCACAAATAATAACATATTATGTAAAAACCTCCTTTGAAAGTTAGTTGGTGATTAAATGCGAGTTTTCGTTGGCATCAACCTTGCAATAATCTGGTTTTCCACATTCATTGTAAATATAAAGAATATAAAAAATATGATTCTCATTTTCAAGTTTTCTTTTTATATAAAAAATATCAAAATTAATTCTTGAATACATGTAGAATCTGGCTTTTTCTCACCCGATTATCTTACATTCCGCCTTAAAATTCGTCCATATAATATGAATATAGAATCGGTTGATGTGGTTGATGAAATGAAATTTCTTTTATATTGGTTCATGAGAAAACTGCTTTGTTTTTACAATTATCAATGTAAAATAATCTCTTTTGTGTCTACACCTAACTGTTGACAGATTTTAGTTAGGTATACACCATTTTTTTCAATCTAATTTGGTACTACAATTGACTGGTTTTTGGAAATTTTTATTAAAACTATTTTTAAAATATTTGTTACACTGAATATTTCAACTCTAAAAAAATACAAAAAATGTATTTATTATCCTTTCAACTAGTATTAAAAAAAGAAAAAATCTTGTCAATAAAATGAGAAAATAGATATGACAAACAAATATATTTGTACTTTATAGTTGATTTGTTTTTCTTCTACACAACAATTTGTAATTTTATCCATTCAATTTTCATTAACACTCATAATTTATGAAGCTTCTTTTCAATAATTTAATATCAGTTAATAATTCAGAAAATACAGTTATTATAGTGAAATTAATATCAAAATAAACTTTCTCAAGGAACAACTACAGATCAGACTACATACTTGTACGGGCATTGAATCACATGGTAACCAGAGGCACAAACCAACCATTTTTATTCAAAATTGAAAGTAATGTACCCTTATATTATATATCAGCGATATATAATCTAATATTGCACCACTAGCACTACACTTTGGTGTAGCTACGCCATCATGAGTGTAATATTGAAATATTTAATTTCAAAAAAAGGTAATCTTCACTTGCTCTATAATTGCCCGTATAATTTAAGTATAGAAAATATTGCATCGGTTTAATTTATTTCAATTTTTGTTTCTGTAATGAACTATGAACAAATTTGAGTGGAGGGTAATTCATTGCCTATTGAGTAATAGAGGTAGCTTGCATAATAATGTATACTTATAAGGCTACAATCGATAAATTCCAGAACTTTAAAAATATTCTTCTGTAAGCGAGCTTTTTCACATAATGTGCAATGAGTCACTCTCCACTGAAAGTTGTTGGAGTATAGAGTAGATATACAATCCACACTAATTTGGGAGACCTTATACATTACTTTAATCTATCCTATGTGTTTCAACTAAAAATAGTTAAAATATTTCTCATAATTGTTTTGACTGAATTTGCAATTATTATTTTTTCCCTTCTAGGGATTATTTAGTTTATTTGTGAGTTTTTCTGGTCATAAATGTTCTCTGTATATATGTTATTTATATATTACACAGATAAAAAGATATGTATAATTTGTTTATTACGTTTATATTAACAATGTAAATGTTTTTGAAAAACTTTTATACCAAAATATGTATAATAAAACTGCCATAAATTATTATTTAAAGTATTGGTATGTTTTATTATTCCTTGTCGATTTTAGGTATATCCAGTTGAAACAAGATTAATAAATTATTTAATTTTTTTTTAATTATAAAAATATAGTATATCCATCCTCGGTAAGCGACGGACGTGCCTTGCTCATTCATTTATAATAAAAAGTTAATGAGTGTAGTTATAAAAAATTACAAAGAAACCAAAACAGTAATAAGCAGATAAGTAAACTATAGTCTATAAAATAGTCCTGGAGAAAATGGACAAAAATTAAATACCGGCCTTTAATGGACCTGGAATAAATTATAACCAGCCAATGGTTTTTTCAAGTAATATACAGGGTATCCCATTCTACAGCACACAAATACCACAATACCAACCAACCCAAACCTTTACACAGCCAATAGCATGCGATAGCAATTTTTATATGGCACAGCCTCAATATGTCATTAACCAGAGGCCAGCAACAATGCTCATTATGCCAACAACAATGCCCAATATACAAGCAGCAGTACTGAACATGCCAATAACAAGCACCTAGATTAATGTCTACCCACTGTAAACATGAATCGCATAATATAATTGATTCATTGCTAAGAACAAGCCCACAAGACTTAGATTAGATTAGATTTTAACGGGGTTATAATGCACTGAAACCTAAGGTTTATTGTGCCCCTCCCCCTATCAGAGCTGTTCTCACTAGTACTACTACAGCTCGCCTTCCAGTTCCAGGGTTCTAATGAACTCTAGTAATTGGGACGGCTTCAACGAAGTTGGATCCTCACTCTTACACGTTTCTTGTCCGAAGCATTTCTTGCGTTGGCTTGCAATGGCGAGGCATTCTAGAACTAGGTGATCCGGAGTTCCATCCTCCTCCCCACAGAACTTTTTGGAATGCTCCAGCCCGGGAAGGCACCGAAAGTGTGCTTCTCTTTCGGTTTCCTCTTTTTTCCGAAACTCTTTCTTATAGGAGCATTTTCCTACACCACAGAGAGGCTCCGTGCCAATAAAGGGCGTTTGTGCTCCTTTCCTGGCAAGTGTATTGGCCTCTTCATTTCCCGTGATTCCCGAGTGGCCAGAAACCCAGACTAAAGAAACGCTGTTATTCTTATTGCCTAATTCATCAAGTTTTATTCGACACTCCCATGCCAACTTTCAGTCAATGACATGGGAGCTCAATGCTTTGATAGCTGCTTGACTATCAGAATGGATCGATATGTAACATTTCTGGTAGTTTCTTTCTAGGTTCATTTCCACGCATCTTTCGATCGCAAGTATTTCTGCCTGAAAGACGCTCGGGAAGGAGCTTAACGATAATGAGTATCTGGTGCCAGGCCCAAATACTCCAGTGCCTGCTCCACTGGTGGTTTTTGAACCATCTGTATACCATCTAATGATGTTTTATTTGAGAGTTTGGGTCGTGTATTCCCTTTCCCAGTCTCTCCTCTTATTTAGCATCGTAGTGAAATTCTTTTCGATACTTACTTTCTTAATCATTTAGTCACTGGGAATATTCGCTAATAAGATGTATTTTGTTAGAGAGGATCAGGCCCCTGATTTTTAATACTCTCATTGCATGAATCTTCCTTAGATATTCTAAGAATTGCCTCTTGGACAGATCTTTCTATCACCAGATGTAGAGGTGTGAGACCTGTAATGATTTCAAGTGCCCTAGCTGGACACGTTCTCATAGCACCAGTGATGCCCACACAGACAGGCCTTTGAACTTTGTCGAGGGTCCACCTCGTGCTGTACTGACTTTTGTATACCAAACTATTGTCCCATACGTAATTGCTGATCTCACAATCATGTCGTACATCCATCGCATCAAAGCTCTTATTGCTTTACTAGCAGTTATTTCAACATGCTTATTCCACAGAAGCTTACTGTCTAGGGTTATCCCTAGATATTTAACTTCTGATTTTTATTCTATGATTTCCCCGTTTAAGGATATGGGTTTCATGGCTGGAAGTGTTCTTTTCCGGGTAAATGGAATTACTATGTTCTTGTTTGGGTTAATGTTTACCCCCACTGACAAGCACTATTGCTCAATCATTCTGAGGCCCTTTTGTAATAAATCACACAAGGTGCTCTCGAACTTGCTTCTGACTATTAGAACTATGTCATCAGCATAACCCATACATTCGAAGCCAAGCTCCGTTAGCCTGTAGAGCAGCTCATCTACTACGAGGCTCCATAGAAGGGGAGATATCACACCCCTTTGAGGTGTCCCCCGAGTGGCTTTAACTGAGGTGGTTTGATTCCCCACCTGTGTCTCAGCTATCCTCATCGTCAACAACTCATACATCCATTTTACAATGATTTCATTTACTCCTCGCCTTTTTAGTGCTTCTTTGACAGACACATACGTTGTGTTGTCAAAGGCCCCAGATATATCCAGAAATGCGCACATTGCGATTTCTTTGTTGTTCAGAGTTCTCTGGACGACTTCGGTCAGCTGATATAGAGCCGTCTCCCACTGCTAGACTGCTTCTTGTAATCTTCGGCAGGTGAGGAAGAATATCCTCTATCCCTTGCTACAGGAGTGCTGGAAATATTCCATACACTGCTGGTGATTTATATTGTTAAAAGGTACTTATTGCCCATTCCAACCGTTGTCTGGTAAATATTTCTTAGCAATGTCCCAATCTTCCTTGCGGGATATTTTGGTGTAATTCATTGCTATTTTTCAGTGCTTGTTGCTGGTTCACTACCTGGAAAGAAGGTTCTAAGAAGAAGAATCGATCGTTCCTCTTCGCCTTCCGTGTATGATCCGTCTGGCTTTTTCAGCGACTTTGTGGGGTTAGTTCCCCCATTTGCCATGACATTTTGTAGTCTGGCCGCTGTGTGAGTGGAAGTGATCTTTTCGCAAAAGGCTTGAAAATTAAGCCTTTTGGCCTTTCTAACCTCTTTATTGTACTGAGTAAGCTTCTTAGTGTACCCCTGCCAATTACCGTCACGTTTGGATCTACTAAAGAGCCGACGGACCTCTTTTCTGAGGATTGACAGGTTCTCATTCCACCAAGGAGCATCCTTTTCTGAACGAGCTTTTCATAGTGGGCAACTGGAATGAAAAGCTTCCATTATTGCCTCACTGATCTGTCCGACTCTTTGTTCCAGGTCGTATTGCGTGTGATTTACCCCATTCACTTCGACGTGTTCCAAATTGACCTTCAGATTGGTCTTGTCAAGAGGCCAATCAGTATTTCTAGGATTTCGGATTGTAGGAATCGAGGTAGTATCTCCCTCTATCCTAAATTCGATGATCATATGGTCGGAAAGTGATGGCTCGCTCATCACCCTCCAATCTTTTACATTTTTCCTGGCAGCAACATTAACAATTGTTACGTCCAGGACCTCATCTTCTCTTACTCTCGTAACAAAAGTGGGGGTTGTCCGCACGTTTAAGGTCTCAGGGTTATTTGCTAAGAGATATGCTAATAAACACCCACCTTTTGCGTTGTTGTTGGTGCTTCCCCACACGGTATTGTGTGCGTTGGCATCACAACCAATTATTATTGGCAGCCGTCTGCCATTGCAGTGTGTCTCACTAGCTCTTGTACTTCTTCTGGTGGTGTCATCGGCCCGCCTCCAGCGATGTAGGCAGAGGCAATGACGATGTCTCGGTCGATACCTCCAATATTGAGGTGAACCATGATTTGGCCTTCTTTGTTGATCCATGGATCTTCGATCAGTACAATATCCAGTTGTAGTCTAGCGAACAGCCTTGCAATCACGGCTGAAGCTCCCTTCGCGTGATGCAGGTTAATCTGAGCTGCGTTTGTGCACGTGAAGGTGAGTTATTATGGATGAGAGAGGCCGAGTTACTCAGCCTCTATTCATCCCCCTCCTTTATCTCTCCCTGGCCCTCCTCGACCACCATAGCAAAATCTTCCTCGGAGTTCGAGCAGGTTTCTTGATCTCGAGTCAGACTCTCGACCCCCATGCTTCGCCCAGTTTCCCGGGATGCAGAGGCGATCTCCGCATCCCCAGTCACCCCAGCAGAGCCGAAGAAGATCTCGGGCTGACCCAAGGTCAAGATTTCGCCTTTTTCCCCTTTTCCAGAGGTTCCGGTTCCTCCATGTCCTTTGGATTCTCCACCGGGTTCTTTATTTTTCCCAGCCCCGAGACAGGGATACGCCCAAAATGGAAGTTTAGCGCGTAACCTCCTGCCTTCAGAGCCTCCCCAGATTGGTGATCGATTCCAATCGTGAGGATAGTTCCCTGTTCCCTTATCCAATTTCATGCCGTGGCTTCTTGGGAAGAACACCTTTATGGTGACCGGCTTTGGGATGTCGTCTCCACTTCGAGCCACCAATTCGGGTCCTTCCCAAGAGTTTAATTTCGGCGCTGACCTCATGAGCTAGTCTGTCTATTCTTGGGACCCACAGTCCACCAGTATCATTCCACAACGGAAATGGATACCTGAGAAGTCGATTCCCTTCTCCTTGCTCTGGCACAGCTCTTCCACCAGAGTGTCTCCCAGGGTGGAGAGCTGCTCTGCTTTCAGGATGACCCCAGGAGAATTCTTGGGCATTATTCCCTCCCTGAAAGCCTTCTCTGTTTTGACAGCTGTTGCGTAACCAGTGGCTTGCCCGGTTACCGTTGCAGCTGATTTTGGTTTTTTTGCTAAAAGGTCGCTGAGGAGGAGTGATATGCTCCGGGCCTCTTTTAAGCTTTGTCTTCCCCGTTGGTGGTTCCTTCGAGGGGGTTGGGCGCTGAATAATCTGGCCTCTTCAGGGGATATTCCCTAATTGAGGAGTTGCAGGTATATCCGCCCCTCTCCTCCACTGAGGTTTTTTTTCACTGGGTCGTCTATGCCGCCCGGTTCTCCCAGTTTAGAGAGAACGAACGGCATACGACTTTTGTGCCGTTTGGCCTTTTTTTCCTCTGTGAGGTGCCCGGATGAAGAGGTGGAGATTTTCTCCACTACTTTTCCGGTGGAAATTTTACTTTCTCTTTCCATAAATGGTCCCACTAGAAGCTAGGGTCATTACGGTCCACTGATGCAGAGCGCCGCATGCAGAGGTAAGGGGTTCAATACAATGGAGCTCCCCCCGGTGTTCCAAAGGTCGAAACCAGTAAGGACCATTCTCCTATATAGCCACGCAATTCTTCGGCCTTGTTTCCCACCTTGACTTTAGGTTTTTAATGAAGTTGTCTCCTCTTGGACCGGGCAGTAAAGCCAACAAGTGTACAACAAGTTCACAGAATAGCTCACAGCATAAATCTAGCCCTGAAAGGCAAAAAATACTGTACATCTGCCTTACTAGACGTTAGCCAAGCTTCGACAAGGTTTGGAATATGGGATTAAACTACAAAATCAAGAAACATCTCTCCATAACTTACTTCAAACAATTAAAATCCTACCTAGGAGAGAGATAATTCTGAATAAAAGTAAATGAAAATATGTCCAACAACTTCCTAATAAAATCAGGCGTTCCACAAGGTAGTGTGCTCGGACCTTTACTGTATGTGACTGACCTACCAACAAATGCAGAAACAATCAAGGGAACATTTGCCGATGAGAGACAGGCATACTTGCAAGCCACGAAAATCCAATTACAGCATCAGAGATGCTACAAAGACATTTGCATGATATCCAAACATGGCTACACAAATGGAGAATAAAAATGAACGAGACAAAATCAGTCTAAGTGACTTTCACACTAAGAAAATATCGATGTCCTCCAGTCTTTCTAAATAATATTCAAATACCACAATCCACGAATATAAAATACCTAGGAATACATTTGGACTCAAGACTCACATGGAAAGAACATATAGTCAAAGAATGCAAACAAATTGATTTGCGAATAAAATATCTACACTGGTTAATGGGCAGAAAATCCAAATTGGCACTGGAGAATTAAACTTCTCCTATACAAAACGATTATAAAACCAATCTGGACATAAGGCATTGAGCTATGGAGATGTGCGAGCAAATCAAACTTAGCTATAATCCAAAGATATCAATCCAAAACCATCCGAATGATAACAGATGCACCATGGTATATGTCTAATGCAACACTACATGAAGAAATTAACTGTCTCGACCCTTACTTCGTGGAATCTACTCATATTAGTGTTTTAAATGAAACTCATGGTTTCTAGTTATTAACTAGAAACCGTGAGTTTCATTTAAAACACTACTACATGAAGACTTAAAATGTCCATACATCCAGGATGAAATTGCAGAGCGAAGCGTGAACCATCACGACAGACTAGAAAGCCATGTAAATGGACTACTCCATCCACCACGAGAACCCCAAAATACAAGAAGTCTGAAAAGGAACTGGCCAGCCGACCTAACAAATGGTTGAAGAGGATTTGTCGTTGGAGAAAACCTCATCATGCTATAGTCGAGCATAACTCTGCTCTCAAGTCAGCACATTAGCATATTTGTTTTGATTGCTAATAAATACTAAAAATAAAAAAAAATTATAAAAATGTAATCTTCTGCTAAGTCGACTTGTCTGCGAATATTAGTGTGGCAAGTAGACATAAAATTTGTTATTTCTCCACTCAAGTAACCCGAAAAGTTAGAAACAAAAGGAGCCGTTGCCTAGAAATTTAATGCTAGAAGCAGTTTTATAAACACAACGACTATTTTTCATAAAAGCGCTACTTTAATAGTAATTTAAAAAGTAATCGGAGTGTCGCATCTGGAAGAATTGCAGTTCCTATTTGAATTTGCATTGAAGCAGTGGCGGCGCCAGGGGTGGGCGCGGTTGGGCGAGCGCCCAACCTAAATTGTTCTCGCCCAACGGTCTGCCCAACCTGTTAAATGGAGAAAAATAATAGCAAGCCTCATGAATAGAATAAAAGAAAACTTAAACCATCGCTTTTAATATTGGACCGTAGTATAAGAAATATTATTTTGAGCTATACAAAAACTGAATACGTAAAATATCTATATTATTTTATTTTACTTGTTGCTGTCTATTTACGGCATGCTTTGTCTGAAGACGCCCGCTTATCAGTCGGAAGCCTTTTAATGTATCATAAAATAAACACCCGCTTTGTCGGTCCGGTCGGTAGTCAGGGTAGTCTGTACTACATAGAACTTTTTTTGACACGTGCGGTCGCAATATTGTTGTTACAAATCTCTTGCAAGTGGAAGGGTGTCTAATAAAATAGATGTTATGTATTTCTTTACAATTTCATTTAATCTTTTCTTTTAAAAGAGGTTACTTGTTTTCTCTTTTACTTCCTTGGAATACATATAAATTTAATTTTTGAAAATTTAATTGTCGTTTAAAATGAGTGCTAAACGCATTATCAGTGACTTTTTTAAATCGAAACCAAGTGTTCATAGTGCAAATTTATTAGAAATAAGTGAAACGGTTGATGCTGGAGCAAATGAATGCGAAAGTGACAATATTGCAGAAGACAGCAACATTTATCCTAAAAGAAGGAAAGTACAGGAAGATGACACAGTTCAAGATGATGATTCCCCTTTATTAAGCGGTGATGAAAATGATAGTTCTAAGTCCGACACGTAAGTTTGTTATGTTAGAGAGATTATACTACTTAAGTCATTAGGTACTTATAAAAATTATTCTTTGATATAGGATGCACGTCAGCGACGCTGACAAAAATCCTACAACTATGAGTGATTTAGCCCAGTCTCTAGATGAACCTCCAAGACAACCGGATTTGCTCAATTTCCCAAAAACAAGATTTGGTCCGGATCTCCGATCTTTTAAATCAGACTTTTATAAAACCTATCCGTGTTTTAAAAGATGCTGTGTTTTGTTATCCATGTAGATTTTTTTCATTGCATACAAAAGGAACATTTTCATCCAAAACATTCATTTCTGAGGGTTACAAAAACTGGAAAAGAGCTTCAGAAACAAAAGCTGGATTTAAATATCATAATAATAGCGTTCAGCACAAAAGTGCTATGGTAGCTTGGAATTCGTATAAAAATACTAAAAGTCAACAGTCAGTAGCAGCTCAAATAAGTCTGCGCATACTGAATTGATTCTACAAAACCGGGAGTACATTGAATCTATTTTACGGTGTATAATTTATTAACTTGGTTGATGTAAATATTAAAAGATCAAGAAAATTGCCTTCTAAATTTAATAATACTATAATTATTCAAAAAATTACCTCACTTGAAGAGGACAGATGTGTTACTAAAAAAAGTGAATTTCAAACTAAATTGTATTATCCTGTTATTGATCGAATCACTTCGGAACTTTGTCGGAGATTTGAAGCAAATAATAGTGTTCTAAAAGGATTTAGTGTTTTAAACCCATCAAGTAATATATTTTTAAATTTAGAGCATTTAACTCCATTAGCTATACATTACGGATGTGACTTGGCACCCGTCGAAACGGAATTAAAGTTACTACCAAAAACCATTGAAAGGTATGAAATTAATCATAATGTTAAAATAAAAACCGTCTCTAATCTTGCAGTTCTTCTGCAGGAATTTAAATTATTTTTTCACGAACTCAATGAATTGTGTAAAATTACGATAACCGTATTCTCTTCAAGTGCCAGTTGTGAGAGATCGTTTAGTGGCTTAAAAAGAATTAAAGATTATTTAAGGACCACAATGTCACAAGGGAGGCTCACCGATTTAGGAATTTTGTATGTCGAAAAAAATATTATTAAAACATTGGATTTGGATGTAGTTGTAGATTTGTTTGCCACTAAACATAACAATAGAAAGATAGCTCTTTTTTAATGTCTAACCGTCTAACGTTTTGCAAATAATGTGTTCCTGTGTAAAATAAACTTTAAAATAGTGCCAGAGTGTTTTTTTATCCCATTTATTAAAACTAGTTGGAATTTTACAAATCTGAAATATTTAAATTAGGTACGCGGATATCTGTATAAACCGAAATAATCCAAATTTTTACTGTCCACCCTCCAAATTTTTGTGCCTGGTATCGCCCAACCGAAAAGAAAAAGCTGGCGCCGCCACCGCATTGAAGATTACAGCACTAAAATGCGGCAATACATTAACAAAATCCAGATTTATTTGAATACCATTGAGTTACTTGGAAACTGTTCATAGATACACATTTTCATATCAAAAATTAAAACTCATTTGAAATTATTACCTGAAATCCCAAATTACATAAAAGTTTTAGTCGGTGGAGCCGGTAATCCAAAAATCCCCCTCATCGCGCATTTGGAATTTTTTTTACTACATACTGTTACGAAACAGCACACTGGTATAGACCCTAAATCCGACCCTGTCTAAGCCAGGTATGAAAATTAAAATTATGGCGGATACGCAGTGTTTTTATAACTGTTTGGGACTATCTTATGTAAACATTGTTGTTGTTACCAGAGTTATCTAGAAAAGGCCAGAACCAATTGTTTTTGTGTAAGCCGCAGCCCAGAATTCTCTAGTAAGAAAGGCACTAATATAAATAAGGACCGATCAGCGGAGGAGTGAGTTGATAAAGTGATCTCGTGGTATAAATACACCGAAATAACAAACAGTAAATATAAGTTAGTTAAGTGTTCATATAAATTAGTTTAAGTGAATATATTAAGTATATATAAATTAAGTGTTAGTGAGTTAGTGTTTAAATAAATTAGTAAGTAACCATACCGAGTGTTTGAAATTTATCCCACCCGTTTATTGTTTAAATAAATTAGAAAAACATTACATTGGTGTCAGGTGTGGGGTAATATAAATAAATTGCTACGTAAAAATGGCCAAGAGATTAAGGGATCTGAAAGTGGCGGAATTAAGAGCAGAATTGGAAGATCGTGAGCTGGAAACGTCCGGTAAGAAAAGTGAATTAGTAGAAAGACTTAAAGTGGCACTGAAAAATGACGGCTTTGATCCAGAAACAGTTTTATTTAATGACGAGGCTTCCACCTTAATCTCGTCAATTTCTGCTAATATTTCTGATATGAAGAACGATATTTCTACTATGAAGAATGATATTTCGGCTAGCATGGACGAGAAGATTTCTGCCATGGAAGAGAACATGGACGAAAAGATTTCTGCTATGAAGAACGACATTTCTGCTAATATTTCTAAGAACATGGACGAGAAAATTTCTACTTTAAAGAACGATATATCTGCCGATATCTTATTAATGAAAAACGACATTGCCGCTGTCATTGAAAATGAAATTTCGTCACTAAAATCTGAAATCGAGGATAAGATGTCAACGATGGACGAGAAAATCGAGAATAAAATGTCAACGATGGACGAGAAAATTGAGAATAAGATTACAACGATAGACGAGAAAATCAAGGAGTTAGAGGAAAAGATTGCCGATTCAAGAACACGAGGCACGCCAGAGGAAGAAAAGAAGACCGAGCAAACGAAACCTTGCAAGCCAGAAACACTACCTAAGTTTGAAGACATTGGCAGTTTTACCCGAGTCAAGGCCCCAACGTTCGATGGAAAAATGTCGTGGACCAATTATGTGAAACAATTTGAAGCAGCCGCTAGAGTGAATAATTGGTCCGATAGAGACAAGGCAGTGAACCTAACTATCGCGCTTCGAGGAGATGCCTTAGATGTACTTCAGACGATACCGCTTGAAGAAACGGATGACTTCGAGCTGCTGAAGAAGAGGTTGGACATGTGATATGGTCACGAACATTTGGAACAGTTGTACAGATTCCAGCTGAAGAACTGAAGGCGGAAACGTGACGAAACCCTTCAAGAGTATGACATGGATATTGCCCGACTAGTTCGATTTGCTTATCCATCAGCACCAGAGAACATGATGGAATGTTTAGGCATCCAGGCCTTTATTGACGGCTTGTGTGACCACGATATGGAGAAGACGCTTCGATTAGCCCATTCCTAAAACATTAGTCGATGCATTGACTGCTGCTCTTGAATATGAATAAGCAGCCACGATGGCTACGGGATACAACAAAGATAGGACCATACAGGAAGAATGTGACGATGACAGACTTGACCAGATCGTCAACTTGTTGAAAGGTATGGTAGACAAGAAGCCGAAGAAAATCAGGTCCTGTAATTGTGGCGAGCTAGAGAATGCACGCAGTTCGTGTAAGCGTCTTACGACTCCTGTAAACCAAGAACCTCTTAAATGCAAAGCAGCCAAGAAAAGCTCGCGGTACAACAAAGGTAGGACCATGCAGGAAGAAGATGACGATGACAAACTTGATCAGGTCGTCAATTGTTGAAAGGTATGGCAGACAAGAGGCTGAAGAAGATCAAATGCCGGAAGTGTGGCGAGCTAGAGCACGTACACAGTCCGTCTAAGCGCCCCAAGACTCCTATAACCCAAGAACTCCAGACATAGGGGAAATCAGACAGGGTTGAACATCCGGCTAATGTGAATCACCAAAAAGCCAACTCCTTGCTTAGACGACCATGCCCTGTAGACTATTCACAATTCAACAAGTCGAAATCTAAGGAAGTTGCAGTGTCGAGAATTACAGTAGTCAATGAAGAATGGTCACCCACCAGGATCAGAGAAGATCAGGAGAATGATCCCCACCTGAAGATGATCCGGCAATGGAAGGAGGAAAATCGGCGACCTCCTGGCAAGAAGTGTCAAAATTTTCATCGAAACTCAAGGCGTATTGGGCTCAGTGGGACTCTCTTGTCCTGGAAGAAGGGCTGTTGAAAGGAGTCCTTGAAAACGATGATGGTTCCGAGATGAGGAGACAGCTAGTTATCCCGAGAACAAGAGTAGCTGAGGTACTGAAGAAATTACACGACAGTCCATCGGGAGGTCATCTGGGAGTGAAGAAAACCCTTCAGCGAGTCCGTGAAAGGTTTTATTGGATGAACAGCTCCGACGATGTGAAGAACTGGTGTAAGAAATGTACGACTTGTGCTACGAGTAATGGACCACATCGCAAGAGAAAAGCACCTATGAAACAATATAATGTTGGAAGTTCCTTCGAAAGGATTGCTTTAAATATCGCTGGACCATTTCCGACGACAGAAAATGGTAGCAAATACATACTGGTTGTAATTTCACAAAGTGGGTGGAAATTTACGCTATCCCGAACCAAGAGGCCACAACTGTCGCGGATGTATTGGTGGAAGAATTCATCAGCCGATATGGAGTGCCCTTGGAAGTCCACAGCGACCAGCGAAGAAATTTCGAAAGTCATCTCTTCCAGGAGATTTGCGAGAAGCTGGGAATGAAGAAGACCAGGACAACAGCATTACATCCACAGTCAGATGGAATGGTCGAGAGAATGAACAGGACTATTGGAAAATACCTGTCCAAAGTGGTATCCAGCCATCAGAGAGATTTGGACCAGTATCTTTCCCTAGTCGCATTGGCTTATCGATCTGCCGTCAATGAGTCCACGGGTGAAACACCGGCGAAAATCCTGTTTGGACGTGAAATGAGGCTTCCTTGTGACCTGGAATTTGGCTGCCAGTCTGGAGAAGATCTAGCAGGCCAAGACTACGTGATCCAATTGAGCAGAAGGCTGGACGATATTCATGAATTAGTTCGAATCAATCTTCAAGTTGCCAGCGACAGAATGAAAAGTCGGTACGACACGCAGGCCACAGAAGGCGGTTTTAAAGAAGGGGACAAAGTATGGTTACACAACCCGACGAGGAGAAAAGGATTTTCACCAAAATTACAAAAATTCCTGGGAAGGTCCATACTTAATCAAGAAAAGGATCAATGATGTCATATATCGCATAAGCAAGATCCCCAACGGAAAACCAAAAGTAGTTCACAAAAACCGACTAGCCCATTTCGAAGGAGACCATGACCTAGAGGAAGGAGTAAACCTTATTCAAGATGTGTCTGACCCTACCTTCGATGAATTTATGGGTGCGTATGGAGATACCGGGAAAGCTAGATATGGAGTCACTTCGGAACAACAACAAGATTTGTTCACTCTCCCGGAAGATTATTCAGTGGCATACAACATCCCTGCCCGTATCAAAAACGCACGAGGGTTGGCAACCGTCTTTCGAAAGAAGTTCGGGCAATTAGAAAAACTTGAAGACCAGATTCCAGCCCCTGGCAAGACACTGAAACTGAAACATAATTCGCGGTACGTCTTCTACGTTGTAACTAAAGATGAATTTATAGATCGATCTACCTACCGCGATATGTGGGAAGAACTTCGTAACCTCCGAGACCATGTGTTAGAATCCAGCGTGAAGAAACTAGCTATGCCTAAGATAGCGAGTAACCAGTTGGATTGGCGAGTTATCAGGAACATGGTAGAGGTTATCTTTAGAGATACCGGTGTCCAGATATTAATTTGCAGCTACAACCCCCGTTATCAGTATCCGATGAAGACGGTGCCCTGCTATTTCCATAAGATCGGAAAGTGTAGAAATGGGGCCAGTTGCCGATTCAAACATCCAGTCTCGGCTACACAAAAGTTCCAGGAGGAACTTCCATTTAAGGAGGGGGTAATGTTACGAAACAGCACACTGGTATAGACCCTAAGGAGCCGTTGCCTAGAAATTTAATGCTAGAAGCAGTTTTATAAACACAACGACTATTTTTCATAAAAGCGCTACTTTAATAGTAATTTAAATAGTGATCGGAGTGTCGCATCTCGAAGAATTGCAGTTCCTATTTGAATTTGCATTGAAGATTACAGCACTAAAATGCGGCAATACATTAACAAAATCCAGATTTATTTGAATACCATTGAGTTACTTGGAAACTGTTCATAGATACACATTTTCATATCAAAAATTAAAACTCATTTGAAATTATTACCTGAAATCCCAAATTACATAAAAGTTTTAGTCGGTGGAGCCGGTAATCCAAAAATCTCCCTCATCGCGCATTTGGAATTTTTTTTTACTACATACGGTTACGAAACAGCACACTGGTATAGACCCTAAATCCGACCCTGTCTAAGCCAGGTATGAAAATTAAAATTATGGCGGATACGCAGTGTTTTTATAACTGTTTGGGACTATCTTATGTAAACATTGTTTTTGTGACCAGAGTTATCTAGAAAAGGCCAGAACCAATTGTTTTTGTGTAAGCCGTAGCCCAGAATTCTCTAATAAGAAAGGCATTAATATAAATAAGGACCGATCAGCGGAGGAGTGAGTTGATAAAGTGATCTCGTGAAATAAATACACCGAAATAGCAAACAGTAAATATAAATTAGTTAAGTGTTCATATAAATTAATTAAAGTGAATATATTAAGTATATATAAATTAAGTGTTTAAATAAACTAGTATGTAACCATACCGAGTGTTTGAAATTTATCCCACCCGTTTATTGTTTAAATAAATTAGAAAAACATTACAATACTTTAAAAGGCATACCCACCCAAAAGGCTTGGTATGCGTGGTTACATTTTGCCGAAAAATGTTTTAAAAAATTTAATTAATTGAAAAATACTGTCCATCGTCGTGGAATTTAATTTCTTTAGATGATTTCGATAGATAATGTAATTGTCATTCGAAATCCATTTGCACAAACCACTTTTTCTTGTCTGAAAGATGTGGCTTAACTGAAATTTCTTTCATCACACTGGAAACCACCTTTTTTTAATTTCATTCGTTTTGATCTAAATTTTAAGAATAATTTGATTAGGATTTGCATAATCTATTGAATGGAATTGCATATAATATACTCTATTGTATTTTTTTTTCATTTATTTTTGAGTAGTATTATATTGTATTGTATATTAGTATGGTATTTTAAAATTATTATATTATTATTATAATTTCATAATGACTCATATTTTTTATTTTTAAATTAATATTTTAGACTGTGGAGAACGAATAGAGAAATAGAAAACGATGTTCGGGACGGAAAATTAGAATTTAGTTGTATATTACAAACAAAAAAGTAATTTAACAAATTAAAAAAGAAGAATATGTGTTCATATACGTCCATGTCAAAATATGATTGTCCTTGTCAATTGTTTTGTCAACTCACGAAACGTCAATACACCGAATCTGAATATCAAACAATGTCTGAAAAACAATTTTGAGTCAATTACATTATTTAAAAGTCCCTAAAAAGCTTATTGTTAACATACAGCTTGTAATGTGCCAGTGATCTACCTTAAAAATGGCTGATCTAATACGTGCCGGTAGTGGTCACAATCACGGTATACATAAAGATAAATTAGGATCTCCTAGCACAGGAAGTGAAGATGGAAATGAACAAGAAACCCAGGGGGCCATCAAACCTGAACCAGAAGAACCGGATTTAGGAGATAGCGCTCACTATGCCCCCCCTGAAACACAGTGGTACCATGGACGTTTGGATAGGTACCAAGCTGAGGAACGACTTTGGGAATGTAACAAATTGGGGGCTTACTTAGTAAGGGAAAGCGATAGAAAACCTGGCAGCTACGTTTTATCCTATTTGGGACGAACCGGCATGAATCATTTTAGGATCACCGCCGTTTGTGGAGATTTTTACATAGGAGGTAGACAATTTGTTTCTTTGAATGATTTAGTTGGATATTATAAAGAGTGTAGTGATTTACTGAAAAGGGAAAGATTGGTTCATCCTGTTCCACCCCCAGAGCCCGTTAATGACAAAAAGGTAATGTAATTTTTCTGCTCAATCTTTTGTTGACTTTATACAAATATTGACAAAGTGCATTGAACTATGATTATCAGATGATGATTCATTTATTTCCCAATCAGTACACTTTTATTAAGATCCTCTTAATAATAATCCATGTAAATATTCCTAATATAGGCACTTAAAAATATATTTTAACAGTTATTTAATTAGAACATTTTTATTTGTCTATTTAAAAAGGCAAGATTAAAAGGATATATCTTCCAATTTGTTTTCAAAGATCTTGAGAATAACTTGATATTTACTTAAAAAACAAATTAAGTAACAAATATTAAAAAAAAAACCATTAAATCTAAACATAACTGTATTCATGTTATTCCAGCAGTAAAATAAAAGTGCATTAAATTTACATGTATTCATATTTATTTATAGGGGTTCAGGGCATTGCAAACAATGCCCCATACATATAAATGCATAGAAAATGCATAAAAATGGAACTACTTAATAAATTAAAATATATTTCACCAAACACATCCTTATTTTAAAACAATACTTAAATAGATTCAGAAAAATGTTCAAAGTCGAACATTCTTTAAACAACTCACGAAGGAAGTTAAAGAAACCAAATATTTCTGCTTTTATTCATAATTTTTAAAGTACACTTGATAGGCGAGTGCTTACCATAATTTATATTATGATTAAAGGAATAATATAATAAAATGGAAGTTAATATTAATATTATTAATTCTCAAACAATTTCACTGCCTTTTCTCTTAATGCTACCATGAATAGAAGCATGCCTGAAATTAAAACGTATCTAACAACTTTGAAGTGCATATAAATAGAATAAGCTCAAACGTCAGTAAAGCTAGCACCCCAACTTTTTCAAATAAAAAAAACTGGTTTGTCCATTGACTTCGGGTACTTGAGGCTCTGATGGTCGGTAATTATCGAAAATGTGTGTCCTAAGTAAGGCCGCAGTTTCTTTATTCTGTATACTACTGCTAGTAGCTCCTTCTCAGTAACTGTATAGTTTTTTTCTGCTGCTGGCATATGCGATGACTCTATCGTGATTGTTTTCGTCTTTTTATAGGAGTGCTACTCCTAGTCCGACGTTTGACGCGTCCGTTTGTAAGTAAAATCTCTTTGAAAAGTCGGGACATACTATTAATGGGACTTGCGTTAGTAGTGTTTTGATCTTCTTGAAAGATGTTTCCTGTTCGTTGTTCCAAGCCCATTTCTGTTTTTTTTTAGTAATTTTGTTAATGGTGCCATGTTTTCAGTATAATCCTTTATTAATCTTCTGTACCATGAAGTGATACCCAAGAGTCTTCTTAATTGTCCTATTGTCTTCGGTGTTGGGTATTCTATGATTGCTCTGATTTTATCTTGGTCTGTTTTGATACCTTCTCTGTTTAATACGTGTCCTAAGTATTTTATTTCGTATTTTCCTAAGTTGCATTTTTCGACATTTATCTTCATTTTTGCTTTTCGTAATCTTCTAAAAACTTCCCTCAAGTGTTCGGTGAATGTGTTGCTCAGGACTATTATATCGTCCAGGTATGCAAATGCATGTGGTTCCACATCTGGTCCTATTACTGAGTCTAAAAGTCTCTGGAATGTTGCTGCTGCTGAGTGTAGTTCTAATGGGAGTACCTTAAAATGAAACAGTCCTTTACCTGGAGCTGTGATTGTTCTGCTTTGCTTTGCTAGGGGTACTTGCCAATATCCATTTTTAAGGTCTAAAGTTGATATGTATTTGGCCGCTTTCTAAAATATTATTTATAAACGGCAGCGGATATGCGTCTTTTTCTGATATTTCGTTTATTTTTCTAAAATCCATGCAGAATCTGTAGTTTTTCTTTTTCTTTTGTACCATCACAATTGGGGAACTGTACGGGCTTTCTATTATCCCCTCTTCTAACATGTCTATTTCCTTATTTATAATCTCTTGCATAACCGGATTTCTTGGTCGATATAATTGTTTAATCTGTGTTGTGTGTTTTAATTTTATCATGTACTCTGTTAATGGAGTTACTCTGCGGAAATTGTCGAAATTCCTTATCTCAGTTTCCAAAAACTAGTTTTATATTTTCCTTTATCGGAAGGTCCGGATTTATGTTGAATTGGGTTTCTGCGTTCCCTTGATTTGTTGTCTCTATTATATTGATTGTTTGCTGTTGGGGTACCTTAAATTTTGTAACCTTCTTAGGAATGTTTCGTCTTCGGATGTCGTTGTTTTAGGTTCTGTGTCTTGAGTCGTGTCCTTTCTGGTTTGTTTACGGTAATCCTTCGGTTCGTGGAGACTTTGCGAAGTTAGATATATGTTTGTCAGGTTTTCGTAAATCTTTGTTCTTCCACCGTTAAGTCTGTTTCCGTTTTAAGTAGGTCTCTCCATGGTATTTTCCATTCTGAAATCTCGGCTACTCCTAAAATGGCTTCCGAATCTAGGTTTGGAATGTAGAAAATTTTTATTTTTCCGTATAACGTTACTGTTGTGTTTTCCACGATTGTCTCATAGTTGGAATGTTTAATTTCGTTAATACCTTTTTTCCCGATGTATGATCTTTGTGATCCCGTGTCGATCAGTGTGTTTAATTGTTGTCTGTCATTGGTATGGATTATTATGCGTGGTCTTTTATTGTTTGGTATATTGGGGTTGTTCTGTGTGGCGGAGGACTTTATTGCGCTCATCTTGCCTCTTGGAGAATCTGCCCTTGTTAAATTTCCTGACCTTTTGCAATCACATCTATTTGACAGTATTCCTACTGTTCCGCAATGGCTGCAAAATAATATTTGTCTCCGGTAGCAAGTGTCTCTGCTGTGTTCTTTTTTACCGCATTTCCGGCAGCAATCTTGCCTATTATAGCCTGGTATCCTGTTTCCGTTATGTAGACCCTGTTCAACGGTGCATTTGAAACTAGGTTTCTCTATTGTTATGTTGGCTTTCTCTATCTCTTTCTTTATATTTTCCAACTCGTCTATTCGGTGTGTGAGGTCTCTTATTGACTTGATTTCGTTTCTTCGGACGTGAAGTTTGTATCTTGGGTTCATTTTTCTGTAAATTCTTTCCAACTGTTGGCTATTGTTAAAACCGGTGTGTCTCCTCATTAGTGTTTGGATTTCTGTTACGTACTGTTTAAATGGTTCGTTATCTCTTTGCTTCCTTTCCATAATTCTCTCTTCTAAGTATGTTGATAGATCTAACGGGACGTAGAATGCCTCAAAGTCTTCCGTAAAGTCTCGCCAGATTTCCCAGAGGTGCCTGTTATTTCGGTACCAGAGGATCGCTTTTCCTTTCAGAACTTCTGGCAGAGCTCTGAGCATGTTCTCGTCATTTATTTGGTAACAAGTCCTGAGTTCGTGTAATCTTTCGGTGAATTCTATTGGGTCTTTTGTACCAACGAAGTAGATTCCCCATCTTCTTATTTTTTCTAATAACATAATAAGAATCTTTATTTAGGAAACCCTAATATACATAAAAATTTAAAATTTAAAAAAAGAATTACAATATCGTAGCTAAATACAACTTGCACACTAAGTATACACTACCATAAATGTGACATAATAATTAGTTTATAATAACGTTGAAGGTACTGAAAAGAACTGATTCTAAATATTAAAACACATTGCAAAACAGCGCAATTCAGCACCTACACAAATGTACTAAAATGTTTCATATTCATCTTTATACAAGAAAGATAAAAAAATTTTGAATTCAGAAAGACTTTTTGAATTTTTGATGTTATTCGGTAAATTATTGTAAGTAATAAATCCTTTAAAGAATAAAGTTTTCACATTATATGTACTACTTTGAGTATTTACATATAAATTATTCTGGTTTATAGTATCATATGTGTGAATTTGATTAGCAAATACAATAAATTTACTAAAATATATCAGCAATAGACTGTGTAGCATTTTGTAAATATAAACCATAGTCTAGTATTTCAACCGTCTCTCAACAGTAAACAACTGCAAAGTTTGGAGCATCAGTGATACAGGAGTGATTCTACACCTCAAAATAACTCTCATTACTCGATTTTGTAACGTTTGTAATTGACACATCTTATTTAAATCAAGGAAGAATAGCAATGTTGGACAATATTAAAAATGAGGTTGAAGGATGGTTTTGTATACAGTAATTCTTGAATTTAAGCTTAAGTGTTGTGACACTCTTGAAAAAGAATATAGCTTTTTCAAAATTTTCTTCCTAATATATTCAAAGTGACTATTAAATGACAAGATATTATCTAACATAAATCCTAAATATTTAAACTCTTTTACGATCTCAATTTTTTCATTATCTATGTTGACATTCTTCTTCTTCTTTTAAATAGACCTATTGGTCTGTTGCTTGCTGAAGCCGTCTCTGGATGGTTTCTTGCGAGGTGGACTGCCAGCTTTCCTGCCACCTTTTTGGGGGTCTTCCTGGTGGGCGATTTCCGTGTGGCTTGCTTTCCATCATTATTCTCGGTAATCTGTTTTCGTCCATTCTTCGTACGTGCGCGTACCATTCTCTTCGTCTCTGTCTGCCCCATCTGACTATGTCTACTATGCTGCATTGAGCTCGTATGTCAGTGTTTCTTATCCTGTCCCGTCTGGTCTTCCTTAGGATAGTTCGTAGGATTTTCATTTCGGCCGAGCGCAGCATACTTTTTGTTTTATTTGTGTCTTCGCGTACTTCTATTCCGTAAGTCATAATAGGTCTGACATTAATGTGATCAATATTTATTTGTTTGTATTTATGTGGTGTAGTAATTATCATAACTTTTCTTTTATTCACATTTAGCTTTAATTTATTCATTTTTAAATAGGTATGCATACTCCTTAAAACATTATTCATTTTTGCTATAGCTTTGTCTAAATTTACATCACTAACTGAAATTAAAGTGTCATCAGCAAAAATATGAATATAGTCACATTTAACACACTTATCCATGTCATTTACATACATTAAGAAGAGTAGAGGACCTAGAATACTACCCTGAGGAACACCATGCTTTACCTCAATAGCTGATGACATTGTATCGCAAACTTTAGTTATTTGTTTTCTATTTGTTAGGTATCCCTTAATCCACTTTACCCTTTATACCATATTGCTCCAATTTTTTAAGCAGTATTGCTCTATTAATAGTCTCAAATGCTCGTCTTAGATCCAATGATACTGCTATAGTATACAAATGTTTGCTAATGTTATTTTTCCACTCAGTGACAGTCAGCTGAATAGCTGATTTACATGAATGCTTGAATCTAAAACCAGACTGGTTAACAAATAATAAACAATTTGAATTAATATGTTCTAATAGTTGTTGGTAAACCACAGATTCCAATACTTTTTCTACAAATGGTAACAAATTAATTGGTCTGAATTCACCACTTTTAATTGTAGTAGCCAACCTTTTCAATAGGCGTGACAATACTAGTTTTTAATTACTCAGGAAATGTACCACTTTCCAATGATACATTCACAAAGTGACACCACACATGCCCAATAACTTCAAAAGAATTTTTTACGATTTTACTATTTAGTTCACAAATTGTACTTCCTCTATTTTCTAACTTTTTTATAACTATTCCTAAATCATGTAAAGAAACTAACTTAAAACTACTAAAAATATTCTCACACATTCGAATATCACAAATAAATTCAATATCTTCAATACTAGACGCCATGTCATCAATACCATTAACGAAGAAGTTATTAAAATGTTCAGAAAGCCCACTAGCATCCCTCACAAAAGCAACCTGACCGTTATTCTTGAATTGAACACCGTTAGAGAAGTTATTATTAAGTTGTTTCGGATTGATTAATTTCTTCAACGTTTTCCACATTAAACGGTGATTCATCACATTTTTATCAATATGATTATAATAGAAATTATTTTTTTTCCTTAATCAAATTAACAACAGCATTACGTTTTTGTTTATAGCTTTCCCAGTTAATATTATTGGAGTTACTTTAAATTGTTTTATATGCAACATCTCTATCTTTACTTAGTTTTTTTATATCACCATCATACCAAGGTAAATCATTCTCACAATATGTTATTCCTTTTATGGGTGCAATCTCATTAACAACTGTTTGAAAAACACATTTAATATTATTATAAATATCGTTAACGTCAGTACTATTAAGTAAAAATTGACTATCAATTAAATTTAAATTTATGGTAAATAAGTTTTCATCAGTTAATTTTCTAACCATTCTAGTACATTTCTTTGTAATGATAGATTTATCTACCTGAAAACATTTAACAGTTATTACAGAATGATCAGTGAATTTGGGCTCATCTAATACATTAACTAGTAAATTGTCAACATTTGTTAGTACATAATCTATTAAAGTTTTACTGGTATTAGTAATTCTTGTATATGTTTTTACTTTTTGACATATTCCCTGAGCATTAAAAATATCTTTAATTTTTTTTACATAAAATTCGTTGGACAAAAAATCTAAGTAAACATCACCCGTTAAAATCACTCGAGAATTCTCACATATTACCTCCAATTGATCAAGAAACGCTGCATGGCTACCACTAGGTGAATGATAAAGGTTTCCTATTACCCATTTAGCACCACCATAACTTACAGATATAAATCTGCACCAATAATTTTAATTGTGAACATAAGTTTTAACGTTAGAAAAGTGTATATCGCTTCTAATATACATAATCACATAAAATTCGTTGGACAAAAAATCTAAGTAAAAATCACCCGTTAAAATCACTCGAGAATTCTTACACAACACCTCCTCACATATTACCTCCAATTGATCAAGAAACGCTGCATGGCTACCACTAGGTGAATGACAAAGGTTTCTTATTACCCATTTAGCACCACCATAACTTACAGATATAAATCTGCACCAATAATTTTCATTGTGAACATAAGTTTTAACGTTAGAAAAGTGTATATCGCTTCTAATATACATAATCACTCCTCCTGTGTGTCTTGAGTTAGAATCACATCTTATGAGTGAATAGTTAGATATTTCATGTTAAAAATTCTCTATTTCCCTTGTAGTTCTAGATTCGCTTAGCAAGATAATGGCAGGATGGTCAGCTATCAATTGAGTTTTGTGTGCCACCAAACTTTGAATATTTAGGTAAATAATATCTGAATTATATTCAATTGATCAAGACTCCTTTTTGCTAACTTTAGTATTTAGTTTTTTGAGAGATCTTTATTTACTATCTTGGGAACGCCATTCACATATTTGATAATTTTTGGATTATCACCAGCAGCAACTAATTCATTTAACTTAGATTTTAACTGTTTATAATACTCACGCTGTTCTACTGTTTGATCTGCGAACATTTTGATAGAGGGAATTTTCTCAGTAATTTTTTTACGGTTTTTTAGAATATTTAATACAGCTTCATTAGATTCCAAGATAACCTTTATAGGACGCGTTTTTCTTCCATCATATTTTCCAGTTCTTATAACTTTAAAATCATTAAGTGTAATATTCGCATTTGATAAAACCTCTCTTATTGTTCTTTTCTCCTCTTCTATTCTTTCATTTCTTTTCGCAGTAGCCGATTCATTCACATTAAAAACCATAATATTGTTTGACCTCTTTCTTCTTTCGTCCACTTCATTCATGACCTCTTCCATATCAGTTGATGTCATTTCATTCTTTAGTATATTTACTTCATTTTTTAAATCCTTTACATCATTTTTGAGATCCTCCATCTGTCTTAATAATATTGGAATTTTTTTAAATGCCATTCGACAGTCATTACAGAATAATTGTCGTGCGAGTAGCTACTCCAATCTCTCGTTATTCAATAACGAAAAATTTTCGGTTCTAAATTAAATTTAAATAACAGTTTTCAACAAATCGATTAAGTCTTATAATACTGTATATAATCCATATCAAAATTGTTCTGCCTGGACATATTTCTACAAAGAAAACAGTATTTGAAAAATTGAGGTTAGAATGTCGATCTCCTGCTCGAGTTGCAAGCAGGAAATTTCGGATGATGACAAGGAAATACAATGTGATAGCTGCAGAGTTTGGTTTCACCTTGTGGAAAAATGTAGTGGATTATGTGCAAGCGAAATCCGAGCTGTAGTTGTTCAAAAAAAAATTATAATGTTTTTCTGTGAGGTCTGTCGCTCGGCTATTAAAAGAGTGCCATACCTACTAAATAAAATATCTTCATTAGAATCTGAGATCAGTTCCCTAGAAAAAGAGATGGAAACCATGAAACAAATGAATTCCTCCAACAATATGGATCTCATTCTATCGGAAGTCTATGAACGTTCCCAACGAGCGAATAACATGATGATCTATAATATGGAAGAATCAGGTGCACAGGAATTGAACCAACGCATTGAGTATGATAGAAGAAAAGTAGTTAATATCCTGGAGTCCGTGGGTGTTCATGAAAAGAAGCTTGTTCGAGTGATAAGAGTTGATAAGAAATCCAATAAGCCGAGACCCGTCAAAGCAGTCTTATCTAACCCTGATTTTGTTACTAAAGCCTTGAAATCAGGAAGAGTTTTGTCCTCCTCTAGATATAATATTGGTCCTGACAGAACAAAATTACAACAAGAAGCGTTTAGGAAGGTTCACAATGACTTAAAATTACGCAGAGAAAATGGTGAACAAAATTTGATTATTCGATACAGAGTAGGTCATCCGGCTATTGAAACTAAACTCCTAAGAAGAAACTAAGTGAAACCCCTCTACAAAAATTCAAGATTTATTTTCAGAATGTTGGAGGATTGAGAACAAAATTAATTGAATTGCAGAATGCTGTGATTACGATATCATAATCCTAGTTGAGTCTTGGTTGACAGACTCATTTGCTACTTCAGAGCTGGGTTTAAAAAACTATCAAGTATGTCGATATGATAGAAATGAATCAACAAGTAACCTGAAAAGAGGTGGAGGAGTTTTGATGGCATTTAAGACTGATTTACAAGTTTATCAAATTACTGAAGTGAATATTGATGTTGAACATCTATTCGTACATCTTACACACAACAAAAGCAGTTTCATTTTTGGTTCAACATACATTTGTCCGGGCTCTGGCAACGTCATCTATGAAAGTCACTGTCAGACAGTCGAAAATATACTATTCAATTATATGAACTCATCAGTATTTTTATTTGGTGATTATAATTTGCCATTGGCCACTTGGTACCCCCAAGATCGGGATGGACTATTACAGCATTGTCCAATTGGATATCCAGCATCGATACTGAATGAACATTTTTCTTTTAGTGGACTAAAACAAATTAATACGATACCTAATAACAATAATGTATTTTTAGACTTAGTTTTCTCTAATTCGCAAGATATTATGTCAGTGAATCTTGCAATTGATCTATTATTGCCCAACAATCCACATCATGTAGCATTATCCTGTAACTTAGTACTACCAGATAATCATGAGAGTATGAACTTTGATACTTATCACTATGATTTTAAAAATTCAGATTTTATTTGTTTAAATAATTATTTTGCTGCTATTGACTGGGATGTGCTCTTGAGTGGTAATGTTGAATTAGCGGTTAAGAATTTTTATCAAATTTTCAATAATGCTTTGGCAAATTTTGTACCTTTTCGTAGATTCAAATCCTCAAGTTATCCGTTGTGGTTTAATTCTGAATTGAAGCAACTAATTAGAGAAAAGAAAATAGCTCACAAAAGGTTCAAAGAGACGTCTGATACTAATGATTATACTACTTTTTGTAATTTGAGAACTAGGTGCAAAAAGTTATGTTATAGTGACTACATAGGTATGGTTGATAACAACATCTAAACTAATCCCAAATATTTTTGGAACTATATCAATTCTTTAAAAAAAGATCATGGAATTCCTAATATTATGACATACAATGATGATGTGGCCAGCTGTGGCACAGATATTGTGAATTTGTTTGCTGAACATTTTGGAAGTGTATATAGCAATATTGAGGTTGCTGATTATGTAAATTTCAATCCAGTTAGTACTGTATCAATTCCCCCTTTGAAAATTACCCTTCTGGAAGTTTTTAATGGAATAATGAAACTTAAAGACAATCTGAGTTCTGGACCAGACGGAATTCCTTCGTATATTCTGAAAAGGTGTGTTTATTCTTTAAGTAAACCATTAGAAATTTTATTCAATTTGTCACTCAATAATCAAATATTTCCTACTACCTGGCGAAATAGTTATGTAATGCCTATTTTCAAAAACGGTTCTAAGGGAGAAATCAGAAACTATAGACCAATAAGCAAACTTTCTGCCATACCAAAATTATTGGAACAACTCTAGGTCAGTCATATTTCTTTTTATTGTAAAAATTTAATAATTGAACAACAACACGGTTTTGTAGGTGGTCGATCAACGGTAACTAACTTCTTATTATATCAAACCGATATTGTCAGTGCACTAGAACAACATAATCAAATTGACTCGGTCTATACTGACTTCAGTAAAGCTTTTGATAAAGTGAACCACAACTTATTAATCAACAAGTTGTCTGCCGCTGGCTTTCCGTCATGGTTGACAAACTGGTTACATAGCTATCTTTATAATAGACATCAGTTAGTTAAAATTGAGAATTTTGTTTCCAATTCTTTTCTTGTCACATCAGGAGTGCCACAGGGATCGCACTTGGGTCCCCTGTTGTTTAACATTTTTATCAATGACATAGGAACTATTTTTAAAAATTGTAAATTTCTTCTTTTTGCTGATGACTTAAAATTATATACAAACATCTCAAAACCAACTGATTGTAACAAACTACAAGAAGATCTTAATTCCTTGATAAACTGGTCAGAATCAAATGGAATGTTGTTGAATCCTGATAAATGCCAATGTATTACTTTTAGTAGAGCAAATCCTATAATTCAAAATGACTATCATATTGATAATAAGATCATAAAAAGAGTATCAGTTGTTAAGGACCTTGGAGTATTATTTGATGAAAAACTTACATTTGTTCAGCATATAAATTCAACTGTAAGCAGCAGCTCTCGAAAACTAGGTTTTGTTCTTAGAAATACACGGGAATTTTCAATTCTTTCAACAAAAATATTATACATGTCACTCATATATTCTTGTCTCCAATATGCCTCTCCTGTCTGGAGCCCTCATTATCAAGTTCATATCCATCATCTTGAGCGTATACAAAACAGGTTTTTGAGAGGTGTTGCCTATAAAATGGGCTTATACCAGGGTACATACAATTATTCCCAAATCTTAGAGCATATATCAATTCATACCTTAGAAACTAGCAGAAATCGATCTGATTAGATTTTATTATACAAATTAATTCATGGCGTAATATCATGCCCAGAATTGTTGGCACAAATCAATTTTAGATTCAATAGAATACCAACACGTAATTCTGAACTTTTAAGCATTCCTTTTCACCATACTAATTATGGCTACAATAGCAGTATATCTCGTATTATGAGACTGGGTAATCTACTTAACACAAACGATGTATGTGTAACTGGTGTGAGCTTGTGTACCTTTAAAAATTCACTTAATGAAGTGGCTACTCTGTGATATCTTGTGATGTATATTATTATCTTCTTATATTAATTCTTATATTGTTTATTGTCTATATATATTGTAAAGAAGGGTTTGCCCGTTTATAAATAAATAAATAAATAGAATAATAGCGATCTGCTTTGTAATATAACAGCCCTAAATTCAGATGCTGCAAGATTAGTGCAACCATCAGTAGCATGAAATACGGCGTGGCAACTGTCACAAGTAACCAATTTATCCTTATCACTCAGATTCACTTTGAATGTTGTACATTTATCTCCCATCTTTGTCATAAAATTCGGCACGCCAATGTATACACCAAAACAAACTAGTATAAATGTTGCTTATCAAGACTTGTTTTTATAGTTTAGAAGTAATTAACAAAACTATTACAAAAATAAAACAAATGCAATTTTCACTGTTTGTACACAAGAAGGAATCACACAATTGCAACAATGATAAAGGTCTTCAATTACCAATCATTTTAATACCAAATTTATTATTTACTGCTGACTTTTTAATTAATTAGATACATTTTTTACGGACAATACAAATGTACCTGCACACTCGACTCGACAATATAAGTAGATTTCCCATCTTATTTTTTCTAATTCGGTACATTCCTCGTGTCTGTATCTCCTGTTGCTCGTCTCAGATTCGTTTTCTTCCGTTAAATTTGTTTTCTCCGAGTTCTTCGTGTTCTTGTGATCTGTGACGATTCATTGCATTGTATTCCTCACAAACCTTTCCATTCTGGCCCATAATATATCCAATGTGTCGGTAGTGTCTAATTCGAATTTCTGTAATTCTGTTATCAAGTCTTCTTTTTTGAGTTTATAAATCCAGCCTACCTTCGTGTCTGCTATTTCTAAGCCTGCACCGGCATTATCTTCTTGGTCCGTCATCTCTTTCATGGAAATAATAAAATTTTCCATACAACTATGTACAAAGTGTCTCGCTTCTGGTCCACGCTGTTTCCGGAATTTCAATCTTGGCCGGCGGTCGTCGATTGGGGTAGTCGGCTTCTATAAATCTTACGTACTTCGCCCCTAAAGTGCTCTGTGGTGTGTTCTGGGTTTAATAATGGTCGCTCTTTCGATATCTCCGACTTCTGAGATATACCCGCGTCTTCTCTGGATCATCTACAACATATGGGTTCTAGGGGCCTCCCTCCGCGATCAATACTCAGCGGGGTTCGGTAGGGTGGGAGCTCTGCACTATCTCCGAGTCGATACTCGACTGAGATTTCGTACCAGCGAGGAATGCTTCTGTCCCGGGATCAATTTTCACCGGGAGTTTAGCGACATATAGGGTTGGTTTGTGTTCTACCCTTCGGATCAATACTCAACAGACGGGTAGGACACGTACCTAGTGTCAACTGTTATCTCCGGATCAATACTCAACAGAGATTTGACGGCTAACGCTGACGGCGTTCGAAACTTCCTTGCAACGGCGGTGCCAGGATTAAGTTTCCGGTAACTGGTTTCCTTTTCGCTTTTACACGTGAAGGCTTAACCTTTAATGTGAAGCTACCTATCACTCCTGGTGTCAAGTTCGAGCTTGTCTGGTGTTCGAATTACCTCGAAGGTATGTCCGTGATTCATTTCTATCGTTTTACGGCGAAAGTACCGCCATCTCGGTGTGGGACGTCCAAACTTGTTATAGTATCGGTCTGGTATTGCAACGTTGTTGTAGGATTTACTCGCCGTGGTGTTGGAGTACTGGTTTGACGCCAGTGTCGTTACAAATGTATAATTTAGGTCTAATTTGCACCCACTCTGAAAACCGCTATTTAAAGGGGGAGTGCTAGCTTGTACTGAATCTAGCACCCCCACCTTTACAAAATCAAGTTTTAACAGCATAACTTGAAACTTTGAATTTAGGACTTCTTGTACCCATAAGCGTTTTTTCATTATTATATTTTTTTGTTTATAAAAGGTGGTAATAAATTAATAAATTAGACCACATGTTTTATTAATTTGAAAGTAAATCGTTAAAGAATTTTAAATTATCAACAATAACTAAATATTATTAATTTTTGAATATAGGACTAATTTGTACCCAACAGAGTTTTTTCATTATTATAATATTTTGTTTATAAAAGATGATAATAAATTAGACCACGTGTTTTATTAATTTCCAAGTAAATCATTAAAAGTAACTGAAGATAATTAATTTTCGAATATAGTACTAATTTGTACTTATATCCCTGAAAACTCCTTTTTAATGAGGTGTTCAATTCAGCTATGACTAATATGAATTTAAACACTACAGCTCAGTCGGTACATCTTCAAAATTATTCTAAATTCTAAATAAAACCTACTTGAATTAATTATTGAAGTACCTTCGAGGTGAGTGAATTACAATTTGAGTGGTAATTTTAATTAAAGGTAAATATAAATTATAGGTATTCTATTCAAAACTAATAAGTTTGACATAACTAATAGTAAGTCATTATAGAAATAATTTTAAATTCTTAGTTTATCTCTTAAAACATGCATTCCTATGGTGGGATGCCCTGTAGTTTCAGAAATAGAAGGATAGTATTAAAAAGTATATTAAACAAGAAATATTATCAATATCAAGTATATTCTATTAAAAACAGTTATTGTTTTACTGAATATAATTATCTGTTTCTTTATACATTATAATGGAAGGAATGATAAAGGTGTTATTATAGACTCGCTCCACCATTTTTTTAGATCTTCGGATTCATACATTGTATTATTAGCCAATTGGCTGTAACACTGTCTTGTAATTGCTCACATCAGATTTGAATATACAATGTGCATATCTTTGTGGTTCAAAATGCACAACTCCCGCTAATTCATACAAGTTATTATTAACTGTTGTCATTCGGATGATTGTTGGTAAATCCTTCAATTTTATTTATGATTAGGAAACTGGGTTGTGATGTTTAAAACAATGTGGTTAAAACATGTTTTAAACATTTGTTAATCTTAAATTTATTTTTTTATTACTTTAAAAAAACCCTTCAATACAACTCAGCTTTTTATTAATACATATTTGTAACTGACACCTACCTGATATTATAAGTATAACTGCTTAACAAAAATAAAAATAATATAGATATATTATGCAACATACGAACAAGAAAACTACTCAGAACATACTTCATCAATATCTATCAGTGTCTTGGTATTAAAATGTTTTAATATGGTTAATTAAGCAGTCTTTGTGGTGCCAAGTCTGTTCCTAAGGGTTCCTAAGACGCTGTTGGACAAGTTCAATGGTGGCAGTATTCAAATCTCTTTTCAAAGCGTTCCACAAAACAATGGGTTTAACATTTTTTTACTGATTCTATCGTGAACAAATAGTATTTAAATGGAAATGCTTCTGCTTCAAAATTCATTATATCAGGCATTGCATCTGGATATGAAGGAGCAGTATATTCCATAGCTGTCTCACATTGATTGCTATCTAATTTGAAACCTTTAAAACGATGATCAAGAATATTAGCAAGAAAATGAGAAGGTGTCATAGCCATTGCAAATCTCTTTTCACAGCATGATAAGTCTGTTTCTGTAAGATTTTCTCTAAATGTATTTAATAAATTCAACCATATTTCTGTAACTTCACGAATTGTGCAAAAGTTGCCTTGAACTTTGTCTAGAGCAACAGCAATCAATTTGAGTTTTTCTAGATAATCTTGGGCATTCATTTTCAAATTCATGTCATGTATTAAAGAAGCAATCCGAGTATCGATTGCAGCACGATTTCCATTGCAAACTTTTGAAATTATATGCCAGTTTTCAGATAAGATTCTAAGCAATCGGCTAGAGTATTCCATCTCACATCTTGTGGCAGATCCAGCGCCTTGCCTCCCTCCTGCTTATAACATGCAGCTGCAATGTGAACATTTCTAAAATACTTCACTATTTTTTTAACTTACTCCTTTACTGCCGGAATTTGAATATCTTGTGCAAGTAAATTTAAAATATGTGCTGAGCAGCCATAGGTTAGAATATCTATCTTCCCAACTTTTTCAGGTGTAGCAATTTATTTTCTCATTTTTCTCAATTGGCTTTAAAAGATCTTTCTGTCGCAACTGACGATGCTGGCAGACTCAATATTACCACTGCAATATCCTTTAATAACGTTTTTTTGCACATTCCTTGCCACCATGCAACTGGATTCACGTTTTTTACAGAAATTCAGATAAAGTGTTTGGACCATAGTTCACACTTTGCTATATAACTAGTAAGTTCCTCAACTATTTGTTTTTTGTTTATATCAAAAAGTTGATTGTTCTCAACTATTTAAGTCAAATATTCAAAAGCATCTACATGATCATCTGCAGTTAGGTGTTGTCCATTAACTACATCATGAATTTTGTTTGAACACATTTTTTGCTTTTTTTAAAAGGAAATAATTTATTTTTCTTCAGCAACTGGCAATGTTGGTACCAAATCATTGAATACGACTTATAACTCATAAAATGCCTCAACAACTTTACTGATTGTAAAAAACTAGTTTTTCAACAGCTTTATCCATTTAATTATTGGATTTAGTAAGCCAATGGCCGTCAGATGGAGATACATGCATTAGCAGAATCTCATTTTTCTTCATATGCCAACATAAAAACGAAAATTTGTTGGTATATTCTATTTCCTACTCTTCTTAGAAACACCTCTTATATAAGTGTTTTTAAATGAAACTCAAGGTCTCTAGTTAATTCCACAATATAATACAAGTTATTGAAAATTCTAAAAAATTGACAATTGTTTCGATAAATCAATATCATCGTCAGAATGCAGAAGTTACATTTCATTTTATGCCTACCTGATGTTTAGTAGTTATATTTTTGGCTAGACCAAGAAGTAACCTAACTTGTGATTGGCTTAATATATGTTTATAGAAAAAAGAAGAAGATGTGATATTACAAATATTGAAGCTTAGATATTATTAGCCCTATGGTGATATCCTGGATATCATTTTTCCAATTAAGATCAGTATAATTCCCTAGATTTAACTGTTCATTGACAACTTCATATTGTGGGTTTCTTAAATGTCTTCTAATTTCCAGTTCTTCAAGGAAATCCAGATCTTGTTTCTTTTCACAAATATGCAGCACTTCTAGTTCTGTGTTAGACAGTCAACCTCTTATATATTTACTTACAATATATTCCTCTACCACGGCAAACTAAAAATTCAATCACTGGCAACCTTTATAAGTTGACAATGTTGATATTACTTCATAAGAATGCAACAGCACTGGCATTGGATATTTTCTTGTGAGAAATACATTGTTTATAAAATATGTATTGCATAATTTCTTCAAGTGTGTTTGTGTGAGTACACATGCACAATTTTTCTGATTAATTGGTATTAATTCTGTTTAAAAATAAAAACTGTACACGCAACAGTCATAATCATTTTATTGTGAATAAAAATTCAACAAGTCTTATTGGAGAACTAAATTGCTTGTTGAATTATGTGTAAGAGTACTTTTTTATGTGTTTCAGAGAGTTGTTGCTATATTACCATACACAAAGATGCCGGATACGGATGAACTGACTTTCAAAAAAGGTGACATATTTTTTGTACACAATGATATGGGCAATGGTTGGTTGTGGGTAACAGCTCACAGAACTGGTGAGCAAGGAATGATATTTAGAGAGCTAGTAGAAGATTTAGATGATAGTATAGATCCCAATACAGTATTTCCTTGGTTTCATCCAAGCTGCACAAAAAATGAGGCAGTAGACTTGTTAGTAAAAGGTAAATAACATTCAATAAATTATTACATGTTTTAATTTGATAGTGTAATAATTGTCTTATTTAAATAGCTGGCCCTGGTAGCTTCTTAGTACGACCTAGTGATAACTCTCCAGGAGATTACTCCCTATTTTTCCACATCAATAACCAAATTCAACGATTCAGGATAGAGAAAAAAGGTGTTAGATATCTAATGGGTGGTAGAATTTTTGAATGTTTAGATGCAGTTATTAACAGATATAGAAAGGAACAGATTGTAGAAGGATATACGTTGCAACATCCAGTAAGTTTAATTTGTTTAATTAAAAGCATGATACAGTCAGTCTATCATAGATGTATTAGAATTCCAACAATTATGTTGTTTAAAAATTGTTAAATCAATAATAATTAACATTCTATTACGTGAGTAATAGTTGTCTGATCCTCAACATCGAATAATGTCATTATCAGCTGATTTTGATTGATTCACTAAGTAAAAAAAACAGTTAAACAACTCGAAAATACAGAGTTTAATAATTTCAGAATTCAGCATTAATTGACACCTTATTCGTTAAATAAAGTAAGTAACCCGTGTTTTGGTTTAGGATTATCTCCAGCTGTTTTTAATTTCTTAATGTAATGTTCCTCAGAAGGGAATTATACAATTTTGCAGTTTTGACTTCAGTTTAGTCATAAAGGTTTGTGATTCTAATATAACATCCTTTACTTAACGCCAGTCTAAATAATTTGGATTTGTTGTCGGGGTCCTAGTAAAACGCCTATCCATATGTCAGAAATGGTCAAATAATTTGTTTAAATAGTAGGCTATTTTTTTAGCTGAAGAACTACTTTTATTTAAAAGTGATTTTAATAGCATTGTGAGTGTTTAAAACCAATCCTTTCTTTTTAAATCAGGGTATAGGTTGATCCCAGTTCTGGTTCTAACTAAATGTTCGTCTCCAGCTGAATATTACCCATTAAACAAATAATTATGCTAACCATATTTTAATCAATACATTTAAAAAATACTCTTGGATTTTAGCTGGTAGTAGATGGTTCAAAACAACTTGATTGGGTGCCTGAAAATCAAAAAGCCAAATCGGAAGCAGAAAAGATATACGCCACTCTCAGAGAATGCCGAGATCAAGCTGGTTTGAAAAAAATGAGAGGTATCAAACATCAAGGATATTTACACAGGAAATCCGATAAAGCTGCAAAAAAATGGAAACTTTTGTATTTTGTACTTTTAGTAGATGGAACTGATACTCATTTATATTTGTATGATAATCCCAAAAGGACTAAACCCAAGGGACTTATAGATCTCTCATGTGCTTATTTATACCAGGTAAGTTAATAGAATATATAACATTATGTTCGTATGATAATAAAAATTGAATTGCCATTCAGTTTATTGAATGACAAGTAACTAATGACATAGATCTAAAAATTTGAATTTTACTTTTTACTACAATTGGCGAATCTGAAATCAGTTTGTTTTCATCACACCAGTTTTACACACAATATACATTTACAAAAATCAAGTAAAAATTGTCAAGGAAAAACAATCAGAAGTAAAGAAGTTAGAGTGGTCTTATTTTTATCAACAGAATCGTTATTGTCACGATAAAAAATTTAAACACTTGTGAAACCCTTACTTTTTCATGTAAAGCTTCTGCTATAAGCCTGGTTTGGACTCAACCATCTGTTACTTCTGTCTTTATAAATTTGACAGGGTGAAATTTTTGGTGTTAACATTTTTAAGTAATATTGAGTTATTATGTGGATCAAATTGATGGTTTTTGTATTTAATATGAAACCCAAATACAGATTTATTTGAACGTTGTATGTATTCACTTATAAGTGCCCTCAGTGCTCTACAAGTACTTCCTACATATGCTGCTTCACAACTACCATATAAATTCCACTTTGAGACAAAATATTGTTATTAGGTTGTCCTGTCTAGGGTGGCATAGAGGAATGTTATAAATAAGAATTATTTTAATGGGAAGTAAACTACTATAAACAACAAAACTCCTTATCATTATTATTCTTAATGTGCATAAAAATTGTTTTATTCAAAAGATGTGCGTTAAGGACTGAATTTTGTTATAATGAGATTAAAAGTATAGGTGTATAGGGTGTAGGTAGAAAGTAGTCCGACATTGAATGCTTGACCTAAAACTACAATGTAATTGATTTATTGCATTTTAATACTCAATTTCAAAGGATTTTCAAGTGACAATTAATGACATTTTTATCCAGAATGCCTATTTTTACAGAATATGACTGAAGGCACTCACACACACTAAAAACTCTAATTTCTCCTAAACCGTTCATTTTATCAACTTCAAACTAGAGTACGTTTTTTATAGTAAATGGATTGCAACATTTATTTTTGAAATTTAGATATTATACAAGTGGTCGCTGTTAAAATTACGGATTGTTTACCACTGGACACAAGCTGCCTCTGAATTTATGTGTGCAATGTAGATTAATTTATACTGTCAAACACAGCACATGTATGTAACTAATCACTGGAATTTTATAGTACTCCAATGTACAGTCTCTCTCTCTCTCTCTCTCTCGCAGGTTTTTTAAATTCGCGTTTTGTTCTCTGTGGTTATATATTTGTTCATCCAAATTATATCGCAAACATCCCGATACTCTTACGGATTTTCTGATATGGTTATCCACCTCATTCACTGTACCTCTGCTGCTGCTCAATACCTGTACCCCCAGATAGTTGACATTCATCACCTGATGTATAATGCGCTCACTCACCACCAACTTACATCGGATCAGATCTTTGGATATTAGCATAGATTGTGTTTTTCGATCGAAATTTGCATATTAAGCCTCTGTGCTGTTAAGTTGAATCTGCGTAGAAGGCGCTGCAGGTCATCTTCACTCTCTGCCGTCAAGGCAGCATCGTCTGCATAACAGAGTATTCTCAGGCGGCTGTTGTTCATCCGGAATCCTGCATCGACTTCGTTCACACTTTCAATTATTTGGTCCATTATGATGTTAAAAAGGCAGGGGCTACGACTATTTCCCCGTCTAATGCCGGATGAGACTTTAAGTTCTCTTGTTAGACTGCATTTTGTTCTTATTATTGTTTTATTGTTTATGGTAAGCTGCTTTATTGGGTTTATGTGGCACTTATTAACATATTTTTGGTTCAGTCGATCGATTACATCCTTAAGCTGTACATTGTCAAATGCTTGCTTTAGATCTACAAAGCATGTGTACATTGCTTTATTGAATTCAATGGATTTCTCTATCAATTGGCGTTTTATGAATATTGCGTCTATCGTTGATCTATTTGAGCGGATGCCTTGCTGTTCCTCGGAGATTCCTACTTCATCAGTTATTTTATCTGCTAATATTTTGTTAGCAGTTTTGGTACACTACTTAGTAGCGTTTTTCCTCTGTAATTTTTTGGGTCCAATTTTGGGCCTTTTTTGTATATCGGTATTGTTATGCTAGTTTCCCATTAATTGTATTATTCCGCTTTGTTCTATTTTTCCGAGTAATTCTACTAAATCTTTTCCGATTTTTTGACCTCCGTACTTAGTAATTCATTTGGAATGTTATCAGTGCCTGGAGATTTACATTTATTTAATCTCTGTATGGCCGTTTGTACTTCTTCCAGTGTTATGTTCGTCTGGAGGTGATGGATTTTCGATTTCTGTATCATCGCCGTTTTCACTATTGTTATCGTATAGGTTTTCAAAGTATGTTGACCATGTTTCTTGGTCTATTGCATATTCCAGATCTTCTGGCCCCCATATAGGTCATGTTCCATTTCCACCGAGAACTTTTCCCAGTATGTCCTTTGAGATGTTTAATCACATTATTTGTTCTGTTCCTTTCTCTTTTGTAAACTTGATATTCTTCGGGTGATCTGTTGTTGATGTACCTTATGTAAGCTTTCTTTTTCTCTTTTGCTAATTCCTTGACTTCCGGGGTGAACCATGGTTTATTGTTTCTTTTATTTGTATTTATTGTTCTTTCTCCCTTGGCACTGTTCTTTATGTTTTTTTTATTTTTTCCATTCTCTTCCTGTTATTGTATTTCGAGTGATCTTCTCGTCTAGTCTGTTTTGGTAAAGTTTTTGATGCTTTCGTCCTTAGTGATTCTATATTAAATTTTGTGATGTAATTAGCCATTTTCCTTTTTTTAATATGTGTGATGTACAGTACTTACATAGCACTAATCCATGTTGTGCTCCGATATTTGCTGACGTGAAATTATAACCAATAAACAACAAGCCCATTAAATCCGTATCTCCAACTCATTAATATTTCATACAGAGTGTTTTAAACTTACCTGCCAACATGCACAATTTAAATCATTTATAAGTTGCTTACTTTGAATATAACACACCCTGTATTTTATTACAATACTCATTGTGTTTTTTAAGCCAATTCGTTTGGTATCGGTATTCCCTATACCTAAATCCAACCAATTTTGAGATATTTCATTGTCTTAGTTAAAACATAACAACACTTAAATATTTCAACATTAGTAAAGGGTAGGTCATGGCTGTCAAATATTTGATAGTTTATTTTGTTGGTTTTGTTTTATGGTGTTTGGAGATATCCATGCAGCCAAATATTTTGGGTTAGATTATATATACAGTATATACAGTAATATATGTGATGTTTATATTTGAATCCAATTTCAATGAAGTGCCAATCACAATCGATACTGAATTTGTTATTAATTTTCCTGTTGTGGATATGTATCCTATTACTTAAGAGTGCCCTAATTTAAACTATCAAACTGTCGTCGTCTGCGATTCAAGTTAATACCGCTTTTCGATCAAAGGATTGGTACAGGGTTACAAGTTTTCTCGCCCAGGGGTCGTTCAAGAAGCATTACTTGAACACATACAAAGGTAGACCACGGATGGAAGGTATAAACATTTGGGTTAGGGTAACAAAGGTCACAAGCTCTATATAACTTAACTATATCAATACGTTAGTCATCCTTGGAAATTTTACTAGGCAATCTAATATTTTGATGTTATTCAGCGCCAGTAAGTGTAACATGTTGATGGGAGGGTATATTTTACTTTTCCGCTCAACCTATCTATATGCGAGCAAAGTATTGGTTTACCCACAAAAAAGATGGAATTTTGAAAAAAAAATTTGAGTTATTTTTACGTTTTTCATCAAGAACAACACGAAAAAATAGTTTTTAGAAAAAAAAATCCTGTGTGTATGTCGTCGTTGTCATCGGCCACTTTTCGATACATGTCTTGTTAGTACGATACAGCCTCCGGAGTGCAACAAATCACCAATTTTATGATTGAATATTGTTCAGGACATCTCACAGATAAACCCTATTGATTTTCAGCTCACAATTGCTAGTACAACGGATGCTATGGTACTTGAAGTACGACATTTTTGTCATTTTTGAGAAATTTCAGTTTGTTAGCACAATACAGCCTCTGGAGTATATACAAGTGACCAATTTTATGATTGGATATTATTCAGGGTGTCTCAAGGATGAACCCTATTGAGATTTAGTTCACTAAAGCCAGTACAACGAGTGCTATGGTACTTGAGGTACCAAATTTTTGTCATTTTTCGAGAATTTTCAGTTTGTTAGCACTATACAGCCTCCAGCGTGTATACAAGTGATCCATTTCATGATTGAATATTGTTCAGGGCATCTTATAGATGAACATTATTGATTTTTAGCTCACCAGAGCAAGTACAACGGGTGTTATGGTACCTGAAGAGCCACATGTTTTGTCCTTTTTGGAGAAATTTCGGGTTACAAGCATGACACAGCCTCCGGAGTGTATACAAGTCACCAATTTTATAATTGGATATTTTTCCAGGCGTCTCACAAATGAACGCCATTGATTTTCACCTGACTAGAGCGAGTACAGCGGGTCCTATAAATCCAGATATACTACATTTTTCGTTATTTTTGGAGAAATTTCGGTTTGTTAGCACGATACATCCCCCGAAGTGTATACAAGTGACAATTTCATGACATAATATTACTCACGGCATCTCTCAGATGCGGAAATAGTATATTAAGTACTAAGTGTCAAAAAGGTGACTAAAGACGTTTTTAACACGAGGTGCTTACTATACTTTTTCTTCGCCCGCGGGAAGGAAAAAATTATATTATATTTGAATTATATTCATTACATGACGGACGATGGCTGACAGCTGACTGACAAATCAAATGACGCATAATAACAAAATTATCACGGAACAGGAAATTTGACATAAAAAAGATACACTTGATTTGACGTTTAAAAAACAAAAGATAAACGAGATGTGACTTTTCGCATTTTAAACACCAGTGTTTAAAGAGTCGTTTTGTGCATGTCAAACCCGAGTTGAAAATGCGGTTTTAGTAACGGAAGTAGAAAAAGTTAGTTTTAATCTTTAAAACCGTCTATTTTCATGTGTTATGTTATTATAAGGTTTTTTTGTGGCATTACAATATTCCAGGCATTCAAAAAATGTATGATACAGATCTCCTATGACATTGCAGGCAGTGCATAAGTTTGATTTGATTATGCCTATTTTGCTTAAGTGTTCTGGGTACGGCTAGTGTCTAAATTTCATTCGAATTATACAGCTAATTTCCCTAAGTGAATAATAAATTCCTTTATACCACTGTTGTTTTGGTATTTCCCTATGCAGTAATGTGTATCTAGTAGCCTTTGTTTTTACATAGTGATCCCATTTCTCTTTCCATGCTGCTTGAAATTTTCTTTTGTATGAATTTATGCAATCTTGTAGTGCCACTTCGTTCAGTTGACATTCATCTTTTTCAGCACTTGTTTTGCTAACTGATCAGCTTTTTCATTGCCGTAAGTTTCATAATGTATTTTTACCAATATTATTTGAACGTCACTCTCTTTAGTAAGTTGGTGTAATAGAGATTGAATTTTCTTAATGTGCGGGTGAGCGATGGTATCTACTGCATTATTATTCAAACATTTTTCTATTTTTGGTGGATTGTATGTTCTAGCGTCTTCATTATGCCTGCAGCTTCTGCTGAAAATATAGAATAGTAGTTGCTTAGCTTAAAGGTTTTTCCTTCTTTCGTTTCTTGCACATAGAAAGCTGTGCCTGTACCTTTCGATGTCTTTGATGCATCTGTATATATTGTTATTGTACTGTTGTTGTCTTTTTTTGTAAGTCTGTTAATTTTTTCTTTGTTTACTTCTGGTATTTCTGAGTACACAGGAATTATTATTTTTGCAGTGTTCTATGTTCTCAAAGTAATTGTAGCTTTCATACATTAAAATTTCTTCTTTATTTGTGTTCCGAAATGCGATGCATATCGGTGGCGAGTTCTTTTTTTCCCAATATTTATTTGTCAGGTGTCCAATGTATGTACCTCACATTTTTGCCATCAGTGTAGAATTTTTTGCTTTACTTTTAAGTACCATTTTTTCAGCGACAAATGTTCTTCTCAATTCCAATAGTGATTCGAGTGCTTCCACCCTTAGTGGTTCCACTGGTGTTGTTGACATCACTCCTAAGCATATTCTTAACGCTTTATTCTGTATTACTTCTAGCTGTTTCAGCGATTGTTTTGATGGAGATCCGTATAGGACAGAATCATAGTCTAAAATGGATCTTATATATGCTTTATAGAATAACAGGCATATTTCAGTACTTGTGCCCCACCATGTCTTGGTGATCATTTTGAGGAAATCAATGGATTTTTACATTTTATTTTGCTTGCTTCGATATATGGTTTCCAATTTAATTTATTATCTAATGTTACTCCTAAGTACTTAATTTCTTTCTTATATGGTATAATGTGGTCCCCCAACTGGATATTCCGAGTTTCTGGGATACAGTGCCTTGAAAAGATGGTGACATTTGATTTAGACGTTGATAGATCGTACCCCTATGTCTTCAATAGCTTTTATGATGTTTGAGGTGGCCTTGTTTAGCTTATTTAGACAATTTTCATATTTTTTGTCTTTGACATATATTACAAAGTCATCAGCATATTGTAAAAGTGTGTAATTCCTGCATGCTTGATGCATTTTGATGGTATATGTGTTGAATAACAGTGGTGCTAAAACGGAACCCTGTGGTAAACTTCTAGATGTATGTCTTGGTCCTAATAATGCGTCTTTTTGTCTTTTATACATATCTTTCTGTCTGTTATATAATCGCACAGAATGTTTCGTATTTTGATAGGCATACTTATTTCAGCATTCCGTTCAGTATTGGAATTTCTACCTATGCAACTTTTACATCCAGGAATGTAGCCACAGTATACCCATTTTCTCGAAAATTAATTTGTATATCAGTGACAAGTTGGATCACTGCGTCCATTGTGCCATAACCTTTCTTGAATCCGTACTGATGAATTTGTAATATTTTGTGTTTCTCTAACCACCATTCTATCCGGTTTTTTAATATCCTTTCGAATGTTTTCAATAGGCATGCTCTGTAGGAGTCAGGGTCATTTGGATTTTTTTGATGTTTTAATATTGGAACTGCAATTAGGTTTTACCAATCTTGTATTGTGCATTTGCCCAATTGTAGTATGTTGTTATATATTTCGAATAAAAAAGACTTGGCATTTTTTGGTAGGTTGCATAATATCGGTTATCTGATATTGCCTAAGCCCGGTGCGGTGTTTTTCTTTGTTTTATTGTGTTTTCTAGTTCTTGAATATTTATCATATTTTCAAATATTTGTGGTATTGTTTCCTTATGTTCCTGCTCATTTTCTAAATTATTTTGGTAGAAGGTTGATGGTGGTGTTATTCTCTCTAGTAGCTTTTCTTTCCATTCCTCACTGCTGAAATGAATAGTCTCTGTCCGTATGAAAGTTCTTTTCATTTTCTTGGCCTGTTTCCAAATGTCTGATATTGATGTGTTTTTATTCAGATTGGTGCAGCATGCTCTCCATGAGAATCTTGCCTTTTCTTTCAAAACTTTTTTTGTACTTGCTGCTATTCTTTGCACTGTAATGAAGTTTTCCAGCCTGCTGTTAATTTTGTAGGCAGTTACCGCATTTTTTCTATCTGTTACAGCTATATCACATTCTCTGTCCCACCAAGGTGGTAGTGTTCTTGACTTTATCTTGAATGGTTTGTTTGTTGGCATGGATGCTTGGGCAGCTGTGTTTATTCCTTGTATTAGATATTCATATTTTGCATTTATGTTATTAAAAATAGGTGATGTTTGTGAGAAATACAGTTCTGCTTCGTTTTTGAATATTGACCAGTCTGCTCTATTTATATTCCATTTATTGGAAAGATATATTAATTCCTTTATTTGCAGACACTTATTTTTAGGATCATTGATGTTAATAAGTATTGGAAAGTGATCTGAACTCAGTGTGTCCTTTATTACGTTCCAATCTATGTTGTTTATGAGATAGGGTGTACTAAGTGTCAGGTCCACTGCAGAATTTTCCCCGTTGCAGTTTAATCTTGTAGGTGTTCCATCGTTTGTCAATATTAAGTCATGATTTTCTAAGACGTCTAGTTGTATACCCCTCTGATAATTTTTGTATGAACCCCATATTCTGTTGTGTGCGTTAAAATCTCCACATATTATGCCGTTTTCTTTAGATATAATATTAAATATGCTTTTCCAGTCGCTGTTATTGATGCTACTTTTTGGGAGACAATACACAGATAATATTTTAACCTGTAAATATTTATTAAAATTAATTTCAGCAGCACATATATTGATGTCAGTATTTACTTTAATGTTAATATCTACTTTTTTAAAATTAATTTTTACTTTTTTTAGTATTGCTGTACCTCCATATCCGTCATCCCTATCTGTTCTAATTAGATTATAACCTGGAAAATTGATGATTTTTTTTTAAACCACGTTTCGGATATAACGCAAATATCAATATCGTGTTCTGACAGACACTTCATCAAACTATATTTATTTGCAATCGCCGAGCGCGCGTTCCATTGTAATATTTTAATTATATTAAGCATTGGTATTTTTTGGCAGATTATGATTCATTTTATATAACCTATCTGTTACAAATGGAATGTCAACTTTTATGTAATTCTTCAAATGAACTAATGTCTTCCAAAATGTTTTTGAAAACTAGGAAGAACGTTTGAATAAATGTTGTATCAGGTTCTTCTTTTGACTGCATGGATTCTATCTCCATATTTTCATTTGTACTATTATTTTTTAATTGAAATACAGGTTTACTAGGACCAAAGGATCTGGGAAACATGGGTGCTTGTGTGATTTATTTGTTGGGTGATTGAATCCTACGTTTTTTGGTTTGGGTGATTGTGTGTTTACTGTGTGATGTTGAGGGTTCTGAGGGTGTATTTTTTTGAAATGTATTACTTTCCCTATTTGTTTTGTATTGATGAATTGTTGTCTTGGGAAGTAATGGAAAACTTTCCGACGTTTTATCAAGTACATTGAATCTATTATTGCTAATTTTACTAATATATGAGTAATCAGATCAGTTTTTTGCTTCTATATAGGTTACATTATTATCTGACATAAATTGTTTTATTTGCTTTTGTTTTTCAAATACGGGGCATTTTTTACGTATCGTTTTATGATCGTTTGATTTACAATAAACACAAAAAGTGTTCAGGATCTTTGCATGAATGATTTTCTTCCTTTTTTTGCTACAATTTATACATAGTGTGTTAGTGCTTTTAGACTGTTTGGCCACATGGCCATATCTCAAGCAGTTGTAACACTGTACTATCTTTTGAATATATTTTTCTACAGGGCATACAACGCTATTAATTATAACAAATGGGGGTAACACGTTACCCTCGAATGACACTAAAACTGTTTGCCTTGGTATATATACTGCTTCTCCATCAATATCAATTTTTCGTTTAAATCTACGCATAATGGTGACTGCGTTTGGAGACTCAATATTTTCCAACAAATACTCGTCACTAAATGTATTATCTACTTCTTTGATTACCCTTTTCCTTTCTATTAAATTATTGGGTATAAATGCTTTTAATTGTTCCTCTTTCAAGTATTCGTTTTCGTTTTCGATTAACATATTAGCATCTTTAGTAGCTTTAACCTCTACTCTTACTCTATTTCTACCTACCTTTTGTATTTTAGTAATGTTTTGAATTTTTAGTTTTTCATGTAATATGTGTCCAACTGCCATGGGATGTAAATTTCCTAAATTTTCATTATTAATTTTTTCGATAAATACGTAAATTTTATCAATTGAATATAAAGGTTTATCAAGTTTAAACTTTTTTGCTACTTGTACTGAAATACATGTCGCTGTCTGACCAGACAAGCGTGTTTCTTTATCCTTTCCTAAGTTTTTGCTTTCCTGAAATGCTGTTTGGTATGTTGAATTGTAACGGACATTCCTTGAGTTATCATTATTATTGCACAGATCTGAAGTTCCTCCTTTGTCGGGGGGATCTACACTAGACATTTTTCACTGAACTCTAAATTTGATTATCTGATTTACTAGGTGGATTGGCCGGTTCAATAGATTTGGAATTCTTAACAAAAACGCTTTGTTGATAAGAGAGCTGTTTTAAACACGTCTATACTAATTTACTATTAAAATCGCACTCAATTTGATAGAACGTTAATTGTTGACAGTTATCTTTACCTGTTTGTATTTCATAGTCAATAATGAGACGAATGTAGGATTTACTAATAATGATTTTTTAAATCTTATTATTATTTACGGCGAGTGTAGTAGAATTGTTGAACGGATTTGCCGTGTTTTTGCAGAAAGATATCCTAATCGATCAAATGCGACTGGTGATATTGTAAGAAGATTGCTTAAAAACTGCCGTCAGTTTGGTCAATTTAAGACAAAAAATTATTAAAAATAAACCACTAGTGGGCAGAGACATAAACGAAATTAATGCTTTGGGTTATTTTACGGCCTCTCCAATTGCCTCCATTAGAGATTGTGAGAGAGATCTTACTTTGTTGACGGGAATAATTAATCGCATTTTAAAAAAACACAAATGTAAACCATTTTCATATCATTTGGTACAACCCTTACAATCTTCTGTGAATGGTTTTTAATGAAGATCCGAGAGGATGAATACTTCATACAAAGAGTTGTATGGTGTGATGGAGCAAAGTTTAGCAAAAATGGATTATTTAATCGACATAATTCCCATCTTTGGTCTAGTGAAAATCCACATGTTAGTAGAGACCGTTATTTTGAAGATAGTTGGAGTTTTAATGTTTTTTGTGCAATAAAGGAAATTTTAGCATTAAAATTTTATGATGAAAATTTAAATAGTGTAAGATGTGGCCACATATTAGAAGAAACCATATGACCGGTGGTACATACTTTAAGAAATGGAGAGGTGGCTTCAGCAAGATGGAGCACCTCCTCATAACTTTGGGCGTGTTGCTCAGCATCTTCAGGACATGTTTGATGGTAGATGGATTGACAATCAGGTTCCGTTTCGTTGGCCAGCTTGCTCTCCTGATTTGGCTCCTTTAGATGTTGGTATTTGCGGTTACATTAAAAATCGGGTATTTTCCAAACCTGTTATGACAAAGGAAGATATGATGCAGATATTCTTACTTGCTTTTAATTCTCTAACACACCACCATATTTCCAGAATTACAAGACATAACTTAATGAAAAGGATTCATAAATGTTTAGAAGTAGATGGTGCTAATTTTGAACACTTATTATAAAACTTTATTTGTTCAATATTACATTTAGTTATTTTTGTTTGTAAGTTATCTAATTAAATTCATACAAAAATACAAAATACCTAGTCAACGTTTTTAATGATATCCAAAGTTAATAATCCTTTCATGCTCTTGGTAACTTTTCAGTATTAATAAAATATCACCTTTATGGAAATCATGGCCTATCCTTTGCTAATGTTGAAATAATGAAGTGTTGTTTTGTTTTAACTAAGATAATGAAATATCTCAAAAGTGGTTGGATTTAGGTATCGGGAATACCGATACCAAACGAATTGGCTTAAAAAAATACAGCGAAAAATGTAATAAAATACAGGGTGTTTTATTTAAAGTAAGCATCTTATAAATAATTTAAATTGTGCATGTTGGCGGCTAAGTTTAAAACACCCTGTATGAAGTATCAATGAGTTGGACTTATGGAGTTAACGGGCAAGCGCTTGTTGATTATTGATTACAATTTCACGTCACTAGCTTCGTTATTAATGGAGATATCGTTATTCAATGTGGACTCGGATTTTTTCAAAATTTTGAAAAAAATCGAAATATCTAGAAAACATTTCATTTTTGATATAGGACATTGTGCACAAATTTTATCTAAAATTTTATGTATAATTCGAAAATAAAAAATATTAGGTTTAATTTATAATAACAAAGTTGATGTCAATATCCAGAATAACCGGAAGTGCCACACTCAGGACAACATGCTTGAACATAACGTCATCCAAAACCTACAGCTTTGTAAGTTCAGATTTTTAACACAAGTGTATCCGCCATTACTTTTGATCATTATTTCTTTTTGCGCCACACCTTGTATAGTTTTAGTAGTTAAATTTGAAAACATTCAAGAGTGATCATACATCATATCAAGTAACGCCTCAACAGTTAAGCCATACAATCGACATATCGTTCTGTATCTTCCAATAATAATGCCTTGCAAAATTATTTAAAACATTAATTTTTAATTTTAGGTTCACGACAGCCTCTGGGAACGTTCCCACTGTCTTCAACTCGTAGAAAGGGCACTTCCTTGCTTAGCAACTGTTACTCACCTAGCTGCACGCTCCACAGAAGACTGTCAAGATTGGGTGAACGCCCTTAAACCTCTTTGTGTACCACAATTAAGTAAAGCCACATCTAAAGTGCCAAGGTTAAGAGAACTACGTTGTCTCACGTTACACATTATAGACGCACATCGGTTGCCATATAAGTTAGTGCCACAACCCTATGTTACCTTACAACTTAACAATCAGGTTCGAGTTGCTAGAACTAGGACTAAATCAGGACCTGATCCTGTATGGGACGAGGAGTTTGTCTTTGAGTAAGTGTGTTAAATTTATTTATTATTGATTGATAATATATTTAATACGACTGATATTTGACAGTTTGGGCCCTATTTTGATTTGTTTAAATTAGGTTTATGTTCATCTTAGTTCTTCCCAGCCTTTTCCCCAGTGAGATGATGGAATTCGCAAGGGAAATAGATTGTTAGGATGTGATGATCATTATGCATTGAAAACTGGTGATTTTTTCTCTGTTGCCCCCTTAATCAGAAATTGATTTCTGAAATTGTATAGGTTAACCCTGCTCAATATTGGTCAATTGAGTTATTTACTGGTTATAGCCTTTAGTGTATTCCACTTTACATTACTTGACTGCTCTTTATTTCAGTCACTCCATATTTCATTTATACTTTTAAATTGAGATCTGAGAATCCGGTTGGATGTAAGCAGGATTGGGTGGTAGACTGCTGGCAGCTGGAATTTCTTTGAATGATTTTACCGACTAGTTCTTTTTCTGCAGCTTTCACATACAACAGCTCCCAAAGAAAATTGGCATCTTTCATTGCGGATCTAGCTTTCAGAACGTCGAGGTCAGTCTTGATATATCTCTTTATCCCGCCGAGTTTTCTGAAATATTTCGAGCATGCTGCACATTTTTCATCGCTTGACATGTTGGTGTATTGGAATGATCCCTGGAACGAAAATATTTGCATTACAACCACCAGACAAAAAAAAACTACATAACCAAATGAACAAACGTAAAATCAGTATGGGGCGCAATGAAACAACTCACTTCTAAGAATCCCATGAATAACCGCGACTAATTTTGGGAAGAAATCAGTGCTACAGTAGTTTCCTTTATGAAACGTATGGATAAATGCATCGAGGAGAATGGTGGATATATCAAACACTTACTTTGATATAATTGAAGTTATAATGTTTTGCTTAATTTTTTCTCCACTTGTTTTCTAAATTAAATGTAGTGAATTCCTAATTATGTTTTTAATCCAAAGTGACTGAATCCAATTCAATACTCTTACCAAGTGAAAAATGTTAATTTGTCAGTAGCTGATAGTGTTCGAGATCTTGGCATATTATTTGATTTTAAAGTTACATTCAAGACACATATTGATAACATTGTTTCGAAATCATTTAAATTGTTGGCTTGACTTGAAATTCTTAATCGCACATTGTGTATGATGATAATTTATTAAGTAGTGCTTTGGTTTGAAACAGGTTGATCTGTTTCTGTGTTCTTGTGCTATCTACTTTTATTAAGAAACTCGTTTTACTGCTTCTATAATTGGCCTTTGCATAGCATAAAGTTGATCAGATTCAACTTACACTATTTCAAGGGCATTTTTAAAACAAGTGTAATTTTTGAAAAAAAATATGTTTGTTTAGCTAGCAACCATAAAGAATGTGGTTTCGAAATTTTATGTGAGCATATTTGAAAAACTTGACATGTTCTAAATATGTTACTTATAATTTTACTATGAGAGAATAACAGAAATTGAATTAGGTTTAAGCTTATGTGTGGGTAAACTTTAATATAATAACATGAATAATTTTTTATCTAGTGATGTGCCATGTGATATTGTATCATTCACTTTGACTGTTCACAATAAAGGAAAGAGAGGAAAAGAGCAGGAAGTGGCAGAACTCCATGTGGAGTTATCAACACTTGGTAATGGAGAGGAAAGAGAAGAATGGTATACTCTCTCTGGACTGACGCCCATGGGCGAATGGGGTTCGTTAAGACTTAAAACAAGGTAAATATCAGAATCTTTGGATACCGTTTATGAATAAGAAATCCACAGTTTGACTGAAATAACAATATAGGTATTTGGATCATACCTTCATATTTTTGCCAAATATACTGAATTAGAATGAGTAGAGAATGTAAATCTCATTTTAACTATTTTTGATTCAAATAATATAAGACCAGAGAAACCACAATTATGATTGATTAAAAATAAATAAACTTTTCCAAATTATTTCTGCTTCAAATTAGTTACAGTTGAAACAAAAAGTGAATACTGTTTGGTTGTGGTAATGGAATTCACTCATCTAAGTCTGATATTGACCAAAATACAAATACATATATTACTTCTATTAGTTCTCCTTTGTTGCAACATTGTATTCAGTAAAAAATGAAATTATTTTGTGTATAAAACTACAAAAAGTGCTTATTATAATAGAGGTAAATTTCTGAACGGAGCGGACACTCATGATTCATGTATATCACATATCACATAATCGTCTTACCAGTCAAGCTGGCACGGCCACGTTTAAATTCAGCTACCCAAAATTTTATGGTCGTAAATAATGATAGAGTCTCTGTATCCAGTGTCTAACACATCTTTGATTTCTGTGAGCGTGTTGCCTTTCAAAAACAAATATTTAATGGCAGCTCGGTACTTCATTTTTTCCATTTTTGTGAAAACCCTTACAACGACTTACTCAAGTGATTTTTAAACAACTTACTGGATGAAATTTCAATAAGTACTTTTCAACAAATGCGCCAATACATTTCCCAACTTTAGTTCCAAAGAAGAAAAAACATGATTGAAAAGATATTTAAAAGAATTTTTAAATAAAGTATCACAATAAAAATGTTGTCTGTTCTTTTTAATTTCTAATTTTCTCCATTAGGTATTTGCATGATTTGGTTATGCCAGCGGAAGAGTATAGTCCACTTCAACAATTATTAATAGAACCTGGCTTAACGTCTGTCAAAACTTTAGCAGAAATATGTCACTCTGATAGAGCTCCTTTGGCGACAGCTCTTTTAAGAGTTTTCAGAGCAGAAGGGAGGGAGACTGAATTACTAAAAGAATTAAATACAGCAGAGGTGAGTGTCATTTCATAAAATGTTTATTATTTCATAGTAATAGTAATATTGTTTCGTAATTTAATGTCTTTTAAACAAAGATTAATTCTATAACGAATAAACTCCCACCTAGATATAAATAAACCACTTACCAACAAGTATTAGCCTAGTTATTTCGGAAAGCCGGGTATAACACACGTTGCTCTTTACAGGAGCGGATAAATATCATACCGACGTTGCCAAATTTCATGAAAGTGACACTTACGAAGTTGGCGGTAACATTTAAACTTAACTGTACACTTTGACTAAATTGGATTTTATGAAATGAAACACTATTTATTTTATTTATTAATCTTAAGAATCATCAAAAAAAACGAATGGCCCCCTAAATACCTTTCTCTGTAGTTTTCCATAAATTTTGTCTTTCTTATATAGCTGATAACAAAGTCCTGAGATCTGGCTTTGGTTTAAAGACAGTTAGGCAAGAACCTATATTATTTTGCCATCATTTTATTAAAAAGTTTCATTGGCAATCATTTATATTAATTCATTGACGCCCATCGTTTTCATATAACATAGAAAATAGTAAAATTAGTAAACAATTGATATAAGTCGTCAGTATAAGGTAAATGGGTGTAAATAAACAAATACCTACAAAAAATTAACTCCAGAGACTCACCAAAATCTCTATTTGTAATGCTACATTATAACATATTCATTGCTTCAATTTATTTACATTTAAATTTAACCATTTAATTATAATTGTGATCATTCAAAATGTCCCTAATAGCTAATTTTTCGTCCAAATTTGGTTTCCTGTACTTCCTGTAACTTTTTTAGATTTCTTTTTAGTTGAAAAGTAGGATATCTGTTTTGGTAATGATTCAATTGCAGCAATGATTTTAATATGCTTTGAAATTGCAGTAACTTGTTCTGAAGTGTATGCATGGCTTTTGATTTTTTTTTGCTATATCAAGTGCATTTAAATGTATTTCGTCTTTTAAAGTTAATATTGATTTATTATTAATTGATTTCACTAAAGTTGTATTTTCAATATCTGTTTCAATATTTATAGCAGGCCCTTGTCTAGCCAAATCCTTGACAGTTTTGCTATTAAGTAAATAGAAATGAATATGTTTACATATTGTTGATCGAATTACAAAGTCAATACAAGTCCAGGAACATGAGTGTACACAAATATGGCAGAATGAACATTTTATTTCACAACATGCTGATAGAGACTGAATTACTATTAAATACACTTCACTGGTTTTTGTATTTTTAACAATACCCTTATTCTGAGTGCAAGATTCAAATTTTTATTCAGAAGAGCATACAGCAGCCCTGTGCCTTGCGTGTATTTGAGTATGCTGGCTTGTTGTTTTTTCTTTGGTAGCTTAAATCAGTCTTTATACTTTTTTATCCCGAATAAATTTTAATGAAACTGTAATACTTCTCAGTTATTTCCTGTTTGTATTTGTTCTTATGATGACCACCGACCGGTATTATCCTGGTAAATGTAATCGAGTCGGAACTATCCTTATCCAACACCACTGTAATGGGATCCGTAATCCTTCGGGTTGCCTTTTTCTCTGTTGGTAGTGACCGGAAGGCCCTAATGTACACTCCTATCCAAAGAACAAAATCGTTGCAGCGTGCTGTCATCAGTGCCTCGCGGCACAAAATTTAGAACCAGGAATCTCCCTGCGGTATTACCTCGAGGGAGGGGTTGTTCCTGGCTCGAGCGATCAAGGTCGTCGTGGGGCCTCTTGGGCTTATACAGTGTGCCAAGCCCCAGTTCGTAGTGCAGGTCGAGTCGGCCCGTCCTATTTGGCTGGTACGGGGGGGTGAGGGTTGAGGTTAAAGGAAATAAACTGAAAGGTTAAATATGTACAAGCATATATTACAAAAAAAAAATATATATATACGAAAGTTTTTGCAATCGAATAACTATAATAACTCGGCTCTCCTGATTTTTTTGGATAGCCTACGTGATATCAAAAAAATAACTAAGTAACGAGCGGAATTTCTTTTTGGTACTTAACCTGAATAAGTATGGTACCCTATACACTACAGTAAATCATATAACGAACAGTAGTATGCTGAAAGTCTCAAAAGAAAATAGTAACTAATACACCTTTTAGCGATAATTATGTTGGATATCCTTCACAAAAATTAAGGCAATAAATAGAAATCAAACGAAACTTTATGAATCAGAATAAATATGATATCCTGTAAACCATATATCTATATTGCCAACATTTCTGGGATTGGAAAGATATAATTACGAATCTCGTGAAATTTAGTTAACTGGTACAATATATAAAAAAAGAAAATCTATATCCCCTATTTTGAATACTAATTACGTTTCTCGTAAAATTTGAATATGAGGAATACAATCTAGATCAATAAAATTCAGAAGATTAATTATGAGGTCTCCGGTATCTGGATGTCCGGTAATATGACTGAAAAATTATCGGTTGAAACTTTAAGATAGGACTAAATACGATCCGTTGTACAATATAAATATCTGTGCGCTATTTCAAATAATCAGATATATAGGGAAACGGTCCCTGAACATAAGATAAATACCTATAACTGTTTAGATTCTACCAGTAGATGAGGGGCGCAGATGTATATGATACACTAGATATGACCGAAAAAGAACTGTGGGGTCCCCTACCTTTTTTTTGGGACACCCGGTTAAGTCAAAGAAAATATAATACAACAGATCAATACAATATATAATAAATTAATTGTACGTTAAAAACTTACGTTTTGGAATATCACTAGTCACAAACAGCACACTATTACTGTTGAGGGTGAAGGGACCGTCAGTACTTAGACTGGCCTCTTCGAGGAGAGATACTGTCTCTGCCTTTGATTGAAATTTTCTCGTTATTTATTCTAAATTTTACCTTGTGTGAAGGTTAGTTTCCTATATCATTATTTTTTAATTTGTAACGTATTGGTAAACAAAGCATGACACAATCGTCATCTGTAATGTTTTATTAACCTTGCAATAACACATTTTGTTTGTATCAATTTCTTTCGTTGAGGTCAACAGTTATTATTTATTTCGAATTAAGAAAAAATTTGTCTATATAGGGCGTTCTTAAAATTTTCTATGTCATATCTCGTGTTTATTACAAAACGTTGATACTTTTGTCAAGACATTTAATTTTTTTACCATCAAAGTATATATACTTCAATGCTTTATGCATACTTTCTTAATGCATGTTTGTATTAACATTACATTGTTTTCTGTAAGCATAAGCCCACTGATGCTTAATGTTAAAATAGTTATCCAAAAAATATGTTTCAAAAACTAATAACGAGGTATCATTTAAATATGAAATAAATTTGTTCATTTCATATTCAAATATGTCTTCATCAATAAGATACTGAATGTATTTCAGTGTTTTGTATACACTATATCGTTGATCTGTGTCCATTATTTTTTGAAGATTAGTTCTCCAACAACGCTCAACATGCCATGCACACAAAAGTCGATGTTCCACAGGACTCATAATTTTACACCAGCCATTATAAAATGCAGGTGCAGGTTTCTTCAACGCCCACTTCACTTCTTGTTTTGTTTTAAACACTGAAATTAAAAAAAACATCAGTATAAATAAAACAATCTGAATATGAATAGACTAATCTGTTTTTAAAAGTAACTCACTTGGATGTTGATACTCCTGCAATCAGTTTTGATGCTATCAACTCTCTATCAGATTTGTGAATTCGTATATGCTGTACTTCAATGTTGTGACCATAATGTTTGCTAAAATACTGGATAATGCATTCATCACTCAGAATATTTATTCGAAGTATCAATTGACTGGTACAATATTTTTTAATTTTGCAAGAACCTTGACTTTTTATGCTACGTTTCCTAGTTTCTACTGGTTTTATCTGTGATTTTCCTGTTAAATATAATAATATGTACAAATAATATTCCAAATTGCACATTAAGTAACAAACTTTAAAGCACATATATAATGTAACACACATACCAGATCTATTGCAGTAGTAATAAGAGGTTTCTTCATCGTGACCTTTCTTAATTGTTGATAAATAATAACTTGTATTACTGTTTCTCTGTTCAAAAGTGAACCAGCTCTCAAATTCTGAAAAATATTTAAATTATAATTGTTGAACATATTTCCAGGGAATGAACCTTACCTTTTTTAGATGGGAAATTCTTCTCATTTACTGTAAGTGTATTGATACCATGCACATGAAAAAGATGCTGTCTCAAATTCTTAGCGTTAATAAATGAGGTATTACAGTTTTGTTTTGCGCATAAAAATTTGTTATTACTTTCGTCTGCTTTATAACTTACAATACTACTAACCATTTTTTGCACTTCTCGTCGGTGACGATTTAAAGAACTTTGATTTGAAAAAACATTTTCACATTTAGTACAAAACACTGCCATAATAATTATCAAGTTTTCAAGAATAATAATAACAACTGAAAACACTGAACTGTATAATCTCTGTGTATAACTAAGTTCGAGAAAACGAAAACAAACACTTAACCTCATTTTATTCTCCACATTGGTTAAATGTCACTTTCATGAAATTTGGCAACGTCGGTATTTGGTATGATTTTTATCCGCTCCTGCTCTTTACACACACTGACAGCCATGACATCTCGTTCCATTTTTTACGCATGCCTCCCGCGCAACATGCACTTAACTTCTCGTGGCAAGGACGGCCGTGTAATTGGTTGGCAATCGTTAAGTGGCACATGATCAAGGAGGGAGTATGTCACGCATAATTCATATATTAAACAACACAAAATGATAATAAAATAAAGACGAAACAAATATGCTAATTCATAAATTAACTTTTATTTCCAAAAATCGCATCAAACGCATTTACAAGCATTTATCTATGGTCAATTCACAATTTTGATTGATTTCAAACATTCCACATTGTTCTTAAAGTTACACATTTCACCAGTATTTTCGTTATACATTCCAAATTTGATCATTATTTTAGAGTACTAAGGGTTTAGTGGTCAATGAGGGTTGACCACTAAATTATAATAAAAATCATTATTTTTCAAGTTTTCTTTCAGAAACTTTTAAAATGAAGACATTGCTAAAATTCTGATGTTGTTCGTTGTGTGAGTAAATTGTTCTGCTCGCAAACGGCAGTCCTATATATAACTTCTCCATTCTATGCTTACTTGAATTTTCTTGTCATATACATAAATATTCACAAAGAGAAACATGCCTTATCAATAACAGTAAATCAGATGATCAGCGTTGGATTAATGATATTTTACGCCCTAGGCAAATAATTTTTTTTCGTCCCATCCGTCTATCTCCCCTCCTCGTCTTTCAGACGTAAAACGTATATGTATTTACACAAGAAAAAATAGACATAATAACATTTTATTTATTATTGAAAATAAACATATCAAGAAAAAAATAAATTAAAACGAACACATAGAAAAAACGATTACGAGAAAGTTATGAGAGTGAAGACAAGGAGACAAACATTCTAACACTGTAGAACAATAAAACATATAAGAAAAGAAAAACTATTTTTTGCATAAAATTGTTAATAACAAAGTTATGAATAAAAAAGTCAAGTGAAAAACTTCTCACTATACCATATGAAACTACTCTCCAAACAATGGCATAGCTGGTTTTCTTCTAACAGCTATTACATAAAATGCTCACTCGAAATCTCTTTAGCTTGGTCTAAATATTGGTTGGTAACTGTCCACAAACTTGACAATGTATTGAGTTTGGTGAGTAGAGTTACTGTTGCTGTCTTGGGTACTTCCGGATATTTGATGACTCATATTTATAAGTTGGGTTATTGTCTTTTTCAGGAGATTTAGGATTAATACATTAGATAAGCATGTATACCTCAAAAATGTAGTTATACATTTTTATTTTGGACAATAAGCAGCTCTCAATGTATAGCCAATGTTAACCTGATGATTTTGTTCTGATTCTAGATATTAAGGGAAACAGAAACATCCACTTTATTTAGAGCAGCTTCCTTGGCAACAACTTTGATGGACCTATTTATGAAAGCAGAATGCGGCGGATTCCTACAAGCTGCTGTATTGGAAACTGTGTTGAGATTATTAGAAAGTAAGCAAAGTGCAGAATTAAATCCAACTAAAATGGATTCTTTGGATGATGCTTGCAATAACGCTGAATTTTTATTACAAATTTTAGACCAGGTAAATATTCCACTAATTTAATCTAACATAATGGAAAATTTTGATGTTTTTCAATACATTTTAGGTGACGCTTAGTATATTCATGTCTCCAGACGCGTGTCCACGATCGGTACGATATATTTGTGGCTGCTTGCAAAAAGCCGTCGTCGCAAAATGGCCAGATGAACGTTTCGTACGTACACGTGTCGTTTCCGGTTTTATATTTCTAAGACTTTTATGTCCCGCCTTACTAAATCCGAGGCAATTCGGTTTGGTCAGTGAACAACCATCCCCTTCGGCTACAAGAAGTTTGGTTATGGTTGCCAAATGTCTACAAAATTTAGCCAATTTGGTCGAATTTGGAGGAAAGGTAAGGAATAAACATAATTTGATTCTCTATACTTCGGGATACATTACACCGATACTAAAATGTTTCCCTATCTCAAGCTTAGTAACTAGCAAAGAATACATTTTCGACGCTGCAGATTAGTTGACCAATAGCACATAGCTCGTATTAGGGTTGTATGATGTTACTTGTAGCAGAGTGTTTGCAAGCCGGAGTTATCTGCCATATGATTTATAAGTCTCAAATGTTGCATATCTTTGAAATAACATGATTCATTCAGCTTCTTGAAACAGTCAAGTGTATCAGTAATCAAGTTTCCAAAATTTCTCTACAGGCATTTTTACTTAGATTACATGTTAGTCTTTCTATTTCAATGAATTCCAACTTTTTCTTGCTGTCTATGAATTTTTTAATCCATCTGTTTTATTTCAAATTCTCCAATAACCATCCAATCAAATTGGAACAAGTCACTTTTGTAATCAAGAAATAAATTTTAATGTAAAATACGGATTGTCTTTTTATGACAACATAAAAATAACGTAACAAAGTAAAGAGTAAGTGTACATAAAAATAACTAGTGTTAGTCATTGCTTCTGAAAATAGGAAAATTCCTGTTTTAACAAAATGCATTAATGTCTGTTGAAATAATACTTTTAAAATATCATCTTCTAACTTTAATTCCCTAGACATCGCAGTAGTTTGAAAAGTTTTAGCTCCTAAAATATTTTCAATCAGACATCCATCTTCAGTTTTGCATCGTACAATATTATAAGCATTAGAAGCAGTCACTCGACCATATCTCATTTCTTGCCGTATTTTACTTTCACTTTGATTTATAGTGTTAGCCTCTACGTCAAGAATTAAATTTTTATCCATTTCATTTTTGCAGTAGTGAATAAAATCCTTTACATTTGGTGATAATGCTGATTTTTTAAAACAAACCACGAGATATTGTATAAATACACAATCATACTTTTTTGGCACATAATATCTTATAATACTGTTTTCAATCTTACGTTTCTTTGCTTTTTCAATATAATTCTGAAACACTGATTCGTCTTCGACAAGACACATTCTATTACCAAAATCAGAAGTAGTGACAAATGTTTTTGTTGCTGGAGCTGCTGACAACAATGACATTTTCCAATAACAAAGTTTTTCGGTTGGAGATAGTTCTTCACTGCGGCGGTGCAGCCACATAAGAAATGCCACTGCATGTTTACAACCGCCCTCGGATGAAACACAGTTGTTACATTTTACTTTGTCATATTTATAGTGCAGGTAATATTATAATTTGTAGCTCTGATTTTATGTTCAGGTGTTATTTAGGCTTTTACTGTACATACTGACTGCTCCTGTTTTATTATAGTTTTGTCTAGCCGATATGTAAGTAAAAAACAAAATAAACTTAATTTCATATTGATTTAGTATCTAATTATGAATTTACCTTTGCAATTTTACACCTCTCATTTCACTAAAAAAAAACTTTATTTTTGTTAAAATAGTCCATTACCATAAATAAATCTACATTGGGCAGATTGCTAGAATTAGCTTTAACCAATTCTTTTTCTAAAGAGCACATTGTAAAACACAACTTTACTGAATAAACTTATCGCTAGAAATCCATGCATAAACAACATATTGCATTACCATAACAACGAACAATAACTTATTAGAAGTGTCAGTGTAAAGTTTGACGTCAAAAAAGTAAACCAGAGTTACGCAATAAATAAAAAGAAAAAATATATCCAACGAAATTGTGAAAATCGAAAAATTGGAGTATCTAGCCATCATCAAGTACCTGTATTTAAAAGAGTTAAGAGGTAGGCAGATTTACGAAGATATGCTTAATACCCTTGGTGATCAATGTCCTTCGTATGCGACCGTGAAAAATTGGACTGCGAGCTTAAAAGAAGTAAATTTTCCATTGAAGATGATGACCGATCGGGAAGGCCAGTTTCTGTGTAAGTCCCCGAAAATATCGATGCAGTTCATGACATGATTTTATCAGACCGTCGAATTGGGCTAAAACGGATAACTGAAGCACTGAATATTTCATACGAACGCGTTCATCATATAGTTCACGTCAATTTGGACATGAGAAAAATTGCTGCAAAATGGATCCCCAAATGTTTGAATGTTGACCAAAAGCGTGCAAGGGTAGAAGCATCGCGTTCGATCTGTGCTCGATTTGAAAACAATGTAGACTTCTTAAACCGAATTGTTACTATGGATGAGACTTGGGTACATTTCTACAATCCAGAAACTAAACAAAAATCGATGGAATGGCGACACTCTGGTTCTCCAAGACCTATGAAGTTTCGTGTCCAAAAATCTGCTGGAAAAGTTCTTGCTTTAGTTTCTTGGGATTGCCATGGAGTAATCATGATTGATTTTTTGGATAAGGGTAGAACAATAACTGGAGATTACTATTCGACATTACTGACCACTCTATGGGAAAAAGTTAAAGAGAAAAGATGCGGAAAGCTATCCAATGGTGTTTTGTATTTGCAGGACAACGCCCCTGCACACAAATATCATGTTGCTGTGCAAAAAATTCGTGATTTAGGGTTTGAATTACTAGAACACCCCCCTTATTCACCAGATTTGGCTCCGTCCGACCATCATCGTAGGGTTTGAATTACTAGAACACCCCCCTTATTCATCAGATTTAGCTCCGTCCGACTACCATCTCTTTCCTCAACTGAAAAAAAGTTTAAAAGGTCGTAAATTTTCTTCCAACGAGAAGGTAATAAAAGCTGTGGAGGTTTGGTTTGCAAAGCAAGAAGAAACATTTTTTTTGAAAGGTCTAGAGATGTTGCAGGTTCGCTGTAATAAATCTATCCAATTAAGAGGAGAATACGTTGAGTAATAAAATATTTTGACATTGAAATTTTGTTTGGTTCTATAGTAGGCTAAAAAATTTTCAATATATCCTCGTATAAGCAAACTCAATCATCAACGGCCACGGCAACGTAACGTATTGTTACGTCCTTGACAAATTTATTAATTTATAGTTGTGAAAAGAGCGTCGACGGAAATTCTATCTCAGGGATGGGATTTTTGTTGAAGAAAATACCTTTCATAAAAGTAGGGATCAATGTTTATTTACTATAGATGTCTCGTATTTATTTATTTATATTGTCTATGGTTAACTAAAAAGAATAGGAATACTCAACGCTATATTCTGTGTTAGAATTTTTATTAGTATAACCTAGACGATCTGAAGTGATTAGGATTGTCTTCTTTCCTGATGTTCCAAGGTTGGTATTTATACTTTTTGGTATGGAATTCGGCGATTCCGGTTTTTAATCCATAACAGTATTTACCTAGCAGAACTGTGGTGTGACGTCACAGTCAACTCTGTAGCTTTTAACGGTAACTGTTAATTCAAACTCCTATATTTTAGTTATTATTGAAGGTATTTGTTTAAATTTTTTTTTACGTTATTTATAAGTAAAATGTTTTCAGCTACTGAGGGGAAAATGGGCTTTATAAAATGGGCCTATTAGCAAAATAACCAATTAAATTTCAGTATGTAAAAGTACATCATGATGGATCAATGCTTCATTATTTTAGTTTCCTTTTAATAAAAAAACTGTTATGCTCTGAAAAACAAAACTTTGATACAAAACATATCGCTATTTAATATTTAAAGTGCACAACCGTGTAACAATTTTTCTTTTGCAGGAACCTTATATGGAAGTGGTAAATCCTTTTATACTCAAAAATAAAGAACGTATGGTCGTCTTCCTTGATCAACTCTCCATGGTAGGAGATCCGGGAGAACCGCGCATTACCACAGTCCCAGATACTGCCAAAGAACTTGCAACTTTACATCACATATGTTTAGCACACATTACTGAATTACAAGCAGTTGGTAAATTGAATTCCAACATTAAAACTTTGGTGACTGTGACAGATATGTTGGCCAAACACAAGCAGAAATATTTGGAAATGATTAGATAGTAGATTTTATAAATAAGTTGTGTTATTGATTTTAGTTGATGAACTGACAATGATGTATATACAAAAAGATACAAATATGTTAGTATATTGTATTAAAAAAGAATGTGGTTTTACATTTACAAAATTTAACATTTATAAAAAAATTAATTTCTCACTCTCGGGATATCACTTATCAAGCCAAACTTTCGTTTCCGATCTAAAATTAAATTTTCATTACTAATACCACTCAATAACTTTTATAGCAAACGTTAGATCGTCATGAATTTTTTAGAACTACCCTTTGGAGGGTAATACTTATGGTGCCATCAGTGTTTTATACTTATCAGCCAATGTAATACATAGCATAGCATTCAAGTTTCAGCACTGTAATGTGTATTGTTACAGTAATCTCTCTATAGATGTAGATTCTTTTTGTTGAGTATATTTTCCAGTATCTTACTTAATAATGTTTAAATTCTTCCTTTGCTTTTTTTATATTGTCATTAACTCCTGTTTTCTAAAACTATTTTTTGTCCTTAATTGAAGGATTTCTCTACATAAAAATCAAGTGTACATTTACCCCTCTATTTTGTAAGAACCTAAAGTGGGGTTTTTAAAATCATTTCCATATCGCCCCCTTAGTGCAACAACTAGATAACTTGAAATTCATAGTTTGGAGAAAATCAATTTTAAAATCTCTAAACAAAAAAATACAACCGTTAAGTAGTCAAAAATATTTAATATCTATACATATATGTTGCGTATCAAATTATGAATTGTCAATTTTGGAGACTATAAAGTTTTATATATTTGCAGAATTTGATAAAAAATTTGAGATATCTAGTTGTTGCTGAAATTCTAGTAAAAATAAAGTAAAGTTATCTATTTATAACCACTAGCAATTAAACGCAAATCACTTACTATATTCAATTTTATTTTAAAAAAAATGAACAAGAAAGGTTCAAATAAAACAAAAAATATTCCAACACTTAACACAACTTAAATATCATTGACATCATTTTCCGAAGCTTCCTTATTTTGAGGCCTTTTACAATTGTCTCCATGGAATGGGAGATTCTGATAAAATGCTTTATACTCGCTAGGGAGTGCCGGAGGCTCTAGTTTGTCGTTTGCAGAAGACATGCGTGATCATTTAAACTCTTCATCAAAATCTTCTTTTAAGTTAACAATAAATGGTGTCAGTTTAACCAGCACATTTTTTGCCCACCAACCAGCTTACGGCTTACATCTTCTTTTCTAAATATTAATTTTCTGTGTAAGTTTTCCAGTTAAGAATTTGATTATGTCTTAACATTGTGAACCGAATAGGGTTTATCACCTCTTCTTCTTGCAAAGCGTGCTATAGTTTTCCAATCCTCAGGCCAGTTTGCTTTCCCAACTCTTTTTAGTTTCGTAGATATAGCAGGGTGCATGTAATCACACTGCATCTCAATATGACCAATGAAAAGAAATTTTAGTTCGATGGTTTTGCAAGTGTGGAATTTCCTGAACTGCAGTTAAACACACAGCTGCCGCATATTTGTTAAGATTTTGGATCCATATCTATCACTATAGTAAATAATGTGTTTAATATTTTCAGGTAATGAATTAGGAGTAGAGACAACTAGCTATTTCACAATTCCCACATTTACCTTCAACTTCATTCCACATGTAGCAGTTCCCTTGTTTAGAAACAAAACATTATAAATAGTAAAATTGAATGATTCAACACTGTTTATAAAATAGGACATTATTCGACGGGTAATTAGAGACCATGAGAACTTGTTGGATATCAAAATTGCAACATAAAATATTTTTGTTAGAAGTTTCAGCTAATTTCTTGTCTAGAATAATGTTTTCGAACTTCGAGAAGGCCTTTTTAAAAACGAACTACACAAATTGAGACGTTTATTAATAACTACATTTAACAATACAATATGTCGTCTATTTGAGTAAAACAATATTTATATGTTTTATAATATGCTTATTTGACAAAATGCATTACTGCATAATATACAATATCCATTGACGTAATTCGCGCCTTTTTTCCTCCCTGGCCCTATTTTTGACAGCAAGGTGTGTTTTATGATTAGCTCTTATAATGTCTGTTTTGATACTACCGGGTATATTGTAACTCTTGCGGCATTGGTGCTTTCTCGGATAATAGAAACCCAGGTTATATTCTTCACAAAATATCTTTCTGTAAATTGACGAACTTACGAAGAGTAAATCCTTTTTTGTGCAATCCTTTTTATACATTGTATACATTATAGTAATATTAAGATAAGACGCTAAATATTTCCTTCAAGTTTCTCGACAATAATGCGAAGCCATGATGGGAAACCTTTCAATATGGTCCCTTACACCTTGTAAAGCCCCATGAGGTGTGGCTTTTTTCGGACCTTTACCTCTTTGATCAGCTGCACTAATGTTTTCTTCTCTTTGATTCTCCATTGCAATGTCCACTCCTTTTCATATACCCAAAGTATTTATGAACATCGTCTTCCAAATTTGTCTTTTGCCTATACTGGTAGCCAAAAAAAAATTATCCTTGGATGTCCATTTTTTTGGAATATCAAGCCTATAGTATGTTTGAAAAAAATCTTGAGTCTAGTATAGTTGGTTAATTTTTCTCTGCATTTTTTTCTACATTTTGCAATGCACGAATCTTTCATCGAAACTGCTGGGATGTATTTTCCTCTACTAGAGAGGTAACCTCCTCCATGCTGTATTCTTGTTTTCCTGAAATTTCTTCCATAAATTTGAGCTGAATCTCCGCTTCAGTACCTAATTGTTATTCAGATGTTTCACTTAAAGAACTTTGAACATATTTTTAGTGATCAGGTGAAAATGGTTCAATATCTGAATCTCTGTCTAATAAAGGTGGACGCGGTATGCTGAGACTGGGCTAACTGTCATCTGAAACAATGACAAATCTTGTAGAGAGCACAAGTAGTTAATCTTAAGATAAATTTTAGTTAAAAAAGATACTAAACAACACTCTTTAACAGTAAACTGAAATACACAGTAGAAAAAAATTTCTTTTATAAACTTAAAACAAGAATAAACAGTTAATAAAGTCACTAGGTTTAAAAAATCTTACCTGGAACATCATTTTCCACATTTTCTCCTGATTTTGGCATCTCTATGGAAGAACCATTATCTACAATGAAAAAAAAGTTAGATTTCTTTCCCTATTATTCATGTTCTGGGGATTAGCTAAATAAAAATAGCAGTAAAAGTAGTACTGTATACGCCCTTTTATGCGCTTTGGGAAAATAAATAAAGACGAAACAATAAAAAACCATTAAAAGAAAAAACATTAGTGTTTCAATACATGATTCCAAGGAATAAAGAGGAATTTCTAATCTCTAGCGATTAACAAAATTCCTCTAATTTCTAGGGGTTAGAAGTGCAACTTTAGTTTCTGAAATTCGCGATTAAAGGGACACTCCGCATAATTCATGAAAATAATTACATAACCTTACTTTATAAATTAAATCTGTTTTAAATGTATCTAAATAGATTTTGACATACCTGCAACATTTTCGGATTGACTATGCAGAATTTCCAAAATGTTCATATCCCTTGACATCATTTTTGCATTAACGCCATTTAAAAAACACTATAAAATCAATTTAGCAGCACACAAATTCACCTGTTGTTTAAAGCACACAACTAGATATCTCATATAGATAGAGACCAAGAAGGTGTCAGCACTGACAGGTAACTCAATAATGTCAGTGCTACAACCAGATATCTCAAGATGTCTAGTTATAGAATGTACATTTTCGGAGTTATCTATTTCTGGTCACTCTCTAAACAAGTTTGGTATCTCATAAAATATATATAGATGTTGCATTGAAAAGAGCATGAAAAAAGGGTAGCTTTAACTGGATAACTCAAAAAGCATACATTTTGAGATATCGAGTTATAGCACTAAGGGGTCTTTTTCAGAACAATTGTCTATTTTTTCGTGATCACTCTCGAACATGATACACCTATAGTTTTTATAGCCACAGAGTTTCTGTTATTTATAAAAACATTACCCCATATTACAGAATTATTACATTTACAAATGGTTGTGGAGAAATAAAATGTACCCAAATAAAGTCTATTTTTCATTCTAAATAAATACAAATGGATATTAAGCTTCTTTCTATATTAATGTATACATTGTTGCCAGTCCACCAACATTTCACTAGTTTTTTAAGTTATATATTTTATGTACAGGGTTTTTTTTTCGTCGAGTGTTACTACTAGAGTGAGAACGTGACAGTTTAGTATATAATTTTATTATTACTTTTTATTTCTTCAGTAGCGAGGGCAGTCGTTCTGTATGTGAAAAGACAATCAAATTTCAAAAGGTAATTTGATATTTGACCATTTTATATAGAAACAAAAAATTTAAAGCGAAAAAAATGTACTCAAAATGTATTTTTGGTAAAAATTGAAAATTCTTCTGCCCCTCCACTTTGAACCGCCATTTTATTACCGTTGATAAAAAGTTTCATCTACTAGTCATACAGGGTGATCCATTCATTACAAATTACTCTCAATTTATCTTATTATATATAAAACAATATATGTAAGCGCACCAATAATGAGAAAATGCGAATTATTTATAATTGGATAACCCTATACATCACTTAAATGTAAATGTATAAATTTTATTATCACTCCACTTTTGATCATACAAAATGTAATTTTAAGCTTATTGTTGCAATAGCTTGTGCCATTTAAAATTTGTTAGGGAAGAAATAAAGACCCTTCCGCCAATTTTATGAAAAATGGTTCTTCCTGAGAATGTTCTTATTATCCATCACATTAACATAAATCACGAAATTATGAATTAACGCGACTCTGAAATAATATTCAGACTGCAATGACTTGAAATTGTCTTTGATTAAGTTTTCGTGAACAAATGCTATTAACAACAGCAAACACTTGTTTCATGTCTAGATTTACAGAGCTTTTTGATCTATGACACAATAAAGAAACATCAATCCGTCTTTTTTACATTTAGGTACAGTCCGAATTCCTCATTTACGTTGTCTAATAGTATTTGCAAATCTTCCAGGCTAGTAGTTATCAGAATAGTATCATCCGCATACCTTATATTGTTATGTGCATCCCATTTACTATGGCACCCTTCGATTCGACTTCTAGTGCTCGTTTGATTAATTCTTCTGAGTATAGGTTAAACAACATCGAGGATAAAACGCATTCTTGTCTGACATATCTACGTATTTTTATTTTATCTGTGTTTTTCCCTTCTATCTTTACAATCACTTATTGATTGAAATAAGGTTCTTGATGATTTTGATATCACGGGTGTCTAGATTCTTTCTTTTAAGAAGCTGGATAAGAAGTTCGTCGCGTACCTTATCGAAAGCTTTATTGTAATCAATAAAACATATATAGAGATGTCCATACATCGTTGCGCAAGAATATGAAAAAACATAAATTATATCCTGCAGCACCAAGTCACAGTAACAATATAAATGTTTGGTCACGCACTTGGTATTACACTAGAAGGTCAACTACTGACGCGGTTTGGTTATACTAGAAGCAATTTAAGGTGGCAAATTTGAACATGTCCCAAACCTCCAGCCTTTCCCCTATAGTAGTTTTTGTAGATTGCCCTCATCCTCCGATATTACAACCACATAATCAGCATAGCAGATTATATTAAATTCTTATTTTCCCATTCTCTATCCTCTTCCTGCAGTTTTAACTTTTTATGACTTTGTCCATAATGACGTTAAAAAGGATTGGACTGAGGCCACTGCCTTGTCTGATCACTATCGATAGCGCTATTTTACTGGAGGGTTCATTGTTTACCCTTACATATGTGCTATTTCTGCTGTTCATGTCTAGAATGATATCGATTGCTCTTTGATCCATATTTCTTTTCTTTAGTAGCTTGAAGATATCATGTAATCTCACCCTATCAAATGCTCGCATCAGATGTATAAAGCACATGAAGGCGGGATTATCGTACTCTTTGGCCTATATGGCGATTTGTCTTCGGATAAATATGGCGTCGATTGTGGATCTATTTTGTCTAAATCGATGTTGCTCCTCACTCATACCACTACTTGAGACCTCTTCTGCAATGATTTTTGTTAGTAATCTTGAGGTCACAGACTGACTCCTCTATAATTATTTGGGTTCGTTTTACCCCTTTTATGAAGACACTTATAATTATGCTTTATTTCCATTCCTCCGTTACTCTTTCCTGGTATGTATCTGATCTATTAATTCATTGCCACCATATTTAAGAAGCTCATTGATGCCATTCAATCCTGGTGATTTTCTGTTTTTCAGTTTGAGTACTGTTACTTCAACTTTTTCTTTAGATACTGACTGTTGTTGAATTGTTTATCTTTTGTTTCGTTAGTTCTATTTTTCTGCTTCTGTTCCGGATCTTGTTCTATTATTGCATTATCATAAAGTGCATGAAAATGGTTTTCCCATTCTTCTAATATTATTATTTTCATATGAATGTATTCATTGATTGGTTTTTCACAGTCATATTCCATATCTTTATTGTCCCCCATATAAGTCATGTTCCCTACCTGATGAATATTTTTTCCAAAATTGCCTCTTAATCACTTGAATCAAGTGAATTTAAACTCAATTTGGTATAAGATCTGCTCCATTCGAATGTATGTATCAGATAAATATAAAATAAACCAATATCAAAAAGTTGAATTTGGACTGTATTATCACGACCACTTACTATAGAGTTAGTCTACAGTATATTTGAATATCAAAATTATCCCATAGAGAGTCATTTCTTATAATATTAGCGCTAGGGTCTTTCATTCAATTATATCAACATTATTTATCAACAATAAAAATAAAAAATTGTTTCATAGGACTTGTTTGTATCATCAGGATTGACAAGTTCTATGAGACACTTTCACTTGAAAATTTCTTATTTATAAGGAACATGTTCAATGTTCAATTTTTTCTAAATTCGAATGCAACCTATTGCAAAATAATTATTTTTTAATATAGTATTGCCCTTTTAATCTGATTATTTTATTGTCTATATGTATTTATATAAAATTATGACTGCACATTTTATATTATTGAGTTTATTTTGATAAGACTGCCAAAAACTAAACGTATTTATAAGTGAGTAGATCGTCTAACAAGATTAGTTAATGTTATAGGAGTCAAACATAGAAGTAACTTTTTTTAAATATTTAAATGTCACTTTTTACCTAGATGATTAGTAAGAAGTCCGATTTAATACTTTTTGTAAGCTTTAATTGTTTATTAGATGATTCCATCATTTGTGCCAAATCTATATTCTTTGAGGTTGGTTACATAGTCATTGCGACTCAGATCTGGAAAATATGAGTAGGTGGAGAGCGATTAGAAATTCTGTTCATGTTTTTAATACAAATTTACTTTTATTAGCTTAATTTCATTCATATAAGATATAACCTGACGTTTGATATATTTTAAAATGTCAATTGATTTGAAATTCGAAGATTAGGAATATTCAAAAACATCTATCAACTTTTCTGTTTCCATTTACAATAAATTAAAGAATGAAAAGTATCAATTCTCATGATTTCTTAACGTCACGAAAAAAATCAAAATGATTGTTTTTATTATAATGAAATAAAGTATTTATATTGCATTATGTTCCGATAAATTTGTACAAGTAAATTTTTAAAACTCACTTGATATAGTTTTTTTCGATTAATCATTTATATTACGACCATTTTATAGACAATGGGCCGACAAGACACCGACGACAATATCGGTGGACACTTAATCCTTTGGGAATAAAGTTTATTTAACATATACCCGACAGTCAGGCAAACGATGCTGACGACCGATTGTCAGGATTAACTATTTAGGGAATGCTTCAAATTTGTACAATATACCGGGAGGCCTATTAGTTTGTAGAAGTGCAATAGCTCCGTCCGACTATCATCTTAGGGTTTGAATTACTAGAACACCCCCCTTATTCACCAGATTTGGTTCCGTCCGACTATCATCTCTTTCCTCAACTGAAAAAAAGTTAAAAAGGTCGTAAATTTTCTTCCAACGAGGAGGTAATAAAAGCTGTGGAGGTTTGGTTTGCAAAGCAAGAAGAAACATTTTTTTGAAACGTCTAGAGACGTTGCAGGTTCGCTGTAATAAATGTATCCAATTAAGATGAGAATATGTTGAGTAATAAAATATTTTGACATTGGAATTTTGTTTGGTTCTATAGTAGGCTAAGAATTTTTCAATATATGCTCGTAGATCATTAATTCACACAACCTTATGTGATTACGAGTTAAAACAGGTTTTTGCAAGGGTCTTTTTGTCTCAGATTGGCTTCTTTTAGAATATTCCTATCTATCTGGTCAGATATTTTAGCATAGACTGTTAAAACTGTTTACTACACCAAACCACACTACATTTCAATTGTTTACTATTCCAAAGCACACTAAATTTCTAAATTAAAATTTTCATTGCTTACCTCATTGTAGTTTTTTTGAATTGGGAATAAGTAAATCTTCATAAGCGATACTCCATCTGATGAGTGTGTAACTAAGTTAATATATATACATTGTTGTATTTTGCATAATTTAATGCTGTGTAAAATTGAGATTGTGAATTAAATTATTTTATCGTTTTATCCGTTTTAAATATGAATAATTATTACTGTAGTGTTCTTCAGTCCTCTTCCTGGGCAAAACAAATTCTGAACTGAGCTTTCACAGTTTTCCAGTAGCAGGAAATTTGAAAGTTTTTGAGGAAACCAAAATTGGGGACAGAGAACTTGTTTACAGAAGGAAAGAATGGATTAGGCAAGTGAAAATTGGAAAAAGGGTGTCTAATTATGAGTTTGTAATTTAAGTTCTGATCAAAATTATTTTTGGTTTTTTTTCTTGGAATTCTGTACACCTTCACGTTTAACGAGGAACGCCGATATGTGTTTGCATTGTCCACTGTTTCCTGCCTTACACGAACATAATATTTGAAATTTTTTTATAAAACTGCTCTTAGAAAATTGTCAATTTCATGGGGGCTTGAATCTACAGCACTTGATTGTATGCATAATTCATAAACGTCAATTAAATCAGCCCACTTAAAATGAGATGTCCTGCATTCAACACCTCTACTACGCATTTGGAATTAGCATATCCTCCCAGCTATGACATGTATTCCGAAATACTCAGTTTCAAATTGCTAAAAAATAAATTGGTATAAATGTTTTCTAGTCTGACCTCATTAACTCGCCTGAAAATCAAATACGTAGTAAAAACAAAAAAAGGAATCGCCTTTTTCTCAACAATTATTAAAAACCAAGTCTAAAACACTAAAACATTCTAATTACCTACACAAGTACACAAAACACCATAACATAGATAACGGCAATGTATATTAAGTAGTTTCCACTTGTCACCACCGTGGCGATGCCATCTTAATTCCAGAAGCCTATTGTTATCATCTAAGTGATTAGTAAAATGTTTTTGCCTACTTTTTATTCAAAAAAACAGGATTTTTAAAACAAGCATCTTATTAGATTTCTATTTTGTTAAAGTTAATAAAAATATTAAGGCTTAAATATGTGGTCTTCTAATTTATGCAGTGTAATATAAACACTGTTGATGTTTTATAATAGTGAATTCTGTAATGAACAATAAAGATGCTCTATGCCAAGGCTAATAATTGCACCAATAGTGAAAAACTATAAAACTACTTTTAATCGACCATTCATTTAAGTTTCAATATTGTAGAACTTCCTGTATTATAAGATTTATTATTATTCGGAATATGTAGACATGTTCAAGCCAAAAGTGACATACTTTTATATATTCTCCAAACTGATGAGCTCAAACTTAATACTTTGTATTGTGCAACCATGTATATTACTTATTATGTCACGTTGGGTTAGGACCCGCCTTATTATAAAGTCAAAATGTGGAACTGTATTCCAACATTTTCACTATTACCCACATAGTTATACGTTGAAATAATCTATATAAATTATGTATTATCCATTGCTTTGCATTTAACTAAAACTGAGTGATGGGGGATTTGAAAGTGAGAATAGATATCAAGTTTATAACAGCCCAATATAACTAGCGTGAATGTGCTAATAATGGCCACTGATTTAGTAATCCCTTCAAATACTCAAGACTTCTAAAATATGAGTTGAAAATCCATATATTAGTAGTCCAAATGTGTAGTAGGTCAATGTTTATTAATGTGTGTCAGATTACGCGCCAAATTGTAGATACTATGACATATACGTCAATTTTTGAAAATGGCCGAATGTGAACTAGTGGTTTAATGTTTGCTATAAGTTTATGACATTCAGTGGTTAAATTGAGATACTGTGAACCATAGTTTTAATAAAAATCGAGTGTTATCTCTAATAGGGTATCAGGTAAGTCAATGATGATAACATGAGTTAAATTATTTTACTTTGATTAAAAGGAAGTTTTTGAAGGGGTGACCATTACTCAAACAAGGATTTTGGTAATACACCAATGATGGACATGGTGGGTGTCCATTTCTAAAACAATTAATTTTAATAATGGACACCTTCAAATTTCATGGAATGATAGTAATTTATACAACAAGTGCATGGCCGGTAAAAGAAGACATATTGTATTATATTAGAAACGACATTGTCCACATAATTGCAGATCCAGTAGCAAAAAATAATAGAGGGTTCTATACTGTCCCTGAGATGAATTACTACGAATAATGATTAATAATGCCTTCCTTTTAAACAGTGTCCATTACTGAGACAATAAATGTCCAATACCCAAACAAAGGTGTCCATTACTAGGACAAATGAGTTATTTTTATAAAAAATATAAATAAACGTTAAATCAAATATTTGTTTAATTTTACAGTAAACAGTTCGAATCTACTATAATTTACCTATCTACTGAGTTCACCAAAGTTGTATACAACCAACTATTAAACTTATCAGTCCATTTCCAATTTGAAAAATTGTCTTGGGTGTCCATTATTAGCACATTCACCCTATATAAATTATTTGGCAATATTTGATGAATATTAAAAATGTACTTAAAGTCAATTATTAAGTATATTTTTACACTTTATATCTATTATTTTGCGTTCTAATTACTATCAACAGATATAGTACGTGACAATTCACACAAACCCATAATCGGTTATCACAGCAGTCAAAATACCAATTTAACCTCACTTAATACAAGTGCAAGTGTTGTAAAAAATAATCACTGGCTGCGTTCATCTGGAAATTTTTGGGATCGCTCTGAAAGTAGCGCTACCCTCAGATTAACAAATAAAATAGATATGTTTGTTTTGACTTTTTCCTGCCCCAAACATTGAGTCAGATTCTGAGCTCACTTGCGGGACACTTCCACTGATTTGCCATATTTACAAATCCTCTTTAGTTGCGGGAAAAAAGAAATTAGACGTATAATTGAAAATTTGTTAAAAAGTGCAAATCAAAAAAAGTCATAATAATTTCAGCATTCGAGTCGCTGCTTTTAAAATTAATTAATAATACTTGAATTTTATTTAATAAAGGCATATTGTTATATAAATTTTAAACAAGAATTTGTTGTATCCTTAGATACCTTTATGGTTATAACTAAAAGTGGCAACATTGCTCAAGATTTCAGTACCTGTTAATGTGTCAATAGTAATCTATTAAGTAGTTTTGTCCTTGTTTAATTACTATATAAAGAGAGATGCAAATATTGTCACAGTGTGATCGACGATCATTTTAAATACGCCGTAGTATTGTAGTAAATAATGTCAAACGTGGTTTGTTTATACGAGCGCCATTACGACTAGAGAGTAAACATTTAGTTCTTTCGTTTTGATGTGTTTTTCAAAACTTTTTAGTGTGAAAATAAACTTTTAAGTTAATTAATTTAATGTTTTTGGATTATCATGGTTCGTCAGTGCCAAGTTTGTCAGAAAAACAGCCGAAATTAGCAATGCCATGTATCACAATACCATCCCCACTTTTTGTAATTCATTCATTATTTCACTACTAGCGTTTAGAATTGTTGGCCGCAAAAATAAACGTGTTTATGAATGAATAGCCCTCTCTATGTTTATTATTACTCTAAGGCGCTACCTAATTCACACCATATTGAATGGCTATTTCTTGGGATTTGTGATCACCACTTGCGTGCGTGCGCATATTAATTATGTCATTCATTGATTATTTTTCAGTTTCTAGCTTGTTTATTCCGTTATTACCAAAGAATACAATTCATTGTTACTACTTCTCAATTTGTATTGTTAATCCTATTCCAGGAAATATGTTAGAAGGTAGATTGAGGGAAAGAAGATCAAGAAATGCAAATTTTGTTGAAGAATCAGTCCACAGATTTGACGATGTTTTATTCAAAGAACATTTTAGAATGACGAGACAGGCATTTGAAGTAATTCATTTTAAAAATAATATACTTATGACATTCTTAAAATGCAATAATTTGTGAGTTTTAATTCCCAAACTGGCTACACCGCCTTCTTCTACCACACCGGCATCATGTGTTAATAGTCCATGAACATTTTTATCTAAACACTTTCCATTTTAAAAAACTCTCCTGTATCAACAATTCGCTCGCAATTTGAATTCAAAATTCCCACTACTTGTCTTATGATCACCGATACTTGATCCACAGCACTTGATCGACTGAGCAAAAATAAATATGATATATAAAATGGCGACCGCTCCCTGAGCGCTCAAGTAGCAAAGTAGGGGAAGTGGCACGTTCATAAAATTTGTAAAGATCGCTACCTGAGCGCTCAGGGATCGGTGTCTCGGATGAACGCACTCACTAACTGCATGTGCTTGAGAGGAACACGTCAACTTTGTGATACCAACTGCAGTGATCTGATAACTCGGATCTTGAGGTCCCACTGTAAATTTCGCCTTTACCATTCGCACAGACGCAGAAGCAGATATGAGCAACTTAGTATTCTCAACTTATTTCACAGGAAAAAAATGGAAATGTATACAAATATAAGACGGGCGTACCATAAAACTTTATTCCTACTGTGAGTATATTGGTTCGATTAATTGGTGTTTTGGTGATTGAAATTATTATAGCCTAAATTATACAGGAATATCAAACATAATCGAACGCTGTTGTTAATTTTTTGCAACAGATTCATCAGAAAACTTTTTTTATATACCAAGATCACAGACTTTGACTTGAAACATATTTTTCAATAATTACACTTATCTTGATACATAATATATGAAAAGAAACATGTTTAAAAAATGTTAAAAAATAAGCAACCGGAAGGGGCATCAGTTTGAATAAACTATGGCATCATTTAATTTTAGCTTTTTAAAATGTTTGTCATGAAGTTGAATTTTTAACTGTCTATGGGTCTATCGTAGTTAGTTGATTCAAATATTTGAAAAATGTAGTTAATAATAAAAAAAATATGCTATTAGAAAAATAATTCTTTATAGCAAAAAGTCATCGTGTTATGGACACACGCAAAAAAGATCAAGTTTAGTAGAAACACTGCTAAGTCAAACCAACAAAATTATTCTGATCAAGTTAGAGAAAGAAAATAAAAAATAATGGATAAAATCAAACGGTTCAGCTACAAATGTCACCGTCTACAAAAAAAGGCACCAAGTAATTAACAAACAAGTAGAGCCTCAAATATGACTTTGTAGAACAAAGAAGCCCTTGAAACGGAAGAATTCAACTCTGAAACAGATCTCTTTTCGGTGCAATAACTGATAAATGACAACAATTTACAAAAAGAGTACATATTTTTCAACGAGCATAACAATGATATATATTATTCACAAGGGTATTACATATGAACCGGTGTGAACTTGGCAGCCAAAATCTAGCGGCCGATTTACCGAAGACGCCCGAACGATCAGTGGTGGATTATTTAGGTGCGGTTAAATGTAGGTGCGTTTAAATTTTACAAATCATGACATTATATATTAATAAGTAATAAACTACATTAACTTAACAAGAAAAATGAGATTTAGGTATTTATTGTAATAATAGAGAACTGTTTTAGGAAACAAGATATTATTCTATTATACATATTATATTGAGATTGAGAGAAACAAAATTGCAATGGTTTTATATACTTACCGGGAGTCTAAACAGGGTATAACAAGGTGAAATGGGATAGTATCCATTTCCAAAATAATAAAAAGGGTAGATGGGAAAAAGGTATCACTCTGAAAATCGAAATACGACTAGCTAGTTACAGTAGAAATAAAACGAGACTAATATGATTCTCTCACGAGGGGTATAACAGGGTGAAAGGAGGTAGCAGAAAATTCCAAAACATGAAAAAGGGTAGAAGGGAAAAGTTATCACTCTTAAAATCGATATAGAACTAGCTAGTTACAGTAGGAATAAAACAAGACTAGTTTAATTCTCTTATGAGGGGTCTAACAGAGTGAAATGGGGTAGCAGCCATTTCCAAAAATATTAGAAAGGGTAGTGTAGAAAAAGTTATCACTGTGAAAACCGATATAGAACTAGCTAATTACAGTAGAAATCAAACGAGACTAGTCTGTTTCTCTTACGAGGGGTCTAACAGGGTGAAAGGGGTTAGCAGAAAATTCCAAAACATGAAAAAGGGTAGAAGGGAAAAGTTATCACTCTGAAAATCGAGATACAACTAGGTAGTTACAATGGAAATAAAACGAGGCTAGTCTGATTCTCTTACGAGGGGCATAACAGTGTGAAAGGGGGTAGCAGAAAATTCCAAAACACGAAAAAGGGTAGAAGGGAAAAGTTATCACTCTGAAAATCGATATAGAACTAGCTAGTTATAGTAGGAATAAAACAAGACTAGTTTAATTCTCTTATGAGGGGTCTAACAGGGTGAAAGGGGTTAGCAGAAAATTCCAAAACATGAAAAAGGGTAGAAGGGAAAAGTTATCACTCTGAAAATCGATATACAACTAGGTAGTTACAATAGAAATAAAACGAGGCTAGTCTGATTCTCTTACGAGGTGCATACCAGTGTGAAAGGGGGTAGCAGAAAAGTCCAAAACATGAAAAAGGGTAGAAGGGAAAAGTTATCACTCTGAAAATCGAGATACAACTAGGTAGTTACAATGGAAATAAAACGAGGCTAGTCTGATTCTCTTACGAGGGGCATAACAGTGTGAAAGGGGGTAGCAGAAAATTCCAAAACACGAAAAAGGGTAGAAGGGAAAAGTTATCACTCTGAAAATCGATATAGAACTAGCTAGTTATAGTAGGAATAAAACAAGACTAGTTTAATTCTCTTATGAGGGGTCTAACAGGGCGAAAGGGGTTAGCAGAAAATTCCAAAACATGAAAAAGGGTAGAAGGGAAAAGTTATCACTCTGAAAATCGATATACAACTAGGTAGTTACAATAGAAATAAAACGAGGCTAGTCTGATTCTCTTACGAGGTGCATACCAGTGTGAAAGGGGGTAGCAGAAAAGTCCAAAACATGAAAAAGGGTAGAAGGGAAAAGTTATCACTCTGAAAATCGATATACAACTAGGTAGTTACAATAGAAATAAAACAATGCTAGTCTGATTCTCTTACGAGGGGTATAACAGTGTGAAAGGGGGTAGCAGCCAACTCCATTCTGCCCTTTTTCATGTTTTGGAATTAGCTGCTACCCCCTTTCACCCTGTTATACCCCTCGTAAGAGAATCAGACTTATCTCGTTTTATTTCTACTGTAACTTTTTCCATCTGCCCTTTTTCATGTTTTGTAGTAGGCTGCTACCCCCTTTCACCCTGTTAGACCCCTCGTAAGAGAATGAGGCTAGTCTCGTTTTATTTCTACTGTAACTACCTAGATGTATATCGATTTTCAGAGTGATAATTTTTTCCCTTCTGCCCTCTTTCATGTTTTGGAATTGGCTACTACCCCCTTTCACCCTGTTATACCCCTCGTAAGAGAATCCGACTAGTCTCATTTTATTTCTACTGTAACTAGCTAGTCGTATATCGATTTTCAGAGTGATAACTTATTCCCTTCAGCCCTTTTACATGTTTTGGAACTGGCTGCTACCCCCTTTCACCCTGTTATACCCCTCGTAAGAGAGTCCGACTAGTCTCATTTTATTTCTACTGTAACTAGCTAGTCGTATATCGATTTTCAGAGTGATAACTTTTTCCCTTCTGCCCTTTTTCATGTTTTGGAATTGGCTGCTACCGCCTTTTATCCTGTTATACCCCTCGTAAGAGAATCCGACTAGTCTCGTTTTATTTCTACTGTAACTACCTAGATGTATATCGATTTTCAGAGTGATAACTTTTTCCCTTCTGCCCTTTTTCATGTTTTGGAATTGGCTACTACCCCCTTTCACCCTGTTATACCCCTCGTAAGAGAATTCGACTAGTCTCATTTTATTTCTACTGTAACTAGCTAGTCGTATATCGATTTTCAGAGTGATAACTTATTCCCTTCTGCCGTTTTTCATGTTTTGGAATTGGCTGCTACCCCCTTTCACCCTGTTATACCCCTCATAAGAGAATCCGACTAGTCTCGTTTTATTTCTACTGTAACTACCTAGTTGTATATCGATTTTCAGAGTGATAACTTTTTCCCTTCTGCCCTTTTTCATGTTTTAGAATTGGCTGCTACCCCGTTTCACCCTGTTATACCCCTCGTAAGAGAATCCAACTGGTTTTGTTTTATTTCTACTATAACTACCTAGTAGCATATCGATTTTCAGAGTTATAACTTTTCCCTTCTGTCCTTTTTCATGTTTTGGAATTGGCTGCTACCCCCTCTCACCCTGTTATACCCCTCGTAAGAGAATCCGACTATCTCGTTTTATTTCTACTGTAACTACCTAGTTGTATATTTGGAATTGGCTGCTACCCCTTTTGACCCTGTTATACCCCTCGTAAGAGAATCCAACTGGTCCGTTTTATTTCTACTATAACTACCTAGTTGTATATCGATTTTCAGAGTGATAACTTTTTCCCTTCTGCCCCTTTTTATATTTTGGAATTGGCTGCTACCCCCTTTTATTTCTACTGTAACTAGCTAGTTGTATATCGATTTTCATGTTTTGGAATTGGCTGCTACCCCCTTTCACACTGTTATACCCCTCGTAAGAGAATCCGACTAGTCTCATTTTATTTCTACTGTAACTACCTAGTTGTATATCGATTTTCAGAGTGATAACTTTTTGCCTTCTGCCCTTTTTCATGTTTTGGAATTGGCTGCTACCCCTCACCCTGTTATACCCCTCGTAAGAGAATCCAACTAGTCTCGTTTTATTTCTACTATAACTACCTAGTTGTATATCGATTTTCAGAGTGATAACTTTTCCCTTCTGCGATAAATTTTCCCTTCTGTCCCTTTTTATATTTTGGAATTGGCTGCTACCCCCTTTCACCCTGTTATACCCCTCGTAAGAGAATCCGACTAGTCTCATTTTATTTCTACTGTAACTACCTAGTTGTATATCGATTTTCAGAATAACTTCTTCCCTTCTGCCCTGTTTCATGTTTTGGAATTGGCTGCTACCCCCTTTCACCCTGTTATACCCCTCGTAAGAGAATCCGACTAGTCTCGTTTTATTTCTACTGTAACTACCTAGTTGTATATCGATTTTCAGAGTGATAACTTTTTCCCTTCTGCCCCTTTTTATGTTTTGGAATTGGCTGCTACCCCCTTTCACCCTGTTATACCCCTCGTAAGAGAATCCGACTAGTCTCATTTTATTTCTACTGTAACTACCTAGTTGTATATTGATTTTCAGAGTGATAACTTTTTCCCTTCTGTCCTTTTCCATGTTTTGGAATTGGCTGCTACCCCGTTTCACCCTGTTATACCCCTCGTAAGAGAATCCAACTGGTTTTGTTTTATTTCTACTATAACTACCTAGTAGTATATCGATTTTCAGAGTTATAACTTTTCCCTTCCGTCCTTTTTCATGTTTTGGAATTGGCTGCTACCCCCTCTCACCCTGTTATACCCCTCGTAAGAGAATCCGACTATCTCGTTTTATTTCTACTGTAACTACCTAGTTGTATATTTGGAATTGGCTGCTACCCCTTTTGACCCTGTTATACCCCTCGTAAGAGAATCCAACTGGTCCGTTTTATTTCTACTATAACTACCTAGTTGTATATCGATTTTCAGAGTGATAACTTTTTCCCTTCTGCCCCTTTTCATATTTTGGAATTGGCTGCTACCCCCTTTTATTTCTACTGTAACTAGCTAGTTGTATATCGATTTTCATGTTTTGGAATTGGCTGCTACCCCCTTTCACACTGTTATACCCCTCGTAAGAGAATCCGACTAGTCTCATTTTATTTCTACTGTAACTACCTAGTTGTATATCGATTTTCAGAGTGATAACTTTTTGCCTTCTGCCCTTTTTCATGTTTTGGAATTGGCTGCTACCCCTCACCCTGTTATACCCCTCGTAAGAGAATCCAACTAGTCTCGTTTTATTTCTACTATAACTACCTAGTTGTATATCGATTTTCAGAGTGATAACTTTTCCCTTCTGTCCTTTTTTATATTTTGGAATTGGCTGCTACCCCCTTTCACCCTGTTATACCCCTCGTAAGAGAATCCGACTAGTCTCATTTTATTTCTACTGTAACTACCTAGTTGTATATCGATTTTCAGAATAACTTCTTCCCTTCTGCCCTGTTTCATGTTTTGGAATTGGCTGCTACCCCTTTCACCCTGTTATACCCCTCGTAAGAGAATCCGACTAGTCTCGTTTTATTTCTACTGTAACTACCTAGTTGTATATCGATTTTCAGAGTGATAACTTTTTCCCTTCTGCCCCTTTTTATGTTTTGGAATTGGCTGCTACCCCCTTTCACCCTGTTATACCCCTCGTAAGAGAATCCGACTAGTCTCATTTTATTTCTACTGTAACTACCTAGTTGTATATTGATTTTCAGAGTGATAACTTTTTCCCTTCTGCCCTTTTTCATGTTTTGGAATTGGCTGCTACCCCCTTTCACCCTGTTATACCCCTCGTAAGAGAATCCAACTGGTCTCTTTTTATTTCTACTATAACTACCTAGTTGTATATCGATTTTCGGAGTGATAACTTTTTCCCTTCTGCCCCTTTTTATGTTTTGGAATTGGCTGCTACCCCCTTTCACCCTGTTATACCCCTCGTAAGAGAATCCGACTAGTCTCATTTTATTTCTACTGTAACTACCTAGTTGTATATCGATTTTCAGAGTGATAACTTTTCCCTTCTGCCCCTTTTTATATTTTGGAATTGGCTGCTACCCCCTTTCACCCTGTTATACTCCTCGTAAGAGAATCCGACTAGTCTCGTTTTATTTCTACTGTAACTACCTAGTTGTATATCAATTTTCAGAGTGATAACTTTTTCCCTTCTGTCCTTTTCCATGTTTTGGAATTGGCTGCTACCCCCCTTCTCCCTGTTATACCCCTCGTAAGAGAATCCAACTGGCCTCTTTTTATTTCTACTATAACTACCTAGTTGTATATCGATTTTCGGAGTGATAACTTTTTCCCTTTTGCCCCTTTTTATGTTTTGGAATTGGCTGCTACCCCCTTTCACCCTGTTATACACCTCGTAAGAGAATCCGACTAGTCTCATTTTATTTCTACTGTAACTACCTAGTTGTATATCGATTTTCAGAGTGATAACTTTTCCCTTCTGCCCTTTTTCATGTTTTGGAATTGGCTGCTACCCCCTTTCACCTTGTTATACCCCTCGTAAGAGAATCCGACTAGTCTCGTTTTATTTCTACTGTAACTAGCTAGTTGTATATCGATTTTCAGAGTGATAACTTTGTCCCTTCTACCCTATTTATTATTTTGGAAATTGATACTACCCCATTTCACCTTGCTAGACCCTGTTTAGACTCCCGGTAAGCATATAAAACCAATGCTATTGTGTTTCTCTCATTCTCAATATAATATGTATAATAGAATAATATCTTGTTTTTTAAAACAGTTCTCTATTATTACAATAAAAATAGTGCAATAAATACCTAAATCTCATTTTTTTCTGGTTAAGTTAATGTAGTTTATTACTTATTAATATATGTTATGATTTGTAAAATTTAAACGAACCTACATTTAAACGCGCCTAAACAATACACCACTGATCGTTCGAGCGTCTTCGGTAAATCGGCCGCTAGATTTTGGCTGCCAAGTTCACACCGGTTACATATGAGATGTCTAATAAAAAATATTTATCAATACACGAATTATTTATATTTTTATACATAATAAATTATTCGAATTATATGATTAATAAAATAAACGCTTTAAATTGATTGTATTCAATTTTATTTAAAACGGCGGTAATTTATGAGCTAGTGTTAATTGGACTAAATCAATAATAACAACAAATAATTTCAATGCTAAAGTTATAAATTTAATGCTTCTGAAAAACAATAAATAGATCATACAATACATTAGCATAAACTCTATTTTTTAAAGACATCCCTTGATGTCAATTAAAACGATTCAATAATAACTATAACTATCAATATGATCATTTTTAAACTTTTCCTATCCTTCTGTACGGTACAGAAAGACAGATGAAGAAATATCAAACATATTTCTCGTCCAGTTTCATAAGCGCTTGCGCGCATGGTAAAGATACAGTTTTAACGTGGGCTCCCTAGATCCTAGTATCTGATATTCGTGTCAAAAGGAAAGCAAGTATAGTTTCACATTAAGTATGTTCGACACTAGGTGCATTCGGCGTGACAACTCTTTCTACTCTTAACACTCCGAGTATGACTTAAATGTTCGACTTTGCACGAAGAGTGTAAAAGGTGTGTAAAAATGAACAAAACGTGTTCGGGTGATAGCGGAGTGGTCTAAATAGAGTTAGCTCCACAAGCACCATCGAGAGAGAGAAGTCTTTTAGTGCAGGCATGCGCGTAGACGTACAGTTAACAGTTAACGAAAATATAACCAAAAAGCGATTTTGTGTTTGTGGTTATTTATTTTATTAGACGATGTAAAAAAAGTTGGACGTGAAGCTCAGCTGGTATACTGGAGATTATTTTTCATTCTGAATATGGAAAGTGAAAAACAAATAGACGCTGATTACTACGAATTAGTGAATATAACGGATAAAGAAACGGCAATTTTGCGAGAAAAACAAAGTAAGGCATAAACAATATGAATAAATTTTCTTTGTATTAATTAATTGTTCCTTTAGCTGGAGATTTATATGAAGTACCTTTACTGGACGAGGTAAAAGAAATGTTTATAAAAAATAAAGACAATGAGACAGATCGTGTAGATAAAGAAAATGCGACTGGCTATACCCTTGAAGAAGAAGGAAGAGAAGAAAAATTATGGACAACTGAAAACACTCCTTATTTAATTAATAAAGTTGAGGAAAGACAACAAGATTTTGAAAGGGGTCTTAAGAAAACCGTTTGGATAAAAATTGCAACGGACTGTAGGAAACATTTCTGTAAGATAGTGACGTCTCAAAAAGTGGAAGGCAAATGGAAACAGCTGAAAAGAACATACAAGACAATTCTTCATCATAATAATACCAGTGGAAAACATCGGCGCCGTTGGGAATATTTCAATGTAATCCATTCATTTATGCATAAGAAACCGGAAATGATTCCAGAAGCATCATGCAGTAGCACAGAAGGACTGATAGCAAACGATACTGATAAAGCAGAAGACAGTTGACCAAGTAGTTTTTCAAAAAAAAAGAAAGCATAGAGAATCGGAGGCCAGTAAAAGACACAAAGAAAAAATGGTCCGATTAGACAGATTCAACGACCTATTTGAAAAAATGGTTGAGAAAATGTGAATGAAAACTTAGTTTTGTTACGCTGATCGAATAAAGAAACCTACAGATATTCTAATTCATTAACTCTGATGTGTGTATCAAAACCCAATAGACAGTTGAAATTTGGTTACAATGCATCAGGCTCAAAATCATATGTTTCTATAGTATTTTCGAATGAGAAAATAATTATTAGCTGGGCTGACACATAATGAATAATCGGAGTGGTTTGTTGAGTTTTTATACACAAATCGAATCTGATAAATTGGAACATCTGCAGGGCCTCTAATGATAAACGATTATTGCTATAGAACAAAATGGAATAGGTACATTTGATTTTGTTAAGAAAAGTAATCTACAGGAATGTAGAAAATAGTAGGACACATTTAGTTTTAAGTTACTAGTATATTTGTTTTTGAAGTAGTTTAACAGAAAATGTTGTTTTGTTTGTAAGAATTCTTTATATTTTGTTGTTTCCTTTTTATTTGTACAGTATAAGTAAATAACTTCATAACATTGTTTCAAGTATTTATTTAATTTCTCATGATTCTTAAATTATTAACAATATTATTTCTTTTTATAATTGCTGTTCTGTTTTGCACATCTTCATCTACATCCATAATATTATGTGGTTCTTCTGCTTGAATATTTTCTAATTCTTCCATTAAATTGATGATGTCATCTGGTGAATCACCATTAAGTTGGCAAATATTGTGAAGAATACATCCGCTTACGATTAATAATACAACTGAAGTCATTTTCTTTGCTTCCATAAATTTTAATCTTCTAAATCTTCCTTTAAGTAATGCAAAGGTATTTTCAATAACACTTCTCTTTTTGGACAATACAATATTTTAAAGTTTTGCTGCCTTGCAGTAAGAACACCAATTTATTTGAATCCTACCATTAAGTATGGTGCTAACGTATATGCTAAATCACCAATAAGGTGTGTATCATCAATAAAAGTAATTTGTCCATTGTTAATTTTCTTGTACAAATCGGATCTTTTAAATAGTGTCGTATCGTGTATAGAGCCTGCCTCACCGGTGTAAACATGGGTGAAAAGCTTATTGTTATCACAAACACCTTGTAACAATACGGAGTGATAACTTTTCCTATTAATGTATGAATTAGGATGATGTTTTGGTGCTGTAATACGTATATGGCACCCATCAATGTTGCCTATTATACCTAAATGCAAAATTTTGAAAGCTTAACAATATTTACAGTTTTAATGAACATAAATATTTACCTGGAAAACCATCAACAGAAAAATCTCTTTTTATATGAACCTGCCTTTGTGCCTATGGCCAGCAAATTATTTTATACTCTCTACTAACTTGGGTTAATAAATGACATGTTCTATGTAAGATATCCCAACATGTAGAAACACTTACGCCAAATCTTTCAGCTACAGATCTGAGAAAATTAAGATTTCACATATTACTTATCAATACTGATAACACACTTACCGAAAACTTTCTAAATTTCCCAGATACCAAATCGTAATCATTATTTCTTTTTCTATGACTGTTCGAGAAAAACTGGTGTTATTCTGTAGTAAGGGATGTACTCTTCTTAAAAGATCTTCAAATGTTGTGGGTAGTAGGCGAAAATTTTGTTCAAATTGCCTGTCACTGAAATTGGGTACAGTGGATTCTGCATAATTATCAATTTTTTCTAAAATAACTTCTTCATCGGAAGATTCGTCCAAAAAGTAATTTTTTGCAGCTTCAATTATAATGAAGTGACGATCCATTTAACTATTCAATTCTAAGATCACTGAAGCAAACACTTTAACCAGTTGTTATAAGCGTTTTAAAATAATTTACCTACGACCACCCCTGTAAGTAGTCAAAAACACACAGTCGGCAATCAATGTAAGACGTCTATTATGCATGGTAAAACTAAACGCACGGCTGTAAAGTAAATCGCACGGCTTCCATAGCAACCACTTAGCAACTGTCAATAGACCATTTTATTCAAAATGTATTACTTAGATATTTGACGTTGAATTTTATTATATATATAAATGGTAGATAGCATTTAATACTGAGTTATTTGGAATTATATGAAAATTGGTTCCGTTTCATTCAATCCGCATCTTTTAGCTGTCTGAAGTGGCCCATTTAATCCCGCGGGTGGTGTTTGATTCCTGAGGGAAGTAATCTAACTAAGGGATTAATGTCACTTTAGTCGAGAGGTGTATACGCTATTTTATACAATTCCAGTAATTCTACATACATTTTTAATAAAACTAAATACTACTTAGGACGGACTTTTACGAAACTTGGCTGGGCTTCGAGGGTGAACTCCTAAGATGCTTGGCTGGGCATCGAGGAGCGACTTTCATAAAACTTGGCTGGTCATCGAGGATGTACGTTTTTACTTGTACTTTAAATACCTTAATAAGATTATAAACATATGTACAAGCGGGTCGTAGGTAAAGTATAGTACGTAACTCGTGTTGTAACGCATTTTACGCACTCGCCGCTACGCGACTTCGTGCGTAAAATGCTTCTTACAACACACGTTACGTAATATACTATTTCGTATTTTAAACTTCAGTTATAAACAATAAACAAAATACTTGACAACACCTGTTTGACATTGACATTTCAATACACAGAAATGTTCGGTTTTGTTCAAGCTCTCTTTACTCCTTAATTACGTCACAGATTCTATACTCTACTCCTGCACCACTCCTCCGCAACTCGGATCATGCAAGCCGAATGCACCTACTTTTCTAGTTCGAAATTTTTAATTTCTTCTTCTTCTTGATTTTTTTGAATATACCTAAGGTTACGTGGTCTTCCTGGAATTTCTTCTTGCACAATTTGTTCTTCGTCAACAGCTATATGTTACAGAATGAGGCCAATAGGTAAACCTAAGGTTCAATGTACTTACTATTGTCAACAGGGCATTTCAAACTTGTTTGTATTTGACCAGAGGCTTAATAAATTTTAAGCCATAACAATATAATTTGATTATAGCAGCAAAGGAAAATGTATGTTACCGTTGGCTAGCAACCCATTCAAAAAGTAAGTATTTATTATAAAGCACAATGTAGGTATATTATAAAAAAATTATAGATGTAGTCCTCATTTTGATTTTCGTGTTAGTATATTTCTAATATTGATAGAATTTTGTGAAAAATTTGTATAATATAGTTTAGTTCTAAACTTTATATTATAAATATGAATAGAACAGTTTGCCATATTTTTATCTAAAAAACAAAATTTTGGATATTATATCTCTTTTGTAGATCACTATATATAATTCATTGATATGTACTTTTGTATTAAAAATATTCGTAGATATTATATTTGTTTATATGTGCCTCATAGCCCTTGTCTTAATCAAATGAATAATTAAAAAGATAAATTAGGTGTAAGTGGCCAAAATTATACTTAAAGCACAGTAGAGAAAGCTCTTGTGGGGTAACTTTCTATTTATCTTCACTGTATCATTACTGAATCATAATTGAAAGATATACTGCTTATTAAGTGTTACTATTCCAAGTGAAGATAGTGAGTGGAGTAATTTATTCTAGTGGAAATAGCCATTTCTAGAGAGTTCAATACTGTACTTTTTCTAATCAAATTAAACAATTAGGTAATAATTGCAATATATTTTTATATACCTTTCTTATTATCAAAATAAACATTAACAGTACCATACTTCTTTCTCGACTTTTGTGGCAAGAGGTTAAGTGTTGTAAGTTTGGTAGCCACTTGCACGTCTGGTAGTGTACAATTCTCTATATCATCCACAATTTCCATTTTTCTTGATTATATTCAGTTATTTTGAAATTGACCTTTGTCGGTACTAAAAGCTGTAAATGGTCTACTAGAAGGGTCTAGTTCGATTTGGTAATACCCTTGTAAGAAATCAAGGTGAGAAAAATACATTGCGCCTGAAAGCGAATCTAATTTTGAAAAGTGACAGTTGTCAGAAATTTCTTCAAATGGAAATATTTTTCTTAAATCGATGAGAACTGGACGAACTGTAAATTCCGTAGGTCTCTCTTATGATTATATATTGGATAAACACAACCAGCCGCTTCGCTCTCGCCAAGAAATACAATATTTTGAATTTGAAAGTGAGATCTTGTTACAGACGGAAGAAAAACATACAATTCAAGTGGATTATCAGTTGATGAACCAGTTCAACCTAAAGCTAAGTATCGATACAATACATCTTCGATATTTTAATCACATAATTTGATCAGTTTTCACAACTTGCTTGTAATCATTCTATTTTTTCTAGATTATTTTATAGTTGTATTTCTTTCTATCCTATGTCTGCTAACGTTGTTCCTTCTTCTCTTGATAGCAAATTCTGTAATATTTGTGAAAAATCCTTCAAAACAACAAAAGGCCTCAAAATTCATAACGGTAAAGTTCATAAAATTTCGAATACAAAATCCAGTTTGAATGAATCAGCTTTCAAACAACCTGTCAATCTCGTTTCTTTGCCTCATTCTACTGAAGATGTGTCATCTAATACATTTCAAGAAAAATTATTCTTTTTGAAACGATCCTGTCACATCATGAGAAGGATTCCTAAGTCTGTTTGAATGAATCAGCTTTCAAACAACCTGTCAATCTCGTTTCTTTGCCTCATTCTACTGAAGATGTGTCATCTAATACTACATTTCAAGAAAAATTATCCTTTTTGAAACGATCCTGTCACATCATGAAAAGGATTCCTAAGTCTGCTAGTAATTGCTCTGCCTCTGCTCTCTGTGAATTTATAGATGATTGTTTACATACCAACTCTTCAACAAGCTGGGAAGATTTATTAACTTTTCCTTATATGTTATCACTATCCCACGTACCAAGGAGTCCCTTAGATCTTCTCTCACATCTCTTATAAAGAAAAACATCCAACTTCTCAATTCCAAGACCAATTTAATTCCACATCAAATCGATAAAAGGAAATATAACCAAAACTTTTCTAAGCTTGTTTTGAGTAAAATAGCTGATGGTGACATAAGGCCAGCTATCAGAATCTTGAGCTCCAGTGATACGTTGACTGATACAATGATACCATACTTTCAGTTCTCCAATCAAAACACCCTCGATCAATTTCCTTCTTGAATTCTCTGGATTCGCAACCACCAAACGATTTTTCATGATTAACGGTGTTCCATTTTTCAGAACATGAAGTTTTGGAGGCAATAAAATCTTTTCGTTCTGGTTCTGCTGGTGGTTTAGATTCTTTTCGCCCTAGCCACATGCAAGACCTCATTAGCCATAGTTCTGGAAATTCAGGACATAAACTTCTTTCTTCTGTTACAAAATTATGTAACTTTATTTTAACGGGTAGGGTTTGTCCAGAAATTTGTCCTATACTTTTTGGTGCTTCACTGTGTGCTCTTCAGAAAAAGGATGGAGGAGAAAGACCGATTGCTGTTGGTACTTTTTATCGTCGTTTGGTTGCTAAACTTTGTTGTATGAGGATCAAAGACGAACTAGGATCGATGTTACGCCCTTTACAGTTTGGTTTCGGTACTGCAGGTGGATGTGAAGCTGTTGCTCATGCTGCTCGTAGATATATTAATTTTCATCCAAATCCTGATTCAAAAATTTTCCTCAAAATCGATTTCAAAAATGCCTTCAACACCATTGATAGGAACATTATGCTTCGTAAAGTTAAAGATTCGTTTCCAGGATTGTTTCCCTTCTTGAGTCAGTGTTATAAATCAGCTTCCTATTTGAGTTTTGGAGAACATCTGAATCTGCCAGAAAGAGGGGTTCAACAAGATGATCCCTTAGGTCCTGCTCTTTTTTGTCTGACCATCGACGAACTCACTAGAAATTTATCTTCTGAATTTAATTGTTGGTATTTGGACGATGGCTCAATCGCTGGCGATGAAAACATTGTTTCAAAGGATTTAGAAAAAATAATTAATTATTCAAAAAATCTTGGATTTGAGCTAAATTTTGATAAATGCGAGCTGATTTCTCTTTTAAATTCGAATACTATTTCCGAATCCATTATTTTGAAAATGGCTCCTGAAATAAGAATTTTGGATAAGTCTAAATGGAGTCTCCTAGGTACGCCTCTTTTTAAAGATTCAATTTCAAATTATCTTCGAGAAAAACGTGAATCCCTCCAATTGTTGACCACTAGATTAAACGAACTTCCCAAACACGTCGCATTTTTCCTTTTGAAAAATTGTTTGGCCATTCCAAAACTCATGTACGCCCTCAGATGTTCCCCCACTTGGTCAAGTCAATTAGAGCTCGTCGAATTTGATAATTTATTCCGTAACACGATTGAATATGTTACAAACAATTATTTTAATAATGATTCATGGCTCCAAGCAACGCTTCCTGTAAACCTTGGCGGACTAGGGCTACGTTCGGCTTCTTCCTTAGCTTTACCAGCTTTTCTTTCATCAGTCAATTGTGTTTCTGTTCTTATTGATGCCATCCTTCCTCCTATATTCATCAATATCAAAGATGATTTTTATGTTGAAGGTGAATTACTTTGGCAAGCCGCAACTAATATTGATCATCCCACAGATATAAAGAATATGCAGAAAATATGGGACCGCCCTCTTCTGATTATTATAACTGATAAACTTCTGAAATCTACAAGTGTATATGATAAGGCTCGCCTGAAAGCAGTAATGATCAAGGAGTCAGGTGCTTGGCTAAATGCTTTACCTGTTGCATCTCTTGGAACGCTATTAGACGATGAATCTTTCAGAATAGCAGTAGGGCTTAGGATGGGTTCATCAATATGTGTGACTCATACTTGTGTTTGTGGTAGTGTAGTTGATGAGAGAGACGTACATGGTTTGAGTTGCAAGAGAAGTGCAGGGCGTACATCTCGACATTACCAGGTGAATGACATATTGAAACGGGCTTTGGTGTCAGCGGATGTTCCTGCAATTTTGGAACCTTTAGGTACCAGTCGAGATGATGGTAAACGACCCGATGGTATGTCTCTCATACCCTGGAAATACGGTAAACCTGTAGTATGGGACTTCACTTGCGTTGACACTGTAGCGGCTTCCCATCTAGACAAAAGTTCTAAGTGAGCTGGTAGTGCAGCTGTGTCTGGCGAAAAATTGAAACAAAAAAAATACAAAAATCTTGGTAACAACTATTTGTTCCATCCAGTAGCAGTTGAAACTTTTGGTGTTTATGGCCCGGAATCTCTGTTATTTGTTCATGAACTCGGAAGGAGATTAGGCCAAGCAACGAAAGATAACCGTTCTACTTCTTTTTTGATGGAGAGAATTAGTATTGCTATTCAACGTGGTAATGCTGCTTCGGTTCTTGGAACTATTCCTCCATCACATAATTTGCATGAGATCATGCATTGCCCTCATTTCAGTACGGAACCAAAATCTCTTCGAGACAAGCCGAGAGCTAGTCATCAGTTTCCTACCAAATTTAATTTGCAAGTGATTGATTCACCTTCTTCTTTTTCAGTGCGGTCAATGGAAGATAGTGGCGTGGTAACTGAAGAAGTCAGAAGCAGCCATTCCCTCTCTGAAAATTATTCTTGAGTTAATAACTTCTCTTCGTACATTTCAATTTCGACCAAAGATTTTCAGAGAGGGTATGACACTCAAGCAGAACAAAAGAATGTCAAGGAATGTATTAGCAAAGTGATCCAGACCAACGATCTATCGACATCTCCCAAACTTACCAAAACCGCAATTTCTCCATCCAATTCAATAGCAAATAACATCAAGTCAAATTCCTTATCACGTAGATCAATTGAGAGAGACAGTAATAGAATCCGAGATTATTCGGATATTGATAGTGGTTGCGAAAGAGCTGTTAACAATTACTCCACGATTAGGTCCTTGGAGGGTGTTTCCCAAAAATCTCTGGGTCTTAATGGCCTCAAAAATATCGATAACACATGTTTCATGAATAGCGTTATCCAATGCCTATCGAACACAAGGTGGCTATTAGAATATTTAAGTAAAGATACATACATGAGATATTAACACATGCATATCCAGCATGAAGGGAGCTCTAATTAAAGCATTTGCTGAAGTTATTAAAGAGCTTTGGTCTGAAGACGGTTCGAACAGAGTGGTTAACATCGTATCATTAAAAAGTGAGATTCAGCGATTCGCTCCAAGGTTCATGGGATATGCTCAACAAGATGCGCAGGAGTTCCTTCGTTACCTATTAGAAGGACTTCACACAAAGATATCAACAGGGTACATGAAAAACCTAAACCCATATTAACAGAAATTGATGAAAATATCAGTGACAATGAAAAAGCACAAGAATCTTGGTTAAGGCATCTGCAAATGGACAACTCCAAGATTGTAGATAACTTCGTTGGTCAATTAAAATCTACACTCAAGTGTACATATTGTGGTCACTGTTCTGTTACCTTTGATCCCTTTTGGGATTTATCCCTTCCCATACCCCAAAGAACAGGTCAATTACGTCTTTCACAATGTTTGGATTCGTTTTACAAGAGAAGAATCGCTCGACTGTGATGAGAAACCGACATGTTCGAAATGTAAGGAACGAAGACTATGCACTAAATAATTCTCCATTCATAAATTTCCGAAATTCCCGGTTATTCACCTGAAGCGCTTTTCGCCGACAAAAAGATTTAGGCGAAAACTTAAGGTTACAATAGATTTTCCAATAGAAGGGTTTGATATGATCCATTATGGAGCTGATAATGTGGCACTCTGTAGGTACAACCTCTACGCTATATCAAATCACAGCAGAACCACTTACAGTGGTCACTACACGGCATACTGCCGACATCCCTACACTGGACAGTGGCACGAATATAATGATTCAAGGGTGTCATCAATATCATCGAAATCTTTAGTCAGTGGGGAAGCATACGTTCTCTTCTATGAACAAGAAGGCATGAAGTCCTACCTTTTAAGTCAGTAACTTTTTTTTTAAATGTAAGTTAGCATTTTTATGTATATTATGTTTTGTATTGTCGTTTTAAATTGTTTAATTATGTAGTATAGAAGATTGAATGACAAATGTCAATTAATTTTGAAGAATTGTCAAAGTAACAATAAATACTACCTGTGAATAAAAGTAAAATCTTGTTGTCATATTGGTCAGTAATACATGGAGAAAGGGTTCTATTTTCTCATCAGTTGAAGAATGAACAACTTTTTCAATTAGAAATGAACAAATTCTTTAATATGATTAGAAAAAGTATATTTCTGATAATTTGCTCCAAGTCAGCATTTAACTAGTTGTAAACTAATCTCTAGCAACACCAGCAGGAAATATTCCAAATAGTACGGCACACCACAGCTCTTCGAAATGAATGGTATATGGTATGTGATAATTGTAATTTAACGGTCCACCAGTATAAAATAGAATATACACAACTATATTTTTATAGAACATTGCCGAAGACTAAATAGTCAAAGATGATTGCTCAGGCCCAGAAAATGATGACGATGTTTCATCATATGTGTGAGAACAGACTTTTTTGACCTTTTCCTGTTGCTGAAAGTTATTTCGTCGCAGCTGTATCCTGCTTTCGAAGATATTTTGGCAAATCAAAAGCAATTTCATATGTCTCACACACCTACCATGACAGGGTCTAATAAAAATTAAATTGTAATTTATAATTGATGAGCAATTGTATGTAATGTTTATAATACAAAGATTTCAAAACAAAATGTATTTTTGCTATAATTCTGGCCCTCCTCCGAAATTTCTGAAGTTTGCTCACCACTGATCTATACCCAAAAAAATGAACCTAACATGTTATACTATGGGCAATCATAAAATTCTGATGATCGTTGCAAATGGCGTATTATCAAAGTAGCAGATGAATTGGTTTTTTCATACTTAGTCTGATTTTAATTCTTGTATAATTAGCAACGGTAAAATTTCAGAAAACGTACCTGACACCAATTTTCAAAATTGTTTTTTAATTGTGTGGGGCACGTATTAACAAACACATAGCACCAAAAATTTTGCTGAGGAAACACAACGCAGTAGATGGATTTTAATTTTCGAAATTGTCCCTTTTCGAATAGATATTTTTCTAATTTATTTGATGTATATATACCTATATTTTCTTGAAGTATAATATTCAAAATCGTGCTTAATATATATGTTATAACTGTTGACTGAACTATTACGGTAAACACTAATTTTGTTCAAAATTATTTAAGTCCTTTTTATGCTTTGACAACACTCACAGCTGACATTTTCTACATCAGCGACGTTGCCAAATTTATGAAGTTATGACTATCTAGTTTGAATGCAGTTACTAATATATTTTTTTATCTTGGTTATTTCGGTACTTCATGACGAGTCTTTATTACTATGGTCATTGAATCATAGAAAGTTGATTGCATTGATGAATACGCCATATTTCCGATATGAATATAAATAAAATATCAGAGATTAGTCAAGACAAACGTTCTGAGTGTATGCATGTCTGGAAATTAGTGCGATTTCTCGTGTGATAAATGAAGAGGCCAGTTTACAAAAATTTAACTCTTTATCTCAAAATACATCACAGAAATTGGCAAAGATAAACGAAGCATTTTTTGTACTCCTGTTTGTGTTATTAATGTTTGACTGCCATGACAGAAACATAATATTATTCATCGATGTGTCAGGAGTCGGGAAACGATATTTGAAACATTTATATATAAGGTTTGGGCTCATAGAAATGAATATTATTCATTGATTTGTGCCAAGGGGCAGGGAGCGATGTTAGAAACATTTACTGTTTAAGCTGATAGACACAGTGTTAGGAGTCGGGGAGCGACGTTTGATACATATACTCTGTTAAAGCCATAAAGGTTAGGTCATTTAGAACTATGAAGCTACTGTCTCCACGTTTAGAATACACCTATATTAGTTAACAGGTTTGAGCTGAATAGTCTTGGCAGCTGAGGCATTAAAAAAGAAGTAGTTGACATATTTTTTCTATTGTTAACTTTGGCAACGTTGTTACAAAATTCTAAATAACAACATTTTCATACTTTTCAAATAGCATTTATACTGTTAATTAATGTTTTATACTATACAACTTTTTTTAAATTCGTAAGGTACGGATTCTTAAGTTTTTCCTTAGCAACAAATAAAGTTATTAGTTTTTATTTGAAAATGTTTCGCTTTATAAAAAGTTAATTTTTAAAAAAATTGCCATGTGTGAAATATAAATCGTGGTCATAAACCGGAAGTTTGTCTTATCAAATTGACCCTGTCTGTGGAAGTCTTCACGTTTCTGTGATTTAAATTTCTATCAAATAACGCTAAATAAATACCAGAAACGTGCGTTAACTTTTACCGAAAAACTCATAACAACTATTTTAATTCAGTGGCTCAACAGATTTCAAATTTATAATAGTTTTCCTTATTTATTATTAATACACCTCAAATTGAATACATATTTCCAGATTAAATTTTCAGATAAATTTTGGTGAAATATTACCATTTCTAGGATATTAAAAAAAAGATTAATAAGTTTTAAAAATATTCCCTATTGAACATACTAGTCTTTTGTTTGTGGGGAGAAAGATTTCCAAAAGAAAATAGTTCACTATAAAGTAATATAAGAGATAAGAGTAACAAAAATTAAATGCATCTATGAGTGACTTTACTCATTATTTCATAGTAAAAAAACGTTATAAATATTTTTATAAATGCTATAATATTTTAATTAAAAAACAAAATGGAAACTGCCATCATTATACATAATCCTGATATCCAAGGTGATTTTCTTTCTCCTATCCTTGCACATTTCCAAAATGTCTTCATAATCCTAAAAAGAATAATGAATATTTAATTAGGGTACCAAGTGAAATGTTCAGTCAGAATATGCTCTCTTTACTTTGGATACATATTACTACTCAATCCTTCCTACTGCGAGACTTATAAATCATTATTGAACTGTAAAGCCTTTAGCATTATCCTCATTTCTTAAGGCCGCTTGACATGGAGCAATACAAACTGCAAGTAATTCCATGCAAGGTCAAAATATTGCATATGATGAATCTTGCACGTCGATTGACATTATGAAAGGCAAATAAAAAACTTTAAAGATATAGCAGTAACAAAAAGCACGAATCAACAAGAAGGTTTTAGTTTTACAACAAATGTGCTCCAGTCAATCAACTGATCTTACTGGCCTCTGATCCGTTGTTAAACCAAAAGTAACTAGATTTCTCCCTGTAATATAGTTATAATATCATAAAGACTTTTTTATAATTCGCGTATAAAAGAGACTTCATTATAAAATTGTTTACAGTGTCACAATCAAGCTCTTTGAACACTGTTATAGTAATTTTTAGTGTACAGTTGGTTATTGTATTTAGTTATATTTTTATTTGACATTTGACTTTAATCTTGACACAAATTATAAATAAAATGGTCTAGCGTTGTTCTAGCTAGCAAATTATTATAATAAAGGTAAATTAGAATGATTTATATATTAAAAATATTAATGAATAAAGTACGCTAACGTTTATTTATCAATGATTTGTCAATTGTTTATTTTTATATTGTATAGGATCAGTATATAGGTATACAAAACGTTCGATTTTTGGGATAAATTACCAGGTATCTATGTGAAGATGTATAAGAGAAATAATTCTGTTCATGATATAATATGAATAGATCGCAAGAGCATATACGAAGAAGTTCTTTTTTAAACAAATAATCATCCTCTTTCTGCTTAAATGAAAGTTTGTTTACAATTTACACAATTATTCGGTTATAATATGTCAGAAGTGCTGAATAAAGCCATCTGTGATCTGACTAATTAGGAATCTACAGAATTGCCAACTTAAATTCAAACCACTCCTCCTAGTTTAAAAACAAGGATTATATGAAATTCTATTTTATTTAAATAAATGCGAATTATAAAAAGTATTGTGTAAAACTTGTGCCACAATGACTTTCCGTAGTACTCGTGATTTGCACAACTCACCGCTTCGCGGTTCGTTGTGCAAACTTCACACGTACTACAAAACGAGTCATTGTGACACTTGTTTTACAAATAACTATTTTATAATTCGCGTATAAAAGAGACTTCATTATAACATTGTTTACAGTGTCACAATGAAGCTCTTTGAACACTGTAATAGTAATTTTTAGAGTACAGTTGGTTATTGTATTTAGTTATATTTTTATTTGACATTTGACTTTAACCTTGACACAGATTATAAATAAAATGGTCTAGCGTTGTTCTAGCTAGCAAATTATTATACTAAAGGTAAATTAGTATGATTTATATATTAAAAATAATAACGAATAAAGTACGCTAACGTTTATTTTTCAATGATTTGTCAATTGTTTATTTTTATATTGTATAGGATCAATAATATATAGGTATACAACATGCCCTGCGATCTTTTATAGCCACTGCTAAACCGCATTTTTAATGCCATCTATTCGCTTGGAAGGTTACTAACGACATCAAAATGTCAGGAGTAAAACAATAACAAATGGATCAGTATATTAGAAACTTTGACAGAGTTTTATTGTATTTATCATTTTTTAAAGAGAAATAAGTTTTTAACTTGTAGATGACTTTACTGTAGCACAAAGAAAAGCAAAAAGGCTTTCGTCTAGTTCCGATATTTACAAAGGACGGGGATCAAGGATACGGAAAAAAAATACAAGGTATATGTCTCATCACTCTAGTTCTGATTCAGACGAGAGCCCCTCATTAAATGCAAAATTTATCCTGTTTTTAAACCTACACCACAAACAAATTGTATGTATTTAAAGAAATTAATTAGAATGTTTTGTGCAAATAATATATTTTTCAGTATTGTATAAAAAGTCGGGGAATTATAAATCGGGTAGTACTTCGCCAGAGATTCAAGTGGAATCTATTGCCGAAACTATGAGGTCTGATGCTGAAGGAATTTCCCTTGAGAATGAAGAATCAAATGATATGGCGAGATTTGCTGTTCCTAGAGGTAATTTGTTTCTTAAGTTAAATCATAATTTATAATAACCTAAAGTTTGCATATTAAATTAAATTTAGTATAAAAATACTTAATTTTATAATGTATCTTTTTTTAATTTTTTTAGAGTCAAAACCTTGTGGCAGTGGAATCAGATGAACACTTCACAAAAGAGATAAATCATCACCACAAATAGATACACTTCATATCAAGGTGACTAAACTAAATAATTTTAATTAATTTTTATATTTAATCATATTTTAAATTTATTTTAGAATTTAAAAGGTTGATGATAGATGAAATATCGCAATTAAATTTAAAAATCAACACTTTAATTGAAAGCGTTGGCAATCTCTTGAAAACACAAAGAATTCCGAGTAATCTGCAAGTAACATCGTTTGAAAATAATGTGAAAACGTGATATGAAAAAATTCCAGTAATTCGACATTCGACGCATATTTTTAAAATTCAACGTATTCGATCAAATACTGTCCCTAGTATTGCAAACCGACATTACATATCATTTCTCAACAATACTACAGATAGTACTGGAAAAGACCAAATGCCCCAAGGAACGAGGAATAGTGAAATCCATAGATGAAACAAAACTTCAAAATATAATTAGACAAAAATCGTGGGATTTCTTATACTTGAATCCAGATCCTAACTATGCAACAAATGCTTTTATTGAAACACTTCAAAAATATATAGACGACTGTACATATACAAAAAAATGTAAAAGGAAAAACACGAAGATCGCCCCTTGGATGACAAATACACTACAAAATACACAATGTATATCGGAAAAAAATTAGTGTTTGAAAAACATTGGAATCCATTATATTGTATCATATGTGTAATATTTGTTAGCACATGCTATTATCAATAAATTATTCTTAAGTTTGAGAAGAAAATAAAGAAAATCTCCCGTACTATTTTATAAACAAAATTTTATATTAAATTTTTGAAACTATTTATCGACATTAGTCTTTTAATAAACTATCCTGGTTAATAAAAACGGATAAAAGCTTTAAACAACTTTTTGAAACAACCTATCCTACTTTTAAGCCAAAATAAAATAACAGGTTGTTTCAAAAAGTGTTGAAACTTTGTGTGACTGTTTTTATTTGTTTATTTAAGAAAAAACAATATAGGCATACTTTAAAAAACCTTAAGTATTTGCTTGGCTTGCCATCTAGTAGTAGCTAGTAAACTGTGACTAATCCTGCAGGTCTCTTCCTTTATTTTTTCCCTGTTAGTGAATAGTAACCTTCCACCACAATAGATGGCGCAGCACTCGACAAAACTTTGTGGCTTAGTACAGGAGATTCCATTCTTCCCCGTATTAAAAGTATTTATCTATGGTATACAAAACGTTCGATTTTTGGGATACATTACCAGATATCTATGTGAAAATGTATTACAGAAATAATTCTGTTCATGATATAATATAAATAGATCGCAAAAGCATATACGAAGAAGCTCTTTTTTAAACAAATAATCCTCTTTTTGATTAAATGAAAGTTTGTTTACAATTTACACAATTATTCGGTTATAATATGTCAAAAGTCAGAAGTGCTGAATAAAACCATCTGTGATCTGACCAATTAGGAATCTACAGAATTGCCTACTTAAATTCAAACCACACCTCCTAGTTTAAAAACAGGGATTATATGAAATTATATTTTATTTAAATAATTAAATAAACGCGAATTATAAAAAATATTGTGTAAAACTTGTGCCACAATGACTTTCTGTAGTACTCGTGATTTGCACAACTCACCGCTTCGCGGTTCGTTGTGCAATCTTCACTCGTACTACAAAACGAGTCATTGTGACACCTGTTTTACAAATAACTATTTTCTACGCCCTATCTTTAAAGTACCTTGTATTTCATCGGTTTGTAGCGCTTAAAGTGGTTGTTTATGGTTAGAGTGAAAAAAAGTAAAAAAGCGTTAAAAAAAGAGCCATAACGTTAACTTTATTTCACGCTTTCCATAAGATAACACAATGAAACTTGGCTGGGCATCGAGGATGGACTTCTAAGATACTTGGCTGGGTATCGATGATGGACTTCTAAGATACTTGGCTGGGCATCGAGGATGAACTTTCATGAAACTTGGAATACATATAATTGTAATTTACCAAAGGAGCTTAATTAAAATATCGCAAATTTCTATTTGCATTTTATTTTTTTGTATAGGGCTGTAGAAAAAATAATGTATGCAACATGTGCATAAAGTGTCTTTTTTTCACTCATCAAATTGCCGCACTCGCCTGACTTTTTCCATTCGTGAAAAAAGTACCACTTTATGCACTTGTTGCATAAATTATTATTATTTAATAGTTTAATATTTTTTTTATTGATGCCTCATATTACCTATTTAAAGCACACCTCAGCGTGTTTAAATCGAACTTTTAAACACGCGCGTTTTTAAAGTCCCTATGGTAACAACAACAACTCGAGAAACGTAAGTATCAATGACAACTTTTTTTATTAGTTTTAAAATTGTATATTTTCATTGTAAACCATTGTTTTATTTGGTTTTTTCTGCAAAATGTATTTATATATTCATATATACATTGTATCCTCTTAAATATAAATAATCTTTTTGATTATTGATCTGACAGCAGTACCTCGTAACGTCAAATAAAAATAAATACTATTTAGGATGGACTTTCACGAAACTTGGCTGGGCATCGAGGACGGACTTCTAAGATACTTGGCTGGGCATCGATGATGAACTTTCATGAAACTTGGAATACATATAATTGTAATTTACCAAAGCAGCTTAATTAAAATATCCCAAATTTCTATTTGCATTTTATTTTCTTGTATAGGGCTGTAGAAAATATAATGTATGCAACATGTGCATAAAGTGTCTTTTTTCACTCATGAAATTGCCGCACTCGTCTGACTTTCCATTCGTGAAAAAAAGTACCACTTTATGCACTTGTGCATAAATTACTATTATTTAATAGTTAATATTTTTTTATTGATGCCTCATATTACCTATTTAAAGCACGCCTCAGCGTGTTTAAATTGAACTTTAAAACACGCGCGTTTTTTAAAGTCCCTATGGTAACAACAACAACTCGAGAAACGTAAGTATCAATGACAACTTTATTTATTAGTTTTAAAGTTGTATATTTTCATTGTAAACCATTGTTTTATTTGGTTTTTTCTGCAAAATTTATTTATATATTCATATATACATTGTATCCTCTTAAATATAAATAATCTTTTTGATTATTGATCTGACAGCAGTACCTCGTAACGTCAAATAAAAATAAATACTATTTGACTTTCACAAAACTTGGCTGGGCATAGAGGAAGGACTTCCATTTTTTTGTAGTAATAATATAATAATAAAATTTTATAATTTCAAAGTGCACCAATAAAAAAAAATAGCGTAAAGTATTCGTGGATAACTGGTCTTTCAAACACTTGCTCTATTTCGAGCACGACGGCGCAGCCGGAGTGCTCGAAAAATCGAGCGTGATTAAAAGACCTCTTTATCCACTTATACTTTAATATACCAATCAACAACTTATATCTGAGAATTCTATCACTGACTGATTCGTTGACATTGACCGTTCATTATTGTCACTGCTTAGGGCAGGTTCACATGACATGTAACATACCCTCCCTTGAGGGTTACTGTACAAAGTCCTGAAGCCTAGCTGGCGGTTTTCTTTGTCGTTCACTCCTTCTAAGTTGAGTGGCTTGATGAGTCGTAAGATTTTCAGTAGAGTTTGCTTGAGGAAATGATCCTGGCTGTAAACTATTTTCCGAGTGCAGTTGCTTGCAGTCTTGGATTTGGAAGTGATTGTTTCCTTATATTTAGTTCGTCATAGTTTGTTCCTTTCCTTCGTGTGTGTTAGGTGGAGAAACTGCAACGTTGGGCCCCGGCATCTGACCCTCTTCAATTCTTCCAGTGAAATTCTTTAAGTGATATTTGTTTCGTCGATACACTGCTCCATCTTGAGTTTTAATCCAGTATGAGTTTGGATTTTGATCTCTTGCTAGTACTGTTGCAGGAACCCAGTTCTTTTTATCTTTCTGGACTAGGACATCGTTTCTTAATTCTGGCCGTTCATTTGTATTGCGATTGAAGAAATGTGCCTGTCTCTGTTGATTAAACTTCAAATTTGCTTCAGTTTGTGGCTTAATATTTTGCATTAATATCTTCTCCAGGATGGGAAAATTGGTTCTTATTCGTCTTCCTAAGAATATTTCTGCTGGTGACTCTGAGTTTGGTTTTGGTGTGCTATTATAAATCATGGTTATTAGCTTTTGAGGATCTTCGTCTGGAGTTTTCAAAATGAGATTTTTGATTGTTTGCACCTGTCGTTCCACTTGTCCATTGGATTGTGGATAGTACGGACTACTGGTTCTATGTTCTATATGTTCTTTCCTTAAGTATTCTCTAAATTCCTGCGATTGAAAAGGTGGCCCGTTATCTGTAATAAGTTGGGTTGGTTTACCTATTAAACAGAACAACATCTTTAAGTAATCAATAACGTTTCTAGCTGTAGTATTCTTCACGGGTTGTATGGCTGTATATTTTGAAAAATAGTCTGCCCAGATCAGATAGTTTTGGTTTTTAATTTCCATGAAATCCATTCCTACTCGTTCTAAGGGATAATTTGTGAGTGGTAGTGGTAATATAGGTTCTTTAACGTTGGACCTGGATTGTCTTTGGCAAATGGGGCAAGATGATACAAAAGTTCGTATGTCTTCCACCAAATCCGGCCAAAACAGAGCTTCTAGTGCAGGCGTTGATACCTTGATATGCACTATCAATTTTATATAATATACTGTTCCTGAGGACCTTAGGTATAACAAGTTTGTTCAAAAATAAAAGCCCCTTATGTTCGTAGATCTCATACTTATGTTTGAAAAAAGGTTTTGCTTCTTTGGACACATTTGCAGGTTTTTTAGGCCATCCATTTCTGACATAGAATATTTGCTTCACATATGAATCAGTTAAATTTTGTTCCTTAAGTTCTTCTAGTCTTTGTTTACTAGCCACCACAACAGATTGTACTTTCAGTTCTTCTATTTGGAATGGTTGCGTTTTTATGCCTAATCTTGCCAAACGTGAGAGTGCATCTGGAATGTACATTGATCTGCCTGGTTGATATTCTAATGTCACGTCGAATTTTAAGAGTCGAAGTACTAAGCTTTGAAGCCTGGGTGATAAATAATCTATTGGCTTATTAACTAGACCTAGTAGAGGTTTGTGGTCTGTTATTGCCTTTATGTTTCTTCCATATATATAGTAATGATAATATTCACATGCTGAGACCACAGCTAACAATTCCTTTTCGATTACTGAGTATCGGGTTTGAGCTGGCGTCAGACTTGTTGATGCGTAAACCACTGGGTGGTTGTCTTGCATCAGTACATTACCAATTGCTTTTTTACTGGCATCGGTACATATCGTAACTTCTTTCTTGTTATCGAACAGTGCTAAGACTGGAGCAGTTGATACTAATTTCTTTAAATTTGTAAAGCATCTCTCTTCGTTATTGGTCCAGAGCCACTCTGTGTCATTTTTCAATAAACTCATAAGACTGCAGTTTCTTTTGATAAGTTTGGTAAGAATCTTAACAGATAATTAATCATTCCAAGGAATGTTTGTAGTTCCTTTTTATTCTTAGGAAATTCGAGTCCAGTTATCGCCTCTATTTTCTCTTGACAGACTTCTACCCTGCTGTGCGATATCCAGTGACCTAAATACTTGATTTAGTTACTGCTAATGGCATTTTATCCTTTTTGAACTTAATGTTAAGTTTTCTCGCTTGTTTTAAGACTTCTTCTAATATTTGATTATGTAGCGATAAAGTTTTCGCAAATACAAGGATATCATCTACATAAGCCACTGTCCCTGGTACTTTTTCTACTAATTGGTTAATAGCTTTTTGAAAAACTTCAGATGGCTGCATAATCCATATGGAAGTCTGAGATATTTGTATCTACCGAACGGTGTGGATATGGTACATAGCCTAGAGCTGGCTTTATCAAGCGGTACTTGATGGAATGCCGAGCTAGCATCCACTACTGTGAAATATTTTGCATCTCCAATGTTAGCTAATATTGTTTCTAGTGTAGGAAGTTCCAATCTTTCCCGTTTTATAGATTTCTTAAGTGGCCGCGGGTCCATACACAATCTTCTTTCACCATTCGGTCCCATTACTGTAACTATGGGGTGTACCCAACCTGTCGGTTCTTCAATTTTCTGTATTATTTTTTCTTGTTCCATTCTTTTTAACTCATCCTTAACTTTAGATAACAGTGCTTGAGGAACTCTTCTACATCTAGCTATAGAAGGTTCTGCAGTCTCTTGAAGCTTTATTCTATATTTGAACCGAGTACATCCTAAGCCTTCAAATACATCTTTGTGGCTATCAATTATTTGTTTGCATGTCTCTTGGTTTACTTTTTCTTCTTCAATACTTTCTATTCTTCTTAATATTTCAAGCTTCTGTATCCCATCTAGTCCCAGACGCGGCTGTGAATTGTTTGCGGTTATGTAAAATTTCAATTATGCACTTTGATTCTTCGAATGGCATGTTATTAAACTTGTGCCTTTTATTCCGATATGATTTCCAGTGTATGACACCAATTTATCATTTGTTGGATGTAGTTTCTTATTCTTCAGATTTCCAAAAAGGGATAATGGTATCAGGTTAGCCAGTGTCTAATTTAAATGTAATAGGTGTGTTTTCAACATTTATTTCTTCAACTCATTCGTTATTGATTTGCTTTATTTCGTTTATATATATATATGGCTCCTATATAGAATTCATCTGAATCTGTACTTGGTTCATATACTTCAATTTCATTAACTGATTTGGTTCTACATGCCTTAGCAAAATGATTAAGGCGATTGCATTTGGTACAGCGTTGTCTAAATGCTGGACAATTTCCATACTCATGTTTAAACAAGCATTTATCACAACTGTATTTTTTAAGACTGTTATGTGCTGTCTCCTTTTTTACAGTTTTGTTTTTTATTGCTAGAACTTCTGTAGCTTTAGTCATTTTATTAACCTGCTTCTCGGCATCTTCTTCAGCCCTACAAGTTTGTTCGCACATTGGTAGGTCTAAATTTCTTATTCTCAGTAATTTTGTTCTTAAGTTATTACTTCTTATCCCGCATATGATTCTGTCTCTGATCAATGACTCTGTTAGATCTTTAAACCCACAATCTTTGGCTTTTATTTTCAGTTCGGTTATATATTCATCAATTAATTGTCCTTCCATTTGGTTAGTAATGAAGAATATATTTCTTATGTAAGTTTCATTTTTGTACGGAGTATAATGGTTTGAAAACATATCTAAAATAATTTTTACCGTCAGAACTTCTTCAATGTCTCTTGGTTTGCCCTCTGCATCTGGTTCGGCTTCAAAAGTAAATGTATTATACAAATTGATGCATTCTTCTCCCAGAATATGTAGTAATATTACCCTTTGTATTTTAAGCGGTTTCCCATCTAGTCCTGTTGCAATCCAATAAATTTCTATGAATTGGCGGTATTTCTCCCACTCTTCAGCTGGGTTATTTCCAGGTTGAAATTGTTTTGGTTGTGATAATGGTAGTGACGCTGCCATTTCGTGTTTCCGCTGCCACCATGTAATATAGTTATAATATTATAAAGACTTTTATTTAATAGTTTAATATTTTATCAACAACTTATATCTGAGAATTCTATCACTGACTGATTCGTTGACATTGACCGTCCATTATTGTCACTGCTTAGGGTAGGTTCACATGACATGTAACACTCCCTAGAATTGCAACTTGCATGCAATAGAAATGGCGCCAAACGGATAAAGTTGCATTTGCGAGATCTATCAGCTGAGCTTCATCAGCGCATGCTTGTGATCAAGATATATTGCGTCTTGCATTGCAGGTTGTATTGCTCCATGTCAAGCGGCGTTTAGAAGTAGAAGGTGAAATCTAAAGTTAATGTTATTGGATACTTTATAAAAAAACTAAAATAGGGATGTGCGTCATAAATGAAACATATCCAGAATTTTCTGGAATATGCAAAGAAAAACTGGGCGTCCATATTATATAGATATAAATTTGTTTCTGCGATAAGAGTTAACAATATGGTCAGATTTGTTTCACAAATGGGCAGTTTTTCTATGACTATAAAATTAGGTATTCCATCAGTATTTCAGAAATTGGGGGCAACGTTGTGTTAAAAGAATAAAGACGTGTTTGATTTTTCACCTACATCAAACCCGAAATTTCGAGTCGTGTAGTGACAATTAAATACAAATAACGGTAAGATGGCAATTAAAAACAAAATACGCAACGTAAGTGAGAAAATATAAGCAATAAACAACTCCGGACACCAAAAAAACAGAGAGTAAATGATAGTGGTTTCATTAGAGGTTAGCTGATAAACGGATAACGGAAAGTAATAACGATACTGAAACTTTGAAGAAATATACGGTGTGGCCAATCCGCCAATGAATAGCACAATTACAAGACAATCACAGGGTACTCCAAAAGGTGAGTTACTTCCGAGGGGTTGACCCGAGTTACTCATTTAACGTGGGGACCTGAGAAAAGAAATACAATGGATAGCGATGATTACAGTACTGATGATGGAAAAAGAAAAAGAGGTGAAGATGAAGAGATATCATTTAAAACATCCAAGAAAACATTTAGAACATCAAATAAAGAGGAAAAGAGAAATGAGGACATGATGGAGATGATGATGGAAATGATGATAAACCTCACAAGAGATATAAAGGACATTAAAGAAGATCAAAAAAAGAATAGAGAAAACATGGAGCTATTACAAAAAGAAATTAAGGAACTGCCAAAAGAACAGATAGAACAGAAAGAAGAGCTAAAAAATATAAAAGACATAAACAAAAATGCGATGGAAGAAATAGATAACCTCAAAAAAGAAATAAAGAAAGCAAATGAAAAAATCGAAAAATTGGAAGATGACAAAAGAAGGAAGAATATAGTAATACAAGGATTACGCCTAGATGTACAGGAAAGGAATCATATAAAACAAGAAGTTAACAACTTTATTAAGGATAAAATGGGAGTAGAAGTAAAAATAAATAACGCCATACAATTGGCACATACAACCTATTTAGTAGAATTAAATACATTGAATGATAAATTAAAGGTCATGAAAAATAAATACAAGCTCAGAACGGAAAGGGAAAAAGTATTTGTTAACAACGATATGAATAAAGAGGAAAGAAAAATACAGAGAGATAAGAAAAATTGCAGAAGAAGAATTGAACAAAGGAAAGAAAATTAAAGTGGGATTTCAAAAAGTAATAATAGACAAAGAAGTGTGGAAATGGAACAAGGAAGCAAAGGCTTTAGAAATACAAAAGTAAAAAAACTAGAAATGACACTAGCAATGGAAAATAATTACGAGAAAGAAAATAAAATTGAAAATAAAAGAGTAAATAAAGAAAAATCAGGGAATAAACTAAAATGGAATTTAAGGATAGGAACATGGAACGTCAGGGGAACATATGAAGAGGGAGCAATGAAACAAGAAACGGGAGAAATGAAGAAGTATGGCTACGTTCTCAAAGCATTACAAGAGACAAAACTGAAAGAAAAGGAAGTTATTGAAATAGACGACTACATATTCTTTAGCAGTGGAGATAACAGAAGATTGGGTACTGGGTTTCTAATAAGAAAATTAAACATGCCATAGTTGAATTTAAACCGGTTTCTGAAAGACTATGCTGGATTAGATTAAAAGGAAAATATCAAAAGAAACCATTCATAAATATACACGTCTCAACGGAAGAAATGGATATTGAAGGTAAAGAAAGTTACTACGATGAACTAGATAATATATTTGAAATAATCCAGGGGATATGACCTAAAAATAATCCTAGGAGATGCGAATGCAAAAGTAGGGAAAGAAGAGATATACAAGCCCATAATAGGTAGATTTAGTAAACATGAACACACAAATGAAAAAGGCCAGCTGTTGATCAATTTCGCAAAAGACAAGGGTATGCGAATAAAAAGCAAATATTTTGAAAAGAAAGAAATATATAAAGGCACCTGGAGATCACCTGACGGATCATACACCAATCAAATAGACCATGTATTAATAGACGAAGATGAAGAAAAGTGTATAACAGATATCAGAAGTTATAGAGGACCAGATGCAGACACTGACCACTTTTTGATAGGAATAAAGCTTAAACAAGAAATACCACAGCAAAGAAATCGAAAAAGGAATGAGGAGAAACAAAACACAAGGAGTAGATTGACAAAACACGAAGAAAAAAAGATGTATAGAGAAATGATAAATAATTATGCTATAAGGACAGCTCATGATACAAATGACATAGAGAGTATCTGAACAAACATAAAAAATGCACAGAAATAGCAATTGGACACATTCACGAAAAAGCTCCATCAGGAAGGAAAAAGTGGTTCGATGAAGAATACCAAAAAGAAATAGAGATACAAAAAGCCAGAAGACTAGAAATGATAAAGAAACACAATAATCAAAACAAACATACACAGAACAGAGGAAACACTGTAAAAAATTAATAAGGTATAAGAAAAGAGAGTATACAGAAAAACTTCTGACATAAATAAAAGAAAGTTACGATAATAAAGAAATCAGCAGTCTGTACCAGTGAATCAAAAGAGAAAGAAAAGGCTACCAACAGAGATCAGTGTATTACAAAAATAAAAAGGGGAAATTAATAGGAAATGAGCAAGAGACTATAGAAATGTGGAAGGAATATGTTAAAGAACTCTTAAGTCCTGCGAGGAACGTGGAATATGAGATAGAATGGGAAGATCTAGGAGAAGAAAACACCCAAAATATAGAAGACCCACCAACTTTAACCGAAATTGAGGAAATAATATATAAGCTAAAAAACAACAAAAGTCCAGGGAATGACCAGATAACAGCAGAAATGCTTAAATATGGCGAAACCATAAGCAGGTGGATACACCAACTGGTTGAAAAAATTTGGGAGCAAAAAAGATTTCCCAAAGACTGGAATGAAGCGGTACTAATTCCAATTTATAAAAAAGGAGCAAAAATGGATTGTACAAACTACAGAGGTATCGCTCTGTTAAATGTTGCATACAAAATCTTAGCCACACATCTCAAAAATAAACTTTCTAGGAAATTGGAGCAGGAAATAGGAGAATACCAGTGTGGATTCCAAAAAGGAAGATCAGTTATAGATCAGATATTTACCTTAAGAGAGCTACAGGCAGAAAGCTACGAACATAATAAAGAAACATATGTGCTATTCATAGACTTTAAGCAAGCATATGACAGAATAAAGAGAAAACAACTATTGTAGCCTTAAACGGACTAGGAATAAAAGTGAAACTCTTTAGATTAGTAGAGCTAACATGAAAAGAAATGGATAATATGGTGAGGGTAGAAACAAGAACATCCGACAAGTTCAAGAAGGTCTAAGGTAGGGAGATTCCCTGTCATCGATATTGTTCAGCTGTGCACTAGAATGTCATAAGGAAAGTCGAAATTAACAGAAATGGATGATTGTATAATAGAAAACATCAATGTCTAGCCTTTGCAGATGATTTAGTAATTGTAACCAGAGGGAAAAAAGAACTACAGAAAGTAATATTAGAATTAGAAAAGATGGCACTTCAGGTGGGATTAGAAATAAATGAATAATACACAGTAGAAGTATTTCCAGAAATCTCAAAATAGGCATATACAAAACAATTATTAGACCTATAATATTATTTTCAAGTGAAGTATGGACATTGGGGACTAAAGAACAGAAGCTGCTAGGAATATGGAAAGGGAAAATAGTAAGGAAAATATATGGAGGAAAGAGAACAACGGAAGGATGGGAAAGAAGAACAAATAGAGAAATACTAGAGTTATTTAAACAACCAAATATAATCGCAGTTGCTAAAGGACAAAGACTTAGATGGCTAGGCCACATCATGAGGATGAATGACGATAGAATACCAAAGAAAATAATTAACAGCGGAATAGGAGGAAGATAGAGAAGAGGTAGACCAAAAGCAAGATGGAAAGACGAAGTAACTAGGGACATAGAACAGAGCCATATTACTAATTGGAGAGAAAAGTCAACGAACAGAAGAGTCTGGAAAAAAAATCACAAACCAAGCCATGGGCCAACTGGGCCTTTAGTGCTGGGATATACATTGCAGAAATTGGGAATATTTAGTTACTTTTCAGCAGTTGTCTGAAAAGTTCAATATTGGAATCATACACTCATTTTACATTAAAAAAGAAATGCTTACCTTGGACAAAATAATATCTGAAATAATTTCATTCCACCCACAAAGAGTGTTAAAAATCAATTTTGGTTAAGAAAAAATTTAAAACAGAAAATCAATTTAATTAATAGAAAAATACGAAACTATTTTTTCGAGACGACGATATTTGGTAGCAGTTAGAAGTTTCCGAAAGAAAAACAAGAACATCTATTATATGGAAGAATCTTATAAAATATGGCTTGATGAAAATATAAAATGGGCAACACAAACTGGATGGATGGTCCACTGGAATAAACGCACCCCCAGGAAAAGATAAGTGATTAACAATTACATTGGTAGCAAAAGTAGATTTGTAGTTGGTAGCTTATTAGTATTTGAATCAAAACAGGCAGGAGACTATCAAGCAGTAGTTATGAATGCTGTTTTTAAAGGATACTGTTACATAGAAAAAAAAAGAATAAATAAGGTAAAGTTAGGTAAGAGGGTGCGACTTTAATTGCCTAAATTTTTCTCTCAGGGTAAGGGTACGGATCGCTTATTTAAGGTTACAAATGAAACTCCGTAATAGTTTGGTTACATTTTAATTTCTCCCTTTGTAATTATTAATTATTAGCACCACTCGCGCGCAATACAAGAAAGAGCGCTTAACTTTGTTTTAGGCCACTAGTGGCTGAATAGCGTGTTCTGGAACAGGCAGTACAGTTTAATCAAACCGCTAAGAAGAGGCGTCGTGATAGATCTATGAGGTTACAAATTCGAATTGTTTTTAGTTTTTAGAACAGTATTTTTTTATATAGAATGAAGAACAGGTATGCAGGTGTAAGACTATAACAAAGTGGCGTGGCAGAATTGCCCCAATTACTATTCTATATGCAGAATATCTACCGCAGAGTATACTTTGCGTTTACAACCACAGTTTACCATGCAACAATGAATAATCGTTTTCAGGGTGAGGTACGAAGTCCCTATAATAAGAAGCCTATATACCAAAGAGTTCTTCAAAGTAAAAAAATTAATATAAACTGTGAGTTCAGAGTTTAATTTTAAATGTTGATTGTTTCTCCCTATGTGTCTGTTAACCTATGTGTTGAAAGTGTGGTTTAGTTCACACACAAAAACAATAAGACAAACAAAACTTAAAACTAAGGCTTAGCTGTTAAGTCACAGTGGATGATTCCTTCAGCACTGCTGCAAGCTATTACTGTATCTTCCGGAACTTCTATGAAGATGGAAAAGTCGTTTTCCGACAATCCAAAGCAAGCCCCTGAGGTATGCCAGTATCTTTGAATCTTGGGTCTAAGGTACTTCCAGAAATAAATAAGAACAGAAGTTCTAATTATGACCGGTATGAGAAAGAGGTCTAAAAAGAATAATTCGGTATTATTCATCGCTGACATGATTTAGGTAATAACAAAAATATATATTTTCAACTCAAATAAGTAAGTCAATTAATCAATGTCTCAAGATATCTTCTATTGATTTATAAACTTTTATCTAGATACATTTTAAATATCTAAGTATACATTATGATTTCATCGTGAAACTCTGACACAAACATTTTGATGGCATACTAAGCACATTCTAATACCTAATTGACCTGAATTACATACAATAGTCTAAAGATTGTTCACAAATTAATAAAGTTAACTTATTGAAATCTGCTGAAAAGTATGACTTTTGCTTTGTAGAATTATTTAATAGGTTGAATCGTTCTTGAAATTTCTTTACTCTAATGGGATGATCAAGTGTTACTTCAGGATCTGATTTTATTGAATATATTGTTGAGAAGCTAAACGGATTATATTTGCAAAATCCGCAATTACAGATCAGATGTTTGATATGAATGTTAGAATTGTTTGAATCTTTGGTTTATAGAGTATAAGCCAAGTTAAAATACTTAATTTTATGTCTAGGTGCAGATATTGTATTACTTTGGGTACATACCTTCGGTGTCGGGTGACCTCAAGGTGGATTGAATTTCAAGTTTTAGTTGAATTTCCGCAAGCAATTAAGTTATTATCCCCTTAAGGGCACTTAAAAGTGTTTCTATCACCAAATACTCCTTGAATTTACTTGGGAAAATTCTTAAAAAATCCGTAAAATACGGTAATCTTCTCACTCCATACACATGGATAGCAAAAAAAAGAAAGGTAATTTTTTGTAAACCGAAAATTTCCACCTAAATCTATTAGATTTTTAGAATTGTTGGTCAAACTGATTTCGAATATTGGTTTAGCAGTCACTTATGTATATGGGATTTAGGGACATTTGTAAAATACTGATTTTTGAAGTTTGATAGTGACAATATTGACAATTGATAGATACATGATTAATTGTAACTTGCTATCAAAGTAAACATTGAATTTTATATGTATTTTAGTTTGAGAATTTGCTTTTATTTCAGTTAGAAAATAATTTTATTTTTATGTTTGGTAGTGGGATTTTAGTTTTAGTAAGTTATAGATACTTCTGGTTGAAGCCATATACCTGGTAAGATTGTATCTTGTTTTGTTTCTTACAAGGTTCTTGAAATGATTTTAGTATATTTAACAAACAATTTACTGTAAATAATACTGGTGTTCTTGGTATAGTAACCTAATTCCTAACCTTTGGAGGATACATAACGAGCTTGCAGCAAAAGATATATCTTAATTTTATTCCCTATGAGTCTGTTAGTCAAAAATACCAACATCCTACAAAAAAATATTGGCATACAAGTATGAAGCAATATTACAAGGATAATCCGAAAAAAAGCTACTGGAGATTGTAGAGTCGAAATATATCAGTACTTTGCCTGCCACTATATCCAAAACCATAGAATTAATGTGGGTAAATGTAAAAGTTTGTTGCAAGGTGTAACAATACTCTTTAAATTAAAGATATTGAAAAACGCTTAAAAGAAAATCAACAGTATGTTGCCAAAAATAAAGTACCTCAAAAAGGTTACTGAAATAGAAGAAAGAATGTGGAATACTAATAACATAGTATGAAACCCTGTATAGCTCTTGATTATTTCTTTGAACCGCAATGACCATCGTTTATAAGACCACTTGGAACATGAAGATTAAAATTTAAAAATCAAGTTGTAGATATTTTATAAATATCAATATTTATTCCAATTTATCTTAGTGAAAGTTCCTTATTCACGGATTAAAAAATTGTGACCCAATAACTGTTCACGGTTAAAGATTTCTTTATTTGCGGGTCTAATCGATAGGCATATTAAAAGGATTCTGAACCCTTTGTTAACGCGTGATACACATTGAAATCATCCTGGAAAAAATTTGGCATGTTGTCACTACAGAAAATGATGTGCAAATTCAAATACTAACTGCAAACATTAGTGATATTGTGAATGGGATATAGCGAGATGATTTCGAAGAGTAGTTATACAACAGGGCTAGTACCATAGGTATAAGAAAAACCATGTGTTAGAAAGAAAACATGAGGATATCCATGTGTTAGAGAGAGAAGGCACCAAATATGATGCGTTAAAGAGAGAGTACTAGGAGTTCCATGTGTTAGAGGGAGATGGCACGTAATATGATGTGTCAGACACAGTGTCGGCTGCGTACATTGTGATCAACAAATGAGCACCTTTAATCATGTCGCAGTATCGATACAAAATCCATGTCTATGGTTGTAGAAGTACATGAACAAGAAGTCGACTCAATAATTACATAATTTCTACATGATTTCAGAAATGATAAACAATAAAAGTCAACCGACGTAGACTATGCTCTGCCATCGAATAAATAATGATTTAGCGGTCTCGCTGCGGAATAATACGATTGCGTTTATGTAGGTAGGTATATATACGGGGGTGCATGAATATTTTCAGCGTTAGCAATCATAGTTTCTGAGGCTGTGAAGACATATCATTAATAGAAATCTGTGTAGAGTGTTCGAACAATGCAGGTGCATACGAGTAACATATGCAGGTTACATAAAAAACAACTAATTAATGACATATTATCTTGTATGATGGATTAGAAATGATGGCGATGGCGATATTATGAATGTGGTTTCCAGTGGGGAGGGACGTTCACCGAATTTTTCTAGTTTCTGTCTGTACTCGTCTGAAGTCATTGTGATACTGATGCAGGGCTGCCACATGTACCTGATCAAATATCCGTAGATCCAGAATAGAGCTTCAACGTACAGTATGCAGTTATCTGAACTTATGAACATTTGATCCTTAATGACCTTGAACGCTCAAGTAGCGCGCCGGTGCGAATTTTGAATTTGTTTATTGGACGATATACAATTTTTCAGCTTTAAAGTTATGGCAACTGTAATTGTTTTTAATTTTTTTTTAGCATGGAGTAGTCGACTCTGGGTAGGTATTGGTAATCAATGAGTTTCTGGTGCTAGTTTTGTTTATATTAATTGAAGAAAAAACTCTTTCTACTGTTGCAGAAATATGAGAAAGAATTCTAATGTGATTTGTTAATTTTACTAATAAAGGAAATGTTAGTTCATTATTTGCATTTTCTTAAACTGATACATTGAGCCAAAAGTTTTCAAAACTATCCGAGAAATTGAATTCACATTTTCACTTATTGCTATAGGAAAATGGGTTACTGAAGCTGCAATAAATTTAATTAAATAATGAAGATTTTTAAGTTTTCCGTCTGTTTTTGGTTATGGTTCTATTCATAATTCATGTAAGTTAAACAACCACAAATACAGATTGGTGTATGTCAGGTACTCTCCACACTCTTCGTTTTCGTAGTAAGTATTTTGTTAGTGGGTAATATTTTGAGAAATAAATTGCTCAGAGAAATCGGAGCAAACAGTATAACAGTACATAGTAATTATTATCATTGTTATTGAAAATTCTGTAGATTTTCGAGACTTTTCGGAGATTCTGTGGACATCTTCTGAATTCCGTAGGGCTACGGAAGTTTCCGTAGATGTGACAGGCCTGTACTGATGATTAAATCACCATAGTTCACGTTCTTATGGCTTTGTTAATACATAATTTGTCATTATCATCTATCATACTTCATAATATGTCATAGAATAAATTTTTTAATGCACTCATTTCATCTACACATCGTATTTGCTTCCACGAGGATCACCTCTAACCCACTCGTCTCAGAACGTCACCTCCATATTGAGAAAGACCAATTATACTTCTTTCATTCAATTATTCTTTGAATAAACAATATTATATTATACTTATTTCATCCACACATCATATTTGCTTGCACGAGGATAGCCTTTGACCCACCCGTATCTGAAAGTATCATACATATCGCGAAAGATATCTAATACATCTTCTATAGAAACATATATTCAAGCATTCCTGAATCATCAGATCAAACTTGTGTCAATGTTACTTGAATTCCATGTCAGCAATGACATCAGTTATTGAAAGACCAATTGTAATTTTTGCATTCAATTATTTTTTAATAAACAATATCATATTATAATCATTTCATCTACACATCGTATTTGCTTCCACGAGGATCACCTCTGACCTCCGGAAACTGCTATGTATTTTGAAGGCACCATTTATTGTAAACATACCCTTAGTTTTAGTTGACAGTAATTTTATTGAATTGAAAGTGTCTTGTCGTTGATTTTATTAATTCTAATAAATTTGAGTTTGCAGTTGAGTAGATGTGTATTGATTCCTCGTCGAATACCCATGCTTTCTACCAAACTTAAGCCATTGTATGAATTATGTAAAGGTAATACTGAGTATATATGGACAAGTGAATGCGAAAAATGTTTTCAGGATAGTAAAAAGTTGCTTATTTCTCATGATGTCTTAACACATTATGATCCAACACTCCATATATATATATTGAACCAGATATCATAGATATTAAGAGAATTAGTTCTATAAAAATATGTTGCTAGTATGAAAATGTATGAAAATAATATAATTTAATAAAACACAATTAAAAAGGAAACACTCTTCTTAATTCAAAAGCATATCAAGTAAAGATATATTAAATAATAGCCTATAACAATATAATGAATAAAGAAATTACCTCAATAATAATATAAAATATAGAGATTGCCTAACCAATGTAATGATGTAAATAAAGTTGCCTAAGATGAAGAATATCTTCTGTAACGTGATCAGCTGTTCACCTAAAAAGAAACAATTATATAATCAAGTCAAGAGAATTTTAGATATAAGTAGTTACATTAGAATACAAATATAAATGTTTATTAGAATAAGGAGTATAGTTTTTCATAGATAAACAATTAAACATAAAGAAAATGATATATGTCTGTAAAATGAACATAGGATTAAATAATAATTTATTAATTGCGTTAGTAGAAATAAGTTACTACAAGAATTAGATGGAGAATACATAAAAGGATTTATTATTTAAGTTATATAATTGTAACAGTAATAGATTGTTTATGACAATATTAGATAGAACTATTTAAACAACATCTATGTATATAACCAACTCTAATTTATTTGTATGATTAAATTTCAAAAGACTTTCTACAAGTGTATTAGAAATGTTAAATAGAATATTTATGAACTTTTCTTTTAAGTAAACCCAAATCAAATAATTCAATTGCATAGGACAATATCTGATTGGTTAGAAACAAAATGACAGATAAAATTTGCAATCAACAAGTATTGAAACAAACTTTGGGAGATAGTGACCTGAAAACAAACAAAAGACTTTGTTTGTTGAAAAAAAGTGAAAATCGAGAGGAAGCGTGGATTTTATGAAGTGGCGTCGAAAGGTGTGGACTGTGTGTTAGAGTGTTCCCGAAATTTTTATGAAATTCCCTAAATAACTTAATAAATTGTAACTTAACTATGAAAAACAATCTTGTGTAGTACTCACCGATAATCAGACACAGTTGTTCTGCAAAAAACCAGCAGAATTTCTCCAGAAATTGGTATTGGAACTGCAGAGAAGTATTCCTGGGGGCTAGAAGAGTTATCCCAATTCCAGAGCATCAGGTCAGTGTTCTTTTAAACTATTATTGGCCAATAATAAGCAAAAAACTCAAATAAGTGTTTGGTTCCGTATTTTGATAAACATTCACAGCAATGATCGATCTAAAATATAAAGAAAACGGACTTTATTTAATTAGTTAATAAATTAAATCTTTAATAATAACAAAAAGGCCTAATTTCAATAAATAAATAATTCAAAAGTACGTACGCCATTTTATCATAAGATGATGCTTAACTTGTTTCCATGTAATTTGTCTATCTGTTTATAAATTGTATAATAATTCCATGTCTATATAAATCTTTTAATACTTTTCTTCCACAGCATATTGATAACATTTTCATGTATATTCTTCACATAAATTCTGATATGTTTTAAACCATCTAAATGTTTCTTGATTGTTATTTCTATGTCATACTAATGAGCCACAGAAGCTCCATCTCACGTTATTAAAATTATGTTCATTTTACGCATGACTGGATTTTGAGCATGCGCACCGTTAAAAATATAAAATAAATAATTTCTTTAGAGGTGACCATAGGCGTCTCAAATAATTATTATCACATATAAAATATTGAATTTAAAATTAAATGTTGTTATAAGTAAAGTGTTTCTTTTATTTAAATGAAGGTAATATGTTTTGAATGCCAGGACTCGAAGAGTAGAAAGTGTTTCATGCTCCCGAATAATTAAAATAAAATAAATTACAAAACAATATAATAATAACCAACTGAGCTAGCCAAATCTAAATAAAAATTCTAAATATAAAATTATAATCATCTAAATTCCACAACAATAATAAAAAGTATATATATAAATCACCTATTTATTTATAATTGGCGCCCAACGTGGGGCGGTTTATTAAAAATATAGGAAACATCTGTAAATTTTAAACTCAATTAAAATGGCAAAACGAATGACGTTGAGAGATGGAAGGCAGGTAGGAGCAGACAATGATTCGGAAGAAGAAAGGGAAGAACGAAGTCATGGTATGGGAGATTATCAAGCAGTATATTTGGAGCAAGGACAACAAGCGGAAGGTGATGCACAGGAAGAAGGTTTGACAGATGAGGAAGCTGTGGAACAAGAAGAGAGGAGACAGGAAGCGCCAACAAGAACAGGTAGAGATGATCAGATGGTGAACATGATGCAACAATTAATTGCTAACATGAACAGTATGAAGGATGAATTAAATGGAAAAATAGATAACATAAATGGAAATATGAATACTATGAGGGGAGATATGAACAAAATGGAGGAGAATATTAGAGAAGATTTGAATGCAAACATGAATAAATTGGAAAAGAAGATAGAAGAGGTGAAAACCGAAAGTATTCAAGAATTCAGGAAACTTAGGGAAGAAAATGAAGAATGTAGACAGCAGATAAACAAGGTGAGAGAAGATATGGAGGATCAAAACAAACATATACGAAATGAAATTCAAGAAAATGGTATTAAAATTAGAGAGCAGATAGAAAATCAAATAGTAGAACACATTCAAGAATTAGAGAGGGATATAGAAGAAAAATTACCGGGAACAATTCAAGCAGAAGTAATGAGACAGAATGAAGACATAACTAAAGAAGTGGAAAATATAAAATTCAAAGAACAAATAATAGAAGAGATAATGCAGAATTACCAACAGAATGCGGAGCAGAAATTCAAGGATTTGGATACAAAGGTACAAAAACAAACAGGAACATGTGAGGAGAGGAACGAATACATTGGCAAAGAACTTGAAGAAATGAATAGAAAATTACAGGAAAGCATGGAGGAAATGGAATGTAATATTAGGAGAAATGAAGGTGGAGTTATTTATACAGGAAACATGGATATCGGAGTAAAGTTTGATGGGAATATAAACACCATTCATCCAAAGGTGTTTATAAAAATAATAAAAAGCAAACTTAAAGGAATGAGAGACATCATGGAGAAGAAGATTATCATTAGAGGGATGTTATCTGGGCATGCACTATTATGGTTTTGTAACAGAGAGGAAAGCATAAATGATTTATAAGAATTTGAGAACCAATTCATGAACTATTTCTGGGGTGAGATTCATCAGGCTAATTTTAGGGAAAGATTGTATTTCGGGAAATTTGATTATAATAGGAATAAAAATTTAAATGCATATGCTATGCAACTATATAACATGGCGCAATACTTGGAACCTGTTATGAAGGAGGAGGAATTAGTTTTATATGTCAGGAGACATTTTAATTCAGAAGTGTCTGAAACGATAGCACTTCATAATATTAAAACAATGGATAACTTATCTAGATATTTGCAGAGAGTTGAAAGGAGTGTTCAAAATGGAAGTGGTTTTCTCAGATATCAACAAGGAAATGATATACGAAGAGATAATGGAAATGGCAATATAAGAAACGATACACGAAGGGAAAATGGAAATGGTAATTTCAGGAGAGATTATTATGAAGGTAATGGAAATAGAAGTTATGGAAACAGGAACTTTGAAGATAGACGATACCAAAGAAATGGGGAACAATACAGAAATAGAGAGAGGAATAATGGAAACAGATATCCGGAGAACCATAGTAACCAGAACAATTTCGAGAGAAGAAATCGTTATGGTAATAACAATAATAATAATAGAGGAAGAAATTGGCAAAATGGCAGAGAAAACCAAATTAATCCAGAACAAAACAGAAACAGGGATGATGACAATAGGAGACAAGTGAATATGGTCAGACAGGAGATACAGGTAGAAGAATGTATTCCTGGACAGGACAATACAGCGAATTTTGCTTAAATCGTCCTTACGTGCATAATATCATCTATTCATCGCGATATGAACATCCTCGAGAATTTATTATAGATTATGAAAATAATAATGAAAAAAGTAGAAAAACCTAATTTAATATTTATTCAGGGTAGATTACAAAATATTTTTTTGTAGAATTTTAATAGATACGGGTTCAGAGGAAACATTAATTAAACAGGATATAGTAGATAATTTAAATAAGGATGATATTATGATGATAAATACAAAGAAACTATCATTAGTAGAGGAGAATGATAAAAATTTATATTATACAAATAGTACCATAATCACAGATTTTTATTTGGGAAACATAGCTTATAAAATACAATTATTAGTAGTTAAGAATTTAAAATATGACGTAATTTTGGGAAATGATGAATTGAGCAATCACAAGATGATAATTGATTATAAACAAGTGTACATGGTATGTGAAGGTAATATAATAACTTTCGACAAAAAAGGAAGAACAAGAGGTAGAGGAAAGACAATGTCAAATAAACGAAATAGAAATTACGGAAGATATACAAGAACAATTTTGTCCCATACAATATCGAAGAGAGATTATTGAGTTATTGACAAAACATGGGAGCCTTTTCAATAAAGAAGTATGCATGGCAGCAAAGTATATACATAAGTTGGAAATGAATAAGGATATCAGTAACTTCAAGATAAAAACTTATCCCATTCCTTATAAGTTGAAAAATGAAGTATACCAGGAGTTAGAAAAGATGATACAAGATGGTATTATAGAAAGATCCAACTCTCCATATATAAGTGCGATAACATGTGTCCGAAAAAAGACAGGTGAGATTAGATTATGTCTGGATGCCAGAAATATCAACTCATATACTAAAAAACAATATGAGAGTCCTTTAAATGTAGAGGGGATATTTGGTAGGATTACAAGAGCTAACATATTCACGAAACTGGATTTGAAGCATAGTTTCTGGTTGATTCCATTAGATAAAAGAAGTCGTCCATATACAGCATTTATGATTGATGGTGTAGTATACCAATTTTGTGTTGTTCCATTTGGTTTACAGAGTTCGTGTGCAGCATTGGTAAGAACACTTCACACTGTTCTTAACCAATATGAACATTTTACATTGCACTATATAGATGACATATTAATATATTCAGAAAATGAAGAACAACATCACGAACATTTGAAGACTATATTGGCAGAATTGGAAAGAGCAGGATTAAAATTGAACATGGAAAAATGTCGATTTTACCAAAAAGAAGTGCAGTATTTGGGATATATTTTAAATTCTACTGGAGTGAAAATGAACCCTGAACGAATTAGGACCATAAGGGAATATAAGACACCGACTAATCTGAAAACTCTTCGAGGATTTTTGGGAATTCTCAACTACTTCAAACGACTAATACCAGACCTCAGTAATAAGGAAATTCCATTAATTGAATTACTCAAAAAGGAAACGAAATGGAAATGGGATGCTAGAAGAGAACAAGCTTTCCAAGAACTCAAAGAAATATTTTTACAAAATTTGCAGGTTTATCATCCTCAATATGACAAGCCATTTATTTTAAGAACAGATGCATCCATAGATAGATTAGCAGGAGTTTTATTGCAAGAACAAGAGGAAGGAGAGGTACACAATTAGAAAGGGGAGTGTTCAATGTAGAACATGTATATAGATATTATGAATAGATGATGTTATGTTACGAATAATACTTGAAAAAAGGAAATAATAGTCATAAGGATAGATTTAAAATTTAATATTAGGTAGTGTACAAAGATAAAGTAGATATTAGACAGAGTTTTGTTTTTCATTTGGCAGCTGGTGATCCAATTAAATTCATCACGTTTGTTTCTTCAGAACCTTTTAAAAAAAAATAGATATAATATAATATAAAGAAAGATTTATTAGGTAAACTTATAATTAAAACAGAAAATTTGAGTATGGCAAATCAATATGTATAGCAAATAAAGGAAAACAATTTATAAGAAATACTGGCTTTACATAGAAAGAAACTATTAAAAATATAGGATAGAGGGGATAAAATTAAAAATAACTCAAGTATCAAATAGAAGTTAACATTTTGTAAATCAAGGAAATAAGATGTAAGTAATAAAGGATAGGATAATAATGAATGATATTGATAAAAATATAGGAGGTAATGTTTGATGTCAATTAGAATTTGGTAGATTACTTGAAAATACATGAGGAATAAGATATTGATATTGATATATATATATATATATATATATATATATATATATATATATATGAATTTAAGAAATAATTAATTATATTGAATAATGATGAATATTGAAAAGAAATATGATATGAGGAGTATATAGAAGAATAAAATATAATGAAATTAAAAAAGAAATAAGTTGATATATAAATGGAAGTTAGTCTGAAAATGATAGTAGAGAAGTATTATATTAAGTAATATTAAGAATATAAATTGACATGATACTAATCAAGTGTATTTTAAGGAAAGAATTATGAGACAGTTATTGAAAGAAATAGGTTTTGTAGTAGGAAATATGTGAACGAACATTTGAGAAACAAAGTTAAAAAAATTAAGATTATGCCATAAAGTTGTTAATTTTTTGTATAAAATAAAATCAATCATTTATAGTAAGAAAATTGAAATTTAAATAAATATCCAAAGTATGGATATCATTTAAATTTAAATTTGAGGGGAATTGAACCAGATATCATAGATATTAAGAGAATTAGTTCTATAAAAATATGTTGCTAGTATGAAAATGTATGAAAATAATATAATTTAAGAAAACACAATTAAAAAGGAAACACTCTTCTTAATTCAAAAGCATATCAAGTAAAGATATATTAAATAATAGCCAATAACAATATAATAAATAAAGAAATTACCTCAATAATAATATAAAATATAGAGATTGCCTAACCAATGTAATGATGTAAATAAAGTTGCCTAAGACGAAGAATATCTTCTATAACGTGATCAGCTGTTCACCTAAAAAGAAACAATTATATAATCAAGTCAAGAGAATTTTAGATATAAGTAGTTACATTAGAATACAAATATAAATGTTTATTAGAATAAGGAGTATAGTTTTTCATAGATAAACAATTAAACATAAAGAAAATTATATATGTCTGTAAAATGAACATAGGATTAAATAATAATTTATTAATTGCGTTAGTAGAAATAAGTTACTACAAGAATTAGATGGAGAATACATAAAAGGATTTATGATTTAAGTTATATAATTGTAACAGTAATAGATTGTTTATGACAATATTAGATAGAACTATTTAAACAACATCTATGTATATAACCAACTCTAATTTATTTGTATGATTAAATTTCAAAAGACTTTCTACAAGTGTATTAGAAATGTTAAATAGAATATTTATGAACTTTTCTATTAAGTAAACCCAAATCAAATAATTCAATTGCATAGGACAATATCTGATTGGTTAGAAACAAAATGACAGATAAAATTTGCAATCAACAAGTATTGAAACAAACTTTGGGAGATAGTGACCTGAAAACAAACAAAAGACTTTGTTTGTTGAAAAAAAGTGAAAATCGAGAGGAAGCGTGGATTTTATGAAGTGGCGTCGTAAGTTGTGGACTGTGTGTTAGAGTGTTCCCGAAATTTTTATGAAATTCCCTAAATAACTTAATAAATTGTAACTTAACTATGAAAAACAATCTTGTGTAGTACTCACCGATAATCAGACACAGTTGTTCTGCAAAAAACCAGCAGAATTTCTCCAGAAATTGGTATTGGAACTGCAGAGAAGTATTCCTGGGGGCCAGAAGAGTTATCCCAATTCCAGAGCATCAGGTCAGTGTTCTTTTAAACTATTATTGGCCAATAATAAGCAAAAAACTCAAATAAGTGTTTGGTTCCGTATTTTGATAAACATTCACAGCAATGATCGATCTAAAATATAAAGAAAACGGACTTTATTTAATTAGTTAATAAATTAAATCTTTAATAATAACAAAAAGGCCTAATTTCAATAAATAAATAATTCAAAAGTACGTACGCCATTTTATCATAAGATGATGCTTAACTTGTTTCCATGTAATTTGTCTATCTGTTTATAAATTGTATAATAATTCCATGTCTATATAAATCTTTTAATACTTTTCTCCCACAGCATATTGATAACATTTTCATGTATATTCTTCACATAAATTCTGATATGTTTTAAACCATCTAAATGTTTCTTGAATGTTATTTCTATGTCATACTAATGAGCCACAGAAGCTCCATCTCACGTTATTAAAATTATGTTCATTTTACGCATGACTGGATTTTGAGCATGCGCACCGTTAAAAATATAAAACAAATAATTTCTTTAGAGGTGACCATAGGCGCCTCAAATAATTATTATCACATATAAAATATTGAATTTAAAATTAAATGTTGTTATAAGTAAAGTGTTTCTTTTATTTAAATGAAGGTAATATGTTTTGAATGCCAGGACTCGAAGAGTAGAAAGTGTTTCATGCTCCCGAATAATTAAAATAAAATAAATTACAAAACAATATAATAATAACCAACTGAGCTAGCCAAATCTAAATAAAAATTCTAAATATAAAATTATAATCATCTAAATTCCACAACAATAATAAAAAGTATATATATATATAAATCACCTATTTATTTATTTATAATATATATATATATATATATATATATATATATATATAACGTGTGAATCCAGTGGATACGGGGTTGGAGCAGTGCTCAGTCATAAAATCAATGGTGTTGAAAAACCAGTTTGATTTGCTTTCTCCACTCTTAGTGAAAATGAAAAGAAATATTCCAATTTAGAACGTGAAAACGTGAAAGTTTAGCAATAATATTTGCCTTAAAAAAGTTCCACAAATATGTTTTTGGACGAAATTTTACTTTGATCACAGATCACCAACCTCTTCAGTTTATTTTCGGAAAAAATAAGAACATTCCAGTTACCGCCGCAGCTAGAATCACTCGTTGGGCCATAACATTATCAGCTTATAAATATGACATTATTTACAAGAAAGGTAGCAAAATTTCGAATGCGGATGGTCTCTCAAGATTACCAATGAACAGTGAAACTGAAATCTCTGATGCAATATTTTCATTTAGCTTATCTTATGAAGTACCCATTACTTATGAAAATATAGCAATAGCAACAAAAAAAGACATAATTTTGTCCAAAGTCCTTGATCTTACTCTAACTGGTTGGCCAAATTCGATAAAAGATGACAATTTGAAACCTTATTTTAAAAGAAAATTAGAATTTTCTGTGGATAGTGGTTGCGTCTTAGTTGGTAATAAAATAGTAATTCCAAAATAACTACAGAAGGATATTCTAAGTTTGTTCCATGAGCAACATATAGGAATAGTAAGAACTAAAATGCTCATTAGATCTTATTGTTGGTGGCCTGGTATTAATGAAGATGTTGAGCAATATGTGAATTCTTGTGATCTATGCCAATAAACTCGAAATTTTTCAAACAGTGGAGTTTTACTTCCTTGGCCAACTGCTCCTAATAATTTTTACAGAGTAAATGTAGATATTTTCAAAAAAGATAATTTCACATTTTTGATTCTTGTAGATGATAAGTCTGGGTGGTGCGAAGTTAAACTTATGAAGGATGGCACAAACGTGAGAGAAACAGTTTTAAAGTTGAAACAAATTTTTTCAGTATTTGGATTACCAGTAGAACTTGTATCTGATAATGGTCCACCATTTGGTAATTCTTATGAATTCACTTCTTTCTGTCATACAAATGGAATAAAATTAATCCGAATTCCACCAAAACATCCAAAAAACAATGGTTTCGCGGAAAAGGGAGTCCAAACAATCATAAAGGGGTTAAAAAAACCTTTATTTAAAGAGGGAGAAAATGTAAGTGAAGTCTCTATCTTAAATAAATTAGAAAACTTTTTATTTGTACATAGAAACACCCCAAGTACTTCCACAGGATTTTCACCAGCCAAAACACTTTTTAAAATTCATCCTCGTACTAGATTTGATTTGCTAAAACCATGGTCAAAGAAACAAAAATCCATTCAACCTGACATTTTGCAAAAAATAAAGTTGTTTTCAGAAAACGATGAAGTTTTTGTAAAGAATAAATATACAAATCTCTGGCAAAAAGGTAAAGTTGTTAGGTGTATGAGTTATAGTACTTATTTAGTTAGATGCGGTGACAATATTAAGTTATATCATATTAATGACATCAGGTGAAGTAAATCAAATCCTATGAATGAGAGTGAAATTTATAATAACCCAATTGTGTCAAATAACCCTATCTTGTCAAATAACACTACTGAGACAAATAATGTACCTAGTACCTCTATGTCAAATAGTAGCATGAGTCCTTATGTTAAAGAAGTACCAAGTCCTGTTATCGATCTTCAAGGTTCTCCTGAATCAAAAAATTCTACTGAAAAATCAAATAAATTTGAAGGACATGGTACTCCGTCAATTTTTAAAAATGTTACCAGATCAAGTTGTGCTGTCAAAATACCTAGTAAATTAGACCTATAACTTTTGATTATATGTAGCCCTATTTTTAAGAAGGGGAAGAAAATGCTATGTATTTTGAAGGCACCATTTATTGTAAACATACCCTTAGTTTTAGTTGACAGTAATTTTATTCAATTGAAAGTGTCTTGTCATTGATTTTATTAATTCTAATAAATTTGAGTTTGCAGTTGAGTAGATGTGTATTGATTCCTCGTCGAATACACAACAGAAACCACATTCATAATATCGCTATCGCCATCATTTCTAATCCATCATACAAGATAATATGTCATTAATTAGTTGTTTTTTATGTAACCTGCATATGTTACTCGTATGTACCTGCATTGTTCGAACACTCTACACAGATTTCTATTAATGATATGTCTTCACAGACTCAGACACTATGATTGCAAACGCTGAAAATATTCATGCGCCTACCTACATAAACTCAATCGTATTATTCCGCAGCGAGACCGCTAAATCATTATTTATTCGATGGCAGAGCAGAATCTACGTCTGTTGACTTTTACTGTTCTGAAAGCATGTAGAAATTATGTAATTATTGAGTCAACTTCTTGTTCATGTACTTCTACAACCATAGACACGGATTTGTATCGATACTGCGACATGATTAATATGATTAAAGGTGCTCATTTGTTGTTCACAATGTACGCAGCCGACACTGTGTCTGACACATCATATTACGTGCCATCTCCCTCTAACACATGGATATCCTAGTACTCTCTCTCTCTCTCTCTCTCTAACGCATCATATTTGGTGCCTTCTCTCTCTAACACATGGATATCCTCATGTTCTCTCTCTAACACATGGTTTTTCCTATACCTATGGTACTAGCCCTGTTGTATAAGAACCAATTTGAAGGAAATGTTAAATCTGCAGCGTATTGATGAAAACAAGAACTGGAAAGGTGACATCTAATTTGAAACCCTTGAGTGAAGATTTACAGATGGTAAATGAGCTTTGTGAGTTGTTCATGAAAATTGATCCATCTATTAAACAAAGCCTTATTTTTAAGAGGAAAATTGTTAATGCTACTGCTGAATATCTTAATTAAAAGAGGGTTAAAAACTGTAAAACAACAAAAGGTTACTGTTGTTTAAAGCCTTGCCTAAGCCTGACCATAATTGAATCGGTGAGTTCTAAAAGCGTACAAGTCCAAAATTTTAAAGTATGATATCCATTTTGTTTAAAACATATGTCCTCATTGATTGAGCATAAAACCGTATACTTTACTTAACCATTAACATAGTGTAGCAGTTTGTTATAAGTTATGAGGACATGTACGGGCCCGTGACTTGCATGGGTTTTCATCTTTCACATATTTTCAGCAGTTGTTTATTTGCAAGCACAGCGGCCACCTCATGTGTATTTATTGTTAAAAATACCTATCTACTTATCTAAACTTTTTAATCAAAATATGTCAGCCAGTAATAGTGGAGAAGCAAATATTACTGGCGGTGGTAGCACAAAAAGAAAAAAAAATGGGATGGTTGGAAATACGACAAAATAAAAACAGCGCGTTTGCAAGGCCAGTCATATATTTCTAAGAAGGGAAAGCATGGTGAAGCAAATGATGTAGGACCTGAATGCAGGTAAGTTAGCATTTTTTGCGTAAATACTAAATACCTAACTATGATATTTTATAGCTGCGAACAAACATGCATGCAGCAGTTTAATGCGGAAGAAAATATAGGAATAATATCTAACCTATACGACGGTAGGCCAACCAACGAACAAGACACATATTTGCAAGGACTTATGGAAGTAAATGCTATTCAGAGACATATAGTAAGTAATTTAGAGCCCAAAGAAAATCAAATTTTTCATACTTTGCGCTATGAAACAATCAAATAGAATTTCTGTGTACAAGCAGGCATTTATAAGCCTTCAAGCCTTATCACATTGGCAAGTTCAGCATTTAACCACCCTACTTCTAGCAACAAAATCTCCAAAGGATCTTAGGGGCCGGCATAACAATAGACCCCGTGTAATATGCAATGATTGGCCTATGAAAATTAAAGAACACATAGTTGATTCCCGTTAAAGTTTCCCATTATTCTTCCAAAATCATTCAATATTTGGATCCTTAAATATAAAGAAAATGCAGTCTTTTCATAGAGAAGCATCCGCAGTTAGAAAATTTAGTAAATTACGTATTTTACCTAAAATATTATAATGAAAATTACAATCTTAGTTTGATACATCCTGTTTATTGCCTTTTTTAAATATGTAGATGGTTTCGTCTCCAACACATTTAAATTGGTAAAGAACATAAAGAGAGCCACCTCTACCCAATGGTGTTGCATATAAAGAACCAGTTCCCATCAATGAAAACAAAAAGGGCAATATTAAAAAAATTATGCCATATGTCACTGGCGAGCAGTTAGAATTTTACTACCAAGTGACATCATGGAATGCGACAAATGCCGAAAATAACGATTAGAATTTGTATTTGAAACTAATAGTTTATTTTTGTATTATTCCTGGAAAATATGATGGACGAAAAACGCAACCTATAAAGGTTATCTTGGAATCTAATGAGGCTGTATTAAATATTCTAAAAAAACGTAAAAAAATTACTGAGGAAATTCCCTCTATCAAAATATTCGCAGATCAAACAGTAAAACAGCGTATTATAAACAGTTAAAATCTAAGTTAAATGAATTAGTTGCTGCTGGTGATAATTCAAAAATTATTAAATATGTGAATGGCATTCCCAAAATAGTAAATAAAGATCTCTCAAAAAACTAAATACTAAAGTTACCAAAAATGAGTCTACGTCAATTGAATATAATTCAGATATTATTTACCTAAATATTCAAAGTTTGGTGGCACACAAAACTCAATTGATAGCTGACATTGTTTGTTACCATCCTGCCATTATCTTGCTAAGCGAATCTAGAACTACAAGGGAAATATAGAATTTTGAACTTGAAATATCTAACTATTCACTCATAAGATGTGATTCTAGCTCAAGACACACAAGAGGAGTGATTATGTATATTAGAAGCAATATACACTTTTCTAACGTTAAAACTTATGTTCACAATGAAAATTATTGGTGCAGATTTATATCTGTAAGTTATGGTGGTGCTAAATGGGTAATAGGAAACCTTTATCATTCACCTAGTGGTAGCCATGCAGCGTTTCTTGATCAATTGGAGGTTATATGTGAGGAGGTACTGTGTAAGAATTCTCGAGTGATTTTAACAGGTGATTTTAACTTAGATTTTATGTCAAACGAATTTTATGTAAAAAAAATTAAAGATATTTCTAATGCTCAGGGAAAATCTCAGAAAGTAAAAACATATACAAGAATTACTAATACCAGTAAAACTTTGATAGATTATGTTCTAACAAATGTTGAGAATTTACTAGTTAATATATTAGATGATCCCAAATTCACTGATCATTCTGTAATAACTGTTAAATGTTTTCAGGTACATAAATCTATGATTACAAGGAAATGTACTAGAATGGTTAGAAAATTAACTGATGAAAACTTATTTACCAAAAATTTAAATATAATTGATAGTCAATTTTTACTTAATAGTACTGACATTAACGATATTTATAATAATATTAAATGTGTTTTTCAAACAGTTGTTAATGAGATTGCACCCATAAAAGGAATAACATATTGTGAAAACGATTTACCTTGGTATGATGGTGATATGTAAAAACTAAGTAAAGATAGAGATGTTGCATATAAAACATTTAAAAGTAACTCCAATAATATTAACTAGGAAAGCTATAAACAAAAACGTAATGCTGTTGTTAATTTGATTAAGGAAAAAAAATAATTTCTATTATAATCATATTGATAAAAATGTGATGAATCCCCGTTTAATGTGGAAAACGTTGAAGAAATTAATCAATCCGAAACAACTTAATAATAACTTCTCTAACGGTGTTCAATTCGAGAATAATGGCCAGGTTGCTTTGGTGAGGGATGCTAGTGGGCATTTTAATAACTTCTTCGTTAATGGTATTGATGATATGGTGTCTAGTATTGAAGATATTGAATTTATTTGTGATATTCAAATGTGTGAGAATATTTTTAGTAGTTTTAAGTTAGTTTCTTTACACGATTTAGGAATAGTTATAAGAAATTTGTGAACTAAATAGTAAAATCGTAAAAAATTCTTTTGAAGTTATTGGGCATGTGTGGTGTCACTTTGTGAATGTATCATTGGAAAGTGGTACATTTCCTGAGGAATTTAAAACTAGTATTGTCACGCCTATTGAAAATGTTGGCTAATACAATTAAAAGTGGTGAATTCAGACCAATTAATTTGTTACCATTTGTAGAAAAAGTATTGGAATCTGTGGTTTACCAACAACTATTAGAACATATTAATTCAAATTGTTTATTATTTGTTAACCAGTCTGGTTTTAGATCCAAGCATTCATGTGAATCAGCTATTCAGCTGACTGTCACTGAGTGGAAAAATAACATTAGCAAACATTTGTATACTATAGCAGTATCATTGGATCTAAGACGAGCATTTGAGACTATTAATAGAGCAATACTGCTTAAAAAATTGGAGCAATATGGTATAAAGGGTGAAGTGTTTAATTAGTTTAAGGGATACCTAACAAATAGAAAACAAATAACTGAAGTTTGCGATACAATGTCATCAGCTATTGAGGTAAAGCATGGTGTTCCTCAGGGTAGTATTCTAGGTCCTCTACTCTTCTTAATGTATGTAAATGATATGGATAAGTGTGTTAAATGTGACTATATTCATATTTTTGCTGATGACACTTTAATTTCAGTTAGTGATGTAAATTTAGACAAAGTTATAGCAAAAATGAATAATGTTTTAAGGAGTATGCACACTTATTTAAAAATTAATAAATTAAAGCTAAATGTGAATAAAAGCGAAGTTATGATAATTACTACACCACATAAATACAAACAAATAAATATTGATACATTAATGTCAACATAGATAATGAAAAAATTGAGATCATAAAAGAGTTTAAATATTTAGGATTTATGTTAGATAATATCTTGTCCTTTAATAGTCGCTTTGAATATATTAGGAAGAAAATTTTGAAAAAACTATATTTTTTTTCTAGAGTGTCTCAACACTTAAGCTTAAATTCAAGAATTACTGTATACAAAACCATCCTTCAACCTCATTTTGAATATTGTCCAACATTGCTATTCTTCCTTGATTTAAATAAGACGTGTCAATTGCAAAAGTTACTAAATCAAGCAATGAGAGTTATTTTGAGGTGTAGTAGAATCACTCCTGCATCACTGATGCTCCAAACTTTGCAGTTGTTATGCTACACAATCTATTGCCGATATATTTTAGTAAATTTATCATATTTGCTAATCGAATTCACACATATGATACTAGAAACCAGAATAATTTATATGTAAATACTCAAAGTAGTACATATAATGTGAAAACTTTATTCTTTAAAGGATTTATTACTTACAATAATTTACCGAATAATATCAAAAATTCAAAAAGTCTTTCTGAATTCAAAAGACATTTATCATTCTTGTATAAAAATAAGTATGGAGCATTTTAGTACATTTCTGTGGGTGCTGAATTGAGCTGTTTTCCAATATGTTTTAATATTTTGAATCAGTTCTTTTCAGTACGTTCAACGTTATTATAAGCTAGTTATTATGCCACATTCGTATTAGTGTATACTTAGTGTGTAAGTTGTATCTAACTACAATATTGTAATTCTTTTTTTGAATTTTAAATTTTTATGTATATTAGGGTTTCCTAAATAAATAAAGATTCTATATGATTTTCTAATAAATTTTTCAATTTATTTGGACTATTTTTATACTGAGATGAAAAACCGTCCTCTACCTTTATAATCTGTAAATGAAAGTAAAATGTGTTACAACGGATATCAATAATATATATAGAATTGAATTTATTTCTTCCCTTAAGAAAAAAGAAGTTTTAAAAGCTAAATTACTACTGAAACCATCAAAAATATTTGTCAATGAAGATTTAACTAAACTCCGTTATGAGTTGTTAGGTTAGGTTAGGTTAGGTGATGTTCGGGAAAAAGGAAGCATGGAGTTATGGACGAAGAATTTATGTCAAAAAAGGGGATTCAATAGTAAAAATTGAAACCGAAGAAGGTCTAGTACAAGTATAAACTTTCATCTAATTAAAATTATTTGTATGGACTGCTTAACCAGCATCATTAAAATAGATGTTTCTTTCGGCTGTTGATTTTCGGTTTAGTTTTTGTAGTGTGAAGGTCAAAGTTATGTCACAAAATATTGTGATTTACTTGTTATTTGCTATGATTTAGGACTATTGAGGATTGCTTTATTTCGCTCAGGTGGAGATGGAGATTTAATAATAATAGAATAAGTAACGTTAAAATTATAATTGTTCGTATTATTTGATGATCATCATTATTATAATCATCTAAATCTAAATGTAAATTTTGCGAGTACTTTGTAGATTGTTAAAGATATATGTTATTCAATTACCTATACATTTTTTTCTCCTTTTATATTCAGGGGCGATGTGTGTATATTTATTTACTGACTATTCTTAGAAATGTCAAACATTGTACTAAACTTTCAGAATTGCAGAGGTTTGAGAACGAAGACGACAGAGCTATACAACAATTGTTTACAAGGTGATTATGATATTATAGTATTGGTGGAAACTTGGTTACACGAAGGTGTGGCGAATGGAGAGTTGGTTGACACACACTCTTACAATGTGATAGGATCAGATAGGGACCGGGAATTTACCGGTAAATCACGCGGAGGTGGTGTGTTAATAGTTACAAAGAAAAGTCATAAAATTTTAACCTTCTTTCAATACCGTTTATTATTTCAGATTTTAATTGCAGAAATGAAAATAAATAATAAAGTTAAAATTAATGTGATGGGAGTATACATACCACCAGATTGTAAGGTCAAAGACTATATAGAATGTTTTGAGATTTTGCAACAACAGGTCCTCAACAAAAATAACATATTTATTTTAGGCAATTTTAGTATACCAGAAATAAAAGGTACAGACAATGCGGATTATAATACTAGTCCTAAACTGGAGAGTTTGATTGAATTTTTAAATTTTAACTCATTTATTTTGAACAATATTATAAAAAATAGTCAAGATAAAAAATGTTAGAACTAGTTATTGCGTCAAATGATAATGTAGATACATGCATGGTGATGAAGGAACAATTACCTTTAGTTACTGAAGATATATTGCATCCATCTCTATATATTAATATACATTGATCAAGCAAAATACACAAGAACAAAAGAAGGCCACTGAGTACAAATTTAATTTTAAAAGGGCTAATTTTCAATTGATGAGCGAAATTTTGAGAGATACATGTTGGATAGACGTTACAAACAATGACAATGTAGATTCAGCACTTGAGATTTTTTACAAAAAAATTTAGGATATTTTTGAAGTCACTGTTCCGAAATATAAAACTTATAACAATTACAATAAATTTCCAAAATGGTTCACCCCACATATCAAACGGTTATTAAAATATGAAAATAATTTTAGAAAACTAAGATATGTTTCTGATTATTACAATTCCAAATATTTACAGTCCAGAAGGCATCTAAAATATTTAATTAATAATGAACACAACAATTATTTGAGGCAAATTGAAGAGAATGTAAAGAGTGATATAAATTCCTTCTGGACATACGTTAAAAAAATAGATCTAACGGAAGTCAGGTAGAAACATTTAATGTAAACGGGCAAATAGTAAATGATGATGAGATTGCTGAAAAATTCGCACATTAATTCTCTACTGCTCACAACGATGAAAAATCAAGTTATGATTTAAATTACTTAAACTTAATCAATAATAATAATACTGTCTTAAAATTATCGATCATATCAGATAACGATTACAATATGGCCCTAAAAAAATTAAAACCCAAGAAATGCGCAGGTATGGACGGAATACCGCCCTATATTTTGAAAGGTTGTGGAGAATTTTTGAAACTACCCTTAATGCATATTTTTAATAATATGCTTTTTCCAGTAAAATGGAAATTGTCAACATACATTCCAATTCACAAATCAGGTAACAAGAAAGATATTGAAAATTATAGAGGGGTATCATTCATGTGCGCTCCTTCCAAATTGTTGGAACAAATTTTATATTTCCTTATCCTTCAACATGGATACATGTGAGGTCGATCAATAAATACGAATCTGATGTTGTTTACAGAATCGGCAAACCAAGCTTTTGAAGAAAGACTACAACTAGACGTTATTTACACAGATTGTCAAAAAGCATTTGATACTGTTCAGCATGACGTAGTTTTGAAGAAATTGAACTCATTTGGTTTATCAAACGATTTATTATGTTTGTTTGAAAGCTACCTTCAAATGGGTATTTCGCGGTCAAGCACAATGGTAATACATCGGGGAAGTTTCATGCGAATTCTGGGGTCCCCCAGGGTTCTAACTTGGGACCACTTCTGTTCCTATTATTCATTAATGATATAGGCGAATGTATATAATTTTCTGGATGTTTATTGTTTACGGACAACTTTAAAATATTTAAAAAAATTCAATCAGTTAGGGATTGCATCCTGATTCAGAGGGATATCAATAGCATACTAGAATGGAGTATCCAAAATAAATTAAATTTTAATATTAATAAATGTGGGAGTATGTCTATTACAAAAAAAGGAATCTATAATATTTAATTATTTGATGGGGAAAGATCTCTACAACAACTTAGAGAAATTAAAGATTAGTAAAAAAAGCTAATAGCATGTTAGGGTTTGTAACAGAGCAAAGTTTTTCCTTCTCAAGTACAGAAACTATAAAGATTTTATTTAATACATTGGTTAGATCAAACTTGGAATACACATCTATTATTTGGGGTGAACAGGCACAAGTGCATATAAATTTAGTAGAAAAAGTACAAAACCAATTTCTTAGGCAATTATATTTCAAGAAGTACCATGTATGGCCAGATTACAAGACAATAAGGTCATCTAGATTGCGAGAGGAATTTGGAATCATGTCATTGGTGAATAGAACGAAAATTGCAAGTATGATGTTTCTCTATAAGATAATTAATTAATAATGATATCAATTCAAGTAGACTATTAGGTATAATACCATTTAAAGCTCCAGTGAGGCCAACCTGCTGTTCATTATTATTCGAAAGAATACGAACTTGTGTACATTCTCCATTAGAAGCCATACTGACATTGGTCAATAATCTGAATACATTTATTGACATTGACTGGACAGTACCCATTGTTGAGTATCATGGGAGGGTGTGTGGGCATCTTGCTCTTTTCGCCACTTAATACTTAATTCTAAATTTTTAATTGTCAAATTATTTCAATCAAATGTAGAAATTGAGAGGTGTGAGTTCTGTCGTCTTGGTTCTAGAATCCTTGTGTTTATAGTGTTTATATAGTACATAATATTGTTATATTATTTCAATATTAAGTAAAAATTTGTTTATTCAATTTCAAATATCCATGTAAGAAGGTTGTAAACCTGTTTGGGTATAAATAAATAAATATTTAAAAAACATAAAATCTGGAGACTCAGGATATTATTTAGCTCTTAACTAAACTCTTAATTCCTATTAGAAGGTCAATGGTTTAATGTTATTAAATTACATCTACTCACCCAGTTCTGTTTTTATCTAAAATACTTGGAAATACACCTTTTAAGTAGGTACACGTACATAATATCAACAGTGTTACTGTTAGTAAACTTTGGAAACTGAATATAGCAGACTGAAATTAAAAACGGTTTAGTATTGATATAAAATACTACATTCCACGTTCTTACCATTTTTTTCTTTAACTAAACATAAATAACCCAGAAAAATCAAACTATCTCTCTGTAAATAACATCATCTATCTATATCATCCACTTAAATATCATCTATGATCACCTACAAGTGATCTACAACCTACAAGTTTAACCTCACTTTTGGGTTGTCTCTGCTTTTGTCATCTCTTCTTCTCTTAGTTTTTTTGGCCTCCATCTTGACAGTACTGGGCCAAACTGGTTTTTTTCCAGGACTATTTCTATATTCCGACGTAGTGTTTGATTATGAAATAGGTATAGGTTCATTCTAGCACTGCCCTAGGGTAAGAATATTCATTCTCGCCCTTGGTATGGAATGAATACTTGTGGCGCCTTCGAAATGTGACGGTTCATTTGACTGGAAGAGAGAATAGGTGTGTTCCGTTTTCTACGCCATCTGCACTACGCAGAGTATAAGTAGTGCAGAAATATCAAAATGCATAATAAACCCTCTAAAGTGAACGTAAAATGACTAATACTAATATGGTCGTTGAGTATTAATTGTTACAGTCAGAAGTGTATTTGGTGGCAGTTTTTAAGAAAAAAATAAAGAACAACAATTGTCAACTGTCAAAGTTGTTTAATTATTATCTATTTTTTTAAATTTTAGATTAAAATTGACTAATACTTCATAAAAAGTGAGTAAATTTATATAATTTCATTTAAATAATAGCTATTAGATGGCTTCATTCCTTTTTGGAGTTTGATACTGACAGCGCAGTGATGGTTTCACTAAAACTCCTCCAAAAATTAAAGAGTTAGCAATTCAATATACGTTGTTTTGTTTTTATTTAATAGTCGTAGAAAAATTATAGTCAAAAATACGGGTGGAATTCAAAATTATACACTCGTAGAACAAATCTTTCTACTCGCGTGTGCCGGTGACTTTCGCGCCGTAAGGATTGAATCATATGACTATGATCCGCTCAGTTCGCTCAGTTTTCGAACGTAAGTGAACGTGATCCGAATTACTTTCCGAACATTCAGATCGCGATCATAGTTTTCGAAAGCCCACTAGATTAGTTTTTTAAATTATTTCATTCAGTACAATTTAACAATTTTTTTAAAAATGTCAGAAGGGCATGAACCTTATGATGATCCAACCTTAAAAGGGTTTACAAGATATTTTAATAACAGAACTATAAAAGGCCGTGCAAATGTAAGTAAGTTTTATGAGTATTCTCAAATGATTTTAAAATAATGTTTTAGGTGGTTATGGCTACATATGCATTCTTGTTTGGTGTGTACATCTACATGAAATATAGTAAAAAAGAGAAATAGTAATTTAATATTAAAATGTTCAACCAATGTTTATACTATAAAACATATTTACGATTTCTCTAATAAACCGGTAACAAATTGTAATTATTATTAAAAAATTCATATGTTTGAATAAAATCTATTTGTGCAAAGTATTTCTTTCCATCCTGGAAGCTATAACTTAAGTTAAATCAATTTTAAGTTTTTCAACTGGATATAGGTAATCCAAGTTAAGTACAGTTAGAACAATGTTTCTTAATTCTTGAGTTACTTATTTAGGTTTAGTAGTTTTTAACATCCAATGCCAAGAAGAAAGGAATATTTTCTAATCGGTACTAATAATCGAAAAAAAATTATTCATAATTTTTATAATGTATCTTCTGTAGAATGACACCACAAATGACACTGATTATGTAGTTTGACAGAAGTAATCTAACAAAATAGTAAATATTGCGTCAATGGGGAACAGCTTCAAAGCTGCGATTAAGGAGTAGATACCATGGAGCTTGATACTAACTCCATGGTAGACACCAGAAGAATCATCTCATAGGAGAAAAGTTAAAAAACTAATATTGTGGGATTATATGAAGTGAAAAACGCGTCGGAAACCACGAACTTTATAATATTAAGAAGTATTACAACATTTTAACATCAACTTGGAATTAAAACATTTTGTACATGACATAATAAAATTAATTGACGTGAGCGTTGTGAAGAAAAAAAGTAGGTTAACATTCTTCTTTTATGTATGGTATTTCTGGTGACTTTGGGATTGAGTACTTTTCATTTCACTTGACAAGCGCAAGCGCAGCAGCCATTTTGAAATAGCGGGAATTTAAAAGTTTCGTACTGTTTTGTGGAATAATGGCTAGGGATGCAATATTATCTCCACAAACAAATCCATAATTAAAACAAATTATTGATGATGCAGTCATTGTTGACAAATCAGCAGAAGCGTATAATTGTGAAAGATTAAAATGTGATTAAAGTGTTATGGGCGTACTCAAAAAGGCAAAATAAATCTACTAGTTGATGAGAGGTTAGCTGTCAATACAATCTATTTTCTAAATAAAAATAGGTAAATAATTATTATCTAAATAAAATTAGGTAAATTATTTTATCCTAATTAAACATCATTTATTGTCAGCACATGTAGAAACTCTAAAATTAATATTTAGGTTGATCATGAATATTGATAATGAAATTTAAACCTTTTCTGATATAAAGATATTGTCTTTTTAATCACTATGACATCCGATATACGGACGTCACAGTGCATCGAGCTCCAAAATATCGCAATCGGTTCAGTGAATGCTTGGGAATCTATTGCTGAAGAAATTATATTTTCGTTCTACAATTCACTTAAATTTGATTTTGAGGCAAAATAAAACATACTGGCGATAAAAATGAATAATGCTGGCGATAAAACAATCTAAAGAATTCTGAATTTCCGTAAATAAGGGAAAATGAATTGAATTATCCAATGTAAACCACGAGATGAAGTAACATTACTACTCAATTTTCAGGTTAACTTTGGAATGTGTATATTTTTCTACTTCACTATAGCAGAAGTCAAGATTTTTTTGTGAAAATTCCGAAAACCTAAATGCAATTAGATTACTAGGTGGATTGTTAGTAGTTGACCTAGAATATTGAATTTCGGAGACGTAGAAACTATCTCTGGCATATACAGGGTGTATCAATGATAACTGTATGGACGATAACTGCATCCTTATTTTATCTAAGGCAAAAAATGTCTTAAATAAAAGTTGTAGACAGCAATAAAAGCTATGTATATACTAGAGTTTTTTCCCAACACCATAGCGGTTTGTTCTGTTCATTACTACACCACCGGTTCCTAACAGTGCAGAGCAAAAATGAAAGCTATGTTCCAATATACAGGGAGTCTGATGAATGCAAAACTTAAACATGTGCTAATGGTTCTACTGGTGTGATATCTGTATACAGGGTGGCTCAGACCACATACAATTATTCCTACAGAGTGAACTAGAGCTCAAAATAGGGCGATTGAAATCATATGCTCCATTGAGCCGTCTGAGTTGGATGAAGGTTTTTTTTCATACTCTTGAATAATTCGAAACCCGTGAAAAGTTAGGCTCTGAATTTTGAAGAAAAAATTTGAAACAGAATTACAAAAAGAAAAGTGTGAATACGAAATTTTAAAAAAAGCCTTGAAATCACTTGAATTGCTAGACTTAGGTGTAACGCCAATGAAGATCATATCAAAAGAATAAGAAATCTAACGAGATAATGAAGTACTGACGAATCCATCATGACTGAGTACAAGTTTTCAGATCAGTATCATCGTAACATCTCTTTCTATTGTGCGTTTTAGATGGAATAGACATAAAAAGATATTTTATCAAACTTATACAAATGTTCGTACAAAAAATAAACAGTACATATTCCAATTAAACATGATTTCTATTTATGTATAGTTTGCCAACGAAATTACTAGCCAGCCCGCTATTTTGTTATTAAATGGGCGGTCGGTTTGAAATTTGAGTGATTTGTATGGGTACATTGGATGAACATTTCAGGTATTTAAACATCTGACTGTCATTTCCGGTTCAATCAGAAACCTAACGAACTTCGTCATTACGAAAGGAGCTCCCTAAATGTTTTTTAAATTTGGATTCTAAGAAAAAGTATGTTAAACATTTATCATATCCTTGACTTATCTTTGACGATTTTTGAGTCGTACATTTTATCATTTCTAACAAAAAGTGAAAGTGTGTGCGAGAAATCCGATATTATTTTCAATGTCATTTCGGGGGTATTATACGTATGTAGGTATGATAAGAACAATAACATTCCTCCCGATTCTACAAGAGGTGGTGTTAAATCTGACAGTCAGATGTTGCTAACGTCAAATATTTATTTCAAGTGGAAGCCAACTATTAAACCCCATATACAAAATCTTCCAGTGTTCTGGGTCTAAAGTTCCGATTTTCAGAGTTATGATGATAACATTTTCAATGTTGGGATTTGGATTAATATGATGATGAGAATTAATGGCTGCATGAGAACCATTTATAACGTTGAACTTTTCTGCATATGGGACTTAAGCTATTTTCAAAATCAGCGTCTGAATATCAAATTTTACAGCATTAGAATCGGAAGGAATATTTTTAGTACTGGAACATACAAGGCCACCAAAATCACAATGCAATATATTTAGGATTTCTGGTATAATAGTTTATTTTATTTCAAACTGATAAAATGGGCGACTCATTTGACATGTCTTGGAACCATCATAGCTTAAGATAGAGTATGAAGTATGATACATGTTCCAAGTTTTCAAGAATCCAAATATTGAAAAATATTTAGGTTAATCTATTTGAAAAAAAAAACCTTCATTGAATTTCCATTTGAACCCTAAATTATAGTCAGATGTTTGAATACGTGAAATATTAAACTCTATATCAAAATTCATAAATTCAACATGGCGGCTCCAAAATGGAGGACGAGATTTGTGATTATTGTCCAATTGTGGGTTGAGGTTACGAATTTAGCCGGAGATTATCAAAATTCAATATCGTGGCTCCACGATGGCAAATCAGTTACTCATTATAGCTCAGAACTCACGGAAAAGTTACCTCATAATAATGAAGCTGTATCAGAAATGCATAGATTGACGAGAAGACTAAAAGCATGAAACAAAATCATAAAAAGACTTTTTAATGACAAACTTTTATTCAAATGCGCTAGAAAGTAAAAAATAATTTCTTTGGATGTATAACGTGGATTATTCTGTAGGTTACAGATTGAAAAGCTTTTGTATTCGAACTAAAAAAATTTGCAGCATGCTCTATGTGAAAAAAATTATATACAAAGTATCGTTAAAATTGTGCCACCCTCAAGTTTTTATTTTCAAATACAAATCTATCTTATTAATCACATTGATTCAAATGACAAGAGTCATGTTTCATATCGGCGTAGTAGTATTTACATCTGAACTACAGACTGTTTTGGAAATATTGAGCTATTACCGGTAATATTTCAAATCTACAATAATTAAACGAGATCTTGTTGTATGATCAACATGGCATTGATCAACTTCTTATTCACTGATATTTTTCAATTACAGCTGTTATGGGATATTAAAAGAGGTTAAAATTGTTCTGGTCATAGTTCAATATACAAAATGTTGTTCTGGCAAAGTTTTGGAAAATCCTCGCAAAATAAAAAAATGTAGGCAAAAGAAGAATTTCAAAATTTTCAATTTTTCCGGTATAACTCTAGAACAAAAGAAGCTAGATTGTCTTGAATCAATTGTATGACCTCTGAAATACACAACTTTACCCCAATTCAACTATCACTATATCTCTTACAGTTGTGGTGGTTACTTAGTAAGGGTCCCTCGTATACTCGATGTTTACCATAAGGGCATATTATTATGGAAGAGACCCCTTACCTTGCAACCTGTGTTCGGGAACAGAATAAACAACGACACATTTATAAAATCACTGGGTTCAAGTTTAACACATTAAAAATACACTACTATATCAAACGACTTATTCGAAGTATTAATAACAATAATAATAATCTCATCCTGGTTCGTTCACATCCATTATATAGGAAACATAGTTGTGTTTCTGCACAGCCGACCTCCGATATGTAAACTATACATGTCTGTTTATAAAATAACAAAAACAATCTTTCTTTGGTGAATGACATTGAGAATGGTCGGCCGATGCTCCTTAAATACTATAATTAATATCAGATTAAATATTATTATTTCTAAGGTAGTGTCCTTTTGTCTTTAATGTCTTTTAGGGATCACTACATCATCCCCTCTTGGAAGAGAAAAATTCTCATTTTAATTTTTCGATAACACTTATATCTAAAACTGTTTTAATGAATGTTTTTTGTTTTGTCATTGTTTAGTAAACACTACTTGTTCGTTTATCAACACACTTCACTTATTTACAATTGTTTCCGCTCATTGTATACAAACAATCGATTCTTATGAACGGTCTGTTGTTTTTTCTCTGGAGATGTAATCTCACAATTTACCCCCTTGACTCCCGTTATTTTAAACGGACCTAGATAATGTGAATCAAATTTGTTTCTTGCTTCATTTTTTAGAATAACTAATTCCCCTATTTTAAAATTTACGGGTGAAGAAACGTTTTCGCTATTATTAACTCTACTTAATTTATTATTTACTAAAAACTGTCTGGCCCTTTCATTAGCGTATTGTAATTTATATCTCAATTCATTATCATATTTTTCAAAATTGTAGCACAGCTCAATTTTTGCGTTTAAAAATTCTGGCAAATTGGGTTTTCTCCCATATAATAACTCAAAAGGAGTGTATCCGTGATACGTATTTGGTGTTGTATTATAACAATATGCGAACATTCTTACAAACTCACACCAGTTATCCCTAGAATCTTTGAAAAAGTTTCTTATATATTCGTTAAATGTCCGATGTAATCTTTCGCAACTGCCTATTGTTTCGTGGTGGTATGCTGTTGAAAAATTATGTTTTATATTCAATAGTTCTGCTAAATTCTTCATTATTTCTTTCTTATATTCCGTCCCTTGATCTGTTCTTATTTCTTTCATCAATCCGTAATTTGGTATAAAGTTTTCAAAAATTGCTTTTGCTATTGTATGTGCTTCCTTATTCTGAACTGGTATCATAACTGCGTACTTAGTTAATTCGCATAATATCGTAATGCAATAACGATTTCCGTTGTTACTCTCTACAAACGGGCCTATTGTGTCTATGTAAATAATATCAAACGGTTTTATAGATGTATCTGTTATAACAAATTTTTCTTTGTGACTGGGCTTTGCCTTATTCACTTGACATTTATGACAATTTTTTACGTATTTCCTTACGTCTTTCTACATGTTTTTCCACTTGAAATAATTTGCTCTTAGTTTCTTTAATAACCTATTATTTCCTACATGTCCCCCAAACATTGGATCATTGTGGTATCTTTCTAATATTTTTTGGATCTCTTCTTTCTGCTGTACCGTTTTTGGTACGTCGCATATACATACTTGAATACTTTTTAACCTTTGATTTCCTATTTCTATAAATTCTTCTACTGTGCACTTTTTAAATATATCATCATTTGTATATATTTTCATTCTTTTTACTTCATTTCTTACCGATAGCTCTTCAAGCTTTTCCAACGTTCGTCCTAGGTCGAAGTTGTGTAAACCGGTATTTAAGGCTTCACTAAATTTCAATTTGTTTTTGATCCGAATGCTCATCCTAAGCGAGATACGGTTATTTTCAAAGTGTAAAATTGGTAATTTATGTGCCTCAAGGTTATTTAAAACTTTTACTACTGCTGGTTTTTGTATTCTTACTTCTTTTGTTTCCACTTTATTCCTTTGATCCTTTGCTGTTTTTACGTTTTCTTTTTGCGTTTGTGCTCTTGTGATTGCCAAGACATGTGAATTATTTATGTATAAATCCTTAAGCTCTTCAATGGATATTCTCGATATACTGTCCGCGTAATTTTCTATACCTTTTACATACTGTATTTCAAAATCGTATTCTTCCAAATCGATTCTTATTCTCGTTAGTTTCGACGTCCGGTCTTTCATTGCAAATAAATGCGTTAGTGGCTTATGATCTGTTTTTACTATGAAATTTGGTGAACCATATAAATAACATTTAAAATGATTGATTCCCCAATGAATTGCTAATAATTCTTTTATGATGGTAGGTTTGTTAAGCTCGCTTTTCTTGAAGCTGCGTGATGCGAATGCGATGGGTAAGTCAATCCCTTCGTAATTTTGACTTAAAATTGCCGAACATGCGCTATTCGAAGCGTCTGTAGTTAATATGAATTGTCTATTAAAATCTGGATATTTTAAAACTGGTGGGTTGATTAATGCACTTTTTAAGACCTGAAATGCGTCTTCGCACTCTTGTGACCACTCGAATTTTACATTTTTCCTCGCTAACTTATTTAAAGGAATACATATTTCTGCAAAATTTTGAATGAACCTTCGATAGTAATTGCAAAATGTAACAAATCTTTTGACTTCGTTGGCATTTTTTGGCACTGGGTAATTCTGAATGACTGAGTATTTTGCTTTATCTGGTGAAACACCGTCCTTTGATAGATTGTGACCTAAATATGTGACTTCTCGCCTAAAGAATTGACATTTTTGTGGATTTAATTTTAAATTGAATTTACGACATGCGTCAAATACTTTTGTTAGATTGGCTAAGTGATGCTTCTCTGAAATTCCTATTACGACTATATCGTCCATATAAAGAAATGCTTTTTCCGGCGTTAGGCCTGAAAATGCTATTGACATCATTCGTGAAAAACTATTAGGACTTATATTTAACCCAAAAGGTAGTCTTGTGAATTGAAATGAGCCTTTTTCGGTGCTGAACGAAGTGTATTTTCTAGAAGATTGTTGTAAAGGTATTTGATGAAAACCTGACATAAGATCTAAAACTGAAAACCATTTTGCTCTCCCTAATTGATCTAAAATTGCATCTATCCGCGGTAAAGGAAATTTATCTGTGACTATTTTCTTATTTAGCTGTCTAAAATCTATACAAAGTCTCCCCGCCTTATCCTGATTCGACGATTTTTTTGGTACTAATAATACTGGACTATTATATTCTGATACTGAGGGTTCTATTATTCCCTGTGTTATAAGTTTTTCTATTTGGCTATTTAATTCTGTTGATTGTGAATGTGGTGTTCGATAATTTTTTATGTATATCGGTGTATCATCCTTTACTGATATCTTTTGTTCATAGAAGTTGTTGTGTGTTAGTATATCGTTCTTCAAAGTGAATATATCCTCGTAATTTTCACACAGTTTCGTTAAATCGTTTCGTACATATTCCGGTACTTCTAAATTTAATGCTTTCCTTAATTCTTTCATTCTATTACTACTCTCAGTCTTAATTGTGTATATATCAAATAATTCTAAATCTAAAGTTTAAATATTCTTAGTTTTTACTGAAATACTTTCATAATTTGTATTTAAAATTCTAACGTACGGGTTTTTCCCTGATATTATGGATCTGGCTACAAATACTCCTGGTGCTATTTCTTGTTGCTCTACTATTGTATCCTTTCTCAAATTCCTGAAATTCTCTATTAGCCTGTATACTTCGCATCTAGGTGGTATTGCTAAAGTATCATATTCTGGATTACCAAAAATTTGTATGGTTTCTGGATTGTTAGACTTGCAATTTATATGTAATTCTGATTGTGAATAATCTAATACACAATTATTTTTTGTCATGAAGTCTCTTCCTATCAGTCCATTTGTTGGTATTGGAAAATTTTCTTCCACTACGTGAAAACAGTGTCTTAATATTATGTTATTGATATAGAGGTTTATGTATATTTGACCTAAAGTTTTAGCTAATCCTTCAGTTATCCCCTTAATATTTATTTTATTCCTTGTTTCCATCAAATGATGTGGAAAATTTTTAGAAATTTTTATTAAAGAAATGTCTGCTCCTGTATCTAATATAAAAGTGTAGATATTATCAGATAGACTTGTCTGAATTTCTATAAAGTTAGAAAGTGATAAATCTAAATAATATGCTGAATATGTTTCTGTAATTTTACTTTCGTTACTTGGTTTTTTATTCAAAACCCCAATTGTTTCTGATTCTCTCTTGCTTCTTCATTTTCTATTTCACATATTCTTACGTTACTTTTAGCTTGACTATTGTAATTTCCATTATTATTGTATTTCTTATATTTATTAAAATTTTCGTATCTGCCGTAGTTGTTTCCTTGATTATACTGTCTAAATGTTCCTCTTGACTGATTACCATTGTAAAATCCTCTGTTGTTTCCTCTCCGGTGGTTATTCCTAAAGTCAAAGTTTGATTTCCTGAAGAAATTCCTGTTATCTTTCATATGTAAGACGTGTTGTTGTCCTACTATACCTTCTACTGAAACCAATTTTGATAATACTTCTTGTGTTGTTTCAAAACTTCCCGCTGCAATTATCGTGTTGCTTGCATCCGTTGCGGCATTCATAGTTACTGCCTTAATCGTTGCTTCTTTCGTATATTTCTCAGCTAGTCTTTCAGGCATCCCTTCTGAAATGTATGCTGCCTGTAATCTTTCCGCCAGTTTCTCTATTTCTGTTGCATACTGTGTTACATCCTTTCCGTTCTGTCTTATTTTTCCCAGTTTCGCTAGGAGAAGGCTTGGATTGTCTCCTCTTATCCCTGCTTTAAGTTTATCTTTGATGTCTGCAATGGAGTTTTCCGTTGTGATTAAGCTTCTAGCTTTTCCTGTTAATCTCGTCTTTATCAATAGGATAGCATTTTCCTCATTACCATTCGTGTTTGTCTGTAGTAAATCCAATGAGTCTAAGAATGACTGTAATTTACTTGCTTCGCCGTTAAACTCATTCGGTAAAACTTTACTCGCAAAATTAAAAAAATCGTTCATACTTGTCGCCATTTTCAACTGTTTGCTTATTGTTTGTAATACAACCGTATTAATTTCCTCAAATATAGAGTTAGGTATGTCTATAATACAATTTAACGCTTGAAATGCCCTTTCAGCTTTATCCCTAATCCTACTTGAATAACTTTTACAAGTCTCTTGTTGTATTGAATTTAAATTTTTCCAATTTTTGGCTATTAATCTAGTAAATTTATTGTAAAGACCTACTATGATACTAATTACTTCTATATGTATATCAGGATTTTTAGGAGTTTCTTTCTTCAAAACCCTTTTCCCCTGTTTATTAACTTCTTCTACAATCAATCGTAATTTATTCTCAAAATCTTCCCACGTTATTGACATTTAAGAAAAAAAACTTTCTTCATAAGAATAGAATGCATGTGTACTTACAAATTATTTATACGGTGAGAGTTCCTGTTCCCTGCTTTATTGCATTACTTCTGTTGATATCTCTTTTCAACGCTCTTCGGTGTGTTTTCCATACTGACCAAATGAACTTGCAGATAAAAGCTATTGTTATAATGTATAGTAATACCATGATGTGCATCGCAACATTATCCTGCTGTACCATGAAAGTGTTATTGACAATTCCTGTTTCTTTTGCTTCCTGTTTGGTTGATGAACTTCCCATTGTTTCTTTTCTCCAAGGTCCCAAATTTAAGTAGAAAACCATATAGTTCTATCTTTATAACATCAATTGTACCATAACTTATCATTTACTTTACAGGATAATTATTATACTTTTAATTTTACCATAACCATGTAGTGGCGATATCTATTTTACCATTAATTCTACCATAACCATTTTATAATTACCATGTCCCATTAGTTTGCAGGATCACCATGTGGTGGCGATTACCATTTAACTATCAATTTTACCATTTCCATTATACAATAAACATTTATTTCCATTTTACCATTTACTTCGCAGGATCGCCATGTGGTGGTTACTTAGTAAGAGTCCCTCGTATACTCGATGTTTACCATAAGGGGATATTATTATGGAAGAGACCCCTTACCTTGCAACCTGTGTTCGGGAACAGAATAAACAACGACACATTTATAAAATCACTGGGTTCAAGTTTAATACATTAAAAATACACTACTATATCAAACGACTTATTCGAAGTATTAATAACAATAATAATAATCTCATCCTGGTTCGTTCACATCCATTATATAGGAAACATAGTTGTGTTTTTCTGCACAGCCGACCTCCGATATGTAAAATGTAAACTATACATGTCTGTTTATAAAATAACAAAAACAATCTTTCTTTGGTGAATGACATTGAGAATGGTCGGCCGATGCTCCTTAAATACTATAATTAATATTAGATTAAATATTATTATTTCTAAGGTAGTGTCCTTTTGTCTTTAATGTCTTTTAGGGATCCCTACACAGTTACCATTATCCCAATGCATAGACTCGAATTTGAATAGCATTGTATAAGAAGTTTGGAAAGTGACATATTCCGGACGAGTGCAAGAAATATAATTTCTAACGAGTAATGTACTCTATTTTTCCTACGACTATGAATATACAAATGGTGTGAATTCTGAGTATTAAAATATGAATTCTGAGTATATAATTACTATCATGGAGAGTAACAGAACGCAAAAGTTGTTTATCGTTAGTCCGCATTCGGTCCTCCCTATTGCTCATTTTCCTAATACGACTATTCAATTACTGGACTTCTTGCTTCAGACGGATTCTGCCGTAGGAGGAAGTCCATATTTTCTTTCTTTTTCTTTTAGTTATACATTAATTTAATTTCAATTGCTTCTCCTAACGTTATCTAATTTTAATTTTGTTTGACGTTTGCATAATTATCTAAATTTTCCTGATTTTAATAAAAATTTTCTACAATATATTTTCCATATTACCTCCTGACACATCTTGGATTCCGCTGGATGCCACGGGCATGTGGCAACTTTTCTTTTATAACACTTTTCAAGTGAATGATATATACATTTAAGCCCTGATGATAGCTCAGTGTGCCGAAACTAGTTGCCCCTGTAACTTGTAATAATATATGTTGTAGTACGTATTTTGCGTTTTACTTACTGCTATTTCCTTACATAATATATTTGAGATGGATGGATAGTCTTTTTCATTAACATTAATGTAACTTATAGTCTCTGATAAACTACAAATACAAATTGAAAATCATTTTAGATATTTTTGGTTGTGGTAGAAATAAAAAGTCAATTATTCATTAGCAGTTTGTTTGTTTACAGAGCTGATTTCAAGTTTTATTTCGTTGATATAGATGTTAAGTAGCTCTAAATATGATAAAAAAGTATATGAAATGAGTAATGTGTCTTTCCCATTTGTAATAAAGTATGTCAATGTACGCACCATTATAGAATCAATCTTCGGTAAGTTACAGCTATTCCGTTTGATGGATCAAGTCTCCATTGTGATAAAAATCGTAAAATATTATCATTGTTTCAACAAATTATCAAGAAAAATAGGCCATATTCATAATAAGTTTAATTTAAAACGAATAATAAGTTTTTTAGAATGTTATTTTAGGTTTCTAAAAACTATCTTTTACGTGTAAAATATAGCTTCACATGGATTTGTACCAACCGTCAACATCCCTATTATTAGAATATATGTTTCATTCTCCTCTCTCAAAAGAAAAATAAATACATATTTAAAATTACTGGAAGTCACTTTGAACGCGATCTATACACAATATACAGGACACACCGATTCTTAAAGAAATTAAAATCTACCTACTAATAATCGATCAAGGTCCCAGAGTAGAGTATGGGCTACCTTAGACCAAGGTCATTGTGCGTGACGTCACATGACCACGCCCTATGACGTAACTGTCATCTGTCATCTGTCACACGTGTCATCTGTCATATGTCAAATGTGATATCTGTCAAATGTGTCAACAGTCATGTGTTCTGTACCAAATGTCATAAGTGTCATCTGTCAACAGTCATCTTATGTTCTGTGTCGACTCTCATGTGTTCCGTGTGTCATCTGTCAACCCCCCCCTCCCCCCGTCACGTGTACCAACTCTCAAATGTGTCGTATGCTTGTTCTGTGGTTTCATATTCTCTATGATTTGTCTATGTACCTTATGTGCGTTCCGTCGTGACCACACCCTATGACGTCACGTTGTCTACGTACCGCACGTACGTTCCGTCGTATTTGTCATCCGTCAAATGTCTCATCTGTTATACGTGACGTACGTGCCGTATGGCCATCCGTCAAATGTCTCATCTGTCATACGTGACGTGTGTGACGTATATGCGTTCCGTCGTACGTGTCATCCGTCAAATCCTTGCCATCTATCGTCGTCGTCGTTATTCTACACTATCCAATAGGTGTCGGTAATACAGTTACCTTGTCCTGCCATCTATCGTCGCCAATCTACATTATACACCAGGTGTCGGTAATACAGTTACCTTGTCCTGCCATCTATCGTCGTCGTCGTAACCTACATTATCCAATAGGTGTCGGTAATACAGTTACCTTGCCATCTATCGTAGTCATTACCATAACGGCACTAACAACTATTTGTTATTCACCAGAGTGCCAAAACGGCCGTGGGTAGCTGGGGTAGCGGATACTGCGCATGTTTTCCGTTACATATAGGCCTAAAAAGACACATTTCGACGATCTGCGCACGTGCTAAAAGGCATTTCCCCATATCTCTGTTATTATTTGTCGGATTGGAGTCTAATAAACGCCCATATGATTGTTCGAATATTATCGTATACAGGATGTACGAAAAAAGATGCCATTAGGGCACTAACGTATATCTCTGCTATTATTGGTCAGATTGAAGTCAAATAAACGTTATTATATTTGTTAGATTATTATCGTATACAGGATGTGCAAAAGAGATGGCATTAGGGCACTAGCACATATCTCTGCTATTATTGGTCAGATTGAAGTCGATCAAACGCGCTGGAAGATGAACTTATACCAATAACAGAACCAATTTCGTGACAACATAATGATTGTAAAGTTATGCGACTTAGAGGACTGCGATAGAAATTCTTAACTTGTTAAAAAAAGAAATATGTGGTTCTTTAAATAGTTATATACGTGGAAAGTTTGGCGAATTGGTTTCTGTAAAACACGGTGTTAAGGCTAAGCTGTCTTTCCTCTTACTAACTAACAACAAAGTAGAATTTACGGCCGTTAAACTCGATAGGCTACTTAAAGAAATACCAAATTTTCCGACAAACAACTTTTTTTAACTTTTGCATCCAAGAAGAGTACAAGGAAACGTGCGACGTTATTGTAAACAACGATAAAACAGTTGGCAGAGATTTCCTCACTTGACTCACATCTAATGCAAAGTTTAAAATATACAACAAATTTATTTGTTAAATAACCAATCCTGGATTTAACAAGAACATTGGAAACCAAATTATAGATATCGTCAACAGCATTACCAGATTGGAGTAAAAGTGAACAAATATACGGTGGAGTGAAAAATATAGAAGAAAAAATATTATTGAATTTTAAACAGTATGCCTTCGTACAAATAAGTCGTATAGGTAAGAAAACCATATTACTCTGCTTTATAAGGGGGCGCTTTGTTATTATTAATCAGATTAATGTTGAATAAACGGTATTATGTTAGGTACGTCACTACGACTATCTGTAGTCGTAAAATGTTATACAGGGTGTAGTCGTAAAAAATATTAAGGTGTAAAGGTATACAGGGTTGTGTAAAAGAGAGTACTTTGTTATTATTAATCAGATTAATGTTGAATAAACGGTATTATGTTAGGTACGTCACTACGACAATATGTAGTCGTAAAATGTTATACAGGGTGTAGTCGTGAAAATAATAGAGTGTAAAGGTATACAGGGTTGTGTAAAAGAAGCAAACTCCACGAGGATGAGAGAAGTCGGGGCATCCTCGTCTCTGTTTGATCAGCGTCCTGGTGTATGATTGGACTCGTTCTCTGGTTGGTTAGCGTCCTCGTGTCTGATTGGCCAAACTACACCACCAGATGTCGACAATGCAGTTACCTTGCCATCTATTGTCGTCAACTTCGTACAAATAAAATCGTATAGGTAAGAAATCCACATTACTTTGCTTTATAAGAGTACTTTGTTATTATTAATCAGATTAATGTTGAATAAACGGTATTATGTTAGGTACGTCACTACGACGATGTGTAGTCGTGAAATATTATACAGGGTTGTGTAAAAGAAGCAAACTCCACGAGGATGAGAGAAGTCGGGGCATCCTCGTCTCTGGTTGGTCAGCGTCCTGGTGTATGATTGGACTCGTTCTCTGGTTGGTTAGCGTCATCGTGTCTGATTGGCCAAACTACATAATCCACCAGATGTCGACAATGCAGTTACCTTGCCATCTATCGTCGTCAACTTCGTACAAATAAAATCGTATAGGTAAGAAATCCACATTACTTTGCTTTATAAGAGTACTTTGTTATTATTAATCAGATTAATGTTGAATAAACGGTATTATGTTAGGTACGTCACTACGACGATGTGTAGTCGTAAAATGGACTCGTTCTCTGGTTGGTTAGCGACCTCGTGTCTGAATGGCCAAACTACATAATCCACCAGATGTCGACAATGTAGTTACCTTGCCATCTATCGTCGTCAACTTCGTACAAATAAATCGTATAGGTAAGAAAACCACATTACTTTGCTTTATAAGAGTACTTTGTTATTATTAATCAGATTAATGTTGAATAAACGGTATTATGTTAGGTACGTCACTACGACGATGTGTAGTCGTAGGAATATGAGAGTGTAAAGGTATACAGGGTTGTGTAACAGAAGCAAACTCCTCGAGGATGAGTCAAGTCGGGGCATTCTCGTCTCTGGTTGGTCAGCGTCCTGGTGTATGATTGGACTCGTTCTCTGGTTGGTTAGTTTCCTCGTGTCTGATTGGCCAAACTACACCACCAGATGTCGACAATGCAGTCACCTTGCCATCTATCGTCGTAAACTTCGTACAAATAAAATCGTATAGGTAAGAAATCCACATTACTTTGCTTTATAAGAGTACTTTGTTATTATTAATCAGATTAATGTTGAATAAACGGTATTATGTTAGGTACGTCACTACGACGATGTGTAGTCGTAAAATGGACTCGTTCTCTCGTTGGTTAGCGTCCTCGTGTCTGATTGGCCAAACTACATAATCCACCAGATGTCGACAATGCAGTTACCTTGCCATCTATCGTCGTCAACTTCGTACAAATAAAATCGTATAGGTAAGAAATCCACATTACTTTGCTTTATAAGAGTACTTTGTTATTATTAATCAGATTAATGTTGAATAAACGGTATTATGTTAGGTACGTCACTACGACGATGTGTAGTCGTAAAATGGACTCGTTCTCTGGTTGGTTAGCGTCCTCGTGTCTGATTGACCAAACTACATTATCCACCAGGTGTCGGTAATACAGTTACCTTGTCTTGCCATCTGTTGTCGTCGTCGTCAATCTACATGGTCCACCACGTGTCCTTAATACAGTTAACCTTGTGTCATCTTCTATCTAGCCGTGACGTCGATAACCTAACATAGCAAAGCCACGAAATCTTGTGTAGCGGAAGTAAACCCAAATTATTATCGGATTGGACTCGTTCTCTGGTTGGTTAGCGTCATCGTGTCTGATTGGCTAAACTACACCACCAGATGTCGACAATGCAGTTACCTTGCCATCTATCGTCGTCAATCTACATTATCCACCAGGTGTCGGTAATACAGTTACCTTGTCTTGCTATCTATCGTCGTCAGCCTACATTATCCACCCGATATACAACTACTCTATTGGAAATTTCCATGTAGAAGGTTATACTTCTTTAGAAGATTGTATAACTCTGCTAGTAAAAATTGTACTTCCAGAATTCTCCGTTATATTCTGTGTCGATTGCAAAAATGTGGGCAAAGTTGTCAAAAAATAAAAGTCTGCAAAACAGTTGCTGTCTTGTGTTTAACAATATGTTGCAATATGTTTATTGGGGTAACAACAATACAAGAAAGTTGACGGTATACAAATAAATTTACTACTAAAAGAAATCGACGCAAGGAAGAAGGTTATAAATTACATTCTCTCTCTGCATGCACCTTTAAGAAAGGAGAACAGAGACAATGTTCGAATTATACAAAAGTGTTACATTATAGCTGGAGAAACTTACTTGTCTAGAGCCAGCACCCATTACCATAAACAATAAAAAACAAATATATATATATATATATATATATATATATATATATATATATATATATATTATAATTAATAATCCTTAATTTTATTTTATATATGTAATTTAATTTTATATGAATGATGTATGAAACTTTATATCGGCTAGCTCATAATTTATCTTTTATATTGATGTAATTTCAACTTCGCTTCTTCATCACCCCAAAAAAACCCTTTAATTGTTTTTTAAATCAACAAACTTTTCTGCTTCCTAAATCCAAAGCTTGCTTTTCCTTGTTTTATTGTTACAAATTGTCACTTTCTATGTCTTTTATTGGAAAAACTGTAATTGTTTGATTTTAAAGTCCTGGAGGATTAACACATTTATACAATACTGTTGACTAAGTATTCAGGATTTTATATAAAGTTTTTTTTTACCGAATACATTAGCTATTTTAGCCATTATCCCGTTTTTTCGGTTCATTTATTTATATTTATTTTTACAAAATCTATAACCTAAATTATTAATTCATATAGATGTAATTGTTTAATTTTTAATTCTAAAATTTTTAATGTATTGGTCTTACATAAACTATTCCTTATTATTGATTTTATTGTTATTGTCCAATATAAAATAAATAACCCATAAATTTAAGTTGGTAATGAAATTACTAGATTTCATTACTTCCTGTTTATAATCCATTGTTTTAAACTATGTTTGGGCTGTGTTCCATATATAATTTCTCATGAAGCTTTCAACCCTTTCTTTAAAATTGTTAATTCTCATTATAAACACCTGCAAATGTTGCTAAATAATTATTAAAATAGATATTAATTGATATTATTTCAGGTTTGACGTTTAAATGGAATTTTATTTCTGCTGAAATTCATATGGCTGTGTTCAGATCAATATGGAACTGATTGACATTAGTGTAAATCTGGAACTTGTTGTGCAGGTAACTTTTAATACTTATTTAAATAATGTTGTGCTTAGAATTTCTTTTATTAATCAATCATGTTGATATCTGATATTATATTCATGCATATTTCCCTCTTTCTATTGATTTCATATCTGAATTGACAGTAACTTTTATAAAATGGTTGTGTCTACTGATACACCTTCCTGAATAATAGATACCTTTTTCTTTTATGTTTATTTATATACAATTGTTTCTAGAACTAGTAGACTAGTTCAACATATATATATATATATATATATATATATATATATATATATATATATATATATTGTTATATTTTAAAACCTTTAAATATAATTGCCCACGTTTGGAGACAATTTGTAATATTTCAATTCTTTAGATATAATTGCCCTACGATATGGAAATAAATTATACTATCTTGTCGCAGCGACAATTATTGTGCATACCACTTAAGTACGTATTAAATTTCAAATTTGACAGTAATTGTCAAATTAAACATGCCCGGCACCAATAAATATCAATATAAAGATGAATTTATGTACAATCAACTTATTACTCCTATCTCAGGGTGAGATCAAAATTGTTCAAAATTAATTCTTCAAATTTATTTGTTTTTTTAAGATATTTCCAAATTAAATGTTTCACTATTATCAAACTCTCAAATAACTGTTAATTCAATATAATAAAAGGCCATTTAATTATTTTATGACATTTACTAATTTACTGTCACTAAAATTTCAACCAAATGTCACTGATTAAATTGAAAATTTTATGAATGTAAAATGATAAGTTCAATGAGATTGGATACTGAATGAATACTACAGGTAATTAGAATCCAAATTATATATTATACTATCAGATACGCAAAATTAACAAAATTGTTATTGCCAAAAATTATGATAAAAGAACAACAGTCGTAATCTCTACAAAAAAATTAAAATTAGAATACAACTATGCTAAAATTTAACCTAATGAATTATTATCAAACGTTCAAATAATAATTTACACTTGACGTGTATCAATGTCAAATACCGAAACTTCTGCTCAAAATGGTCTATTCACTTGATGTTGTAAATGATATGTATCAATAAATTTGGTATATTTCAAATTTTTAATATAGATGCATCTTTTAACTGTATTGAATTTAAGGCCTGATATTTCTCGAGAAATAAATTTAAAACTGGAGAGGACTCACCCAATGGATCAGGAAATCTCGTACTTATTCTAACGTATTTAGAATACTGCAACTTTCTAAATATATACGATTTAGAAAAACTGGAACCACATACACTTTTACGATACAATTCTTATCCGAATTATGTACGCACTGAATTTATTATATGGGTTATTTATCTGATTGTATGATATGCAATTTATGCAATCTACCAAAAAATTCGAGACAACTCTTATTCTGATGTTGTCTCTTCAAAGGATAAAAAGCTACTCACTAAATTTTTACAAAATAAATAATTCTCCTTTCAATGGTTACCGATTTTTCTTGTTTTTGAAAAAATTACTAATCTATAATTTTCAATAACCAAGTGAGATTTTGAAATTCTTTTATTACATTTGTAATCTTGCTAGCAGAGACCTCTATATTTTACAATTTCAAATATTTTCTCCAAATCCTATTATCTATCAATAGATATATTCTACTCAAATGTCATCAAAATTATGAAATGTCATGTTTGATATTTCTACTGAATCTTTCAAAATTTAGGAATTTACGTAGAGTACAGTGTGTATCGAGAGTATGACAACTAAAATTAAATAAATTTCCTTATGTTTTACTTATTCTTTAAATTTCAAATAGAGGATGTGTATTAATATATACAGGGTGTCCCGGGACTAATGGGAAAAAAATCAGGAGCGTATAATCTGAGCCAAAATAATGTTAGTACTTCATATAAACTTTTTCTATGGAGGCCCTTGTTTTCGAGTTATAGGCCTCCAAAGTATCAATTTTGAATTTGGTTTTTATTTTTATTTTTTGTACTAGTTATTTGATCTTTATCAAATTTACGGCAAAGCTATAATGTACGTGTATGTTTATTTTGGAAAGGTAAACAGATTTACAGTACTGCCTTGAAGCCAGGGACGGACTACTCGCAATGGTTAGTGATCCAAAAAATTTGCAGGGATGGCACACCCTGTATGAAGTCATCGAAATTGACTTCCCCACACATTAAGCTAACGAAAAGGTACTCCTGTTAGAATTCGATAAAATAAGCCGTTTGGATAATATTTACAGTTTTATTAATGCACTACGTACAAATCTACCTGACTAACTTATTAATACGATGTCCAGGATTTAGTTCCTTGTAATCAAAATTACGAACATAACATTATTAAACCATTAAGAAAACCTCAAAAAACACAAGTTATAAAACATTAGACTAATACTAATTCCTAAACAACAACAAAAACTAACGTTATTCTAATAAATGTTCAATATGAGCTCCTCCCACTTCCACGCACATTCTAAGTCTACGAAGGTTGTTTCTTTTCACTTGAATGAGCAATCCCACATTATTTCTAATAACATTGCAGTGTAACACAATTCTGTCTATTAAATCTTGTCTTGTTTGCACAGGTGTTGCGTATACCTTACTTTTGAGATAACCCTAGAGAAAGAAATCCATAGGATCAACGTCTCCTGATCGCGGTGGCCATTGAAAAGGGCCTCCACGACCAACCCATCTATTAGGAAACCTTGTGTGTAAATGCTGTCGTACATCTAAACTGAAATGAGGAGGGGCCCCATCATGCATGAACCATAAATTCCTACGAGTTTGTAGTAGCACATCATCAAACAGGTTCCATAACTAATTTTGCAAAAACTCCAAATATCTCTGACCAGTCAAAGTACCGTCAATAAAGTATATGGCTCTATCAAATGATTGCCAACTATTCCTGCCCAAATATTAACCATGAATCTATGCTGGCTCCTAGTTTGGATAACGCCATGTGGATTCACATCATCCCATAAATGCATATTATGAGAATTTATGATTCCATCTCTGGTGAAACTGGATTAGTTCGTAAAGAGAACGTTACTAATAAATGTATTGTCTGCTTGTTGTTGTCGCAGAAACCACTGGCTATACTCAAGCCGTGCAGGATAATCAGCCACTGTCATACTGTGTACTTTTTTCATGTGAAAAGGATATAACAGCTGTTCTTTTAGGACGCGATGAACAACTAATTTCGAGACGTTATGTTCTCTTGATAATTTTAGAAAACTCGTTGATGGTTCATTATCAACTGCATTTAACAAGTCTTGTTCAACTGCCACAGTACGTATGCTTCGTACTGGACCTTCTCCACTTTTTTTTGGCAAAAATATTCCTAAAATTAAAAATTTTGTTTTGTATACATAGAAAATTACATTTACTTATTCATACCTGTTTCTCGTAACCTGAGATCAATACACTCAAACATTCGTCTGTATGGCAATGCTCTGTTTGCAAAATGTTCTTCATAAAGCCTTCTGGCCTCTAAACAGTTTCGAGAAGCCAGTCCATACGTTAGATTCATATCTGCGTACTCGATAAAAGCGAATTTTGCCATTGTAACTGTTAAATTAAGGACTTATGAATTATTGACAAGTACTGACTACGAACTATTCTACACAACGTTTGACAACTAATCCTATGGTAACTTGATAAACGGTAAAAACACTTATAAAAAGTTTTTACCAACTTTCGAATTATTAAGTCGTTAATGTTTTTCATCTTCTGCTATTATTTTTTTGTAGTACTGTAATTGGTACGTAGTGCATGAATAAAACTGTAAATATTAACCAAACGGCTTATTTTATCGAATTCCAACAAGAGTATCTTTTCGTTAGCTTAATGTGTGGGGAAGTGAAATTCGATAATTTCATACAGGGTGTGCCATCCCTGCAAAATTTGAAATTCGATAATTTCATACAGGGTGTGCCATCCCTGCAAAATTTTTGGATCACTAACCATTGCAAGTAGTTTGTCCCTGGCTTCAATGCACTACTGTAAATCTGTTTACCTTACCAAAATAAACATACACATACATTATATCTTTGCCGTAAATTTTATAAAGATCAAATAACTAGTACAAAAATTAAAAATAAAAACCGAATTCAAAATTAAAACTTTGGGGGCCTATAACTCGAAAACAAGTGCCTGCATAGAAAAAGTTTATATGAAGTACTAACATTATTTTAGCTCATACTATACGCTCCCGACTTTTTTCCCATTAGTCCCGGGACACCCTGTATATATATATATATATATATATATTACAACAAAGAGAATAGTGTAAAAACATTCTCAGTGAAAAAATACATATACATGCCAATTTTCATGATGATCGATTGAACGGTGTTGGAGTGAAGAGCGAATATATTAAGTAAATCTATATATTGCAAGCAGGGTTAAGGAAAATTTATAAAATCATATATATATATATATATATATATATATATATATATAGTTAATACCACAATATAATAAAAATTGTTGAAAATTCTAAAAAAATTGACAATTGTTTCGATAAATCAATATCATCGTCAGAATGATTATATTGTGGTATTAACTAGAAACCGTGAGTTTCATTAAAAACACTAATATGAGTAGATTCCACGAAGTAAGGGTCGGGACAGTTAATTTCAATAATATTAATATTAATAAAAGCAAAAAGTAACTTTTATAGGAATTGTATTTAAACTTTGAACAGAAAGAATTTAAAAAATGAATATTATATTTAAAAAGTTCTGAAGGACCAGGTTCCGTAAACCTAAAACACATAAATCAGAATAGGTTGCTAATTCTAGGCACTGGAACAAACTGTAAATCAATTTTATTGCCTATTACAAAAACTTTTAAACATTTAGGAGAAAATATGTACTACAACAAACCTAACTAAAAAACTAACCTATATGCAAGTGTACGAGAATTTGAAGTAAGCAATCATACACCACTCATAAATGAATGATTCTCAGTTACTGTTACTAGATCATCAACAACTTCTTCTACTGGTAAACTAAAAATAAAGCACAATTAACAATTTTTTTGTTTTAATAATAAACTTTGAAAAGCATTACTTTTTTAAATGAAATTAATTGTCAATTTCTTAGAATTTTTAACATATTTTCAATACATTATGGAATTATCTAGAAATAGTTAGTTTCATTTCAAAAAGTAATATGAGTTGATTCCACAGAGTAAAGATCGAAACAGTAAATTTTATTAAAAAGCAGTTTAAAAAAATATACTGCCTAATAAATTACTTAAATATTTACCTTTCGACATCACTTAGAGTAGCACTAGAAGCTTGTTCAGACACATTTTGTGCTGGTAAATCTTTTTGATGACAATCTGAGTTATTTGTTGAAGACCTAAAATAGACATATTCTTTTAACAAATTAATGTAAGTCAACTAACTCAGTCATCATTGCTAACTGAATAAAATTGATCATATGTGGCCAAATGACCTCTTAAAAAATTTAAATAATAATTTAATTTTTAAATACAGTTCAGTTCCAAAATAGTAGGCACTAAATTCTCAGAAATATTGCATTAAACCAAGAACAATTGTAGTTTAGTTTAGTTTGGTGCCTACTATATTGAACTGAACTATAGTTACCTAGACAGCCCAGAGTATCACCAGTCGCCCAATAAAGTAATGACTTATAATTAATAATCTGTTTGTCTTTTATGGCCGCATTATCAGCTGTAATAAAAATAACTTATATTGAAAGGAAATTTTGTTTATCAGGACAGTGACTTTTTTATTTTGGGCATTACTTTAAGGGCCCATTGTACCAAGAAAATGTGTAGGTAGTTACATTACATCTGGTGTATTAAATTCAAAAACTGACATGAGAAGAGCATCTTTGTTTAGAAACTCACGATCACTACTCTTATATATAGAATCAGAATGTTTAAAATGCTCCGAACAAATTTCAGGTCGTTTTGGTAGATCATGAGTCTCGCTTAGACCCAGTAAAGCAAACCAAATTGTTCTTTTTTCCAAATTGGTGGGAAAACTAGAATAAAACAACGCCTAATAGTAATTTGCTTTTTATAATTAAAGAACTTTTAAGCATTTTAAATATTATTGAAATGAATAATAAAAGTTGCCGCTACCGGATACCCGTTCAAATATTTACATACCTGTTCGGGGTAATTTCGGCCGTTTTCCCGACAGACTTGGCACTGGCGAACCATGATAATAAAAAACACTATAATGATGAACTTAAAACCAAATTTTGTCACTAAAAGTCTTGAAAAACACACATAACATCGAAAGAACTCAATTTTTACTTGCTAGTCCTAATGGCGCTCGTAATAAACAAACCAAGTTTGACAGTATTTACTATGATACTACAATCCAATAGAAATGTTAGTCGAGAGCGCTCTGGCGATATTTGCATCTCTCTTTATATCGTAACTGAACAAAGACAAAACTACTAAATAGTTTATACTAGACAAACAAAGCAGGTACTGAAATTTTCAGCAATGTTGCCACTTTTAGTTACAACAAATACTTGTTTAAAATTTATATAAGAATATGCCTTTATTATATAAAATTCAAGTATTATTAATTAATTTTAAAAGCAGCGACTAAAATGCATAAATTATTATGACTTTTTTTTAATTGCATAGCTTTTTAACAAAATTTCAATAAAACTTCTATTTTCATTTTTCCTGCATCTAAAGAGGATTTGTAAATATGGCAAAGCAGTGGAAGTGTCCCGCAAGTGAGTTTAGAATGTGACTCAATGTTTGGGGCAGGAAAAAGTCAAAACAAACATATCTATTTTATTTGTTAATCTGAGGATACAACCGACTTTTATAATTTTGCGTTGGTTTACTTGATCCGATGGAACTAACCTCTTTCGAAAAGTTGAATAGATTATGGAACGAATTAATAGGGCACTCAAGCGAACTTTCACTTAAATGTCAACATGGCGTCTGTGGGGGGTTGTCCAGTGCAGTTTCAACACTTCCATCGGTGTTCACAAGCACCCACATTTTTAAATCGGGTTCGTTCATCCTTTGTGAATTTTTTACCTGGAAAAGTAAACAAACTATAACAATTAACTGATTTTAATTGAAAAATAGCAAGTCAGGCACATAATAGCATCCTACGGGATTAGTTCACTCAGGGCCCCCGCTACCATAAATGCAAAGTGTGCAATGCACACGGGCGCCATCCTTTAGGGGCGCCAAAACCTAGAGCCCAAAAAAATTGCAAAAACATTTGCAAAAAAATAAAAAACACAAATTTATTTTAAATAAAAAGTTGAGAAATTAAATAGGATTAGATATAAATACACACGGAATTTTATTAGTACATCATCCAGTTACTGCCGTTTCGCATGTTGCGAGAACATGTCAGGCGGTAGTCTCTTGATTTTTCCTGTTCAGACATGAATAATGCCTGGAGCGTTATAGAAACGATACATCGCAAGAGGCGTTTTTAAACCAGATAGTTCATTGGACCATGCAACAAGTGCATAAAAACAAATAATCCTATTAATTTTTACATTTAAAGTTATTTTTATTTTGTCAAGTGTTGTGTTGTATAATATTTTGTTCACTACTTCTTTTTCTAAAAAATTAAGTGCTGAATACCTGCTGACTGCAATTTCAACGGTTTAATTTTTTATAAAATGGTAAGTGTTCCCTACTTTATACTATCAACATTATCCCTTTATTAGGATACTGGTTATAATGAATTTTTTTCACCCAAATATCTTTTTATTAATTGAAATGTCATGTAAGAGTTTAAAGAAATAATTGGTTTTTTACCCTTAACTAGTTTAGTTTTTATGCTATCGATCTTTTTAAAAAAACATTTTGTAGAGTGTTTTAAGAGCCATAAGATCAAATTAGTTTAATATTTTTACTGCCTTTATTTTTGAAAGGGTTTAAGCTGAAAGGGCTCGAACAAATTGCTTTTTACTCAAATATGCAAACTTGGTGCTTATTATTGTGCTTACTTTAGAACCGTTTTAGACGTACCAGAATTATTGCGAAATTTACTCTGAAAATAATATTTATAATTTTTATATGAATTTTAAAAATATTTCATCGCTTGTCTGTTTGACACATAATATTTTTACAACAAAAACTTTCATAATAATTTATGTCATACGACTGCGCAGAGAGATTGTTTTCGTAAGAAGTTGTCACGATTCACATTCTTTAAGTTATCAGCTGTTTTTGAACCATTTATTTTAGATTAGTTTGGTTATTTTGTAAAAAATTTCAAGTTTTCATATTATATTATTTGGCAATTTAATTGGTATTTACAGCCATGCGTGCAAGACAAAAAGAGTTACTGTTAGGTGCTGCAGCAGTTAGCTGCTATTTACTATCTTTATTAATTAAACGAATAAAAATAAAGATCTCAATGGTAAAGAAATTGGCTTCAAAGAAGAGAAGGTGAAGATAGAGGTACCTTAGCTCTCCTAAATAAAAAATTAATGGTTGGAGATCCTCTTATAACGACCCATGACACCATTATTATTTTGATTTTATTTATGGCTTATAGACCAGGCGGTAGAGCAGTAAAAGTAGGGTGTAATGGATGCAAAAATTTTTATGAGAAAGTTGCCGAATATTGTGTACAACAATAATCTATGTTTGCCTACTCCAAAAAGTGCTTGCTAAATGCTGTAGAACAACAAATGTACCGAAATATCGAAAAATGACCCATTTTTCGATACATTTGTGTCTAAAACTTTGAAACAAAGCCTGAAATCAAAAAAAAATTTCTCTTTTCTGTTTATTTGACTATTTACTCAGTGCCGGATTTACCACTAGCCCAACTAGGCCGCGGCCTAGGGCCGCAAGCAAAAGGGGTACGCCGCAGCGTTTCATAAAAAAAAATTTATTAAGAAAAAATATTGAATTTCATTTTCTTAAATTAATACTTACCGCAACTTTAAATCGAATACATGACTTTTGAAACAATACAATCTAAAATCTAAGTAAAATAACCAACGCACATAAAAATATATATTAACGCTTTTGTAATGATGGGTATAAATAAATTATAATTATTAATATAATAATAATCATTGGAATTGGGACAACCTGTATCATATAAAAAATGAAATAATATATCTTCAGCTAGTTCGTTACGAAATTATATTAAACAAAAAATGTTTATAATTTCGTAAAACTAGGTTATCGGAAGTTATAGCGTAAGCTACTTCAACTGTATTTTAGAAGCATAATTTAAAACAAAAAAATTGAGAAATACATGAACTCATGTATGAAATCGCGAATTCAGTGACCCACATATGGAGTTTAGTCGACAGGTAACTGAAAAATTGAATAAAAAGGGGAAGGAAAAAAATTGAAGCAGACCAGACGGTGTTCAGCCGGTGCGGCGATTTGAACACCCCGGGTAGTTTTCGTGAATATTGCTAAAATCACTAGCAACAGTGATTTTTTGTTGTTGTTTGTTCCGCGTATATATTTTGGGCCTCCACGTCTGAGGAGAAGAGATTCGTCTCCGGTGAGTAATTTGAAAAATTATTTAACAGACTAACCAGTTGTGAGGGGTGTACATGCAGAATCAGGACATGTAGAGATTGACTGAGAGTTGTCATATTGTACAAACTAGTAACCTGTCGGTACATTACTTCTCGCTATCGACTACATCTAAACTACTAATCAGATTCGTCAGGGTAGTATTTAGGGAAGTATTACAAAATATTGCCGCCGAAAATCATGAAAGGTCATTAACTCATTTATATATCAAGAGGGCCAGTAAGAGGCGATAGTTTGTAACGGCTTCACAAGAAACTGTTTTTTTATTTTTTATATATATATTTTTGTTATTACTAATTGTTTTATTTGATCAAATGGTCCCAGGCAGTTTAAATCATTTCATGTTATTTTAAACACGTATACAGTGACATTTAGCGGATACAAATTTTTTTTAATGGAGGGAGGAACTAATCCTCAGTAGTTCATTATATTGTGGACAAAATTTCACTGTAACCGTGTGGACTAGCTCCATTAGATTTCGGCCGTATAGGCTAAATAATTTTTTTTTGTTTGGTTATTAATGAGAAAAAATCATATTTTAAAGTGTTGTCTCACGTTCTCTCATAAATTTCACATTGTTTATACTTTTACTAAAAACTAAGGGGATTGTAACTTCAGCGATTCTTTTTTTTTGAGTTGATTCTTTTTGCGCCAATTAGAGAATAGGCTAATTGTAAACCTTCTATGTTTTCTTAAATTTTTTTTGCTTATTTTATTTGTTTGTTGATTATAAAATTCTGACTATCTTATAAAGGAATGTATATATATGGATTAGTTAAACTCAGGTTTTTCATTTAGAATCACTCTCACCTTTTCTAAAAATAAAACCTCGTATTGTAAACCGAGGTGGGGCTTCAAGCTCTTTCGGAAAAATAGCTTAGACCGTTCGAAGGAATTTAAAAAGGGATGTACTCAATTCATGATCTTTTTTGTTTGTGGTGACAGTCACTAGGCATAACCAAATAAGCAATCAGATAGAGAGGTGAAATCTCCCTCAAATTTACTTTCGTCAGTAATCCGTAAATAACGTAAATAGGTCCTTAACGACCCTCAAGGTTACACTAGCCAGGGTATAAGGCGCCGGGATGCCGGATGCGGCCCCCTCTCCCCTCTCCCCCTCCCTCGTCTCCACTCTTTTGTTTACACTGTTTTGATAGTGTCAGCGAATCAGCGTCACTCGTCAGTATAGTTTTGCAAGTGGCAAGTGAACTACTTCTTGAAAGTAAATCTTCTCGTGTACGTGTTTTATATAGGATTTCTGAATGATGACAGTTGTTTTGTTTACAGATTGTGATTACTGTCATAATAATTATTGTGGTGTGAACTAAGTGAAGTGAACTCAAATTTTACAGGTATCGTAACACGTAACACATAATACTTTCTGCTCTGACAATGATGAACGATAACAATAAAAATATTCATACGGCTAGTGGAGCATTAAACGCAAATTAAAAAAACTCAAAGAAGAAAAAAGTTTAAAATTGTTAAAAAGTAATTCTAAAATTGAAAGTTTTTTTAAAAATACGTCAGGAGATAGCAGTCAGAATAGTCCAAATGAAAACTATGTTATTACTGATGTTCAAATTCCCAGTACTTCTGCTGCTGTAGAAGAAACTACAGACTTTTCGAGTGATCTAAATACTTCTAGAAATGTTTCTAGTAGTCAATCGGCCATGCCCCTGCCTCAATCCACCTTAAATGTTCTAGATCCTAGTTCATGGGGCAATTTATCTGTTGATTCGACGGATTTTGTAATAAGAAATCTTCCCAAACACTTACTAGCGATTAAAGATTGTGATTTTTCAAAATCCAAACGACATTATCCTGATAAAGTAAGAACAGTAAAAGAACATATGTTTTTTAGCCGTTTACCAAACGGTGAGATGAAGAAAAGAAAGTAGCGGTTCCATGCAAATTATTCCACTATCACAACGATAGTTCTTTTTGCAAGGGATTCAATGACTGGAAAAATTCTAACCGACTCAAAGAACACGAACAGAGTGCGGAACATAGGTTAAATACAAAAACCTTCGTCTTACGAGGCAATGTTTTAGGAAAAATTGATTCTGTATTACACGAAAACTACCTTAAGGAAGTTGCATATTGGCATCGAGTGCTAAAACGTGTAGTAGACGTTGTCTCGGCACCCGTGGCCTGGCTTTTCGAGGGAGCCAAGAAATATTCGGTTTCCAAGGAAACGGTAATTTCATGGGGGCATTAGAGCTTGTTGCAGAATACGATTATTTTTTAAAAGCCCATATTGAAAGTAAAGGAAATCCAGGATTCGGAAATGTAAGCTATATGTCAAAAACTATTTGTAACGAGTTTATAGAGTTAATGTACAAAAAAGTAGTTTCTGTCATTGTGGATGAATTAAAGAAAAGTAAGTACTATTCTCTCAGTGTTGATTCTACACCAGACATCACTCATTCAGACCAGTTGACAGTGATCCTACGGTATGTTTTAAGTGATGGTATGCCGGTAGAAAGATTTATAGCTTTCATTAAATTTCATGACCACACTGGAGCACACATGGCGGAAATTATTTTAAATACCCTGTCAGAGCTAGATATTCCATTGTGCGATATGAGAGGCCAGTCATATGATAATGCCTCGAATATGTCAGGCTAATATAAAGGTTTACGAGCGATAATAAAAGAACAAAACAATTTAGCAGAGTACGTTCCATGCTCCGCTCATTCGTTGAATCTAGTAGGCACACATGCGGCTGGTTGCTGTTTGGCAGTAACAAAACTATTTATGTTTATTCAAAAATTTTACGTTTTCATGAGTGCATCTACTTCAAGATGGACCGTGTTGGAAAACCTTGTCAAAAATAGCAGTAGCGAAAAGAAACTCCTTCCGAAAAGAGTGAACATTACAAGATGGGCTTCCAAATAGCATGCTGTAAAAGCTATTTTACTCAACTACTGGAGCTACTACGATGCAGTAAAAAAAATCAGACGATAAAGGGGAAACAAATGTGAGCCGAGCTGAAGCTAATGGAATCAGTAAACAATTTTTTAAGTTAGAGAATGCTTTTTTCTGAACATGTGGTACGATATTTTACAACGTTTTGACAAGAGTAGCAAAACATTGCAAAACACTGCTACAGACTTGAATGTGACTTGCAACATATACAAATCTCTGAAGGAGTACGTACTAAGTCTGAGAGATAACTTTAATTCCTACGAAAAAAGAGGAAAATAATTGTCTAAAAATGAAACCTATATTCTTGAAATGAAAAGACGCCAGAAAAGAAAAGCTCTCCCTGGCGAAGATCAAGAAGATGAACCTGAACCCCACTTTGATGGAAAAGAAGATTTAAAGATAAATACATTCAATGTTGTAATTGACAGGTTTTATTCAGAATTGAATAAAAGGTCCGAAGTTTATTTCAGTCTTAATGAAGAATTTGGGTTTTTAAACAACTTATCATCAATTTCCAATGAAGAAATAAGGGGAAAAGCTTCTATTGTGGCTAAAAAGTATCGAACCGACATAGATGGTGACTTTGGAGAAGAGTGTGTACAGTTCAAAGGCTTCGTTGAAGGTATATTTGATGAAGAAAGATAACCTCATGATAACAAGATTACCAAGCCTCCAAGGAATACACTTTTGGAGTATCTGAAACTCATTCGTGAAAAACAATTACCAACATTATTTCCGAATATGGACACGGCTTTGCGCATTCTACTATGTATGATGACATCTAATGGATCTGGAGAAAGATCATTTAGCGTGTTAAAAAGATTAAAAAAATACCTGAGGAACTCGACTTCTGACGAAGATTCTCGATTGTCTAGTTTGGCTAGTTTTGTGGCAAATTCTGAGGTTTTTCAAGCATTAGACTTTTACGAGTTGATTAAAGATTTTGCAGCCAAAAAAGCTAGGAAAGTGAGCGTTTAGATTTATTTGAACATTACTGTGAACATTCACTGTAATACACACAGTGTGAGTGAATGTTTATTTTTAGAACTAATATGTTGTACCAATTTTAAAAAGTAAAATTATAAAAATAAACGTTATGTATTAATATGAAATCTGCTTTATACTTTAATTCCATAATCGTGAAGTTAAAGGATACGATATAATAATTATAAGCCATTTTATATTATTGCTAGCATCCGCATCCTGCATCCATTAATGTTTTACAATTGGTGTTTATCTTTAAGATATCTCAACTACTCACTTGTTTTGACGTGAGCTTGAAATAAGGCACATTTCAATTTTCCACCTAAAGGTGGCAGCCGGGGCGGGGGCCTCTCGGGTTAATTTGGCCTAGGGCCGCAAGTACCCTAAATCCGGCACTGGATTTACTATAAGGTTATGAGAATCGCGAATCGAAAAACTTTGAATTTCCATGAATAATATGCGAAAATTAGTAAAAAATCATACGTAAACTTTGAGAAATTTTTTCGGTAAGTAAAAATTGATATTTATCAAATTTTCTTTAAACATATGACAATTAAGCACAAAAATTTTTGTAACGATCGACCGCGTAGTTTTTCACTGCCACAATTATTAATTAACAAATTATAAAAAAGTTGATCGCGCGTACCTTGTTTAAACTACAGTGACTATATACAAGACAGTGGCGACAATTGAGTATAAGCTCCGCCCATCCGCCATTAGTTTGCTAATTTTGGTTTGTTTACATTTCACTACATGCAACTAAACAACCCTTTTTAAAAGAGTTTACCACTTTTAAACTAGTTTTGAATGTGTAATTTTAAATAAAAGCTCCTTTATAAGGCGTATCATGAAATATTTTTGGAAAAAAGTGGACAGATGTTAATCAAAATCATCAAGAGTGTAATGATGTTGCATACAAAATTATGGATGTATCTTAATTTACCATCTGATAAATATATAAAGTAAGCTCTTAAATTCTGGATTATAATGTTAAATGTCATGCTAAATAGATACTACAATAAATCCTAATGTGTAGTCTAGGTATATATACTAGGGACTCTTTCTTTAATCTATGATTACCGCAAATATACTCGGAGCTTTACTTTCCTTCCATCAATACAACACTCGCCAAAAAGATCATTACGTTACTCCCCTGATGGTTAAGGTCGCTGCTCAGAGATCATAATCTTTCTTTGCTCCAAAACTGTATAATATTATTCCTGAAACAATAAAATCAATAAAAAACAATAACCACTTTAAAAAAGAACTGAAAAACACATACTTCAAAGTAAGAGAATTGAACTTCGGCGAATATTCCATTAGATAATATAGAAACTCAAGATAATACAAAAATTACGTACCTTTGCTAAATCGTTGGCTTGGTGTTTTGAGATTTCTTATGTCGAATTGTGCTGGTTTTCCTATTTTAATGTTTATCTGTTTGATAACGAGGTGCATCTGTATTTATTGTTGTTTTCTCGTGTAACTAGTAACTTTTACTTTTTAGCTTTCCGTGTGTGTGCATGTGTATCTATGTATGTAAATATGTATTTTTGCTCGTCTATTTGTATAAGACTGTGTTTTACATTTTACATTGAGATAGGTCTATGATTGATTGAAACTTTTTAATATTCATTGTGATACATTGTTTAATTTAATTACTTCTCGAAACAAGTGTTTTACGCTTATCGAGTATTTTTTTATTCACAGCTGAACTTTATATTTTTTACTTTGTATTTGTATTATGCTGATGTGAATAAATATTATTATTATTAAAATATCCATTTTACGTTTTAATAATTTTTTACAATTCTTTTAAATTTTGTCATTTTTTTCCATTATAAACAAGGACGGTTAGTTATGATAAACAAAGACCATTTAAGAAAGAAAATATACTTTTTATCAATATTTATTATTGAAACGTTTAATTAGTTGCATGATTTGATGAACATTGAGCAACATTATTTATAATGGAAAAAATTTGACGAAATTTAAAAAAATTGTTAAAACGTAAAATGGATACTTTTATAATTGCTTATTGTTTGTTATGACACTAAGTAACTGTTAAAAATTGCGTGCTCCTTTTTCACCGTTGTTTAAACAAGGTACGCGCGATCAACTTTTTTATAATTTGTTAATTAATAATTGTGGCTGTGAAAAACTACGCTGTCGATCGTTACAAAAATTTGTGTGTGTAATTGTCATGTTTAATCATCTTTTCTGAAAATTTGATAAATATTTATCAATTTTTACTTACCGAAAAAAATTCTCAAAGTTTACGTATGATTTTTTACTAATTTTCGCATATTATTCATGGAAAATAAAAGTTTTTCGATTCGCGATTCTCATAACCTTATAGGAAATCGTCAAATAAACAAAAAAGAAAGAGTAAATTTTTTTGATTTGATTTGTTTCAAAGTTTTAGGCACAAATGTATCAAAAAATGGGTAGTTTTATGAAATTTTGGTCATTTGTTGTTCTACAGCATTTAGCAAGCACTTTTTCGAGTAGACAAACATAGATTCACTGATCAACACTAATTTTATTGTCAACAATATTTGAACGAATTCTAGGTAATTTCGTGGTGCTGATCACGAATTTGAAGTCCATTTAGATGAATTGGCTCTAATTTTAGAGATATATTATCAAAATATGATAAGATAGAGAAAAATATCAATTTAATAGACCAATGGCCCCTATAAGCAACTTTTAGTAAAAAATATTAAAGTGGCTTCAAAAAAAGAGAAACGAAAAAATAATAAAATTCATTTAATGATTAGGTATAACAGCAAAGAAATAATTTAATTTAAAAAAGTACATCTAATTCGTAGGAAAGATTTTCTTTTATGAGGACCGTCAGGTACATCACGTTGGAGACTCCAACAATAGTCTGCCATCATATGATGATCCCATCTGCCCTGATACCTTACCTCCATCTCATTTATATCCTGGTGGAACCGTTCCCCTTGTTTCTCACGGAAATTGCCAAGATTGTCGGGAAATTTATCCAAGTGGCTTTGAAGAAAGTGTACTTTAATACTCATATTAGTACCCAAGTTTTTAAAGTTTAATAACATCTGTTGCACTAATTTTTAACTAGCATAACAAAGCTACACCAAGCAGCAGCTTCAAGTGTCGTCATGTGATTTGTAAAATTAGAGTCCTTAATAAGTTTACGAATTTGAGGGCCACCAAAAATACCCGCTTTTACCTTTCTATACTTGGCCTATGAAACGATCTACAAATGTATTTGAAGCACTCACCATCTTTACTCAAAGCCTTAACAAATTGTTTCATTAGTCCTAACTTGATGTGGAGCGGTGGGAGAATGATTTTTTCACGGTCAACCAACGGTTCGTTTATGACATTTGCTGTTCCTACAGTCATATTTTGTCTTATTGGCCAATTAACTATATTCCAATGATCTTGCTTCGCCCTACTATCCCACAAGCAGATAAAACAAGGGTATTTTGTGTACCCACCTTGCTGCCCAAGCAAGAAGTTGACCATTTTTAGATCAACACAAATGGAAAACTGATGTTCTTCATAGGATAGTTTCTGTAATACCAACTTGATGTTTTGATATTCTTCCTTAAGTTTTGTTGAGTGGGCGATAGGAATTGACACATATCGGTTGCCATTGTGTAGCAAAACACATTTTAAGCTTCTACTGGAACTGTCTATGAATAGTCGTCAATCACCTGGAACAAATTGTATTCCCATTTGACGAAAAAGTCCGGGAATGTTGTTGCAATAAATAAGATCTTCATCTTGGCTAAAGTAAGGAACAAGTTTCACCTCTCGTGTTCTATAAATGGTTATTTTTATATTTGGTTGTAGACAGTTTTTTTCTTTTAATCTGGATTCCAGAAGTTCAGATGCTTGCTTTGATAGACCGAGATCCCGTATCAGGTCATTCAGTTCTTCTTGATTGTATTTCCTGCTCATATTCACTTCCACTGCTACTGTACTGGTCCTTAATTTCTTCTTCTTCTTCTTCCGCCATCAGAACATCTGGCAGTGTTGTATATATTGGTACGGGAATCTCTTCGCTATGTAGCACAGGTCTTCGTGCTGATTATAAATCAGGATAATCCCATTTGCCTTTCTTGTATTTGTTAAAACCTTTTACATTAACTAAACAAAAATGACAATCATCATGGTGGTTTTTAGGTTCTCTCCACACCATGGGCACACCAAATTTCAAACTTTTTCTTTTTTCGTTTGACCACTGTCGTAAACATTCGACGCACGTTTTGCACACTATATGGGTAGCCCAGGACTTGTCTTGGTCTCCAAGCTGTACGCCGAAATAAGCTTGATAAGCTTGTCTAACAAAATCTGTGATATTTTTTCTTTGTTTCGCTACAGTATATTCGCCACAAATGTAGCAGTAGACATTAGGGCTGTTCAAACAGCTTCTGCGTGAAGAACTCATTCCTCTGAAAAAAGAGTAACTTTAGTTAAAAATATAGGTACAAATATTCGTCACATGTACTCCTACCTTCCACTTGACGTCTATTAAATTTAAATAACTTCACTAGGTAGGTAATAAGAACTAAATACACAAAATACCTAAGAAAAGCACAATAACCGCGACGCTAAGTCTTAGTAGAACAACTGCTTACGCTGAACTGACAGTTAAAATCAAGAGACACAAGACAAACAAGTGCACGCACTGATCACGTGATCAGCAGTCGGCACGTGGTACGCTCACTAGCTCACTAAACAGGGTCGAACTCTCGTTTCTGCGTAAATTTCTTGTTCGTAAATTATTCTTAAAAAATAAAAAGCATATGTTATAGCTAAATTCTTTAATAAAATATGTATCCATTACCTCAAAAGCTAGAGCCAATTTGGAAAAACTGCTTTTATTTTTGAATTCAGCAGACCTGAATTACCCTAAATTCGTTCAAAAATACTAGGCAACAATTTTTTTTTTAAATTTTGTAGGGCGGTGATTGTTGTACACAATATTCGGCAACTTTCTGCATAAAAATTTTTGCGTTATCAAACAACATCCATTTCGATTGCTCTACCACCTGGAATATTATGCGTCGATTCTCGCGCACTTTCTAAATTATTGCCATTAAAATATAGAACTCGTTCTATATTTTTAGTCTAAAAATTTTCGAAATAATTCTATGACGTGTAAAACAACAAAAAATATTCTTACGAAAATTTTCAGTGTAAATTTCGCAATAATTCTCGTAAGTGTAAAACGGTTCTTAGAAGTTAATTCCTAATTCCCATGAGTTTATTTATTTGTTTTTTCAGGATAAAAGAAAGATACCTTCAGGTGCGAAGTTTTGCGAGCAAAAGAAACTGAGGCTAGAAGAAAGGGAAAAATGGCTGGATCTTAAAAGCACTTCTTGCAAAACAATCAAGATTCCACGGAGACTATCGATGCGACCGAATCTCAATATTCTAAATCAGTAACCGTGCGTGAACCATCTAAAATTTCAACAGAGGCGACCCCGGTAACATCTCAGGTTCTGCAACAAGTGGCGGCGGTTATAGCAGCAAAACAGCTCCTACTGTTGCAGAGCCCGATGAAGCGTCGATGATGCCATCATCGTCTACGGCACTTGAATAATCCACTTCAGGTAATTCAGCTTGTGTAAGAAGTTCGGTAATGTCAGCTACCGAAATACCTGCTGCAAGTGACACTTTCGATGAAGGCTTTAATGAGGCTAGAGTCGATATAATTCCGTCCGACCCCGGTTTGTGGCACGAAAGAATCACCAATGAGATAGCTAGAATGTTGTGTGAGTTACGAGGTCATAATTCGCTGCACCTGCACCATATCATATATCATTAGTTAGAATTCATGTATACTTGTTATCATAGTTCTTTAGTTGCTTTATATTTGTAAATCAGTTTTTGTATAACCACTCCGAGAATAACATCTCTCTTTGTAATAATTAAATAAAATATCTTTTTAAAAATAGTATTTCTGTTTGGAAATACAAATCTGGCGCAGTCAGTAGGATAACGCGTGTTGTCCTAACGTGTTTACAAAATACGAACTTACATCCCTTCAGTGGAGCTCATCCTTTCAGTGGAACCAGTGAAAATCACCCCTTCTGTGGAAATCGTCCCTTCTGTGGTACAGTTACGTGGTGGACAAAAAATCGAGGAAGGTACAACTAGCCAGAAAACCATCGAGGTAAGTGTTAAGTTTCCTTTTTGCCTTTTTCTTATTTTCATTAATTCGGGATAGTTGTTAAGACAATTTTATTTGTAATTAATTAAAACCTTTATGATCGATACTGATTCCATAGTAGAATCTCTTAAGAGTTTGAATATCAGCAGTCAAAGTAAAGTTAAAATGCCAATCGGTCAATTTTAGAACCTCGTCCTATTAACTGGGAATTGTTTAAGTCAAAAATTTCAAATATCAAACCTTATGATGGGGATACGAATACTCTCAACACATTTATTTCTCTTTGCGGTAACCTAATCGCGACGTATAAGGATTAAAATGATAAAGATTTGAGCGATCATATTCTTGAATGCATTCAGGGTAATCTTGTCGGAAAAGCCGAATTAATGGTCGGGAATAGAGTAGAGTTGAATAGTTGGGAACTGTCAAAAGATGCGCTTAGGCAATGTTTTTCGGACAAACGGAATTTAGAATGTTTAACGGAAGAGCTCACGCGAAACAGACCGCATAAAAATGAAAAGTTGATAGAATTCGGGAATAGGTTGCAATTATTGAGGAGCAGCATCATACAAAGAATTAGTAACGATAATAATCTTAACCAAAACGAGAAAATTATACATATACAATTTTGTGACACCGGTACTTTACGAAACAACATGCATTTAAAGCAACTAGCATCACTGGAGCACGCTATCGCTTATGTTAATGAATTTGAAAATTTTAAAAAGCCTTATTCTTATTCAAATGATCAAAAGTCCTACCAAAGCAAAAATAATATCAGAAATCAGAATTACGGCCCCCGAACTCATCAACACCACGGCAACCAATATTATCATCAGTCAGCTTCTTCTTATCCCTCAAACCCTAATTCTAATGCGTATTTATCTCAAGGCCCTTCGTGGCCTCGTCAACCCATTAACGTTCAACCACAACAATTACCACCCAGAAAATACCCAACTAATTCAGAAGTTTTCGGACCTCCCCATAATGTTTTCAAACCTAATCAAACGCCTATGCATCGTCTTCCAAAACCTGAGCCAATGTCTATTTCTACAAATTCAAGACTACCCCCATGATATAGTAAACGATCCAATAATGTTAGAAGCAATTATTTTCAAAATAACGGCCAAAGGTCGAATTTCATAGATGAAGAATTATTTTCTAACGACTACATTGGGACGGAATGCGAACCAATACATGGCGACGTCGACGCAAACTCCCATTTTCGCGAGCAAGAAAACTATGTAGATTCTGATTTTGTTAGTGAGAATTTTCAAGAGAATGCCTCAGTAAACCCCATAACTCAATCGAACTGAACATTACCTCTAATAATCCCTCACCCTATATCAGTATTTCTAAACCCCTATTAAATCTGCTAATAGACACCGGAAGTACTAAATCAATCTTAAAGCCTATCATTGCCGAAAAATTCTATCCCAATTGCTTATTTAATTCAAATGTATCACTCTCAACCTCCCTGGGAACCAAAAACGTGCAGTTTCAAGCCGACATACCAGCTTTCCGAGAATTTAACAGAAATCATATGTTTAGGTTCATATTATACGATTTTCACGAATTCTTTGATGGAATTATTGGAATCAACGATCTAATTTCCATGAAATTTAACATAGATTTGAATAACGAGTGTCTTGTTAGTGATAGGGCTGTAATTCCAATTAAGTTTAGAAAACCATCCGATATTAAATTCCAAATATCAATTGGCCATAGCGAAAGAATCGTAAAGCAATTCCCTGTTACAGTATCGAACGGAGAAATATTAATTGATAAGATAGTTTTAGGTGATATATATGTACCCAAGATGCTTACCATAGCCAATAATGGTTTAGCAATAGTAGAATTTATTAATGAAACAAATAAAAGTTTAGCTATAACGTTATTAGAACCCTTAAGTGCAACCCCTTATAATCCTAAGTTTTATGAATGTTATAAATTTTAAACATTCAATAGTCCGGATAAATTTGAAATCAATAAAACTCAAATCCAAAACTTGATTAGAGCAGAATACATGAATCCGGAAGAAAAGTCGGAAATAATTAAGTTATGTAAACAATATAAAAAATTGTTTTTAAAACCCAGCGATCCTCTTACGTTCACTTCAAGAGTTAAGCATTGTATCAAAACCACCGACGAAGCTCCAGTATACGTAAAATCGTATAGGTACCCGTATGCCCTTAAAGAAGAGGTGCAACGGCAAATAAATGATATGCTCGACAAGGGCATAATAAGACCGTCGTCAAGCCCATGGAGCCCATATGGCTTGTAAAAAAGAAGCTAGACGCATCGGGGCAACAAAAATGGCGGCTTGTGGTAGATTACCGCAAGCTGAATGAAAAGACTATTAGCGATCGGTACCCCATCCCAAATATAAATGAAATTTTGGACAAATTTGGGCGTGCCCAATATTTCAGTACCATCGACCTTGCTAGCGGATTCTGTCAAATAGAGTTGAGCAAGGATTCGATAGAAAAAACGGCATTCAACGTAGACCATGGTCACTACGAGTTCTTACGTATGCCCATGGGTCTAAAGAACTCGCCCAGTACCTTTCAGAGGGTAATGGACGAAGTTCTTAAAGATCTGCAGAACAGGGTGTGCAAGAGTTGCAAGAGCACATACAAAATTTTAGATTAGTTTTTGAAAAATTAAGACAAGCGGGACTAAAGTTACAGCTAGACAAATACGAATTCATGCGTAGAGAAGTAGAATTCTTGGGGCACGTTGTGACTCCCGACGGGATTAAATCCAATCCCAAAAAGATCGAAGTCGTGCAACGCTTTCCTATACCTAAAACACAGAAAGATCTTAAATCCTTTTTAGGGCTCTTAGGATACTAAAGGAAATTCATTAGCAATTTTGCTAGAATTACAAAGCCATTAACAGATTGTCTTAAAAAGGATAACAAAATAGAACACTCACAAGAATTTATTAACTGTTTCAATTACTGTCAAAACCTATTAATTTCCGAGCATATCTTAGCATATCCAAATTTCGAGAAACCCTTCGAAATAATGACGGACGTATCAATGTACGCCATTGGAGCTGTATTAAGTCAAGACAATCACCCCATTTGCTATAGAGAAGGAGCTCCTAGCAATTGTGTGGGGATACAAATACTTCCGCCCCTACCTTTTCGGACGACAATTCAAAATTCTAACTGATCACAAGCCGTTAGAATGGTTGTTTTCCCTTAAGGAACCGAACTCTCGGCTGATGCGTTGGCGATTAAAACTAGAAGAGTTCGAATATACAATGAAAGGAAAGCTTAACAAGGTAGCGGACGCACTTTCTCGTTCACCCCCTAAACTAGATGTAAATGCATTAGAAACTAGTTCCTTAGATGTTAATATCGACGATATAGATGAAATCCAAAAAATTGATAATGGAAACCTATCCTTAGTGAATGGAAACCTACCCGATCTCCTTGAGTTAGACATAGAAAATTTACTTAACGATAGCAGAAAAATAAAAGTTCTTCAAGGTATTCAAATCCGTCCCCCTGATATCGGAATTGCTCAGGACACAAATCTAGAGACGGTTCATACTTCCGTAGAGAATCCATACCAATTTCCGAAAAATCTCTTACATTTGCAAACAAGAGAAAATATTCGATAACACTAGATTCAATGTCACTCTTCCCTCTAGAAATCTAGAATATAATATATTCACTTTCGCCAAAGATTTTTTAAATCCTAAAATTACGTATGCTTTATATTTTAGACAAACTAATTTACCCGAAATGTTTGTTACAACCTTGCAAAAATTCTTTAAAAATTCAGCGTTTAAATTAATTCACTGTACAAAATTTCTTAAAGATTTAGTAATGTCAGAAGAACAATGCGAAAAATTAGAGTATTACCACGTTTACAAAAAGGGTCATAGAGGAATCAATGAGTTAAAATGTCTCTTACAAAAAATTATTATTTGCCCAAAATGTCTGAGGACATAGAGAAATTTGTCAATAGTTGCGAAACTTGTTTAAAAAATAAGTACGACCGAAATCCACCCGTCATCAAATTTAATCTCACCCCATCAGCTTCTAAACCATTTGAACATATTCACATCGATGTTTTTCGAATCTCAAATACTTCTTTCCTCACAATAATTTATTCTTTCTCTCGATACGGCAAGCCTATCCGATCGAAACCGTTACCGGCATATCAGTAGTAGACACCCTTCTTAATTTTGTAACTCATCACTGGTTACCTTATAAAATTACAGCTGACTGTGGTAGCGAGTTTAAAAACAAAGATCTAGAAGACTTTTGTAAATTACACAGAATCGAACTACATCTCACAACAGCAAAAAATAGCAACTCAAATTCATATTTAGAAATATTCCATTCGAGCCTCATTGAGCATTTTAGATGCCTGCGAGAGAAAAACCCGGAACTAACCCCTATTCAACTAATGAAGCATTCGGTTTTAAGTTATAACAACTCCATACATTCTGTTACCAAATTTACCCCATTTGAAATCATTAAAGGGCATATTGGAAGTCTTGACCCCTTTGATCTAGACGATCATCTTGTTCTTTCCTACTATGTTCAAAACCACAAAAATATCAGTAAACAACTAGATGAAATGATAAAAGAACGGAATGAAAAAGTGAAAGAACGGAATATAAACAAAGCTAACGAGAAACGCGATGAACCCCCTGATTTTTCCAACCAACATATAGCTTATGTTCGAACGAAACATCGAGATAAAAAAATGCCCAAATTCACAAAAATCGAAATAGTTGGAGATGATAACGTAGTTTTAAAAACTAAGAAAGGAACTTATCATAAAAGCATCGTTAGAAAACCGAAATCTAATTCAAATATTTTACAGGGCCAGCATCGGAAAGATGAAAAAGGTAGCCATCCCGATTTACCTGGTCCTAGCCATATTCAGTATTAATTGTTTCACGGAAGATATAACTGTAACGCACTTAGAAAATCTTATTCTTCCGATAGATTTAGGTAAAGCTAGGTTAATTTACTGAAAACTTACTTTTATTCATTACTTAGATGTAAGAGAAGTGGTTAATCAAATAAATATCCTTAAAACACACTTGTTAACAGTAAGAAAATTAATTCTAGATACTAATAGTTCAAATCCCATTTCATATCAGGGTCTTAGCGAAAATATTTTAGTACGTACAGAGTTTCTTATTAATTCGTTAGAACGTAAATTCGACAATTTATATCCCCATATGCGTTCAAAAAGAGGTCTAATCAATGGTATGGGAAAAGTCAATAAATGGTTGTTTGGGAATCTAGATTCAGACGATGGCATTCGATACGATAATGCTATCAGGTTACTGCAAAATGTCTTGAGAGGGTTGTCTTGGAAGACATGCCTGGTCTATTTGGACGACATCGTAGTACTGGGAAAGACATTTGACGAACACTTGAAGAATTTGGAAGACGTATTCAAACGACTCCAAGCTGCCCAGCTCATGTTAAACCCGAAGAAATGTCAGCTGTTCCAAAACCGAGTCAACTATCTAGGTCATATAGTGAGCAATGAAGGAGTGGCGGTGGATCCAGAGAAAATTGCTTCCATTCAGCAATGGCCGCAACCAACCGACAAACACCAAATTAGGAGTTTCCTTGGACTTTGCACATATTATAGAAGATTTATCAGGAAGTTTGGAGATATTGCCAAGCCTCTATCTCGACTTACAGAAGAAGCATTTAACCACGGCGCCGATATTAGGATACCCATTACAAGAGGGAGACTTTATTCTTGACACTTTCGCAAGCAACGTAGGAATTGGTGGAGTGCTCTCACAGATCCAAGGAGGGCAAGAAAGAGTGCTGGGATATTTCAGTAAAGTCCTCTCCAAACCAGAACGAAACTACTGCGTCACAAGAAGAGAACTTTTGGCGGTAGTAAAGTCCGTGGAACACTTTTACCAGTATCTCTATGGTAGGAAGTTGATGCAGTTCAAGAATCCCGAGGGCCAGATCGCTAGATAGATTGAACGACTTCAAGAGTACGATTTCAACATCGATCATCGAGCTGGTGTGAGTCACCGAAATGCCGACTACCTGTCCAGATGGCCGTGCCCAACAGACTGCTCCCACTGCAACAAGGCGGAATCTAGGGAAGCTGCAGTTTCAAGAACTACCGTAGTCAATGAAGAATGGTCACCCACCAGGATCAGAGAAGATCAGGAGAATGATCCTCAACTGAAGATGATCCGGCAATGGAAGGAAGAAAATCGGCGACCTACCTGGCAAGAAGTGTCAAGATTTTCACCGAAACTCAAGGCGTATTGGGCTCAGTGGGACTCACTTGTCCTGGAAGAAGGCCTGGAAGAGTCCTTGAAAACGATGATGGTTCTGAGATGAGGAGACAGCTAGTTATACCGAGAACAAGAGTAGCTGAGGTACTAAAGAAGTTACACGACAGTCCATCGGGAGGTCATCTGGGAGTGAAGAAAACCCTTCAACGAGTCCGTGAAAGGTTTTATTGGATGAACAGCTCCGACGATGTGAAGAACTGGTGTAATAAATGTACGACTTGCGCTACGAGTGATGGACCACATCGCAAGAGAAAGGCACCCGTGATACAATATAATGTTGGAAGCCCCTTCGAAAGGATTGCTTTAGATATCGCTGGACCATTTCCGACGACAGAAAATGGTGGTAAATATATCCTGGTTGTAATGGATTATTTCACAAAGTGGGTGGAAATTTACGCGATCCCGAATCAAGAGGTCACAACTGTCGCGGATGTATTGGTGAAATAATTCATCAGCCGATATGGAGTGCCCTTGGAAGTCCACAGTGACCAGGGTAGAAATTTTGATAGCCATCTATTCCAGTAGATTTGCGACAATCTGTGAATGAAGAAGACCAGGACAACAGCATTATATCCACAGTCAGATGGAATGGTCGAGAGAATGAACAGGACTATTGGAAAATACCTGTCCAAAGTAGTATCCAGCCGTCAGAGAGATTGGGACCAATATATTTCCCTATTCGCATTGGCTTATCGATCTGCCGTCAATGAGTCCACGGTTGAAACACCGGCGAAAATCCTGTTTGGACGTGAAATGAGGCTTCCTTGTGATCTGGAATTTGGCTGTCGGCCTGGAGAAGATCTAGCAGGCGAAGACTACGTGATCCAATTGAGAAGAAGGCTGGACGATAATCGTGAATTAGTTCGAACAAATCTTCAAGTTGCCAGCGACAGAATGAAAAGTCGGTACGACACGCGGGCCACAGAAGGCGGTTTTAAAGAAGGGGACAAAGTATGGTTACACAACCCGACGAGGAGAAAAGGATTTTCTCCAAAATTACAAAAATCCTGGGAAGGTCCATACTTAATCAAGAAAAGGATCAATGCTGTTATATATCGCATAAGCAAGATCCCCAACGGAAAACCAAAAGTAGTTCACCAAAACCGACTAGCGCCATTCGAAGGAGACCATGACCTGGAGGAAGGAGTAAACCTTATTCGAGATGTGTCTGACCCTACCTTCGAGGAATTTATGGGCACGTATGGAGGTACCGGGAAAGCTAGATATGGAGTCACTTCGGAACAACAATAAGATTTGTTCACTCTCCCGGAAGATTATTCACTGGCATACAACATCCCCGCCCGTATCAAGAACGCACGAGGTTTGGCAACCGTCTTTCGAAAGAAGTTCGGGCAATTCGAAAAACTTGAAGACCAGATTCCAGCCCCTGGCAAGACACTGAAACTGAAACATAATTCGCGGTACGTCTTCTACGTGGTAACTAAAAATGAATTCCAAGATCGATCTACCTACCGCGATGTGTGGGAAGCACTTCGAAACCTCCGAGACGATGTGTTGGAATCCAATGTGAAGAAACTGGCTATGCCTAAGATAGCGAGTAACCAGTTGGATTGGCGAATCATCAGGAACATGGTAGAGATTATCTTTCAAGATACCGGTGTCCAGATATTAATTTGCAGCTACAACCCCCGTTATGAGTATCCGATGAAGACGGTGCCCTGCTATTTCCATAAGATCGGAAAGTGTAGAAATGGGGTTAGTTGCCGAAACAGCACACTGGTATAGTCCCTAAATCTGACTCTGTTTAAGCCAGGTATAAAAGTTAAAATTATGGCGGATACGCATGTTTTTTCCTTATTTCTGTTTACGACTATCTCATCTAAACATTGTTTAGATACCAGACTTATCTAGAAAAGGCCAGAACCAATTATTTTTGTGTGTATAAGCCGCAATCCGGAAGTTTCTAGTAAAAAAGACTTTAATATAAATAAAGGACCGATCAGCGGATGAGTTAGTTAATAAAGTGATCTCGTGAAATAAATAAACCGAAATATCGATCAGTAAAGTGTTTATATAAATTAATAATTAAGTTTGTGTGCATATAAATTGAATTTAAGTGACTAGTTGAGTATATATAAATTAAGTGTTAGTGATTAGTTAAGTGCTTAAATAAATTAGTAAGTAGCCATACCGTGTGTTTAAAATTTATCCCACCCGTTTACTGTTTAAATAAATTAGAAAAACATTACATTAACATACCAGAAGGATGCGAAATCTCCACGAAAGAATTAAAATTCTCCAGAGTCAAAGGAATTAGCGAAGGCAAGCCATTAATTTTACCAAAGATCGAATTAGAACAGATTAAGATCAGAAGAAACTATCAAACTCCGAATATATCAGAAATAAAATTCGATGAGTTATACGAAATCCATAGAATCGCAAAACAACTAACACCGATAGAAGAACAGCATAATACACACGAAATTCGAATCCTATCAATATTTCCAACAATCTTAATCATTGGATGTATCGTTGTAATCTTCTACGTAATTAGACGAAGATGCGAAAAATTAAAAATCAAGAAAGAATAAGCCAAAATCATCGAAGAAATTCCCTTGGAGACAGTTCACGAAAATCACTCCGTTATTTTCGCCTCTCAAGGACGGAGGAGTTACGAGGTCATAATTCGCTGCACCTGCACTATATCATATATCATTAGTTAGAATTCATGTATACTTGTTATCATAGTTCTTTAGTTGCTTCATATTTGTAAATAAGTTTTTGTATAACCACTCCGAGAATAGCATCTCTCTTTGTAATAATTAAGTAAAATATCTTTTTAAAAATAGTATTTCTGTTTGATACATATCTTGTGTGTGAAGCTTTAGCAATACACACACATTTATGTGTCATCTCCGATTTAAATTTGAAAATCAGTTGTTTGAATCGACAGTAAATTTTCAAAGTGTCTACCTTGTGTTGAATGCCATTTTTTCACCAGTGTAACATACAAACCGTACGTACTTTCCACGTAAGGTTATCTGTGCACTTATGTCCGTTTTTTATATTAAAATTTATATTTTGCTGTCAGTGATAACGACAATAAAAAACGTAAACAGGTCCTAAATTGTTCTAAAGGGTACCATGCCAGAATAGGACAAAGCGATTAAAATTATTCGTGAAGAGACCTTAACCAAATGTACTGAAATAAAAAAACTGCATTGTAGCCAGCGAAGCACGACTTCTACTAAAAATTGAAGATTTGAAATATAGTGTAGCAAATTTGGAAAAGGAAAATAGTGAACTCAAAGAAGAATTATAATATCTGAAAAGAGCTCAGAACAGGAAGAATATTATAGTTTTTGGACTAAAAAAAAGAGAGAGTAGGTTGTCGCAGAAATATTGTGCAAAGGATTTCAGAGGCTTGCTTGGTGTGGATCTGGCTACAAATGATTTTGCTGACGTTTATCCACTAGGTACGACGGACAATTGTCCCATTAAAATTGAGTTTGTTTCAAACATCAAAAAAGGGAAGTTCTGAAGAATTGTAGCAGGTTGAATGTAAAAAATATTTCTATTGTTCATGATCTGACACCGACACAAAGGAGTGAGAACAAAATTCTTAGAAAACATCTCTACCTAGCCAAACAAGAAGGTACCTATAAAGAATATTATATAAGGAGAATTAAACTTATCGTGGATGGAGTATCTTATGGAGTTGATGACTTGGAAAAAGATGCTATGTAGACCAACCGTACAGTGTACCATCTACCCCAACAGTCGAGAATAAAGAGAAGTTCCCATCGGAGTCGCAAATAGTTATTGTTACTCCGCGGATTCCTGCTTCTAATAAACCGGTTAAGGCTCTGGAGGGAAACCAAGAACCCGCTCAGTTAACAAGAATTAACCGATCTGAAGTGAGACACCAAAATTATAAGACTGTTTTGGTTCCATATTATTTTAGTTGTTTTTATATATATTAGTCAGTAATTGTTCATATTTATTAACATTTAGTGCTCTTTTGTCTTGTATCATGCTACAAAAACTTTATTCATGAAACACAAAATACCATGGATTCCTATATAAGAGATTACCAACCAACACAAATTTATACGAAAATAGTAGACTCTATTGAGGATTGTCACCGTTTACTTAAAAAAAATTGTTCAATTACCATATTTCATAATAATATAAGAAATATTGCGAAGCATTTTGATGAGCTAACAATATTCCTTAGTGAATTCGAATGCATCTTTGATTGCATAATTTTAACAGAAACGTGGAAATTGATCGATACAGATATATATAAATTGAAGGGATATAACATGATTTATTCAGAGGGTGACATGAATAGGGCAGACGGTATTCTTATCTATATTAGGGAGGAATTGAATTTCTGTCATAAGATCGTTGCCCTAGTGGATATAAGTGCCATTGAATTGACTCTGGAAGTATATGGAAAAACATTCAAAATCATGTCCATATATAGATAGTGATAAAATCATTTATCACGGATCACTATTTTGAAATTCTTCAATACGAAATTCACACTTAAAAAGAAAAGAAAATAACACATAACTATCGGAAAACATATATAAACTGTGATGAACTGAGAAGAGTATTAGCTCTGGAATCCTGGGCGGATATGTTTACATCAAACGATATAAATCATATCACAGAATCATTCATATATAAATTCAAGAAACATATAGAACAATGTAGTAAAACTGTCACTATTAAAAGAAGATACCAGAAGAGAAGTCCTTGGATAACTGATGGACTAGTGAAATCTGTTAATGCAAAAAATTCCATGTGTAAAAAATTGCAAAAAACCCCAGATGATTTCAACTTGAAAAGTGAATTTAAAATATACAGGAAGACTTTAGATGCTCTGATACAGAAAAGTAAAGCAGACTATTATAGGAGTGAAATAAATAAAAATAGGAATTGTCCCAAACACATGTGGGAATGTGTTGAAAAATTGCAAAAGAGAGAAACTATTGGCTACATAAAGGAAATACACAGGTGGATGATAAAACTCTGACTGATTCCTTTACTATAACGGAATCGTTCAATGATTATTTTATTAATGTAGGAGCACGTCTTGCGAATGAAATAACAAAAACAGATCGAGAATTCCTTAGTAATAGAATCCCAAATACAATATTTATGACGCCAACAGATGAAAACGAGATACAACGTGTTGTAGAGGAACTGAAATCAAATAAAGCCTCTGGGTTGGATGGGATTGGAACTGAAACAATCAAAAAATTCATTGACCTGTTATTATATCCTCTAAGGGCAATCACAAATATGGTTTTAGAAACTGGAATATTTCCAGATGTTTTAAAAATTGCAGTTGTTAGACCCCTCCATAAATCAAGGAAAAAGGGTTGTCTCTCAAACTCTAGGCCGATTTCAGTCCTCTCAAGTTTTAGCAAAATAATAGAAAAGATTATTAAAAGAAGAATAATTAGTTTTGTGCAAAAATATAAGTTACTTTCTGAGAAACAATTTGGCTTTGTTGAGGGAAAATCAACTTAATATGCAATTGCTGAATTAATAGGAAATATTTACAAAGCGGCGGATTCCAAGCAACCAGCAATTTGTGTCTTCATCGATTTGACAAAAGCGTTCGATACAGTGAGCCATTCAGATTTGATCAATTGTCTTGAAAATATCGGATTTAGAGGAAAATCAATAAATCTAATGAAAAGCTATCTAAGTAATCGACAGCAGTGTGTACAAATAGATAACACTCAGAGTAATAAAAGAACTGTTCGCTATGGAATCCCCCAAGGAACTGTTTTGGGGCCAATCCTTTTTATACTTTATATCAATGATATGTTCAACTTACCCACTTCTGGTGATATAACTGGGTTTGCCGATGATACGGTTGTTTTCTTTAAGGATCTGGACTGGTTCAGTCTTAGAAATAAAATTCAAAACGCACTACCAGTTTTATTTGATTTTTACAAGAGCAAACTTCTTACAGTTAATATAGATATACTTACCAGTCACCAGTTACGAGCCAAACCTACCTAATTTTAACCATATCGAAATAAAAAATGGAAAACAAACCTTACGATTAATGGAGAGAAGAACAGTTAAATATCTTGGTATCACACTTGATAATCATCTCAGATGGGATACTCATATTTCCATTCTCGTAAAAAAACTCCGTTATTACGTGAGTAAATTTAAATATTTGAAAAAGTTTTGTGACATCCATCATCTCCGAATAATGTATCTTGCACTTGTTCAAACCCACATTTTTTATGGTGTCATTGCATGGGGTGGAGTAACAAACAACTACTTGAAAAGTCTCGAAACAATGCAGAAATGGATCATAAAAATCATACTTGGAAAAAAGGGTTATCCCATTGATTATCTTTACAGTGAATCTGGGTTGTTTGATATACGACAATCTTTTTCCTTACTCTTTTAATATATCAACGCAAATATATTTCATCGACCAATCAAGTAGACCAGGCTAGGGACACTGCAGACCGTGCCATCTATAGAGCCTGTCGAGTAAATAAAATCGGTAGATAATTCCAAAAAAATTAACGAAAACTGTAACGTCTTTAGTAATAAAATTTTACTGATTTTTATAACTGCGTATGCGCGATATCATATTGCTCGTCCCCATCCCCACATGTGATATGTTATACTGTTATCATTCCTAAGTTCAAGTGTATTTTCTAATTGCTGTATAGTGTAATATTTATGTGTTGTTTCGTTGCTTTATTGTTATTAATTGAAAAGACAATGTCAAAGTGTATTCTGAAGGAGTTTAATAAGTGGTGTACTCGGTAAGTTTTATTAAAAAAAATTGAGCATTTTTTCTTTCACAATTAACAACCATTGTCTTTATTTTTTTAAAACACAGAATTTTTACTAATTCAATCGATAACTTTAGAGATCATGGTTGTTTTTTACATTAGCTAAACTGAAAATTTCTGCATTAATAAAGTAAATATTTCTTTTTACAGTTTTGTTCCCCAGGAAGATAAAATTAATATGGCTGAAAAGCAGTGGTAATAAATCATTAAATTTGTCGACGAGGAAACGATGGAGGATATGATCCCTTCATTTTCAAAAACATTGTTTCTTTAGATTTGAGAAAGACGAAGAGAGGTTATTAAGACAGTTTGATTTGCCTTCCCATATGAGTGGAAATTAACAAAAATTGATGGTAAGTTTTATTGTATTCAATATAGCATGCTATGATTTTGGACATTTTAAAATGTAAATTGAGTGAACGAAAAGACGAGTACTGAGTGTGTAATTTTATTAAAATTCCAGGTAAGCGCTTTCAGCCATTAGACCATTCTGAAACCTCTCGTCAAGAAAAAAATATACAGAAGGTGTCAAAAAACATCAAACCCTGTAACTGCTACATACAATGAAATAAAATGTTTGATGTTACATCATTATTTAACTAAAATTTGTTAAAATTACTCTATAAAGAGCGTGTACAATTGTAATTCACATAACGAAACGTCTAATTTGAAATTACCAACTAAATGATATGTGTGTACACCCTCTTTATAGGGTCATTTTAACAAATTTTACTTAAATAATGATGTAACATCAAACATTTTATTTCATTGTACCTGTTGTATGTTTTTCTCTTGTCGACAGCATTGAGAATGACCTAATGGCTGAAAGCGCTTAGCTGGAATTTTAATCAAATGACACACTCAGTACTCGTCTTTTCATTCATTCAATTTATATCTAGTGTGTACACCATACTCAGACAATTCCATTTTAAAATGTATCCATTGAAGAATTAATAATCTGGGTTTTATTTTATGTTATAGCTATATTCCCTCTACCAGCTATGGGATGGAAGGTATTGACCCCTTCCCAATTTTCATATATAGCTCATGGTGTGACAATTTATGGGAAATGAAAGTGAGTATTAACTTTTGTTGAGACATTACGTCCAAGTATTTGGTCTAGCGGTAACCAAAAATCCAAAATATCCAATAAAGACAAAAAATAAAAAAGCTCCAAAAAAGGAATTAAAAAAACCAAACAAATGTATACATTCAAACATTTTTTGATATTTTTTTTTGGCTTAATACAAAAACATGTGTAAACTTATTTCGATAGTAAGCGCATTTTGTTTTCTTTTGTTGACATACATTTTCAAACATATTTGTGTGTTTACTTATTTATTGTTGTTATTTTGTGTGTTAACTTGTAGAACCTCAACCAGAAACGAGAAAGGACTTCCACGAGACGGTGGGATTTTTAAGAGCACTTAAGAAACATTTTAACAATCATGGACTGCCAGGAGCTGCAGAGTAACTTAAACTGCCTTATGCGATGGTTTCATAAGAACAGAATGCTTTTAAATGTAGAAATATACAAATATGCAATATACTAGGTTTAAGCTAATACTTCCAGTAAAGAAATAAAGATATGTTTTAAGTAAATGTTAGATATATTATTTTAAATGTTGTACAGTCACAAGTGCTGTTTAGCACTCTTATATGTAATTACTTGGCACCTTGTATTTACAGAGCTGGGCAGTATTTATTAACTTTCCTATAAAAATCTTTTAATTACTTTTGTTCTAACATTCACAGTAATTATACTCAAATGGTTTCTTTCACAGAAAGTTGCCAAAAATAGTAGTTAACAACTCATTGCTAACACTTTTTTTGATTAAGTAAGTATCAGTTATACTCCAGCAGTTTGTCCAGCTCTGTGTGTTTATACGAGTGTAATAATAAATTAATATAAACTTATCATAAATAATTTTCTACTTTTATCTTGATTTAACATCATTTAAAAATCTAATGATACTCCAATCTAGAAAATGTATGTTACTCAAATTATTTTTTAATTATTGCATCGTTTTTACATTATAGTTTATTTATTGTCATTCTGTTTGTTAAGAATAGTAAGTACATTATGGAAGAGATTATTTGTTGTGCATTTTTATACCAAAATAAATAAACTGTTTATATGATTACTGTTTTATGTTTTTAATTTAATTAACCATTTATGGTCCATCATTTGATATTTCATTTAATTTAACTCAACATCTGATCATTATTGAGTTAAATTGAATGAGATGTTAAATGATGGACTATAAATGATTATTTTGAAATAAAATAATTAAAATACAGTAAATTTGAATATACCGCCAAAACCTAAAATTACAGAAATCTTTTCAACATCACTCAATTGTTTACTCGACAGGCTCTTTAGATGGTGCCACAATCAGTGTCTCATCTATCTGTGGGTAGAGGTACCTAAATGTCCAAAACCATTTGACAGCGAAGTTATATATTTCTTGCTCCCAAAGTATACAATAAAATTCCGATTGACATGAGAAAACTCAATAACTCTATTCAAAAGAGAAGCTGAAAAATGGATTCATAATAGAACAAGAATGGAAATACACAATATTATAGACCTAAAAAACGTATAATGAAAGTTTTTCCAAATTCAGTTGCACTTAATGGAATGGCTCTGATCGTATTTTATGGGGTTATTATTGTTATGATTGCTTCATTATCATGCTATCTTACCAATGTGTTGTCTGATGTTTTATTTTAGTTTATTTATTCAGAATTGTGTTTGCGTTTTGATTTATGTGTTATTGTGTTAATTATATTACTATCAGGACTGTGAAATTTACTATTGAAATATTTTACCTGTGTATTATTAATGTTTATTTCCTTGTCTCACATTTTTCAGCTTTATAATATTACTTTATGATTGTATTATACTACAGTATTTTAATTCTAAAAATTAATTAAACTAATCAATTTAAGCTAAGTAGGAATCCCAGCAATCCACACGCAAGTTAGCTTTTCTGGATTTTCTTTGTGTTTATTTGCTTACTTATTATTCATGTATATTAATCCTTGTAATGTTCTTGAGCTGAAAAAACTTGTATTATTATTATTAGATAGCTAGAATATTGGTTAAATGTGGTCCGCCCTTGATAGACATCAGTTTTAGCTTTCCTAGTAATAAAGATAATAGAAAGTTTTCGTGCAAATACTTGTAAGAAGTCTAGCAAATGGAGAAAAAGTCGAAAGGACTTGGCTTATTTACTCTATTTCTAAAGATTCTGTATTTTGTTGTAAGTTGTTTTGTCAAACTCTGTGACGCCTTACTTCATCTCACACAGGTTCTTACCAACTGGCGCGTCACTTTGGACACCCTCGATGCAAAGTTTTTGAAAGAAATGCTCGGGCGCCAGATTGTTTTACTCCACGGCCCCTTGACCCTTAGCGTCAAGAGTTCCAGGTAACCTCAGATGGAGGTTACGAACAATTCCAGGGGTCTCGTTGAATTTAACACTTCTACAAAACTATAACCCTTAGATGGCGATGCTACGGGATATGAAGAAAACACTGATTGTATTTATTTGTATAATACAAGTCATATTTAAAATATATTGTACACACGTTGGTTTTTATGAATATATGAATATTACAATTAAATTTTTATTTGTCCCACGTTGCGGAGACAAAATTGTACAGACCCTGGTTGCAGCGACAATATTGTATACATGGCTTAAGCACGGTATGTTATTTATTTAAAAAGTTGACAGTTGTTGTCAAAATTCCCAGCTAGCAGAATAAAAAAATTGTTTTAAAATATCGAAAGATGAGTTTATTTCACCTTGAATTATTTAACTCTATTCCCAGATGGGTTCAGTTAGTTCTGATATAAAAGTTTTTTATAAATTTTAAATTATTTTCTGAATTCAATATTTAGATGATTAATTTTGTTCTATATTCTCTCCTGTGAACGTATATTCAAGATCGGAAATATCACTCAATTGCTTTCGGACACTTACTATCAATGAATGACTTGTCTGTCACCAATGATCCACTGAATTTCACTGTCCAAATAAAATTCCTATTCAATTAAATTTGTTTAATTTCTATCATCGTGTCTAAAATGATTTAAATAATTTCCAATGAAAATAAGTTTAACGATTATATATAATTACCCAAATCAACAAATTCCAAATTTAGCTTTCCTTCTTCATACAAATAATGAAATCGTATCCTTTACGACTAGATTAAAATTAGAACAACCTACAAACTAAATAACCGCCTAATATCTAATTTCAAAAGTTTCTAATTTCTTTTAAAAAAAATTCAAATTTTCAATTGTCACTTCACTCCTCGGTAAATGTCAAGTACCCGATTTTTTTAATAATTTCTTCCACTATTTAATTGTTCGATGAGTATACTTATATTTCGTTGTTATTTGAATTCAATATTTAATTTTAATACTTAGATGCATCTAATTTTAATTTTGTTTCAAGGCCTGATGTTCAATGATATAATAATCCATTTAATTAATTCTGGAGCGAACTCACCAGAAGTCTGGATGTAGAGAAAAAAAACGGTAAACTCGTACAACTGCAAACACTAATTTAGGATTCAGGATCCTTCACTTTTCTTCGAATTACGAATGATTTTTCGAAAATACACGCACTGAATTTACTTTGAATATACCGAATAACGCCTTATACTAATTAATTAACTACTGATGATATAAAATTTTTGGAGAGATCTCACATGAGATGTTCCCCGTTCGGATTATCAAATTCAACTGCTGATTTTTTTCAAATAAATAACCACATTCTCCTGTGGTTACAAACTTTCCTCTTTTTTGAAAAAAAGCTAAACTTGTTATTTTCTTATAACAAAGACTAGGAATACTTTTATTACTAAATACTTTATAATGACTTCTGTTTTCTTTGACCTTCAATATATTTTTCCACTGTGGCATGTCAGTGTCATCAGAAATTAAATAATCTGCCAAATCTTACATATGCAGGGTTTTTCAATCATATTGATTTTATAGACAATACAGGGTTTGCCAGAAGAATTGCATAAATGAAATTCTTTAAAATTTTAAATAATAGAACTGTATTAATATATACAAAATAACACTTAACAATTTCTGAGTATTTTCAAGCGGTACCGAATCAGTTAAATATATACAGTATGCAAATGTGTTCAAGCCTTATTTTATTATGCCCCATGCGAAATTTGCCGGTAATAAGGGATGTGAGCAATGGCACAATAAACCAAGTGTAAGAAAGCAAATGCAATTGTTAATAACAGTGTAAGCAGTTTGTAATTATGCGGTGAGCAGCAGTAAAACAATAAATACCTATCACAGTAGTAAACGGGATATAACTATCTTCGCGGTAGGGAGGGTCAATCGGGATAGGTGGGAAAATGCGACCAGACCAGTTTATAAAAAAAACTTATGAACCTAAACTAGATTATCAATCAATCCGTGGCAACAGCCTCAGACTTGGTTGAAAATCTTATTATTGTAAGAGAAAATATACTTTTCTAACAAGAAAAAAAATGAGTGCACTCAAGAAAAGTTACTCCCGGCTGACGGTTGGGCAGCTGGTGGCAAAAGCCTCTGCTCTGCCTCGCAATCGGTTTTAAATTTCAAATTGTCGGTTAAAATTATTCTAAAATTTGGTCGGAAGATAGGACAGCGGTTACCCAAATACAAGCAAAAAGAAACATCTGTGTCTTAGAGTAGATAATAAAAACAATTGAAACAAAATTATTACCGGTTGAAAGTGGAACAGCTGGTGGCAACAGCCTCTGCTCCGCCCCACTATTGGTTTTAAAATTTTCAAATTGCCGGTCAGTTAAATCTATATATAATTTACGAACTAGGATAAACCAAAGGTGATTCAGAGAAAATTATGCCCGTTCCGAAAGTGGAACAGCTGGTGGCAACAGCCTCTGTTCCGCCCCACAATCGGTTTTAAATTTTTCAACTATCGGCGAGCTAATACTGTATAGCAAAAAAATTAATTCCGAAATAAAGAAAATAGAAGATCACAGTCGCGATAGACAACGTTTCTACCGGCTGAAAATTGGACAGCTGGTGGCAAAAGCCTCTGCTCTGCCCCACAATCAGTTTTCTATTTCCAATTATCGATTAAAATGTATTTGGGTAATTTGAGACAGGACAATAGGTATAACAATCTAAATCTGAAAATGGAACACAATAATAAAAACTGTAAATAAATTTTCTTATAGCTTCCAAAAAAACCCGGCTTATCACAATATGGTACTATATTTCTAATAGAGTAAGATCCCAGAGCGTTCTGACATAACTTATTTTCACATGGATGAAACCTTCACGACTTAGTAGCGTCTAGTATACTTTAAATTCCTGCCTACTTGTGGAGCTTGCCCTATGACACCTGGGCAGGTACTAGGTGAGAAAGGTAACTAAAAATATGAGTTATCTAACTTAAATTTGTATGCCTGATTTTTATATATATTTTGTAGAATATTATTCTAAACTAGAATTATAAAGTGTCAGACACTTTCCATGGACCAGAGCTTTTGTCAGACGCTTTAAAGCTCGACAAAAAATTAATGAACTTTACTTATTTTTTCATGTCTGACTTTTAAATATGTTATTCAAGTATCTATTACAAAGTAATATCTCATCAGTCAGACAAATTCGAGTGACCAAACATCCCCTAAACACAACATTATTCAGCCGGGAGTGCGAGCGCGTGAGCACTATGCGCATGCATTTTAGAGCGAGTGAGACGTTCACAACAACTTGGTTCCCCTTCTTAAACTCCACTCTACAGTGTATTATACGTGCTTATTGCGCGCGCAACCTATAGTATCCAGTGCAGTTCGGGTGTATAAGAGTACATGTTTTTGTTGTTTATATCGTGTAATTAGTGACTGATATTGTTATTTGTAATAGTGAAAACCATGGAAGAAGAAAAATCAAAGTGTATATTTTGTAAACAACATCATGATAAATTAAAATTATTTACCGAAGAAACATTTAAAAAATGTAAACAAGTTTTAAAACAGCGAGTACTCCATAATCTAAAATTTAAAGACTTAGTTTTTCCGGAAGATTTGTATGACAATGGTTACCATCGAGAATGTTATAAGAATTTAACTGCTTTGCCAAAAAGGTATTATTCTGCCACTTCAGAAAATCCAAAAATGGCTAAAAAAAATTATCGAGTGATGTTGAAAATACATCAGTAGCATCGACATCAAGCCTACCAAGTAATCTTAGTACTGATAATGATCAATGCATACAATTTACCTCAAGTCAACAAAATAATTCTATAGTTCCAGATTCAGATGTAGTATCAAACTCAACTCCAGTTAGTACTATGTCTGAACCTATTGTAATACCTGAGCAAAGTGTTGAACCTAGTGTTGAATTAGAATCAGTTGAACCGGTGTCATGTATTTCTGGGGAACCTTGTGCGACATTTGAATGTGATGTTAATTCCTCTTCTCATGATGTTTCAATTGAAAATGATATGATAATTGACAAAACCCAGACATGTATATATTGTGACCAAATGACTAAAAGGCATAAATTGAAACGACTACTATTGCATAAGTGCGGTAAAAATGCTTTTTTAATAAAATTAAATGTTGAAGAAGAAGACTTGGCAGAAATAATTGAGAAAGTGCAAGATGTAACGGATTCAACAATATACTATCATAAAAAATGTCAAATGGAATATTCCTATAAAATATCGTCAAAGAAAAATAAAACTAAAACATCTTGGCATGATCTTCGTAAACACCATCAAGCAGTTTTTGATGAAGTTTGTAATTTTATACAACAAAATGTAGTAGAAAAAGGTCGATGTTACTTTCTTACATTTCTCCACAGGAACTACATAGAGCTATTTAACGAAGACGTAGAAAACTTTAAAGAAGTTATGGGGAATTTCACTCCTCATAAAATAAACAAAGTATTTACAAAGGAGATTAAGTTCTTAATGTGTCATAATAAGAAGCTACTTGCTCCGAAACATGTTTCTGTTATTGATGAAGAGTTATTAGACAATTTGAAGGATCAGGACATTCTTAATAAAGCTGCTTAGATATTGAGGAAATCAGTACTAAAAATTGAGAAAAAAAATTGCCATATAATTTATCTGGTCATGATCTTAAAAACGGCGAAGTTTCAGTGCCGGAAAACTTATCCCAATTTGTTTGCTTGTAATACAGACGTTGAAGCAAATTTCGTTATCAGATGCTCTGAAGTTTGCCAGGATTTCATGCATTGACTGGATGTGACTTCAATCCCGCCCTTTTTTAGAAAGCAGTTTACCACCATGTAAAACTGAATTATTTCAACAATTTCTCCGAGCGAATTACATTTCTAGTATATGGAATAACGCAAATGAAAAACTACCAACCATTTTAACTCCTGAACACAATGGGGTGGAGGCTAGGAGAAAACCAATATCACTTTCATTGGTTTGATGGCGACCAATTACCCGGAGACATTAGTGAATTCCTTAAAAATTCAGGTACTATACTTTGACTTAAGTTTTAAATTTATTGTATTTATAATTTTATGTTTTTGAATTCTTTAAACTGTTTTTTGCAGAAGACGCTGCTAGCAACGACAACATCACTGATGACGACGAGGATGACTTGAATGGACAATATCATGATTGGACGAACGATGAAAATTCCAATGACTGTCGATAATTGCGATGATTAAAAGATAAACAAATATTTGCTGTAATTAATCATAGTTATACATTTTTTGGTAAAATAATTTTTTCTTAAAATTTTTCTAACTGGTATCTTTTTTACAATAAAATAAAGATAATTCCTTATACAACAAAATGGCTCCTCCTATATTCACTATCCCAAATACATGCAATAAATAAATTCACTTTAATATTTATTAATTCACAATTTAATATTGAAGCTCATCCCTGATTAGAAAAAGAGATTTGAAAAGATTCGAAATGGCTCAAAGAGATTAAAAAAGATTCAACTTGACAAATATATAGATATACATTTTGCATGGGTTGATTCTCTTTTAAAACTTTTTTTAATAAGGGATCTTATTGAAATAAGGATGCAAAAATCTTGGATTGAAATTAGTAAGTATTTTCAATACATTTCAATTTTTTACTCTGAGACGCATGCGCATAGTGCTCTCACGCTCGCACTCCCGGCTGAATAATTTTGTGTTTAGGGGATGTTTGGTCACTCGAATTTGTCTGACTGATGAAATATAACTTTGTAATTGTTAAATTAAATAACATATTTAAAAGTCAGACATGAAAAAATAAGTAAAGTTCATTAATTTGTTGTCGAGCTTTAAAGCGTCTGACAAAAGCTCTGGTCCATGAAAAGTGTCTGACACTTTATAATTCTACTTTAGAATAATATTGTACAAAATATATATAAAAATCAGCCAAAAAGTTAGATAACTCATATATTTAGTTACCTTTCTCACCTGGTACCTGCCCAGGTGTCACAGGGCAAGCTCCACAAGTAGGCAGGTATTTAAAGTATACTAGATGCTACTAAGTCGTGAAGGTATAATCCATGTGAAAATAAGTTATGTCAGAACGCTCTGGGATCTTGGACTATAAATAGTCAAACTACTAAATCGTACTGAAATTAAATATAAAACTTTTACCACGTAATATTTTATTCGGTTTTCAAAATAAATTTTCACTTACTCAGAAAGTAAGGGACACTAGACTTTAAAACTATTAATTTAATAACTTGTTGACACGCGGTAGCAAATTACAAAAATTTCCAAACGGCAATAGGCAGACAGAGAGCCCCAAAACGCTCGGTTTTTAGAATTTATAATTTAATTCCTACCTAAAATCTTTGGTGTTAACGGTGGTGAGGGAATAACTTGAATCGATTTACTTACGACAAGAAATATTTCTTATATACTGGACGACTTTGGTTTTAATTAAAATATTTTATATACCAGGCGTCCTCGATAATTTAATTTTGAAAAGCGGAATTTAATATATATTTTTTTTAAATTTCTAAGGTGATATTTCATGGCTTTTGAATTACTAATAAAATAAATACTTAAATTATTGCTACGGGACTGAAACGGTACCAGAAATTAAAGTTGGAAAGTAAGTAACGAGTTATATACACTTATTAAAATTAAAATATCCTTTTTACTTTTTGTGATACAAATGGAGTATCTGATTCGCAACACTTGTCTTTGCTAATGAAGAGACACGAAACGTCAATTTTTCACAACAGTTATATGAACACTTGGGTAAATATTTAAAAATTGTTGGAGACATCTACGACTATTAATGCTCATCACCTGCGGATTTTATAAACGGAAAAAAATATTGGCGCGACGTGTTGGAAAGAATTATTGCAATTGTTAAGTATTTATCTACACAATGTTTGAAGTTTCAAGGTTCTTCTAAATTATTTTTCGAGCATGATAATGGAAATTTTCTAAAAGCTGCTGAGATGATTGCCTCTCTTGATTCAGTGATGAGACAGTACGTTAGCCGAGTGTGTAACTCCCAAAAAAATTGTTAAAATAACTCATTATTTAGGCGTGCAAATACAGAATGAAATAATTGAATTATTGTCTTCTAAAGTAAGAAAAATATTTTAGAAATGGTTCGCAGTTCAAAATATTTTTCAATAATATTGGATTGTACACCCAGTGCCGTCCCTGGCGGGTATGCAGCGAATGCCCCGCACGCAGGCGCCCAATTTAAGGGGCGCCAAATTCAACTATTCGCTACTCTTGCAAAAACGCACTTCTAATTGGAAGAAAAATCGGCATTAAAGGTATTAAAAATCAAATTATAGCAAAGCTGTAAACTTTGATTACAGGAAGAAAGGTCAGCAGTTTTACCGTCTGTTAAAGAATTTGTTAAGTAATTTTTTACTCGTTTTAACACGGAGAAGGACCCTTCGCATGTACAATTCGTCACTGGAAGACACAGATATATTCAAAATAATGTCCATGCTGGAAAACGTACAAATTAAATTTCTGCTGCGAAGTGTTTGCAACCATGACATAGTTTTTGATGTTTTTTCTCAGAGTTAGGTGAGTCCAGAGTTTGAATAATATATTTGAATTGTACACATTCATTTTCAAAATTACAATCCAAATCTCTAGTATAAATTCCTTGAAGATGTCTGCACTTTCCTTTTTAATATATTGTCTTCAGTGTTTTCTAAGTTTGTAAGAAAACCAAAAGATTCATTGATTTCATCGTACGAATTTTTTCGCCTCTCGAGTTCTGTCTACAACCACATAGAACATATTTACTTCCATATATGTCCTACCATCAAAAGTAGTTTCTCCAACATCACTCTCTCCTGGCAAACATTTCCTTTTTTTCTTCCTTTTCGAATCCAACATATAGGTACTACATTTTGTTAACAATTTACCGCTTTACTCGTATTTGTTCTCATTTCCGTATCAAAGTGAATTAATGATTTATAGAGTTGAACGGCTGTCACTATATCCATACTTTGCTTTTGCAAAGACTGGCTTGTTTTGTGGAATTGAATAAAAATATTTCTTCAGAAAGAGAGTATAATACCAGTCTCCAAGCTTAACAATTTTTGCAATATACCCTTCCCCTCAGCTTTTGTTTTAGGTGCTTGCGAGGTATCATTCACAATAAAATTCAAAGCTTCTTTAAAATCATCGTAACTGTCATAAAGAGCGGTGCAGGCATCGACTCTAGCTGACCATCTAGTAGCTGAAAGTTTTTTAGGCACATGTAGTTCTGACCCACTCACAGTTCTGTTACGTGTTAAACAGTCATTATTTCCCACCTGTAGGTTGATGCTGAAAAGAAAGTGTATATTTCTTCCACAAACAAGAAGAAATTTGTTTGAAGCTTTGTGCCCTACCTTAGCAGCAAATATAATAAATCGTTCTACTATCGAACCATTTTCAATTACATATCTGAGAACAACAGTAAGTTGGTCAGTATGGGATATGTCGGGTGTAGAATCTATTATTATTGCAAAATATTTCGTGTTTTTTATTTCTGATGCAAATTGTTCTCTTAGATCAACCGCCATGAGTTTTATAAATTCATCACAAATAGTTGATGACAAATAAGAAACATTTCCTTTTCCTGGATTGCATTTTGTTTCAATGTGGGTTTTCAGAAACGGATCGAATTCTGCTAAAAGCTGTAACGAACCTAGGTAGTTGCCGTTATCAATAGCTCCCATCATTTCACTAGAGGCCCTAAATGCTAAGCCACGCGATGTCAAAAATTTTATAACTGCAACTACTCGTTTAAGTATGTTAACCCAGTAATATCTTCCTGCAAGGTACTGCTTATGAACTTCGGTATCTATTTTCCCTAAGACATTTGATCGTGCAACATACGCATTCGCATTTTGGCAGTGTTCAGATGAGTTTTCATGTTCAGAAATCCGATGGGTATTTTTCCAGTCGTTGAATCCAGTCATGAAATAATTCGTTTTTGTCCGGTTCAATAACTTACAATACAAACAATAAACATTTCCTGTTAGTGCTGAATATAATAGCCATTGACGACGTACAGTTTCCCCGTTGTGCAAAGTTTTGATAAACATATTTTTTCGAGCAAATCTACTATGAATATCATAAATTTGTTTCGATTTTTGGAAATCCATTTTAGAAATGTCTTGTACAATTACAGATGGGTTCAATACAATGTAATTTATGAAACTTTCGGTTATAGCCCATCCAGCTGGGTCTGTGAAATCGACTTTTGAAAATAATTCTGACGTTTCTTGAGGATCGCTTGATGAAGATGCACAGTCCTGAACTTCATCAGTATCAGAATTGCATGAGTTTATTCCGGTTTCTAGAGTACAAAAATAAAAATTACATTCTTACACCGCGTTATTCAATTATCTGCTTACCTCTATCCATAATATCATCATTACTGAGAGTTGATTGTTGTTCATTTTGTTCATTATCTGCATCGGCTTCCGTACCTCGAACAGGTTGACAAAAAAAATGAATTTAATTTGGGTATTTTTTTCAATAACTTTTTTTTCAGCCTTCTTCCTTTCCCACCCACTAAGTTTTCTACTTCCTCCACTTCCACTCATTGTTTTCGATAAAATGATAAACAAGATAAAAATACCGCAACTGATAGATATTATTTAATTTGACGATTACTCGATTACTGCCAGCGACTGAACTAACTCAATTGACTACCTTCAATTTTTAAAATAAATGTTTCCTAAGTTTACCAATTTTTTCTGTAAACTTTGATGTTGCGTTTCCAATCACCCTTTGTCGGTTTTTTTGTTTTGGCGAGCGCAAGGACAGTGCTGCCACATGCACCTGATCAAATATCCGTAGATTGGTTCGTAAATTTCCGTAGATCCAGAATAGAGCTTCAACACACAGTATGGGATTATCTGAGCTTATGAACAAATGATCATTAATGACCTTGAACGCTCAAGTAGCGTGCCGGTGCGAATTTTTAATTTGTTTATTGGACGATATACAAATTTTCAGCTTTAAAGTTATGGCAACTGTAATTGTTTTTAATTTTTTTTTGCATGGAGTAGTCGACTCTGGGTAGGTATTGGTAATCAATATGAGTTTCTGGTGCTAGTTTTGTTTATATTAATTGAAGAAAAAATTCTTTCCATACTGTTGCAGAAATATGAGAAAGAATTCTAATGTGATTTGTTAATTATACTGATAAAGGAAATGTTATTTCATCATTTGCATTTGCTAGAAGTTTTCAAAACTATCCGAGGAATTTAATTCACATTTTCACTCATTACTATAGGAAAATCGGTAGCTGAAGCTGCAATAAATGAATTTCTTTGGCGGGGTTGGTTGTAAGTTGGCCATTGCTTTGTAGTTGGTTTGCTTATTTGCTTGCTTGCGCTTTGCTTGTCTGCTTGTAGGTAGCTTTCTGCAGCCCAATGGAGAAATGCAACCATCGAGTGTCTGCCTCCTCGTGGCACCGCTGGATACGTTAGCACTGTTGATCATCAATGACAGCAGTGTTGACCAACCAAATGACACTCCAACAACCCAAGCTAAGGTGTGAGGAACGTGCCGATAGCTGGATGGCCGCAGGGAATGCGACCACGAACGTCCTGGGGGTACCAGGCGACACCCCCTTGTAAACAGCCTTTCCCTGGCATGCGGGGCTCTGCCAGGGATGACGAACATTTCCCTAGCTACTCGTGGGACCAGAATGGACCAACAACAAAAACAAAAACGAAAACCGGAGGATGAGCGAGAACGCTCACCTCCAATACCAAAGCACCGTCGAGGAAAAAGAATCTGCGGTGCTGAGGCAAAGAGGAGGAAGGAAAGCGAGGCAGCAAGCTGGCGTCTCTACAGACACCACTAGCGCCACTCGTCCCTCCCTTTCTAAACCTGGCACCAGCGGCCAAAAACTTAAGGGTGGCGAAGGCAGTTCCTCCTCCAAAAGAGGCCCGGAACGCGTCGCCCCCCCAAGTAAAGAAGCGCATCCGCTCCAATACCTCAGAGGAAAACTCTTCCAGAGGAAAGAGCTACCAGCCACTTACGGGTAGCCATTATAGATAAGGCCGATCCATACGGTAAAATGATTACCGATAATGGAGACCTTATCAAAAACAACTAATGGAGGCTTTGGACATAACCCTTATGTCCGCCTCCAGCAGTCAGAAAAAGCCACCTACTTTCAGGTCATGGTCGCACTCTGGTGAAATAATCAGAGTCACCTGCGATAATGACGAAACGCTAGAGTGGCTAAGGAATACAGTTTCAAAACTGAAACCGTGGAAGGAGGTTAAGCTCGACGTGGTGCACGTCGACAACCTCCCCCAGCTGACAAAAGCCACCCTCTGGCTCCCCAGCGAAGCTCACGCTGACCTGGGTGACAAAGAGGATGTTCTGCGCCGGCTGGACAAACAAAACCCAGACCTTCGGGTGGATGCATGGTTTCCCTTCCACCACGAAGCGAAGGTCAATCCCAAAGGCCACCTATTCGTCTTTGGCGTAAGAGGCGAAGAAATGGGTGCCCTAAAAAAATGATCAATGAGGATGAGCTACGCGTTCACCTCATTGATTGTTAAAACCAAGAAACTGGACCCGGTACGGAGGGGATCGAGCACGGAACCCCCTCTCCCACCCGAGGAACTCCAAGGAGCTGTTGCTTCTGCGGAGACTGTCGAACCATCCTCCAATATAGCGACCGAGAGTCTCCTGGCAGAACTAACAGCTCTAAGCCAGGACACAGGCGACGTCAACACACCTCCAAGTGAGGAAGTGGAGATGCCTAAAAGAAATACCCATCTCACCACCATCAAGCCGAGATGGACAATGAAAAGGTAAGATTTATACAGTGCAACCTTCAACACAAAAAGGTGGCTTCGGCAACACTATGCCGCCACCTGGATGTGATTCAGGACACAATAGCACTTATCCAAGAACCCTGGATAAGACAAACCAAAATCATGGGTCTAAATAAGCCAAAAGGTTTAATTTTCAGCTTACCAAGCAATCAGCAACCTAGGACGGCCATATACGTCCCTAGAAATTTTAAGACCTACCCACTGACGCATTTTTCGTCCTCCGACCTAACGGTAGTGAAGGTTGAATATGCACAGAAGGGTCAAAAGAAAGTGTTAATACTGGCATCCGCATACCTCCCCTCAGACGCAGCTAAACCACCACCAACTAAGGAGCTGAAGGACCTTGTGGAACACTGTCTCACCCAGAAGCTTGAACTGGTAATAGGCTGCGATTCAAACTCTCACCGCGTAAGCTGGGGCAGCAAAGATATTAACACTAGAGGTAAGTCTTTTTATGATTATATAACTAACAAGAATCTTTGTATTCTAAATAGAGGTACTGAACCAACTTTTATTAACTCTCGTAGTCAAACGCGAATAGATATTACCCTATCTACTATTAATACTTCGAATATAATCTCCGGCTGGCATGTATCCGACGATATTTCAATGTCGGACCACCGCTGGATAAAATTCGAAATAAAACTTGCGCTCACAACCTCCACAATGACTCGCGACCCCAGGAAAACGGATAGGACAAAATATGTCCACTGTTTGCAAGGGGATCTGCGAGGATGTGTTGCCCAAAAATAAAGGAGATTTAGAAAGTTATTATGAAACAATTCAAAACTAAAAGAACAAGACTCAAAGAGGATTGGAACTCATACAAGTCTCACCTCAGAGAGTATAAAAAAAGTCATCAGACAAAAACAAAGAGAGGCATGGAGAATATACTGCGAGGAAATCGAGGATTTCCCCCAAGCAGCTAGACTCCAAAAAGCCCTCTCAAAAGATCCCCACCGTCATATCGGTATACTAACCAGAGAGGATGGCACTAAAACTGCCAACCTAAGGAAATTCTTCAATTATTGATGTCAACTCACTTCCCTGACTCCAGAACCACAAATACGGCGGCCTGGGAGGATGAGGAGAATCACTACCCGACGGACGATGACTGGCGTATATCACGACAGATCGTCAACGCGGACAGACTGAGGTGGGCCATCTTAGGCTTCTCCCCCTTTAAATTCCCGGGAACGGACGGCATTTATCCAGCCCTACTTCAGTGGGACCTGGATGACCTAATGCCGCACCTGGTAGGAATCCTCAGATCATCACTGGCACTGAGGTATATTCCAAAAGGTTGGAGAGAAGTCAAAGTCGTGTTCATACCAAAACCAGGAAGAATGGACTATTCCATCCCAAAAGCATATCGACCCATTAGCCTCACATCATTTTCAATGAAGACTTTAGAGAGGCTGTGCGACCGATACATAAGAGATGTGGTGATAACACGAAATCCACTGCATCCAAATCAACATGCATACACTCCGGGGAGGTCCACCGATTCGGCTCTTCATCTCGTGGCGGGCCGCATCGAGAAATCGTTGGAAAATAAGGAGTCCACCCTGGGTGTATTCATAGACATAGAAGGCGCATTTTATAGAACCACTTTTCCTAAAATAACAAATGCACTTTCCAACAAGAATATCCCCCAAACCATAAATGGCTGGATCTATAACATGCTCTCAAAAAGAGCAATCAAAATCAGTGTAGATGATGTAATCAGAGGCTTGGTTGTAAAAGGTTGTCCACAGGGAGGGGTGCTCTCACCACTACTATGGAACATGGTCAGACTCCTTGGTCAGCCACCTCAATGATAACAACTTCTACACAATAGCATACGCAGATGACCTAGTGATTCTGCTAACAGGAAGATTCGAGGAGACACTCTGCGCTTTAATGCAGGAGGCCCTCAATATCATAGAACAATGGTGCAGAGACCATTCGCTGTCAATAAACCCAAAAAAGACTGAGATGGTCCTCTTCACGAAAAAAAGGAAGCTTGCAAAACATCAAGCCCCAAAGCTCCTAGATACCAAACTTAATTTCTCTTCAGAGGTGGAATATTTAGGGGTCGCATTGACAGTAAGTTAACGTGGAACTCCCACTTAGAAAACAGAGTTAAAAAAGCATATATTTCTTATGAGCAGTGTCGTAGAACCATCGGCCGCACCTGGGGAATGTCACCTAAGGTTGCTGCCTGGATCTACACTGCCATCATCAGACCTATGCTAACGTACGGCGCGATTGCCTGGGGAGCTAAGGCAAACCAGCTGACAGTCGTCCGTAAACTGGACCAAATCCAAAGAACAGCATGCTTCAACACAACAGGAGGCATGAGAACCACACCAACAAGAGCTATGGAGGTAATCCTCGGTCTCACTCCCCTTGACATATACATCAAGGAGGTTGTTTTGATGACCATGGCACGTCTGCGCTCTACTGGTATACAACCTGATGTAGGATCCGGTAAACTGAGACGTAACTTGTGGCATGAGGCCATCAGGGAGATCCCACTGCTGCGGGCCAATACGGACTCGATTCCACCGCGATATGCCTTCAACAGGCCCTACAAGGTAATCTTTAAAAACAACTCACAAGACCTATTGGAAGAAGGCGCAATCCGCATCTTCACAGACGGGTCCAATGTGGGCTCAGGATGTGGTATTTTTTCCAGATCCCTGAATCTAAGCATAAAATGGGCAATGGGCTGCAATGCAAGTGTTGCTCAAACAGAGCTCACTGCTATCTGCATCGCTGCTAAAGAGATTACCAAAAGGAAAACCACAGGTGATAATATATACATCCTTACGGACAGTAGACAAACACTACTAGCCCTGAACAGACCACGTATTACATCAGGCCTAGTACTAGAATGTCACATGGCCTTAATCGAAGCCTGTAACAACAACACGGTCACTTTAGGCTGGATCAAGGGCCATGAGAAACCGAAAGGAAACCGTATTGCAGACTCGCTAGCCAGGAAGGCAGCCTCTAAAAAACTCTTGGGACCTGGCACTTTCATTGGTCTATCAGCGTCAGCAACGGCCGACCTATTAAAGGAACACTCCCTTAATGAGTTTAAGGGTGATGGGACGACGCAGAAGGCTGCAGGCTTGCCAAGGAACTGCTACAGTATCCGGATAGCAAAGTAGCCAAAAAATACGTGACTATGAACAGGCGGAACCTACGAACAACCACGGGAATTCTGACTGGTCACTGCTACCTTCACAGACTGGGTCTATCTAACACCCCACTTTGTAGAGGATGTGAACAAGAAGATGAGACTATCGAACATATTCTTGGCGAATGTCAGGCACTCTCATTTTAGTTTTCAAGTATTCGGCGAGCACAGGCTAACATACGCCAATATGAGGGATCTTAATTCAGGCGACGTTATCGCCTACTTCAAGGAAGTAGGCTGGATGACGAGCTAGAAGGAAGTTTTGAACCTCAGAAGGATGCACAATGGGCGGCCAATTGTGGCCTAAGTGCTGTGGGGCCACCCACCCTTCAAACCTTTACAGATAGATACAGAATGGATTTCTTTTGTTTTATATTTGTGGGAATAGAATAATGAAGATTTTTAAGTTTTTCGTCTGTTTTTTGTTATGGTTATATTCATGATTCGTGTAAGTTAAACAACCACAAATACAGATTGGTGTATGTCAGGTTATCTACTCTCCGCACTCTTCGTTTTTGTAGTAAGTATTTTGTTAGTGGGTAATATTTTGAGAAATAATTTACTCAGAGAACTCGGAGTACAGTATAACAGTACATAGTAATTATTATCATTGTTATTGAAAATTCCGTAGATTTTCGAGACTTTTCGGAGATTCCGTAGACTTCTTTTGAATTCCGTAGATCTACGGAGGACTCCGTAGATGTGATAGGCCTGCCGGCAAGGCGCACGTGGCTGTACTTTGCATATTAGCATATTTATCTCTGGCGGCATCCCGTCACTGCCGCAAATCAGTAAAAAGAGATTTGTCTATAGTTACCACAATACCGCATTGATAATCTAAATATATGGATGTAAAGCGGTGCTTTTCAACCTATCCAAGTATTCAAATCCGGCCGACTGAAATAATGTCTCTATTCACTAATGTTGTCAATAAAATTTTGTTTAATATTGGTGCCTTACAACACATTCGATCTCCACGAAAAAAATACGTATACAGCAAAAATGATTCGCACGAATTGTGACTATCGTTAGTGGTTAGTCCGGTCAGTCGGCGCCTATTTCTTTCACGGCGCCCTAGGCTATAGCCTAGTCAGCCTATTGGATAATATGGTACTGTGAATAGCACTATTATTTAGCAAAACTGTGACATTACAGTTAAACACATAACATCAATGGTTGTCAAGGCAATGTGAACATGCACATGCAATCACCTCACAAGCGATATACCAATACCGAAGATAGTATGTAGTCGTTTTGCTGCGAGGTACCGTTGACTCAACGGTTTTTCGGGGTCCGTAACGTTTTCGCGACAGTTCGGTTCAAACCTTAGGCGATTTCGTCCCGCTTTGGTTGGTAGGGACTTTGGTTAACCAAATGGTAGGTCCTACGTCACCGGTATGACGTAAAGTACCAATTACAGGCGAAATCGCTTGGTTCTCAATTGGTATAGTTGATTGATGAAATTGACATTTACGTTTTGTATTGCGATCGGAAAAGTTGTTTATTGAGTTTACTATATTGACTTGTAGTTTTGAGTTAAATATATATAGCAAAAACCCAAAAAAGCTTCTTGTCATTTATAATAAAATCAACAGATTTCATTATTACTGCTGGTCATATACGTATTTAGCTTCAATATCGGAGACAAGTCCAAATATTTTAGTTTTAACTAGATGTTTGTCACTGGGAGAAAACTTTTTCACAGTAGCTTTTATGCTTTCAAAAAAAAGATCAATTTCGTCTTTATTTGCCTCAATTTTTTGTTGTTTTCCTCGGTCAAAAGATAGTTCATTGTGCTGCTAGCTGGCATAGGCTGGGTTGACGATTTTGCTTTATCTTTGATTGTTTTAGTTGTTGCCTTCTTGTTTTTTACTATCTCTCCTTTTGACTTATGATTTGCTTGTTGGTATGTACTAGCTTGTGATAAATCGGTAGACTGCAGAATATCCTGACCATCAAGCTGACTATTCGGAGGTGTTATGTCCTGGATGTTAGCCTGTGAAAAAATATGTTGTGAAGAATCGGAATACTGACATATATTTTCCGGTCCATTGCTTTTAACGTCAGTTACAAAAGTGGGGTTTTCAGTCGTAGTAACTGAAGTAACTCGTTCCTTATCCTTCATGTGAATATGGAGAAATTCCAATATGTCGCCATACTTCCATCTCGCGTTGGGATCTGCTGCTTGCCCTGTTTTAGTTTCCTTTGAATTTCGAAATTTTCTATACTGACCGCGGATTGTCTCCCAACGATGCTTGCATTCTTGACCATCTGAAAGTAACAATATTAATTTATTCTAGGTTTCTTGCTACTGAAGACTCTTATCAAACGATTGCATTCAGTTACAGACTAGGACATTCTACTGTACATGCCATTATCCAAGAAGTGTGTAACGCAATTATAAACAACTTATTGCCAGCTTATATTCCTATACCGCGTAAAGAAGACTGGGAAAATATTTCGAAAAGGTTTTGGACTACTTGGAATTTTCCTAATTGCTTAAGAGCCCTAGATGGCAAACATATTGAAATTATAGCACCTGCTAATAGTGGTTCAAATTATTTTAATTATAAAAAAACATTTTCCGTTGTTCTTCTTGCATTAGTCGATGCTGATTACAGATTTCTGGCGGTGGATATAGGATCATATGGCAAAAACAGTGATGAAGCTATCTTCGCAAACTCGAGATTGGGAAGACAATTGGAAAATGGTACCTTGGACATACCTGGCATTAAACAGCTCCCAGATTCTGATATAACAACGCCTTACGTGATTCTGGGTGATTCAGCGTTTCCTTTGAAAATTAACCTTTTGAGACCTTTCTCTGACCCAGATACTAAATGATGTACAGAAAAGGGTTTTTAACTACCGACATTGTCGAGCAAGGCGTGTTGTTGAAAACGCCTTTGGAATTTTGGCACAGCGTTTCCGCATATATTTTACAAAAATCAATTCAAAACCTGGCTATGTTGAAAGAATTGTTTTAACAACATGCATTCTGCATAATTATCTACTCAACAAAGCCACGATGACACAGGAAGAAATTGCTGCTGTGGAGAACCACAACATATGTATACTGCAAGATCTACCAAAGCAAGGTGGTAATGCACAACAGGAAGCAGAGAAAAATTCACCAGTTTTTTTAATTCAGATGCCGGTTCTGTACCTTGGCAATATGACAAAATATAATATAAAAAATATAATTTATAGTTACGTGTTATGTAATATTTTAATAAATATACTAAGTTATTACTTACCCAATTCTAATTTTTCCCCAATTGACGTCCACACATTCGACTTGTATTGATTATCTGAGTATTTTTTATTAGATAAATCATACAACGCTTCATTTCCACGCACATATTCAATTAACATTTCATCCATTTCCGATGTAAAAGTCTTTCTTTGACGCTTCGACATAATTATTTAAAATCGTCACTTTCTTTTTGCCAGTTGATTGCCGGGAATGAGTATTCAGACTAGGCAAAACCGGCTAGGATTCGGCAGAGCACGTGCTCGGCAAATATTGTTTCAAAGAATACCTACATGCAAGCGACAGGCATTGACAAGTCGGTACCCATATAGTGAGAACGCGAAGTCGAAAATCACATTCAATTACATATCATACAAATATTGCCGAGCCTGTGCCTTTCCCGTGCCTTGCACATTCATTGCACTATAGTGAGAATCGAGCATTACTTTCCGAACGTTCAGATCATGAACGGGTTAATCCGATCATAGTTTCCGAAAAGCCCTACAGTGTGATATGTCATATGTCTTAAATTTAATGTCAATCTTTTGGTCAATCTATAATCACTGATAGTTTATTTTTTAATTACTTTAATTACATATTCATGTTTCAACGTAGTGTATTATTACCGAAAACATAACACAAGTAATAAAATATTTTAACCCCTTACTGCATCCTGTGTCAAATATGGCACATGCCAAATTTTATTTTTTTATATTGACGTTACTCAGAACCTTATCTCAAATTGTGCTATATATGACACACTCGCTTATAGGTTTGTGGCGACGCGGTAGCCAATTCCTTCCAAAATAGACGTACACGATTTAGTTTAATTTATGTCTGTTGGAGTACAGGTGTTGTTGTTATTTATTGAAAGTTCTGTTGTTGTTGTATAGAATATTGGCTTAAATTTTACGAAACTAAAATAAGTGGTCGAAAGGTAAGAGTTTGTATTACAAGTTCTTGAACATATAAACATATTCAACATATTGTTTGCTGAAAAAAATGGACTTTTTTTACATGTCCCGTATTTGTCACAGGCCGAAGTAAGTGGAAAAATAAATAGGGTTCATATTTATTTTCAGATGGATACAAAAACTTTTTATGGCTTGAAAATGGCCATAATTCCGGTTACTGACATAAGCGATGGCGAAAACTTATCTGACGGCGATGAAAATGACTTAGAAATAAGACAAGAAGTTTTGTGCTATGAATCTGAGAGTGACACTGACTTCTCAGTGACAGGAGAAGTTATTGACGAAACTGATGATGACGTTCCTTTGGTTTCCCGTCTTGAGTCTGCTAGGGCTTAATATATCAAAAAGGCATCTCAGAACCAGAAAGAATATGAATCTTCTACACCTTCCACTTCGTTTGGCAGAAATCACGGGGGAAAAAATCTGAAAAAGAGAAAATCAAATGGGAAGAAAAAAATTGCCATTTCTTGAAGATGGCATCAAATTCAAAGGTTCTGAATCACTACCCAACAATATACAGGATCTTGATGGAATCATCCAATTCTTCAATTTTTTATTTACGGATGAAATTGTTACTTATATAACGGAACAATCGAATCTTTTTGGTGTACAATGTAGGCCAGAAAAGCCACCTAATATCACGAAGGAAGAAATAAAAGTTTTTGTTGGCATATGCATTTATATGTCAATTGTTCAATTGCCAGCTACTAGAAATTATTGGAACAGTTCTTTAGATATTCCTTCTGTTTCTAATGCTATGAGTTGCAATAGATTCGAACAAATTAGAAGGTTTCTCCATTTCAACGATAATATGAATCAACCAAGACTTGGAGAACCTAAATATGACAAACCTTATAAAATTCGACCTCTTTGAACAAAATTAGGGAAAGACTTTTGCTTGTTCCAAAGGAAGAACATATGGCTGTTGACGAACAAATAATCCCGACAAAAGCTAGGTCGAGTTTGAAACAACATAACCCAAAAAAGCCCCACAAGTGGGGCTACAAAGTGTTTGTTTTGAGTGGGGTGTCTGGGTTTAGCTATGATTTCGTTTTTTATAGTGGACCTACTGAACTAGAAGACGGCCTACCCAAGTTCTAATATAGTGGTAAAACTGTCATCGACTATTCCTAAAAATGAAAATTATAAACTTTTTTTCGATAACTGATTCACTAGTATTCCTCTTTTAGTATACCTATCAAAACAGGGTATTTTACCTCTTGGAACCGTAAGATCTAATCGAGTGCCAGATTTCCAGTTTCCTACGGAAGCAGAAATGAAGAAGAAAGATCGAGGTGCTGTCACAGAAAAAGATGCCAACATTGATGGTGTAGATATTTCTGTAGTATCTTGGTACGATAATAAAATAGTGAATACCATATCAACTTATGTTGGAAGTCAGCCCATGTCCGACGTAAAACGGTTCTGTAGAAAAACAAAGTGCCATATAGAGATTCCCCGTCCAAAGTGTATTGGGATATACAATAACTATATGGGTGGTATTGATCTCTTAGATTCAATGTTGGATTATTACAGAATCCAGATCAGGTCGAAGAAGTGGTATATGCGAGTATTTTACCATTTTATAGATATGTTGTGTGTCAATAGTTGGATTTTATGGCGACGCTCTCAAACTGACGATATGTACTTGCCTCTAGCAGAATTCAAACTGGCACTAGCAGAAATTCTAACCAGGGCTATTGTTCTACAAAAAAAGGGGGAAGGCCAAGCAATGACTTACAAACTCAAATGCAATTTAAAAAGAAAAAATACTCATTTGCGCAAATACCAGCTCAAGAAATCAGAACTGATAACTTGGGTCACTTACCGGAATGGTCTCCTACTGAGCGCCAACGCTGCAAGTATATAGACTGCAAGGGAAAATCACACATTTATTGTGCAAAATGTATGGTTTTTTTGTGTCTTAATAAGGACCGTAACTGTTTTTATCGCTTTCATACTGAATAAGAAATATTTTTTATATTTTCATTACTAAAATTAAAATGTATATTTTTTATTAATAATATTACCTAAAGTTATTTCATATCTAGCACATGTCAAAAATTTTGAATATAAGAAAAAAACGCCGTAGAATTTTTTTAATGTTTTTTTCTACTTCCGTTACTAAAACCGCACTTTGAACACGGGTTTGACATGCACAAAACGACTCTTTAAACACTAGTGTTTAAAATACGAAAAGTCACATCTCGTTTATCTTTTGTTTTTAAATGTCAAATCAAGTGTATCTTTTGTATGTTAAATTTCATGCTCCGTCATAGTTTTGTTATTCTGCGTCATTTGATTTGTCAGTCAGCTGGCAGCCATCGTTCGTAATGTAATGAATATAATTCAAATATAGTATAAGTTTTTCTTTCCCACGAGCGAAGAAAAAGTATAGTAAGCACCTCGTGTTAAAAACGTCTTTGGTCACTCGTTTCACAAGGAACTCGTTCCGCTTCGCTCCACTCGTGCCTTGTAAAACTCGTGAGGAACCTTTTTGACACTTGGTTCTTAATATACTATTCCAGATCTTCTGAGGTCATAATACATTACATAAATTAAAATAATATTAATCAAAAAAAATCATGCAGTAAGGGGTTAACATCAACTTTTTTGTTCACGCCATAATAATTGACGTTAGCGTTATGTCAAGAAAATGTAGGTTAACATTCTTCTTCTGTTGTCAACTTTATTTATGGTGGCTTCGGGCATGGGTCCCATCAATTAGGTAGGTTGCCACAATCTGTCATTTTTTATCTTTTCTGTTCCGTTTTTAAATTAGTCGGTTCTTGTGAATCGTTTTAATGAATCATATACGAATTATGAGTGATGGTGAGAAGAAAATTGATCAATGTTATAAGGGCATCAAAAATTTTTTTAATAATCAAACTATTCAAGGACGAGCAAACGTAAGTCTACATTTGTTAACCTTCATTTTATAGTAATTAAATTTGATATATCTTAAATTTTAGGTTTCATTAGTAACTATAGTTGTCATTCTGGCTACATTGCTCGGCATCCGAATTTTAAAGAAAAAACGGGGATCTACATAAAGATATACATATTATTCTTGGTACAATAATATAAAATGACAGATAGGAAAACTTCCATGTCAAAATTGATCCTCAAAATTGTAAGTAATGTTGACAAAGATTAGTGGTCTTACGCTAAAATAGTATTAGGATAGGTTAGTGGCCTTATACTAAAGTAGTTTTACAGGGCCTTATTAAGACATTAGAGCGCCCTAGGCTGAAATCAGTTTAGCGCCTCTAAACTTGGAAAGTAAAAATATAAATACAAGTAAAATAAAACGCGTTTCACAAAATATATATGTATTTGTGAAAATGTACAAATCGATTATTTAAAGGTGGATTTTACGACACTTAAAACTTGAAAATTTTTGTACGATATCGTCAAAATTTCTTTCTTTTAGTGCCTCACATTCTATATATAATATTGAGAGGTCAGCAGTTTTATCGTCTGTTAAAGAATTTCTTAAGTAATTTTTTACTCGTTTTAACACGGAGAAGGACCTTTCGCCTGTACAATTCGTCACTGGAAGACACAGATACATTCTTAAAATAATGTCCATGTTGGGAAACGTACAAATTGATTTTCTTCTGCGGAGTGTTTGCAACCATGACATAGTTTTTGATGTTTTTTCTCAGAGCTAGGTGAGTCCAGAGTTTGAATAAAATTGAATTGTACACATTCATTTTCAAAATTACAATCCAAATCTTTAGTATAAATTCCTTGAAGATGTCTGCACTTTTCTTTTATTATATTGTCTTCAGTATTTTCTAAGTTTGTAAGAAAACCAAAAGATCCATTGATTTCATCGTACGAATTTTTTCGCCTCTCGTGTTCCGATACTATATTGTCTACAACCACGTAGAACATATTCACTTCCATATCTGTCCTACCATCAAAAGTAGTTTCTCCCCAACATCACTCTCTCCTGGCAAACATTTCCTTTTTTTATTACTTTTCGAATCCAACGTATAGGTACTACATTTTGTTAACAATTTACCGTTTTCCTCGTATTTGTTATAAGTTGATGTCAAAAATTTTATAACTGCAACTACTCGTTTAAGTATGTTAACCCAGTAATATCTTCCTGCAAGGTACTGCTTATGAACTTCGGTATCTATTTTCCCTTAGACATTTGATCGCGCAATATACGCCTTCGCATTTTCACAGTGTTCAGAAGAGTTCTCATGTTTAGAAATCCGATAGGTATTTTTCCAGTCGTTGAATCCAGCCATGAAATAATTCGTTTTTGTCCGGCTAAATAATTTACAATACAAACAATAAACATTTTCTGTTAGTGCTGAATATAATAGCCATTGACGACATACAGTTTCCCCGTTGTGTAAAGTTTTGAAAAACATATTTTTTGAAGCACATCTACTATGAATATCATAAATTCGTTTCGATTTTTGGAAACCCATTTTAGAAATTTCTTGTACAATTACAGATGGGTTCATTACAATGTAATTTATGAACATTTCGGTTATAGCCCATCCAGCTGGGTCTGTGAAATCGACTTTTGAAAATAATTCTGACTTTTCTTGAGGATAGCTTGATGAAGATGCACAGTCCTGAACTTCATCAGTATCAGAATTGCATGAGTTTATTGCGGTTTCTAGAGGATACAAAAATAAAAATTATATTCTTACACCACGTTATTCAATTATCTGCTTACCTCTATCCATAATATCATCATTACTGAGAGTTGATTGTTGTTCATTATCTGCATCGGCTTCCGTACCTCGAACAGGTTGACAAAAAAAAAGAATTTAATTTCGGTATTTTTTTCAATAACTTTTTAATTTTTTCTTGCTTTTTGTTTTTCAGCCTTCTTCCTTTCCCACCCACTAAGTTTTCTACTTCCTCCACTTCCACTCATTGTTTTCGATAAAATGATAAACAAGACAAAAATACAGCAACTGATAGATATTATTTTAATATACGATTACTCGATTACTGCCAGTGACTGAACTAACTGAACTGACTACCTTAAATTTTTAAAATAAATGTTGCCAAATTTAACGAATTTTTTGTAAACTTTGATGTTGCGTTTCCAATCACCCTTTGTCGGTTTTTTTGTTTTGGCGAGCGCAAGGCGCACGTGGCGGTACTTTGCATATTAGCATATTTATCTCTGGTGACATCCCGCCACTGCCGCAAATCAGCAAAAAGAGATTTGTCTATAGTTACCACAATACCGCATTGGTAATCAAAATATATGGATGTGAAGCGGTGCTTTTCAATCTATCCAAGTATTCAAACCCGGCCGACTGAAATAATGATGTCTCTATTCACTAATGTTATCAATAAAATTTTGTTTAATATTGGTGCCTTACAACACATTCGATCTCCACGAAAAAAATACGTATGCAGCAAAAATGATTTGCACAAATTGTGACTATCGTTAGTGGTTAGTCCGGTCAGTCGGCGCCTATTTCTTTCACGGCGCCCTAGGCTATAGCCTAGTCAGCCTATTGGATAATATGGCACTGTAGTTTTATAGAAAACTTGGTTGCTTTCACTGTTTTATCATTTACTATACAATACATCGTTACGCATACCTGTCATAGAGAATTGTCGAATGTGACGTCAGTCACAACCAAATTAATGAACTACTTTTTCAAAGACGTTACTGAATCACAACGTTGATTGATCACGACTGTACATGATAAAGTTATATGGGTTGTAATCATAGGCGTGCCTCAAAATATCAATCTATTAAAAACATTTTATAATTTATAAATATTAACGTTCTTTCAAAATCACAACAAATATAAATATACCTACTGTTGTTATCTTTTTACGACGCGGCGTGACGCCTTTGTCGACACCAATGCCGCTAAAGATACCGCTTTGTGCTTTTTGAAATCATGGCAAAAGGAGCCGAGCCGACACTGAGAGCGGGATTTCGTTGCACGTGCCGCACCATAAAAATCAAAGGGGTACCCGCAATGATAAGAGGAGCAGTTTTTTATTATTAAAATGAATTGCGAGAAATTGAAGGGCGGCAATATGCAAAAGCAATGTTTCGGCGGGCACGGCTCTTTGTTTTTTCATCAAAAGATTCCGATTTGATATTTTAAATTTTTCTATTTATTGTATCTTCATTTCGATTTCGCTGCTGACAGTGAGTGCTTGTCGTTCTATAGACTGATACATACCTATTTGCTATGTATCTTAGATACAGTATCTATCTAGGTATTCGTAATTCGTAAGATTTTGGATTAGTACTTATAAGTATGAAAAAAATCAGTGGCGATATTCGCTCGTTTTTCGCGAAAGTGATGCCTCCAGGAAATTCTGCTGATGATGCTAATGCTGATAATCCAACTTTTTCAACTAAGAGTCCAACTAGCAATGTAGCTGATATTCAAAGCACATCAGGTGCTAGTGCTATGGCTAGTCAAACAGAAGGTAAGATAAAATTGTCTATTCTGCATAATATACCTACCTTTATGATTCTTGAAAAAAATCATTGCACGTCTTGCATGTTTTGTATGTAATGGGTCTACGGCTGTAGTGTATAATAATATATTTCAAACGTGATAGTTCAAATATAGTTACTTTTCTATGAATTTACTGGAATGGTTTTCTATAAAATCCTAATTATTTGAAAATGTCAGTGTTCAAGACTAACGTGTCAGGGTGTAAATCTGCGCTACCTTCGCTGATATGCCGACAACACCTTCACGCGTGATTTAAAATAACCAAGTAACGATACAATAATAATAATTATTATTGATATTATTATTGTTCCTTTGTTCAAAATTAGCGAGCCAAGTTTTTGTAATTCGTCAATTAAAATCATGTATACCAACTCATTTGTTAAAGTCTGTATATTATTCACTTTTTCATAGCAATTTAACATATGGTATTATGCTATGGGGCAGCAGCACATCAGTGCACAAAGTATTTGTGCTACAGAAAACTGTAGTTAGAATAATTTACAACGCACCAAGAAACACCAATTGTAAAAAAATATTCAAAAAACTTGAAATATTGCCGCTTCCGTGCTTGTATATTTTCGAAGTGTTAATTGAAACACATAAAAATCGATATGTTCTGACTAAACATGCAGATGTTCATAATTATGATACTAGAAATAGTAAAGACATTGTCACTCTCAAATCTAGACTGAAAACAACAAAAAACAATAAGTTGGATGTTACATTGTACAATTCATTTGTAAAATATTTTGAACATATAAATATAAGTGATATGACGAGAGTTCAATTTAAACATTTTGCTAAGTCTTTTCTTTTAAATTATTGTTTTTATACAGTTGATGAGTTTTTGGAGGAATTGAATACTTGGGCTTAATGTATATATGTTTGTTTGTTTTGTTTAATTTAATTTTTGCTTTCTATTATTTTTTAACTTATTTTATATTTTAAAATTGTCATATTTTCATAAATATTTTTACTTTATGAAATGTATATCTGTATTTATGTAAAATTTTTACTTTCTATTATTTTTATTATATTTTAAATTTGTCATATACAACACTATATGTTATGGGGTGAATAAATAGAATAACGTTTCTATTTACAATATATTACACCAATTTAGTAATTACTGAATAACGATTACAGTGGATTTCCTTTTTACAATACATAATTCTAGTCTTACACATCACACATGTACATACTCGGCTAACCTCAAAACTGAAAAAAGATATTCTTCTTTTTTTATTTATATGACCACAAAACTATAGTTGGAATAAGAGAAGCATTACACTAAACTTATTCTGATGAACTTTAACACCCTCTCTTAATGCTTTTCTTATATCTAACATTTAACATATATACATACATAAAAAAAAGAAATAAATGAAACTAAGCATATACACAAAAAAAATCGCTTAACATTTATTGTCCCTCTCTGAACTCTAAACCTAAATATTTACAATTTTTATAAAATTCAATTCTGTGAAGGCCTTTGGTAAATAAATCAGCTTGTTGATCTTTAGTATTTACATACAAAAGTTTTATAATACCCTTTTGGATAACGTCCTGTACAAAGTTTAAGCGAATATCTATATGTTTTAATCTGGTTTCACATTTATTTTGTTCTGCTACACAAATGACTCCTTGATTATCTTCAAAAATTGTAATGGGAAGGACTTCTTCTGAAGTAAATCCCAAATCGTATAACAATTTTTGTACCCACATTACTTCTGATATTGTGATGCTTAAAGCAATATATTCTGCCTCACATGTAGATAAGGCAATACTAGTCTGTTTGCGAGATGCCCAGATAACTGTATTACCAAATATTTTAACAATAAACCCTGATGTAGACTTTCTACCATTAACATCCCCTGCCCAATCTGCATCACTATAGGCTTGCAAAAGCGGAGACGAACTTTTACTATATACTAATTCCACATTTTTTGTCTTTTTAAGGTAGCGTAAAATGCGTTTTAAATAAATCCAATTTTCTTCTGTGGGTTGACATTGAAATCTACTGAAATAAGACACTGAAAAACAAATGTCAGGCCTAGTTGTTACTGTCAAGTAGGTTAAACACCCAATAAGTTCACGATAAGGTTTTGTTTCCATCGGTGTCCCTTCACCAAGTCTTAATTTCAAATTAGTTTCAATAGGGGTCGATTTTTCTTTACACTCACTCATATTGAATTTAATTAGGAGTTTTTCAATAAAACTTGTTTGGCTCAATTTCATTATGTGGTTGTTAATGTCTCTCTTGATGTTAATTCCTAAAAAGAACTTTGTTTCCCCCATGTCTTTCATCTGAAACAGTTTCGATAAATAAAATTTTACGTCTTGTATTTCTTTCAAATCATTTCCAATAAGAAGGAGATCATCCACATAAAGTAAAATGAAAGTTTGTTTGTGTTTATTTGACTTTGAAAATAAGCATTTATCCGAGTCTCCAATTCTAAATCGTTGCTGTAAAAGGACATTCGTAAGATTTTTATACCATTCTCTTGATGCCTGTTTCAATCCATATAAAGTTTTATTCAATTTGCACACCTTGTTTTGTTGCCGGTCATAACCTGGAGGCTGTTTCATATATATTGTTTCTGTTAAGTTTCCATTGAGGAAGGCTGTTTTGAAATCCATCTGATGAATGAAATATTTATATTCGTTTGCAATTGACAACATTATTCTTAAAGTGTTCAATTTTAGTACTGGGGAATATGTTTCAGAGTAGTCTAAACCCTTCTTCTGAGAGCAACCTTTTGCAACCAATCGTGCACGATATCTTGTTATATTTCCCGATTCATCTCGTTTTAATGAGAAAACCCATTTACATTTAATAGTGGTCCTACCTGCTGGCAGATCAACTAAACTCCATGTTTTATTTGATTCTAAAGCAGTCATTTCTTCATCCATAGCTTTCTGCCACATTATCCTTTTTGGATGGCATTCGACATCTGAAATGTCCTGTGGTATGTTTTCCATAAATGTCTCTGCATTCAGTGCAAATATGAGGTATGCTTCATCATCTTCTTGCTCACTTTCTAAAACGTAATCTTTGTGCCATGTTGGTGTTTTTGTCATTCTTCTGGGTCTCAAATTATCTTTGCTTGCAACATTGTCTTCTATTTCACTTATTTCTTCATTTTCATCTATTTCTATAATTTTTTTTTCTTCTATGTCTATGGCTGCCAGATTTGTTTTGTAGTAAAATTCTTCCTCATTGAATATTACATCCCTTGATATAATTACCTTTTGTTCATTTATGTTCCATAATCTGTAGCCCGTATTACTGTATCCAAGCATTATACATTTCTCAGACTTTGCATCAAATTTATCTCTTGTTTGTTTAGGAATGTGTGAATATACTACAGTTCCAAAAACCCTCATATTCTTAATGTCTGGTTTAGTGCCATTCCATAATTCGGCTGGTGTGACATTTTTGTCATTAGCATAACTTGGACTGCGATTTAACACATAGGCAGCCACCAGAACAGCTTCATTCCAGAAATGTTTAGGCATGTGGGCATCTTGTATTAATGTTCTACCTTTATCTATTAGGCTTCTATTGAATCTCTCTGCCTTTCCATTATGTTCTGGGGTGTATGGTGTTGTGTAGTCTAAAAATGTACCATTCTCCTTGCAAAATTCCTTAATACTTCCTGAAATATATTCACCCCCATTGTCGCAACGTAATATAGATACTTTTAAGTTAAATTTGCTTTGAACTAGATTAACATATTCTGTGAAACAGTGATACACCTCACTTTTACTTTTGATAATGTAAACATAAATAAAGTTAGAGTAATCATCAATAAATGTTACAAAATATTTGCCACCGTTGTGTGATAGTGGTGTTATAGGTCCTGCAACATCTGTATGAACAATTTCAAGCAATCTTTTAGCTTTAGTACGTGCTCCAAAGCTTAGTCTAGTCATCTTACCTGCCACGCATGCTTCACAAAATTCAATTTTACCTAGACTTACATTTTCTAAACCATGAACAAGATTATGCTTAATTAATTTCTCTAAATTAGAATTACAAATATGCCCTAATCTTTTATGCCATAATTTTAAGACATTACATTCAGTCTCAATATTTAAACACTCATTGTCTAATACTTTGAAATTAATTTCATAAAGGTTGTTCCTAAAACCAGTGCCTATCAAATTTTTGTTTTTAAACAAATTTACTTTTCCATTATTAAACACTATTTTTATATTACTCATTTCTAGTTTCTTAACTGAAAGTAGATTTCTTCTCAAATTTGGAACATAATATACATTTTTTAAGGTGCATTTGATTTCTTTTCCATTTACATTGCTTATAGCATTTATAGTCCCTATTGCTGTAGCTTCTAAATGATAGTTATTTTTAGCAACCGCAATTTTGATAGGGTTATTCAACAGCACTAGGTTTGAGAAATACCTTTTATCATTGACCAAGTGGTCTGTACAACCAGAATCTATATAAAATAATAAATTGTCAGTACTTACATTATTATCTGTTATACCAGTCATAAAACAAATGTTTTTATCATTTTCCACTTCATCTTCATTGTTTTCTACATAATTTACCCTTCTATGATCAGCCTTCTCTTGATTTCTGTTCTGTATTCTACTCTGATCCCTGTAGTTTGTAAATCCACCTCTACCTTCAAATGTGCTTCGTCCAAGTCCTCGTCTACTGAATCTGCTTTGGTTAGGTCCACCTCTACCTCTGTTCTGGACTCTCTTATCTCTATTTAAATAATTTTTGTTATGTTCAAATTTGCTGCAATTTCTTTGGATGTGTCCTTCTTCTCCACAAGTGTAACAAGAAAATACTGCTGGTTTTTCCAAATTTGTTCTTTTACATACCATACTTCCACAAGAAGCTTTCCTTCTATCTATTTCAGATCTTAATTTCAGCTTAGCCAGTTCTAGGGTAAGTTCTTCTTCTGGTAGATTTTCTAGCACTGTAATTACAGTTTGAAATGATGCTGGCATTGCGAGTAATAAACTGCAGACAATATCATTTTCATTTAATTTACAGCCTGCTGCTCTCAATTGTCTTATAATATCGTCATATTCTTTAAGGAATTGGTCCAAGTCTTCATTCTCTCTCAGTTTCATATTCATCATTTTTTTGCGTAGCATTAATTGTCCAGGAATTCCTTTCTTTTCGTATCTCGCTTCTAAAGTTTTCCACATGGTATATGCATTTGGTTTTTCTCGAATTATCTCAATCTGAGAGTCGTCAAGGCATTGCACAATTAGGGACTTACATAGCCTTTCATTTCTGTTTGCGGTTTGCATTTCTTTCGGATCGTCGTAATTACTTGCAACAAACTCTTTCTGTATAAAATCTTTCACGCCCTTTTCTTCCAATAAAGTTTCCATGCGAAATTTCCATGTGTGGTAATTATTATTATTCAAGACATCAATATTAAAACTATTTTTGGAATTTACATTCATCTTTGAGGATGGTTTTCTTCCTATTTTTAAACTATATGTTTTATATTTCTATATCGCTGTGCCTGGGCCCATAACCTGTTATGGGGTGAATAAATAGAATAACGTTTCTATTTACAATATATTACACCAATTTAGTAATTACTGAATAACGATTACAGTGGATTTCCTTTTTACAATACATAATTCTAGTCTTACACATCACACATGTACATACTCGGCTAACCTCAAAACTGAAAAAAGATATTCTTCTTTTTTTATTTATATGACCACAAAACTATAGTTGGAATAAGAGAAGCATTACACTAAACTTATTCTGATGAACTTTAACACTATACAATCTTTAATATTTTTAGTTGGTAAAATGTATTCATATGTACTACTTTCACTGACTTCTAATGTACTATGTATGTGAATGGGGTCAATAAACCATCTATCTATCTATCTATTATTATTATTATTATTCTTATTATTATTATTATTATTATTATTATTATTATTATTATATTGTATATATAGTAGCATCAACCCATGTGGCAGGACGAAAAAGAATGTGAAGCCTATCGGAGAGCATTGGACCAGGAGAGATCCTTTAAAAAGTTAAATCAACTTTCATGAAGGTCCTTCAAATAAATCTTAATAGGAGCAGGACGGCAAGCGCCTTAAAAGAAAAAACTGCCCGTGAAAAAGGAGCGGATATTATGCTCATCAGTGAGCCCTACAACTATGACGACAAGAGAGATGGATGGATCGTGGACCCATCAGGTACAGCAGCCATATGGGTGGTTAATAGAACTGCGGTGCCAATAGAAGCAAAGGGATCAGGACCAGGCTACGCATGGATCAGAAGTAGGGGGACGTCCTACTTTAGCTGTTACCTTACACCCAATGAGGCGATTGCCGACTTAGAGGCGAGATTGGCAGGCATAGAGGATGAAGTCCGTAGTTTAAGGGGAGAAGTGCTGGTTGCTGGTGATTTTAATGCCAAGGCTGTCGAACGGGGTGAGCCCGCACCTAACGGTAGGGGGCGAAGAGTCACGGAGATGGTGGCAAGACTTGGCTGGGTGATTATCAACAGGGGAGAGGTGCCAACTTTCCGAAGAGCTGGATCCTCAGGCACAATACCGGATATCACTATGGGATCAGAGAGGATCGCAGGTCAGATGAGTGGATGGCAGGTGCTGGAAGACTACTCTGCCAGTGACCACCAGTATATAGAGTATCAGATTGGGGACCCATATCCAAAACACGTGTCGACCCCTCCCTCACGGTGGAACGTAGAAAAGCTGGATAGAAATGTCTTTGATACTATGATCCAGATGGGTAAAGGAACTCTTCGAAGAGTAAAAAGAGGAGAAATGGGGGGGACAGTCTTCAACACTGCTGGTAACGGCGACCATGGGCCTGCTCACCAGGGCATGTGAGAGCTCCATGCCGAAGAAGTCAACTAGGAAAGATCGACTTCCAGCATACTGGTGGAACCCAGAGATAGCCGACCTTAGGAAGAATTGTTTCCGACTCAGGAGGCTAGCACAAAGGGCCAAGAGAAATACCCCTGACTTTGATCTGAAAACTGATCAGTACAAAATAGCTAGGCGAGCCTTAAGTATGGAGATAGACAAGAGCAAAACCAGGAAGTGGAAGAAACTCTGTGGCGACGTGGAAGACGACCCTTGGGGACTGGGGTACAAACTTGTGCTTCAGAAACTCAGGGGTACTGACTCCACCTCTTAGATGACGACTGAGGTCAAAGAGCGTATAGTGGACGAGCTCTTCCCGATGCATGTCGTGGAGGAACGAGTACCGGTCCATGTACTAACAGGCGAGATACCCCTTTTTACTGAAGAGGAATTGCAGAAAGCGGCAACATCAATGAGAAACAAAAAGGCTCCAGGACCGGACAGGATCCCAGTAGAGATTTTGAAGATCGTGGCGCAAACCGACCCGGAGCTGCTTCTCGACATGTACAACGCATGCCTGGTGGAAGGAGTTTTTCCGGAACAGTGGAAGGTGGCTAACCTCGTACTTATTGGGAAAGGCAAGGGAGACCCAAACACAGCATCAGCCCACAGGCCTTTGTGTATTCTTGATACAGCTGGTAAACTCTACGAGAAGCTTCATAAGCGAAGAACCCTGGAAGCTGTTGCAGAAGCAGGAGGGCTGTCACCAAGACAGTATGGCTTCACTACGGGGAGGTCGACTGTGGATGCGATAAACGAAGTAGTGGAATCAGCAAAGGCAGTGAGGACTGGGAATCACTGGTCACGGGACCTCTGCATGACAGTCACTCTCGACGTCAAGAATGCGTTTAACTCAGCCAGATGGAGGGATATTCTGAATGCCCTTAAAGATGATTTTCAGGTACCGGCGTATCTTTATCGAGTCCTGCAGGACTATCTGTCCGACCGGTGGGTTACGTTTGACACCCGAGAAGGAAAACGCAAAAAACAGATAACCTCAGGAGCGGCTCAAGATTCAGTTCTGGGGGCGGACTTGTGGAACATAAACTACGACGGGATCCTACGTATAGAAATGCCATGCGGAGTGCTTTTGGTGGGATATGCAGATGACGTGGTCGTTGTGATCACTGCACGCACGGTAGAGTTACTTCAGTTCAAGCTGAACCAAGTAATGAGGAGGATAATGGAGTGGATGGAAACCAAATCCCTGTGTCTGGCTGTCCAGAAAACAGAAATCGTACTCCTCACCACAAAGCACATACATAGAGGCATAACCATGTACGTTGGAGACCAGCCCATTGAAGGGGCAGAGGCAGTGAGGTACCTGGGAGTTGTGCTAGATGGCAAACTGACTTTCTGGAACCACATCTACGGAGCAGCGGATAGAGCAACGAAAGTGGTGGCAAACTTGAGCCGACTTATCGCTAATATTAGGGGCCCAAGCGCGGGAAAAAGGAGACTTCTCATGTGAACAGCAGATGCCATTATGCTGTATGGAGCCGAGGTTTGGGCAAAATCACTGCTATTCCAAAAATATAGGGCAAGGATGGACGCGGTACAAAGGCGAGGGTGCCTAAGGATTTGCAGTGCGTATAGGACGGTGTCGGGTGCGGCTGCTCAGGTGATTGCAGGAGTTATCCCGATCGATATATTGGCAGACGAGCGTCAACGAATATACCTTCGCAGGAGGGAGAATTCACCGTACACCAGCGCACCATCAAAGGGGAAGAACGGGATCGAACTCTACAGGTCTGGCAAAGAAGAAACCATAGGAAGATGGACTGCCACCCTGATTGCTAACGTCAGACAATGGATGGAGAGGAAACACGGCGAGGTTGGCTATTACCTGACACAATTTCTGACAGGACACGGCTACTACCGTTCATACTTGAAGAGGATAGGGAAGGTAAATGAGGCTACATGCATTTATTGCCACACGGAGGAAGAGGACGCAAGGCACGCCTTCTTTGCATGTCCACATTGGGAGCACCTCAGACAAGAGGTTACGAAGAAGACCGGAGAGCTGAGCCCGGAGACAGCCGCTGCCAAGATGCTTCAAACGGGGGAGAACTGGAGTAACGTCACCGCGTACATCACTCAAGTTCTCAAACAAAAGGAGATAAACCGAGAATGGGAAAATTAATTAACCAAATTAGGCGATAAACAGGTGCACAATGAGGAAGAAGGCCTTAAAAGGCATGAAAAGGTCTGTTCCGAAGTAATACCAAAAGGAATTTCCGGGACAGAACCAAAACAAGAAGAGAGGAAGGGTGTTTTAGTCGGTAAGAGTCCGACACGATGGGTAGTCACTGACTCGCTGTCAGTCCATGAAAGATTTCACCTACCTATAAAAAAAATTATAATATTGTATTGTGTTTTTGAAAAGTGGGTTTTTTGTCATCTTTCTAATATTATATTATTTGTTATATTACAGTTTGCCAAGGAAATGTCGAAGTCGAAGCAAAATCAAGCGATATTCATAGAGAAGATCCGATCGTTAATTTGCCATTAGATCGTACAGAACGTGAAGCTCGTTTAACAGATGGTCCGATTCAAACTGTTTTAAATGATTTTCCAAGGGATCATTTCGGTAAAAGTATACGCGGTTTTCAAGAAGGTTGATATAAAATATACAATTGGCTTAAGTACAGTCCTGCTAAAGATGCTGCCTTTTGTTTTTGCTGCCGTTTCTTTGCGATGGAAAATGAACTTCCCAAAGGTCACGTTGACAAATGTTTCACTGAAAGTGGCTTTAAAAATTGGAAACGTGCTACAGAGAAATTCAAATGCCATCAAATTTCACAATGTCACATACATAGTTTCAGTGTCTGGAAAAATTACTCTAAAACAAGGAGTATCGATACTTTGTCTGATGATTCAAGAGTGTCACTATTAAAAAAAACAAGATGAAGAACGTCTGCGAAACCGTGACGTAATGAAAAGACTCATAGACATTACAGTGTGTATAGCAAAAGGTGGAAGATCATTCCGTGGCTATAATGAGGAAAAAATTGTTCTGAGCGTGGACTTTTTCTAGAATTAATTCACCTTGTTTCTCAATATGATCCTTTGCTGAAGGCTGGTTTAACATAAGGACCAAAAAACGCACTTTACGTTAGCAATAAAATCCCAAACGATATTATTTATCTATTCATAATGGCATAATTCAAAGTATCGCATCCACTTCAAATGGAAAACATATTTCTTTGATAGCAGATGAAACATCTGATTGTGGTCATCACGAACAAATGTCTATCGTAATTCGATTTTTTGACCCTTCTGTAAACAAACCTGTAGAAACGTTTATAGGTTTACAAAGATTAAAATCTGTAAATTCAGAATCCATTTTTAATTCTTTGGATAATGCTCTAAGATCATTGAAATTACAGTGGGAACAAGTAGTTTCCGTATGTTTTGACGGAGCTTCGACCTGATGTTTATTCCTTTCTCGAAGGTGGTTGCGTAAGACATGCAATTCTAGAGAAAATAGCTAACAGTATAAATATGGGACTCAAGACATTGAAATCATTGTCAACAACTAGATGGGCATGCAGATATGAAGCGGTTTCTGCAGTAAAGGATAATCATGAAATTTTGATATTAGCTCTTCAAGAAATTATTGAAACCACCAAACACTCTGATATTAAAATAAATGCTGTGTGAGATTACAGGCGCAGTTGAAATCATTTAATTTCTTGATTTGTTTACATATGATTGCTCCTATTCTAGTGATGATACTCAAAGTAAGCAGAGCATTACAAACAGAAAATTTGAATTTACTGTCCGCAATCAATTATGTAAAGAGTTTACAATCAAGTTTACAAAAATTGAGATTGGATTTTAAAACTATTTTTAATAAAATCTATGTTGAAGTTGGAAAAATATCTGACAAACATTGTATTATAATTCCGGAAACAAGGAAAAGAAAAAAAGATTTGTGATAATCAACATGAATTTGAAAATATGAAAGTTTTTGTTAGAATAAACACATTTTATCCATTTTCAGATTCACTTGTTTCCGGAATAGACCAACGTTTTAGTCAAGAAACGACAAACATTAAAAGTGTGAACAAGGTACTATCATTGAACTGTGAGGGCGATTTCACTTTAATTGAAAATAAAAAAAAGAAGAATTGCTTGGCGAACTGAGTGTAATAAAATTTGATAATTCTATTCCTAAAGATGTTAATCTTGATGATTGGATGGCTTGGATCCTTTCCTCAGACAACTACAAAATCTACACTAGCTTTTTGACGCTGTCATACCAGTTACTAGTTGCTCTTGTAAACGTTGGTTCTCAAAAATGGTTCAAGTTAAATCAAAACTGAGCAGTACCATGTTACAACATAGACTCGATTCACTTCTCATTTTATTCATTGAACAAGAGAAAACGGCGAATGTGAATTATGACAATAGTCCAGGCGCTGGATGGAGTTGAGTATGCAAAATGTGAGGACCGGCAACTATGCTCAAATTCTTTTATCTGAGACCCTAAATAATAGAAAATCATATGTTGCCGGCAGCTGTGCTGGTCCCTTTCCCTTTTACCCTTCCCCTTCTCCCTGCTCGGCACGTTTCTGAGTCATAGCGCTTGGAGTAGTCAGTAGAAAAGAATTTGTAGCCCATAACGGTTTATTTTTGCGTATTTAAGTAATAATATTTCAGGTTTTTCGCAGTCGATTGTTTTATTAGTGTTATTTATTTAAATAAAAGCGCGGACAATGTCACTACAAGTGATAAATGTGAAGAAGCGAAAGATAAATGAATTGTCGTGTTTGTTTTGTGATAAAACGGGTGATTTAGTGAAGAATCCAAAACAACAAACGTTTATTAGTATTAAAAAAGCAGCGGATCGCAGAAAATATGATATTAGTAAGAAAATAGAAAGTGATACAGACTTTACTGCACACAATTGTTCCTGGCATCGAGCTTGTATTGCAACTTATATTAGTGAAGAGAAAATAAGGCGTCGAGAATTAGCATTACTAAAGCAGGAGAATGCCTCTACTTCCACCTCCTCTACAGAAGCAAATGTTTCAGGTAGCCAACGTGTTCGTCGGTCATCAAGAAGTGAATTAAAACTTGATACGAAACAGAAATGTTTAATCTGTGGTAAACAAACAAGAAATAAGAACAAAACTCTTTTTTTATGTTCTGAAATTTCAACAGCGGAACAAATTTTAAATACTGCCCGAAAAAAACAAGATAATGTTTTCACAAAAATTGGCACTTGCGAACAACCAGCTGATTTATTTGCAATGGAAGTGAGGTATCATAAACATTGTTATCGTGATTATCTGCGACTACCAAGAAATTCTGACAATCCAGTAGGCAGACCTTCAATTAAAATACCTCATGACATACTTTTAGAGGCATTTGAAAAGCTGATTGATGAACTGAAACATCAATTAACATCTCACTCTTTTGAAGTGTCATTCTTGGCCAAGCGACTAGCTGAACTCACTGAAATAGAAGATGCAATTGTAGAAAATTGTGTTATGAAATCACTGCTCATTGATAAGTATGGTGAAAATGCTTTATTTTCATATCCGAGTGACAGATCAAAATCATCATTGGTGTTTATGGGCAATATACCACTGGATGAAGTCATTGAATATATGCGTACCGTAAATTCAACAAACTACACTGTTCAAGTAGCTAAACAACTCCGAAAAAAAATATTAAATACTAAAGTAATACCAGATGGATATTTATGTGATGAAATTTTAATTGAATAATTTTTACAAAAAGGTCAATTACCGAATACTTGGCCTGCAACACTCATAATGACAACGAGAATTGCGCGCTTCGAAATATTTACACTGGTGAACTTGCTGAAGAAACTTGAAGGCAATGTTTGCTAAATATAGAAGAAAAAGGAGAGGCACTGTTTAGAACGTACGAAAATAAGCGATTCGTACTCAAAAGCAAAAAGTTATCTGATCCTATTAAAAAAATTAAATTTAGCAGTTTTGTAACTCCTGAAAAAGAAAACAAGAGTATGCACTTCTAATAAAAAGTTGCAAGATGCAGCAGATATAAGTCTCGTTCAGAAAACATTTTTGTTGGCTAATGAACGTGGATTTGATGCAAAAATTTTAGCATCTTTCGAAATTTTGAATTACTGCAAGTATCTTTTTGACGCTGAAGGTTTTTACAGGAAATCTCCAAAATCAGAACTCGCCCTTGAAATTGAAACCACGCGGCAGGATATTTAAAATCTACCTATTTCAAAACTTTACATTGTTTATGGTATGGCACTTGTTCATCGGATCCAATTAAAAAATTTCAGCACATTTGGTGATTTTGTAGAGGCATTTTTTAATAGAATTCATAATCTTTTTGTGCAGCCAAATGTAAAACGAGTAGACATTGTATTTGCCAGATATGATGATATTTCAATCAAATACGTGGAATCAACTTTACGGAGTAAAGGTCAAATGATGAAAAATTTTATCATTTCAAATGAGCACACCAAAATCCCAACGAATTGTAATAATTTCTTTTCAAGCACTGAAAATAAGTTACAGCTCATTCGATTTCTATGTAATGCTGCCCCTAGATATGCACAAATAAATAAAGATTGCGAGTTATATATTTGTGGAGGATTTGATGATCCAACAAAAGGATCCAAATTACAAGGTTCATTATTTTTTGAAGTACCTGACCTGAATTCTAACCATTTAGAAGCGGATTCAAGGATGTTTAGTCACATATTTCACGCAGTGAAAATCAAGCTTGGCCATATCATAATTATTAGTGCTGATACAGATGTTTTCATTCTCGGAATTTACTTCTGGAACAAGCTTGCACGTCTAGGCTGTTTAAGTTTATGGTTCTACGGTTCCTATAAGAAGAAATTAATTTCAGGATGTCATTTGGCTGCTCAATCCCTTGGAGAAAATATTTGTGGTATTTTGCCAGCATTACACGCTCTGAGTGGTTGCGATTCGACTGGCAGATTTGGCTCGAAAAAAATGCTTTAAAGGCTGCATCGTTGGATTTTGTACAAGAAGCTCTAAAGCATTTGGGAAATCCATACCTAAGTGTCGAACAGTTAAAAGAGTTGGAAAACATTTGCACATATCTTTTTTCAAAAAAAACTTAACAGCTGATGAACTTCGGTATAAGTTAATTTCCCAAAATATCGGTTTCGGCTTAAATTTAGTAAAAGTTATTTGCACATCAGATGCTCTACATTTACATCTATTAAGAGCTTCAGCACAAACATATGTATGGATAAATGCTGACCAAACTCAACTACAGCCAATTGATTACACCTTCTTAGGCTATGAAAGAAAGGATGGTAATTTGTACCCACGACAAATGACCAAGCAACCACTGCCGGAATTGTTGATTCAACCGTGTAAATGTGCATCCAATTGTAAAACAATGGCTTGCTCTTGTAAAAAATTACATATTTATTGTATTTCTTTATGCAAATGCATAAATAACCATTGTCAGAATAAAAAAGATTGATAATTATCATTTTTCCATTTATAATATATTAAAATTTGATTTTTTTGAATTACAAAATTTTTTATCAATAATAATTGTTTTTATTTTTAATTTTCCTGTTGTTTTTTCACTTGACTAGCTGTAAGTATCTTTAATCATAAAAATCAATTGGATATTCTCACTAAAACAATCGTTATAATGATATCAAAGTATGTGTTCAGTCCATTTACTAGATGTCTAAAGGGGTGGGGTGTAAAAAAAATGGACCAATATGGCTCCTGGCAACATCCAGAATCATAATCTGCATACTTTTCTGAGTTCAAAACCATACACCGAATGCGGTCCTCACATTTTGCACACTCAACTCCATCCAGCGCCCGGTCTACAATGTAATAGACGAGTTTAAAGGGTTATCCGAAGCAACACGTCGAATGCGATTGTGGATTAGTTGATAGGATATTATCATTATCTATCTTTTTCCTCTGGATTCCATGTATTGTTACGAATGCTACGTTTTGTTTTTCTAGTTTATTTTTTGGTTCAATATATTTTGTTCTATTCTTATAATTCCGTAATTACTAAATCTTTGAATTAGAAATGGTACAATGACGTTTTTTTATTTCGCTGATGAGCCTGCAATGAACTTTTGCAGCGTTATTGCTTAATTATCATTTTTAATAGGCATACTCAAATGATGCAATGCCCCCCCTAATAAAAAAGGTCTGCGCACGCCTATGGTTGTAATGTCACATTTTGTATCTAAATATATAAATATTTATTATAAAGTATGATCAAAACAGCAAATATCTTAAGTTAAGTTGGGAGCGCGTTAAAAAAAAGTTAAAAAGGAGGAAGCATTTACTAAAGCAGGCGCTACCATTTTCCATTTTTAGCCGTTTTCTATCCTTAGGATATAGGCCTCTTTCAAATTCGTCCATCGGCTTTGATCTTGCGCAACTCGATACCAGTTCAGGCCAGCGACCTTCTTTATCTCGTCGTACCATCTTTGCTGGGGTCTTCCAACACTCCTCCTCTCTGCCCAAGGTATCCATCTGGTGACATACCCGCTCCAGTTTTCCGTATGCCTGGCCACGTGCCCTGTCCATTGCCATTTTAGGGAACCAATTATTTTTATTATATCGAAGACTTTGGTTTTTTCTCGTATCCAAGTATTTGTTTTATGGTCTCTCAGGGAAATTCCCAAAATACGTCTTTCTATGGCTCTCTGATGTACTTCCAATTTATGTTTTATCTTCTTGGTTATTACCCAGGTCTCACAACCATACGTGACAACAGGCAGTATACACTCGTTATAGACTTTTGTTTTCAAATTCATTGGAATATTCATGCTGAAGATGTACTTTAATTTGCCGTAGGCTGCCCATCCCAGTCTAATTCTTCTATAAATCTCCATCTCTTGATTTTGTTTGCCTGGTATTATAGCTTGGCCCAGGTATATGTATGTTTCCGTCCTTTTTATTGTGTTGTCATGAATCGGTATTGTATCGTCTGCATCTGGTATATTTGTCATAAACTGGGTCTTTGTGTTGTTCATGTGTAATCCTACTTTTGCAGCCTCATTTTGTAGTTCTTCCAACATGTCTATCAATTCCTGTTTATCTTTTGCAAACAGTACAATATCGTCAGCAGATCTCAGATTGTGTAAGCGTTCACCATGTACGTTCAATCCTTTGTTTTCCCACTGTAGCTTCTTAAAAATATCCTCGAGAACTAAAGTGAATAGCTTTGGAGATATAACGTCCCCTTGCCGAACTCCTCTCCTTACGTTTATTTTGTCAGATAATTCGTGAAGTCCTATCGACATTGAAGAATTTCTATGGATGTTTTCGATGGGGTTTATATAACGTTGATCTACTCTAGCGCTACACCATGGAGGTTGGAAAGAATGAGAATAATCGCTGTAGAAAACAGTGTCCCAGAAATATGGTCAAAATAAGTTGTCTCGATCTCAGCCAATCAAAACGCCTGTCCGATTCCAAGATAAATATAGCAATCTGATTGGTTAAAATAAAATGACGATGTTGCGCCGTATATGAAGGTTATATATCGCTCATTTGGTGCAAGAACGTCATTTTACTCAAATTTGCACATTCTAGATCGTAAACGAAAGCCCTATTATCTAGTATAGTGTCACATCTGAGCTTTCTATAATTACCGCTAGATACTTTTGTTCACATCTCTTTGCGAATTTCATTATCGTCATATTTCAGTTCACAAAATATGGACGGGTCCGTTTTCTGTGTTTCAGTTGCCGAGTAACTGTTGTGATGAAAGCGTCGGTCAACTTTCTAATAGAGTGTCTTATTTCATGATGTGCCTATATTGTAGACAAGGTAAGTACAATATTATACAGGGTGTTTCATTGGGAAAAGACTTAACTTTGACTGTAGATGGGGACCACTTTGGTGCTTCCAGAAACCTATATTTAATGTGTCTTCTGCACTTTATAACCGAGATACAGGGTTTTATAAATTTATCCTATTTCTTTCGAACCTCATAACTTCCGAATTACCTTGTATATTATTTTGAAATTTGGTACACGTAATAACCATTACCTAGAAACTCCATCAAAAGTATCTCCAAAAAGATAATGCAGGTCCGGCTTAACAAAAATTTCAAAACTCGTCTTTCCTAAAAGCAACCCTGTATATAGATTTTTTTAAAATTGCTCTTTATAATTGGAAAGAGTATAAAAAATCTAATCTAGTTATTTCCTTTTTATTTTTCCGCAGACAATTTTACTACCAAAAATTTACCGTCAAAGTTATAATTTATGCACGTTTTGGGGGTTAACAATGGTACCGGAGAGGCTTTTTTTATTTTTTAGCTTTAAATGAAATATATTCAATGCATCTAGAGAAGCATCCTAGAAATTCAATTGAGTTTGTATGTTTACGAGTACAGACCACTAAAAAATGTGATTACAGGGCCGTACTTAGGACATACTAATTCAATATTGTAACGAGTTATTTTTTTGAAGCATTATATGGTATTTTAAGTTCAATAAGTGAATATAACTCGTTACTTACTTTCCAACTCTGTTTTCTGGTACCGTTTCAAGCCCGTAATATTAGTTTAAGCATTTATTTCATTAGTAACTCAAAAGCCGTGATTTATCATTTAAGGAAATACATAAAATGTATTAAATTCCGTTTTTCAACATTTAAATTATCGAGGACGCCCGGTATATAAACTATTTTAATTAAAACCGTTCAGTACAAATAGAAATATTTCTTGTTGTAATTAAATCGATTTCCCTCACCACCGTTATCGCCAAAATTTAGGTAGGAAGTAAATTATAAATGCGAAAACCGAGCGTTCAAAAGGCATTAAGTTATTATTCAGTTATTGGCATTAAGTTATTATATTCAGTTATTGAAATTAAGTTATTATTCAGATTGATGATCTAGTTTAAATTCTTAAGTTTTTTTGTTATAAACTGGTCTGGTCACATTTTTCCACCTATCCCGATGGACTATCCCTACCGCGAAGATAGTTTTATTCCGTGGACTACCGTGATAGGTAATTATTGTTTTACTGCTGCTTACCGCATAATTACAAAACTGCTTATACCGCTTCCGCTGTTATTAACAAATTGTATTTGCTTCCTTACACCTGTTTTATTGTGTCATTGCTCACATTCCTTAATACCGGCAAATTTCGCATGGTGCATAATAACATAAGGCTTGAACACATTTGCTTACTGTTGATATATTGAATTGATTCGGTACCGCTTGATCAGAAATTGTTGAATATTAATCTGTATGTGTATATATTAAGTAAGACTTGTAGTATACAAATAAATACGATCAGTGTTTTCTTAACATCCCGTAGCATCACCGTCTAAGGTTTATAGGTTTTGTAGGTGTGTTAAATTCAACGAGACCCCTGGAATTTTCCGTAACCTCCATCTGAGGCTACCTGGAACTCTTGACGCCGAGGGTCAAGGGGCCGTGGAGTAAACCATGTAAAATAATCTGGCGCCCGAGCATTTGTTCGCAAAAGAACTTTGCATCGAGGGTGTCCAAAGTGACGCGTCAGTCGCTAAGAACCTGTGTGAGAGGTGAAGGAGAAAGAACGAAGCAAGCGGCAGGAAAGCGCGTCACAATATGTTTCGAATATTTCGAACACCCTGTATAAAGATATGTATCTAGAAACTATGCACTTCTACATTTAGAATAACAAGAGTAAAATACGAGAAATAAATTTATACTTAAAAAAACGTTAAAAGTACTCGTATAAACTAGATAATACTTCAAGTAGGCTATGGAATAGACACATCATTGAAGTGTGTCATTTGTATCTAGTTTCTGTCAAACAGTGTTTAATGTTTTGAACTTCCTACAGTATTTTCTTTTTGCCTAGTGAGTTTTAATTCATTTGGCCTCATCAATTTTGTAACCGAGAATACACATATATTTTATTTATTTATGGATTTTGTAATGGTAATGGTACAGCTCCAAAAACTGAATACGGAAGAAGGTTCCCTTACCGAAGGTTACCAAACCGTAAAACATTTATTCGTGTTTTTAATTACTTAGGAGAACACGGCAGATTTCCAACGGTCACATTAAATGAACATCAGGAAAGAAGGCATTTAAATATGTGGAACAAAATATTTTGAATATTATTAATAATAATCCGGATATTAGTACAAGAAGAATTGGACATGCTACAAATGTACCTCATGTTACTGTTTGGCGGCGACTAAAAAAACATTATATTTATCCATTTCATATACAAGAAGTACAGCGACTTCAAGCAGGGGACGAAATTCCACGAACGAATTTTAGCAATTGGATCATTCGAAATACAAAAATTTTAAGTAGAGTTCTATTCACGGATGAAGCTCAATTTACAAGAGACGGCGTTTATAATTTACGCAACGCAAATTTTCTGTTAACGTTTGGTGCAGTGTCATTGATAGTAAATTAATAGGACCACACATATTTCCACATAGACTGACGCGAAATCTATTTGGATTATCTGCAGAATATGTTACCAGTGCTATTAGATGATGCAAACGTAAATGTAGCAGGAATGTATTATCAGCATGACGATGCTTCGGTGCATTACAGAGTCATAGTAAGACATTTTTTAAATTAAAATTTTCCTAATTCATGGATAAGCAGAGGTGGTTCCAATAACTAACCTTCAAGGTCACCTGACTTCAATCCTGTGGATTACCATATTTGGGGATATCCAAAATCAAAAGTATATGCTACCGACATCAATTGCAGAGAAGAACTTCTTCGAAGAATATAGAATGCCTGCGGAGAAATCAGATATAATCCAGATGTGATCAGAAGGTGCGTTCGCAATATTACAAAAAGGGCAAGAAAGTGCATAGAGTAGAATGGAGGTCATTTTGAGAAATTTTTGTTGCATTGTTTGGACAATGTTGTTAGAATTTCTTGTTTTCTTTTCATGTCAATTAATAAAATTAATAAAAATCTCTCCGATTTTGGAGGATAAATTTATTTCTCTTATTTTACTCTTGTTATTCTAAATGTAGAAGTGCATAGTTTCCAGATACATATCCTTATACAGGGTGTTCGAAATATTCGAAACATATTGAATAAGTATGCCCTAAGTACGGCCCTGTAATCACATTTTTTAGTGGTCTGTACTCGTAAACATACAAACTCAATTGAATTCCTAGGATGCTTCTCTAGATGCATTAAATAGATTTCATTTCAAGCTAAAAAATATAAAAAACCTCTCCGATACCATTGTTAATCCCCAAAACGTGCATAAATTATAGCTTTGATGGTAAATTTTTGGTAGTAAAATTGTCTGCGGAAAAATGAAAAGAAAATAAGTAAATTCGATTTTTTATACTCTTTCCAATTATAAAGAACAATTTTTAAAAAATCTGTATACAGAGTGTTGTTTTTAAGAAAGACTAGTTTTGAAATTTTTTGTTAAGTCGAATCTGCATTATCTTTCTGAAGATGCTTTTGATGGAGTTTCTAGGTAATGGTTATTACGTGTACCAAATTTCAAAATAATATACAGGGTAACTCAGAAGTTATGAGGTTCGAAAGAAATAGGATACATTTATAAAACACCCTGCATATCGGTTATAAAGTGCAGAAAACACATTAAATATAGGTTTTTGGAAGCACCAAAGTGATCCCCATCTACAGTTAAAGTTAGACCCTTTCCCAATGAAACACCCCGTAGATTCTAGTTTGAATGCATAACGGATTATTTGAAGTTGTAACGTTATACATAAAAAAGTAGGTGATAGTGTCTACAGTATTAATCCATTATAAAACGTTATTGCAGAAGAACATTTGATCTGAGAACGTACTATATTGGATTAAGACGATATTGCAAATAAAAATTTACTATTTGAAGGGTGATAAACCAAAACGTTGTAAGTACCAAATGAGGTAACATATCTTTTATTACAGAAAAATGTTATAAGTGCCATCCTCGAGATGCACCTCTGATTAAAATTCGAAGCGAGCACCTCTGGAAAAGGGAAAAGCAAAATCTTGACCTTGGGTCAGCCCGAGGTCTCCTCCGGCTCTGCTGGGGCGACTAGAGATGCGGAGATCGCCTCTGCATCCCGGGAAACTGGGCGGAGCAGCCTGGGGGTCGGCGGTCTGACTCGAGACTAAGCAACCTGCTCGAACTCCGAGGAATATATTGTCATGTTGGTCGAGGAGGATCAGGGAGAGATAAAGAAGAAGGATGAATAGACGTTGAGTAACTCGGCCTCTCTCATCCATAATAATTCACCTTCACGTTCACGAATGTAGCTCAGCTTAACTTGCATCACGCAAAGAGAGCTTCAGCCGTGATTGCAAGGTTGTTCGCTAAACTACAACTGGATATTGTAGTGATCCAAGAACCATGGATCAACAAAAAATGCCAAATCAAAGATTTGGCATGCGAGGATTCTAAATTGATTTATGATCAAAGGCAAGTATCTCCGCGTGCCTATGTAATCATAGGAAATATCGACCGAGACACCGTCATTGCCTCTGCCTATTTCGCTGGAGACGGGCCGATGACACCGCTAGAAGAAGTACAAGAGCTAATGAGACACTGCAATGGCAGCCGGCTGCCAATCATAATTGGTTGTGATGCCAACGCACACAATACCGTGTGGGGACGCACTAACAACAACGTCAAAGGTGAGTGTTTATTATAATATCTCTTAGCAAATAACCTTGAGACCTTAAACGTGGGGATAACCCCCACTTTTGTCACAAGAGCAAGAGAAGAGGTCCTGGACGTAACAATTGTTAATGTTGCTGCTAGGAAAAATGTAAAAGATTGAAGGGTGATAAGCGAGCCATCACTTTCCAACCATAGGATCATCAAATTTAGGATATAAGGAGATACTACTTCGATTCCTAAAATCCGAAATCCTAAAAATACTGATTGGTCTCTTTACAAGACCAATCTGAAGGACAATTTGGAACAGGTCGAAGTGAATGGGGTAAATCACGCGCACTACGACCTGGAACAAAGAGTCGAACGGATCAGTGAGGTAATAATGGAAGTTTTTCATTCCAGTAAGTTGCCCACTGTCAAAAGCTCGTTCAGAAAAGGATGTTTCTTGGTGGAATTAGAACTTGTCAAACCTTAGAAAAGGGGTCCGTCGGCTCTTTAATAGAGCCAAACGTGACGGTAATTGGCAGGGGTATACTGAGAATCTTGCTCAGTACAATAAAGAGATTAGGAAGGCCAAAAGACTTAATTTTCAAGCCTTTTGAGAAAATATCACTTCCACTCACACAGCAGCCAGACTACAAAAGGTCATGGCAAATGGGGGAACTAACCCCACAATGTCGCTGAAAAAGCCAGTTGGATTATACACGGAAGGTGAAGAGGAACGATCGATTTTTCTTCTTAGAACCCACTTTCCAGATAGTGAACCAGCAACGGTTGTAATGGCCAATAAGTACCTTTCAACCATATAAATCACCAGGAGTGGATGGAATATTTCCAGCACTCCTGCAGCAAGGGATAGAGGAGATTCTTCCTCACCTGAAGATTACAAGAAGCAGTCTAGCAGTGGGCCTAATACCTAGAAAATGCAGAAGGGCAAGGGTAACCTTCATACCAAAAATAAACGGTTTTAAGGATTAAAACTAACTTTTCCGCATCTGTCGCCCTGAACAATATTCTATCATAAAATTGTTACTTGTATACACTTCGGGGGATGTATCGAGCAACAAGGAAAAGTGGCCGACGACGACGATATACACACAGGATTTTTTTTCTAAAAACCGTTTTTTTGTGTTGTTGTTGATAGAAAACGTAAAAATAAAACGAAAAAAAATTTCAAAATTCCAACTTTTTTGGGATAAACCAATACTTTTCTCGCATATAGAAAGGTTGGGCGGAAAAGTAAAAAATGAATGACCGAATATTTACTACAAATATTTAAAATTGCATCCTTTTCTTCTGTATTCAAATAGTCGGTCCGAATCTGGGATAAATCCAATTCGCATTTATCCGAATCATCAAAATTATGTATGTTAAACTCTCGGATGTTGTCGGCATCTAATTTTTCTACTGTCAACGGTTCCAAGAAATCAAGTGTAGAGCTTGCAGTGTGGTTTACCACTGTTGTAATAGCAAGACCATTACGAGCAACCGTCAGACATTCTGGAATTTCGCAGTTGTCTACCTTCTGATAAGGAATTACAATCTCGCCGTTTGTTTATCGTATTACTTTTCCGCCCAACCTTTCTATATGCGAGAAAAGTATTGGTTTACCCCAAAAAAGTTGGAATTTTGAAAATTTTTTTTGAGTTATTTTTACGTTTTCCATCAACAACAACCCGAAAAAACGGTTTTTAGAAAAAAAATCCTGTGTGTATGTCGTCGTCGTCGTCGTCGTCGTTGTCGTCGGCCACTTTTCCTTATATGTCTTGTTAGCACGATACAGCCGCCGGAGTTCAACAAGTCACCAATTTTATGATTGAATATTATTCAGGGCATCTCACTGATGAACCCTATTGATTTTCAGCTCACCGGAGCCAATACAACAAGTGCTACAGTACTTTAAGTACAATATTTTTGTCATTTTTGGAGAAGTTTCAGTTTGTTAACACGATACAGCCTCCAGAGTATATACAAGTGACCAATTTTATGATTGGATATTATTCAGAGCGTCTCAAAGATGAAGCCTATAGATATTCAACTCAGTAAAGCCAGTACAGCGAGTGATATGGTACTTGAAGTACCAAACTTTCGTCATTTTTGGAGAATTTTCAGTTTGTTAGCACGATACAGCCTCCAGAGAGTATACGATTGATCAATTTTATGATTGAATATTGTTCAAGGTATCTCACAGATGTACCCTATTGATTTTCAGTTGACTAGAGTGAGTACAGGGGGTCCTATAAATTCAGATATACTGAATTTTTGGTTATTTTTGGAGAAATTCCGGTTTGTTAGCACGATACATCCCCCGAAGTGTATACAAGTAACAATTTTATGATAGAATATTGTTCAGGGCCACAGATGCGGAAAAGTTAGTTTTAATCCTTAAAACCGTTTATTTTTTATTAGTGACACTGCTCCTGCTGTTTTACCCGTCATCGCCTTGGCCCCATCTGTACACATGTCTTTCTTCAAAAAATATATTTATTTTATTAAAAATTTCTTCTCCGGTAGTGTTTGTGGGCAGCGATGAACACATAAGCATGTATTCTTCAAAAGAACTGTCATATGGATATCTCACGATAACCAGCAAGATAGCCAGACCAGCGACATCAATCGACTCATCCATTTTGCAAGACGAATCGTGTTTTTTGTAGACGTGTAAGTAGTTCTTGTTTGACGTAGTTTGCCAGATCATGAATACATTTTATTATGTCTAACACACATGACTTTATTAAATTCTCAGCGATAGTGTGTGCTTCACCTGCTTGTACAATGCGATAGCTAACTAAATATGATGCATCCGTGGCCTTTTCATTCATAATTTGGGTTACAAGCATCATAGTTTTTTTTAATTTCCAATAATTGTTCTTTTTACGTACAAAAAATTCTTTATTCTTGTCTTTAGACTCGGGGTGTACATTTTCTAAAATGTCGGCGCAACTTGGCAGGTGCCATGGAACTATTAGAAAGCAGTTTACTACATAACATGCAGATAGGTGAACCATTGGAATCAACATATCTGAAACGGATATATGATTCATCATACTTCATTTTTATCGCCTTTGAAACTGTGGAGCTTGACGTCGTTGCATCATCGTCTGTATCGGTAATTGCTTTATATTCCGAGCGTACTGCTTTTGAACATTCTGCTTCGTTAGAAGATCTTGTTGCAACACGTTTAACGCCTTTAAGCCAACGTTCCATTCTTCTTTATTAATAATGTTACTGCGTAGAAGAGTTTAGTTCAAAGAAGATATGTACAAAACTGATACAATCAGAATACAGCAGTTGAACAACATTAAGGTGGGTACAGACATAGAACAAAACTTCGTATCGTAACTCCGTCGCGCAACAATTGTTTGTTACGCATCGAAGATACGGCGTGTCAATAAATATGGCGTGTCAATAAATATAGCGTGTCAATAAATATAGCGTATCAATACATCGTCGCGTATCTTATAAACGCGACATTTTGCCGTTCCGTCTTTACTAAAACAGAACAATTAAATTAGTATTTTTCTTGTGTGCAATGGAGGTTGTTGCAGCAGCTTATATATACATGCATTACTTAGTTAAAAAAAAATAAAAAAAGACGCGCAGAAAGACGCTGGTGGCAGACCCGGTTGTATACTAATAGAAGTGTGTACAGCGGAAATCATTTACTGTTGGATTTAAAATTTCAGGCAACTAGTGGCCTTTACAAAAATTTTACTAGAATGTCTCCAACAGACTTCGATTACTTGATTAAGTTAATTGGACCCAAAATAGCACGAAAAGATACTAGATGGAGAACGGCAATTTCTGATCAAGAAAGGTTGGCAGTAACAATTCGGTTTCTGGCGACTGGTGACTCTTTCACCAGTCTACAATACCTTTTTAAAATTTCTAAACAATCGATAAGTGCTATAGTTCCTGAAGGGTGCGAAGCCATTATAGAAGGATTAAAAGAAAATATACAGGTAAGAAACTGTTTTATTAAAGAAGTATAATAAACACACATTAAACAAAACAAATGTTTATCTCAAATTCTCTAATTCAATATCGGGCATATCCAATAGTTGGCGTGGTAAAGAATTGACTGGAATACTGCGACTTGAATGATCCGAAATACTAGAATTAGCATAATTATATGCTGGAGATGGTACCTGTGAATGCTGTTGAGTAAAACTGGAAGCTTGGCTATCCTGATACTGTTCAAATTGAGAATGTTGTGGCACAGAATTTGCAAAGAATGACTGAAGAGTATGAGTACGGTATGATTGCGAATGATAAAAATTGGTTGAACTTTGTTCGAGATGGGTCTTGTCTGCTTTAAACAAAATTAACATAATATCTTGTTGTACAGTACTTTGTAATTCAAGAGAATATTTGGCTAGTTTTTTAGCCACAAGATTTCCAAATATTTGACATTCGTTTTACTCCTGTGGGTTTCTAGCGTTTGCTGATGCTTCTGACAGTATTTTAAAAGCTTTATCTAATTTCTCAGAATCTTCATTCCTCTTTTGGCGTTTCCTACTAGGTGTCGCTTCATCGCTTTTCTTTTCGGTACTAGGTGTTGCTTTTATTTTCGGTACATTTTCTATACTTTCCCGATTCTCTTGTACAGCAGAATTTTTATCGTTATCTGCTAATGTCCCTTCATCACCCGATATTTCCTTTTCATCATTATCTTCTTCTTCGTGTACAATCTAAAATTAAAACTAATTTAAAATAAGTATATAAACAAACTTATTTAGAAAATAAAAATATGTCCTATTTTTGGCGCACTGTATAATTTGTTTTAACGAAATTTGTTTTAATTTTTACAGATAACTTCAACACCAGAAAGATGGTTAGAAGTGGCAAAACCGTTTGAGGACACCTGGAACTTTCCACATTGTCTGGGTGCTTTAGATGGGAAGCATGTTGTTCTAGAAGCTCCAATTAACACCGGAAGCGAGTTCTTTAATTACAAATCAACATTTAGTGTAGTTCTTTTTGCCCTAGTGGATGCTTATTATAACTTTTTGTATGTTGATGCTGGAGGCCAAGGAAGAATTTCAGATGGTGATATCTTTAAAAACTGCTCGCTTTACAAAAAATTAGAGCGAAATGACTTAAATTTACCTGAACCAGAAGCTTTACATGGCAGGCAACAGAAAATTCCCTATTTTTTTATTGGAGACGAGGCATTTGCCTTACTGAGTTGTTAATAAAACCGTTTTCGGGAATACATCCTAAAGGATCATTGCAAAGAGTGTTTAACTACAAATTATCTCGCGCACAAAGAAGTACTTCGTAAACCGATGTTACTTGAACCCAGAAAAGCTGAATTAGTTATAATGGCAGTAGCTCATCTACATAATTTTTTAAGAGAAAGTTCCACATCTTGTGCTTTGTATACGCCACATGGAACCTTCGATACAGAAATTGATGGAAAGCTTGTAGAAGGAAAATATAAAACTATAACTAATGAACCAATGTCTTCTTTATTTCCAATTAGAAATATTCCCAGAAGACCAACCGAAAATGCAACACGAATTAGAGACGAATTGTCATCGTACTTTCTAAACGAAAATCGACTTTTGTGGCAAGATAATTATACGTAATTCGTAATTCGTTTTATACTTACGGTGCTTTGTGTTTCCCAAACCATGTTTTTGTCCCAAAGGAATAGCAAACTTGTAAAGGCAAACCAACTACTTTCATAGATATCTGAAAGCCCTGTAATAAATAAAAATAAAATTTGTAATTGAAAAGTAAATAAACAAAATAGAAATGAAATTAATTTTCAATTATTTAAACGTACATTTACCCTTACCGTGGCTCTTTTTAATTTTTGCTTTCTCTCGCCTAAGTCCTGACAGAAGAACATTAATTTTTTTGCATTCATCTACTGTTGTCCGAAACTCTACAGCAAGTTCTTCCCAAGCATCATGCTTCTTTATTTTATTATAGTATTTGGGATGTTTTGCATCCCACAAAATTTCTTTATTACGATAACTATTTATGAAAACCAGGGTAGATTGTCACTTGTTCACAACTATAGTGTCTTATCTCAGAGGCGGCTTTTATCAAAGGGACTGCGGGCTCACAACGCATTTGATAAATAGAAGGCGGAAATAAAAATAGAAATACAATAAATGCGGTGTAAACAATTTCGACTTTATGAGCGCGCACAAGTAGATATCGGTGACATACTGTTATGGATGACGACAAGTTCGGCTGCGCTTCGTGGTACGCCCGCGTCAAAACGTTCGACCAGAGAGAAGTGTTTTGATTTTTTTTTCTGAATTCTTGCGGAATCCCTACAGGGTTACGCGGAACATACTTAGACAATGGCTGTTCTATTCTATCAGACAGAGAACGGCTTCGAGAACGACACAAGCGATTATGTAATAATACCTTCCAAACGATATCTATATTACAAGCCCATACTTCCCATTTCAAAAATTGGAAGTTGCACCTGTCATTTGAGAGGGGTAGTAGGAAGGGATCATATTTTCACGTTGAAGAATGTCAATTCATGATTTAAATTTGACGTGTCTTGGGATTTTTATAATTATATACAGTAACCGAAATAATGCATTTATTCCATTTGGCTTTTCCCCACTGTATACCAAAAAGTAAAACTTTGTAACATCCCAGACAGCACACAATATCCATTAGACATCCACAAGATATCCTTTATGTTTATCCTGTATATCCACTGGATATAGATAGACAGCCTATAGATATACAATGGATATCCATTTGTCCGTCTATATCTAGGATATATGTGTTATCTTATGGATGTCTTTGGAGATATCTAGTGGATATCTCGTTAATATCCCATGGATATCCTATGTTCACATTTGGTATATCCAATTAACTTCCCATGGATATTAATAGGATATTTATATTCACGTTTGGTATATAGACCGGTCAATTTAAACATTCGAAGCTACATAAATTCCCATCAATCTGAAAATCAGTAAGGTTGTTAAAAATATGATTAAAAATAAAATTTGAAAGTTCCCAATCTTTCCCCCGTATGGAAAAAAATTTATTCAAGGTCAAAGGTCGAAAAAATGAGTTTTTCACGATTTTCAGGGAAACGGTAAGTTTTATCATAAAAATATTTCAGACAAAAATTGTAAATCATAAAATAATCTACAAAAAATGTATCAATACTTTTTTTCCTACGAGCCCCCCTTTTGAGATATAACGATTCAAAAAGTTGTACAAGTTGCAATCGTCATAATATGCACACGTTTCCACGCCACCTATGAGGTAATATACTTAGCGCGTTTTTTTAACGTGGTTTCCCCCGTAGGCCTACTCCACCGGTCAGTTGTGATCCTGTTTTATTTGAAACTATTGCAAAATTACGGAAATATGTAAATATTGGAAAATATAAAAAGCGATGTAAATTAAAAAAGTGGTGAATTTTATTCGTCTGAATTGTAACCGTCAAACTCTTCTCGTTCTTCTTCATTCTGAGTGCAAGTAAATTGCGTCAATAGCGATGTATCCTCGTAGGAATCAAACGAATCCTCCTCTGTTAGTGATTCAACATTGGAGCACGCCCGGCCTTGACAGTTTGTACATGCCAGAGAACAAAACAGTCCGACTTTTTTGCAACCACATTTAGCACTGCATCCCTTTTTGCAGTTTTAAAAAATTGTGTTCAGCAGTTTTTCCGGTGCAGGTGGAAGTAAAGTTTGAACTGGTTCCAATGTATTGTCGACCAACTTCCAACTCCAGTCTGTAGGGTCTAGCTGATAACCAAACCACACTTGAACTTGGTAATATACCCGAAGAAGATATTGATGAGCAGCAACTGAAGGTTGGAGGAAGAGAAGCTAATTGAACTTGTTTTTTATTCTTAGTATTTTTTACGAAACATACATATCGATGCTTATCTAAGCAGGTAGTTTTTTTAGGAGCTCCGTATATAGAAAGAAGAAAGCGGATGCCGTTGGTGATAACTTCTTCTTGAGTTGAATTACTGTTTTTAAAAACTTCAGCACATTGAACAAAATCTAGTTTTTCAAACATTTTGAAAACTGTTGTTTTACCCCTCCTGTAAAATGCAGATGTCGTATCACAGCCAGTTATTGCGTGTAAAAATAGTACGTGATTTTGACACTTTGCAAAAGTAGATAAACTTTTTGATGAATATATTTCCGATTGATGTTGAGCTTTTCCTGGTTTTAAGAAGAAAATCGTATTTTCGGTTGGAGTTCGAGCAGTGAGTAATACAAGTAAGTTTACATCTTCACCAACAACAATAGTTGTATTTGTCGAATAAAATTTTTTCCATACAGGGCAAAGATAGGGAACTTTCAAATTTTATTTTTAATCATATTTTTAACAATTTTACTGATTTTCAGCTTGATGGGAATTTATGTACCTTCGCTCTCATTTTTAGGTCTAGATTGACCGGACTAATATCCTTCTTCCACAAACATGAAAATCTGAGAATATATGACTAGTAGCTACTAGTGGAAATACAAGATGGTCCAACGAAAACAATACAAACCAAAAGTTTTTTATTTCTACAGATTTGGAATAAAATTAACAGAAAATAGTTTATCCAGTCAATCAGTAGAACATATTATATAGATACAAAGGGTGGATAGTCTAGTATTTAAGTGGACGACTGTAGAATATTGTGGTCCAGTGAAAAATATTCAAATAGGTACTCATCGCGTATATCTGTTATATTTTGTACTGATTCACCAGAACTATTATTTCCAGTTAATTTTATTCCAGATATGCGGATATATACAACTTTTGGTAAGCATTATTTTTGTTGGCCATCTTGTGTATTTCCATTAGCAGGTACTATATAGTCAGATATTCATCTGTGAGTAAGAAGGTACAAATGGAATTACATTTTTCATAATAGTATTTGACATATGATGAAATGATATACTATGGAATAGAATGATAGAAAATACTTTAAATATATTTTCTTTTTTCAATTTCACGTATTAAATAAAACCAAAAATACGTTGAGCACAGACAAAAAATGCGACAGAAAATAATAATAGATATCTATGGATATAGGGGTGAGGTAGTAGGAGTGAGACGGCTGGAACACTGAGACATGATAGTTTTGTCAAAAGGTATCTGTATTTGGATGATGCAGATCATTGAATAGTAACCCTACCAACTAACAGAGGGCTCTCAATATATCAGATGCAATTTACAGTGCCTTTATACAAGACAGTGGCGACAATAGAGCCTAAGCTCCGCCCATCCGCCATTAATCATCAAAATTTAAACGCCGGAATAGGGATTTTACATTGATATCGATATTGAATTTTATTTTATGGCTGTAAATCAGTTATAATATGTAATTATAATGCATACTATGGCATGACTATTAATTGAACTATGACAAAATATTTTTCTTTGGTAATTTAAATCACTCATTTTGAAATTATTTGTAAATTCGTGTTATAGGTATAAGTAAATAGACGATTTCAATACCTAGGTATATTTCCAAATGACCCATTATAAAAATAGCTAGAGTAAATAATTTGATTTAACAAGAAAAAACAAATTTTGTATTCTTTAAATCTGTAAACGAAATTTTAATTTTTGAAGAGGAAATAGGTAACACATATATTATAATGTTTGCTATTGGTTGGGTTTTAATACAAAATTTGTCTATACTATTACATATAATTATGAAATTTACTGTCTCGCATATACATTTTATTTATTACGTATATGCTGTCTCGACCCTTATTCTATGAAATCTACTCATATTACTGTTTTAAATGAAACTAACTGTTTCTAGATAGTTCCACAATATATTGATAAAATTATAAAAATTCTAAGAAATTTAACAACTGTTTCAATACTAAAAATATAATCGAAACAATAAATTGTCAAATTTCTTAGAGTTTTTAACATTTTATCATTACATTGTGGAATTATCTAGAAACAGTTAGTTTCATTTAAAACAGTAACATATTATTATGTTTTATTGCTGGGAAGAAAGGGAAAAAATAAAAAAGCATAAGATAAAGCATACGTTTAGATGTGTACAACAATACTTCTTATAATTACAATTTTAGGGAAGACAGAATTTAAGGCGGTGAATATTGAATATGTTAAAAAATAGTGATCGTAATTATCATGAAATTTACAAAGTAAATAAACTTATATTAGAAGTGAGATAATTTCTGTAATTGTTTCTCTTTGCTGGGATTCTATTTGTCGTTTGGTAGGAAGCTTTCTGTCTGTTTTTCGTTGATAAAAGTAAACATTGTAGGGACTGCTGTTAATTTTAATTACCTACTACCATCGTGCCTAGTTTTTTCCCCATTTCTGCGGCAAAGTGTACTATAAACATAAATACGGATGTAATTCATTACAGAATGTAATAATAACTGACAATAATTACTTTAGAGAACATCCAAGAAAATGCCAAACATTTAAATAACTATTGAGTAGTTCACCAGGTAACTAACTGATTTAAATTTTTATTATACATAGTATGTATATGTAAGTTACATGTTAATAATAATAATTACAATAACTCTTTAATAGATGTTTCTCCTTAATAAAAATAAATCAATATACTTTTTACCTCACACAGTGCTAAAGCATTCATCATTCATTGGTTTCCAATTGTCCCTTCTCCTTTTAATAGCCCATTCCTTTCTAGGAGTAGGATCTTTGGGAAAATACTTCATTACAAATCCCTTTGTAGAACACAATACATGCAGCTCAATGCTGAATAAACCGTCATACTTCCAAACAGTCATTGCTTCTAAAACAAGTAACAGTAGTTATATTATATTATACATTCAGTTGAAATTGTAGTTTTTTGTACCTACCTTGTTATCAACAAATATGATGATTTGTCAACAGCGACACACAAATTGCAGCTGTATAATTTGTGCAGACACACCAAAACCGTCCCCAAAACCGCAACGTAGGTAGATATTATTCTTTTCAACCGTTGCAAACTATAATAGGTATGGTTCAAAATCCTGATCAGGGGGAAAAATTCGCAAACGAACTAATGAAATTAAGTCAACAAATTAAAAAAACACTTTACTTTAGCTGTACACGAAGTTCTCATATAAAATACGACGTGAATACAACTAAAACACAAATCTAAACAAATAAAATTTGATGATTAATGGCGGATTTCAGCCTGACCAATCAAAACACTGACCACGTATTGTCGCCACTGTCTTGTATAAGGCCACTGTAATGCAATTTAGTTGATAAAGTAAAAAAGCAGTAACAGATGATCAGTTTAGTGTGTGACAAAGGAAATTTATCAGCCCTCTTTGAATTAGAATTTTTCCTGGTTAATAACCAATTTAAACGAGGTAAGTCTACTAGAAGTGTTTATTAGTGTCATGGTAGCACATGACTATAGTTTTTAGCTCGTAAATTCAAGATTTAATATTTTCTGAAAAGTATTTATAAAAAATGTGGTTTAGGAACACTGAGATTAGTCATAATTGGAACAGTGAGACGTGTGAGGCATGTCTTAGTGTTACTTATTGCATAGCGGCATTACTGACCAGGTATAATTTTTATTACAGACAATATTAATGCCAAGAAAGAATATAACAGACAGGGTAGTGGGGCGATTTAGCGATACGATACAGTAATGAGAGAAACTGTTCTGTTAGTCCAACAAGGAATGAGTATCCGTCAAGCCGCTAGAGAAAAAGACTTGTCTTTTCAGACTCTTGCCAGATATGTTCAAAAGTTTAGAATCGATCCTGATGTTAGAATGTGTCCAAACTATACAGTCAATCAGTTTTTCACTTCAGAGCAAGAGAATGAAATTTATGATTATATTATTACATGTGCAAAAATGTTTTATGGAGTCTCTCGAGATGACACCCGTCGGTTAGTGTATGAATGCGCAATCCAAAATAAAATAAAGATTCCTGAGAAATGGCATCCATGCCAATCAGCACCCCTTGTCTGGCTAAAGGGCTTTAAAAAAAGACACTTCATCTTAGCGCTCAGAGCCCCAGAAGGCTGCAGTTTATCAAGAGCCACTGGATTTAATAAATTTAATGTGAAGTCTTTTTTTAATGAGCTAGAAGACGTCTTACAGCGTCATCCTGCATTTGGAGATGGAACCAGAATTTTCAATGTAGATGAAACCGGGACGCAAAGAGTACAGAATTCACAAAAGGTGTTTGCTTGTAAAGGTGTTCGGCAAGTCAGTAAGGCAACCAGTGCCGAACGTGGAACTCTTGTAACAACCTGTTGTATAGTTAGGGCCTCAGGTGTAGCTATTCCTTCGGCTATGGTTTTCCCGCGTGTCCATTTTAAAGACTTTATGACAAACGAAGCTCCACCATGAACCCTAGGGTTAGCTGCTAAGGGAGGATGGATGAACACCGAATGTTTTGTGCAGGTTATAAATCACTTTATCCGACATACTTCTTGTTGTAAAGAAAATCCAACTCTGTTAATAATGGATAACCATGTTAGCCATCTATCCATAGAGGCCATAGACATTTGCAAAGAAAACGGGGTGACTATATTAACTATACCACCACATCGTACAAATAAGTTGCAACCCCTGGATGTTGGGGTTCTAAAGCCATTCCAGACATTTTACAGCTCGGCGATCGATAACTGGATGATGAGCCATCCAGGACAGACTTTTAGCATTTATAATGTTGCATCATGCGTGGGCATTGCTTATCCTCGAGCGATGACTCCGGTAAACATTACCAATGCGTTTAGGAAATGCGGGATATTTCCTTTTGATAGACATATTTTCAATGTGGAAGACTTTATTCCAAGTTCAGTAACTGATAGAGAATATACCCCATCTCTTTCAATACCGACTTTGCCTTTCCCAGGTCCTTCATTATCGACACTGGCCTCTCCAGCTCCTTCCACATCGACTAAGATCTACGGAAATAGTTCTGAGACTGTGACACTTCTGAAGCAACATTTCAGAGCCCGAAAATTTTTATAGGTTTCCCGAAAGCTAAACCAAGAACAACTACTCAAACAACAAAACGGCGCAAAGAAAAAAACATGATAGCAACTGACACTCCTGAACGCGAGGAATTACTAAGAAACAAACAGAATAAAATAAAACCAGACAAAGAAAGAGTAAAGAAAAATATATTTAAAAATGAAATAAAAAGTGGTGGCAATGAAATGAAGAAGAAAGTGAATCAGATGATAGTTTTGATATAAAATTGCCAGACTCAAGTGGTGGTGAGGATTATGTAAGCGAAGATGAAGAAATAAATGTGAACATGGGATTAGAACGAATGCCAGTTTCAGAACAATATGTTTTAGTGGAGTTTGAAAGTAAAGGAAAGTCTGTTTACTATGTAGGAGAAGTTTTGTCTACAGCAGGTGATGATGCTGAAATAAAATTCCTCCGAAAAAGTACAAAATGTTATGGAACTTTCATGAAACCTGATGTTGAAGACATATCACTTGTTCAGAAAAATAACATTAAAATGATATTGCCACCTCCAAAGCTTCAAGGGAAGACTAAGCGTCAACAAAACCTCTTGAAATTTGAAATAACCTTCGATTCCTTAGATATGCGTTAAATGTCTCCCTGTTCAGTTTTTTTGTTGGAACAGTGAGACACTAGCCAATTAAAATTTAAAAACCAGAATGTGTTTCTAGATTTTCATATTTTCTAAATGAATATATGTTCTACTATATAAGAGAGTAATATTACTTGTTTATAGAGTTTTACATTTTAATTTTTTTAGTACAAATTCTGGTGTAAATATTTTGTGTCTCACTGTTACTACTTCTCCCCTACAATGGATATAATATCAGGAGATTAAGATATTTATGCATTGAAGGTATTATGTATTAGAACTTCCTTCTCAATCATTTTTTATGCGATTATTCAATATATTATCAGTAAAATAGAAAATAAATTTTTTCTCGTATCTATCAAATATATTCAGTGGATATTGGGTATCCACTGGATATTTAGTGGATATTGTGTGCTGTCTGTGATTTAACACACCAAACTTCAAGTACACAATCGGTTCAAGCTTTAAGAATATGTAAATAATTTTAAACGTTATTATTATATAGTATTGATAAATAGTTTTTAAATGTTTTAATGCATTTCAGGTTGTATATGGAGCTGCAATTGGTACAGGGTCATATTTACTTTTCGAAAGCCTTTTGAAAAGATATTTTTTCGAATGTGAAGCTAGAAAAAAGAAATAAATCTGTTTTGTATTATATTCTTGTTTATTGTTCAAAGAACTTTTATTCCAAACTTGACAATTTTTCACTTACGACGATACCATCTTTTTGTACAAAAACTTATTTTCACAGTTTAGACATTTATTTTTTGGGTCGTTCACAGGGGCCGCAAGTTCCCGGTTGACTTAGGTAACAGTATAAAGCAATTCCTCCTAATAATACAGCTGATGCTGCTAGTACCTAAAAATTAAGTTTAATAGATAGAATAAATACATACTCTGCTGCCAAATGTCTAATAAGTCTTTTTAATTTTTTTTACGGAATTTTTCCTATATGACCGTCCCAACCTTGGGTATTACATTCCTTTTGAACGAAGTCATTCAAAAACTATCATTTGAGCCTCAATTAATAGTTTAAACTTATTTTTTAAATTTTATAATATAAATTAACTCTAACCTTTTGTACGGTACCAAATGCCGGTTTCTTCGGACATCCCCCAGACATTATGCTGGAATTTTAATTGTATTAAAAAATAAAATCAGTCAGATAACACAAATATATGACATTTTAATAAACACAAAATTCAGTCAAATAACAAAAGAGCAAAAGTTTAGATCATATTATGCTGTCACCTAATATGGATTAAATCTTTGATTGGATAAAAGTTATAATTCTATTTTACGAGTATATTTTATAAAAATATTTCAAAGCGCTACAATCTCTATATAATTCCGTTGATGTTAATTTTGGATTGGTTCTGTTTGATCAAATTAATTTTCCTATAACGATATTGAATAACTAGACACAATAATACCAACGGCAACTGTGCAATCTGTTTTTTAAGCACGCGATGATAAAACTTCGAATTTGACAGGTGTTTTCAGTTTTCATACTTCTTGTGTCTACCATTTCATCTGAACTTAGCAATTTCGGATATGCGCAGATAAATTTTAGTCCACGAACCCTAAAGTGTGGACACAGCATTTTATTAGGCTGTGGTATGGATTGCTAAGTGTTACTATTTGATTCTGCGATGATCGATGATTACTTGAGTGTACGCATATATTGTGAAGCCGGCTGTTAAAAGTAAACAAGCCTTTGTAGTATATTTGATAAGCTGGTTATTTACAGTTTAGCGTTTTTAACGGTTCTTGTGAACACATACTTCGTTTTAATATTTGTCGCGGATGTTTCTTTACTTGACATAATAATTTTCTACGTTGTCATTAATTATCTTGAATTATGTCGAATAAAGTTCGTGTATTGAGAGTTTAATTATTTCTATTCAGATCAGTTTATTCGACATAATTTTCAACTATGGATCGATTTCTTCGACCGGAGAAATTAGAAGTAGATCCTTCGTCTCCAACAGAGATAAGTAATCCCTATCTCTGGTCTCCAACTGCTGCCAAGGAATGGATTTACTGGCTGAGAACATTTGAAAACTTTATTGGTACGGTAAATGAGATCACTCCAGAGATAAAACTGGATTTACTTGTTAACCATGTTTCATCGTCAGTATGGGAGAGTAGAGAGACTTGATCCCATTTTTAGTATATTGAATCTAGATCGTACTATACAAGGTATTTCTAATTTTTCTGAAATTCACTATAATGTAATAACCTTAATATAAACATTAACACTTAAATTATCGTAAAAAATTGTTTGAGTAGCAAGTGGAAAAATGTTAATTATTTTCCAAATGAGATCAAGTGTCCCCCTCTCAGGGAGACTTGATCTCCCTATCTGGGATAGTTGATCCCATTAGGATCATGTCTCCCTCTACTACTTTTGATTAGTAAAGTGCACTTAAATAAGGAAATTTATACAGATAAATAAAGTAATAATCTATGGGAGTATTTATATTTATTTAAATATTTGCAGTAGGTACTGGCAAAACTCTTTACGTCATCTGTGGGCACAAGCCCTTCATCTTTAGTTACTGGGAAGTGAAAATGTGCCTCTTTCTTCCTTAAAAAGTTTACTAGTACCTCTGAAGCTGTTGATGGAACTTCGGTCACCTGCCTACAAAATAAGTTGTTCCCTTCTTTCTCCTAAACTCAACAAATACAAAGTCCCCAATTTTAGGAGCGCATGCCTCGAAGAAATCGTCCACCTCCACTTCGAAATTGTCACTATCACTAGCTGGATCTAAAAATGGGTCGATATCATCTAAGACATCGTCACTGGCCTTCCAAATCTGTTCCTCTTCAGAACTCTCGCTTTTTGGTCGCTCTTTATCTTTCTTTGAACTGTTTTTATTTTTGGGACTTTTCATCGTTTTTGAAAAATTCTTTTTCACACCTGAAGCCCTCTTTTGACGCTCTACTTGTTCTGCTTCTAATTCCTGTTTCTCGGTTGTATCAGTCAAAATTCTACATCGACCTCGTTTACGACCTGTCGCTTGCTTCACAACCCTCGGTGGGGCCTTGGGAAATGGAAAAACTTCCATTGGGGACACCATTGTAGACACAGAAGGTTGAACTGGCGATTGATCACGATGGCCAGATGGTCCGGGCTGAGGACTAGGTGAACGAATTCTAGGCAATTCTGAAGCATCAGAATCTGGAGTTTCTCCCATAGGATTTATCCTATCGGTCACTAAACTTGAGCAGAGCTCATCGTCTCTAAAAATATTGGAATTGAATGGAAAAATTCCGGGCACTCGGAATCCACTAATAATATTCGCTGGAGAAAAAGCTTTGGGGTAAGTTTCTCCAAGGAGGCCTTGAATGTCATATATTGTTATATTTTTTCCTCCATGACTGGTCATCCAATCAGATGCAGCACAATTGTAATACGTTTTCAAAGGTCCGAAAATGGTTCTGTCCAGTGGCTGTAACTTATGTGATGTATGCGGTGGCAACGTTAAAGGATAAGACCATTGGCTCGGGCAAAATCGAGAACTTCGAGGTTTACGTGGCTGTCATGGTTATCGAGAATAACTAATTGTTTGTTGTCCGAAGAGTAGTGGGAATATTTTTGAAAATGTTGCAGATATTTGCAGAAATTTTCTTTTGTCATCCATCCAAATGGATAAGGAGCTCCTGCGGAACCAGATGGTGCACCTTGTAGCATGCGATCTTGCCAGTTTACACGTGGAAAAATTAGGAAGGGAGGAACATGATTTTCACAAGCATTTACTGCAATACAAAGTGTTATGAGCTGTTCTCTTTCACCCGACGTGACTTTTGCTACTTGCTTAACGCCTCTTTCACCAATAATTGTGACTCCTGTTTCATCAATATTCCAAATTTTTTCAGGAGTAAACCTATACTTCTCAAGCGTAGTTCGCAATTTTTCGAAAAATGTGCTCACTGTAAATTTATTAAATGCGGAACCACGGGCTAGACTAGTGGGCTCAGGAGTTCTGAGAGATAATCGGCTGTGTCTCTCCATAAAACATTTTGCCCAATCCCTGCCTGCTATTTTTTTGATTCCCAAGATGGAGGAATCTTTTTATTATTTGCCTTAGCGAACTCATAGGCAAGTTCGCGAAACTTTTTTAAAGATAAACCAAAATTTAAGCGAGATGCTTGAATAAGATATTCTGAAAGCTGCAGTTATTCACTTTTAAAAATTTGTGCTTTTTGAAACCCAAGCAAACGATCTTCTCCTCGTCTAATTATTCGCTTGAACGTCATTACATTGATGTTGAGCTGTTTAGCAGTACCTTTGAAGGACCCCCCCCCCAATTTTCACTGGAGCGACAGCTGCAGCTATAATTTCAGAATCGTACTGAACACGCTTCTTTGCACCAACTTTAGGTTTGTAATTTTTTGGCATCTGAAATAAAATCGAAAAAAAATATATAAAATTACATAAGGGAGACTTGATCCCCCCAATTAAAACTCGATAAGGTAGACTTGATCCCCTGATCATATCTCCTTTAATGCAATGGGATCAACTCTCCCGAGAACACACTAAATATTTAAAATGGCAAGAAATCAAAACATAACCTAAATTACGCAGCACAAATTAGCTAAAAATATTCGCCAGATACCACACAACGAGACTAATATACTATAAACCAGAAACATAGTAGGTAAATAAACATTTAGTACTCACCATAAAATATTTTTAAACACAGTAAAATTAAAAAACTCTCATAAAATCATAGCAAGCAATACCTGCATATTCGGATGAAGCTTGTTGACTAAAAGTGCGTGATACTCAACCAGTGTTGCCGACGAAACTCGGTACACGATATTTGGGTGGTAAATTCAAAGTGGGGATCTACTCTCCCTGGGGATCAAGTCTCCCTACTATCCCCTATACTCCTACATAAGCGAATTTATAGATTGTGACACAGCAATCAGTACTCGTAAAGCTATATTTGTCAAGAAGGTGAGCGAAATTTATTCCAGGCACAAACTGCAACGCGTTCTCAAATACCAAATGAATCAGTTGATCAATATCTGTGTGCATTAAACTCATTGGCTAAAGAATGCGACTTTAAACATGTAACTGCATCTGAGAATAGAGATGCGTATATACGAGACTCTTTTAGGACTAAGCGATCCGAAAATTCGACAAAGACTTTTGGAGAATACAACTCTTACTCTTGATCAAGCTTATTCTCAGACAAGAGCGTTAGAAATGGCAGTTCTTCAGTCGAATTCATTCACTCTGGTGCGTCACCTATAAACTTGAATGTGATATCCGAAAATGGTCTTCCTGAAAACGCAATCGAACCTCAACCTCAAGTTAATTCGGTGACTTTAACTAGTAAGTGTTAGTTTTGCGGAAGGTCTCAACATCCTCGTAATATTTGTCCCGCACGTGAAGCACTTTGCAAAAATTGTAACAAAAAGAGGAACTTTCGTAATATCTGTCGCTCGTCTAAGAAAAAGGTAACTGCTAGCAGTTTACCTGTTGAAGAAGAAAAATTGACAAATACTTGGAAGAATTATTACTTATCCGCTACAGGGCCTACTTGCTTAGATAAGACTTTAATTGATGTAACTATCAATTATCAACCTGCAACAGCCTTGGTCGACAGTGGCTCTTCTCTGAGTTTTTTAAATGAATCGTTTGCCAAAGCTTTGAAAATAGATTTAATCCCTGAATATGAAAACATTTTGATGGCATCTAGTTCTTTGACATGCCAAATACGCAATAGCTGTGAAGTTGACCTAAATCTGTTTGGAATATCTACAGTAATATTAAAATGTCAATATTACCAAAAGCGTGTGCCGACGTCATCATTGGACATGATATTTTGAAGCAACATGAAGCTCTATATGTGAATTTTGGAGGATCTAGACCGACTCTTACTATTTGTAACCTAGCGGCTGCTAAAGTACCCGTTTCATCACTGTTTAGGCACATATCGCATGATATGAAACCTATGGCGATAAAATCCCATAGATTTTCAAATCAAGATCGTGACTTTATCGAAAATGAAATCCACAAATGATATATGAAGGTATTATAGAACGGAGCAACTCACCTTGGCGGGCGCAAGTGGTTGTCGTATCCGGAGAGAATAAAAAGAAGAGAATGTGCATTGACTATTCACAAACAATAAATAAATTCACTTTATTAGATACATATCCTCAACCAAGGATCGAGGATTTAGTTAATAAAGTAGCTCAATATACAGTGTTTAGTACTATCGACTTACAATCAGCCTACCATCAAATTCCCATACAGAACAGTGACAAAATTTATACTGCGTTTGAAGCGAATGGCAAACTTTATCAATTCCGGCGGATCCCATTTGGTGTTACGAATGGTGGTTCTGAATTTCAAAGAGCTATCGACAGGATAATAGAAACTGAAAATGAAATTGACTGTCTCGACCCTTACTTCGTGGAATATGCTCATATTAGTGTTTTTAAATGAAACTCAAGGTCTCTAGTTAATTCCACAATATAATACAAGTTAATGAAAATTCTAAAAAATTGACAATTGTTTCGATAAATCAATATCATCGTCAGAATGACAGAACCCACACAGCCAAATCACGTTTCATAGATGTATCAAAGATATCTATAGCGAGATATTGTATATCTCAGAGACATCTACAAATATATTTGAGACATCAATGAGATATCTGTAAGATATCTTTATGTCCGCCTTGTAAACGTCTCAAAGATATTTTACTGAGATATCTCTGAGATTTCTTGAGATATCTAGGAGATTTTTCTGAGATATCTCTAAGATTTCTCCGAGATATCTCGATATTTCTTTATGTTCACCTTATAAACGTCTCAACATATTTTGTTGAGATATCTCTGAGATTTTCAATATTCTTGTTGAAATTATATTAATTGCCAACGCCGTTTCGACCGCTGTTACAGTCTTCAAAAAGACTTAAAGCATAAAACATGTAACATCAACAGGTCTTGTAGAAATCAGTACATTCACTTTAAAGATTCTGTTAAAACAGTTTTAAAAACATACAAAGCAGATTAAAATTCAATATGGTATTTTATCTGTCGTTTTGTCTGTTTCAAAAACTAGTTTAACCAAGTGTTTAAATATCAAAATACTTATTACATTGTACAAGACCGGTGGACATCACTTTTGTTTGATGAAGACTGTAACATTGCCGAAACGTTGGCAATTAATAATTTCAATAAGTCGAAAATGTGTTTTTTATGGAATATCCACTATTACATTTCTTTTTATTTAGTCGAAAAATTCTGCCATAATAAACAAATAACATATACAGTTAAACAATTAATTTATTACATACACAACTTATTAACAGCGCAATATTGCATTAACAGAATCTGAGACTCAATTTAAACATATGTGTCTATCTAAAAAAACTCACTTTAAAACTATTATTAGAAATTTCTAAGCATATTAATTGGTTAAATGATTTTAAATAAAATATTGAATCCAGAAATGAAAAAAAAATAGTACAAAAGAATATATGATTAAAGCTAATCAGCCACGTTTTCTTTTTTTTTCTCTATCTCTTCTTAACCAATTTTTAACAACTTCTGATATTTCAGAATCGGTTGCCATTTCTTGATCCTTTTTACTGCGAACTGCAACTATAAACGAATAAATATTACTTATTATCGAAGATTCTAGAAACTAACTATGATTATAGGGTAGAAACAAAAAATTTATCTTTTAAAGTGGATGTGCCTATAATTATTTGATTTGGCATTTTCATCAAAATATCTTTACTATTATGGAAAACAAAACACACAAAATGATTTGTTTTTTTTACTTTATTCACATTTACACGTACAACAATGACTGGGCATAAAATAAGTTTAATACCAATTTGTAAAAAAATTACTAATTGTTAATGTGTGGGTAAAACAACATTAAAGACATTTACTGTTTCAACCCTTACTGTGTGGAAAATGAAATAACAATGTCTGTCGGTCTGTAAAACAATATTAGTTTATACTGTGTAATCAGAATCCTTACCTTGAATTACTTTAACTATCTCTAGTTCAAAGAATGGTTTCTTTCTCTTTGCTCCGACCCAGCTGTATTGAGCAGCAACTGTATTAGTAATTAAACTTTTTAAAATATTCACAATTGAAGACTTGATATTTTTTCCCAACATAAGCCTACTTCTCCGAATCTAAAACAAATAATCAAATTTAGCACAAATTTGGCCACTATTTAATATTTATGAATGTGATAGAACAAAGTGAATAATTACCACACATTTCCGGAAATTATCATTCGTTTTTAACAACATGTTAACATTGTCCATATCTTCACAGTTGCTGATGGGAAATTTAGCATCATACAATTCATTAAGAGGGTCTTCATTTTCCACCTCTACCTGCTTAATATTAAATCCCTGTTCAATATTGTTAATTCTATCCAGCAGTTCTTGCTGAAGAAGTGATAAAGCCACAACTTTTCGTTGAATATTTTTCAGGAGGTCCACGGTTTGCTGCCGAAAACCTAAAAAATAAACTTATTTATTAATTTCCATTAATTATAAATAAAATTTTACCAATATACTGATTTACTAACTGTAGTTTGCTCATCCCGTAGCACAATTTCATTTGCTTCTTATGTTCCAGCCACACGTTTAACTAAAACAAGTGGAATTTAACATAGTTTCACAAAATTGTCACTATAAAGTAATAAATAAATATGAAAATTAAAAAACAGTCCAAATAACTTACTGGTATTGTTTGTTACACATTTTGACGATTCAATTGTTTCTTCAATAATTTCATGGCTATTTTTTTTTATACTTCCATGTTTTGTTAGTTTCTTTTCTGTATTTGTCCTAGACAAAGCACCTGAAACAGTCATAAAAATCAATTTAGGTTAAATTCACAAAGTATGTCCCTAAAACATATTAAATTCATATTAAGAACCAACCCAAACAACAATGACTTACATGTGTTTTTTGGAAATTTTGGATATTTAATTTCTTCGGCTAACAATGTTTGGTCTAATAAGTCATCATCTGATGAACTGATTACTCTTGTAGCTCTAATCCTTCTTTGTTTTCTTTCTTCCTCTTCATCGGTTGTACCAATTTCAGTTTCTTCCTCAGCTTCTTTAGCTTTTTTTAACCCATATTCGTAGTCATCTAGAAGAACAGAGTATTGTATCAGACATGTTTCTTTCTGTGGTTACTCACTATCAACAATAAAGTATCACTGAACACTGACACAGTATTTCAACATGGTCTTACCTGTACTGTACAAAACTCTCAAAATTTTACATTTCTCCCAATCTGGTTTTGGTGGCAATTTATTTTTGACGGAAGAATAATATTTACTCATAGTTTTAAAATTTGGCCAAAAGGCTTCATTACCCTGAATCCATATATTAGGGATCAGCTGCACTCCATCATCAAATTCTACTACAGTGTATTGTTTGTTCATTTTGAAATCTACGACACAAAAATCGGTGTAAAGCTGTACATTTTTCAATTCCATTTATTAAATATACCTATAGACGTAAATTATAAAAAATACATACCTCACTATGAAGTAAAGGGATAACAACGAACGTATTATTATTGAATGGCAATTTCATACACTTCTGCTTTACAGTATTTAAAGGCCAAGTTTTGAGTACCGATAAGTGTGAAACTACATAAATATTAAGAATAGAAGAAGCACATGGTTTTTCATACAAGTTTTCTTTCTTTTTAAATTCCCTCCCTATTAACAAAATGCAGTGATTTTCATGAGAGTAGGCAATATTTTCTAGGATAACGACACTTCCATTTTTACTTAAAAAACAGTTATCTGCAATAGAAGAACATTTTAAAATAAACAGATCATTATGTACTGTATCATACTGAGGATCTGAACATCCATTTATAAGAGGCCCATGAGTGTGGAAAGTTTTATGTAATACTGAAAAATCAGAATTTTCCTGACTAGGTAAAATTTTATTTTGAATTCCTACTGCTTCTAATTCAGAAGTACGAAAAAATAACTGTTGAAGGGGACGCTCTGATTTTCTAATTAATTTTTTTATTGAAAACATAAAATTTTCAAACTTAAAAGCACTGAAAAAATCTACACTACCAAAATGTTTTACATCCTCAGCAAGGTGCAATACATTATGAACATTATGTGAAACATTGTATTTTTTATAAATTTTTTCATATGTAGACACAAAAATACGCAATAAGTCATTTGCATATTCAACTATTTCTAAAGATGCATTTTGAATGCAAAGTATTCTAATTGCCACATGTAGCACAAGAAAATTTTCAAAAATTTGATTTCTTAAAATTCCAGAAAAACAAACAGGACCTATATAAAGCAACAGCATACGAAATTCTGTTGCTTTATATAACTTAATATATTCCAAGGAACGGGGCTTTCTAACAAATTCTTTCGGTATATGATGCTTTAACAATTCAATTTTTTGTGATATAGCTTTAATATGAGAACTTCTTAGTCGGAATGATAAATCACCTCCTATCCATAAAAACAAAAGTTTTTTAGTAATTCCAAGGCACAAAAGGTGCATATAATCCAATGGAACTCCTTTCACCATATCAAAATTGGGAATATTTTTTATAATTGTTTCATGAACATGATATTCCTCATCACTATTAGCCCTAAACCCGTTATCTGTTCTATTATGAAAGTTATTACCAGGAAAGCATACTCGATTATTTAAAAAAACACCACTTATTAAACATTTTGTACAGCTTGAGTATCCATTATGTCCTTTGATGCCTAACACAAATGACTTAGCAGGTACATCACAAATTATACCCTTGAGAGAAAAAGGAATGTTCTTTGTATTTATCCATAAGCCATTATTTACTAATTCAACACATTCTGCAACAAAATCAGATAAAAATAGGTTAGAATCTTGTGGTGTTTGAGGACCAACATAGGCTCCTATAATAAAAACATTCGATAAACCATAAATATTTCCTAAAATTGGCCACAAAGCATTAGTTGATGATCTAGTTAGAGGTAAACCATCAATATTTATGATTAATTCAATCTGTTCAAAATTTATATTTACAATCTTTTCCAAATTTTTTTTTAAACCAAAATGACAATAATGCCCTGGATACACTATTTTAAGTGGACATTTTCTGGCTGTATGTAATAATGTTCTACTATCACATGGTAGGCCAGAAAAGCACTCATGACTTTGCAAAATGTTTAACAAACTATTTAGGGCCGTATGAGATATGTTGTTTGTGACTGCCCAATTAACTAAACCTGACCTTACATTGTCAGCCACTACGTTATTTTGTGTAGTATCAGTAGCCACATTTGAAGTATGTGTGCAATCATTTATTGCCTCTGAGTTAATAAGTGATGGGGTCTCTTCAACATCACTTTCATGATTTTGAGTTGAATTACATTCATCATTACTCGATTCATCAATATTAATCGCAGATTCCAATGTATCCAGATTATTATTAGAAGACCGAGGAATTTTTATTACTTGTTTTTCAGGTTGTATTACAGTATTAATATTTTTTTGAACTAGACGACGTAAATGTCTCTTACTTACAGTACTAACCGTTTTATATTTAGGCATGATTGAATTTTAAAAGAAAGAAAACAAACCTCCCGAATATCACAAACTTGAACAAATTATTATGTAGATGTAGGTACTTTATCACTTTATATAATTATTCACACAGCACGTTGCAAAAGTCTCAAAAGAGAGGTTATGTTTGGTTATGTTTCAATTCCCGCGACAATGTGTGGTTAGCGAGTGACCGTTACACGCAGACGCAAGTTACGAAATAGTAGTCGTAAAGTTCTGTCTGTGATACGTCTCTGAGATATCAAATAAGCCTATAGCGATAGTCCTTTTAAAAAATTTAAATCTTTCAGCTTATATTTTCGATATATTTATAATGACCACACTTTTGTCACTCATGGGCTTGCCGTTTCCAATTTAAATTATTGTATTATGATTTATGATATCCATGTAATTTTACATTAAATTAATCTTTTTGACAACCTATGAATAAAAATCAATTGCAACAACTTTGCTATCAGACAGAAAAGTGACTGGATTGCTTTAGAAATATATCGGAAATCGGAAAAATATCTAGAAAACTGTAATAATCTTTAAAAATTTGCTAAAATTCTTGAATGACTCAGAGATATCTCGGAAATATCTCGAATATGAAGAAACATTTTAAACCATTTGTTAATATCTCCGAAATATCTCAGAAATGTCGCAAAATATCTGAGATATTGTGATTTAAATGAGATCTTTTTGAAATATATCTGAGATATTTGGTGCTGTGTGGGAAGTTACATTTCATTTTATGCCTACCTGATGTTTAGTAGTTATATTTGGCTAGACCAAGAAGTAACCTAACTTGTGATTGGCTTAATATATGTTTATAGAAAAAAGAAGATGTGATATTACAAATATTGAAGCTTAGATATTATTAACCCTATGGTGATATCCTGGATATCATTTTTCCAATTAAGATCAGTATAACTGTGCAATGATATAGAAAACCAGGAAAACTATATCTGCTGATCTTTACAATTATCACTTAAGAAGACAATTTATTAGTGGAGAATTCCCTAGATTTAACTGTTCGTTGACAACTTCATATTGTGGGTTTCTTAAATGTCTTCTAATTTCCAGTTCTTCAAGGAAATCCAGTTCTTGTTTCTTTTCACAAGTATGCAGTACTTCTAGTTTTGTGTTAGGTGTCAATGAATGATTGGTGTCAAGTAGATGTTTTGCGTAGTGGGATTTATCTGGTTGTTTTAATCTGTATGCTCGTAAGTGCTCACTGTATCGTATTTCAAAATTCCTAAGGGTCTGACCCAAATAGACAGCATTACATTCTGGACATTTGAGTTTATATATACCTGACTTCTTTAATAGTGGTATTTTTGTTTTTACATTTAACAATTTTGTACTAACGTTACTTTCTGTTTTAAAAGAAATTGTTGTATTCGTTGCTGAAGATATTATCTTTGAAATATTATTAGAAATATTCCCTGCATATGTGATGGTTTTATAAGTTTTAATTTCATCAGCTTGTTTAGGATATATTAGTTGTAATGCTACGTTTTCCTCTTTTTTACTAATTAGCTTATGTATCATATCCAATGGATAACCGTTAGATGTTGCTATTTGTCTAATTGTATTAATCTCTCTATCAAAATTACATTTGTTCATAGGAACTGAAAAAGCTCTATGTATCATTGAATTATATGCTGCTAGTCTGTGTGACACAGGGTGGTTAGAATTGAATGGAATTGTTACATCAGTTTGTGTTGGTTTTCGGTAAATTGAATAATCAAGTACATTATTAACTCTTTGAATTTTTAAATCAAGAAAATTGATTGAGCTATTTTCTTCAATTTCTAATGTAAATTTAATTTTCGGGTGTAAATTATTGATGTGGTTGAAAAATACATCTAATTGCCGTTCACTACCCATAAAACAAGCTAATATGTCATCTACATATCTATACCAAAATAAAATATTTTTCGAAATATTACTTTCAAAGATCTTTCTTTCTAAATTGTCCATAAAAATGTTTGCTAAAATAGGTGATATAGGGCTTCCCATTGGTAAACCTTCATTTTGAATATATATCTTATTGTCAAAAGTAAAATAATTCTGATTAATGCATACATCAAATAAATTAAGTACATCTGATATTATTCCTGGAATAATATTTTTATCTTCTAGTAATTTTCTTACAAGTATTAGACATTCTTTAGGAGGAATTTTAGTAAACATGTTAGTTACATCGAACGATATGAGTTTATAGTTAGAAATAGCTTTAAAATCTAATTCAAATAATTTTCTTTATGAGAAATTAAAAATTGCCAATTTAATCAAAAATATTGAACCTTCAAAAGTTAAACGTCAAACAAAAAATGACATTTCAGTTTTAAACGCAATAAAAAAGAAGATTGAGAATAATAACCTAACAGTTACAAAATCTGATAAGGGGAACGCTACTGTCATTTTGACGACTGAAAATTACAATTCTAAAGTATATAACTTTATAGAATCCAGCGATGTAAAAGTTCTTAAAGCAGACCCAACAAAGAAGTTTTCTAATAATGTAAGGGATATTGTTAATAATTCAAATTATCTTTTAAATGATTACGAAAAGAGGTCTATCATACATAAGAATCCTCATTGTCCACAATTATATGGAACAGTTAAATTACATAAAATAACGAAACCAATTAGACCTGTAGTCTCTTATGTTAATGCTCCTAATAATATATTGGCAAATAAGCTCAACAATATACTCAATACTTACGGATATTAATCTCAGTACTCAATTAGAAATTCAATAGAACTAATCAAAAAGTTGAAAGCAATCCACTTACAAGATAACTATAAACTCATATCGTTCGATGTAACTAACATGTTTACTAAAATTCCTCCTAAAGAATGTCTAATACTTGTAAGAAAATTACTAGAAGATAAAAATATTAATCCAGGAATAATATCAGATATACTTAATTTATTTGATGTATGCATTAATCAGAATTATTTCACTTTTGACAATAAGATATATATTCAAAATGAAGGTTTACCAATGGGAAGCCCTATATCACCTATTTTAGCAAACATTTTTATGGACAATTTAGAAAGAAAGATCTTTGAAAGTAATATTTCGAAAAATATTTTATTTTGGTATAGATATGTAGATGACATATTAGCTTGTTTTATGGGTAGTGAACGACAATTAGATGTATTTTTCAACCACATCAATAATTTACACCCGAAAATTAAATTTACATTAGAAATTGAAGAAAATAGCTCAATCAATTTTCTTGATTTAAAAATTCAAAGAGTTAATAATGTACTTGATTATTCAATTTACCGAAAACCAACACAAACTGATGTAACAATTCCATTCAATTCTAACCACCCTGTGTCACACAGACTAGCAGCATATAATTCAATGATACATAGAGCTTTTTCAGTTCCTATGAACAAATGTAATTTTGATAGAGAGATTAATACAATTAGACAAATAGCAACATCTAACGGTTATCCATTGGATATGATGAATAAGCTAATTAGTAAAAAAGAGGAAAAAGTGGCGTTACATTTAATATATCCTAAACAAACTGATGAAATTAAAACTTATAAAACCATCACATATGCAGGAAATATTTCTAATAATATTTCAAACATAATATCTTCAGCAACGAATACAACAATTTCTTTTAAAACAGAAAGTGACGTTAGTACAAAATTGTTAAATGTAAAAACAAAAATACCACTATTAAAGAAGTCAGGTATATATAAACTCAAATGTCCAGAATGTAATGCTGTCTATTTGGGTCAGACCCTTAGGAATTTTGAAATACGATACAGTGAGCACTTACGAGCATACAGATTAAAACAACCAGATAAATCCCACTACGCAAAACATCTACTTGACACCAATCATTCATTGCACATAACACAAAACTAGAAGTACTGCATATTTGTGAAAAGAAACAAGAACTGGATTTCCTTGAAGAACTGGAAATTAGAAGACATTTAAGAAACCCACAATATGAAGTTGTCAACGAACAGTTAAATCTAGGGAATTCTCCACTAATAAATTGTCTTCTTAAGTGATAATTGTAAAGATCAGCAGATATAGTTTTCCTGGTTTTCTATATCATTGCACAGTTATACTGATCTTAATTGGAAAAATGATATCCAGGATATCACCATAGGGCTAATAATATCTAAGCTTCAATATTTGTAATATCACATCTTCTTTTTTCTATAAACATATATTAAGCCAATCACAAGTTAGGTTACTTCTTGGTCTAGCCAAATATAACTACTAAACATCAGGTAGGCATAAAATGAAATGTAACTTCTGTCATTCTGACGATGATATTGATTTATGGAAACAATTGTCAATTTTTTAGAATTTTCAATAACTTGTATTATATTGTGGAATTAACTAGAGACCTTGAGTTTCATTTAAAAACACTAATAGAAACTGAAAAGTTACATGGCACTTATTCCTATCTTGATGACGTAACCATTTGTGGAATCGATCAAGCAGATGACGATCAAAATTTTGAACGTTTTTCTTCAGGTTGCAAAGCAATATAAACTAACCTCAATAACGCACATCAAACTACTGGGATATGTTATTGAAAACAACACTATTCGACCTGATCCGTCTCGACTAGAAGCTCTTCTGCAAAGATTATATACATATGCTCTTCTGCATTATCCTCTTCCTACTAATCTTAATGCCATGAAACGAGTACTTGGGATGTTTGCGCATTATTCGAAATGGGTGCCCCGATTTTCAGAACGGATTGCACCGATAGCTCACTGCTTGACGTTTCCCTTTAACGACAAAGCTAAAGAGGCATTTGAAGATCTTAAAACATCGATTGCAGACTCAGCTGTCAAATGCATCGACGAATCATTGGAATTTGTAGTAGAAACTGATGCATCCGAAAACGCAATAGCTGCGACTCTTTCGCAACGAGGACGCCCAGTAGCATTTTTCTCCCGAACTTTGTCGCCGTCGGAAAGGATGCTTACGCAATAATTGAATTACTAAGGAAATGGCGACATTTCTTACTGAATAGACAATTTAAGTTAATTACTGATCAACAATCAGTTTCGTTTATGTTCAATTCAAAACAAAGTAGCAAAATCAAAAACGAGAAAATTCTGCGATGGAGATTAGAATTATCCGAATATAAGTATGACATAATAGACCTGGCAAATTGAATTCTGTGGTAGACGCATTCACTAGAATTCACTGTAATCTAGCAACTAACGGACAAACATTGGAACAATTACACACTACTCCCTGTCATCCTGGAGTTACTCGTTTATATCATTATGTTAGAAGTAAAAATTTGGCATTTTCAATAGATGAAATAAGAAGAATAACAAATATGTGTCCGATATGCTGCGAATTGAAACCACGATTCGTCAAGTTATTAGGAAAATTGATAAAAGCGACAGCACCGTTTGAGAGGCTTAATATCGATTTTAAGGGACCTCTACCTTCCACATCACGGAATCGATATTTATTAGTGATCATTGACGAATACTCACGATTTTCTTTTGCCTTCCTATGTTCTGATGTGTCAGCAGCGACGGTAATGCAGAATTTGTAATCTTTTTACTGTATTCCTACATCCATTCTGATAGAGGCTCCTCTTTTATATCTGATGAAGTTAAAAGATACTTAGATAAGTTTAATATGGCGACCAGTTGCACTGCACCTTATAACCCTCAAGTAAATGGCCAAGTAGAATGAAACTCCACATGAACGCATGTTTCAACATCCCCAGAGGTCACCGAATGGCGAGTCGATCCCATCGTAGTTGTTGACTCCCGGAAAAGTACTTATGCGTCGTCAAGTGAGATCATCTAAATAGGAACCACTCGTCGACAAAGTAGATCTATTAAAAGCTGTAATGATAAACTTAAACTGAATTGAGGCTTTAATCAACTTTCAACTTGACAGTGACAAATAACATAATAGCAAAATGAACTATATAACATTCTTCCCCTCTTCAGTTTCTTATGAAATCTTCAAAATGCTTTGGAGGGTTTCTATTTCGTTCTGAACGACGAGGCAAAATCTCTTTCACTTTATCAAATTGAACATTGGGATTGCTTTTTTCCTTGTCTGAGCCTTTCTCTAATATCGCCGAACCATCAGTTGAACCTGAACCCAAATTTACTTGATCCAGATTTGTACTGGTTTCCCTCAGCAATGATGTATCTCCTCGAGGTGCCAGATGTCGAGTTGAAACAGTAGTTTCTCTACCATTAGAAAACCGTACGTGACCATAATCTGAATTTACTTCGACCAGTTCCACTTCTTCCACTGAAGGTTCGTATTTATTCGCTCTAGCGTGTCTTCTTAAGAATACAGTGCAAGGAGTAGATAACCATATTGGAATTGATAATCCATTTTGCGATCTTCGTGGATGAATAAACATTCTCTCATGAGGAGAACAATTAGTTGCCGTATATAGAAGGGACCTTATTGAATGCAGAGCTTCTTGCAAAACTGAATCCCATTTATCTATCTTCTTAGATTTCAGTACCAACTGAATGGTTTTCCATATTATACCATTATATCTCTCGCATTGTCCATTTCCTTGAGGATTATTCGCAGTTGTACGACTTGAAGCAATACCTGCAATACCGTTTGATTGCAAATATTCTTTCATCTCATGGGATATCAGCGAGGTTCCTTGGTCAGAATGTATATACGTAGGCATTCCAAAGATTGCAAAAAGTTGTTTCAAGCACCAAATGACGGTTGCGAAAGTTGTGTCTGGACATGCAAAAGCAAAAGGGAATCGTGAATATTCATCAACAACAGTTAAAATATACTTGTTAGTTGTTGATGGTAAGGGTCCTTTAAAATCAATGTTGAGCCTCTCAAATGGAGATGTCGATTTTATTAGAGTTCCCTGGCTTTTATGAAATCTTGGCTTCATTTCGGCGCAAACTGGGTACAATGCGGTAATTTTTCGAATATCATCCAAGCAAAAAGGTATATTTTTACATCGAATCCAAAGATACAACCGAGTCACTCCGGGATGATATAGAGGTATGTAGGCTATATAAAGTTTTATCCGTTTGTTCTCTTGATATACCTGAAGTTATTCTTGAAAAAGTATCAGCTACTGTATTTTCTTGACGTCCTGAAAGTTTGGCAGTGTTAAAACACGGAACGTGGTGCGTCATTGAAATGGATGCGCTTATGGCATTCCTGAAGGCTGAGGTAGAAACTGAGGAGAGAGTAGCAATAGCCACCAACGGAGATCAAGACAGTGGTGGTTAGTCCAATCAGAACCGAACTGGTAGAAGTGCCACAGCTGCCGGCTTCTCCAATACTTCATAAAAAGTAAGTACATTTATATAATTTTAGTTAAATAATAGCTATTACATGGCTTTATTGCTTTTTAGCGTTTGATACTGACAGCAGTGATGATTTCACCACAACTTCTCCAGGAGTTAGCAACTCAATATATTGTTTTTATTTGATAGTGGTAGAAAAAGTATAGTCCAAAACACGGGGGGAATTCAAAATTTTACACTCGTTGAACCGTTTCCCTCGCCTAAACAAATCTTTATCTATAGAATTTTGCTTATTCCACCCTTGGTATAGAATATTTTCAACACTTCACTTAATAAACAAAACTCTCGATCAGTCTTTCTTTCTTAAAATATGCATTTTTTGCTTTTCTTTCATTTTCGATTTAATAAACTTGATAAAATTGCGGTAAATAAGAAAAACGTGGGCGAGGGTGCGTGTGCTGTGTGCTGGGACCTGATTCTGATAAACAAGTCGAAGATGGTTTTAAGAATACAATTTTCGATTAACTCGTATTTGTATGTTTTTTATTATTATTACGAAATCGCACGTTGAAGCCGCGACCCTGTTCTAGTTCGATATCTAAAATTAAAATACTAGAAATTTCAGGAATCCGAAGGTTCGAGAAGGCGGTTTTAATATATAAAAGGCTACCTACGAGCGGCGAGGCAGTCTACAATTTAATCTTAATATGAACAGACGTGAATATATAAACGGTGAACAGTGTATTTAATATAAATTAGAATGAAGTATGTATATAAAGTAAGTATAAGTGAATAGTGTATAAATAAATCATGTAAGTAGATATAGCGTGTGTATAAATTTATCCCACCCGTTGTGTTATAAACTATTTAAATAAATAAGAAAAACATTACATTATAGGTTCGTTCCAACCTCGCGAAGAACCATTCTAGAAAGGGACTGCGCAAGTGCATATAGTTAATGCCGTTCCACTAATCGTGACCGTAATATTACGGTCCTTTTTGCGCTCCAACTAACTTGTGATCGTTCTAGAGCCGTCACGAAACGGTAATTTCGATACTCGGCGAAAAGAAAGAACTGTGAGTACTGACATGCGCTGTTAGTATTTTGTCAGTAATTTTATTGTTTTTATTTGACGTGTTTGTTGGCAACTCAACTTTTGTTCTGATTGGGTTATTTTTCAATATCATGAATTCGTTTATTTCTAAAATGTACAATAATTTTTTTAAATAAATAAGATGTTAGTTTCATTTTCAACTAACTAGATTTTTATAGTTTAATTTAACAAATTAAACAGAAAATAATGCGTAATACCACTAATAAAGTCCATTAAATACAATAAAATTGTTTAAAAAGTGAGGTCACAGTATTACACAAACAAAACTATTGCTGAGCCATAATAAACCAGGCCTAAAACCGTTCCAACTTACATCAGTTCTGACGGACGGTGCAAAGTTTGCGCCTGCGTATAAAACGAATCCTAACAATTCCAGAACGGTTCCAAAATAGTGATTTATCGTAGGTTGGATCAAACCTTATTATGTATTCTATGTTTATTTTGTGTCCCACAAATCTGGCAACACTGGACGGGGAAACGTGACAGATGATATTGTACTGATTCCTATTTTGCACTGTTATATAGTGTTTTATTCAACAAGAATGTTTTATTTATAATATCTAAAATATGACAGGCTAGCAATCCATTTTGTTTTCCTATTATCCATGGCTCTGTGTAGGTTTTGTTACTTGCTGCGTTCGTTATTTGCGTCTGATCAGTCTTTTTGTCAGAATCGTTCGTTTATTACATCTAGAGGTAGGGTAGATACATCTGAACCGTTCGGTAAATCTGCTCGGACGCTCGGGCCAGTCCGATGTAAATCTGTTTGCTCGTTATTTGCGTCTGATCAATCTTTTTAGTCTGAACCGTTCGTTGTTACATCTAGAGGTAGGGAGATAAATCTGATCCGTTCGGTAATTCCGCTCGGACTAGTCCGATGTAAATCTGTTGGCTCGGAATATTTTAACCGACGAGAAAAATTAATTTGTTTTTTTTTCGTTTTTCGGCTTTGGGAGTTGGATCCCATTCAGCCACGAAATAAGTAATATTACATAAAAAGAGAAACAAAGGACATGTCGCAGCAAACATATTTACTCATATCCAAGTCACACATCATTCATTGCCCTATACAACAGAATTCGTAGAAAACGAAGAAGAAAGGATAATAGACATGGACACTCGTTTCACGCTAAGGTGCCCGTCATAGCGACTTTATTCACAACACACAATAAAGGCAACGGTAAGGGGGTATATCATTGTTACAAAGACAATAGGTATACTACAACTAACCTCTACCATTCTACATCTAAAATACAGTTGTACTGATTTCTGTATTTTTCTTTTGGTACGTTTAAATAATTCCCATAATATAGTGCGAACCATAGTATGTCGCCGACTGAGAAATAACAGGGAAACTTGACTTTGTGGGAGAGGAACATTTTCTTTAGACAGAGTTTCCATCAGATATTTTGTAGCTTGACTATTATGTTGACAGCTAAACATCCAATGATTGATATCATCATAACTTTTATTACAATCACACAATTCGGAGTCGCTCATTTTAACTTTATAAAGGTATACGCGTGTTGCATGACTAACGAGACATCTGAAGTACATAGCGTTAATCTTTCTTATAGGATGACTATGCTCCTCAAGTCTTGTGGATGGAAGAGTGGGGTGTATTTTGCAGTACGAGTTATTGCTTCTGTTGCAGAATTGTGACCATTCTATTTCCCAATGGTGTCTCATACTCTCCTTTCTTGAGCAAATGGCGTCACTCCATGGTAAACAAAGATCTTCCGATCCGGAAAGAACTGCGGCTTTCGCTAGTTGATCAACTTTTTCGTTACCAGAGATTTGAAAGTGGCCTTTGACCCACATAAACGTTACAGACTTATAAAGTTGTCTTAATTCAACTAATATGCAAAATATTTTCACGATTATACTATTGCTATATATACTTCTTGCAGAGTTTCTAATGGCTATTAAAGCTGACTGGGAATCCGAAAGGATGACAAAGTTTTGATATCGGAGATTACTGTATAAAGCCCAATATAGTGCATAATATATGGCCAATAGCTCTACAGTAAAGATTGAGCAATGACAATTTACTTTATATTGAAATGTCGTTTCCTCGTTAGATATGTATACAGCACATCCCACACCTAAAGAAGATTTGGACCTGTCTGTAAATATTTTGCAGAGATTACCCAGCTTTCCAAAGTATTCTTCCATAGTTGTGCAATAGCTACTTGGTACGTCGTAATTAGGTATAACTACTGTACACGAAAAAAAAGATATGTCATAAGGCGCTGAAAAAGCACTTTGTTTGTCTCTATTAATTGACATTGATGTATTGGGATATGCAATAGCTAAAATTGGAGAATTTTTATTTAGCCACCATTTTTCTGTTAGGTTGCTGACTGATAATTGACCTATCTTCTGTAGAAGTACTTTTTGGTTATTGGATGTACATTTAAGAATAAATTTTTCTGTAAGAAATAAGCGCCTTAGATGTAAAGGAGGTTCACCACATTCAGCCAACAGTGTGTTAGTAGTGTGGATTTTTGAGCACCTAAAACCAATCGTAAAGCCTTGAATTATATTATATCTAATTTGATTAAGCGAGATTTTGTGGCTGAGCCATATAAAAAACTTCCATAATCCAAGATGGATCTCGTATAGGCCCTATAGAACATAAGATTGGTTTTGGGGTCAGCGCCCCAATCGTAACGATTAACAACTTTCAGCATATTTAAACTTTTTCCACATTTTACAATACATTGGTTTATGTGATCATTCCAAGTTAGTTTTGAATCCAGTGTGATACCTAAGAACCTAAGTAAGTATAATTTCTATTAACTGATATCGTCATATTAGTGAGCTGCAGGTTGGAAACAGCTGGTAGCCGATGTCGTGTGAAGAATACAACAGAAGATTTTTTAGGTGATAGGTGTAGACTTAGATCTGAGAATCATTTATTACAATGTTGCATAATGACTTTTAGAGTTTCAATACACTGTTGATAAGTCTTTTCCTTTACATATAAACAGAAATCGTCTGCATATTGCAATATGTTGCACTCTATATCCATAACATGTACGTTTAAGGTATATAGGTTAAAGAGTAGCGGGCTTAGAACGGATCCCTGCGGTAAACCTTTGAAAACAAGTCGTGGGCCAAGAATTTGGCTGTTGCACCAAATAAATATTTGTCTATTCATAAATAGTTCAACCAAGACATCCGCACATCTGGATGGAATACCAATTTGAATTAATTTATTAAAAAGAGAATGCAGTTGAACATTATCGTAAGCACCGGTAATGTCCAAAAATAATGCAGCAAGATAATTGTTTTTGGTAAACGTGGATTGAATATCTGTGACTAGATGTGCAATGCAGTCTACTGTGCCTCTTTTTCTACGAAAACCAAACTGTGTGTCTGGAAAAACATTATTGCTTTCACACCACCATTCCAGTCTAATTTTCATAATCCTTTCAAAAGTTTTTAATAAACAAGACATAAGGGCAATGGGTCTGAGGGCAGTTGAATCATTTAACTTCGGAATTGGAACGATAAGACATTGTTTTAAAGTGTCGCAATTGTGTCCTTTCATCAAGATATTATTATAGATTTTGCATAAGAACTGTAATGCTACGTCCGGCATGTTTCCTAGCATAAGGTAATTAATTCCGTCAATTCCTGGACTAGACTTTTTAGAAGTTTTAATACTTGTTTTTATTTCATTAATGTTTATCGGTGCTAGTAAACAATGTTGTTCTGGAGAATTAATAGGCTAGTCTATTGGATAATGGACGTGGTCGGGTGCAATCTTTAGAAGCAAGTTTTAAACTAAGGTTTCGTTGACTATACAAGATTTTTTAACACTTTGAACGTTTTTAACCGTTCTCCATATGTCGCTTGGATGAGTTTGTCTGTTAAGTGAGGAGCAAAATTTGACCCAATTTGTTCTTGATTTGGTTTTGAATAACCGTTTACACATATAGCATCTAATCTTTTATATTCAATGAAGTTAAAAGGGATTAAGTTTGTTCTGTAAGCTTTTAACGCATTTTTCCTAGAATTTGTCGCTGCGAGGCATTCTTGATCCCACCAGGGAATGTATTTAGTCGGATTATGAGTAGTTGATTTTATTATCTTACAAGACCTGTTTGCAGCTGCCGTTATTGTATCAGTGAGAAAAGATATCATGGCGTTAGAATCGTTGCAAATAGGGACGGATTGGAATGATTCAATGATAGAGGTTTGATATAACTTCCAATTAGCGTTGGACATTGACCATTTAGAAGTACGCTTAACCGAAAAATTTTCTTTTTGGATATCGTTGATCACAATCCTAATAGGGAAGTGATCAGAACCATATGTGTCCGATAAAACGGGCCACGTAAAAGAAGAACACAATTTTGAAGATAAAATAGTCAGATCTACAGCAGATTTAGCTTGTCCTGGAGAAGAAATTCTTGTGGCACAACCGTCATTAGCTACAGCTAAAGCAGGAAAATAATCTAACGCTTCAACTAGTATATTACCATCTGTTGAGCACGTCTCTGAACCCCAGATTCCGTGATGAGCGTTAAAATCACCACCGATGATACACTCGTGCTTAATCTGGTTAAATAAATTGATATAATCTTGTACAGTTGCTTTAGTTGTCGAGGGTTTGTACAAACTTATAATTGTCAATTTTTCATCATCACTAGTAATGTTAATACCACATACTTCTATTTTGGGATTGAAGTTATTAACAAATTCAATAGTTTCATATTTAATTGAGTTTGGTATGAATATAGCCACACCACCATGTCCTTTGTTTTTATCTTTATCTTTTGTTATTATAATAAAATTTTGACATTTTTTGACATCCGCTGGTTTATACCAGGTTTCGGATATCAGAGCAATATCAAAATTGTCTTCAACGTTAAGTTGTGTTAACGAAAATTTATTGGAGTTTAAAGATCTGGCATTCCACTGAACTGTTTTCAAGCTAGTATTGACCATTGTTAGTTGAATAAACTATCGACAATATTTTTAATTTTACTACCAATATCATTTTCGTTAAATATTAACTTATTATTGATTGCACATGAAGCAGATTGAGGCATATCTCGTATAAAATTTTCAAGCATGGTTTTTATTTTGGAGCTAAGTTGATAGGCAAATTTATCAAAATCACTTTCAGTATTCTTTTCACTAAACTGGAATACAGGACCTGCACAAAAGCTGGTATTGTATTCTCTACGAATGGGAGGGAAGTCAGATAGAGTATTATTACTATTTCTCTTTTTACGAGGATTTGAGATAATTTCCGGAGTAGGTGAGGTTGGACTATTTCCTTTTAGATGATTGCCAGAGTAACGATTTTGATAACTGGAAGGTTTTAGAGTGGGAAAATCAACTTCTGAATTAGCTAGTGGAGCAAACCTATTTTTTTGGATAATGCTGGTGTAGCTGTATTCAAATTAGCCATAGCTTCCTTGGTTTTCCTTTGTTTCATATATACTGGGCATTCCTTGAATGAAGAAGAATGGTTGCTAGTTTGACAGTGAACACAGTATCTACTACAGCTATTCGGACAATTATCAGTTTGTTCATCTGATTCGCAATTTTTACACATTTTCTTACCTTTGCATTGAGAAGATGTATGACCGTACCTAAGACAATGATAACATTGCATGACCGGACTAACATAGGTATCGACAGAGAACCTAACTTTATTAATGTAAATAAATTGTGGGATTAATTTGCCAACAAAAGTTACAATTATCATCTGCCTAGGAACCCGCTGTATAACGCCATCTTTCTCCGCTGTTCTATTCAAACGTTGTACCTTTTTAATTGAAACATTCGATTTTATAATATTTAAAAGACTATTTTCGCACCTCTTACTATGCCACGTTTTTCCGTTAAATAATTTGGAATGTATGCAATCAGGTTATTTTTCTCGAAAATGGTTCTTCTACTAATTTATTAGCATAGTTACTCGAATTTACTTCAATTTTTACGCGATTTTTTCCAACACTAGTTATTTCAGTAATATTATTTGCATAATTTGATAGTGCTAACAACTTTTCACCTAATTTCATCGGATGTAAACGACCAATATTTAGTTCTAAATGCTCTACAAAAATAAAATATGACCTAAATCGGTCGGTAGAAATCTATTGTCTGTATTAATTTGTTTATCTGATCTGTGATGTAGTAGGTTTTACTTTCGTCGAGTAAACATGTTCTGATAAATAACATTTATCGCGACGGAATATTACTGATAATAGTTTGCATAAAAACAAAAAGGACTAAAAATCGAATGTGATAGTGCTGTAAACTGAATTTATATACTTTTTATACTGTGTACAAACAATAATTTAAATACAATCAAAAAATGATGCCAACTCTGGTAATGGGCCGGATTTTTTGGCCTTTCCACAAGTTCAACCAACACAAAATAATGTACAAGGTCAAACATATATTCCAATGTTCCAAACACCAACTAATATACAGGGTCATGCAATATACAACAATGGCATACCTTCACAAATGATTTCTTCTCAACCAATGCAATCACTGCGTCCTTCACAATCAAACCAGTATTACAAATCAAGAACAATATTTAAATATGCAACAATCATCTAGTAATCATTCAAATACATAATACGCCGTATTCAAGAATGACTTCTACCAGCGAAGACTTATTCTGCTCAAGAAAATCCATAGCAAGTGGTCAAAGGAACGAAAAGAAGGAGATACAGAAGTAGTAAAAATGCTGAAGAAGAAATTTCACTTAACAATAAGTACACGGTACTAAATTCACAAACAGATATTTCCAATAATAACAATAATTATGGTGAAAACACTGAAATAAGTAAAGCTCCTCCCATATTTGTATATGGAGTAGTCAATTTACCAGAGATGAAAAAAAAACTAGGCGATATAATTGAAGCCGAGGAATACACAACAAGAAGCACGGCAAATGCCACTATAAAAATTTGCTGTCAAAATCCGGATACATATAGAAAACTGGCTAGTTACATGAGAGAAAATAATATAATCTATTATACGTACCAACCCAAGGAAGATAGATCCTATCGTGTCGTAATTAAATATTTGCACCATTCAATAGACTTGAAAGATATAAAGGATGAATTAATTAAAAAAAAGTCACAATGTAAGAAATATAGTCAATGTTAAACATCGAATAACCAAGGAACCTCTTAACATGTTTTACGTCGATTTGGAACCTTCTGATAACAATAAAAAAGTTTACGAAATAACTAGGCTTCTAAATAGTGTCATACAAATGGAACCACCAAAAAAAGACAACAAATTAGCTCAATGTACAAGATGTCATTTATATGGCCACACGAAAACCTACTGTAGTAGGCCATACCTATGCGTTAAATGTGGTGGCCAACACAGCAAATTGTAAAAAAAGTAAAAATACGCCAGCTACATGTGGTCTTTGTGGAGGTGGTCATCCAGCTAATTACAGGGGCTGCGAATTCTACCAAAAAAACTATAATGTAAAGATAAATAATAATAGGATTACTATGACACAAAACAATACAAAATCAACTGATCAAGGCCAACAACCTCAGCCCAGACATACTAATAGGAGCTACGCGCAGGCAACTGCAGGAGTAGAAATACATAATAGAGCTAATTGGTGAAGAATCTTCAATGCCATTCTATAAATTCTTAGATGAGTTTAAAGCTATGTTTAACCAGTTAATACAGCAGAATAGTATGGTTCTTAACATGTGGACAATGCTTATAAACAAATTAAATAATGGCTAAGTTTCTCAGAGTTGCATTGTGGAATGCTAACGACCTTGTTCAACACAGGGATGAAGTCCAGTTATTTCTTAGACAAAACTCAATTGACATTCTTCTAATCAGTGAAACCCATTTTACTAATAAATCTTACTTTAGGATACCATTCTATAAAATTTACTACACAAATCATCCGGATGTTACCGCGCAAGCGGGCACAGCTATTTTAATTAAACAAACAATCAAACACTGTGAGCTACCAAAATATGAGGAGGAATTTCTACAAGCCACATCAATTCGAGTAAATACAATGCCATACGAGATAACGATTACTGCAGTTTACTGTCCCTCGAAGCATAACCTAAAAAAAGATCAGTTTGAATAATTTTTCAACAGACTTGGTTCAAGATTTATAGCAGGTGGAGACTACAATAGTAAATATCAGATGTGGGGATCTCGAATAACTACCACAAATGGAAGATAACTATCTAAAGTAATACAGGAAATAAGATACTCCTTTTTGTCCAGAGGAACACCAACATACTGGCCAACCGATATAAATAAACTGACAGACCTGCTAGACTTCTTCGTCACTAATGGTACCTCCCCAGCATACACAGATATTATTCCAAGCTATGATCTATCTTCGGATCATTCGCCAGTAATTCTGACTATCAGTTCGTGCCCCATACACATTCAAACTACACCTAGACTACACAACTTCAAAACCAATTGGACCCACTATAAACATAAACTAAATGAAGAAATACACTTAAACATAAGCGTCAAAAACCCAAATGAAATCGAGAAAGCCACAAACGTTTTCATAAATTTACTGCAAGAGACAGCGCAACAAACAACTCCTGAAATAGTAGTTAAAAAAGACGTTATGAATATACCTCTAGAAATTAAGATACTAGTAGCTAAAAAAAGAAGAGCGAGAGCAAAATGGGAAAGAAGGCATAATCCTGCAGATAAAAGGAACTTCAATAAACTCAGCAACGAATTGAAAACTAAATTAATAGCAATGAATGAAGAGTCCTTTAAAACCTATATGTCTAATTTAAATCGTTTTGATAAAAATAAACCCATATTAACATCTCCTCCACTACGACTAGAAACACAGACACATGCTGAAGAAAAGTGGGCCAAATCAGATAAAGAAAAGGCAGATGCATTCGCTAAGCACCTCTCAGAAATCTACAAACCTCACAACACAATACCAGACATAGAAATTACGGAATTTCTAGAACTCCTTATCCAAACAAACCAAACAATAGACCTGATTAGACCAAAAGACATAGCAAATGAATTAAAACTTCTAAACATTAAGAAAGCCCCAGGAATGGATTTAATAACTCCAGAGATGTTAAAAGAGTTACCGCGAAAGGGTATAGTACTCCTCACTTACCTATTTAATGCAATTACTCGAATCCAATATTGGCCAGAAAAACTCAAAATTGCTGAAATAATCCTAATACTTAAACCTGGGAAAGACCCACATGAAGTAAAATCTTATCGACCTATCAGTCTGCTTTCAACTATATCAAAATTATTAGAGAAACTGATTCTTCGAAAAATCGATACTGATTTTGATGTCAGCGATTGGATACCTTAATTTCAGTTTGGATTCCGACGAGCCCACTGCACAATCCAACAGTGTCACCGCATAGCCCATACAATACTAAATTCTCTAAACAGCAAAGAATATTGTACCTCAGTATTTCTAGACGTTAGACAGGCCTTCGATAGGGTTTGGCATGTTGGACTATTATACAAGACTAAAAAACATTTACCAACATTCTTCAAACTATTGGAATCTTATCTAAACAATCGCCAATTCAGAGTACGAATAAAAGGAGACGTATCTGTTATGCTGCCTATCAACTCGAGTCTACCACAAGACAGTGTCCTTGGTCCACTATTATATATCTTGTTTACTTCAGATCTCCCATTATCACCAAACATCACAATAGGAACATTCGCTGATGACACTGTCATTCTAACTACCCATAGTAATGTGCTGCAAGCCCACCATATCCTCCAAGAATATCTTAAAAAATTAGAGAACTGGTTAAAAGATTGGAGTATCGAAATAAATGAGACAAAATCTACACATATAACCTTTACTCTAAGAAAAGACGTATATCCTCCAATACAGTTAAATAACACACAAATCTCACAATCGACATCAGTGAAATACCTGGGCTTACATCTAGATGCCAAATTGAACTGGAAGGAACATATCAAGAAGAAACGAAAACAAATAGACCTAAGAAGTAGAGATATTTACTGGCTAATTGGACGGAAGTCTTCTCTTTCCATCGAAAATAAAATCCTATTATAGAAATGCAATAATTAAACTTATATGGACCTATGGCATCGAAATATGGGGATGCGCCAGTAAATCCAACATGGCAATTGTACAAAGAAGCCAGTCTAAAATACTAAGAAATATTGTTAATGCTCCATGGTATATAACAAATAAAATGATCCACAATGATCTGAAGATCTTAACAGTAAAAGAAGTCGTTCATGAAAGAAGTGCTAGCCACCACAAGAGACTAGAAGCCCATACAAATCCTTTACTACAACCGCTACTTGAAAATGATGTAATAAGAAGATTAAAACGACGATGGCCAACTGACCTGCGAAATTAACAGGAAGCAGAAGGTCCCTTCGCTGGAGAGGACCTCATCATGCTAGTTGACCTCAGCTTCTTCCCATAGCTAGGTCATATGCCAGCACATTAGCTTATAGAATACCATGTATTTTGATTGCTGATTTATTGAATAAAAAAAATCTGTGATGTGACACACACAGATAACGTTTTATGTTTTGTATACAAATATTTAATTTTTAGATTTTAGTTGTTCATTCTCCATGTCTTTGGCAAAAGAGACCGAAATTGAGTTATGCGATGTTGAGGAAGACAAAGTATATAAATTTCGTGTATCACAGGAAAATAATAGATAATGACATTATTGCTGGAGGTACGTTCTTTGTGTTTATGCTTAAGTTTATCACTTAAGTGTATCCAATTTTCTTATAATTTGTCAAAGAAAGCCCATCTCTGCATAATTTATGACACATATCACGACATATCTGGAGCTTGGTAGAAAAAGGGCCAATGTCCATTAAGTTACTTTAGAGACAATGTAAATTAAGAAGTCAGAAAGATTTCGTCGTTAAATTTATATAATAACTCCACTATTCGTCAATTTATAGGGGCATATACAATACCCCCGGTAAGAGGTGAAGTTAGAGACGGCGGTGTAGGAAACTATACATTCCTTTGAAACAGATTCCAGATGAAATTATAAATCACAGTTTAACTGGCAGAAGTGAACCACTGCCTGTGGAAGATGATACATTTTTAATAAAAAAATATGACGATTATTTAATTAATGACCAATTAATAACCAATTTTTTCAGAACAAATTATTATATACGAGTATATAGTGCAGGGTTTGAATCAAGATCCCTGCAAAAAAGTATAGTGTGAAACATGTGTTGACAGTTAATAGATAATCATAAAAAAAATTTACATTCACTAATTGCACAAAAATTGTATGGTTGTCTAAGTTTATCCCGTTCTAAAGAGGTTATAAAAATTTATAGAGTCTAAACAAATGTTGCTTGCATTTAGTAGTAAATTGCATGAAATAAAATTCTCCCGGCGCAAACAGTCTGTTATTAAACTAGGAGGAGCATATTTTTAATAAACCTGAATCAAAATGTTGTCCGGATAACACTTGGATTCATTTTGAAGAGGGTTGCAGATGTACCAGAGGTGTTTGTTAAGTAATTTTGTCGACTTCGACTAATTATTTGACTACGGTACCTGAACGAGAAACGGGAAGAATTGAAGTCCTGTAAAAGGAAGAGGCCTCCTAAAGATCTCAAAAAAATGACGAAAACTGTAAATTAATAATAAAGTTCGATAAACTCAAATATAAGTTTTTTCTGCTGAAAACCCCCTTTTAGCTAGCAATCTAAGGGGCGAACTCTTAACCCTTAGCACCCTTACGAATAATCGCTAAATATCGTTGATGCCACTAATACATAGAATACTGTAAGCAGCTTGGTTAAGTTGCGAAGGGTAAAAAATTAGCCCCCAGCATTTTTTTCAGGAAGAATAATTGTTGATTTTATAGGGAGGTATCAATAACAAAACCACAGAGTAGTTTAAATCGGGCAGGCATGATGACGTAATTAGCGAACTTTAATCAACGTTCTGATTGGCTGAAAGTTAGTTAGACAGCCTATATACTTTAAGAACCTGGACGATTAACGAGACACTGATTCTTCTTTTTTATTCGTCATCACATGGTACGATTACCGATTTGTGTATCATCAGCCATCAGTGATACACCGAACTAGAGTAGTAGTATTATTATTTTGGATTTGCTAAAAAGAGTAAGTTATCTTCCACTATATATTAATTCAAAAATTTAACGATTATTTAATAATTATAGAAAATGGCTGGAGCGGAAAATGTTGATGCTTCAAAGCTTACTGGGATAAGCAAAATTTTCAATGGCCAAACTATGAGAGGAAGGGCAAATGTACGTAATGATTATTGGTTATGTAATTTTAAAATACCATTATTTTTATATTCTCATTAAATATGAAATCCCAATTAAAGGTTACGGAAATACATGCATAGATAGATTTGTATTAGTTAAAATGAATTTAGAACCTAGATTTAACTTTCAGTAATAAACTAACGTGAGTTCTTGCCGCAATTTACTGGATTAAAATTTTTCTTTTATAGTTATGTAATTTAATATTTCCATTATTATTCATAGTTGGCTTTAAACTGATGTTTCTATTCAATAATTCAATATCTCCAATGATGTATTCAAATTTAATTTTGAACTGTTCTTTGTAATATTAATTCTTTGGTTAATGTGTATTGGAATATCTTATTTTCTATACTTTGTGATAACTATTGCTTATACAAATAATTATTTATGGTTTACTAATATATTTCACTGTTCTTGGTGTCCCTGTCATAATAAACAAATGAAATTATATAATTATAACTACAGGATGATTTTGCAATGAACTGCTTGATACTTCTCATATTTTATTTAATAATATATTGTTCCATCATATTAGAATAACATCTTTTTCAACTATAATCAAAATCCTGTAAATTGGGTATTATTCAACATATTGCTGCTTCAATGCTTATTTGTTCTATATCCACTTTTAGTAAGTCTAGGAAAACTACACTTGAAAGTGAAAATCAAAATACTTTTATTTCATTAAAAATGGTTTCTAAATTTGTAATAATATTCATAATATTTTTACATTAAATATTTCTAAGATCCACTGTAACAGAAAAATTGATTTTTCATTTGGATATTGAATAATATTTGAAGAATATTTTTTTTATATTATTAATCACATCAACATCAACCACGTAGGGTTATTAGCGAATTGAAATGGTGTAAGTTCACTTATTGTAGCTTGGTTATAGTCTTTATATTTTACTACTTAATTTGTAGTATTTTAGGTAGTTTATAAGTTTTTTAGTTTCTTGGTTTTCTTGTAATAGTTTTTTTAGTGATAGTGGTAGATGATTCTTTTTCCGTTCCTTGTCATATTTCGCACATTCGATTACCAGGTGTTTCACAGTTAACTCACTATTACACATTTCGCACATTGGTTTATTTTTTCCCGCTAGTAAGTAGTCGTGTGTGATGCGCGTATGACCGATTCAAATACGAGAAAGGATCATTTGTTCTCTTCTATTTATGTTTTTATAGTTCCAGCCATGAGAATTTGTAGTGACTTCGTATGAGTTGTGTTGGTTATGTCTTGCTTCTTCCTGCCATTTGTCGTAGATTTTGCTCTTGTAGAACGCTTTCAAATCAGTATGTACGGTAAAATTGTTCCTTTCTGATTGTTGATTGGTGCATGCATTTTTTGCTATTTGATCTATTCTCTCATTTCCTTCTATTCCAGTATGGGATGGGACGCACATGAATTTAATATGTATGCTGCTGTTTCTGCAATTCTGTAGCTCTTTCTTGATCAATATGGCTATAGGGTGATTAGAGTACAGTTGACGAACTTTGAGAGTCCGATATTAAAAGAACATTTTTATGTTTGATTTTCTGGATTTTCTTGAGTGCTTCTAAGATGGCGAATAATTCAGCTGAATGAATAGATGTGAAAGGTGGGAATATGTAGGATTTCTAAAAGTCCTCGGAGTAGAAGGCGGCCCCAATTTCATCTTGGTTTTTTGAAGCATCTGTGTATACCTTATAAATGCTACTTTATTTATTTAAGGCTCTTAGGAATTCTTGTTTTATTCTGGCTGTTGGAGTTTCTGATTTATTAAGGTAGGCGAGGCTTAGGTCTAGGATAGGGAGTGTTATTGTCCATGGAGGAGGATAATTTATTGATGGGACGTCATAAATATTTGGGAATTGCGAATTTATTTTGTTTAAATATGTTTTGACTCTGTGATAGAAAGGAGGAGTAGTTGAGCTGGATAAAAATTTAGCTTTAAATCGATCAGATAAGACGTTGCGGCCTACTGGATTTCTTTTGTTTGATATTACAGAGACAGCATAAGAGATGCTTAGATATTCTCTTCGGTAAGAAAGTGGTAACTCTCCAGTCTCCCAATGTAAGCTTTGGCTAGGACTTGTACGATGTACACCCAAACAGATGCGAAGAGCTGTGTTTTGTATAACTTCCACTGACTGAAGAAGGCTTTTGTTGGCAGAGTTATAGACAATCGCTCCGTAGTCAAGTTTTGATCTGATCAATGATTTATAGATGTGCAGTAAACTTGAAAAATCTGCACCTCAGTTTTTGAATGCGAGTGATCTGAGTAAATTAATTCCAGGTTGCCATTTTTTCTTCAATGTCAGAATGTGTGATTTCCATGTCAGTTTTTGGTCGAGTATCATTCCTAGAAAACTTATTTCTCTCACATATTCTATTTTCTGTCCATAAAGGTACAGGTTTTCAAGTTGTGGTTGAGTCCTTTTCGAGAAACCTAAAGCTTTGGTTTTTGTGGTGTTGAAATGCAGTCCACTTGTTTTTGACCAATCCTCTATTGTAGCTATTGTTTGTTCGATAGTTTTATGTATTGTAGTCATATTTTCCCTCTGCAATAGATAACCAGGTCATCTGCATATAGTCATAAGATGCTTGTTATTTCATTTCGGTTTTTATAAATAGTGTTATTTATCTCCAGAAAGTTTATTGTATTGGATTGTTTTGGTTTGGATATCCTTTTGATTTTTTCCCATATAGTGGACATTGGAGTTGAGCTGTTTATTGTTGAAACATACTCTTTCCAGGATTCCCGTTTCGCTTTTTTTATTGTGTATCTGGCTTTGGCTCTCAATCGTTTTAATTCGATTGAATTTTGTTCAGTCTTGCTTCTTTTGAATCTGTTAAAAGCTTCTTTCGATTTCTTCACAGCCTCTTTGCAGTCCAAGTTCCACCAGGGAACCATTTGGTGTTTGTTGTTGTGTTCGTACCGTCCAATATGTTTATTTGCTGATTGTGTTATTAATCCTGTGGTAAAGTGTACTTCTTGATCAATATCTGCATCTTCCTTTAACTCTTGGAGATTTTCTTGTATAAATTCTTGGAATTCGTTCCAATTTGCTGATTTTATTTTCCATTTTGTTATTGGGTCCAGTGTATTTTCCAGTTCGCTGCTAATTATTATGGGATAGTGGTCACTATCGTATAAATACATTGATACATTCCAATTGAGTATTTCTGAGAGAGATGGGTGACGTATTGTTAGGTCGATTGCTGAATCTTCACCAGTTCTTATGTCATGTCTGGTTTTTTGGCCGTCATTTAGGAGGTTAAGATTGTACCTTTCTAATAGATATTCAATTTTTTTTTCCAAAAGGTGTTTGCTTAGTAGAGCCCCAGATATAGTTGTGGGCATTAAAGTCTCCCACTATTATCTGAGGAGTTGGCATTTGGCTCAGCAGCTCAGTGAGTTCTTCTGTGGTAGGTACCTGATTTAGGGGAATGTATATGTTGCACAATGAAAAGGTCATTGTATCATTCACTCTAACGGCAACTGCTTCAATAGTAGTTTTTAGATGAATTGATGTTGCATCTATTGTATTTTTAATATATTTTGCTACACCTCCACTGGCTATTCTTGCGTTTTCTCAGTTTTTAGCGAAACAATTATAATTTTTTAGATTATGGATTCTATTGTTTTTGAAATTGGTTTCTTGTAGACATATTAGCATGGGTTTGTATTATGAAATCTTTAATTGCAAGTTTTCTAGGTGGGTATAGTACCCATTTATATTCCACTGAATTAAGGAAGTGAAGGTGAACAAGATTAATAGGTTTCAATAGAGGTATCAGTGTCCAGTTCTGTTTGGTATTCAGGTTTTATCTGTTTGAGAATTTTATTTTTAATTCGAGTGCATCTCATCTTAATTTTTTATCCTTTAAATAGGGATATATTGTGGTAAGTAGGTCTGTGACTTCCGTTATTTCTTCGGTGTACATTTTCACGATACTGAGAGGATCTGTACACCCTTCACAGTTTTCAAAAAAATATATAAGTTCTTCATAGGTTAGAGGATAATTGATATCTGTATTCTCGAAAAGTGCTTTAGTGTGACTTGACATTTCTCCTATTGATTTTTTTGGTTTTTTGTTTTTGGATTGTTTTGTTTTCTTTTCTCTATTTGTTGGTTTTACAAATGTAGGTAGGTGTTCAGTTGCTGTAGGTGATGGGGAACGTTCTGTTGATGTTCTTTTATTTTGTGGTTTGGTTGTTTCGATTTCATTTCTGTTGACTGTCGGTGTGCTGTCTTTACTATTTTCGGTGTGTTTAACTACTTGGGTATTCATTGTTTGAGGTTCGGAAATTTGTTCTGGGTTTTGGTTATTTGATTGATCCTGTTGATATTGTGAAATGTTGTTTGTTTCTTCTTCAGATTGATTGTCGGCTGGATTTTCTGGTGAGGATTCTGTTGATGGGTTAAAGTTATTGTTCTATTTGGGCAGTTTTTTGTTGTATGAGTAGTTTGTTTACATTGTAGGCATTCTTGATTATCAATGGACAAAAATATCTTATATGAGGTTTGTTCATATGTAATTAAAAATGAATTGGGAAGGGACTGGTTATTGAATGGAGATATAAATATTTGTCTTCTAAAACTTAGGATATGTTGAAATGTGGGGTCTGAGATTCCTATTCACAAGAAGGAGAAGGGTGAAAGAGGATTAATCCCTAGCTTTTTAAGTTCATATTCAAGGACTGAGTGGGGGATAGAGGGACAGACAGAATAATATTAATCTTTGGATAGTAGTAACTAGTCAATGTGCCTGTAGTATTTGTTGGTTTATTTGGATTTTACCATGATTGTTGATGAATGTGTTCACTAAATTTTCATTTGCCAAATATATACATATTCTGTTGTTGGATAGCTTTGAGCAAAAAAATATGTTATTTGGTTGGATTGTTTGGCATAGTGCCTTTAGGTAGTCTTCTAGCCTAGCGTTTTCAATTGCGTCGAACAGTATAGCTTGATTCATGGATGGGAAATTGTTTGTTTTGGTTTGTTGGTTTGCTACTGAGGAATATGTTTTGGGTTGTTGGGTTGTGTTATTAGTGGGTGTACACCCTATTTGAGATTTGTTGTCATCCATTTTTAAGTATCATTTAAGTTTACCTTAATATGGATCTGGCGAAATATTTTCTATTATTTATATCTGATATTAAATTCAGATTCACTTCTAGTTAATTATTGTTGTTTTACTAACGTTTAATAAAAAGTTAACCTGATATTCTTACTGTTTGTTTTTGGTTCACTTTCAAATATACACTAATTACTTTTTAACTACTTATTAATCGTTTCGGAGTGCACAACTGTTCTGTTCAAAGGTTTGACACTGAATCCGAAGGATATTGAACTTAGCTATGTTGTTAAATTATTATATTCAATAGTACATAGGTAAATAATTTTGACTAACATTAAGCATATCAATGCCTAATATATTGGTTTTTGCTTACCAAAAATTACTAGGATGTTTTATATAATTATAATTAAGTATCTCACTCTCAGATAATTTTTATTAAGCAATTATTAATAATTACAAAATATAGTCTACATTCTGAGTAACTAACATCTAATAACAAAAAGAAAGGTATATTTTTTACATTTTTAGTATTGCTTTATAAAAAGCGATATCTTGTTCATATTGCATGAATTTTAAGGCTTCCCTTAAATGTTTAATCTTATCCTCTCTTAAATTTACAGGTTTCTGGAAACTAAGTTGTGGAAATTTATGTTTTTTTAGCTCTAGATTAGAGTAGATTCACAGTTTTAATTTCGTCTACAATAATTTCCAAGTTTCATATTTTACAGTTACTGCTGCAATTTGATAATTGAAAAAGTAATTTTTTCCATACTATAAATGTTGATTTATTTTTAAGGGGACTATAAATTTCCAATCTTCTAATAAATCCTTCGATTTGTGAGAGTGCTGAATATACTTCCTGCAAATTCCCATGTCCTGGCTGAGAAAACTTCCGTTAAATTGTTTTTAAGTTTTTGTTTTGAGGTACGCAACTATCTGACCATAAAATAAAATTAATGTTGTTAAATGAGGAAGATCAACTAAATTTTTTTAAATTTTGACCAAAGCTCTGTCAAGATCATTGCCTGCTCTATTCACTTAAATCCTCATTCCAAATGTAATTATAAATGAATTTATTTATGTTGCAATGAGCTGTTAAGTTATACACAGTTAGTTTCTGTTTATAAAAAAAACATTGAAACTTCTGATTTTGGTAGCGAAAGAATGTCCTCTAAATCAAAAACTACAACACAAACAATTTCATCACCTTCTACACAAACAATTTCATCACCTTCTACACTGCTTTTTTCCCTATCCATGGTTGTTTCATTGTATTCTTCTTCTGAAATGTTCTTTATTTTCACATCTTTGTCCAGGAGTGGGTTGCTTCATCACCTTAAACTCTTCGCATTTATCATATATATCTTTCTTATGCTTATAAAAGTCTATACTCAAGTTCGTTTTAAATATTTTTTTTGGTAGATACTTTCTGATACTCAACCGGTTACTTTTAATTTGTAGAAATCGTACATTCAGCTGATATTAAGTAATAGATCCAAATATTTTTTCTTGGAATTAGCTCTGATAGTGAGGAATGGCTTTATATGGTTTTCAATTCCAGTAATTTTTTTCTTGAGGAGTGAAATTTTCATGTTTTCCTTTTACAGGAGATCTGGGTACTTTCGTTGTTTTGTTTTGTATTTTTTTTTAAATAATAAATACGCTACTGACTGATGTCTAGGGTGTTCAAGAAAAAAAATTGCACACATGCAATTTTTCTTCTTTCAACTCAAAATAGTATAAATGTGTATATGATTTCCTGCTCACTTCTTTTTGCGTTCTCTTTCTGGCTGCATTTGTCCTCTGTGTATTTACTGAAGTACTGATACATTTTTGTATCAGAAAACATCCAAAATTGATCATGTATAATTTTTCTTTCGCCATAGGTAAAATTATGCATATGTAAAAATATGCAGTGTGGCGAGCAACCTCTCTTTACTTCTTTTTATGGCATATTTTTCCTTTTAGAGTCACATATTCTTCTGCCTTTTGACATTTTGTTTTTCAAATATTTCTATTCCATTTTTCTATATTTCTTGCTGCCAGGTTCTTCATTCAGATTTACTTCTTCATCGTTTTATTCTGTGTCGTTTTCTTCCTTGTTGTTTTTTTCTTCATTATTTTTTTCAGGGGAACTTACTTCACTGCCTTCATTGGAGCTTGCTTTGTCAACAAATTTCTATTTTATATTTACTATTTTCGTTATTATTTTCTTGGCTCTTGATAATTTTGTGTTTGCATGGAATATCATCTTTGTCTTGTTTGTTAATTTATCTAGGTCTTTTTCAAAATTATTTATACTGTTTCATATTTCATCGTTTTACTAAAATCATTAATATTGCGCAAATTGAAAATATCATTCTGGTCGTTTCCAGATATGTCTAATTTTTTGTGAAATTCAACTGCAATTTTCGAATTTTTCTGTATTGCATGTTCCAGGGAAACATTACGTCTTCATCATGTAATGCATTTTGAACTTTTTCTACATTTTCTTTACTATGAGAATACATTTCTTGTTCATCTGAATCATCTTCAACATTGATACTTTCAACAATTCTAAAAAAACTACCGTAAAATATGGATGTTTGTTATTAACATTATTTGAAATTGGGGAACTTAATCGACTCATTTTTAACTGAACTAACTTTTAACTGACCATTTTGAACAACGGTTTACTTCTAAACAAGTTGAGACAAAACATGATTCACATGTAGTATTGTTTACATCATGTGATATATAAGGAATCATAAAGGATTGGTTTAAATGGATATTAAACATTATAGCGACGCACATTTCAGGGAAATTGAACAAGTTAATAAATGTTAATTAAAACTTATGTAGCTACATTCGGTGCTGTTGTGTTCAATATCCGGACATTGAATGTTATAACAAGTTAAAATTTTCATATATAAAGGTCATTGAATAAATGTTTTAAAATAAGTCTCAAATATGTTTGAAAGAATGTGATTATCCAAGGATATTGAACAAAGATTTTTTTTATATATGTTGGTGTATACAAGAATGTATTGATATCTAGTTAGCCTAGACCAGTTCTATGCATAAACAAAATATTGCGTTACCATAGCAACGAACAATAACTTATTAGAAATGTCAGTGTAAAGTTTGATGTCAAAAAAGTAAACCAGAGTTACGCAATAAATTAAATGAAAAAAAGATGTCCACCGAAATTGTAAAAATCGAAAAATTGGAGTATCGAGCCATCATCCAGTACCTGTATTTAAAAGGGTTAAGAGGTAAGCAGATTTACGAAGATATGCTTATTACCCTTGGTGATCAATGTCCTTTGTATGCGACCGTGAAAAATTGGACTGCAAGCTTCAAAAGAGGTAAATTTTCCATTGAAGATGATGGCAGATCGGGAAGGCCAGTTTCTGTGTCAGTCCCCGAAAATATTGATGCAGTTCATGACATGATTTTATCAGACCGTAGAATTGGGCTCAAACGGATATCTGAAGCACTGAATATTTCATACGAACGCGTTCATCATATAGTTCACGTCAGTTTGGAGATGAGAAAAATTGCTGCAAAAAGGGTCCCCAAATGTTTGAATGTTGACCAAAAGCGTGCAAGGGTAGAAGCATCGCGTTCAATCTGTGCTCGATTTGAAAACGATGTAGACTTTTTAAACCAAATTGTTACTATGGATGAGACTTGGGTACATTTCTGCGATCCAGAAACAAAGCAACAATCGATGAAATTGCGACACTCTGGTTCTCCAAGACCTAAGAAGTTTCGTGTCCAAAAATCGGCTGGAAAAGTTCTTGCTTCAGTTTTTTGGGATTGCCATGGAGTAATCATGATTGATTTTTTGGATAAGGGTACAACAATAACTGGAGATTACTATTCGACATTACTGACCACTCTACGGGAAAAAATTAAAGAGAAAAGATGCGGAAAGCTATCCAAAGGTGTTATGTTTTTGCAGGACAACGCCCCTGCACACAAATATCATGTTGCCATTCAAAAAATTCGTGATTTAGGGTTTGAATTACTGGAACACCCCCCTTATTCACCAGATTTGGCTCCGTCCGACTATCATCTCTTTCCTCAACTGAAAAAAAGTTTAAAAGGTCGTAAATTTTCTTCCAACGAGGAGGTAATAAAAGGTGTGGAGGTCTGGTTTGCAGAGCAAGGAGAAAATTTTTTTTTGAAAGGTCTAGAGACGTTGTAGGTTCGCTGTAATAAATGTATCCAATTTAGAGGAGAATATGTTGAGTAATAAAATATTTTGACATTGAAATTTTGGTTTGGTTCTATAGTAGGCTAAGAATTTTTCAATATATCCTCGTATAACTCTAAAAGTGGATATTGAACAAATAAGCATCGAGGCAATGATATAAGCATGTTGTACCTGTAAGAAATCATCAGTGAACTTAGATGTCCATATTAATTACATTCATTAATGATAATTTTACTTTCTCTATCATACTGAAAAGTTTTGTTCAGTCATCATGAATTCGTTTATATTTTATTCAAAATTGTACTGACAGTGGTATGTGGGTCCTTGCATTGCTGATGTCCCCAACTGTTAGTTGATGTATAATATTCATTGAACTGTGTGGCCTACTTCGAGAATTTTCATCAAAACATATACTTTGTCATAGTCACTTAATATTGTGTTTATTTTTCTATTAAAGAACTTAAGAGGCACTTTCCATTATTACAAATAATTGTTATTCTAACTCTTAGGATTTGATGAACTAGATTAGTGGAGTGGACTGTTGAGTTTGTCGTTGACTACTGTACCTAAGTAGATGTGTTGTTTGTTTTTCTTCGATAAGGTTGTGGAAAGAAGGGCCAGACGTAATTTTAAGTAACGTTTAATAAAACACTTAAATGCGACAATTTTAAACACGTAAATCACTTTACAACAAAATAGTTACAAGAAAGAGCAACAAGAATGTCCTCAGCGAGTTAATAGTTGGTTACAGTTTTCTTAAAGATACTAAATGCTCGTGTGATAGATATGTATACTTTTCCGCTAATTCTCGAACGAAGTCACAGAAATTTGCACGTTTTTATATTGCGTCGTAACGCGAGAGATATTTTAACACTTCAGGTTGAACAAGATATAGTTTACGCACACTGTATGTATCGACTGATCCAGAGTGGATTTAGTTCTGTATTGCGTGATGTTGAGAAACGGACTTTTTGTAAATTGGTTAATTTCTGTAGATATTCGCAAGTTTTTTGGGGGTAGAACTTTCTCTTTCAGACTATAACTCTGTCAGTTGAATGGTGATATTTTTTGACATAAAGTTAATTACCCACTTTATTGTGAAGCGATAAATAGTGTCCTGTTAGTTATTTTATGTCAATCCATAAAACATTCATTTCGAATATTTGATTCCCTATTCATTTGTGAAAGGGGTTGAAATATTGTTCACATTGCTAATTAAAGGATCGTAGATCACTCAAAGTTATTTGTAGTAACATTTTAATAGTTTTGGAAAGTTCCATAATCTCTCTTTTATAAAAAGATCATAAGGTTCGTTTGAACCATGTAAAAATCAATTCTTTGGTCTTTTGTTGAGCAGGCACTTAAAGCTAAACTTTCTTTTATTAATGGGCGTTTACGACTATTAACCCTTTCGCTGCGGATCGACACAGGTGCAGCTCGTCCGGAGCTGCACCTGTTTTTTCAATAAAAATTGATTTTTAATTTTTAATATTTCAGTATTTGCAAAACTTTAACTAATAGTAATATTATTTTAATTTTTTTTTCCTCGACATACATGCGTGCCAGCAGCACCCAGCACACAATTTGTTACCCAGTGCGCCCTGGCACGCATATGTGCCATAAACACTTGCTTGATTTTTCTTGTAAAAAATAACAAATAAATTAAAATATGCATATTTATTTTTGATGAAACAGAAAATAGAATCAGAAATGAAGAATAAACGAAACGTATTTTAATAAAAGCCGTGAATGTAAAAAAATATAAAAAAAACAAAAAACATATGTAATTATATATGAAACAAACGAGAACAATTTTCAGGAAAAAATAGTCATAAAATTTGTGTGTATTTTTCACGCGGCATGAAAAACTGAAAAACACCCAACACAAAGACCAGGCTCTCCAGAACATGTAGTGCAGTGATACAGGGTCATCTGACGTTTATTACCCTGGGAAAAAAACCGACATCTTTTTCTGTTTGTCCGTCCTTGCTGATTTTTGGAAATAATTTTTGATATCTTGTGTTCTACCTCTCTAATTCTGGGGTTTTTGTTTTCGTTATGTTCAGCAACCTCTCCAGTATTGCAATCCTATAGTCATAAAAAGACATTTTTCGCCCAGAATACTTATTGTATAAAAAAAGGAGTTCAGTAACATGAGATGAATTATGTGGATCCCGAACATCTTATACCACCTCAACGTTTTTCGGTCACAAGGATAATATGCTGTTATTTAATCCTGGTGATCAATTCCTCCCATAAATTTATTATAGTAAAATATTGGAGCCAGTTTTTCTCTTTGACGTTGTAACCTGTCGGTGTATTCAACCATGCTGTTCTCGTGTTCATTGGAAATAAACATCTCGTTTATCTTTCCACTTCCCAATGATGTAGAACTGCGCCATTGTCTCGCCCTTTTTCAGTTTTTTACAAACGACAGAAATTGGATTGTTCTTTCTTTTCGCATTTAGTGTACCCATACAATAGGTATTTCGCAAAGACAGGGCATTTGCAAATTCAAAAGAATTATCTAAATACACCGAGTGTCCAGAGTCCAAATAGTTTTTCAAAAGTTCAAGTACGACTTTAGTTGTATGCCCTTTTCCACCTACAGTACTATCCTTAGCCCCAGTGTACACCAACGTTTTTAGTACAACACCACAAGGCTCAGTCAACATGTATATTTTTATTCCATATCGATGCTTTTTATTCTTTATGTACTGGCGAAAAATTAACCCCCTCTTCCACAACACCATAGATTCATCTAAAAAGAGTTGCTTCTGTGAAAAAATTTAGGAGAGGATTTATCTTGTGTAGGCGATCTGTATTTCCCGCTGGCATATTTTCTGCAAAATGTAGGCATCTCATTATAAGCAAAAAACGATCCCTACCCATATGTTTCGAGAAACACTGTAAATTGAACAATGGATGACTCTTCCAATAGTTTTGAAGTCGATTTAGGCGAATTGTTCCTGTATGAATTACCAAAGCCAAAAAGTTAACATTTCTTCAGATGTTATGGGTTTCCATTTAGTAATGCGTGATTTTTCGAAGACACCTGATGATAAAAAAATTTGTTTGGCATAATTATTGGTCTCCCTTATAATGAGATCTAAAATCAAAGATTGCCCTAAAATAGTCAATCGGATCACCGTTCCCGGGAATAGATTGCAACAATTCGTTTCTTTTCGAAAATGGGAAGTTTTTCATTTCTTCTGGATCGTCCGACCACGTCGGAACGGCATCATTACTTACAGTACCAGGGACAGGCAATTGTGCTGGTAAGTTTATAATATCTATTAAAAAATTTATGATAAGTATAGAAAGCCCAAAACACGAAAAAAATGTTATAAATACCTTCACCATCATCATCAGAACTTTCTTCGGATCCTGAATGATCGGATTCAAAATCATGCTTATCGACATAGGGTAAATTATACTCCAAATCAGTGTCCGATTCTTTCAACATTTTTAATAATTCCACATCCGTAAGATTCTTCTGGTTTTTGACATTATATTTCATTTTTTTCGGTTGAGAATTGAGAAGGGCCCGCCCCTGTATCATCCATGCTGTACCGACACACAAAATCACAATCACGAACTGAACAAAATTTTATCTCGTATAGAGTCTTCACAACACGCTACGAACGAAAACACACCTCTCTGTCAAACTGCTAGCCACGTAATGGCAGTTCGTTTACAAGTAGACTCTCGGCATACATGAGTGCCAGTCGCACCGAGCAAGGAATCGTTGTTTCACGCATGTATGTCATGTGCACTGAAAGGGTTCAAGGGAATAATAAGGGTTTAACGTTACAATAGACATTCAAACTTGTCCGAGAATTCACAGTAATGTGAAATTTCTTACAATTGATTTGTCATCGTGATATATATATACTGCATGTCATCTCACAACACTAACATTGATAATAATTTTTAGGAAATCTATTTTTTGAACATAACTCAATTTTGAAATCTCGTACAGATTGTACTTTTTGATTTTGAGGTAAATAATAAACTGGCAGCTTCAACAAACCCATCTTTAGTTCCGGCATGTAAAACAACAAAGTGATTACCTTGTGATCTTTCTCTTCTAAGCATATCATTGTGATATTGTCATGTCCATTTATATGATCCATATATTATCCACGTTTCATGTAGGTTAACATGTTGACTGTCCAGCACGAGTTAACTCATAGTCGGCTGCAACATAACTGTCTAGTATTTTCATAAATACCTTTTCGGGGCACCACGGTGTGAAAATTGCAATAATAATTTAAAATGTGTTAAAAACTAACATTTTTAATATTTTAAGTCTCACAATTTTTGTTTAAAAAAACACTCATTAGTTATCTCGTGGTCGGTCGTCTCCGAGCAGAAATTGTATATGGTTAAGAAACAAATCATTAGTCCAGTTAAACTCGAACCATCGAGACGACTGGTTGTTCCGAAGACGAGTTCAGCAATAGTGTGTATAATTAAAATCAAATCAAGTTAATTAGTGTAAAAACAGGTGAGAGAATCGATTCCAATATTTAATTAGATGGGAATTTATTAAAATAATATGATAGAATACCAATATATTCTTCCCACATAAAAGTACCATTGCCATATCCAAATTAAAAATTTCTGAAAAAACCGTAGCAAGTATTGTTGGCTCCAAAAATATGCTGTTTGCCTCTAGAATGTCAAATAATAGAATATGTATGTACTTGTCAACTGTCGAAGCTGCCCAAGATATAACTGAAAAATATCAAACTTTAAATATAAAACAGCACCAAGTATGAGTTCGACAACTTATTACTCCAGCAAAGCGAATCATCTTATCAAACGTCTGTCCAGCAATACCACCTGACATATTAGAAGCAGAAATACTAAAAATAGGTTTTTCAAAAGTATCACCAATGTCATTCCTCCGTGCAAGCCTGTCAGGAAACGAATACGCACACATACTGAGTTTTCGACGTCAAATCTATGTAGTACCAAACGATGACATAAGTCTACCGCCCTCACTGGTCATTACATTTGAAGATACAACATATAGTGTTTCTATCATTCGACGAAATAACATGTTTCCTCTGCAAAACCCCAGGACATGTTGCCAAGCTTTGTCCAAATCAAGCACACCAAACTCATCTAACTATCACAAAAATACTAGAATACCTGTTGAACCAATAGCAATAGAAAGCTCCATAGAAGATCTTAGCCGAATTGACGAGATGAATGATACTCTTCCATCAAAAACCTTTAAGCGACCACGGCAATATCTAACAGTTAGTTCCAGCGACCTTACATCCGAAAAAGATCCAGTGGAAGTGGCAACTAATGCAACGGATCAAAAGACCAAAAGAAAAAAACCCCAAACAATGCCCCTCTGTAACCAAACAAAATCCAAATGCCGAAGAACTGGGATCTGTAAAAAAATTCTACAATGAATCACCTTAACAACTCCTTACGTTTGAAGAACTCTCCGACTTTATGGATAACGCACTTAAGTATAGCCCAACAATACACAGATAATATTCCTAAACTACTTGCCCTTCTCCACAACATTTACCCATTTATTCAACACAGGGCGATGAAATCCCGATGCACAAGAATCCAATCCAAGATATGAAAGTAGGCAACTGAATTTAGTCCCGATATCAACAAATGAAGAAGATGAAAATAGTCACGATTCCACCACTTCTTAACTAAGTCAACACTAATACTTTCTTACTCCAATGGAATATAAATGGGCTAATAGCCCATCTGGAAAAATTAAAACTCTTAATATCAAAAACTACAGAAGATGTGATCTGCATACAAGAAACTAACTTCAAAGATAATAAATACTACTCACTAAGAGGTTACGAATGCGTCCACAAAAATAGAGAGTCTGACAGAGCTAGTGGAGGAGTGGCTATTTATATAAATAATAATTTTTCCTGGAAAAATATACAAATTACATCAGAACTAGAGGTAGTTGCAATTAACATACAATACTAGGAGAAGAATTTGAACATTATTAATATTTATATTCCATCCAACAAAAAATTCACTTCACAAAGCTTACAAGAAATAACCAACCAAGTAAATGGCACAAAAATAATAGTAGGGGATTTCCATTCACATAATACAGCATGGGGATCCAAGACTACAGAGAAAAGAGGGAGAGAAATAGAAAACTTTACAAACACAAACAGTCTTATAATAATAAACTCTGGAGCAGGTACAAGATTAAGTCCACTAACAGGAGAAGTATCTCCTATTGACCTAACTATTTGTGACGCACAAATTGCACCAAACATTAGTTGGGAGCCAAACTCATACTTATATTGAAGCGACCGCCTAGAATTTCATAGAAAAGACAAGAACGATCAACTTAACCCAATGGAAAAATGGAATTTGAGACGAGAAAATTGGAAGTTTACTGAGTATATAGAAAGAAATATTCAAGATTCTCTCACCTATCTCCGTAAACACAGAACTTTCCAAATTCAATAAAAAAGAAACACATCCTTCTCTACTGAAAAACGAATTCAATAGAATATGTGGAATTTACAAACCGTCAGAAGTTTTATTCACTGATGCTTCAAAAAATGAATAAAATCGTTCAATAGGATCATCAGTAGTTACAGCAACTAATACACAAAAATTCCGGCTACCAGAGGAGTGTAGTGTATATACATTAGAAGTGTTCTCCATTCATCAAGCTTTAGTTTACGTAATGAGTAACCCAAAACCAAAATATGCAATCTGTTCTGACTCACTAAGTGCCATAGAATCGATTCGACAAATGTATGCAAGCAACCCTTTAGTGCAACAAATCCAACAATTTTTCCACCAATTATTTTCCCTAGAAGTAAAAGTCACACTTCTCTATGTCCCCTCACGTGTAGGAATCGAAGGCAACGAGTCAGCTGATACAGCTGCCCAAGAAGCAACATCGTTAGAAATCTAAAGGTCTCAAATTTATATTCCCAGTGATATCGACAACTTTCTCAAGAAGTTAATTAAGAAAAAGATGCAAACAGAATGGAATAATGATCAAAATAGCCTCAAAAGCATTAAATCTCAATGTACTGACCGACTAATATTAACACCCAGCCGGTTAGAACAAATTAAAATATCAAGACTAAGACTTGGCCACACTCGTATAACGCATGGTTATAGAATATCTAAAGTAGAACCCCCCATATGTAACAAGTGCAATGTAAGACTGTCCATTAAACACATCCTTGTTGATTGTCCAGAATTTCAAGAGGAAAGACAAGAGAACAAAATCTCCACAGATGTTAGTGAAAATCTAAAAAATCTGGAACAAATACACAAAACAATACAGTACCTAAAAGATATTAAACTCTATAATTATATCTAGTGAATATTACGTAAATACTTAGTGAATGTAATGCTGTAATTTACTTTGTAGTAGAATGATATTATAAGTGCTAATGACTCTTAGCGGTCGAAGCACATCCTCACAAAAAAAATCATTAGTCGTTTGCAAATGGAAAGATAAACAAGACATATTAACAATTTCAAATATGTGCAAGGTACAATGGTACAAATGATGGAAGTGCGCAACAGGCATGGAAAATTTTTTATAAAACCTAACACAATAAAGGACTACAATGCTGGAATGTTGGGTATCATCTAGTCCAATCAAATGCTAAGTTACTATAGTGCTGTAAGAAAAACTATTAGATGGCCAAAAATACTGCATTACATATTCTCTAAATATTCCTAAATTCAGGTGCGTGCAGCTTTTCACTACTTGGAAGCCATAGCTCCAACAGAGAAAAAACGACCTACAAGGGCTTGTCGATTATGTACTTCAAAAAAAGTTCGGCGGGAAACACAGTATTTCTGTCCTGTGTTTGAAGAAAAACCACCTCTATGTTTAGTAAACTACTTCAAGGACTTCCACCAAAGGTAAAAATGGCTATCCGATCTAGTTAGAAAATACGTTTTTGTTTTATTTGAATACTATTTTACTGTGTGTAGACATTGACAATTAAGTTTCGTTATTTTTATTATACTTATTGTATGTTTCCTTATTTATTGGTACGAATTTTTAACTTTTTTATCCCTACATTTTATTTCCACGTTATACTAAAGAAAATAAAAATTACGTTGTATGATGCCACCATGTGTTTTATTAGTCTATTACACAAATTCAATGTAAACACCTTGAGTTTATTCATACTGAGCACCGCAAAACAGTTAGTCAAAAAGGAGTTAACTCGTAGTTGGGGCCAGGCTATAGATGCCAACCACAAGTTAACTCGTACTGGACATCCAACGTACGCTTACAAAAATGGCTGGATAGTCAACGAGTTAACATACTTAAGTGGATTTGTACTTGTCAAATTTTGTATATACTGCCTTGAATAATACGTTTTTGGTCCTATTAGGTATTCTCAAATTTGTATGAAAGACCATAGTTTTTCAATAGATGCCATAAACGTGTAACATAAGCCTAATATATTTGTTTGTTTTTCTGTTGAGAATTTGATAACATGGTCTGTTTTTTTTTTGTATGTTGTGAGACGATATTGCTGACAATTCCTCATTTTGTTCTCTTCAATCTTGTCACACTACAAACACTAAATATATAAGATTTCTGCAATAGGTTTAATGAACTGATCATAAGAGTACTAAATGTTCATTGTTTTAATTTTTTTGAAAACTACACTTTTATGATTTTGGATTAATTTTAAGTGTTTTGGCAAAACTCCAAGAATGTATTGATTTTAATCTCGTAACACTAACCCATATGATTTTTTCAAGATGAGAAGTACAGTTACAGCATTGCTAATTTAATAAATAATGTTCTTTGATTCTAATAGCGATAGACGTGTGGTATATTATTGCAGGTTCATACCATGAAAGGTGAAATATGAACAAAATTGTTGTTTTAAGTAATTATCGTCTATTCAATCAAATAGTGATTTTCTGAGGGATTTGTGTAATTTTAAATATTTTTATTTTTGTTGCAGGTGGCTTTAGCTACATATGTCAGTGTTGGACTTATTATTAGCTATTTTACCCTAAAACCGAAAAAACCAAAACAACCAAAATCCTAATTAATCAATAGTTTAAGTAGCATTTGTTTGTTATTTTTAAGTATCTACTCATTCAATAAATTTTAAAACCATATAAATGGTATGTAATTTAAAAATGTCATGTCAAACCATTTAAATAAATTTAGTCTAGAACCCCACTATCCAGCGCCGGATTAATGATATTTTGCGCCCTGGGCAAATAACTTTTTTTTTCGCCTCTTCCATCTATCTCCCCTCGTCTTTCAGGCAGCACATACGACATACGTAAAAGGTATATATATTTACACAAGAAAAAATAGTCATTATAACGTTTTGTGTATTATTGAAAATAAATAATCCAGAAAAAAATAAATTAAATAGAACACATATAGAAAAAAACGATTACGGGAAAGTTATGAGAGTGAGGACAAGGAGACAAACATTCTAACATTGTAGAACAATAAAACACATAAGAATTTAGAAATATCAATATGTAAGCATTGCTAATGAATACTCACTCAATACTTTTGACGATCAATGGTTCAATGCGCAATTTTTATATCTCTAAAACTCATAAGCTTTTCACTGAACTTTCTTTCTAGCTTTCAGAGATATAAATTTCTCAATGACGAATTGATCATCAAGCGTACCGATCAGCTCGTGTTCAATGTTCAAAAGAGAAAGGTCGCTCAATCTCTCATCCCCAATAGAGTTTCTCAGATGTTTCACTCTTTTTATGGTTGAGGCTTTCTCCCGAAGCATTAGTTGAGAACATGCATAAAAATATTCTCAAAATTGTTTCAACATTCGGAAAGGTTGTTTTTTCAGTTTTGATCATCTTTAAAATTTAGTGTAGATTTACATTTTGGCTTTCCGATTCCGTGTTGGTTTCATTCAGGGTTGGGCAAAATCTGATTTTTAATAAAAAAATTAAAAACCATTGATTTTTCTTAAAAAAATCACGATTTTTTTGATTTTTTAAATTTGAATATAAAATTTGAACATTTTGATTCTTTGAAATTATTGTTAATTATTTTAATGTATAAGTCTAAAAATTATAATACAATTTGCGGCTCAAAAACTTGTGACAACGCATTTGTCGCGATTTGTTTTCCTTCTGTCCTATACACTCACTATACAGTGCCGAGTGAGGCACGAACGCGTTTGTTGTGATTTTTGCAAGAATATTCCTGTCGAGGCTTGTTTTCCTTGTCAACCTATAAATTGACGTTGCCCAACAATATCACGCATTTCGCTAGATAGGTTAGTTAAGTGAAGTGAAAACATATAAATAAAGTAAAATGAGTGGAAGAAAAGAGGACCCAATATGCCGGTTCTATATTAAGACAACAAATCCAAATAAATTGAGGTGTAGGGCTATTTGTAGAAAGTGCAAGAAAGATATTCAAGGGTTAGTCCAAAGACTTAAAGCACACCACGATGTTTGTAATTATCAAGAGAGGAATGCAGGTAATTAAATTATTAATTTTATTTATATTTAATAAAGATTTTTATTATTAACCCGGGAATGATCGCGTGGTTATATTTTGACTAACATTTTTTGTTTTTTGTTGATTCTCTAAGCACTTGATATTTTATTTTTGAGATAATTTAGTGAAAGTTTTGAGACATAAATATTAATTATAAGTTAAGTAACATAGTGTAATTTTTAATTATATATTTTGAAATATTTTTTAAATATATACGTATTATATTATAAGTAGATACATTTTTGATAAATAACAGAATACAACAGGGTAATAATAGTTTCTATGCATTAAAATACACATTTAATTCAAAGATATTGTCTACAATCACAAAAGTTAAAATATACAAGATAGTGATTAGACCAGTTGTACTTTACGCCGCAGAAACTTGGAATTTAACAAAAAAAGAGGAAAACACATTAGAAATCTGAGAAAGGAAAATACTACGGAGAAGATACGGCCCAATTAAAGAAAATGGAGTATAGAGAATATTAAGAAACTACGAAGTTAATCAAAAATTCAATAGCCCAATAATAACAAATGAAATAAGAAGTAAACGGTTAAGGTGGGCAGGACATGTACAACGTCTAGGTCAGTGGTCGCCAACCTCTCAATGTGTTGAGCTACTTTGTTACTTTTGGAATAAACAGCGAGCTACCCACACGGAAGCCACGTAACGCAACGTAAATGAAATAATCCACAGTTGATTTATCATATGTATTTATTTTACTATTTAACTGGTAATACATAGGTACTAATAATAAACTAATAACTGATATTACTAGTACGTACTTGTTCATAGCTACATTCCTACCTACCAAACGAAGGTGTTTGAAAAATAAACACAAACTTTTATCCAGCCACAACGGCATGTCACGTGAGATTTAAAAATAATAACAACAAAAAAGTAACGCACTATCATGAACATAAACATTGAAAAATAAAAAAAGCACGTTCAATGAGAAGGCTGACACTCAGACTCATCGATAATTTTTTTAATTTTTGCACTATAATTTGAAACAGCCATTCGAGTACAATTATCCATGTTCATCTGTAAGTAGATTGCGATATTTGTTCTTAATAAACTTCATATTGGAAAAAGAAGATTCACACAAATAGGTTGAACTGAATAATGCTTTCACTTTCAAGGCAACACGGCATAGAACTGAATATTTGTCTTTACTTACAATAGGCCAGATACATTTGGTACTTGAGACTAACGATTTTAAGGCTAAATCATTTTGAAACTCAATTACTTCCATTCCTGTTGCAGCGATGTCTTCGCCAAAGTTCTGCATAACACAAGTTGCAAACTGTTGGATATCAATTTCCAAAAAGGGTGAAACAACAAACAGCGCTATTAAAGCAATTTCGTTGAAATCCTTAAAACGATTTTTGAAGTTATTCTTCAGGGTAGAAACTATTTCTACATGATATTTGCTGTCATAGGGTTCTAATGGATTTTGAGATATTTTTTCTGAAAGAATAGGAAAATGCTTGGCATCGCTGTTAATTAGGTTTTGTTCCCAAAACTCCAGCTTTTTGTTAAATGCTTTTATATCAGAAATACTTTCCGCTAGTTCTTTGTCTCTCCCCTGAAGCTGCAAATTAAGTTCGTTTAATTTCTCTGTAATGTCTACGAGAAAACCAAAATCTCTAAGCCAGATTGAATTTTCTGGTTCCGGAGTCGGTTCATCGCGTTGTTTGAAAAATTGAACTATGCCAAATAGGACATCATTAAAACGTTTCAGCACCCGTCCTCTACTTAACCATCGGACTTCAGAGTGAAGGAGTAGGTCCCCGTTTTGACAGTCAACTTCATCGGCCAAGGTTTTGAATAATCTTCTTTGTAACGCTTGAGCTCTAATCTTGTTCACAATTTTTACCACCAGTTTCATAACGTTGTTTAGTTTCAGGAAATTCTCACATAATGCTTGCTGATGGATAATGCAGTGGTAACAGAGAAATTGCGGAAAAGTTTCATCTTTACGACATAACGCCACCAGACCCTTATCACAACCCACCATAGCTGGAGCGCCATCGGTTGTCAAGCCTACCATTTTCGATATTGGAATTTTCTCGGAAGTAATAATATTTTTTAAATGAGAAAACAACTCCTGTCCAGTAGTGTGTCTTTTCAGTGGAATAAATTTCAAAAGATCTTCTTTAATCGTAAAATCACTAAAAACCATCCTGACGAACACGGCCATCTGGGCAGTGTCAACGACACCTGTTGATTCATCCAGTTGAAGTGAAAAATAAACACAGTTATCTAACTCAGTTCTTAACTGTAAAAAAATATCATTGCTTATTACTTCTACACGTCTCATCACTGTACTAGCAGAAAGTTGCATAGATGTTATAGCCGAAACTATCTCGTCTTTATTTCTAAAGTTGGCAAATAACGAATCAGCAGCTTCTAAAAACGCCTGTTTTATCATTTCCCCGTCTTCATAACGTTTCTTTTTTGTGCAATTATCAGTTGCAGCCTTATTTTTGTCGACTGTTCTTAAAAATATTGATTGTTGTCCAATTAACTGGTTTTTTAACTGTTTCAGTTTCTCCTTTCTGGCGGCAGAATGTAGTGGGAATGATTTTTCAAAATTAGAATGTACAGTTTTATGATGTCTCTCAATATTTCCTTTTTTAGCAACGGAGACCGAAGTATTACATAACAAACACACATTTTTATCTTTAACTTCTGTAAAAAAGTATTGTTCTTCCCATTCCGAATGAAAGTGGCATGTATTTACCTTCTTACAACTGCTTGACATAATATTATTTTTTGTTATTCTCTACTAACTCAACCGCTGGACGTTGGTTACGCGTCAGTTTTAAACTAAGCGCAATGTCGCCGCGCCGTGCGTATTTATCCCGTTCAAAGCAATCCTGATCGTTCTCGAACACTAACGCGCTGTTCTGGCTGGTCGGTTCTAGCTGATTCTAGCTTGATGGCGTCAGCGGCAGATCGCTCACCGCAACGTTGCCGCTATTTATGTTTAATATTATGACAATTAGATTTTTTTGTGGAATTTTTGGAAGCTTCTTTGATTTTTGCAGTTTGTATTTTTTACATTAAAATCGTTGTGAGCTACCAGAATTGCCTCCGCGAGCTACCGGTAGCTCGCGATCGACAGGTTGGCGACCACTGGTCTAGGTAATGAAAGGTGTGTCAAGAAAATACAGGAAACTAAAAGACAAGGACGAAGAGCAAGGGGACGACCGAAAACTAGATGGTTGGATGATGTAGGAGAAGATCTTAAAGAAATTGGAATAAATGACTGGAAGAACAAAGCTAACCGGAAAGAATGGAAAAGAATAGTAGAAGAACCAAAGGACAGACTTCAGAGCAGAAACTAAATCACCGAATTCACAAACTCCCTACTGATTTAAAGCAGTAGGATTGGCCAAGCGGCTGGCCACCGCTGCCGGAGAAATGATGCTAGGAATCCCAATAGGGAGACTATGGACCTTAAGGTCTGAAAGTCAATGAGAAGAAGAAGATACATTTTTGAGATAATTTAAAAAAAATTTGATAGATTATTTTTAACAAAGAATATAATTTTTAAGTATTCATATATAGATATTTTAGGATATAGATTTTAGGCATATAGGATTTTTTTAAATGTTAGGTGAAATCTAACACGTGGCCTTTAATGTAACTTTTTGAACGCGACCGTTCGGTTAACTAACGATTATGTTTACTCTTCTATACTTACTTAATTTTTAATTTTTATCAAATTAAAAAAATAAATTTGCTTTTACATCTCTATTGAACATTTTCACTTTATTTTAAAATCAATAATTCAATACTATATCAACATATCATCAATTGACAGTTTTGCTAGCACATCATCTGCCTCAGCGAACTTCAACTGCTGAAAAACAAATATCAGCAAAGGCTATTTTTGCTACTAATTCGAGCTTCAAATGTATTAAGAATTTAGAGGTGAAAAAGCCATTCAGTTATTAAGGCACGGTTATACACCGCCCTCGAGAAAAACTGTAGCAAGAAGTCTTTTGGACGAAATCTATCAAGAGGAAAAAGAAAAATGTTTCTCCTCCCTGTCAGGACAGTCTGTAAATATGTCAATTGATGGGCGGTCAAATGTGCACAACGAACCAGTGATATGTGAAACGATAACCACTGAAGATGGACAAGCCCTCCTATACGAAACTATAGATACATCAGGAAATCCACATACTTCAGAATATTGAACTCAAATAGTTTGTGACCTGATTTCTTCATGTGAATCAAAATACAAGTGTACCGTAAAATCTTTTGTGACAGACAATGCCGCAAATATGACACTTATGAGAAAAACATTAGAAGAAAAGACGAACGTAAAAGTTACAACTCTCTGCGCATGTTTTTAATTTACTGTGCAAGGACTTTCAAGTTAAAGACGTTAAAGAACATCTGGTCCAAATTGTTAAGTATTTTCGAAATAACCATTTGGCTAGATCTAAATTCAGTCAAGCAGGAGGCAGCGCTTCAGTCCTTCCAAGAGATGTGCGATGAAATAGCCTTGGCGACTGCATAGCGATGTATGTCACTCAGTGGGACATCATATTAAAAATCTGTGAAGAAAATAAAAAGGAGATTGGTTCCATTATTTACCAGAAAGTTTCAAATATTGCGATTAAACATGCAGCGCAAGATTATTTAAACATTTTAAAACCTATATCAGTTGCTCTTGATACTGTGTAGAGGAAAAATGCTACTATCGCAGATGCTGTAGACCAGTGGAAACATTTACAATATATCTTTGATGAATTACCATTACAAAAAACACACCAATTTAATATTCGATATAAGCAAGCACTAACGCCATATCATTTTATAGCGTATATGTTGAATCCACAAAAAACAAAATACCAGTTAACACCAGAAGAAAAGAATATAGCTTTAGAAACAATTAACGAGTTATATGAAAACACTGGACTGTTACCTTTAGTAATAAAGTTAAATGTCCGCAGTGCTCCATTTAAGCAAGTTATGTTTTCGGACGAAGTAATAAAAAATGTAAACGGAGTACAATGGTGGTTATCACAAAATGATGAGCCGGAAATCTTGAAACAGTCGCCAATAATAAAACAGTTCCTGTGTACAACTGCTTATTCAGTTTCAGTAGAACGCGTATTTAGTTCTTTTGGACTTGTACACTCGGATATTAGGAACAGATTAGGCATAGAAAAAGGAGGAAAACTCGTGTTTTTGTTTAAATTGTATAATGAAAATGAATGGACTGAAAATATACAGTAATTAAATTTAGGTGTTACGTTTAGTTTAAGAATTCGGAATTATGTACCTCTTTTTTGTTGTTTTTGCTAAAAGCAGATACTTCTTTTGATTTTTGAGAAAACTTATGTTGTTATCTGGTTCTGAATAAAAATGAAAAAAAATTGATTTTAAATCATGATTTTAATTTTAAAAGTCAAGCGATTTAAATCATGATTTTAATTTTAAAAATCAAGCGATTTTAATCAGCCCAATCCTGGTTTCATTATCAGTTTCAGTATCTTTGGAACTTGTCAGATCGTTTTGGAAACTACTAATGAAATATTTGAACTGATGCACTCTTCTGGAAAATCGTCGCTAAAAAGTTCAAGAAGAAGTTTTTGAGCACTAGAGATTATTTCGTTGTCAGTAGCCGTCATTAATTTTTGTTTAAATTGTATAATGAAAATGAATGGACTGAAAATATACAGTAATTAAATTTAGGTGTTACGTTTAGTTTAAGAATTCGGAATTATGTACCTCTTTTTTGTTGTTTTTGCTAAAATCAGATACTTCTTTTGATTTTTGAGAAAACTTATGTTGTTATCTGGTTCTGAATAAAAATGAAAAAAAATTGATTTTAAATAATGATTTTAATTTTAAAAGTCAAGCGATTTAAATCATGATTTTAATTTTAAAAATCAAGCGATTTTAATCAGCCCAATCCTGGTTTCATTATCAGTTTCAGTATCTTTGGAACTTGTCAGATCGTTTTGGAAACTACTAATGAAATATTTGAACTGATGCACTCTTCTGGAAAATCGTCGCTAAAAAGTTCAAGAAGTTTTTGAGCACTAGAGATTATTTCGTTGTCAGTAGCCGTCATTAAATTAGTTAAGAATCCACATTTTTCTGATATTTTTTCATATGAACATTTTCTTCTGTTCAACTCCGGTACCATTGTATCAATAATGACGTTAATTACATTGATTTTGATATTATTTGAACCTTCAATAAATTCGACGACATTTTCCCTCGATTCTCCACTGACAGGTTTCATAATTTTTCGTCTTTTAGCTTCGTCAAGTTTATCAATTGTTTCATAATTCTGGAAATTCACAGAATTTGTTAATCTGAGTGTCCTAGGTAGAAAACTATTCATTGCATGTGATGCTGCTGTGTAGTGAAAAGAAAAGATCGCCGAAGATTTCTGTATAATTATTTTATTAAACAGCACAGGTTTAAATATGAGATTACATTAACAAATTTTGAACACACTTTCTGTACAACAAGAGGGCCTCTATTCTTGACGGCGATAGAAAGTGGGCGTGGTTCTACTGACAAAGCTGAAACGGTATTTTTGAAATTCTGTTCTATCATGAGGCGATAGAAGTGTTGCTCCCCGATAGAAATTTTACTTCTATTACCATTTTTGAGTGAACCGACAAAATTATATGAGAACTGTGCTAGGGATTTTTATTTTGTACTCAAAAATGTCGTTTGTATTTGCTGTTTGTGAATAAGGAAGCGTGACGTAGAGTAAACAGATAGTGTAGATTTTGCTTCGAGTATTGTGTATTCGCTATTGTGTATATTATCAACACAACATAAATAAATTAAGTTTTTGTATTTCTTTCCTCTATGCAACACAATAGGTATCTATGACCTGAGAAAATTGGCAACTTTTTAATTTTTATAACTAAGTTAAATTTGATACGAGAATGAAAACGAATACCATAAGGCACAAGGCATAAACCACAAATAACAATTGCTACTGACGACTGATAGTAGGCTCAATTGTCAAAAATTCTTTATTCCGATTGGTTTAATCATTTGGCAACATGGTTTATACATTCTACCAATGCGCTTCCTTCTCTTGAAGTCGAACTCAAGAATAGCCACCAAGAATGGATTCTTTTTTTCTACGTTCATGTATCAACATACATCAACCTTCACTTGTCACGTCAAGTAGTCGCATTAAGATAAGTTCACAGAACAGTTATTGAGGTATTTCATTGTTCATACAGGCCTATTCTGTATCTAAGTGGCAGTCAAGCAGCTTTATAGCAACTGACTGACAAGCAACTCTACATAGTAACTTTTTAACCACTTCCAATAAAATTGCTATTCTGGTGACTACTAGTGGTTAAGATGAATGATTAGTCACTTTTATAGTGTAAATCGGCCTTACTTTTCCACTAACAAGTCTGACAACTGAGAAAAGTGAGGTTGTTAGAAGAATATTTTGTTATTATTGGGGCTGTTTTGTGTAGTTAATCGGGCTATCGGTGACCGGAGGGTATTTGTTTTATACGTAAACATTTTATTACTTGTTACATAATATGGAGACCGTGGAAGTAGAAACCGTAGGGGTAGGGAACAAAAGAAGTTCAAAAATTACCCTATCACAACAAAATGTCATGGTGGCAAGCATCATCTAATATATTGAATGAGATGCATGGAGCTATAAAAACTGATGAACAATGGAGAAGAGTAAGTAGTCATTTTGTGTAGATTTGAAATTTAGTTACTGGACATTTTTGTTGAGGTGTATTTATGGATAGTCACGTTAAAAATAATTTTCTTTCATAGAATGGAAATAAAAAAAAAACAAAAAAAGGCAAGAGACATTTCCATTTCGCAAACCAAAACTGGAGGAGGACCAGGAGGGCTTCCAGAGCTAACAGATATGGAATTGAGACTTATAGTAGCATGTGGAAAGAAATATAAGATTTTATAATATATTTACAATTTTTAGTATATTTTTATACTCATTGTGTATTTCATTAATTTCATGATCTAACAAAATGTTCATAATCCATGGATCCATCTTCCTATCACCACACTTCTACCTTTCCCTGACAGTTGCTAACGTTAACAACCACAACAGGGCCGCTTAACACTCCCTCAATCAAATACAACAAAATATATGTAACTTTTACAAACATTACATGTTTCTTTTCTTAAACCCAAACCATATCTATGTTTTTCAAATGATTCACCTACCAAACATTTTGTAAGTATATCGGCAGTCTGATTTTTAGTACATATATATTCAACCTTAACAGTCTTGTTAATAACCAAATCTTTCATAAGATTATAATTAATATCAATATGTTTCAGACGCTTATGTTCATATTTGCTAGTCAGTTTAATACACGATCGGTTATCTTCAAATATGATGAAACCAGTCTTCGCATAGCCAAGATTAGATTAGATTTTAACGGGGTTACATTGCACGGAAACCAAAGGTTTATTGTGCCCCCCCCTCCTATCAGAGCTGGTCTAGCCTTCCAGTTCCAAGGTTCTAATGAACTCTAGTATTTGGAACGGCTTCAACGAGGTGAGGTCCTCACTCTTACAAGTTTCTTGTCCGAAGCATTTCTTGCGTTGGCTTGCAATGGCGAGGCATTCCAGAACTAGGTCAATCTCTGCTAGACCTATTCTCATTAAGTGCTTCCTAAGGCGGCAGTGTCCTGTAAGAAAGCCCGTAAGGAGATGTAGCTTATCTTTACTGAGGTCCAAATACTTTTTGGATCTAGCAGTGTCAAAGTTCCACGGGAACTTTTTGGAATGTTCCAACCCGGGAAGGCACCACCAGAGTGCTTCTCTTCCGGTTTCCTCTTTCTTCCGAAACTCTTTCTTGTGGGAGCATTTTGCTACACCACAGAAAGGCTCCGGGCCAATAAAGGGCATTTGTGCTCCTTTCCTGGCAAGTGTATTGTCCTCTTCATTTCCCGTGATTCCCGAGTGGCCAGGAACACAGACTAAAGAGACCCTGTTATTCTTGCCTAATTCATCAAGTTTTCTTCGGCACTCCCATGCCAATTTGGAGTCAATGACATGGGAGCTCAATGCTTTGATAGCTGCTTGACTATCAGAATGGATCGATATGTCACATTTCTGGTAGTTTCTTTCTAGGTTCATTTCCACGCATCTTTCGATCGCAAGTATTTCTGCCTGAAAGACGCTCGGGAAGGAGCCTAACGATAATGAGTATGTGATGCCAGGCCCAAATACTCCAGCGCCTGCTCTAATGGTGGTTTTTGAACTATCCGTATACCAACTAATGGTGTTTTTTTGAGCGTTTGGGTGGTGTATTCCCTTTCCCAGTCTCTCCTCGTATTTAGCATCGTGGTCAAATTCTTTTCGAGGCTTACTTTCCTGATCATTTCATCACTGGAAAGATTCGCTGATGAGATATATCTTCTCCTAACTCCTCCAGAAATTACGGAGTTAGCGTTTCAATATATGTTTTTTTGTTTTTTATTTGATAGTCGTAGAAAAAGTATAGTCTAAAACATGGGTGGAATTCAAAATGCTACACTCGTAGAACCGTTTCCCTCGCCTACGGCTCAGGAAACAAATCTTTCTACTCGCGCAGAATTTTGCTTATTCCACCCTTGATATAGAATATACTATTCTCCTTCAGTATTCAAGAGATCATTTTAGAACACTTTCGCAATCACTTTAGAACATAATATTGTATTGTATGTTAAGGAGAGTAAACTTATTTACTATTTTTTACATTTTTAGATAGAATTCACATTATATATTTCATATCACACACTGTTCGTCCGGACGTATATTTACGCCGTTTGTATAGTTCAATCTACTATTCGTCCGAGCGACCGGACGAATAGACAGTCCCAATTTAAAATTCTATTGTTGTTACTGTTATTTACAGACATAGTAATTACTTTCAAGTTCAACCATTCTATGGTTACCTCTATGTCAAATGCTCAAGATACTTAACTTATGAAAGTACTGACATAAAGAATGTTACATCTAAATAAAACTCACCTTTCAGTTTAGTTCGCCTTGCAGGTTTACCTTTCAAATATTTAAATTTATTTCTAATGTTGTGTACATTAACCTTATGAGAGCTGCCCCTCTCTGTTTTAATTGCAATTTTAGATTCTTCAACTACTTGAACTATGTTTAGATCGTCATTAATTTCTTGTTTTATAGGATGCATACTATTTACATTTCCAAAAATTGTCCTAGATACTTCGTCCGTCGGAAACAAAATCATCGTGGATATTGATTTCTTCCTTGAGGACATTTTGCTCAGTATCCATTCTGTCTGGATTATATAAAATTAATAATAATAAAAATAAATATTAGGTATTTCAACTAAAAAAGCCAAACAAATTAATAATAAACGAGGAAATACGGTGTGCTGTACTCCACAGCACATCCCCCTAGCTAGAATCTGTGACGAGATGCTATTTAACCACCGAATATTTTTCAACCAACGTTGCTAAATAAGTGACTGTTGTTCCTGTCAAATTACTTTTAGCGGGACTTTTTAAAAGAAACATACTTTAATCATTGAGAGCCAGGCAGGGGTGGTAATGTAACAAAATATAAAAAAACCCGTAATTAATATAGTCAAAGAGGCTATGTAGTTAATGTAAACAACTATACTGGTTTTCTTTTAAATGGCGTGATAAAGTTCCAATAAGTACGGTTTGTTAAAAGGTTAAATTTAATTTTTTTTATTCTAAACAAAAACGTGATAAAAATACAGAAAGGATAACTAAAATTAACTGAATTAATTAAGTACCCTCTTTATACTTGTACGTAAATTTACTGAATAGTGTGGGATTGTTTTTATAATTTTGAAAGAATGTGAAGAACAATAAGAAATAGGTAAATAAATGAAAAAGTTAATAAATTTAATAAATTCTTTATTCATAATATAAACAAACATGCATTAATACAACTTCACCAATATGTGTGATCATAAGTGGGTGATACAGATATAAAAAGATTTAAATTTTCTGCTATGCCTAATGCTTCTTGACTTGTAAGTTTAGCCAGAGCGCTAGTAGCCTTAGATTTTTTCTTTTATGTAAAAGTAAACCTTAGTTGAGGCTGTATTAGCCTTTTTGTTTGTACATTGTTTGTTGGGTGATAGTCAATTAGTTTAACAGAACTTTGGCACTTTACTAAATTGTTTGCAATACTCAAATAATGGTAAACTTGATTTAACATGGAATCATCAAGAATATCATAATTATAGACACTTAAATGTGCCAATAGCGATTTCATTTTATCTACCTGCTTATACTTAGTGTTTGAAGGTTCATTACTTTGTTGGGAAAGAACTTTTAAAAATGCATTTAAATTATTTAATTCGGGAATTGTACTACAATCTACTGAATAATCTTGGAAGATGTTTGACTTGGAAAGGATAATATATATTTAATAATCTTATGCATTGATTCAAGGTGCATATTTGTATTAATTACAGATTTATCTCTGTAACAGTATGCCCATTTCAAAAAATTGTTAAAGTAGGTTTTTTTTTAAAATACTCTCCAAATCTATCAGTATCTTTATCAATACACATATGGTGCACAGCATTTTGTAAAGTAGGATAAAAATCCTCTAGAGATACACTTTGTTGTAGTGTTTTCAAAATTTTATAAGTAGATTCACGTTTTTCCTTCTTAATTATTTTAGACAAGTAACTCTGTCATGCCCTATCTACATGCTATGAGCAGAATAAATGATTAGCCTCGGGACCCATAACCATACACCAAGCACTAAAAAAGGTTTCATCCATATCTGACATAAATGTCTTACACGGAACAACTCCTAAAAGCAAATAGAAAATAACATAAGCTGATAATTTTTTTGTGCCATAGTAACACTTACCAACTGTGTCTTTTATTACTGAGAAAAATGTTTTCTGTACAATTGTGTCTTTCCTGTTGGAGAACATTTCTGCAGTTGGAAAACCATGACCAAACTCATCTATTACCATTAGGATGGTTAATTGGAAGTCATAAGAATTGAGGCCATGTGTGCTATCAATAGTTCTTATAGTGGGGAAATCTTCGATCATCTGTCGTTGAAATTGATTCATAATGATGAGGCAAAAATCATGATTTTCCAAAATGTCATGACTCCCCTTGTGGTTTGTAGAACAGCACTGGGTTTGTCTCTTGATCCCTAACTTCTCTAACCCACAATTCAATAGAAAATGCATCATTTGGGTTTCTTTTACCATCTTTAACTTCAACACCATATGCAGTTTTGATATTCTGAATATCTTTTGATGTTACAAGGTCAATTCTTTTGATATCTGAAGTAATATTGTCCCTGTGTGTTTCCAGTATCCTACAAATATAAATCAGCTTATTATATTTATTAATAATAAGTCTTGAATTAATTTACCTTCGGGATGTAACACCATTTATAAGTTTTGAGGCAATACTAAATTTATCTGTTTCAGGAATTCTAATATGTTGCAAATCTAGTGTATACCCATAATGCTTTTGTTGCCATTTAACAATAATATTTTGGATTTCTTTCTTTACTATTATATTACTAGTGCAAATATAATTTAATTTGCAGCTGCCCTGGCTTTTAAGGAGCCTCTACTCCTTTGACTGTTAGGTTTTAAGTTGTAACCTAAAAAAATACCAAAATAATAGTTACATAGTAATAAGTCCTTAAATATATGAGAAACTATGAACAGATGACAATAATAAATTCCGTACAAATAAACTTACGTGTTCTACTTCTATGGCAGCGATAATAAAATATTTCAGAGGTCCTATTAGTTCTCTTATTGTGTAACACATAACAACATTTATTCGTTTTCTCAATTTCTGCTTTCCATTGCATAAATTCTAAAACAATATATTTTACATTGGTCTGGAGCATACCACAAATAAAAAAATGAATGTGCCAAAAGAAACACCCTTTATTATTTATATCAAATATTTAGTGGAGGTTACACAGATTTGGGAACAGTTGCCAATTTTGTAGGGATATTTGCTCAACGTTAAAATGTAACATTCCATGTTCTGTACTTAACTGTTTTATTAACAACGCATTTGATTGAAAATCCCTATTACAGGCTTGCTCCAAACAACGATGGTTAAACTTGATCAGGACACTTATTTTTATTTCCCTTTTCCGGCTTTCTTTTGTTAAAGTCATCCTTATAATTATTGTTAAATCATGAACCTCTTTAAGATGTCTTGTGCAAGACGATTTTTTGGCGAAAGTTTTTTTACATAAACCACAAGATGTCCCAGACATTATTTCATCAGATCATATCACGTGGGGTGAGCGCTATGATCAGGAGCGGATCGTAAAATAAAAGTGATCTTTTAAATGGCGTCCGATCAGTGAGCGATCATAGTAAAATGAACCGTTCATGCACGCATCTCGGGATCGCTACCTGATCGATCAGGTATCGTGTGTGCGGATGAACGCGACCAATCTGAAACCAAAGTTTGTTTCTTATGATCAGTCAAAGTGGAACTATAAATGTCTAGAAGAAAATTGTAATTCTTCATTTCAACATAATATAGGCTTAAGAGACCATTTATCTAATGATCATGCATACGAAATAGAAACAGAAACTGTGGAGTTACTGAACAAAGAGGGTAAATATTAAAGTGCCTATCTATTATTGTTTTTGTTTCTTTTTAGAGTTTCTTGCCTGGAAAAGTGTGATTGAAAAACAAATAAATCAAATTATACTGTTGCACGGACATACAAGAATAACAATAAAAAAGTGACTTATTATGAATGCAATAGATCTGGTAAGAAATTCATTTTACAATTTTGATTTTACCTAATTAAATTTTTTAAAGGAAAAAAACGCTGTAACATCAGTTCTGCTAAAAAAGAGTTCCTAAAAGTCAAGGTTTCTGTAAATTAAATTATTATTGTATTAGCATGATAAAACTCAGAAGATAAAAATACTGTAGTGACTAGGGTAAAAACCCATTATGGCCACAATCCAGCTTTACAGCACTTGTGTCTTTCAAAGATGGATAAATCTTCGGTAGCCTCCAAACTTATAGTAGGAGTCCCACCCTCCAGGTAATACACAGTACTACTAAGTCCCTTATTTTTAAAATGAAAATTGTTATATTTAAGAATTTTGGATTCATATCGTGACCAAATTAGTGAAGACACTGAAGACATTAACCGTGAAGATCTAATAACAAGAAAGGACATAAGGAATATTAAACATTCCTACCACATTAGTATTTCAGAAGCAGTCAGACATGATAATGATGCCATTTCAGTTGATTTATGGGTGGAATAATGTAAGCAAGATCAAGCAAATCCAGTATTGTTTTATAAGAAGCAGGGGGTGGAGGATGATGTGTCTAAATTGTGTATAGTACATTTTTGCTTAGTCATCATGACTGATTTTCAAAACACTATGCTTAAGAAATTTGTAGATAATATTCTAGCTATAGATGGAACTCGTGGATTAAACAACTATGATTTTGAGTTAACAACAATTTTGGTGGTGGACGAGTTTGGTGAGGGTATACCTGTGGCTTTCATGTTTAGTAATAGAAAGGACTCGTACATCTACGAAGTATTTTTTAATATGATAAGTCAAAATGTAGCAGTAGTCAATCCAAAAACTTTTATGAGTGATATAGTTTCTACCTTTTACAGTGCATGGTGTCGTGTACTGGGTCCAGTCAAACATAAACTTTTTTGTTCTTTGCATATTGATAGAGCGTGGCAGCAAAATTTATCAAAGATAAGTGACAAAGATAAAAAATCTGATGTCTATAAATCCATTAAATTTCTTTAACAAAACGCGAGCACCGATGAATTTTGTGAACTTCTTCAGAAGACCACTGCGCAAATGCTTTCAGATGTGGATACTCGGAACTTTGGTATCTATTTTCAAAATAATTATTGTTTGATATGTACAATTTGATTACGCACATATCACTCATTGGGTTTGTGGACTGTGTTAAAATAAATAAGTTCCTTCGATGTTACTTGCTATGTACAATTTATTTACATATATTTACACTGGTTTATTTACACTAACATATTTACACATCAACTGCACTGTTGAAATGGTTTGTTGTTTATGGGTACTTGCCCGATTGTATGCGTATTAAAAACACTTTACTGCTTGTGGGAACTAGCCAGATTCTTTTAATAATTGAAATTATGGTACAGCGTACTTACAACGCGTTCGTACGCCAGAGCTCTTGCTTGCACCATGTTTTGAGTTATACTGCCGCAGGCTATCTTTTGCTCTGCGCATGAGTCAACCTCAGACGCTTGCCGCAGACGACATCTAGGATAAGAACTTTACACTTATAAATTTTAGTGTACTTCGTGTTGCATAATGTTTGCAACATGCTGGGGCCTCAGGCTTCTTTGAAATCATGCTCTCAGCTTTATTAATTATTGTTATTTTAAACAGTAGTTATTCTTGCCCAAAGAATTTTAAAAAGCATTTTGTTTATATTTAAAATGTTGTGGGTACAGCCCGAAATTTACAAAAGCATTTCGCTTGTAATTAAAATGATTGTGGGTACAAGCCCGAAATTTACAAAGCATTTCGCTTGTAATTAAAATGATTGTGGGTACAAGCCCGAAATTTGCGAAGCATTTCGCTTGTAATTAAAAAGATTGTGGGTACAAGCCCGAATTTTAAAAAATACTAATTTTGATGACTTATTTGAAGTCTTATTAAATGTTGCAACATTTTTATTGTTATATATAATAATTAATAATTTTAGGTGCATTATCTTTTATATATCAACTTATTATTCTAAATTTATATACACATATATATATATACATATTTTTTTTAATATATATTTATTAATAATTATTAGTTATAAAGGGGCAAAATTGTCATTTTGGTCACTGATCTCCGATACGTTCCAGAAGCTGTTTGGACGTCGCAGACTCTGACCTTGCCATCCTTTCCAGGTATGACTTTATTAATTCTGGCCATTGGCCACTTCAAGGAAGGCACGTTGTCCTCCTTTAATAAAACTAAAGTTCCTTCTTGAATGTTAGGAACGTTTTTATACCATTTAGGACGGTTTTGTAAAATGGTTAAATAGTCTTTGGACCACCTTTGCCAAAAATGTTGTTGTTTTTGGCATACAATTTTCCACAATTTGAGTTTGTTCTCAGGAGTATTTGTCACATTCGTTTCGGGATAAGAGGTTATAGGACATCCTACTAAAAAATGCGCGGGAGTTAAATAATTTAAATCTGTGGGATCATTTGTTAAGGCTGTAATCGGCCTGGAATTTAAAATTCCTTCAATTTGGACGATAAGAGTATGGAACTCTTCGTACGTTAACTGGCTATTGCCCATTACTCGCTTCATGTGGTGCTTAGCACTTTTCACAGAGCTTTCCCACAAGCCTCCAAATACTGGAGAATAACTTGGTATGAACTTGAAATTAATTTGTTCTTCCACTGAAAAGTTGATTATAGTCTTTATTAACATTCACAAAGTCTTTATAAAATTCTTTTAATTGATTATTGGCTCCTTTAAACGTTTTTCCATTTTCACAATAAATGTTAGCAGGTTTACCTCTTCTTGAAATGAAACAAGCTTAAAAAGTGTCTGTTGTGAGATCTGAAACTAAATCCATATGAATAGCCTTGATAGAAAAACACACAAATAATGCAACATAGCTTTTTGTTATGATGGATTTTTTAATACGTGATTGTTTTATGTAAATAGGCCAAAAAAATCTAAGCCGCAATTTTGAAATGATGTGTAAGGGTTAACTCGATGTTCCGGCAAAGAGCCCATTAATTGCTCTGAGCATTGTGCCTTTGCTTTGAAACATGTAACACATTTATGTAAGACCTTTTTTACTTCTCTAATGCCATTTACAATCCAAAATTGCAAATTTAGACTACTCAACACCTGTTTTTGGCCAGCATGTAAGAGTCTTTTGTGTTCTCTTTCAATAATGAGATCAGTGATTCTATTGTTTTTTGGCAAGATTATGGGATGAATTTGATCATATTTTATATCAGCCTGCTGTATCCTTCCACCAACACGAAGAAAGTTCTTTTTGTCAAGAAATGGACACTGATTTAATGCTTGATTTTAAATCCCTTTTTGATTTTAAATTATTAATTTCTTTAGAGAAATTTTCTTTTTGAACTTCTCTAATGATGATAGTCATTGAGTCATTTAATTCACCTATTTTTAAATTGTCAATCATTTTATTGGTTGGATTTTTGATGTTGTGAATAAATCTATTGATGTAAGCCATTATTCTTTGCCATTTTGAAATTGAAGAAAACCTTTGAAAAATGTCTGTGAAAAACAAAGAACTTATGGAAGTTTTTAGTGTTACAATGTGGGTTTTTTCTTCAGGTAGAGGATAAGTGATATCAATATTGAAATCTTTGTTTTTATGCATAAAAGTAATATCTGACAAATATTGTGGTCCATGGAACCATAGATTGTCTGATTTAAATTCGAGAGGATCAGCACCTCTTGACAAAATGTCAGCGGGATTGTCTTTATATTGAATATAACACCAGGTAGAATGTTATTTTTTGAATTTTTAGTATGCGATTTGCTACATAGGCATTGAGCCTCATTGGATCGGTGTTTAGCCAAGCTAATACTATGTTAGAGTCACAATACAGATAGACAGGTATATATAAGACAGTATATTTATTTATTCACTGCTCAATTTTACCTAATATCTTCTGTATTCCAGTTTAAGTACATAATTATAATAGATCATCATTTCAACCCACAATTAGATTTACGGTGTTTATTATATTTGTTGGATGGTTTATATCATGATAATAATATATATTATTTACAACTTTATTTAGGGCTTAAAAATAATATACTTTTTAATGTACCTAAGAAAAAAATACTCTTCATTCAAAAAAAAAACAAAAAGTAATGTGTGTTGGTCCGCTTTGGTTTTATAGAAGTTAAATTATTTTCCATAATGGACTATAACCAAAATAATGCAAAATATAGAAATTTTTATATACTTTTATTCAAAAATAAACAAGTAACTAAATAAAATAAAGCGAAAAAGGAAACACAATTTCCTACAAAAAAAATTATCTTAAAAAAAGAGAAGAAAGAAGAAATATGCATAAACTTTTATCCACTATGGGATTTTGATCCCGTGCTGCTGAAGAACACTTTAAAGAATGAAAAAAATTGTAGTAAATTGGCAGAATAAACTCAATTAATTCTAAAAGATCTTCCTTTTTGGCCACAGTTACACAATTTCCTGTTGGATATAATAAAGGCGAGGTCCCTGGATGCTATAGTTTGAAACATTTCTTTTTTTAACATCAAATTTTTGTAAGGGTTGAATTTCGCTTACCCCATACTTAAAATAAATTAAAAATGGATCTTCTTTTTTTATTATTATCCAGTGCATTTTCCACCATTCAACTCTTGTTGAATCTAAACTTATTTTTCTGTTTGTAATTAGTTGTTCTAAATCGACTGTAGAATAAAAGTTTTCTTTTTTCATTTCAACAACTTTAAAAGGATTTTTATTCTTTGCATTTGAAATCACATTTATCCAATCATTATGAACCACATACTAAGAAACGAATGGCTGCTAACCAAAAAGTTATGATGAATTTCTTCTACTGTAAATTCCTGTGATTGAACAACGGCAAATTAAAGCCATTTTAATGCTTCTATTCTGACCTCCGCAACCGTCAGAATACGTTATAACTTTTTTGGTTTTTACATTATGTTTAAAATAATACATCACACATGTTCTTGGGCTCCACGAGGTGCTAAAGATTCATCCGATATAAACATAGTAATTTCATTACTCTGCAAATTGTGGACCCCAAGACAGTATGTCCATAATTGCCTTTTATAATAAGTTATACTGATGGAGATGACAGGCGTAGGCAATGTTTTCATCAGATCGAAAGATATAACTGTATCACCGTCCTGTGAAATTTTGGCATCTAGATTCATGGCATCGCTTAGTTGTTGGGTTGTACGTTGGTGACGTTCTAGTTGAAAATTAGCTCTCGTTTTTCTCCTTCATCTATATCATGTTTTAATTTATTTTGTAAAGAGTCACAGGTCTTGCAGGGGTGTATAATAGGTAGGTGGAAATGAAGATTAAACTTAGTGTTAAATACATCACGAAATTTAAATTCTGACACAGGATTAGCTGTTTTTTTATACTCATTGTAGAGAATTTCAATGATCAGCTCGGGGCCAAGGTAATTTCTCTCCGTCTCTGCCTTGACTAATGTCAGATATAGGTTGGAAATGTACTTATGAAGTTACAAACACCGTCAATTTTTTCAAAAGGGGTTTTGTTTGCAGGAGTATGTCGACCTCGTTGTTCCTACTATATCATTAATTTTGATTTTTTTCTTAAGGGTTCTATCAAGTTTACCATCTGATACCATTATAATTTTTTAAACAGGTTTTTACAAATTTTAATATCACTTCGTTGATTATTAGGTAAATAATATTCGCTTGTCATATGTTTGGATTTATTGGTAGGAGTAACATTAATTGTGCCGTAATGATTGACAACTGGCTTAACTTTAATTTGTGAGAATATCTATCCAGTTTGTAGAGTCAAAATTGGCAAGTCCATAAAATTTATTATGGATTTCAGTTTGAACTTCTGGACTTATTAACTTAAAACATTCTAATTAGTAGCAATGGTCTGCAGGTACAACGTTTTAGCTTGGACAATTTGGCCTTTTACATTTTGGTATAACTCTTACCACCGGCTCGAAAATATTTGCGTTTTTTTTTCATTCACTCTCGTTTCTCATTCGCTTTCCTGATTTTTGTTTCACGCTTTCCTCTAACAAAGATTCTTGGCAAACATTGATATCAACAATTTCAGAATATTTTGCAAGTTTGTCCATTTTTTCTTTTTATTTGTTTATGATCAGTTTCGGACTCTGGCGGCAGGTAATCCTTAAAAATTCCATTGTCTTCAAATTCTGAGGGCTCACTATCTGAATTTGTTTCTAAAAGTTAGGTTAGAATTAGTTAAATAGTAAATTACCAATTTTTAAAAGACAAAAAACTAACCTTCTATTTCATGGGATGTGCCTGCATCTGAGCAACTAATTTAGGCCATATTTTTCAAAATAAATAACCACTAGTAGCCTGTCCAAGCGAGCGAGTAATTTTTTAATCTATGCGATCGAGTGATTACATTGAATAAAAAGTAATGGAAGGATAGCTACTATCTACACTCATAGAGAGAAAGCAAGACGGAAGTAGCCATCTTGAACAACCAAGTATGACTCATTTTATTTTGTTGTTGCATTGGTTGGAGAGTACGTTTTTGCTTTTGGAAGTTTTATAATAATTTTATAGTGTTTTTCATTAGTTTTTCTTGTATTTTTGTTTTGTATTTAAATAAGTGTTTATTAGGATTAATTAGAATAGTGTTTTAAGTGTTGAAACATTAGTAATTAGACTACAAACAAAATGGTTAGTTGTGCAGCCTGCGGTTGCTCCAATACCCCTAAAAATAAATCTTTAGGCATCACTTTTCATAAGTAAGTTGTTTTCTTTTATACTTTAATTTATATTAATTTTAAATAATATAAAAGATGCAAAATAAACATTTCATATTTTGATGAATGACAAGGTTAAGACATAGGCGTAACATAAAAATAAAAATAGTAAGTTAACTGTTGTAACACTATACATTTAAGAAATATTTATTTGCATTTTTTCAAATTGGATTTGTTTATAATGTGTAAATATTGATTATAAAAGTTTGATGCATAAAAATATGTCCCTATATGTAGTATCTAATTTTTTTATTTGCTACAAAATAATTTTATATAGCGCGCCTATGGTAAAACGGATATTGCCGTCCGCCATATGCAACAACCATCCTGATCAACCAAACTTGTGTTTATTGCTCCTTCCTTTACTTTTTATTCAATGAGTGGTTATTACCGGCGGTAATGTCAACAAATGTCAAAATACGTCACGGTTATACTGGTCGCTTTGATATATCGGTATTTAGTTACCAATAGAGAGTTTTTAAGCCCTTTATTTTGTCACGTAAGTATGGTTATCGTTATTCTGAGAATGCTCAGAATGAAAACTTGGAGACCTTAACTTTAATAACGATAACGGACTTCGTTATTTTACGGAGAAATACCGTAAGAAGGTTTTTATGCTTATGGTTATTTTTCCAATTACAACGTTGTCAAAATTGATATATTTTGGTACACGCAATTGTTAAAACCTACTTATTTTCTTTAATGTAAAGGAAACTACTATATTTCTTTATGTTTTAGAAGACAGTAGTTTATAAAACAATCTTCTTTTTTGTCAACAAAGCTGTTACATATTTTCTCTGAGAGAATCTGACAACGTTAAGAATTTATTGTGCCAAACATAAAACCTAACCTTCATTATTATTATCCATGATTAATTACTATTCAATATGTAAGGATTCTTCTAACAATAACATTTTATAAAGCTTCTTCCATTGTTAAATTTATGAAATATTGATCCATTTACTATTTAAATAACATGGAGTTATATTCGTCAACTGTCATTATAATTAATCTGTAACTGTTAAACAGAATACGTTATTTTTAGATAGCTTAAAACACCTTTTCTTGTTCAATGTAATCGTTATTGTTGATAAAGTTAACCATAACTACACCTAAAATCTCCGTTATATTTGTAGGCTTAAAACTCTCAATTGTCTTTATCTACTTTCTGTACGGTCTAGAGGATTTGTTTAGTTACATTTTCGCTGTTTTGATTTGTTTTTCAGTGTTCATTATCGTTTTCCCATTTCGAAAGTTAAGAACTTCAGTTTTATAAATATGCCATAAACAAATGTGAAATATCACAACTGTCAACCGCTATAACTCTGCTCCCGACAGGGTTACTGGTGGTTTTAACCGTGACGTAATTTGACATCAATCGATGATGTAACGGTTAATACCAATCCTCGCTAGAAAGCTACGGTATTTACTTTTGGTATTAACCAACCTTCGCTTAGACAGACTATAGATTAACCCACAGTAAACAATCTTTATGACAGATACCAAAGCGGACCAAGCCACATAGTTCAGTATGGCATCGATTTATCATTAAGATCGACTAGCTGGACCATCCTATTTAGTGACGCCACCTTTTATAGGATGAATTTCAGCTCAGATGGTCCACTGTGGCTTTGAAGAATGTATTATAAAGTATCGGAAACAGGACCTGGAGCAATATTTAGGATTTTGTGGGATGTTCCGTTCTGTTTCTTAGCGCCTCATATGAGAGCTTTTATGTTAGATTATGATAGTGGAATATTGTCTTATAACAAGCTCTATGCTCATGCATAGAGTTTAATGTACGAAAGTACTGTTTATAGAATTTTTTAAACAAGTCGAATACTTAGTTATAATTACTATAGGAGAATATATATTGACATATATTATTTACGCTCACGTTGTGGTGAACCAAATTGTGATATATATTTCTATTTAATTAGTGTTGTTTTATATATTATAATAGTTATATATATTTTTTTTTAATTATGGGCGCCAGAATTGGTCCGTTGGTCCGTTTACAACGAATCGCAATTCAATTTAAGATCTTGTCTTGTTATAAAAAAAAATTATTCTTTGTTATTATTATTCTTGCCTCAGGGATGAGTTCGGCACTGAGCGCTCGCCAGCAACAGGAAGCTGTAGATAGAGATATCAGAGAAACACACAAGAGATTATAGATAAATATTTAATATAACAGTGAAAATTCAAAAATAGTTGTTGATAATTCACAACGAAAACTGAAAAGTATCATGTAACTCAATATCAAAACTTGTGAAAAAACTTCACATAAACTCAATTATAGTTTCTTAGTTATAACATCTTATTTAAAATTCTTATTAAGTAAATTCCGACCAATATGTTCATCTAATATTTGGTAAGCATGATCATGAATACCACTCGTCAATCCCAACTATAAATCGTTCCATACAACTGTTGCGTTCGAGTGAATTTGTGAGATGTTATTTAATCTTACATGGAGACAAAAGCGTGGTGTGTCGAGAATGTTATTGTTATTAAAAGAATATGAATCTGGTGAGTAGTTAAGTGTTTAATTTATTAGTGTATTATGTCCGTAAAGTCAGTGGAGATTGAACCTTTAAATCTAGTTAATATATAAGAATTAATAGCAATAATAAATCCCTAACCTAACATTCGAGAAATTACTTCTATTATTGTTTTTATAGGAAAAAATTATATACACAAGAAATCATAAAGTTCATCGTTGGTTTCTTCTCAACTCTGGAGATAATATAAGGATTGTTCGTGGTTACGATGGAACAAAGTTGGGACTCAGGATTGAAAAATAATAAATTGTGGATTATTTTCCAATATTGTACCACAATTAGTAGTAATATGTATCGACGATCATCAAAATTGTTTGAATAAGGTAAATTGTTTTAATCTTACCAAGTTCTTGTAGATAACACTAACGTTTTATTCACTTATTTGTTTTAAAGACGGGTTATTATTGTTATTTTTATTTGTATACGTTGTCTAATACTTTAGCTGACTTTTTATTAAGTTTGTTACAATTATTTTTACTTTTTTATCATAATTTTGGAGAAAGAAATTTTTATACGACTATCGTCTTTTAGACTCGCGATGCTTCTCCCCAAGCTTAAAATCAACGTTCACTTGTTTTTGATTTTGTTTTATTGTTTCTCTTTGTTAGGTGAAAATAATTGTTTTTTTCAAATCAAAATATCCATTCTTGCGTTCTCTTAGATATTTTAACTGTGTTTATTTACGTTTCAAGACCGCACTATGATCACTCCTAATTACACTCTCCGAACCATCAAAGAACGTCAATTTCCGCATTAAATATTTTCGTTTGACGTTATGATGCAATCTGATCGAAAAGTTTATACTATATACAGGGTTTATTCGAAAGTAACAATAAGTAATAAAGATACAATTATTGAATTTGGTTTCAGAATTCAAGTTGTTCTTTATACCAATTAGAATATAATTGATGAAATTTACTCATAATTGTTTTTTATTCTTTGAAATATAATTATTGAGATTTATACTTAATGTTTTATTGTTCTCTAAATTAATAGATGTCATAAATAATTTTAAAATGTATGCAGTGTGTAGTTTAGCTTATTTCTAGACATGTCCAAACTATGTACATTTAGATAGCATGTCGTTATGAATTATTTTTATTGAATATTCATTAGAGATTGTTATCATTCAAGTGATATTATTAGTTTAATTTTCCTCGTAGATATGTTTCACTTTAATATATATATTAAAGTGAAAAATAGCTACCAGGTAAATTAAACTAATTAGCATCATTTGAATAATGCTAATTTAAATAGACATAGCTTAAACATATTAAGAAGTGCCAACGCATAATATACATTTAATAAAATGATTTACAAGATTTCTATTCAATTTAGTAATTATATTTCAAAGAATAAAAAGGAATATAAAACAACCACGAGTAAATTTCGTGAATAATATATTATAGTATATAATTATAATAAACCCAGTATATAGAATAACGTGAATTTTGAAACAAAATTCAACTATTATATCTTTATAATTTATAAACACTTTCAAAGAACCCTGTATATAGCATAAACTTTTCAATCATATTATATCAAATGTCAAATCGAAATATTAACGCGAAAATCGACGTTCTTTCGATAGTTCGGGTAGAGTGATTCGGAGTGATTACAGAGTGTAAATAAACACAGTGAATTTATCTACAATAACACAGGAATGGATGTTTTGATTCGAGAAAAACAATTATATTTACTTAGCAACAATGGACAATGAAAACAAAAAAATAAAACAATTGCAAGTTGTTGATTTAAAGCTTGGGAGAAGCGTCGTGGTCTGATAAATGGAGAGACATATTAAATTTTTCCTTCTCCAAATTAATTAAAAAGTAAATATAATTTAAACAAAATCATATAATAAGTTGACCAAAGTGTTCAACAAAGTATTGAAAGTAAAATAAGTAAAAACATAACTCGTATTTTAAACAAAAAGTGAATATAATTTGTGCTATCGACCAGAACTTGGTAAGACTGAATAAAATTACCTTATTAGTATAGTTTTGATGATCGTCGATACATATACCATTAATTGTGGTACTTTACTGGTGAAACAATTCACAATTCGTAATTTTTTCATCCTGAGTTCCGGTTTTATTCGATCGTAGCCACGATCTTTTCACATGCATCATCTCCAGAGTAGAGAAGAAACCAAACATGAATTCTATTTCTCTTGTGTACATTAAACTTTTCCTATAAAAAACATTAACACGTATAGTTTCAGATGTTAGGTTAAATTGTTATCATTGATATTAATTTCTTAAATAATTATTAGATTTAATAATTCAATCTCCACTAATATCACGGACATAAAACACTAACTATTTGTTCAAATAATTACTCACCAAATTCATTTTCATTAACAATAATAAATTTACAATACGCCACACCTCTCTTTTTCTTCATAAACTAAATAACTTCCACAGAATACACACACAACACACGCGACGACTATATTTAGAATAATCACAGTTGAGGTTGAAGAGCAGAGAATGGCCATTCTACGCAAATAGTAGATAGATTTGAGCGCAATTTACTCGATGAGAGTTTTAAATAAAATTTGTAATAATTGGAATGAATCATTTTATGAGAAGGTTTTTGCAAGTATTTCTATTTAAATTATAACACATGTATTGTTTAACATTGTAATTAACAAATAACCATTTTTTTCTTCATTTCACCATTTATTAAATTGTTTGTCTATGTTCTATTGTATTTTTTTGATATCTCAACCTAAAGTTTCCTGTTACTGGCGAGCGCTAAGTGCCGAATTCATCCCTGAGATAAGGTAATAATAATATAAAATAAATTTACATTTTTTATCAAACTATATCTTAATTTGAATTGGGATTCGTGGTAAGCGGACCAATTCTGGCGCCCATAATTTGTAATTGAAATAATTATATTCCAATCTGGCTCACTCCAACGTGTAGCTAAATTAAAATAACTTGACTAACCCAACGTGTGGGCAAATATTAAATAATATATTCTAATATATATATATATATATATATATATATATATATATATATATATTATTGTGAAAAAATAATGCTACACCCTGTATATCAAATAATGAAGAATTAAGATCATGTATTGTAATCTAAAAGAATTTTTTTAAGTCAAAAATTTTTTTTAAACATTTGAATGGAGACAATCTGTACGATCCACTATTCGATAGAGAAGACATACAGAAAGGACAGACTGTATAATGTAGGGATAATTGCGAATAGGTGTGATAAACAATTTATATGAAATAAATTACCTAACGAAACTTTTATCAAAGAGATCAAGTATCAAAATTTGTTCATAATAAGAAACTAAATGCTTTATTCTGTAAAGTCAAGCTAATCTCGTAATATTTGTTGATTAAGACATTAAAATGAGATAGTGTAGATGTTTAGACATAACAGAGCAGGAAAATATAAAATAATGTGAATTTCAGAGAACATGACTTATAAAGAAAACGAATTTTCATTTTGCATACATATTTAAAGGTAACAGCTGTCATCTATTAAAACATTATGAATATTCATTTGACATACATACTTAGAGGTTAGGAAATGTCATTTTAACAATACTAAGAAATATTATTGAATGAAAATAATATAGGAAGTCTAAGCAATTAAAAACCTTAGAATATAATATCATGATATAATGGATGAACATTTCACTGGTTGAAATGATGAATTTGAGTTATAAAATGAATAGTCAAATTTGATTGGTTAATAAACATTTAAAAAAGATCACATCGGCGACAACTGTGTTGCTAACGAAAAAAAAATCAGAATGTGGAAAGTTGTTGATTATGGGGGCTATTGACTAGTAGGTTTTTCTTTTTGGGAAGAGATTTTTGGAGCAGCAAAATTTTTTGGGTAAAGTAAATTGAAATCATTTGGAAGACAAAATTTGAATATAGAATTTAAAACAAATACATTATACTTACAAGAGATATATCAGTGTAAGTAGTTTAGTTTATATAAATAATAAAAAAAGGAATTGTTGAATGTTGTAAAACACTAATCATGAATTTTATTTTATAAAATGGTGTCTTGTGTCTGGTGGAAGTAAAATAGCCAAATTAGTTTTCGAAGAACATTGAATAGTGGAATTTGTGTGAGCTGTTTGGACTTTGAAAGAAATACAGCATCGATTCCTGTTTTGGTAGAAGCAGAATGCCAACAGGGAGGTTTTCCAGGAGGAGAATCTGGAACAAACAGAAATCGTGAAGTAAATAAGGTAGTACAAGTTAGTTTATTAATGTATTAAGAGGTCAAGCGTACTTATTAATTTGTAAAAAAAAAACTAAAATTTTGTGATGCATAGACGCTGTTAAGAGTGTATTTCGCCGTTTTCTGAAAGTCAAATGTTTATGAAATTATATAACTGTATTTTAATATTATAATAATATCTCACCAGAGTGCGTGTGATTTGTATGAAAGAGTCATCCTTTTAGATAGTTGATTTTCTTAAAAAAAACACTTGTAAAAGTGTAGTGTATTTATTTTCATTAAATTAAATATTGTTTTTCCTTTTGAAGAACGTTTTTTTAAATTACTTGAGTTAATCATTTCATCTGGTGATTTGTGCACCATCTACTTATCACAGGAAGAAGCTCTGAATGAAATCGATTGAACTATGCAGATATTTTTTAAGTAGGACAGGACCGTATTTAATTTGAAATCATTAAAAAAGTAACATATTCTGATTAACAAATTTATTTTTAAAAATATAAAGCATTTATTAACTTTGGCGCAAACATATATAAAATTATAAAATCATTTTATTTAAAATACTTGAACTCTACCCTGAGATGAGAAGTTTTCATGTTGGTTAAATAAACTGTTTATCATACATATTAAATCCTCAACATACCGGGCAAATTAAACTATTTTCTCACCCAATTCTATTCATAATAAAATGTCGGCCCAACGTAGGGCAAATTAAATTCCCATATAATAAACTATAATAAAATGGCGCCCAACGTGGGGCTATAGTCAATCTATTATAAAGTGACGCACCAAACAAAGGCGAATAATATAAAAAGCATTGAAATATTTTTTTTTACTGTATTAAAAGATTTTAAATACATAAAATGGAAAGAAAAATACAGGGAGATGGAGATAAAAAAGAGGAAACTTTAGATATAACAACCATGTTTAAAATAATGAGGGAAAAAATGGATAAACAAGATAAAAAAAGTAGAGATGATCTGATAATGAAAATGTTGATTAGTATGAATGAAATGATAGACAGTTGGGGGAATAGAATTAGGGAAGATATAAAGAAATGGGATAATAGATTTAGTGAAGATAGGAAATCGGACATGATGGTAAAAAAGGTTCACCGAGTAGGGGGGAACATTGATGATAAGACGGATATGATGTCAGATAAAATGGATAACATGAATGTAGATATTAGTATGAAGGGAGATTTGAGTGGAAAACTGAACACAATGAGTGAAGAAGAAATAAGAGAAGAGGGGATTAAAGAAATAACGGAAATAGACAATTCACAGATTAACAGAATCAACAAAATAGAGGAGAAAGAAAAGGATTTCAAAGGAGAGATTCGAATGGATGTAAAGATACAAAATGAAAATATAAATGATGATACTATAGAACAAAAATTAATTAATAAAATGGAAATTGACGAAGTGAAAATACCAAGTGTGATGGAGTTTGAAAAAGTTGAGAAGGAAACAGAAGAAATACAATTTATTAAAATACAAAAACAAATAAATGAGGAGATGATAAATATCAATTTACAGAATCTAGGAAGTGAGGAAGTCATGAAAATTCATGAAAAAGAGATTTATTGGAAAATAACAGACCCAGATGTTAATATATTGAAACGAATAGTGACATATGGTAAAAGAAATAATAATAATAATAAGGGGATACAACTTAATTGGCAGTTAGAGAAAATAAATAAGATACTACAGGAGACTAAGGAAGAAATAGAAGAAACCATAAGCCAGAATATAGAAACAATAATTTATGCAGAAAATTTCGAAATGAGATTAAAACTTAGCAGAAATATAAAGATAATTGATCCAAGAAATTTTAATAGGATAGTTAAAAATGAAATGATAGGAAGTAAGAGTATTATGGGAAATGAAATAATAAAAAGAAGAAACAATAATATGAAGAAATTGGAAACACAAATTTTCATGAATCCATTGGGAGAAATTGATAAGATAGGGGACAACAAAATTGAAAATTTTAAGAAACTTAGGAAGCAGATAGAAGAGAATCAAACAATAAGAGAAGAGGATAAAACGAAATTTAGGAAAAGAAAATTAAATTGAATAATAAGGCTGTATTATAGGACCGGAATCTAGAAGACGAATAAGGAATTGTAAAAGGTCGATAAGGAATATAAAAAACAACATGTAAATAAGAAGTTTATAATTAACAAATAATGTTAAAAAAAAACATATGTAAATATAATGTTGTACATAGATATAAATTAGGATATATAAAGATAATGATGAAAAACAGAAATAATTACATTAACAGATATAATACAAATGGATATTATAACAAAAAAACAACAATTATAACAACAATTTAGGAAATAACAATAACTATAATAAGAACGATAGCAAACAAAAACAACTATAACAGAAACTTCAAATAAAATAACAACAAAAATAACAATTACAGAGAACAGTATTCAAAGGAGAGAAGAGAGAGTGATAACATATAAACATCCAAGGGAATATATAAAATTTGGGGAAGAATTAGAATTAAAAGAAATAATGGGATTGATAAATATTAAAGGAAAATTAAATGGAAAAGAAATAAAATTATTAATAGATACAGGTTCGGAAGCGTCCATAATTAAAACAAAACTAATAGAAGAAAACATTGAAAATTATGAAAACAAATTAATTAAAATACCAAAAACTACATTGATAGGAGCAAATGGAAAGAAGCTATGTGAAGTAAATAAGTCTATAATACAAAAGATTGAATTGAAGGATGGGAAAGAAGTTGAGATGCAATTATTGTTAGTAGATAATCTAGAATCAGACATAGTTATAGGAATAGATGAATTAACGAAATATAAAGCAAGAATTGATTTTGAAAAGATGGAGATTGAATTAAATGGTAATAGAATTGAATTTGAAGAAGAAAATATAGAAGAATTGGAAGTTGAAGAGGATAATAAGAAGTTATGGAATATAGAAAGGATTGGAAATATGGAAGAACTGGAATTTGGAGAGGATAATAGGAAGTTATGGAATATAAAGAGGAGTGGAAATATGGAAGAATTGGAATTTGAAGAGGATAATAGGAAGTTATGGAATATGGAGAGGGATGAAATAATGGAAGAATTGGAATTAGTATGTGGAAATAAGGAATATGCTGAGAAAGTGAAGAATTTAATAATTAAGTATAAAGGATTAGTTAAAAAGAGATGAGAATGGCAAATAACTATGTACATAAGATAGAAGTTAAGGGAATAGAAAATTTCAGAATAAGAACATATCCCATACCTTATAAATATAGGAAAGAAGTTGATTCAGAGATACAAAATATGCTGAAGGATGGTATTATAGAGAGATGTAACACAAGAAAAATAAATTAATAAATTGTACCGATATAAGAGACTCTGAGAAATGTAGAAGTAATAAGTCGCATAACGAACATTAAAGAATTTTCAAAAATGGATTTATAACATGATTTTTTAAACTAATTCCTTTGGATGAAACTTGTAAATGAAACATGTACCTAAAAATAAAATAAGAATTTGTATACATATTTAATTATGGTATTGTAAATAGATTTAAAACTATTTTAAGAGGATACTGCAACACAGGATTCCAAAATCATCTTTGTAACAGCAACCGGAAATAAAAAGAAATGTATTATTAGTAAAATAGAAAGACAATCCTAGAATATAGTACTTGAAGTAAAATTTGCGTTCATAAAATTTTTCTTAGAATAAAAAATTTGATAAACGCAAAATTTAGGGGATGTTATTGTGAAAAAATAATGCTACACCCTGTATATCAAATAATGAAGAATTAAGATCATGTATTGTAATCTAAAAGAATTTTTTTAAGTCAAAAATTTTTTTTAAACATTTGAATGGAGACAATCTGTACGATCCACTATTCGATAGAGAAGACATACAGAAAGGACAGACTGTATAATGTAGGGATAATTGCGAATAGGTGTGATAAACAATTTATATGAAATAAATTACCTAACGAAACTTTTATCAAAGAGATCAAGTATCAAAATTTGTTCATAATAAGAAACTAAATGCTTTATTCTGTAAAGTCAAGCTAATCTCGTAATATTTGTTGATTAAGACATTAAAATGAGATAGTGTAGATGTTTAGACATAACAGAGCAGGAAAATATAAAATAATGTGAATTTCAGAGAACATGACTTATAAAGAAAACGAATTTTCATTTTGCATACATATTTAAAGGTAACAGCTGTCATCTATTAAAACATTATGAATATTCATTTGACATACATACTTAGAGGTTAGGAAATGTCATTTTAACAATACTAAGAAATATTATTGAATGAAAATAATATAGGAAGTCTAAGCAATTAAAAACCTTAGAATATAATATCATGATATAATGGATGAACATTTCACTGGTTGAAATGATGAATTTGAGTTATAAAATGAATAGTCAAATTTGATTGGTTAATAAACATTTAAAAAAGATCACATCGGCGACAACTGTGTTGCTAACGAAAAAAAAATCAGAATGTGGAAAGTTGTTGATTATGGGGGCTATTGACTAGTAGGTTTTTCTTTTTGGGAAGAGATTTTTGGAGCAGCAAAATTTTTTGGGTAAAGTAAATTGAAATCATTTGGAAGACAAAATTTGAATATAGAATTTAAAACAAATACATTATACTTACAAGAGATATATCAGTGTAAGTAGTTTAGTTTATATAAATAATAAAAAAAGGAATTGTTGAATGTTGTAAAACACTAATCATGAATTTTATTTTATAAAATGGTGTCTTGTGTCTGGTGGAAGTAAAATAGCCAAATTAGTTTTCGAAGAACATTGAATAGTGGAATTTGTGTGAGCTGTTTGGACTTTGAAAGAAATACAGCATCGATTCCTGTTTTGGTAGAAGCAGAATGCCAACAGGGAGGTTTTCCAGGAGGAGAATCTGGAACAAACAGAAATCGTGAAGTAAATAAGGTAGTACAAGTTAGTTTATTAATGTATTAAGAGGTCAAGCGTACTTATTAATTTGTAAAAAAAAAACTAAAATTTTGTGATGCATAGACGCTGTTAAGAGTGTATTTCGCCGTTTTCTGAAAGTCAAATGTTTATGAAATTATATAACTGTATTTTAATATTATAATAATATCTCACCAGAGTGCGTGTGATTTGTATGAAAGAGTCATCCTTTTAGATAGTTGATTTTCTTAAAAAAAACACTTGTAAAAGTGTAGTGTATTTATTTTCATTAAATTAAATATTGTTTTTCCTTTTGAAGAACGTTTTTTTAAATTACTTGAGTTAATCATTTCATCTGGTGATTTGTGCACCATCTACTTACCACAGGAAGAAGCTCTGAATGAAATCGATTGAACTATGCAGATATTTTTTAAGTAGGACAGGACCGTATTTAATTTGAAATCATTAAAAAAGTAACATATTCTGATTAACAAATTTATTTTTAAAAATATAAAGCATTTATTAACTTTGGCGCAAACATATATAAAATTATAAAATCATTTTATTTAAAATACTTGAACTCTACCCTGAGATGAGAAGTTTTCATGTTGGTTAAATAAACTGTTTATCATACATATTAAATCCTCAACATACCGGGCAAATTAAACTATTTTCTCACCCAATTCTATTCATAATAAAATGTCGGCCCAACGTAGGGCAAATTAAATTCCCATATAATAAACTATAATAATATATATATATAAGGGGAACCTATACCGTTTGCTGCGTTGTTGCCAAGAGTCCAAGAATTGAGTTTGATCACTGTTTACGATGTTTTCTCGTGTTCATAGATAACGGTAGATATCTTAATAAAAAAGAAATTATATGGAGTTGGAATGTTTGAGTTCCTTTGAATTAATTTATATAAATTATATTGAAAAAAGATGTATCTAAAAGTTTTGAAATATATTGATAAAATCAATATCAATTATAAATATATAAAATCCCGTGCCTTTTATCTATGTGATTTTGGTTCTAAGAAATATTAAAATAACCATGACGTTTGTTATAGGTATCTATTTTACATTTCTTTTTCCATTCCTAGATTCGAATATTAAATATATTATCTACATTTATACAATGATCGCCTTCAAACATTCGATTTCCTCAAACAAATTACTTTGCTGTATAAAAATGCAAGATCGATATAAGTAAAGGGTTAGTTATTGTCCATAAAGTAGATGATACCTATGAGCTCATTCTTTCATTTATCACAAAAGTTAGGAGGTCTAGGAGTGTGGCAAGAGTTGACCTATCAATAACAAACATGAGAGATATCCTACAAATCATATAACGATTATTAACTAATTCAATTTATGAAAAGATACACTGCGTATCAATATTGTTCTTAGTCCTTTTCTCAGTTTTAATATACCTAACTGATGTTTTTATACATGTACAAAATGTATTTCTTAACTATGTTGTCTGCCTCTATCTGAATAAATTGATTTATAAAATATTGCTATATCAAAATAGCGTTTGCAAAATTTAATTATATAATGTATAATATATTGCCTAACTTGATTTTATTTATTGAATTATTAGGTATGCGGATGCGGTAAAAAAGTATAGTATTATAAAAAAGAATTCATAACACAGCTTCGTAGAGGCTAATTGACAAAAATTTGAACGTTTTGAAATTATAAAATACCTCTAAGACACAAATATAATGTCTGATAAATGTCAGGCGTTTATAACGGATATTGAGCATGTATAAGACAAGAGGCTAAATCGAACGCGACATCCAACAATGAGAGGCCAAATAGCCATGTGTGTATGGATGGTTGCATAGTCTTTGTTCGAAATTTGTGATGATACCTGGGGTTGTTCTGTGATTCATAATTAATTTTATTTTATTCACATTAGAGTAGAGATATTTGTTTTGTTTATTTATGGTTCATTCAATGGGTTTGTTAAAGTTCATTTTGTTGAGGTGTTGTATAGAAATTTAATTTAAAAATCGCAGTTTTGGCTGCAGCTAGACATATATTTTGTTAAAAAATGGACAATAATAATTTTGTATGCACTATTTGTGAAAAGAATTTTACTTATTCTAGAAGTCTCAAGCAACACGAATGTTTTACAATCGTGAATATAGAGGTTTTAACTGTGCACTTTGTAAACAGTCACTAGTGCTTTTTATGAAGATCATTTCTTCAAGGCTCATGAAACAGTTTAGAGACAGAACAATTATGATTCAATAATAAGTTCATATTTGTAATCTCAATCTCAAGCAAAAAACAAGAAGAAAACCGTAATAACTGAGTTAACTCTTGCACAAGAGTTGGAAATAGGTAGTAAAAGAAGTTTCAAATTAACATAACTATGCATACAATTAGTAAATAATTTTTTTTTGTGTTTACCAAACTTAATAAAGGTATCATACATATAAATTTCATCACTGCTTCCCGTTTTATTTCTTATTTATTTAACAAAATATGTTTTTAGGTATTAATTTAAATTAGGATTTTATACTATTAATAATGTTACACGCTGTGAGTATTAAGGTTTCAATATCCTTAATTAGATAGGTATTTTAATTAAATTTAGCTGTAATGTAATTATATTATTACTGGATAGCTTCTGGTATCTACATAAAAATTTGTCAACCTAATAATTTGCCAGTTTATCTTTATAACTTATATATTCATACTAAAAATAAATTTAGTAAATTGAACTGCATTAGTAATCCTGAAATTTCGAAGTCAACCCGCAAAACTATGCAACCAACCATTATATGTTTCATTTACCTCTTCTTGTGTAAATACTGCAAGACACAACGCATATTACAGTTTGAAAAAACAATTAAAAACGCTGATAATGCAAAACTAGTACTTTTTATCATCATATTGTTTGTGTTTTTACCCGGCAGATGGCATAATCGTCATCTTTTTAAATCCCAATAGAGATGCGCGTGAACAAAATGATAGGATGTGCATACACGCGCATTGCGAACATGCTGTTGACAAGTCTAACATTTTTTTGTTGCTATAAGGATGAAATCGAATAAATCATATCAATATACATGAAAAAAAGGAGTGTTTAACCAACCATCAGCATAATTTTTTGGGTGTAGTAAAATACAATATATTAATCAAATAATTAGTGGTAATTTTGTTGAATATTTTCACGGAAATGAAAATATCAATAAGATAAGGTATTTAATTTTCTTAAGTTGGCAACCCTGAATTACTGTATTAAGTAATAGGCGTCATCATAGCTGGCAAGCCACTTGCACAGGTACGGTTTTAATCATTTTTATGTTCATTGGAAATTGTTGAATTTGTTTTTAAAATATTTTCGAATTTTATAACTGTAGTGAGCTCGTACTGCAAGGATTATTCTTTCGCGACCGTTTGATGGTGTTTTTGATTAGTGATAAAAGTGCTCATTATTCAAAACTTGTTGCAGTTTAATTACTTGAAACTATGAAGTGCATGGTTCTGTTTTGTAAGAATGCTGTGAAAATTCCAGTGATTATTAATCCAGATTAAGTATGTTGTTCTCTCTGGGTTGATCTTATTGTATTTATTATTCGTTATAAATAAATGTTACCTGTTCAAATTTAATTTCACATTTCAATCTAGTCAGCTGTTGTCACAAAATGTTACTACAGTATTTTTTTGAAGTTTATATAAAAATGTCATTATTATTGAAGTTTTGTAAAAAGACGTCATGTAAAATAAGATCTTTAAGTAGTTAAATACGAGTATATTTATTTAGTGTAACCTGTGAATATTTATTTTTCAACTAATCTGTATATTCTTCAAGTAAACTGGCGACCGTAACGAAGAGATATTATCCAGTAACATAAGTTTGTTACAGTTGGACCCTTTTAATAAGAGCCAGTTATTATTCATGGTCTTCGAGACGAATACACAAGTAAGATAAAAAGACTGATATTGTTCCACTATAGATAATTTGCAGGTAATCATAGCTCTGTATTAAAAATGTCTGATATAACGTCACTTTGTCATAAGCGCGCTTCACAGAAATCTATCGTGACTCACATATATGACTGGCTAAAAAGATATTCTCAAACTGAAACTGACTGTTTTGAATTTACTACTTACTAGAGAAGAAGATCTATTAAAAGCTTTTGTAGAATATAAAGTAGTTCAATCAACAATGGTCACAATAGGTTCAGATGAATCGGAAGATTACGAAGAATTTGAAACACAGTATTACTCCGTATTGTCAACCACAACAAATTGTTGTACAAAACTTATCGAACAGTACCTCCTGAGTGAAATTACCACAAATAACAGTGCCAATTTTTACAGAATGGAAATCGTTTTTTCAAATTTATGAAACGCTTATTTTAGATAATGACGATCTTACTGATGTACAGAAACTGATTTATTTGAAAAGTTATCTTGTAAACGAGCCCCTTAAGCTAATAGAAAATTTGCATCTAGTTGATGATAGCTTAAAATTAGCATTAGACACTTGAAAACAGAGATACGATTATAATGTGTTAACAATTTTTGCTCATATTAAAAAAATTATAGAAATTCCTCAGTTAACAAAAATCGCGCACAGTTCATTTAGGGAATTCTTATTAAAATAAAATAAAATACTGGAGCCTTAAAAAATCTAAAAGTACCTGTTAAAGAGTGGGACTTAATACTTATTTTTATTTTGCTACAGAAACTTGACATGAGTACAAGAAAAGCTTATGAAATTGATAAATGGCTTAAACTCAGCACTACTCATTTCCCCACTCTCGATGAATTTATAACATTTTTAGAATCCCGCTGTTTATACCTGACATATATCATAGTTCTTCTACCAATATATCCACAGCTCATAAAGCTTCTAGGATGGTACATCATCTACACAATCAGCTTATTATTCTACCACATAATCAAATACGTAGAAAAACGTGCATATTCTGTAGCTTAGATAATCATTCAGTCTATATCTGTTTTAAATTCAATAACTTATCTCACAACGAAAAACTTGATTCTGTGAAAAGCGACAAACTCTATGTACAGTGTTTTAGTCGTACTCATTTAGAGTTAGTAAATTAAGATCACATAGTTGTCATTTGTGTCAAAAAGCTGTCTTAGACAAAGACAATTTTTATCTTTAGAAAAGAATTTTTTTAAAAATTCGGACCTATTCTTACAATAAAAGCCATTTATTGATGAATACATATCACTAGTACATGGTCAGATAATTCCCCTTAACTTAAAAAATGAAAGGTCAGAAAATAAATACTTATATCATCATCCTGTAATTAGAAATGACCATTCCACAACTAAATTGAAAGTAGTATTTAATGGTAGTGGAAAGACATCTATTGGTATTTCTTTAAATGACACTATGCATAAAGGATATACAGTACAGCCAGAACTGTTTGATATTTTCTGTAGATTTAGAGGTTTTCAATATGATTTAACAAGTGATATTCAAAAAATGTATAAGCAAACTAGAATAAACCCCTCACATACATTCTTGCAAAATATTCTATGGAGAAACTCCCCTAAAGAACCCCTACAATGCATTGAATTACTGACAGTTAGTTATGGCATAAACAGTGCATCATTCCTAGCTACTCGAGTATTAAATCTCTTGGCTACTTCCAATCCCGCGTTAAATTTGTTAGAACAAACGTATGTTGATGATATTCTGTCTGGAACAGACTCACTTGAAGATTTAAACATTTCGAATAATCAATTAATAACTTTGTTACACTCAGCTAGTTTTCCCCTCCATAAATGAAATTCGAATTCTCGGACATTTTTAGATAAACTAGGTAACTTATCACAGCAAGCTCAATACGTTTCTCCTGATAGTATCATTAATAAAGTTCTAGGAATTATTTGGAACCCGGATATTGATTGTTTTTCAATTTTTATTCCTAATATACCCCATTTAAATAATATTACTACTACTAATATTGGCAAAAATCGCACAAATGTATGATTAAGTAGGATTTATAGGTCCATTCATTGTAGTGGCAAAAATCATTATGCAGAAGCTTTGGACGAACAAGCTACATTGGGACGATGATCTCTCGCCTCGCCTCTATGAATGGACAAACTTTTATAATAAAATCCATGTTTTGAAAAATTTTAAAAATCCTCGATATCTGTTAAACAATCCCTATTATGTATCTATTGAAATTCACGGGTAATGTGATAGTAGTATGAGTGCGTATGGTGCTTGTATATATTTTCGAGTCATTTACACAGATAACACAGTAAGCTATCGTTTAGTAGCTTCTAAAAGCCATATAGTACCTATAAAAACGACCACTTTACCCCGGCTAGAACTTTGTAGCTGTTTACTTCTATCCCAATTATTACAGAAAATTATCATCGCATTTCAAAATACGTTCTACTTTTCCAGTGTTAACTTGTGGTCTGATAGCTCAATATTATTGCCCTCTAACAATAGACTTGTTAGTCTTATTTTACATAAAGAACATCTAAACCTCGGACATGGAGGTGCACAAACAGTCCTATCCCATTTTCGCCTCAGATTCTGGCATCTTGGCGGCTTACGGGAAGTTAGAAGAATCTCTTATAACTGTAAGATTTGTCGTAGATTCAAAGCACAACCTTTTTCTCAAGTAATGTGATTTACCATTAGTGAGAGCAGAACCTACGAGACCCAATTCTAGCACAGGAATAGATTTTGGACGACTATTTCATATAAAATCATCTAAACTTATAAAAGCACCAGTCAATAAATGTACATTTCTGTATTTGTTTGCATGGTCACCAAAGCAGTCCACATAGAATTAGTATCAGATTTATTCACAGAAGCTTTTTTGCTCTGTTTAAAACGTTCCATAGCACGAAGAGGCTCCTCGCATATTATTTATAGTAATAATGGCAGCCATTTTTTGGGTAGTAATAATCAATTACGTGAACTTTATTTATTTTCCAAAAAAAAAGAAACTACAGAACAAATTCGACAATTTTTAACCCTTGAAGAAATCAAATGGAAATTTATTCCATCTCAAAGTTCACATTGGGGAGGTAATTGGGAAAGTGCAACTAAATCTTCATCTTAATAGACTAATTGGTGACTCAAAATTTACTTTCGATGAATTATCTACTATTCGTTGGTCAGTGGATTATTTAAATCAATTACAAAATAGGACCTAAGTGGTACACTCACCAAGAGAATATTAAACTCAATGACATTGTATTAGTAAAAGACGAAAATAGAAAACCTTTACAATCGCCATTAGCTAGGGTCATAGAACTATTACCAGCCAAGGATACCAAAGTTAGATTGGTTAAAATTAAAACTCAATCTGGAATTTACACCAGAAATAAAACAAAATTGTGTCCTCTAGTTTCGGAATGTAAATCATTATTTGTAATTACTTATGTTTTTAAATAAACTACACAATACTCGTTCCTCCTTTACATCGTATTACTACTGCATGTTTTCGTTTAGCTTAAGAATGGATGTGGAATCAACGGAGGCCTGTATGTTCAAATTTAATGTCACATTTCAATCTATAGTCAGTTGTTATCACAAAATGTCACTTTAGTATTTATTTGAAGTTTATATAAAAATGTCATTATTATTGAAGTTTTGTAAAAATGCGTCATGTAAAATAAGATTTTTAAGTAGTTAAATATGTTTATTTAGTGTAACCTGTGAATATTTATTTTTCAACCCATTTGTATATTCTTCAAGTACCCTTTTAATAAGAGCCAATTTCTATCCAGTTACCCACAATTATTATGGTCCTCATTTGTTCTTATGTTTTTAGAGAAGAAGAAAAATAATTTATAATTTTTAAAAGTTTATTGGCGTTTTTCGAAAATAATCATGATTTTTGCAAGTTATTTTGTGCTATTTTTTGTTTTCCCCTGTAAACCGTTTGAAAATATAGAAATTTGATAAAGCGAGTGAAAATTATATAGATTAATGTATTGGTAATAAAAATCATTTTGCAAACTTTATGTGATTTTTTTCCATTTACATACAGTATTAAATAATGAAAATGTTATACAGATGGTGCAAACTTTTTGACACTGTATGTCGGCTGTTAATTTAGTACTGAACCATTGTTTCTAAATGATCTATGGTTATGAATATATTGAACAGAGTCATATCCCAACCCTATGAAGAAAACTACAGGTTTTTCAACTAAAGTAACTATAACTTGGGATTCATTTCATGTTGTAGGGTTCATATATACAAACATAACATAGAAAATATACATAATTTCTATGACATAAATCAACACGCATTTCATTTATATACACAAAAACTTCGAAATATTCCCTATACGTCCATTGGAAAACGAATTTGGGAGGCCGACTCTGACTCATTTGAAATCATGCGGAATCAGTTTTGTTTACTACGTAAACTCAAAAGTGGATGTGCGTATAAACTCCAGGCGTCCGCTAATTTTCAGTATATTGGTTGGTATAGTTTTCTAGGCTTATTATGAGTTTTATGCTCGAAAGGAACTGAAAATCGAGTCATTACAATGGCGTACGCCATATTCACTAGCCGTAATACCGGCGTTGTCATATCTCCTCGATTTTTACAGATATTAGACATTGACACCATGCCATCTCACCTGTTTGTGGCAGATAAGGGAGTTTAGACGATAGTTTTTATGAAGCGGTAAGGTTTAAACTGATAGCGGTTGCTTTGAAACATTAAGTAGAAAAAATTGTAAGACAATAATTATCTGTGTTTCTTATATGAAAATAACGTTAAAATGGATTTTTGAGTGTTTAAAGAAATATTGAATATTTGAGAAGAATGATAATTTCTGTGTATGATGTGTGCAGGATATACATATAAATTATATGTTATACAGGGAGAGGTTAAAGTAAAAATTACAGGAAGACTTTGATTGTTAATTCCAATTTGTACATCACCTATACGCCTAATAGTTTTTGTGTTATGTTACATACGTACTACGTACATACAGACATTAGGTATGACAAAACTGGTCAAAATTGTTTAAGGAAAGGTAGAAATATATATTTCTATTGATCTATTGAACTCTCATTGGATTTTTTGCATTTACAATACTTTCTTTACTGTGACCGCTGTGACGTACAAGGAACTAAATTTCAATGATTATTATTGTTGGATCTTTCTTCAGTTTTCATAGGTACTACTCATGTTTCTACGAACAAAATTTCAGTGATTATAATTGTTAGTATCTTTCTTCATTTTTAATATCGCTCATATATTGTCTTTGATCTGTCTCAAAATCATTTGCAGAATTTATTAATGTATAATATATTGCCTAACTTTCAATTTCGGGATTCATAGATGTTTCAGTAGTAAAACATCGATGTTTACCATCGATGTTCACTCTCATTTACCATCTATGCATTGATTTTTTCGATACAGTATTTTTTGTATCGAAGTTTCAAGGTTATAAATAAGACTAGATACAGGTTTGGCCGGTACTTAAGACATTGAATTCGTCTTTTGTTGTCTAAGGACTGATACATTAGAGGACAGACTGTCTCGACAGTACTTTTTTCTTAAGCCCGTTTGTAATTATCAATTATTCATTACAAGTCTTAGTCAATTTTTTAGGATCCTAAATAATTGATAAATACATACACATTTTGTATAATTTTTTTGTCAATTTTAAATCATCATAACTTCTCCTATTTCTGTACAATATTAATTGACGTGATATATTTATAGAACAGGTCCCATTTTCTATCAATTGGGGTTAAAATATGGGGCACCTAATATTAACTTAACGTTGTTTCTAGATAATATAAATATATGTGATCTAAGTGTTATTTATTTTTGCAGTTTCGAAGAGATTGGTATGGGTTATTTGTGATTGGTATCACTGATTCTGCATCGTAACACCTTGTCTCTATACCCTGTTTTTAAACTAGAAGGCCATTTTAGGAAACTTGTTAACACCACTAGAAATCACTAAATAAGTTACTAGATTGGGAGGGATGAGGGATGACATAAAATACTATAATAGTCATACTAAAATTATGCAGTCTGGACATAATGAACCACAAACTAAGTAATAATTAATCTAATACACGGTAAAAGGGCGAATGCATATTATTGAAAACGAAAAACAATATACCACGAATTGTAAAATTAAATCTATAAAGGATTCCAAGGTCGGTGACTACATTTGTAAAAAGGTTGATAACAGTTGTCAAATTTGGTGGCACATGAAAAGTTTTCTATTTATTGATGAAACAGATTTTAAAACAGAGTCGTTTCTGATCAAATGTAGATAATTCAGAATGAAGGAACCACATTAGACGAAAATTGAATTATTCAGAGATCAAAGGATTTTTGTTTTTCGAAAATTGAGCTATCTGAGAAATGAAGATCAACTGAATATATAATTTGTTAAATATGACATATAAGAACATGTTCCATTGCAAGTACAAGAACTTATATTTGATTTGAAAATACAACAAATAATTTTTTTATCTAGAAGTAAATCATCAAAATTATCTGTGATACACTTTAGCAGAATAATTGAATAATGTATTTGTCATTACTTCTTCCATAGATTTATTTGGAATATTTCATAGCAAGATTAGGTGCCTATATAGAACGGGAAATTTCCAAATGTTATGAAAAGGGCCTATTTTTCAATAGACCTATTATACTTAATCCTCATTTTGAGAACAGTAATTTCAGTACTTACAAATCAGATATAGTATAAAAATAGTTTAATCATTCAACTATTTGCATAGTTTTTTATTAAGCATTCTTTGTAACAAATAAACATTTTAAAGTATATCAGAACTATTAATTACATTATCTATTACTTGTTAACTCAAGAAATAATATAAATTTATATAAAGTTAGTATAAATAATTATTAACTCAGAATCTACCTCACTGTCATCACTAGAGAAATAAACGATTATCGGTTATATAAGATCATCAACAATCCTATCTAACTTGAACATTTCATCTTCTTCTTTTTTGACATGTGCCACACAATTTTGCCAGTGAATGTTTGTCACATTTTACAAGGCTTGCATTATAAGATCCTTCACTTTTTTTAGTTTAAAAGTTTTATTTTGGACTGCCACTTAATTTTTTACTTGAGCGCAAATCAATTCTACATGGTTCAAGTCACAATGATATGGTGGCAGCCTAAGTACAATTTTATTGTTTTGTTGTGCGATTTAATGAAGATGTTGGAACCTTTTCTACCCTATAGCTGTGGTAAGATGCATAGTCCATTACAATTTCAGCACCGCCTGGCAATTTTTTTAGAATGTCAGAAAACCAGTTTTCAAATACCAAACCATTCATATCCTCATGATAATCTCCAGTTTTTTTACTTCCAAATGTTAGCAATACTACTTTAAATATCATCCATGCTCAGATCTCTCATTGAAGGATTATTAAACGTTTTTCTTTTCCAAATAGATTTTTCAAACCTGTAGATAATCCTTTATGAAAGACATCTCTTTTATCGCCAATAGATGTATCTATCTATATTTTGCAATTTGTATGACCTTCATTTAGCCAGGTTTCATCAAGGTAATAAACGGGTCTCTGTTCTTCCCTATACTGTTTGAAAGATTTTAGGTAATTTCTTCTTCATCTTACAATATCATTGCTTTCTATTAAAATACTATTTCTGTTTGTTTTCAAGTATCCAAAAATTTTTGGCTTACTTAAAATTCCTTTCTTTCATTACTTTGTGTGAATGAACGAGAAATTTGTGGTAAATCTGGGAATTTTTTTATTTTATTTAAAATTATATTGAATGGTATTTCATTTTTAAAAAAGAAACTATGAACAATGTGTCGAATTATATTTTTCAAAGTTTTTGTTCAACAATTCCTGGACGAACTCCGCGATTGTTAGAAGAGACAATTATTTCAATGTTTCTACATTCTTTAATAATTCGGAACACAGTCCATCTCGCAACTCCTAAAATCTAAAATTTGCACAAGTTAATTTCACACAAAAGTGCTATTTTGGATAACTTACCCAACGTTTTTTTTAATTTTAAACACAATGGCATTCACCTTTGTCTCTGGTTCATCATATGAGGTTTGTTTAAACAAATTCACGTTGTTTTGCTTCTCTATAGACGTTAGCAGGCCTAAAATTACAGAGCTCTTTTTTGAGGGGCGGATGATGTCTGCTATTACTTGGCATATTAACTGAGTCCATTTTCAAATGAATCCTGACAAGAACTGTTTTTATATTTTAATAAAACAATAAGAAGAACGCCAAAAGAGCAAAATGGACACTATTTGTTTACAATTTAAACAACTGTCGATCATAATATATGTCAAAAGTGCTGTGTAAAACCGGTTTCGATTTGACCAATCAGGAATCTTCAGAATTTCCTTTTCTTCCTAAGCCCTTTTCGCCCTTTTTGACCATGGTTTCCGTATTCTTGTTTTTAGATTTTCTCTTTCTTGCAATATTCATTATTACTATTATTACTAACAGCTGCTGTTGTTAATAATAAAAATTCAACATCCATATTTATATTTAGAACTGTAGAAGGTAGAATATAAAAATACGTAAATAACCAACATTTGAAAGTAAAAGAAACTCCCGCCAACAACAATGTGCATGATCACATCCTTCATAAATCAAAACTTTGAGTTTTGCATACATTAGATTTTATGATTTCAATGTTTAGTGTCCTAAATTTATGATCCCAAAAAAATGACTAAAACTTGTAATAAATCATTGATAATTACAAACGGACTTTATTGACATTTGACAATAAATCGCCCGCTCGTCATCTTTCGCTTGTGACGACCACCTTGTGACCTTGTAAGAAAGTGAAAGAATTTTAGCATTGATCAGTAAAGGCAGATTTTCAAACTTGCAGTTGCCATTTCCGCTCGCAGTGACCGTTCCCGTTGGAAGTTAAGAAGCTACTTTCAAATTTGCGCATTTATATTTTCCGTTGCTGTTACCGTTCTCCGTTGAGCGTGACGTTCCCTGATGTTTAGACATAACGAAATTTTTATGCTTTGCATTTCGCTGTTCGTGCCCTTCGCACATTGACCAATCAAAAGCCTGGTCGTTTGACAAGAATCGGGTTTAATATAACATTAAATATCTTATTGAAAGTTGTGTAGCTTAGTCACGTTGATTAAGATTTATTTTTGTGGATTTGTGCTTTGTGAAGAATGGATTTCGATATGGATGGCAATGATATTCTTCATAAAAATGACTCTCAAGAAATAATTGTAGAAGTAGAAGGAGGAATAAAGATTATCTACCTTGAACACAACGGCGGCGAACATCAAACGTCAGGATTAAAAATTGACACTATCAACGGTAATTGCAACGTCAAACAGCAACGGAAGAGGGAACGGTAATGGCGACGGCAACTGCAAGTTTATAAATAGACCTTTTTGCGCGATCGATCTTTTTTGTTTATTTATAGCATCGGTTGTTAGGACGGTAGGTTGTGTTTACTGATTTCTAAGTCCAACACGTCGCGTCGGTAAGTGATTTACTTACCGTTCAGACTTCGGTAAGCAAATTACTTACCGACGTCTGAGCCCTACATACATTTAAGTGATCCTAAATAATATATTACTTCATTCATTACACATAAGTAACAAAAAAATAAGATTTATATTTTTTAATGAACAGAACCGAACAGAACAATATAAAAAGTAATAAATTAGCATAAAAACAATTCCACAGAAAGGACAAAAAGATCAAAAAAATTAATTTGAAACATTAAAATTAAATGTACAATTGGTACATTGGCTAATTTTAACACCGCTTGTACCTGCCATGTTGGTATCGAGGGTATTCATATTCGTATTACTCAGCGTAACTGGAGAAACTGACGAGGTATCAGCGTGTAAAATTTTCTCTGCAAATTCAATTTTATTTTCCAGAGAATCTTCCACATAGCTCTGCTACTGTGGAAGATCTCCAGCCCCCATGTCTCTTAAGACCTAAGATATCTACACCTTTCTTGGCCAACAGTGTCGCCGAGGTCCTTCTAAAAGAATGATCAGTATAACTATCAGGGCTCTCTTATTTCAAATATTTAGAAATTTTTGTTGGCAAACTTCCAATCGTCCCTTTTCCTACTACCTGTATAGTGTAGTTTGCGTTACGATAATTTAAGAATAAATTTTTATATTTGACATGAGGTGGTGGGAGTGAAACATATTTCTTAAATATTTCGAGGTAGTGGATTTCATCATCTACCTTTTTGATTAGGGGTAAAGTCCATTGTACATTATTATTCGTATTTGGAATCTTAATAATTATGTATTATTTATGATCTTCTATATTATCTATCGTCATGTACAATTCCTCCCTTCTGCATGCGCCAGCTTTCCCCAACATCAATCCTACCTAAAATTACAAATTTATTTAATTTTTGTTGTCATAATTCTAATAATATAAAATAGATACATTAAGGATTAGAAATGGGTCATCGGGAGCTTCACTTAATAAGCTTTTAATCTGCTTTTTGGTAAACAGAGCAGCTTTCTTAGGTCTGTTTATCCTCTTTAGAAAGGCAATCAAAGTATGAAATGTTGAAATATCGATAGCACCTTTAAAAAAAATAGTGGTTTTCAACATAGAATATTCTGTCCAAAGACTACCAGGCGATTTCAATCTCTCATTTCGCCAAAATATGCCACAACACTTTTCCATTAATACTGGCACCATTCTTCTCCTCACACCAATTCTTAAACATTTTGTAGACTTTTTCATAGCGATTCCTGGATTTTTCTGGGATTATAGCTTCACATCCTATTTGCCACCCTTTTTCAACTTCAGTATCACTCTCACTCATTTTATATTAGTAAATTAATCGAAAAGTCAAGTTCAAAGTATAGACTTTAAAATGTAATCTTAAGTTTCACAGTAAATGCATTTGTTTGTTGATAAATAATATATTCGAAACACTTAGCAACTGCCCAACAATTATTAAATTATATCATTGACAAGTTGGCAACTGCCTACTTCATACCAAAATTCAAATATATTTTAAACTGATCGAGAAGTATAAATGTGACTTATCACTTTTCGTTCATTTCGAAGAAATTTAAATTATTTTATTCGAAATTTATTTCAATACGATCGCGCAAAAAATGGTATGCGCATCACCGGTCTCCAGCAAACATTGCTGTCGACCAGTAAACAACCCTTACCGTTCTTAATACTTAATATACTATAAAGGTCGAGATTTTGTGAAATTCATAAAAGAAGTCTGAATGCTAGTGACGAATTACGAAAATTACAGATCGAATCCGGGTGTACAGAAGGTAATGCTAAGAAATTAATTCTAGGTATCATGTTATATAGATTTGTCCAGTTGACTTCTGCAATTACCAAAATTCTGATCAGTCGTTGTGATGCGTCCAGCATGATAACTGGCTCTGAATTTAATAGTATCAAGGAAATAATTACTCTATTAAAGTGCTATGAAATTGTAACGAAAGATATTTCTAGGGATATGTGACGGTCAGTAATGTTATTCCCCTTGTTAGTAGTATACCTAAATGAAGCTCTAAACAAAACTTTACCAAAAGATTCGATTATCGTCCAGCTAAAAAATGAATTAGGGAAACAAATTATCAGGCGATTCGAACAAATCGAATTCCGCTCAATCATGGCACTGACTATTGCATTGGACTCAAGGTTCAAGTTATTGCACTTCAAAGATCCATTGGCAAAAAATAATGTAGTGATGTACTTAAACTGATTCGCTAAAGTCGCCAATGAAAGCACAAATAAATACATCTATAAAGCTAGCATGATCACATCAGCAGAATCGGTTGGGAATAAGGGCAACAGTTAGTGCTCATTTAGTGCTAATTTAGTGCCAAAAGCTGAAATTTGATGCTCTCATATATTATTAGAAAATGAGAATTCTGCTAACTTTTAATTACGCTAGCAATGTGCACCCTCATACGCCGTAATAATTCAATATTAGTTCTAAAGCTAAATACAGAAAACTTAGTGCTCAATGACTGCTGGCGATATGTGATAAGCAACTCAACGAAAAAAATTTTTTTCTATTTTTATTATCAAAACTTATAGTATGACACTCTGAGCATGTTCCTGCGGTGAATAGACAGATCTGCATCAGCAATTAATGATTCTAAGGGGTTTGATATTCAGTGCTCAATTATTAGTGCTGATCGTAAAATAATTATAATTTTCTTGGAAAAATTTTTCAATATTTTTTAATAATCAAAACTGTTAGATTGATACTCTGAGCATGTTCCTGGGGTAAATGCATTTATTTACATTAATACTTAATGATTCTATGGTGTTACGTATTTAGTGCTCAATTAGTGCTGGCGATATGTGATAAGAGATTTAACGGAATTTTTTTTTTCAATTTTTATTATCAAAACTTCTAGTATGAGACTCTGAGCATGTTCTGTTCAGGGGTAAATACACAGACATCGTGACCTATGAATTTTGACACCACAGCTGAGTACATCTTCAAAATTATACTAAATTCTAAATAAAACTTAAATTAATTACTGCAGTACCTTCGGGTTAAGGGAATTACAATTTGAGTAGTAATTTTAATTAAATTATAAGTATATGGTATTCTTTTCAAAACTAATAAGTTTGATATAACCAATAGTAAGTCATTATCGAACTTATTTTAAATTCGTAGTTTATTCCTTAAAAGGAGCATTGCGATTTCCGATAGTGGGATGCCCTGTACTATCAGAAATAGAAGGATAGTACATACATATTAAAAAGTATATTAAACGAGAAAGGTCATCCATATCAAATATACTGTATAGTTTTCTTTTCTTTCTGAATATAATTCTCTCATGTTTCTATATCCATTTTAATGGAAGGAATGATAAAGGTGTGATTACGGTCTCCACTTTTTTTTTTAGTCGTCGGATTCGTACATTGTATTATTTGCCATTCGGCTGTAACACTGTTTTGTAATGGCCAACATTAGATTTTAATATACGATGTAGCATGTATCTCATAATGCAAACTCCGGCTAATTCATACAAGTTATTTTAACTGATGCCATTGGGATTGTTATTGTTAAATCCTGAATTTAAATTTATTATTAGAAAATAGGACCCATCAGAAATAGGAGCGGTAAATCAAAGACGCGTATCATCTAAAAACAAAAAATATACGGTCTGGCTCCTTTCGGTTTTTGCTATAGTGTAACAAAAAAATCCAATCAGAAACAAGGAAAGCCCGCCGTCGTACGATATAAGGCACATATTTACTAAGCCGCCAAGCAGTCACAAAAAGTGATAATATCAGAGTATGATGCCATTCTTATGTTCTAACTGCTTTGAATTATTTGCGTCTTATTTCGCACCTGCACTAGGGAAAGAAAATAAGTTTTTTGTCTTGTCAAAGGTACCACAAAAAACTTCACTGAAAATAAGAGTATGTTATCTATAACAAAAAATATGAATTTCTAATTGTAATTATATAAATATATTTTTATTATTAGAGGTAAAACAATAAATAATATCAAAACGTCTGGGAAGTAGGTAGGTGGCCAATTGACCATGTTTCATGAAACACATTTCATTGAAAACTTTATCTAGATTTCGGCCCATTTGGAACTTTCATCAGGATGACTGCTGTGAGTTGAAGAAGACGCTCTATATTAAAAAGCATTGTTCAAGAAAAACTGTGTGGATCAAATTCTGATTTTGTGGGTATAAATTAGTCCTATGTTCGAAAATAAATAATATTGAATTACTTTTGATAATCTTGAATATTTTAACGATTGACTTGAAAATTAATAAAACACGTGGTTTAATTTATTATCGTATAAACAAAATGATATAATAATGAAAAAACACTTTTGGGTACAAATTAGTCCTATATTCGAAAAAGAATAATATTTAATTACTATTGATACTTTCAAATATTTTAACGATTTACTTGGAAATTAATAAAACACGTGGTTTAATTTATTATCATCCTTTATAAACAAAATGATATAATAATGGAAAAACACTTTTGGGTACAAATTAGTCCTAGATTCAAAGTTTAAATTTATGATGCTAAAATCGGATTTCGTAAAGGTGGAGGTGATGGCTTGAGCTGAAACCAGAACCCTCTCACATTAAAAAGCCCTTTAGAGGGAAAACTGGGTGGGTAAAAATTCTAATTTTTTGGGTACAAATTAGTCCTAAATTTTACATTCGTTTTTTTTTAATTTGAAAAGTGGGGTGCTAGCTTTAATGACGGCTTTAATGACGTAAAATATTGTAACCAATACTGATAATACTGATAGACAGTAATAATCAAAACGACAATTTTAGTTTTCGTAATTGTTACAGTCGCATAGAATTTGGTAAGTAACTATAATAAACACTAGATTTAAAATGTCATGTTTATGGACAAATAAAATGTGTTGACTACGCGAATGAAACTATCTTCAAATGTCTTATATCAATAAAAATTAAATAATAACATCAATACTGATAAATATTGATTATGTCTGGGATTTATTAGTATCTATAATTGTAATAAAAATGTAACGGTTATTATAAATTGGAGTGAGTTTATCAATATATATGTTCGAAAATATGAAATCGGTAAACCCAGGCACCTTTTGAAGCTGTATTAACCTGGAACCTGATTTAATCGAAAAATCACATTTTAAGCTCACACATAACACAAACGATGTAGATATTATTTGTAGTTACATTTTTATATTTATAGTAGAAATTGTAATGCCAAAAATTAAAATCGTCAATATTATACCATTATCACATCATCAGATAAAAACGAAAATTAATACATATAAAATCGTTTGAAGTATATTGTAGTACACTTTTAAATTTTGTAGTATGAATATTCGTCCCTGAAAACTTGAAATAATTGAAACCGATGAAAACATAATCTCACACTTAGTACAAACGATGTGGATAATTAATTGTAGTGGCATTTTTGTTTTTATAGTAGAAATTGTCATGCCCGAATAATAAAATCGTCAATTAAACCATTAACATATTATCATAATCTTATTACAAAATTTAAAATTGTACTACAATATATCTGATGATGTGTTAATGGTTTAGTTAACGATTTTATTTTTCGGGCATTACAATTTCTACTACAAATATAAAAATGTTACTACAAACCACAATACAATACTAAACCCCAAACCCCGTAAAACTATTAATTAGTAATGCACATCTGTGTATTCACCCCCGGATCTTACTTAGACTAATATATAATATAATATCTTTTAATAAATTTCTATTCTGTTATGGACTCATTTTTTCGGTTAAATCCCTTATCACATATCGCCAGCTCTAATTGAGCCCTAAATACCTAATACCATAGAATCATTAATTACTAATGTAAATAAGTGTATTTACCCCAAGAATATGCTCAGAGTGTCAATCTAGCAGTTTTGATCATTAAAAAATATTGAAAAATTATTCCAAGTAATTTATTGCTATTTTACGGTCAACACTAATTGAGCACTAAATACCAAACCCCTTAGAATCATTAATTACTGATGCAGATCGGTGTATTCACCCCAGGAACATGCTCAGAGTGTCATACTAGAAGTTTTGATAACAAAAATTGAAAAAAAAAATTCAGCACTCATTGAGCACTAGATTTTCTGTATTTTTCTTTAGAACTAATATTGAATTCTTACGGCGTATGAGGGTGTACACTGCCAGCTTAATTAAAACTTCATTTTCTAGTAATATATGAGAGCAGCAAATTTCAGCTTTTGGCACTAAATTAGCACTAATTGTTGGCCATATTTCCAACCGATTCTGCTGATGTGACCATGTTAACTTTATAGATGTCAAATAAATCTGATTCTTCCTACGAAATACATAGACATACATTCATCGTCTTCATCTACTATTAGTTCAGAAGCTGAAATCCAAAAGTATCTTGGTTCAGCTTTAGCCCAGATCATACATATTCTCATCAACAGGTAGGAAGCTATGAAGTTTGTACGCTATGTGATAAAATACTTACCTATTGTGGCGTTCATAGCGAAACACTTTTTTCTACAACGAAGAAACTGCTGGACAGAGGAACGGCTTTCAAAACAGTTATTTTCAAATTCTCTCACTAAATAAATAAATTTCTTTGCTTCTGGAAAAAGTCTATCATTGTTTAACATTCTAATACAAAATTAACATTTTAAATCGTATTTTATTTTATACAAAAAAACTATCGATGACTATGATACGCAACATCGATTTTTGCGTACCAAACCAAAGGAGACTTCTTAATTAATCCTCGAAAATGTTTTTACGAGTCGTACTCGTAATCCATTCAAAATAAATTAGAATATTCAAATGAAAAGCGTCTACTAACATAAAATGTAAAATAATAATAAACATCGATAGCAAAATATACCAATAATAATACTGTTGAATTACCAGTCAGACTTACAATCTTTTATCCCTTTATTCTTAACTTCGAAACTACGATTGGTTTTGCTACTGTATGTAGGGCCAGATGGTTAGCGCTCATATGAACGTTATACGAAAAAAATTATTCCTGTGAAATTTACCAAAAATTGATTCATAAGAAAATCCTTTTACAAACGTAATTTTGAACCATTGAACCAAGAAGGGGATTACTTACTGCTTTAGAAATGTTGCCATTGTATTTGTTGTATTTGATAAGGATGGTAGATGAACTCTATTGCACCTATTTGAAGTTAAATGTAAAGCTACTAACATTGAACTCTATACTGCTATACTGCTATTTTGTGAGGCAAATTTTCAATAGAGAGGGATAGATGATGGAGGTGGTTGTATCTAACATACCCGTCTCTCATAGGGTTCGAAAAGATTAAGGGGGGGGGGTAAGGTGGGTAGAGGACTTGAATAGCACTGTAGAAAATTGTTCGGTACATATTCGATACACATTGCTGGAACAAATCTCATATTTGCAAACTCATTCTCATGATGATAAAGTTCATTATCAGTTATTATTTCCAGATTTTATTGAAAAAAAGAAATGGAACCTAATATAAACTTCGACACTGATTCATGAAGTCATGGATAATATACCTACTAACTATGACTGTGTTGTCTCTGCCATGACGAAATAATAATATATAATAACACGCTTTTATTGACCACATAAGTTTTACATCAACTGAAAATTACATTACAAAACGTGGTGTAACAATTAGCCAAGCTCAGCTCTTCCACTCAACCTTTCAAATGTACACAACTATGTGAATTACAAATACAAAAATACAAATACAAAAAGTACACAACTATGTAAATTAACGAATAAGTTCAAGCACATCAAGACAAGATCCATTGAAATAGTTACAAAATTAACAACAAAAACATTAGTCCAGTTCAAGCCTGCCATTAATTAAATCCATTTTAACCATATTCTTAAATTTATTGAATGAAAATGTTAAGTAGTAATTGGGTATCCTATTTAGTAGCCTGGATATATAAAACGAAAAATAGCCCTGAAACAATTTGGTACCATTAGACTTCACCTTGAAGAAATTTTACGTTTACCACAGCAGGAAGAGTCACCCGAACCACAAACCGAAAACATCAAACGACGCTGCTTTAAAAAAAATAGACCTACAAGGTTTAGCTGTGCATACTGTAAAGAACCAATTTGTTTGGAACATGCCAACTACATGCGTAGTGAGTGCTTGGCTAGTGAAAGTGACTAGGATTTACGATTTTAGTAATTTTTAAGATTAGGTTAGTCGTTTTTCAAAATGTCGCTCTTTCACGTTTGTGTTAGAAATTCTGAGTTTGCTTTTGAAAATGTTATGTTTTATCTGTTTTGTATGTTCTCTATTTATGTGACTTTTAGAATTTAAAATGATTTTAAGCTTTGTTTCTTATTAAAAATTTTCTGGACCTTTTGATTTCATAAATATACCTACAAAATTGGTAAATATACTAACATTGAATGTGTTGATATATTTTCCCCATGTCTGATTCAGTTATGCATGGTTTTCGTCTGTTTTCAATGAAACTAGATATGCGGACTGTGAGTCCGACGTTAGTATCTAAGTCACATAAATCCACGTTAGTAGCAGAAGGTTAGTAATACCTAGGAATCCATCACAGAAATTAAGTTGTCGCACTAACCACAAGATCAAATATTGTTTACTTAGTTACCACTATCGAACTACAATTACCTATTAAAAGTTGAAATGCTGCGTAATTGGGAGCGGTTATATTGCATTCACTTATTGTACTAAATTTCACTTACTTTGTATACGTAATTGTATTTGGTACGTTCTCCAGCAAAATTTCCCCAGAAAGTGAAAAATAGTTAAGTAATTGAAACCATTTATCTTATTACATTAACCAATTCTCTTACAACAAATGTACTGCATTATTTTTCAAAAGAAGTAGAAGTATCGACCTTTTAGATATCAGTTAAGATAATGATTGAAATGAGCTCGGTTGAAAAAGAAATTAGCAAAATTATTCAACTCATGAAGTGGACAGTTAAAATTGAATTTACTGTTTGGACCCTTTTTGTGCAATCTACTCATGTTACTATTATAAATGAAACTGACTGCTTCTAAATAATTCCACTATTTATTGAAAAAATTGAAATTCTAATATATTGATATTGATAATTGTAATTTTATTAGAATTTTCATAATTTTCCAATGCCTATATAGAGTGGAATTATTTATAAACAGTTTTATTCATAGCAGTAACGTTGCTTAAATATGTAAAAAAAATCTGTTTTATCAATCACATCTACTGAATAAGTCATTTTAGCAGTTTTGCCACAGAAAACCAGCGCTAATCGACCATTTTCAAAACAAAAGTTTACTATCAAATACCATTATGGGACATCAATTGCATACCGAACAATGAGAATGGCAAAAAATATATAATATGCTTATTTCATTGCATTCATCCCGACAGAACTCGCCGATCCTCTGAATTTGAAACAGAAGTTTTAATTTCCTTGCCAACTTTGTATCGATCATATTATGATTTATATAATAGGCATTCTGTAAATACTACAAAATACCTAGAAGGAGAGGTAGGATATTCTAACCCACAATAGACACATCTGCGTCGCAGTGAAAGGCCTTACTTTGAAACTACTCACTTTAACTTTAAACCTTAAGTAGATATTGTAGAAAGAATTAATTTATTACTTCGTGAAAAATATATCTGGGTTCAGCAATTAGAACGCTACAAATATAGGTAATTTCATTCTGTTTTGGTACGTTTTTAATAGTGTCTGAATCCGCCACTGTCTGTATAATAAACAAATTATTTTACAATTCTTAGAATGATATTGCGACCACCTGGTAAACTGGTCGGTATATTCAAAAGAAAAATGCCTAATTTATTCAGCAAAAAATACAGTTTGAACCAACAATTCTCGTTCTTATAATTATGTAAGGCCTAGAAATAGAAAGGAACAATATATTTTACTTTATCCTAAGTTTATTTAACCTTTCGGTAGTGACGTGTTGTCATAGTTATAAATCTAAATATTTCAAGGTTTAGGAACATCTAGAAAATTATATATATTATGTATTGGATTTAGATAATTTATAACATGTATCACTCTTACACACTCCATAACAACACAGTTTAATTTTTCCTTTTCGTACAGATAATAAAAGTCGACTTAAAAAATTTATTTTTAAATTAAGACACTTATTATTTTAATTTTCTCTTACTTTCTTCTTAATAAGTATTATTTGTTTAATGTTAGTTGATTTTACCTATTTGCAAACAGGTATTTTATGCTTATTTACAAAACAGTACGAAAAAGATGGCTGAACTGCACGCATGCGCACAACAAAAATTGTTATGAAAGGGTCTGTTGTCTTGATTCGCTATTCGGAAATTTCCCCATTCGTATGTTCAGATGGAGGTCGTAAGACACACTCAGAATGGAAAGGAATAATCAAATACATTCTCAATCATAGAAAAAATATGTAATCAAAGCTTAATTATTTATTTAATGACAATTCCAATAATGTACAAATATATTTTTCTATTTTGCTGTGAAAAATTAATTTTCACTTATTCTTAACCTCACGTGACCATTGAAGCTAGAAATCTACGGAATGAAAATAAGATACCGTAAAATGGGGTAACCTTGACCGATTTTGTAATTTGTCCCTATAAAAGACCTGTTTAAAATTTTGCTATATTTTTGTCTATACACGTATACTATGGGTATAGGAGTCCACTTTAATTAGAGTACATTAAAAATCACCAAAAAAATATTACGAGCTAAAAAAATTAAAAAAAAGTGCTTTTGGTCAACTTCACCCCACTTGGCTGTTTCTATTACGCTTGTTGTATTCCGATACTTCAATTCTCCTCATGTGCCTGCACCCTAAGGGTAAATGGTTACCATAACCCATAAAGTTATCCAGAACACGTGACCATACGTCATACAAAATGGCCGATGGTAGGCACACAAAAGATCATTTACCTGCGTTTTGCATTGGTGTATAGTTGTGTTAACAGTTTTTCTTTTACCATATGTGTTTAAAGTTTAAATAATGGCTTGTTCCGATAAAAGTGATTATCTAATGATATTAGAGAGTAAATGTAAGGAAATGGCCATAAGATAGAAGGAAAACATAAGAGTTATTCAGGGTATTGATCCTTACACACTCATAAATAACCCTGCTCCTATTGAAGAAACTCAAGAAGTCAACTTTCCACCAGTGACCGATTTCCACATAGTGTCGTATTTGGTCCTGACACACACGTTTTACACCAATGAACAAATGAAACTTGAGAATAAATGAGAAATAATTTAACTTGTGAATAATTTTTTTTCCTAGAATGATCCAAATAAAAAACTTGTTTCTCTTTATTTAATGAAAAATATAGTACATTGTCAGGTATAATAAAATACATAAATCACTTCACAATACATCTATATAAAACAATATTAAAAACCTACAATAAACTGGATAAATATACATTTAATTATCGAAAAGTAATTTTTGACTCTATTTTTAAATATATTTATTGAATTACTATCTTCAATGTCTATCAGAAGGCTGTTGATACAATTCCTTTATGAAATACAGAATTGTATGTACTATTAGCGGGGTATTATCGGTGGACAAATATTAATTAACGCACAACACACTACCACAATTTTAAAAAAAATAGGGTCATCCTCACCACAGGACAAAAGAGAAATTGGCATAGAAAGAATTCTATTGGATGTAACTGTTTTTTGCCTTTAGTAAAAGCTGGCATTTGCAATTCTGTGTGTAGTAGCCTTACATATTCACTTATTAAAAACCCTCGATTTGCTAGTATTACATCACCTAAAATTAAATAAAAGTCATGAATATAGTTCCATACATCAATATGTACCTTACCTCTAATGATGTTGTCCAAGAATTTTGATTTTAGAGTAATATGCTCTGTCTCCCCATGCTTCACTAATAAAATTAACAGTTCCTGCTGGTGTTATTCCTATAAGGTATTTTACATTGTGGTGATGTTTGTAATTGGACCAACTCTAAGCAGCTTCCAATAAATTTGATGGCTTCTCTGTATATATCTAGAAGCAGTCAATTATAACTGATATTTTGTCTAGGTAAAACATTTTGGCATAGTTTTTATCAAAATTTCTCTACTTGGCCATACTATGAGCAATTCAAATCTCAAAAACATTACTTCTATCACATTTTTTAAATATGTTGAAGCTGTTGTTGGACTTACTCCAAAACGATATGCTAAGTCTTTGAAGTCCAAATTAAGCCGGATCTTCATCAATGTCAATAAAATCTGCTCAAATACATGCAAACTTATATTATGATGAATAATAATATGGGGTTCCAATAACTTCACAACTCTCTCGAATTTTATAAAACTGTTAAGTCCTGTATAATACTTCATTTTGATGTCATTATCTTTTAAAAAGTTTATTCCCATTTAAAAATTTTCCTATCTGGATTCAACTTTCTTGGTTTACTCTAAAGATAATATCATCATAGTTAAAAATCTTCTGCTGTCATATTTGTTTGTGTTTTGTTTTGTATTTTCTGATCTGACCCATGCACTTCTGTCTCTCTATCAGCTGATTTACATATAGGTATCAACAATAAAGTACGTAAATGGCAAACACATTGGATCAAAAACTCATACAATTCTCTTACCTCAGCTTCAACGATATCTTAATCAACGGCTTTTCTTTTTTTCACGGCTCTCATGTCTCGTATCCCTAATATCTAGCCGTTTCTTGATAATGTGTTCATTTCGATAGCCCATTGACAATGAAGGAACCCAATCAGGATTTTTGTCATCAATCAATTCAGCCGGTTTTCCTGAAGTTAATAAACATATTCATAACAAATGGATATTAAAAAGCTACCTTTTTACCTTTCAAAAAATGTGTCTCTCACACTTTGCTGTACTTCAGCTAAGCTTCTGTCAGATCTTTTCTTTTGATCGCTAGTATCCACCTTTTTCTTCTGTTTTTTGATAGTTCATTCCATTCAGGCTTGTGTGGATAGTGCAATTCACTAGGCATTCGACAAAATTTAACAGTATCATGATCTCCTCGACTTCCACAATTAACCAGACAACAAGTAGTAGGCAAGTTTTCTAGTTCTACACTGAAGTATTTATCATAATCACAACACAATAAAGAACTGAACCTTTAGATTAAAGAAGACCACAAAAGAGGGGTACATTGACTGAACTGAACAGATAAAATACTGATTCACACACAATAATATGATAATAGATTTGTGTCCCTACCAGCGGCCATCTTGAAAACCATTTGACAGCATCTTGGATAGGTGTATTAAACTGTTTCTACTAATGTAACGTAACTGGAAAGGAGGCTCGCTTGAAAACCGGTGAGGCAAAATTGAAATTATACTACCCGCTATTGTGTATTATTTCTTTCTCTTTCTAGCTTGTAGGCGCTAATACAGTTCTCAATCCATAACTGATTATTATTTAAATGTAATCCTCATTTTAAAATAGTTATTTGTAAAACAAGTGTCACAATGACTCGTTTTGTAGTACGCTTCGCGGTTCGTTGTGCAAATCACGAGTACTACAGAAAGTCATTGTGGCACAAGTTTCACACAATGTTTTTTATAATTCACATTTATTTAATTATTTAAATAAAATAGAATTTCATATAATCCCTGTTTTTAGACTAGGAGGAGTGGTTTGAATTGAGTTGGCAATTCTGTAGATTCCTAATTGGTCAGATCACAGATGGTTTTATTCAGCACTTCTGATTTTTGACATATTATAACCGAATAATTGTGTACATTGTAAACAAACTTTCATTTAAGCAAAAAGAGGATGATTATTTGTTTAAAAAAGAGCTTCTTCGTATATGCTCTTGCGATCTATTTATATTATATCATGAACAGAATTATTTCTGTAATACATCTTCACATAGATATCTGGTTATTTATCCCAAAAATCGGACGTTTTGTATACCTATATAATGATCCTATACAATATAAAAATAAACAATTGACAAATCATTGATAAATAAACGTTAGCGTAGTTTATTCATTAATATTTTTAATATATAAATCATTCTAATTTACCTTTAATATAATAATTTGCTAGCTAGAACAACGCTAGATCATTTTATTTATAATTTGTGTCAAGGTTAAAGTCAGATGTCAAATAAAAATATAACTAAATACAATAACCAACTGTACACTAAAAATTACTATAACAATGTTCAAAGAGCTTCATTGTGACACTGTAAACAATGTTTTATACGCGAATTATAAAAAACATATCAAATTCTAGATATATCACTTCATCAATTCAATAATTTTAAGTTGTCAGCAAATTGAGAAATATTAAGAGCTAGATTTTGGTATGTTCAATGGATCTCACCAATAATGATAAAAATATCAACTTTTGTGAATAATATATTTATCTATGATAATACAAAATTCTAATTATTACTACTACTTTAAATTAACAATTGTTAAATAAAATTAACTTCGTAATTTTTTGCCGTATGCTAGATTTGCCTTGCAACTTTAAAGTTACAAGTCTTGCATGATGATGCATTCTACAGGAAAATGTCAACAACATTTCTAATTATTATTTGCATTTCATGCAAATCTTCATTTGAAAATTCGTCTGTGGAAGGATGCTTTGGATTGGAACAATTCAAAAATTTTCATAAAATTATTTACAGCTCTCGCTTCCAGCAATGCATCGAAATTTTATTTCAGTAAAATGTACACTTTCAAAAATAATATTTAATGCCTAGAGTAAACCGCCACGTGTTACATACATACGTAGTTTACAAATGTTTTAAAACTTTCTAGTAGTGCATGTTAGGTATGATCTAGGTTCAGTGGATTGAAAGTTAATATTTGTATGCAATGCTGGGAAACTACGTAAAACAAACCCTACAATATAATAATATAATAAATTAAGTTGTCTTGAAAATTTTAGTTCAGGGATGATACAATTTGCTGCAACCGCATGCCACGCAATTCTGCCATACAGTATACAGTATTTTATCTAATGGCGACATGATTTTTACAGAGTTTACACCTCAGTACGGTAGGCATTGTTGATTTGTTGCTTACAAAGGTTATCTATGTTTCTCACTCTGAGAACACAATATAGAATACACGATAGGTGGCACCGCAAATATAATGTATATACCGTACAGGGAAATGAAGGTCGTCAAAAATCTAAATGATTTATTATCTTCTACTAGTGCTAGCGAATTATCAGTTGACCCAGAAATATATTGGAAACATTTTGGGAACTATGTAATGCCGATAGTATGAATAAATATAAAAATATCAGCTTTTTAGCAATACAATTTATACTGTGACTTCTTGTATCAAATGTTAAATGTAAAAGGATTTTCCCATAGGTAAATAGAATTAAAACTAAGTATAGCAACCCACATTAAAAATGTCTGTTCCATTGTAACGGCAAAAGAAGTTTAAAAGGATGTCGGAGAGTGTTGGCAATTTATTCCAGATGAAAATATGTTAAAATCCATGGAGGATAATCTATTATATGAAAATTTAAAATCTAGAGAAAATGATGAATTATTAAAATTATATTGAAATACGTATACATTCTTTTGTATTCCAATACTAAACTAAGTACATTATTTCAAATGTTCCTATGTTTATATACGCTTTATTTTCGTTGTTTAATTTTATTTTTCTACAACTGATGTATGATAAGTAGCGTATATATTCCTCATACTGTGAGAAACATCATTTCTCACGGCACTTTGCCCACACCACATACACTTCAACAAAACCGACAAAATCTCAGTTGGCTACTATTCAGCTTTGAATAGTTGTCACAACTGTCAGTTTATAGACTTTTTTAAATTCTTAAGGCATTTTTCAGTCGTGCTTCCATAAAAGTTACAATTTCCATTCAATATAATTTTAATAAGATATAATTTACCTATTTAATAGTTAATAATATGTGAATACAGTAATGAAACGTAGAAAACAATATACTAACTAACAACAAATAACTGTTTCTAATTGATTCCACAATATATTGAAAAAAAATGCGAAAATTCTAAGATATTTGACGATTGTTCCGATATATGAAATATATGTTCCCAATTGATTCTAAAATGTATTAAAAAAAATTAGAAAAAGATTAAATTCACTGAAGTGTTAACATTAACAAATTTACAGTGTTTATACTTTTTATTCAACTTTAATTTATTCACTACCTACCCACATACAAATTCTATTTTAGACACATTCATTTATTTTTTGTTTAAAGTAAGAATATAAACTTCCTTTCAATTTTATTAAAGTTATGTTGCAAATATTTAAAAAAATACATGTTTTTCTATTGCATGGCATATCATGTGCGTAAGATATATTTTACAGAACTCGTATTCCCAAATACGGATTCAGATATTGGCATTCACTTGAAAGAATTCCTAAAATATCAATAATTCACTAATTACCTAGTTTACTTATCGGCTTTTGGATTAATATGTGTTTAGAATTCAATAATTTCTTATTGAAACTGAGGGATGTCACTAAATGAACCCACAAATTCGTGTTTTAATTAATTAACAAGGAAACTGGAAATAACGCATATATTAAACACATACTACTCTAATTTGGTTTAACTTCAGTAACCACATTACAATTGAAATACATAAGTATTATTAAATAAACAACTAGGTTTCACTTTGTGTATGTATAAAATATAAGGTTAAGTTACCAATATCATGGGTGATTTCTGACAATAATCATATAACGAATAGCGAAATATTACAAAATATTAAATTCATAGACATAGGCAACACCGCTCAAGAGTCGGCTCGTTCCTCCCCTATTATCGCCCCCCACTTTACGGAAATTTCGAAGTCCGAAATCGAGCGAGCGGTAACTCTAAAATCCGGAGGCGCCAGCATACGATGCAGATATATATATATATAATACTATATATGATAAATACTTACTTTCTTTATGATTATGAAATTTAAATGTAGATGTTTATTATTTAGAATTTTTGTTTAGTTTGGCTAGCTCAGTTAGTTATTATTAATTTTGTTATTTTAATTATATATTAATTAATTCGGGAGCATGAAATCCTTTTTCTCTTTGAGTCCTGGCTTTTATATTGTTGTAATTGTTTAAATAAAAAGAAAACACATTATTTTGAAATAGATTTAATTTTAAATTCAATATGTTATATTTGATAAAAATAATATGAGACGCCAATGGTTATATTGTATCTACTTATTTATTTTAATAATTCATCAATACGCATGCGTGAAAAAAAAACTAGTCATGCACTTTAGCATAAAACGAACAATTCTTATACGTAAGAAGCATCTATACACATTATGCAAACATAGTTTGTTTACGATGCAGATAAATGAATGGTTCAAACACATAAAAGAATTTATATATATATATATATCATAGTTATATATGATACAAATTGCTGTGGAAAGAAAATAGTTATATACATAGATAGAAATATAGGAATTATATACAGTTGGACATAGTTATTACATTGATAAATTTTCTATCAATAGATTTATGCGATTACAAGATGGCGTAAGTACATATTTTAATTTATTTAAAATTCGGCCTTTTATTAATTTTAACGATTTATGCAATGAATTCACTATATAAAGTCTGTTTCTTTCTTTTTCAGATCGATCATATTTGCAAAAGTTTATCAATTTATGAAATTAAGTACTTATTTGAGTGTTTTGAGTTTTAACTCTGATTATTGGCCAATAATGATTTAAAAACACTGACCTGTTGCTCTTGAATTGGGATGAAAGTCTCTGGATCCCAGGAACACTCCGCTGAAGCTCCAAAAAAACAAAATTAATGAAAATTTCGTAGATTTTTGCCGAAAAACTTGATACAATTGACTGTGAGTATTACTAAGATTGTATTTAATAGTACTTTATAGGTTTAAATGTCTTAAACCGGGAATTTCTTGAAATTTCAGGAACATTATCACACACACTCCTCGCTTCTTGACACCAGCTTTAATTTTCAATGCAATATTTATATTTAATAAAAATAATATGCGACGCCAATGGTTATATTGTACCTATTTATTGATTTTAATAATATCATCAATGCGCATGCGTGAAAAACTAGTCATGCGCTTTAACATGAAACGAACAATTATGATACGTAAGAAGCATCTATATTTATACAAACATAGTTTGTTTGATGATGCAGATAGGTAAATGGTTCATACAAAACACATAAAAGAATTTATATATAAATCATAGTTATATATCATACAAATTGCTGTGGAAAGAAATGAGTTATATACATGGATAGAAAAATAGGAATTATATACAAATGGAAATAGTTATTACATTATGAAATTTCAATCACCAGATTTATGCGATTACAAAATGGCGTAAGTAAATATTTTAATTTATTGAAAATTCGGCCTTTTATTAAATTTAACGATTTATGCTATGAATACACTATATAAAGTCTGTTTCTTTCTTTTTTAGATCGATCATATTTGCAAAAGTTTATCAATTTATGAAATTAAGTACTTAATTGGTATTTTGAGTTTTTACACTGTTTATTGGCCAATAAATGATTTAAATACACTGACCTGTTGCTCTTGCATTGGGATGAAAGTCTCTGGATCCCAGGAACACTCCACTGAATCTCCAAAAAACCAAAATTAACGAAAATTTCGCAGATTCTTGCCGAAAACTTGTTACAATAATCTGTAAGTATTACTAATATTGTATTTCATAAAACTTTAGAAGTTTAAATGTCTTAAACCGGGAATATCTTTAAATTTTAGGAACACTATCACATACACTCCTCGCTTCCTAACACAAGCTTCCGTTCTCTCTAAGCGTCCCCTCGATTTTCGACTTTTTTCAACAAAACAGTCTTTTGTTCTTTTCCAGGTCACTATTCCAAAGTTTATTTATTGATTCACAGTTTGTTCTGTCATCTTTTATAACCAATAAGATATTGTCTTTTGTAATCAGATAATTGAAACTTCTATCACTTATCAAAAATTTCATACATACAAATACATTAAAATTGGTTATACTTAGATACACTTACATGGTATAACATTCAATATTATTATTGATAGTATATTCTTGTTACACTCATATTAATTATAAATATAAATTCTCTTATGTTATTTGTCTATATGTCATTATTTGTTTATCTATGAAATCTATTGGATTATATTCTATTCAATATTTATATTTGTTCTTATTCTTAAATTAATGATTATAATGAATTAACTATAGTAATATTGTTTTCATTTCAGATGAACAGCTGATTATGTTATGAAAAATAATCTTCGTCTTAGGCAACTTTATTTACATCATTACATTGGTTAGGCAATATCTATATTTTATGTTATCATTGAGGTAATTCCTTTTTTTTATATTGTTATAGGCTGTTATTTAATATATCTTCATTTGATATGTTGTTTAAATTAAGAAAAGTGTTTCCTTTTTACTTGTTTTCTTAAATTATGTTATTTTCATATATATTTCATACTAGCTACATATTTTTATAATACTAATTCTATTATTATCTATGATATCTGGTTCAATATATATATATATATATATATATATATATATATATATATATATATGTCTAAGGGTAGTTTCGAGGACCTCAAAATTTTATATATACAAATGCATACATTAGCCATATATAATATCTAAAATGTATGTATGCAATAATATTTCATATTTTTGTGAATATAAAAAAAATTTCACATTTTTTTGTGTATAGGCATTTTTGAGGACTTTTCGTAGAGATAGTCGTTACATCATCAGGAGAAAAATATTTAATCCAATAAATAAGCAGCTGGCAAAGTTTTCAATCACTTCAACAAATAATCTTTATATTTATGAATTATAAATATTTTTTACTCACTACTATTAAACCCGTATCGATGTTTAGTTTGTCGGCATGTGAGTTCAAGAAGGAGTATGAGAAATTTATTGAACAAAAAGTGGCATTTTCCAAATTTTTCATCCTGTATCTCGAAAACGAGGATTAGATTGATCGATACATACTTTCGGTAAGATTTATTTTTCAAATAATATTCTCGATATATTTTTTTTAGATTTCTATAATTTATTAAAGTAAAAATACAAATGTCGAAACCGCGTAGTTCTAATTCTATTCATTCGAAAATTATTGAAAAAGGTAAATTATAAAAACGTTCCAATAACAAAATTATTTAGAGGAATAAACAGTTTATGGATTCATTTTATCTAATTATCATAACTTACTTATCCTTTTAATTATTTTAGCAATAAATGCAATTTACTAGGAATTGAGTTAAAACATGTTTCATTGCATTTTTCGATATTAAGTTCCATCAAGATATTGTGAAAAGCTAATATGGCATTACGCACTTCCTCATTTGTTATTTCACGGATTATTAACAGTTTCCTATTTCTATGATCATCCAGATTATCAGGTTTTGTTTTATATCCAAACTTTTTGAGATATCTCTATAAAAAATCTAATGGTAGGAAAATTTTATGGTTACTTAATTGGGCCTGTTTCTCCCTGACTTTGTTAGAAACTTTGATTTAAAGAATTTTGATCAGCAACTCTAAAGCATCGCACCATGCTGCTGAAATATATCGTCACAGATATTGTTAGGTACCAATAGAATTCTGTATTGCAAAAATTATATGATTCCGCAACAAATCTAAATTACTATATATTCAAATTTTCCTCTATAAAAAATTTATTAATATTAGACCACTACGTTGTATGTTCCCGCATCCATCTAGGAATAGTGTTACTCCAATATCTGCAATTCTGGGTATAAACTGTGCCATTTAACAAGAACGTGGCCTCATCGGAAAAAAACTGTCTCATTTTTAAAATGAGAGGGTACAGTTTGCATTTTGGTTTTAGAAATTCCGAATCACCGATAAAAATCATCAAAAGATATTTTTTTTTCAGTATTACTTGATATTTTTTATAATTGCTTCTTTGTCGAGGGCTGTATTTTGTTGTTGATTATGTTCATTGTTACTGTCAATAGAAATATTTTTAATGAAATTGACTGTCTCGACCCTTACTTCGTGGAAAATGCTCATATTAGTGTTTTTAAATGAAACTCAAGGTCTCTAGTTAATTCCACAATATAATACAAGTTGTTGAAAATTCTAAAAAATTGACAATTGTTTCGATAAATCAATATCATCGTCAGAATGACAGAAGTTACATTTCATTTTATGCCTACCTGATGTTTAGTAGTTATATTTTTGGCTAGACCAAGAAGTAACCTAACTTGTGATTGGCTTAATATATGTTTATAGAAAAAGAAGAAGATGTGATATTACAAATATTGAAGCTTAGATATTATTAGCCCTATGGTGATATCCTGGATATCATTTTTCCAATTAAGATCAGTATAACTGTGCAATGATATAGAAAACCAGGAAAACTATATCTGCTGATCTTTACAATTATCACTTAAGAAGACAGTTTATTAGTGGAGAATTCCCTAGATTTAACTGTTCATTGACAACTTCATATTGTGGGTTTCTTAAATGTCTTCTAATTTCCAGTTCTTCAAGGAAATCCAGTTCTTGTTTCTTTTCACAAATATGCAGCACTTCTAGTTCTGTGTTAGGTGTCAATGAATGATTGGTGTCAAGTAGATGTTTTGCATAGTGGGATTTATCTGGTTGTTTTAATCTGTAAGCTCGTAAGTGCTCACTGTATCGTATTTCAAAATTCCTAAGGGTCTGACCCAAATAGACAGCATTACATTCTGGACATTTGAGTTTATATATACCTGACGACTGAAAATTACAATTCCAAAGTATATAACTTTATAGAATCCAGCGATGTAAAAGTTCTTAAAGCAGACCCAACAAAGAAGTTTTCTAATAATGTAAGGGATATTGTTAATAATTCAAATTATCTTCTAAATGATTACGAAAAGAGGTCTATCATACATAGGAATCCTCATTGTCCACAATTATATGGAACAGTTAAATTACATAAAATAACGAAACCAATTAGACCTGTAGTCTCTTATGTTAATGCTCCTAATAATATATTGGCAAAAAAGCTCAACAATATACTCAATACTTACGGATATGAATCTCAGTACTCAATTAGAAATTCAATAGAACTAATCAAAAAGTTGAAATCAATCCACTTGCAAGATAACTATAAACTCATATCGTTCGATGTAACTAATATGTTTAGTAAAATTCCTCCTAAAGAATGTCTAATACTTGTAAGAAAATTGCTAGAAGATAAAAATATTAATCCAGGAATAATATCAGATATACTTAATTTATTTGATGTATGCATTAATCAGAATTATTTCACTTTTGACAATAAGATATATATTCAAAATGAAGGTTTACCAATGGGAAGCCCTATATCACCTATTTTAGCAAACATTTTTATGGACAATTTAGAAAGAAAGATCTTTGAAAGTAATATTTCGAAAAATATTTTATTTTGGTATAGATATGTGGATGACATATTAGCTTGTTTTATGGGTAGTGAGCGACAATTAGATGTGTTTTACAACCACATCAATAATTTACACCCAAAAATTAAATTTACATTAGAAATTGAAGAAAATAGCTCAATCAATTTTCTTGATTTAAAAATTCAAAGAGTTAATAATGTACTTGATTATTCAATTTACCGAAAACCAACACAGACTGATGTGACAATTCCATTCAATTCTAACCACCCGGTCTCACACAGACTAGCAGCATATAATTCAATGATACATAGAGCTTTTTCAGTTCCTATGAACAAATGTAATTTTGATAGAGAGATTAATACAATTAGACAAATAGCAACATCTAACGGTTATCCATTAGATATAATAAATAAACTAATTAGTAAAAAAGAGAAAAAAGTGGCATTACAACTAATATATCCCAAGCAAGCTGATGAAATTAAAACTTATAAAACCATCACATATGCAGGAAATATTTCTAATAATATTTCAAAGATAATATCTCCAGCAACGAATGCAACAATTTCTTTTAAAACAGAAAGTAACGTTAGTACAAAATTGTTAAATGTAAAAACAAAAATACCACTATTAAAGAAGTCAGGTATATATTAACTCAAATGTCCAGAATGTAATGCTGTCTATTTGGGTCAGACCCTTAGGAATTTTGAAATACGATACAGTGAGCACTTACGAGCTTACAGATTAAAACAACCAGATAAATCCCACTATGCAAAACATCTACTTGACACCAATCATTCATTGACACCTAATACAGAACTAGAAGTGCTGCATATTTGTGAAAAGAAACAAGAACTGGATTTCCTTGAAGAACTGGAAATTAGAAGACATTTAAGAAACCCACAATATGAAGTTGTCAATGAACAGTTAAATCTAGGGAATTCTCCACTAATAAACTGTCTTCTTAAGTGATAATTGTAAAGATCAGCAGATATAGTTTTCCTGGTTTTCTATATCATTGCACAGTTATACTGATCTTAATTGGAAAAATGATATCCAGGATATCACCATAGGGCTAATAATATCTAAGCTTCAATATTTGTAATATCACATCTTCTTCTTTTTCTATAAACATATATTAAGCCAATCACAAATTAGGTTACTTCTTGGTTAGCCAAAAATATAACTACTAAACATCAGGTAGGCATAAAATGAAATGTAACTTCTGTCATTCTGACGATGATATTGATTTATCGAAACAATTGTCAATTTTTTAGAATTTTCAATAACTTGTATTATATTGTGGAATTAACTAGAGACCTTGAGTTTCATTTAAAAACAGAAATATTTTTTTTAAACTCGTCCATGTATTCAAAAATGTCATTTGTGTTAATTTCGTTGATTTTAATTCGGGAAAGAGCGTGTACGTTTTTAATTAAGGTTTCTTTTCTATAAACAATTTGATAATCGAATTTCTCGAGTTTCAATCTCCATCTCATGAGACGAACATTAGGTTCATTTATTGAGAAACGCCAATGTAGTGTGATCGCAATAAATAATGAATTTTCGAGCAAATGAATAAGGCCTGAAATATTCTATAAACAATTAGATAATTGAATTCCTCGAGTTTCAATCTCCATCTCGTGAGACGAGCATTCGGTTCTTTTATTGAGAAAAGCCAAAGTAAGGGTTTGTGATCGAAATATATAGTGAATTTTCGACCCAATAAATAAGGCCTGAAATATTTTGTAGCCCATTCAATTGCGAGAAACTCTCTTCCGATCGTACTATAGTTTTGTTTTGCCTGTGTCAACGTCCTTGAGTCCTAAGCCACGGGTCGGTCTTGGCCTACAGAACCTTGTGACAGTACAGTGCCTATTGCCTAGCGTCTGTCGTCAAGATGAATTTCTGTGTGAAGTCGGGGTATATTAAAATAGGATCATTGCTCAATAGTTCTTTACATGTTTCGAAGCACTGGACATATTCTGGCGTGAATTCTATTTTTGAACCTTTTTTTAAACATGAGGTCAATGGTTTTGTAATGTGTGCAAAATTTGGTATACATTTTCTATAGTAACCTAGTAGTCCTAAAAATTGTTTAACTTCTTTGGTTGTTTTCGGAATCGGAAATAATTCTATGGCTTTTACTTTATTTGGATTTGGTTAACACTTTCACGCGTTGAAACGTAGCTGGAGCATTTGTTCAGCCATATCTCAGATACTCGTAACACCCATTTTCTACGGAGAACGCTGTTTTTTGAATGTCGTCCGAGTGCATCTCGATTTGATGGAAGCCTGATGCTGAGTCTGATGTAGAGAAATAAATACATTTGCCTAATTTGTCTAATATTGCATCTTTTCGAGGAATCGGATATTGGTCCGGAATGGTTTTCTCGCTTATCTTTCTGTAATCGACAACGATTCTCCACTCCTTTTTGCCAGAAGCGTCGGCTTTCTTCTCTACTACCATATGGGCGATGACCGCGGAGTATTACTTGGTCTAATTGTATTTTGCTCTAACATTTTTAATTTCACTTCTAAGCTACAAAAAGGATAGAAACATCAATATATGTTTCCAAATTGGGAAACGTAACAAACTATCTAAATAGGAAAAGGAAGTGGAAAAGATGGTATTGCAGGGAAAATGTTGAAATTGCTAGGACAAAAATACAACGAAATTATAAAATGAAAAAATGTATGGAAACAACAGAGGATTTCCAGATACTGGAAAAATAGTCCAATATTACTGGTCCACTAAAAAGGAGAACAAACTACAGGGCAATTTATTTAGTTCAAACAGTGTAAATATTTTATAGAAAATTTTTAGTAAGACTTATGGAACTATTATTAAAAGTTGAAACAAGCTGCTGCTTATAGATCGGACACAAAAGCAAATGGTAAAACTTACATTTTAAGATGTCTGATAAGAGAACAGTTGAAGAAGGAATCGAATTGTTATAACATTTATTAATCTAAAAGCAGTTTTCGATAAAGTGGATAGCGGGATATAGATCAGATGGCTTTTTTCTGGAGAGTGGATTTAAACAAGAAAATAGTTTACGTACATTAATATATATCATTGTGATGAATAAAATAGCAAAAATTGTTGAAGAAAATGGACCACAATGATGTATAATAGTGGAATATAAAAATATGGAAACCATAGAACTTAGCAATTTAGTGTATGGAGACGATGTAAAAAACTTAAATTAGAAAAACGAACTGCAATGAGTATCCCCATATGAGTAGTTTAAAAACTGATGATGGAAAATTGGTTGGATAAATAACAAATAAAGCTAATAACTCAACAAGAATATATTATTCATGCATTACTAACATGAGTATAAGATTATGATCCCAAACCGACGCCTAAAAAATGAAAAATAGGGAAGGAAAGATAAATATCTTGTACTGACTAGTGCCAAACTGATACATATGATGCAATTGATATATCGGCATATGAAAAGGACTTTAATTAAGAGAAATTTAGTATGATTCCAATATTTCATAAAGTTTGACGGATTTCCATTTTCTATAAGATATGTTTTAGTTGGGTGCTGACCGAACAAACGCTCACGATATGACTAGGAATAAATGTTGCGGTCTCTATTAATCAATTCACATGCATAATACGTTTCATATACAAATGCACACATATAAAAGTGTGTATGCAATAATATTCTATATTTTTATAAATATAAAAAAATTATACTTCTTTACGTAGATGTATTTTTATTAATTATTCGTAAACATAGTCCTAATAGACCCAGAGCGCGGGAATCGCTGATAGCCCGAAACTAACAGAAACCGCGGAAAAAATGGTCCTCAAAAGTGCTAATCTACGGATGTATATCTTATTATATAGCATAATGTAATGGTAGATTTAAGGACTTTTCTAACGCATCTAGACTAAAAGTCTAATACACAGGTTTGATTGAGTGCCATTTACAATCAGTATAACTAAGGATAACATCTCTAACATTTCGGAAGAATCTTCACTCTTTGACGAAAACGAGGAATTCATTTTATGGGATATATTTAACCGATCAATAACTAACAGCAATCAAATATTAACAAATGAAAAAAAAATAAAAGAAATGGAAAGTATATACTTATATCATATGACATAATTTCATATTTTGTTACTCAATTTGATTTTTTGAAAGACATGCCTAGGATTCATTTTATAATCGATACCTAAAAACGAAATATAAAATTCATATTTTTTATCTTTTGTTTTACATTTAACAATAGAAATAAATGAAAAATCGGAACATAATGAAGTAGAAGACAAATTTGAACCATATTCTGATCAAAGTTCTAAAGAAAATGAACAATATAGACTGTCAATGTGATTATATTCGTAATGTAGTCCAACACGAATTTGAACTGTATTCTGATCCATGTACTCAAGTAAATTCGAAAAGTACCCTATCAATAATTGAGAATGGTAGTGATTTGGAACCTTTTCAAAATTCAGCTTCCGAATACGTACCGTCAGACATAGAAAATTTAAATGGTAGTGATGACGAAAGTGATAATCAACAGGATATTACTAAAATTAATAATTCTATAACTCAATGTAGAACATCCCTAGAACAGGACCGTATGCTTGTATCTACTTCCAATAATGGAACAAAAAAACTTTTTTGTATGTTTTGCAAAAAATTTCAAAGCAAATTTACCAGGCACTTGGAAAGAGTTCACAAAGATGAAAAAGATGTGAAAGAGTCTACACTATTAAAACCTGCTTGTCCTCAACGAAAAATTTGTTTGGATATGATTAAAAAAAGTCTCAATTTTGTGTTAACACACAGAGCGACATAAACAATAGTGAATTAATAGTTTCGAGACGACCACAAGCAATATTAAATAGAAACGGCAATGATTATACAACTTGTGAACATTGCAAAGGCTATTATTCAAAATTAAATATTCGCCACCATGCAAAACATCGTTTTACATTTTGTGGAAAGAAACAAGAAATTTAAATGTTATGGAACGGACATGTTTAGCTAGTATCCATAACGAAGTTATGTTATTCTATAAAAAGAAATATTTCCTGTGTTACGTGATGACGAAGTTGTTCGTAATATAAGATTTTGTAGATTAATTATACTGCATGGTAATAAAATGTGCTGCAAATACCGTCTTCAGCATCAGTATGCACTTGCAGCTATAAATTTTATAGGTGCTTTTGATAACATCACTAATCAATATAAGACTCCGTCGGTAGCATATATTTTGGGAACACTATTGACAAAATTAGTTAATTTTTTAATTACAGATTGTAGAAAAGCTTATCAAGAGTAACAAATTGCAGAGGATTTCTTAAAACTATTGATAGAAGATATTGGTGTAAGTGTTAATAGTAGAAGTAGAATTACCTTCTAGAAATGACATCACCATTTTCACAAATAATTTATTGAAGAAATCACAGGCAGCTAAGGAAACTTTAGAAGAAACATTTAATTTGAATGATTGGCTTACTCTAGCAGAAACAATATTGATTCTAATTCAATTATTCAACCGAAGACGAGCAGTAGAATGTGAAAGAATTTATATTGGAGATTATCAGACTTACATTGGAATTGACGTGACTTCTACTGATTTATCTTCAAATTCTGAAAAAATGGCAGAAAAATATGTACGGTTTGAGATAGAAGGAAAACTGAACCGCACAGTTCCTGTTCTTTTATCCTCGCAAAAAAAAGAATCAATGGACCTAATTTCGAAACACAGAAGGCAAGCAGGTGTTCCTGAAACTAATAGATTTATTTTTGGGTTATCAGGAGTAGAAAAAAATCGCTTCAAATATCTGCGAGCTTGTAATATGATGAGAAAATACTCAATCCAGTGGATATCAAATCAAATGAAAAAAAGCAATTATAATTGTTTATGCTGAAATATCAGTTTTCACATGCCTGTTTTTATTTTTACTACAAAAGTTAATTACAGTGTGCATTTATTAAAAAAATCCAACTACTGTCCCAAATTATTTTATAAAAACGTAATATTACGAAATGTGAACTCACTCACTAAGTAACGTGTATTTCACACCGGTCCGATGAATTCCCTTCGGACTAGTGAGAAATGAAATCCCTGCTCTGCGATTGGTACAATTTACTATTCGGTATCTATTATGATTTAAACTCAATTATAGTCTATCCTCCTTTAAAAACTACTGAAGAACGTTTGAATAACAATGGTTTTCATCTAATTCCTTTATAGGGTTAACTCGCTTATTGTTTTGGAAAAAAGTGTCTATAAAGACGTACCCTAAATTTCAATTTTCAATTAATATAGTTGGTCCTCAATACTACCAATAGATATATATCATAATGTGTTTTCGAGGACCGTCCTCAAAAGAACCTATACATTATCAATTCTTATGAGGACTGTCCTTAAAAACACCAAATGTCCCCAAAACAACCATAAGCTCCCTGAAATAGTCCCGAAAACTACCCTTAGACATATATATATATATATATATATATATATATATATATATATATATTATTATAGTTTATTTTATATGGGAATTTAATTTGCCCTACGTTGCGCCGACATATTATTATGAATAGAATTGGGTGAGAAAATAGTTTAATTTGCCCGGTATGTTGAGGATTTAATATGTATGATAAACAGTTTATTTAACCAACATGAAAACTTCTCATCTCAGGGTAGAGTTCAAGTATTTTAAATAAAATGATTTTATAATTTTATATATGTTTGCGCCAAAGTTAATAAATGCTTTATATTTTTAAAAATAAATTTGTTAATCAGAATATGTTACTTTTTTAATGATTTCAAATTAAATACGGTCCTGTCCTACTTAAAAAATATCTGCATAGTTCAATCGATTTCATTCAGAGCTTCTTCCTGTGGTAAGTAGATGGTGCACAAGTCACCAGATGAAATGATTAACTCAAGTAATTTAAAAAAACGTTCTTCAAAAGGAAAAACAATATTTAATTTAATGAAAATAAATACACTACACTTTTACAAGTGTTTTTTTTAAGAAAATCAACTATCTAAAAGGATGACTCTTTCATACAAATCACACGCACTCTGGTGAGATATTATTATAATATTAAAATACAGTTATATAATTTCATAAACATTTGACTTTCAGAAAACGGCGAAATACACTCTTAACAGCGTCTATGCATCACAAAATTTTAGTTTTTTTTTTACAAATTAGTAAGTACGCTTGACCTCTTAATACATTAATAAACTAACTTGTACTACCTTATTTACTTCACGATTTCTGTTTGTTCCAGATTCTCCTCCTGGAAAACCTCCCTGTTGGCATTCTGCTTCTACCAAAACAGGAATCGATGCTGTATTTCTTTCAAAGTCCAAACAGCTCACACAAATTCCACTATTCAATGTTCTTCGAAAACTATTTTGGCTATTTTACTTCCACCAGACACAAGACACCATTTTATAAAATAAAATTCATGATTAGTGTTTTACAACATTCAACAATTCCTTTTTTTATTATTTATATAAACTAAACTACTTACACTGATATATCTCTTGTAAGTATAATGTATTTGTTTTAAATTCTATATTCAAATTTTGTCTTCCAAATGATTTCAATTTACTTTACCCAAAAAATTTTGCTGCTCCAAAAATCTCTTCCCAAAAAGAAAAACCTACTAGTCAATAGCCCCCATAATCAACAACTTTCACATTCTGATTTTTTTTTCGTTAGCAACACAGTTGTCGCCGATGTGATCTTTTTTAAATGTTTATTAACCAATCAAATTTGACTATTTATTTTATAACTCAAATTCTTCATTTCAACCAGTGAAATGTTCATCCATTATATCATGATATTATATTCTAAGGTTTTTAATTGCTTAGACTTCCTATATTATTTTCATTCAATAATATTTCTTAGTATTGTTAAAATGACATTTCCTAACCTCTAAGTATGTATGTCAAATGAATATTCATAATGTTTTAATAGATGACAGCTGTTACCTTTAAATATGTATGCAAAATGAAAATTCGTTTTCTTTATAAGTCATGTTCTCTGAAATTCACATTATTTTATATTTTCCTGCTCTGTTATGTCTAAACATCTACACTATCTCATTTTAATGTCTTAATCAACAAATATTACGAGATTAGCTTGACTTTACAGAATAAAGCATTTAGTTTCTTATTATGAACAAATTTTGATACTTGATCTCTTTGATAAAGGTTTCGTTAGGTAATTTATTTCATATAAATTGTTTATCACACCCATTCGCAATTATCCCTACATTATACAGTCTGTCCTTTCTGTATGTCTTCTCTATCGAATAGTGGATCGTACAGATTGTCTCCATTCAAATGTTTAAAAAAATTTTTGACTTAAAAAAATTCTTTTAGATTACAATACATAATCTTAATTCTTCATTATTTGATATACAGGGTGTAGCATTATTTTTTCACAATAACATCCCCTAAATTTTGCGTTTATCAAATTTTTTATTCTAAGAAAAATTTTATGAACGCAAATTTTACTTCAAGTACTATATTCTAGGATTGTCTTTCAATTTTACTAATAATACATTTCTTTTTATTTCCGGTTGCTGTTACAAAGATGATTTTGGAATCCTGTGTTGCAGTATCCTCTTCAGTTAGTTTTAATTTATTTATAATACTATAATTAAATATATACAAATTTTTAATTTATTTTTAGGTACATGTTTCATTTACAAGTTTCATCCAAAGGAATTAGTTTAAAAAATCATGTTATAAATCCATTTTTGAAAATTCTTTAATGTTCGTTATACGACTTATTACTTCTACATTTCTCAGAGTCTCTTATGTCGGTACAATTTATTAATTTATATTTCTTGTGTTACATCTTTCTATAATACTATCCTTTAGCATATTTTGTATCTCTGAATCAACTTCTTTCCTATATTTATAAGGTATGGGATATGTTCTTATTCTGAAATTTTCTATTCCCTTAACTTCTATCTTATGTACATAGTTATTTGCCATTCTCATCTCTTTTTAACTAATCCTTTATACTTAATTATTAAATTCTTCACTTTCTCAGCATATTCCTTATTTCCACATACTAATTCCAATTCTTCCATTATTTCATCCCTCTCCGTATTCCATAACTTCCTATTATCCTCTTCAAATTCCAATTCTTCCATATTTCCACTCCTCTTTATATTCCATAACTTCCTATTATCCTCTCCAATTGCCAATACTTCCATATTTCCAATCCTTTCTATATTCCCATAACTTCTTATTATCCTCTTCAACTTCCAATTCTTCTATATTTTCTACTTCAAATTCAATTCTATTACCATTTAATTCAATCTCCATCTTTTCAAAATCAATTCTTGCTTTATATTTCGTTAATTCATCTATTCCTATAACTATGTCTGATTCCAAATTATTCACTAACAGTAATTGCATTTCAACTTCTTTCCCATCCTTCAATTCAATCTTTTGTATTATAGACTTATTTACTTCACATAGCTTCTTTCCATTTGCTCCTATCAATGTAGTTTTTGGTATTTTAATTAATTTGTTTTCTTAATTTTCAATGTTTTCTTCTATTAGTTTTGTTTTAATTATGGACGCTTCCGAACCTGTATCTATTAATAATTTTATTTCTTTTCCATTTAATTTCCCTTTAATATTTTTCAATTCCATTATTTCTCATAATTCTAAATCTTCCCCAAATTTTATATATTTCCTTGGATGTTTATATGTTATCACTCTCTCTTCTCTCCTTTGAATACTGTTCTCTGTAATTGTTATTTTTGTTGTTATTTCATTTGAAGTTTCTGTTATAGTTGTTTTTGTTTGCTATCGTTCTTATTATAGTTATTGTTATTTCCTAAATTGTTGTTATAATTGTTGTTTTTTTTTTATAATATCCATTTGTATTATATCTGTTAATGTAATTATTTCTGTTTTTCATCATTATCTTTATATATCCTAATTTCTATCTATGTACAACATTATATTTACATATGTTTTTTTTTAACATTATTTGTTAATTATAAACTTCTTATTTACATGTTGTTTTTTATATTCCTTATCGACCTTTTACAATTCCTTATTCGTCTTCTAGATTCCGGTCCTATAATACAGCCTTATTATTCAATTTAATTTTCTTTTCCTAAATTTCGTTTTATCCTCTTCTCTTATTGTTTGATTCTCTTCTATCTGCTTCCTAAGTTTCTTAAAATTTTCCACTGTGTCTTTTTCAATTTTGTTGTCCCCTATCTCATCAATTTCTCCCAATGGATTCATGAAAATTTGTGTTTCCAATTTCTTCATATTATTGTTTCTTCTTTTTATTATTTCATTTCCCATAATACTCTTACTTCCTATCATTTCATTTTTAACTATCCTATTAAAATTTCTTGGATCAATTATCTTTATATTTCTGCCAAGTTTCACCCTCATCTCGAAATTTTCTGCATAAATTATTGTTTCTATATTCTGTCTTATGGTTTCTTCTATTTCTTCCTTGGTCTCTTGTAATATCTTATTCATTTCCTCTAATTTCCAATTAAGTTGTATCCCCCTATTATTATTATCATTATTTGTCTTACCATATGTCACTATTCGTTTCAATATATTAACATCTGGGTCTGTTATTTCCCAATAAATCTCTTTTTCATAAATTTTCATAGCTTCCTCACTTCCTAGATTCTGTAAATTGCTATCTATCATCTCCTCATCTAGTTGTCTTTGTATTTTTATTTCATCAATTTCCATTTTATTACTTAATTTTGGTTCTATAGTATCATCATTTATATTTTCATTTTGTAACTTTACATCCATTTGAATCTCTCCTTTGAAATCCTTTTCCTTCTCTTCTATTTCCTTGATTCTGTTGATCTGTGAATTGTCTATTTCTGTGGTTTTTTCAATCCCCTCTCCTCTTATTTCTTGTTTAGTGGATTCTGTTTTATTTTCTATGTATGTGTTTGATTTTTCCAATATCTTCTCAAAATGTCCCAATTTTTCTTCCATCAATTTTATTATCAGTTCCTTAGTTTGTTTAATTTCTTCTTTGTTCTGGTCCATCTTAATATTCATTTCTTTTTTTAATTCTTCCTTATTTTGGTCCATTTTAATATTCATTTCTTCCTTATTCTGGTCCATCTTAATATTCATTTCTTTTTTTAATTCTTCCTTATTTTGGTCCATTTTAATATTCATTTCTTTTTTTATTTCTTCCTTATTTATATTCATATCCTGTTTCATTTCTTCCCTATTTTGGTCCATTTTTTTCATCATCATTTGAAGCATACTCATCACGTCCATATCCTCTTTCTCTTTTGATTTTTGTTTGACCTCTTGTCCTGTTTCTTCTGACAACGGTACATCTTCTTCTTCCTGTCTTTGTTCTGCAATATCTTCTTCCGAATGTTCTCTCCCCTGTTCCAAATATTGTATCTGAAAATCTCCTCTACCATTACTCCTTTCTTCTCTTTCTTCATCAGACCTACTTTCGACTCCTACCTGCTTTCCGTCCCTTAATGTCATTTTCCTTTCCATTTTATGTATTTAAAATCTTTTAATACAGTAAAAAAAAACTTATTTCAATGCTTTTTATTATTATTTACTAAATTTCTATATTAGCCCCACGTTGCGGTGACATTTTATTATAGTTTATTTTATATGGGAATTTAATTTGCCCTACGTTGGGCCGACATATTATTATGAATAGAATTGGGTGAGAAAATAGTTTAATTTGCCCGGTATGTTGAGGATTTAATATGTATGATAAACAGTTTATTTAACCAACATGAAAACTTCTCATCTCAGGGTAGAGTTCAAGTATTTTAAATAAAATGATTTTATAATTTTATATATGTTTGCGCCAAAGTTAATAAATGCTTTATATTTTTAAAAATAAATTTGTTAATCAGAATATGTTACTTTTTTAATGATTTCAAATTAAATACGGTCCTGTCCTACTTAAAAAATATCTGCATAGTTCAATCGATTTCATTCAGAGCTTCTTCCTGTGGTAAGTAGATGGTGCACAAGTCACCAGATGAAATGATTAACTCAAGTAATTTAAAAAAACGTTCTTCAAAAGGAAAAACAATATTTAATTTAATGAAAATAAATACACTACACTTTTACAAGTGTTTTTTTTAAGAAAATCAACTATCTAAAAGGATGACTCTTTCATACAAATCACACGCACTCTGGTGAGATATTATTATAATATTAAAATACAGTTATATAATTTCATAAACATTTGACTTTCAGAAAACGGCGAAATACACTCTTAACAGCGTCTATGCATCACAAAATTTTAGTTTTTTTTTTACAAATTAGTAAGTACGCTTGACCTCTTAATACATTAATAAACTAACTTGTACTACCTTATTTACTTCACGATTTCTGTTTGTTCCAGATTCTCCTCCTGGAAAACCTCCCTGTTGGCATTCTGCTTCTACCAAAACAGGAATCGATGCTGTATTTCTTTCAAAGTCCAAACAGCTCACACAAATTCCACTATTCAATGTTCTTCGAAAACTATTTTGGCTATTTTACTTCCACCAGACACAAGACACCATTTTATAAAATAAAATTCATGATTAGTGTTTTACAACATTCAACAATTCCTTTTTTTATTATTTATATAAACTAAACTACTTACACTGATATATCTCTTGTAAGTATAATGTATTTGTTTTAAATTCTATATTCAAATTTTGTCTTCCAAATGATTTCAATTTACTTTACCCAAAAAATTTTGCTGCTCCAAAAATCTCTTCCCAAAAAGAAAAACCTACTAGTCAATAGCCCCCATAATCAACAACTTTCACATTCTGATTTTTTTTTCGTTAGCAACACAGTTGTCGCCGATGTGATCTTTTTTAAATGTTTATTAACCAATCAAATTTGACTATTTATTTTATAACTCAAATTCTTCATTTCAACCAGTGAAATGTTCATCCATTATATCATGATATTATATTCTAAGGTTTTTAATTGCTTAGACTTCCTATATTATTTTCATTCAATAATATTTCTTAGTATTGTTAAAATGACATTTCCTAACCTCTAAGTATGTATGTCAAATGAATATTCATAATGTTTTAATAGATGACAGCTGTTACCTTTAAATATGTATGCAAAATGAAAATTCGTTTTCTTTATAAGTCATGTTCTCTGAAATTCACATTATTTTATATTTTCCTGCTCTGTTATGTCTAAACATCTACACTATCTCATTTTAATGTCTTAATCAACAAATATTACGAGATTAGCTTGACTTTACAGAATAAAGCATTTAGTTTCTTATTATGAACAAATTTTGATACTTGATCTCTTTGATAAAGGTTTCGTTAGGTAATTTATTTCATATAAATTGTTTATCACACCCATTCGCAATTATCCCTACATTATACAGTCTGTCCTTTCTGTATGTCTTCTCTATCGAATAGTGGATCGTACAGATTGTCTCCATTCAAATGTTTAAAAAAATTTTTGACTTAAAAAAATTCTTTTAGATTACAATACATAATCTTAATTCTTCATTATTTGATATACAGGGTGTAGCATTATTTTTTCACAATAATATATATATATATATATATATATATATATATTGAACCAGATATCTTAGATAATAAGAGAAGTAGTATTATAAAATTAAGTTGCTAGTATGAAATTTTTTGATAAGTGATAGAAGTTTCAATTATCTGATTACAAAAGACAATATCTTATTGGTTATAAAAGATGACAGAACAAACTGTGAATCAATAAATAAATTTTGGAATAGTGACCTGGAAAAGAACAAAAGACTGTTTTGTTGAAAAAAGTCGAAAATCGAGGGGACGCTTAGGGAACGGAAGCTGGTGTTAGGAAGCGAGGAGTGTATGTGATAGTGTTCCTAAAATTTAAAGATATTCCCGGTTTAAGACATTTAAACTCCTAAAGTACTATTAAATACAATATTAGAAATACTTACAGTCAATTGTAACAAGTTTTCCGACAAGAATCTGCGAAATTTTCAACAATTTTGGTTTTTTGGAGCTTCAGTGGAGTGTTCCTGGGATCCAGAGACTTTCATCCCAATGCAAGATCAACAGGTCAGTGTATTTAAATCATTTATTGGCCAATAAACAGTGTAAAAACTCAAAATACCAATTAAGTACTTAATTTCATAAATTGATAAACTTTTGCAAATATGATCGATCTAAAAAAGAAAGAAACAGACTTTGTATAGTGTATTCATTGCATAAATCGTTAAATTCAATAAAAGGCCAAATTTTAAATAAATTAAAACATGTACTTACGCCATTTTGTAATCGCATAAATCTAGTGATTGAAATTTCATAATGCAATAACTATGTCCATCTGTATATAATTCCTATTTTTCTATCCATGTATATAACTCATTTCTTTCCACAGCAATTTGTATCATATATAACTATGATATATATACATAAATTCTTTTATGTTTATGTATGAACCATTTACTTGTTTGCATCGTCAACAAACGTTGTATAATATAGATGCTCCTTTAATGTAAGAATTGTTCGTTTTATGCTAAAGCGCATGACTAGTTTTTCACGCTTGCGCATTGATGATATTATTAAAATCAATAAATAGGTACAATATATCCATTGGCGTCGCATATTATTTTTATTAAATATAAATATTGCATTGAAAATTAAATCTATTACAAATAATGTGTTTTCTTTTTATTTAAACAATGATAACAATACAATAAGCCAGGACTCAAAGGGAAAAAGGATTTCATGCTCCCGAATAATCTAATTAAAATAAATTACTAAACAAATATTAAAAACAAACTGAGCTAGCCAAACTAAAAACAAAAATTCTAAAGTATAAACATATACATTTAAATCTACTATAAAAGCAAGCAATTAATACAGTATATATAATTATAGTTCAATTGGCGCCCAACGTGGGGCGTTGTAAAAATTTTGGTTATATTTGTAAAATTTAATACTTAATTAAAATGGCAAAACGAATGATGTTGAGAGATGGAAGGCAAGTAAGAACAGACAGTGGTTCGGAAGAGGAAAGGGAAGAACGAAGTCATGGTATGGGAGATTATCAAGCGGTATACTTGGAACAAGGACAACAATTAGAAGGAGATGCACAGGAAGAAGGTTTGACAGGAGATGGGGAAGCTGTAGCACAAGAAGATAGGATACAGGAAGCGCCAACAAGAACAGGTAGAGATGATCAGATGGTGAACATGATGCAACAATTAATTGCTAAAATGAACAAAATGGATGGAAACATGAACAGTATGGAGGAAAAATTGAGGGGAGATATGAACAATATAAATGCAAATATGGACAAAATGAGAGAAGATATGAGAAAGTGGGATGACAAAAGAAGAAAAGATAGGAAAACTATGGTAAAAGATTTTAACCGAGTAGAGGGAAACATTGATGGTAAGAGGGATAGTAACAAGGATAACATAAATGTGGAAACGATTGGTAAGGAGGACAAGATTAATGAAAATATGAACAATATGAGGGGAGATTTGAAAGCGATTATAAATAAAAATACTGATATGATGGAACCGAAAACAAGTAATAATTTGGAAAATAAAATTGATGATATGAAACCAGAAAATATGAAGGAACTCAAGGAGAACCAGGAAGAATTTGAGAATGAACAATTTAGAAGGCAAATAGATGAAGTTAACTTAGATATGGAGGATCAAAATAAAAACTTGAAAATAGAACCAAAAGAAAGCGGAATCAAAATGGAAGAAAATTTACCAGGAACTATACAAACGGAAATATCAAAACAAACTAGTAATATAACAGATAACTATGAACGGAATGAAATTAGAAATGATGGAAATGGGAATTTTGAAAAAGAAGAAATTTCAATGGAAATTAAGAATATTGAGAAGAATAATCAGGAATTAACAAATATAACTGAGGGTACAGAAGAAAAGGAAACTGGAGAAGTAGGATACATAAAATTACAAGGACAAGTAAGTAAACAGGTAAATCAACATTCTTACGAAAAAGTGAATAAAGAAATTATAAATTTAGATGGCAGAGTAACAAAACCGACAGGAATATATGAAAAAAGGAATCAAATCTTAGGTAGACAAATTAACAAGGAAATACAAGAGATGAATTGAAGATTAACAGACACAGTGGAAGAAATAGAAGATAGTATAAGAAGAAATAAAGGAGGTATAGGATGTTCAGGAAATTTTTATAATAATGTAGTAACAGGAATAAAATGGGACAACATGATGACTATGATTCATACAAAAGCTTTCTCTAAAATAATAATAAGAAATGAATAATATGGAAGAATTGGAAACGCAAATTTTAATGGATTCATGGGAAGAAATTTATGAGATATGGGGCAACAAAGTTAAAAAGGATACAGTAGAGAATAGACAGACGCTTCAGAAATTTATCGAGCATCAAACAACAAGAGAAGAAAGCAAGAAAACGGTTAGAAAAAGAAAAGCAAATTAAATAATAGAACAAGAGAATAGGAATGAAATATGGAGACGAAAATGCAATTCAATGAAAAAGGGAAAGGATACAGAAATGAAGTCGAAATAAATAATGTACATGAAATTTAGCAATAATGAATAATCCAATTATAAGTCATGTATATAAATTATTTATATATGATGTTATGTTACGAATAATATTTAAAAAAGGAAATGATAGTCATAAGGATAGATTTAAAATTTAATATTAGGTAGTGTACAAAGTTAAAGTAGATATTAGACAGAGTTTTGTTTTCCATTTGGCAGCTGGTGATCCAATTAAATTCATCTCGTTTGTTTCTTCAGAACCTAAAAAAATAAATATAATATAATATAAAGAAAAATATATTAGGTAAAACTTATAATTAAAACATTTTATAAAAAAAAAATTTGAGTATGGCAAATCAATATATATAGCAAATAAAGGAAACAATTTATAAGAGATACTGGTTTTACATAGAATGAAACTATTAAAGAATATAGGATAGGGGGGATAAAATAAGAATAACTCAAGTATCAAGTAGAAGTTCACATTTTTTTAAATAAGGAAATAAGATGTAAGTAATAAAGGATAGGGAAGGATAATAATGAATGATATTGATTAAAAATATAGGAGGTAATGTTTAATGTCAATTAGAATCTTATAGATTACTTGAAAATACAGGGAGGAATAAGGAAGTTGATATTGATATATATATATATATGAATTTAAGAAATAATTAATTATATTGAATAATGAATATTGAAAAGAAATATGATATGAGGAGTATATAGAAGTATAATGTAATTACAAAGAAATAAGTTGATATATAAGTGGATGTTAGGAAGAAATGATAATAGAGAAGTATTATATGAAGTAATATTAAAAATATAAATTGACATTGATCTTAATCAAGTGTATTTTAAGGAAAGAATTAGGAGACAGTTATTGAAAGAAATAGATTTTGTAGTAGGAAAAATGTGAACAAATATTTGAGAAACAAAGTTAAAGAAAGTAAGATTATGCCATAAAATTGTTAAATTTTTTTGAATAAAATAAAATCAATCATTTATAATAAGAAAATTGAAATTTAAATAAATATCCAGGGTATGGATATCATTTAAATTTAAATTTGAGGGGAATTGAACCAGATATCTTAGATAATAAGAGAAGTAGTATTATAAAATTAAGTTGCTAGTATGAAATTTTTTGATAAGTGATAGAAGTTTCAATTATCTGATTACAAAAGACAATATCTTATTGGTTATAAAAGATGACAGAACAAACTGTGAATCAATAAATAAATTTTGGAATAGTGACCTGGAAAAGAACAAAAGACTGTTTTGTTGAAAAAAGTCGAAAATCGAGGGGACGCTTAGGGAACGGAAGCTGGTGTTAGGAAGCGAGGAGTGTATGTGATAGTGTTCCTAAAATTTAAAGATATTCCCGGTTTAAGACATTTAAACTCCTAAAGTACTATTAAATACAATATTAGAAATACTTACAGTCAATTGTAACAAGTTTTACGACAAGAATCTGCGAAATTTTCAACAATTTTGGTTTTTTGGAGCTTCAGTGGAGTGTTCCTGGGATCCAGAGACTTTCATCCCAATGCAAGATCAACAGGTCAGTGTATTTAAATCATTTATTGGCCAATAAACAGTGTAAAAACTCAAAATACCAATTAAGTACTTAATTTCATAAATTGATAAACTTTTGCAAATATGATCGATCTAAAAAAGAAAGAAACAGACTTTGTATAGTGTATTCATTGCATAAATCGTTAAATTTAATAAAAGGCCGAATTTTAAATAAATTAAAACATGTACTTACGCCATTTTGTAATCGCATAAATCTAGTGATTGAAATTTCATAATGCAATATTTATGTCCATCTGTATATAATTCCTATTTTTCTATCCATGTATATAACTCATTTCTTTCCACAGCAATTTGTATCATATATAACTATGATATATATAAATTCTTTTATGTTTATGTATGAACCATTTACTTGTTTGCATCGTCAACAAACGTTGTATAATATAGATGCTCCTTTAATGTAAGAATTGTTCGTTTTATGCTAAAGCGCATGACTAGTTTTTCACGCTTGCGCATTGATGATATTATTAAAATCAATAAATAGGTACAATATATCCATTGGCGTCGCATATTATTTTTATTAAATATAAATATTGCATTGAAAATTAAATCTATTACAAATAATGTGTTTTCTTTTTATTTAAACAATGATAACAATACAATAAGCCAGGACTCAAAGGGAAAAAGGATTTCATGCTCCCGAATAATCTAATTAAAATAAATTACTAAACAAATATTAAAAACAAACTGAGCTAGCCAAACTAAAAACAAAAATTCTAAAGTATAAACATATACATTTAAATCTACTATAAAAGCAAGCAATTAATACAGTATATATAATTATAGTTCAATATATATATATATATATAACAACAAAGAGAATCATGGGTAATTCACGCAAAGTAAAGGGCTACTGAAATAGAGTGGTAACCGTGGACATGCATGTTTCTGGCTCATTTTGCCTCATCAGCACGGCATAACCAAATAATGATGTGAAATTTGGGAGCAAAGATGTTAATCGAAACATGGGAAAACACAAAATAACGGATTTCAGCAGGGAAACCAAACGCTCATTTGTGTCTTCAATTGGAAGATCCCGAGTTTTCAGGACATCAACCAACATCGACACGGAGGCGCATATAGCCCCCCCGCCATGAACCTTCCGACCCATAGTAAATAACAAAGAAGATGTAGGAATATCGCGTGATATGTTAACAACAACAACAAAGAGAATCATGGGTAATTCACGCAAAGTAAAGGGCTACTGAAATAGAGTGGTAACCGTGGACATGCATGTTTCTGGCTCATTTTGCCTCATCAGCACGGCATAACCAAATAATGATGTGAAATTTGGGAGCAAAGATGTTAATCGAAACATGGGAAAACACAAAATAACGGATTTCAGCAGGGAAACCAAACGCTCATTTGTGTCTTCAATTGGAAGATCCCGAGTTTTCAGGACATCAACCAACATCGACACGGAGGCGCATATAGCCCCCCCGCCATGAACCTTCCGACCCATAGTAAATAACAAAGAAGATGTAGGAATATCGCGTGATATGTTAACAACAACAACAAAGAGAATCATGGGTAATTCACGCAAAGTAAAGGGCTACTGAAATAGAGTGGTAACCGTGGACATGCATGTTTCTGGCTCATTTTGCCTCATCAGCACGGCATAACCAAATAATGATGTGAAATTTGGGAGCAAAGATGTTAATCGAAACATGGGAAAACACAAAATAACGGATTTCAGCAGGGAAACCAAACGCTCATTTGTGTCTTCAATTGGAAGATCCCGAGTTTTCAGGACATCAACCAACATCGACACGGAGGCGCATATAGCCCCCCCGCCATGAACCTTCCGACCCATAGTAAATAACAAAGAAGATGTAGGAATATCGCGTGATATGTTAACAACAACAACAAAGAGAATCATGGGTAATTCACGCAAAGTAAAGGGCTACTGAAATAGAGTGGTAACCGTGGACATGCATGTTTCTGGCTCATTTTGCCTCATCAGCACGGCATAACCAAATAATGATGTGAAATTTGGGAGCAAAGATGTTAATCGAAACATGGGAAAACACAAAATAACGGATTTCAGCAGGGAAACCAAACGCTCATTTGTGTCTTCAATTGGAAGATCCCGAGTTTTCAGGACATCAACCAACATCGACACGGAGGCGCATATAGCCCCCCCGCCATGAACCTTCCGACCCATAGTAAATAACAAAGAAGATGTAGGAATATCGCGTGATATGTTAACAACAACAACAAAGAGAATCATGGGTAATTCACGCAAAGTAAAGGGCTACTGAAATAGAGTGGTAACCGTGGACATGCATGTTTCTGGCTCATTTTGCCTCATCAGCACGGCATAACCAAATAATGATGTGAAATTTGGGAGCAAAGATGTTAATCGAAACATGGGAAAACACAAAATAACGGATTTCAGCAGGGAAACCAAACGCTCATTTGTGTCTTCAATTGGAAGATCCCGAGTTTTCAGGACATCAACCAACATCGACACGGAGGCGCATATAGCCCCCCCGCCATGAACCTTCCGACCCATAGTAAATAACAAAGAAGATGTAGGAATATCGCGTGATATGTTAACAACAACAACAAAGAGAATCATGGGTAATTCACGCAAAGTAAAGGGCTACTGAAATAGAGTGGTAACCGTGGACATGCATGTTTCTGGCTCATTTTGCCTCATCAGCACGGCATAACCAAATAATGATGTGAAATTTGGGAGCAAAGATGTTAATCGAAACATGGGAAAACACAAAATAACGGATTTCAGCAGGGAAACCAAACGCTCATTTGTGTCTTCAATTGGAAGATCCCGAGTTTTCAGGACTATATGCGCCTCCGTGTCGATGTTGGTTGATGTCCTGAAAACTCGGGATCTTCCAATTGAAGACACAAATGAGCGTTTGGTTTCCCTGCTGAAATCCGTTATTTTGTGTTTTCCCATGTTTCGATTAACATCTTTGCTCCCAAATTTCACATCATTATTTGGTTATGCCGTGCTGATGAGGCAAAATGAGCCAGAAACATGCATGTCCACGGTTACCACTCTATTTCAGTAGCCCTTTACTTTGCGTGAATTACCCATGATTCTCTTTGTTGTTGTTGTTAACATATCACGCGATATTCCTACATCTTCTTTGTTATTTACTATGGGTCGGAAGGTTCATGGCGGGGGGGCTATATGCGCCTCCGTGTCGATGTTGGTTGATGTCCTGAAAACTCGGGATCTTCCAATTGAAGACACAAATGAGCGTTTGGTTTCCCTGCTGAAATCCGTTATTTTGTGTTTTCCCATGTTTCGATTAACATCTTTGCTCCCAAATTTCACATCATTATTTGGTTATGCCGTGCTGATGAGGCAAAATGAGCCAGAAACATGCATGTCCACGGTTACCACTCTATTTCAGTAGCCCTTTACTTTGCGTGAATTACCCATGATTCTCTTTGTTGTTGTTGTTAACATATCACGCGATATTCCTACATCTTCTTTGTTATTTACTATGGGTCGGAAGGTTCATGGCGGGGGGGCTATATGCGCCTCCGTGTCGATGTTGGTTGATGTCCTGAAAACTCGGGATCTTCCAATTGAAGACACAAATGAGCGTTTGGTTTCCCTGCTGAAATCCGTTATTTTGTGTTTTCCCATGTTTCGATTAACATCTTTGCTCCCAAATTTCACATCATTATTTGGTTATGCCGTGCTGATGAGGCAAAATGAGCCAGAAACATGCATGTCCACGGTTACCACTCTATTTCAGTAGCCCTTTACTTTGCGTGAATTACCCATGATTCTCTTTGTTGTTGTTGTTAACATATCACGCGATATTCCTACATCTTCTTTGTTATTTACTATGGGTCGGAAGGTTCATGGCGGGGGGGCTATATGCGCCTCCGTGTCGATGTTGGTTGATGTCCTGAAAACTCGGGATCTTCCAATTGAAGACACAAATGAGCGTTTGGTTTCCCTGCTGAAATCCGTTATTTTGTGTTTTCCCATGTTTCGATTAACATCTTTGCTCCCAAATTTCACATCATTATTTGGTTATGCCGTGCTGATGAGGCAAAATGAGCCAGAAACATGCATGTCCACGGTTACCACTCTATTTCAGTAGCCCTTTACTTTGCGTGAATTACCCATGATTCTCTTTGTTGTTGTTGTTAACATATCACGCGATATTCCTACATCTTCTTTGTTATTTACTATGGGTCGGAAGGTTCATGGCGGGGGGGCTATATGCGCCTCCGTGTCGATGTTGGTTGATGTCCTGAAAACTCGGGATCTTCCAATTGAAGACACAAATGAGCGTTTGGTTTCCCTGCTGAAATCCGTTATTTTGTGTTTTCCCATGTTTCGATTAACATCTTTGCTCCCAAATTTCACATCATTATTTGGTTATGCCGTGCTGATGAGGCAAAATGAGCCAGAAACATGCATGTCCACGGTTACCACTCTATTTCAGTAGCCCTTTACTTTGCGTGAATTACCCATGATTCTCTTTGTTGTTGTTGTTAACATATCACGCGATATTCCTACATCTTCTTTTTATATATATATATATATATATATATATATATATATATATATATTGAACCAGATATCTTAGATAATAAGAGAAGTAGTATTATAAAATTATGTTTGCTAGTATGAAATATATATGAAAATAACATATTTAAGAAAACAAGTAAAAAGGAAACACTTTTCTTAATTTAAACAACATATCAAATAAAGATATATTAAATAACAGCCAATAACAATATAATAAATAAGGAATTACCTCAATAATATAAAATATAGATATTGCCTAACCAATGTAATGATGTAAATAAAGTTGCCTAAGACGAAGAATATTTTCCATAACTTAATCAGCTGTTCATCTGAAATGAAAACAAATATTACTATAGTTAATTCATTATAATCATTAATTTAAGAATAAGAACAAATATAAATATTGAATAGAATATAATCCAATAGATTTCATAGATAAACAAATAATGACATATAGACAAATAACATAAGAGAATTTATATTTATAATTAATATGAGTATAACAAGAATATACTATCAATAATAATATTGAATGTTGTACCATGTAAGTGTATTTATGTAGAACCAATTTTAATGTATTTGTATGTATGAAATTGTTTTGATAAGTGATTGAAGTTTCAATTATCTGATTACAAAAGACAATATCTTATTGGTTAAAAAAGATGACATAACAAATTGTTAATCAATAAATAAACTTTTGAATAGTGATCTGGAAAAGAACAAAAGACTGTTTGTTTAAAAAAGTTGAAAATCGAGGGGACGCTTAAGGAGAACGGTAGCGAGTGTTAAGAAGCGAGGAGTGTGTGGGATAGTGTTCCTAAAAATTTAAAGATATTCCCGGTTTAAGACATTTAAACTCCTAAAGTACGATTAAATACAATATTAGAAATACTTACAGTTAATTGTAACAAGTTTTCCGACAAGAATCTGTGAAATTTTCAACAACTTTGGTTTTTTGGAGATTCAGTGGAGTGTTCCTGGGATCCAGAGACTTTCTTCCAAATTCAAGATCAACAGGTCAGTGTATTTAAATCATTTATTGGCCAATAAATAGTGAAAAAACTCAAAATCCCAATTAAGTACTTAATTTCATAAATTGACAAACTTTTGAAAATATGATCGATCTAAAAAAGAAAGAAACAGACTTTATATAGTATATTCATTGCATAAATCATTAAATTTAATAAAAGGCCGAACTTTATATAAATTAAAATATGTACTTACGCTAATCACGCCATCTTGTAATAGCAGAAATCTGGTGATTGAAATTTTATAATGTTATAACCATGTCCATCTGTATATAATTTCTATTTTTCTATCCATGTATATAACTAATTTCTTCCTACAGCTACTTGTATCATATATAACTATGATATATATATAAATTCTTTTATGTTTTGTATAATCCATTTACCTATCTGCATCATCAAACAAACTATGTTTGTATTAATATAGATGTTTCTTACGTACCATAATTGTTCGTTTCATGTTAAAGCGCATGACTAGTTTTTCACGCATGCGCATTTATGATATTATTAAAATCAATAAATAGGTACAATATAACCATTGGCGTCGCATATTATTTTATCAAATAAATATTGCATTGATAATTAAATTGATTTCAAATAATGTGTTTTCTTTTTATTTCAACTATTACAACAGTATAAATTGCCAGGACTCAAAGGGAAAAAGGATTTCATGCTCCCGAATAATCTAATTAAAATAAATTATTAAACAAATATTAAAAACAAACTGAGCTAGCCAAACTTAAAACAAAAAATTTCTAAATTATAAACATATACATTTAAATTCCACAATAAAAGTAAGTAAGCATTTATCAAATATTTAGTTTAATATATATATATATATATATATATATATATATATATATATATATATATATATATATATATATATATATATATTATAGTGGATATAGTTATATTTAATATATACTTATATGATTTACCTTTATTTACCCGTTTTTACCTTCGGCTAGCCCTATATGATTATATGAAAATTTTTAAATTGTATGTATTGTTTAAATTTTATATTGCAGTCGGAAGCATGAGACTTCTCTCTTTGAGTCCTGGACACCTATTAGAAAAAATTTTTACACATATGAACATTTACTTATTATGATTTCGTGATAGGTCTATTCCTGAATAAATTATATATCTTTATTTCAATCATCTCACCATATGATAATCGAATGAATGATTTAAACAATGTTCGTGAAAAGTGTTATGGACATTGACTGGAATAAGAAAAATACCAACACTTAAATAAAAATATTTTAATAAATTGTTGATGAAATCTTCAAAATTTTACACACACAAATATTCCTGAACCTCCCCTGTATTCTTTGATGGTCATGCGCACTGAACGCTTATAGTAGCTGCTTCGGCGCAACGGAGCAACTCTTCCGGTTCAACGTTTCTCGTCGTCACAAAATTATAGTACACAGTTAACGTGGAGGATGCAAACGTTTAACAGTTCAATGTTCATCAATTTAGTGCATTTAGAATAATATGGTTGAAAACTTATATTAAACAGTTACATATATAATTCAAGTTGTGAATTAAGTGTGTGTTTGATAGTTATAAGAATAAGTCAGCATGCAAAGCGGAAATTAAGATTGGAAAAGCATTTATGAGTGGTGTGAACTTTGATTATTTTACAAACGAAAAACTTTTTACAAGTAAGTACATATTTAATATCTAAAATTATTGTTGCAGAAAATTAGAGTTCTTTAATTATCCATGGATAAAATTTGGTATTCATTATTTTAAAGTTTCTTTGGCCAATTTTAGATTATTCAAATTTAAATGTTCAAATTAATTTCAAAAGTTCACTTTTTCTTTGTTTGTTTGGAATTCCAAATTAAAAAAAACTCAAATAACACAGACCTTATATTCCATTCTCGGCGTGGTGGACCTGCAACATCCCGTCTCTTTTCTTAGGTATTCCTTACCCAAGAAATACTCGTTCGGCACGTTTCACTTTTTCACAGGGGTTAATCGACATTAATATTATGAATTTTTTTATTGATTTAGATTTAAAATTATTACTTTTACTTTAAAGTTTTTACAAAAATCTTCTCAGAATTACATCCCAGTTCCTCATTCCCCAACTAACTCTCGACTCCCTTTTCTTTTAAAAATCAACAACATTTTTACAATCTCTAAAACACAGCCTCCTAATTTGTTATTTTATTCAACAATTGTCAATGATAATGTTTTTTTTATGGAAATACTGAATTCTTCAATTAAAATAGTCTTGAAGAGTGAAATCACTTGTATAAATGGTTTAACAATATCTTATAGAATATATAAATAGTCTTTTACATGTATTACAATGGTTTCAATCCTTGTAATTCCTTTTTTTTTTAGTAAATTTGTTTACAATTAATATACAATTTCTACAATCTAAATTTATGATTTATATATATGGAACTGTTTATTTTTTAATTCTTTAATTAGCACTAATTTCGCTTTATATAAACTCTAACTTAATTTCAAATTTACATTCTCTGTTTTATATTAACTTCCAACTCATTGAATTTAGGTTGGCAATATTATAACTAGATTCAATCACTTCCTTCATTGATTTCGATTTGATTACTAGATTTCTATGACATACAATATGGCTCTTATTCCGAATGTCATATTTCATACAGTTTTATTTTTATAAATTACTTTTTTCAAATTGCAACTTTTTATTGTATTTGCATATCGTTAATAAATTAGTGATTTGATTATTAATTCTTATTATTTTAGGTTTTGAACAAATTAACATCCTTTTCCCGATTCAAGTGTGGACATAGCAGCGTTCAGATTGATTTTAATGAAAATTGTTGACATTGACTTGACCTTAGGATTTATTTGTGAAGGTAACATTTTCTTAAGAATTAATTTCTATATTATCATTACCATTCTATTCCTTATCCTTAATCCATTTCTTAAATTGATGTACTCAATATTTTATAATACATTTGCTTAAGTCATTCATTCGTTTTATGTTAAATTTTGTTCTTAATTAGGTAGTGTCTAATGATACACCATACGTATATACAAAAAAAAATTCCTTTTTAATTCCATCTAATATATGAATATTTATCTATACTAGAGGACTGGCTTAACTCCCCTCAAATTTAAATTTTAAAAGGTGTTTATTTAGATAACTTCTTAAAATTTCAATTTTCAATCTGTAATCCATGCTAATCGATCTATAGATTTCAGCTCAGTACTTACATTTCTGATAACATTTTTATTCTTATTATTAAAATTTTTATGATATTCTTATAATTTAACCATATCAAACTCATTCCAAAATAATTTCTCATTGGGGACATAACAATAATGATTCTTACATTTTATTCTCATAATTCTTATTCTCATTAAATTATTCATATCTTATATTCCTTACTCTTTTCCACCGTTTCTTATTCAAAATCTCAATACTTATACTTCCTCCTTTACCTATCTACTCTTCTATTCTTTTTTTTTATTTCATCTTTTATACTAAGAACATAATTTTTAATTATTTCAATGATTTCCTATAATTTCATATCAATTTTCAACCTATATTCATGTCAATTTATCTATTCTTATAGTCGAACCTTTAACTCTTTACTTTCTATCCATATTTATATTTATTTTCATATTTTTTAATCATAATTCATCAACTTTATTTGATAACTATATTCATTATATCATAATTTTCTCATCATATCTCCCTATCTCATAATAATTAATCATATCATATACTTTATAAATATTTCTTTCCATTATTTCACTATACTTTTCTCCCTAATTCCTATAAAATTTTTCTTGACATGAATATTTCCTGCTTATATCTTGATTTGAAAACTTTCTTTCCTTCTCATCTCTTTTACTGTTTATTTAATTATTTCCTATCTTATCCTTCCTATTTCCTACCTGTCCTTATTAATGAGTGTTTATTTAATTTTATTATATCCTTTATCTAAGAAATTCTCATAAAAATTTACTATTATACTAAAGCTTAACTTGCCATCTTTCTTTGATATTATTCATTTATCATTATATTTCCTTATGTTTCAATTTTTTAGATTACATTAACCACGGATACTGTATGCTGCCTACTAGTACACTACCTATGAAAATAGAAAACCTTATGTTTAACTTGGTCATTATCTTCACGTTGTATATGAGAATACATCTTATGAAGTAAAATCGAAAAAAAAAACCTTACATCTACCTATACTACTATCTATTAACATGTAAGTAACATAATATTATCTATTCCTCTTATCACTCTTTTATGGTGAATTATACTTATAAATTGATTCTATATTAAAAATACCCCTAATCATGTTTGTTCCTGGGTATGCCAATTTATAACTATTTTGTGCATTATCATTTATTATTTCATAAGGTCCCTCGAATGGCAATTGCAATTTAATACATTGGTCTTCTGCTTTATTAGATGTCTTTAATGCTCTGATTATAACCAATTCTCCTTTATTAAAGGTTGTTTTCTTCTTAATTTTCTTGTTCTGATCCCGTATATATTTTTCTGCATTCCTCCTTATTCTGATATTCACCTTTTCTAGTGTCTCTTCTAGAGTAGTATCTCTATTCAGAATCCAGTTTCTTTTAGGTTGGATACCTTTCATTAAATAAATTGGACTTTCCTCTGTTACCCCATGTGGTAAATTATTTATAAATTCTTCAATTTTGTCCAAATTTTCATCCCATCTAATATGTGTCTTTTGACAAAGAATTCTTAAATATTTTAAGATTTCCTTTATATATCTCTCAGCTGGATTGGAGCTAGGTCTTCTAATACTAATAAATTGTAGTTTTATTTGTTCTTTATCACAATACTGCTTTAATTTTTTACTTTCAAAGTATGTAGCATGGTCAAGTATAATTCTCTCAGGTCTTCCTACTTCTTCTACTCTACTCAATGCATCTGCTACCACGTTTAATTTCCCTGGAATATATTTGATTTCGAATTCATATTCTTGTAACAACAAGATCCATCGGTGTACACGATTATTGGCATAGCGGTTTTTCAACATAGCTGTAAGTGCTGAGTGGTCAGTTTCTAAAATAAACTTAGCTCCTAATAGATAGAATCTTAGTTTGCTAATGCAAAATACAACACTTGCCATTTCTAATTCTGTTATTGAATATTTCTTTTCTGCTGGCTTAGTCACTCTGGATATAAAACTAATAGGTACTTCTTCTCCATCTTGTATTTGAATTAATACCCCTGCCAATCTTTCTATTGAAGCATCCGTTCTCAAGATAAAAGGTTTGTCATATTGTGGATGAAATACTTTTAGGCTGTTTAGAAAAATTTCCTTTAACTCCTGAAATGCCTTTTCTCTTCTCTCGTCCCATTTCCATCTAATATCCTTCTTTAATAATTCTATAAGAGGAATTTCTCTCTTACTTAGATCAGGAACTAACTTCTTGAAATAATTGATGATACCTAGAAACCCTCGTAAAGTTCTTAAGTTATGTGGTGTTTTATACTCTAGGATTGCTTTAATTCTCTCAGGATTCATTGTTATACCAGTGTCACTTAAAACATATCCTAAATAATCCACTTCTCTTTTATAAAACTGACATTTCTCTAAGTTTAATTTAAGTCCAGCATTTTCTAATTCCTTTAATATTATTTCCAGATGTTTATGATGCTTCGTTTCTGTTTCAGAAAAAATCAAAATGTCATCTATGTAGTGGAGAGTGAAATCTTCATACGGATTCAAGATTGTATGCAACGTTCGTACTAAGGCTGTACAAGAACTTTGGAGTCCAAATGGCACTACACAAAATTGATACACCACTCCATCTACCATAAATGCAGTGTATTGTCTACAACGATGATCCAATGGAATTAACCAAAAGCTATGCTTTAGATCTAATTTTGAAAATATATTAGCCTTTGTAATTCTTCCAAATATACCTTCAATATTTAATGGACTTTCGTATTGTTTTTTAGTAAATGTATTTATATTCCTAGCATCCAAACATATTCTAATATCCCCCGATTTCTTCTTTACACAAGTTATTGCACTTATGTATTGTGAATTGGATCTTTCAATAATACCGTCTTGTAACATTTTATTAATTTCCTCTTGTTTTAATTTATAAGGTATAGGATAAGTTTTGATCTTAAAATTTTTTATTTCTGGTATGACTTCAATTTTGTGAACATATCTAGTCGCAAGGCATACTTCCTCATTGAATAGCTTTTCGTGAGAATCAAGTAATTCATAGACTCTCTGTTTGTATTCCTCCGGACATAATTCCTCCCTCATGTTTTGTTCTTCTTCAGCAATGTGATTTATTTGTCCAATTGCACATTCGTTTTTTCCTATATCTGTTTGATAATTTGTTATAAACGGTATTGTATGATTATTATATATTATATTTTGCATTTTATAATTTATTATAATTCTATGTTTACTTAATTCATCTGTACCCATGATTATGTCATATTTTAAATTTTTCACAATCAACAATTGTACTGATAAAACCTCACCATTTAATTCTAGGTTTGTCATAATGGTTTTAGTAGTTTCATATAATTTTCTTTCATTTGCCCCTATTAATGATATTTTATTTGTATTTATCACCATAATATTGTCCTGTTTTAAATTGTCTACTATAATTTGATTTATAATGGAAACTTCGGAACCCGTATCTAATAAAACTCTACATTTAATGTTATCTAAATTTCCCTCTATAAATACTAATCTATTTAATTCTGGGTTTGTTGGTTCTTCATCTAATATAAATTCTCTAGGATGTTGATATTTAGAAGAATAGACAATATTATGCACATAAGAGCAACTTACTCGAAATTTGGATCAGAACTCGGGCCCTGATCACTATCCCTTCTTATCTCTTCCTGGTTTTGTATCATGTTCACCTGTCTTCTATCTTCACCTCCTCGACTATCTCTTTGATCATAATTCCTGTCTCTGTTTTCATTTCTTCTGTCCTCTTCATTATTTCTCCCCTCTCTTCTGTATTGTTGCCAGTTCCGATTACGATTGTCGTTATCATTCCGTCTTCCATAATTTTGGTAATTTCCTCCATTATATCCATTATTCCGATTTCCATTATTACCTTTCTGATACCCATTACGATAGTTTCCGTTTCTGTAATTATCATATCTCGGATTTCTATCATCCCGTCCTGGTCCTCTTCTCTCGTAATTTCGATTTTCATAATTTCTCTGATCATTTCTCCTTTCATTTTCTCTTCTATTCTGTCCATTCCCATTTTCATTTAATCGATTGTCTCTTGTATCGTTATGATTTGTATAGCTCCGTTCCACTCTTTGTAGATATCTTGATAAACTATCCATGGCTTTAATATTATGAAGCGCTATTGTTTCAGCTACTTCTGAATTGAAATGTCTGCCAATGTATAGCACTAATTCCTCCTCCTTCATTCCCGGATCTAAGTACTGGGCTATATTATATAATTGCATCGCATAATTATTCAGGTTTTTGCTTTTCTTATAATCAAATTTCCCGAAGTATAACCGCTCTCTGAATGTTGCTTGTTGCAATTCTCCCCAGAAATAGGCTAAGAATTGTTGCTCGAACTCTTCTAGGCTTTGTATTAGTTCTTCCTTATTACAAAACCACAATAAAGCATGGCCCTGTAATATGCTCCTTATAATAAGCTTGATCTCAACAATATCTCTAATTCCTTTAATTTTGTTTCTAATTATTTTGAGGAATACTTTGGGATGTTTATTGTTAATATTCCCATCAAATTTCACTCCGATTTCTAAATTGTGGAAATTTCCTGGGTATATATTGTTTCCTCCATTTCTTCTCAAATTTTCCTGCATTTCCTCCTTCGTGATCCTTAATTTCCGATTCATTTCTTCGATTTCTTTATTCATTTGTCGATTTATGTCGTCGGTTATTGTTAGACTCATCCCCGTTCTCTCTTCAATCCGGCCATCCAAATCCTTAAATTTTCTATTTACGTTATCTTTCATCTGTTCCACTTCCTTTATTATTTGTTTATTTTGTTTTGAAACCTCTACTTTAATATTCTCTGGTAAATATTCTTCTAGATCTCTTCTAAATTCTAATACTTCTTCTACTATGTTTTCTCTGATTTTCATACCATTTTCCTGTATTTCTTGTCTTATGTTTTTATTATTTTCCTCTATGTCTTCTTGTATTTGCCGAATACTCTTCTTATGTTCTTCTTGATTCTCCTTAAGTTCCTTAATCTCTTTGCAGTTTTCAAATCTAACCTCCTCTATCTTCCGTTCCAATCTGTTCATGTTTTCATGAATATTATGAATGTCTCCCCTCAAATTAAGGTCCATTCTATCCATATTTCCGTTAATGCTATTTATATTTCCATTCATATTGTCTATTTTTCCATTCAACTTTTGATCCATTTTGTTCATGTTTTCATTTAACTCTCCCTTCATTGTATTCATCTGGTTCAACAATTGTTGCATCAAATCCATCATTTGGTTATCATTCCTTGTTCTTGTTTGTTGTTCCCTTCTCTCTTGTATTTCTTGACTTCTATCCAATCCTTCTTCTACTCGTTCTACCTCTATTCCATATTCTTCATCTCCTGTTCTCCTTTCTTCCTGTGCATCATCTTCCGATTGCTGTCCTTGGATGAGGTATTGCACCTGGAAATCTCCCATTCCATGGCTTCTTCCTTCTCTTTCCTCCTCAGATCCACTATCATTTCCAACCTGCTTCCCATCGCGCAACATCATTTTCCTATTTTCCATTGTTCTTTGTTTTTAATTTTTTTTTTTTTAATATATTATTTTTATAATCGCCCCACGTTTTTAGGTGCCAATTTATAGTGGATATAGTTATATTTAATATATACTTATATGATTTACCTTTATTTACCCGTTTTTACCTTCGGCTAGCCCTATATGATTATATGAAAATTTTTAATTGTATGTATTGTTTAAATTTTATATTGCAGTCGGAAGCATGAGACTTCTCTCTTTGAGTCCTGGACACCTATTAGAAAAAATTTTTACACATATGAACATTTACTTATTATGATTTCGTGATAGGTCTATTCCTGAATAAATTATATATCTTTATTTCAATCATCTCACCATATGATAATCGAATGAATGATTTAAACAATGTTCGTGAAAAGTGTTATGGACATTGACTGGAATAAGAAAAATACCAACACTTAAATAAAAATATTTTAATAAATTGTTGATGAAATCTTCAAAATTTTACACACACAAATATTCCTGAACCTCCCCTGTATTCTTTGATGGTCATGCGCACTGAACGCTTATAGTAGCTGCTTCGGCGCAACGGAGCAACTCTTCCGGTTCAACGTTTCTCGTCATCACAAAATTATAGTACACAGTTAACGTGGAGGATGCAAACGTTTAACAGTTCAATGTTCATCAATTTAGTGCATTTAGAATAATATGGTTGAAAACTTATATTAAACAGTTACATATATAATTCAAGTTGTGAATTAAGTGTGTGTTTGATAGTTATAAGAATAAGTCAGCATGCAAAGCGGAAATTAAGATTGGAAAAGCATTTATGAGTGGTGTGAACTTTGATTATTTTACAAACGAAAAACTTTTTACAAGTAAGTACATATTTAATATCTAAAATTATTGTTGCAGAAAATTAGAGTTCTTTAATTATCCATGGATAAAATTTGGTATTCATTATTTTAAAGTTTCTTTGGCCAATTTTAGATTATTCAAATTTAAATGTTCAAATTAATTTCAAAAGTTCACTTTTTCTTTGTTTGTTTGGAATTCCAAATTAAAAAAAACTCAAATAACACAGACCTTATATTCCATTCTCGGCGTGGTGGACCTGCAACATCCCGTCTCTTTTCTTAGGTATTCCTTACCCAAGAAATACTCGTTCGGCACGTTTCACTTTTTCACAGGGGTTAATCGACATTAATATTATGAATTTTTTTATTGATTTAGATTTAAAATTATTACTTTTACTTTAAAGTTTTTACAAAAATCTTCTCAGAATTACATCCCAGTTCCTCATTCCCCAACTAACTCTCGACTCCCTTTTCTTTTAAAAATCATCAACATTTTTACAATCTCTAAAACACAGCCTCCTAATTTGTTATTTTATTCAACAATTGTCAATGATAATGTTTTTTTTATGGAAATACTGAATTCTTCAATTAAAATAGTCTTGGAGAGTGAAATCACTTGTATAAATGGTTTAACAATATCTTATAGAATATATAAATAGTCTTTTACATGTATTACAATGGTTTCAATCCTTGTAATTCCTTTTTTTTTTAGTAAATTTGTTTACAATTAATATACAATTTCTACAATCTAAATTTATGATTTATATATATGGAACTGTTTATTTTTTAATTCTTTAATTAGCACTAATTTCGCTTTATATAAATTCTAACTTAATTTCAAATTTACATTCTCTGTTTTATATTAACTTCCAACTCATTGAATTTAGGTTGGCAATATTATAACTAGATTCAATCACTTCCTTCATTGATTTCGATTTGATTACTAGATTTCTATGACATACAATATGGCTCTTATTCCGAATGTCATATTTCATACAGTTTTATTTTTATAAATTACTTTTTTCAAATTGCAACTTTTTATTGTATTTGCATATCGTTAATAAATTAGTGATTTGATTATTAATTCTTATTATTTTAGGTTTTGAACAAATTAACATCCTTTTCCCGATTCAAGTGTGGACATAGCAGCGTTCAGATTGATTTTAATGAAAATTGTTGACATTGACTTGACCTTAGGATTTATTTGTGAAGGTAACATTTTCTTAAGAATTAATTTCTATATTATCATTACCATTCTATTCCTTATCCTTAATCCATTTCTTAAATTGATGTACTCAATATTTTATAATACATTTGCTTAAGACATTCATTCGTTTTATGTTAAATTTTGTTCTTAATTAGGTAGTGTCTAATGATACACCATACGTATATACAAAAAAAAATTCCTTTTTAATTCCATCTAATATATGAATATTTATCTATACTAGAGGACTGGCTTAATATATATATATATATATATATATATATATATATATATATATATATATATATATATATTAAACTGAAAATTATCTATCAAGATAAATTAAAACAGAGATATCACTAAGTTAATGTGAATCTTAGTAATAGATGACAATAAATCCAATAAATTGCATAATAGTCCATAAGACAACAATTTAAATATGAGTATAAATATGTGAAGAAACACTTACAAACAAGATACAACTAATATTGCATATAAAAAAATTGCTATTTAAGTTTGCAATTATTTTTCTTCAAATTATATTTCATGACAGAAAACACAGACGTAACAAATAAATTACGTAAACATTAATTTGGTACATAACAATGATTATCACGGTATAATATTACATGAATTTCAAAATAAAATTCCATAATTGTAATTTTATATATTATAGACACTTTTCAGAAACCCTGTATGTTATGTAAATTATTGATTATTTTGGTATAAACTTCAAGGTCAAAATGTCATCGTAAAATGACGTTCGGTTAATAGTTCGAACGGTGTAATTTCGGAGTGACATTAGGAATGCATAAGAACAAAGTGAACTTATCTACAATAACATAGAAAACAGATATTTGGATTTGAAAACAATGATGTTTATTTATAAACAATTGAAAAATAAAACAAAAATTAAAAACAACTAAAAGTTGTTGATTGAGAGCTTGGGAGACGCGGTGTAAATTCAATAATGTGAGGACGCATTAAAATTTCTCTCCTCTAAATTTTTGTAAATCTCAAACATTTGATATATTTTAAGTTTAAAGAATTAATCATAGTATTTAGAAACAATGATGCTATAAAATAACAGAAACTTTCTATCGAATACATAATAAAAAGTGAAAAGTTAGTGAAACGCCGAGAATTGGTAAGGTGAACAATTTACCTTTATTAATCTGCTTTTCGTTTGCTCATTCACGTATCTTCCGTGAATAAATTGTTGCTCCTGGCGAAATAAATCACGTCACATCATTTTAATATCAAGATTTCGCTTTTATGATCATAGGTGATCGTATTTCTTCCAAATGTTTCATCCCAGAGACAAGAAGATGCCAAGCATAGACTTTTCCTTTCGTGTGTAACATATTTGTCCTATAAAACATCGTTCATAATTTTCATTTGTTAGGTTATATTGTGTAAAAATTTATTCGTTGGTAAAATTATTAGATATAGATATTCAATCTCCACTAGATCGGGATAGAACATTGAAATTACATTAAAGGAAATAATAAAGGAAATAATACTCACCAAATCATTGCGATAAATCATCAGTTTGCCTCACAAACACACTTGGTTTTCATTCTTTATTTAATAACTGAATTATCATTACCATAGAATAACTCAACGTCACGTCAACATTAACAAATTATTAGAGTAGAGATTGAATGGTTTGTGGAAGCTTTCAAAAACATATAGAGATAAGTATAGGAAGCGAAATTTATTTGATATGTTTCATATTTAATAGTATTCATAAAAATAAAAAAAAAACGTACTTACGCAAAGGTTTAATTAATATGATTATACAATTATGATTCAGAAAATGTTCATTATTCAAACAACTATTCACAATTAAAATCTATTTATCTATGTTTTTCCTTTCTTTTCTTTGATATCTTACCTTTCAGTTTCTTGTTACTACCGATCGCCAAGTGCCGAATCTCATCCCTGAGGTATAGTGTCATAAAGTTACATAACTCATAATTTTGTTACTAAATAAAATTTTGAATTGGAAATTAGTGGTTAGCTAAACCAATTCTGGCGCCCACAATCATTAAAAAAAAAAAATATTTAAAGTCAAATCAATTATAAATACATACTCATAAATATAAGATCCATAATAAAGTAGCATCCCAATATAGGATCATTAATAAATAAATAAATGTTATTACTCTAATATTTAAATACATGATAATATATATATATGATGGCTGCACCAACATAGTCATATAAAGAATTTCGACTAATCATTTATAAGGGCTTTTTACATGATTAATTCCTGGTACTTTCTTGATATGTGAAATAAAATAGTAATAATCTGGTTGTTAAAATAAGACACACTTGATACCATTCTTGTTCTGACAAATCAAATCAAAACCTACATTGATCAGCGGAGAAAGTGGATAGTCGGTGTCCTCAAAAGGTGAACCATTTGGTACATATCGTATTAGTCTTGACATCCCATTATGCTTGAATGAACTCACTTCAATAAAATCTTCCCATATAAATGGAGTGGACAAAGAGGTACTACTGAGTAGACATCTAGATCCGTGTATATAGTATTTGTCTAGATCAGCAGATCTTATACTGATGGATTTTTTATATGAATTTATTTGAAGAACAAACTATATGCAACACAGCCAACTATGGTTGCAAAACTCAAAGAAATGACATATGTTTTGTATTGTTAGTATTGTCAGTATTTTTTATATCTTTATATTATTTTTTATATTTATCTATTTTTAAATTATTTCGCTTTGTCCATAAAATTGTAAAATTTTTCATGACAATAAAGCTTATGTCTCTCTCTCTCTCTCTCAATCCTGCAGAAAAATTAAACAAATTTTTAATTTAATAATCAGACACCTACATAGTCTGGCTAATTGGCCTCGGCCAAAGCCATTAACCTATTTAAAAAAAGTTGTTGATTAAGAAATGTCAAAACAGTTGTCATTATGTTTGTCATTTTTTAAATAAAAAAAGTTACCTTGCAATAAAAAAGTCGTTTTAATCTTTATTAATGAAATACAGTCCTTACAACGAACCAGTATTTGCGGATTCAATTAAAAGGGAGGTTTAGGTAAACTATCTTCAATTATGTATTTAATTTTTTGAAGCAAATTATGAATATTTTTTCAATTTCACTGCATTATACACAATAAACAAAAATTTATGTTGAAGCAGCACATTATTCTAAACTTGGGGTATTTTTTATAATTTTCTAAAATAGAGACACAAGGAAAATGTGTGTCAATAAAATTGTTTTGTAACATGTTACAATATTAATGGTAGAGCGAATCAAAACAAACTCAATTCTATAATTTTTATTAGATAACTGACTAGTACAATACATTCATAAAATAATACATTTAAGAAAAATGCACATAAATGTTTGTGTAGTGATCCAAAAATACACTTTTGGATCTGTAGCAAAATTTGTGTACGTAGCAAAATATACAGTCGCTTCATAGATACAATAAGTGAAAACGTCAATTGACTGTTATTAAATTCGAGGAATGTGAACATAATTTATTGGGACATGATAACAATAAAAAAAAATTTATTTATTAAGCTACAGCTTTAACTAACAAAGAATCTCTCAAGAAAATAATACTTCATTTTAAAACAAATAAAGCCCAGCTTTACAAAAATTTCGTTCATCTCTAAAACCTAGACTGACGGGATGGATATTTCTGGCCGTTAAATGTATTAAGGAACCTGAAACAGGATTGCTGATTTCCACTAAAAATATTTAAGCCGGAAGATCACTTGACCATTTCATAATATTTATGTATTAATTTAATTACTGGTAAATATATTGAAGAACGTAGAAATATTAATTTTTTTTTCTTTATTATAGACTAGTCGAAGAATTTAGTATTTTAAGGCCAAATCATTGTTTGGACTCGACAATAACTGGAAGAAGAATAATGAAAAACATATTTTTAGGGGCAGCAGGCATCTAAAAACCATTTTTGAAAATGTTGTCTAGAAGTTATGTATGTTTTTGTAAAATTATATTCCCGCAAAGTAAATATTGTCCTCTAAAAAAATGATAGCTTGATTTAAAACTTGAAAATATTCATGTTATCAACATTGAATTTTAATGGCAGAAAAATCAAAAATAGTACATTAATTAGACTATAAGTGCCTCATTTTTCAATGAGCAATACCTAGTGAGTGAGGATAGTATTGGGTGATGAAAAATGGCACTTTAATCACGAATTGTATATACTATTTTTACAACGACGCATTATTTGTCTCCATTTTAAATTTATTTATAATTATTTACTCCCCTATGTTTCAATTTTCTAAAATCAAGTTGATTTTGTATTCTAACGTTACTATGGAAAAATTAATAAAGAAACAATGAAAAAGTGTAAAAAATTTGTTGGTTTTTTTACATGGTACTATTAAACTGTGAAAATTTAATAATTTAGATCCACCCAAAATTGCAGAAATAGTAACTGCAATAACGCTAGACCTGCTACTGGCAAGGGAGGTGGTAGATTGTTAATAAATTAACTTTTTTCACTTTACTATTTAGTGAGTTTGATTGTCTTCATTTTCCTCACTAGTGGTGCAGCCTATTCTCCTTCCTAAATTGAGTGACGAAGCACTACCACTCTAGATAACAAAGCCAGGGTACTCTGACGTCAGCAACCTGCTACGTCATCATAAGAAGGCGAACTAGTTCGGGGGTGTTCTGTGGACCTAATCAGTAGAATTGCCTAATGCTAGTTGTTTCCTTTGAGGGAAACATGTTTGTATTAGTTCTTAATCAGCAGGTTTTGACTTATTTAATTGAGTTTTACCTGACTTAACTTTATTCTTAATTTATACATAGTGTGGTGGAAGCATTGGACTTGTATTGTCAGTATAGTCGGGCTTTTTAATTGTGAAATAACGGGAAACTTAGTGACAGCATCGTTGTACAATTTACCATATTGGAAGCCCATACCTGTTTTGGTGCGAAATGTAAAATCAACTTTATATTATTTTTATTAAATTCAGGTTTTTTGCAAAAATGTTGCGCACCAAGTTGTAATGGAAATTACATCGACGAAAATTGAGTGCATGTTGTTAAATATGAGTGTAGCTCTGAACCTAAACACTAACAAACCTATAAAATGTAAAGTTGGTGACACTTAAGTGTTAGTTGTTGACAATGAAACTCTGTAGCCGTTGAATTGTTAATTTAAGTTAATTCTTTTTATATCAAAAAGTATTGTTCTGTTTTATTAAAAATATATAACTATTAACATATTCTTTTATCATCAATTATTTATAAGAACCTAACAATGGTTATGGGCCCAGTAGAGAAGATGCGTTAAAAACAACATTTCCAGTGTAATTCTAAGGTGTAGTTTCTGGTTTGGCTGATGCAATTATTGTAACGTGTGAACAGAACACAAAAATGGCGACTCAAGTTGAAAACAAGCACAGTATAATTCCTTTTAGTGGAAATGGTTTTGACAATTGGAAGTTTAGGCTTTATGCCGTATTAAAGGCAATGAATTTAAGCAATGTTTTGAAACCAGTAAATTTGAGCAACAGAGATGATGATTGGCATAAGAAAAATAATAAAGCGTGCATGATAATAATACAAAGTGTAGCTGATACTCACTTGGAATATGTTAAAGAAACGGATGTCACAAATGACGTGATAGCAAAATTGGAAGCAACATTTAGCAAAAAAGGTACATGTTCAAAATTCTATTTGTTGAAGGAACTAATTAATTTAAAATATCAGAGTAGTACAGATCTGCAGGCACATTTTGCTCAATGTGATCGTATTTTCCGTGAACTTAACAGTTTGGGGAGTGAATTTGATGAATCGGACATTTCATGCTTTTTACTGTTATCAATGCCTCATGATTATGAAAATGTTGTCATCGCTATTAGAACTCTTGCAGAGAGTGAGTTAAACACTGAATTTGTGAAAAGCAAGCTGTTGGAATTTAATATGAATAAAAATGGAAACAAATTAACAAATGAATATAGTAAAGACAGTGTGCCTTCATCATTTAGTGCACAGAATAAACCTCCAGACCAGATAAGATGTTTTAAATGCGGAAAAGTGTTTATGGGATAAGATGTAACAATTGCCAGAAATTGGGACACAAAAGGCAAATCAATGTTTTAAAAATAAAATTCTTAGCAATAATAATGCTAATTATGCTGGAGATTACAGTCAAAACAGTAACAATGATGAAGTGTCAGAAGAAGCTGTTGCTTTTTGTGCAGATTCAAATTATTCATCGGACTCTTGTGAAAAAATAACTTGGTATGCGGATTCTGGTGCTACTCACCATTATATAAACAAAGAAGAGTTTCTAGTGAATAAGAAGTACTTTACAGAGCCAAAAATAATCCAACTGGCAGAAAAAGGAAAAACTATGTGGCAACATGCAGTGGTGAAATGAATGTGATAAGTGAGGTTGCTGCTAAAAAATTTCAAATCATGTTAAAAAATGTGTATTGTGTACCTGGTTTACGTATAAATCTATTATCAATTCCAACAATAGAAAAAGAGGGTTTTGAGATTAATTGTGCTGCTGGTTCTATTTTTATAAATAAAAATAATAAAACTTATGTAGCTGGTAAACATGAAGGAAATTTATATAAAGTTATACTTAAAAGTGTAAATCCCGACACCAGCAGTGCATTTTTATCTGTCAAACCTGATATTGAATTGTGGCATAAACAGTATGCTCACTTAAATGATGAATCCTTGTCAAAAATTAATAAGTTAAAGTCAGTGAATGGGCTAGATTTTAAAAATGTTAAACATAATGATTTATGTGAGGTATGTGTACAGCCAAAACAAAAATGTTTACCATACCAGTCTAGAACAAGCAGAACTAGTCGAGTTCTAGAAATGATTCATACTGATGTTTGTGGACCTGTCACACCTACCTCTCATAACGGAAATAGATATTTTGTTACATTTGTGGATGATTATTCGAGATTTGTTATTATCTATGTAATTGAAAGTAAAGATCAAGTTTTTGAATGTTTCAGAAATTATGAAGCAAAGGTTCAATGATAAAAAAATATCAAAAATCAAGTGTGACAATGGTGGTGAACACTCGTCAAATTTGTTTAAAAATGTTTGCACAAATAACGGCATTGAAATTTGTTACACTCCCCAAATGAATGAAGTTGCTGAAATAATGAACCAAACCTTGATGAATAAAGCACGAGCAATGATAACACAAACAGGCATGAATAAAGTCTTTTGGGAAGAAGCTATTTTAACTGCAGCATATTTGACAAACCGAATTCAATCATGTCAATTTAAAGATAAAACTCCTTTTGATTTATGGTCAAACAAAAAACCAAATGTGTCAAACGTGCGTGTGTTTGGATGCATTGCTTATTCCAGGATACCTGACTCTTTAAGAACAAAATTGGACAATAAAGGACTAAAGTGTAGATTTGTTGGATACACAGAAAATGGTTATAGACTGTGGAATGAAGAAGAAAATAAATTAATCCATTGTAGAAATGTTATATTTGATGAAAGTATGTTTGAATCTCAAAAAGAAAAATATGAAACAAAAAATTATAACTTCAATCAGACGAATGACAATGAGGATGAAAGTGAAGATGGTGAGGATCAAGGGGAAATTACCACCAATGAGATTCAAGGAGGAAGTAGTGTAAATGAGGAAAATATTACAGCAAAAGAAACTACAAGACCAAGAAGACAGACAAAAATACCCACAAAACTTAATGATTACGAACTAGATATAGGCTGTTTGGCATTATTGAGTGAACTTACAGATGTACCACAATCATATTTACAAGCAAAAGAAAGTCCAAATTGCATTTTATGGGAAAAGGCAATTGAAAATGAATTAAATGCATTGAAAGACAATGATACTTGGGAGTTGGTGAAAAATCCAAAAAGTGAATTGGTAATAAGCAATAGATGGGTATTTAGAGTCATGGAAGATGAAGAAGGTAAGAGCTTATATAGAGCTCGATTAGTTGCACGAGGATTTGAAAACAACAAACACATAGATGTGAAATTACATTTTCTGTCGGACTTGATAAATAATAATACTTTAAGAAATGAGTATGTTTGCACGAATGAACAGGTAGCAGATATATTCACCAAATCCTTATGTAATGAAAAATTCCTTAATTTTATAAGGATGCTAAATTTATGCTGAGTTATATTTTGTAAGACATGATACATTGTATAGGTTTGAGGGAGGGTGTTAAATATGAGTGTAGCTCTGAACCTAAAAACTAACAAAGCTATAAAATGTAAAGTTGGTAACACTGAAGTGTTAGTTGTTGACAATAAGACTCTGTAGCCGTTGAGTTGTTAATTTAAGTTAATTCTTTTTATATCAAAAAGTATTGTTCTGTTTTATTAAAAATATATAACTATTAACATATTCTTCTATCATCAATTATTTATAAGAACCTAACACATGTGTTTAGTTTTCCGAAAGATGAAATTATGCTGAAAAAGTGGTTGCGATCAGTTCCGCGCCAAAAATATTCCAGTGTGCGAACGTTACAATATCTTACAAAAAATACTTATAAATAAAACTTTTCAGAATATAAAATACATAATTCCGGATATACTGTAAAATTTATCATACAGCCTGTAATAAATACACTTTTAAAAAATTACTGATAGGTAATATATTTGGTAAGGGAAATAAGAGAAAATTATATACTTTGACTACATGAATTAATCATTAAATTTAAATATACTAACAGATACTTTTGTGCTTCTTTTGAAAAAATATATTAACTAAATAATTAACGCACTTTAAAGTAATATTTAACATTTTTTTAAAGACGGTTTTTGTTTTGAAACTGTTTTTTTCGCAAAAAACCAAATGTTCGGGCTCAGTTCACCTCTGGCTGCACCGTTTCTACCGGAAGCCGTTAAAAAACATAAAAAGATTTAAAAAAATTGTTTTCCAAACAGCATTTGCATTGATTAAGCCTACTACATAGTGGCAGTTCTGTATACAGCTTCGCCTTTTTATAGCGACGTCACGCCATAGTACTTCGGCCTTGTTAGTCTAAGAGGTAGTGGATGAAAATGTCATTTTCATAAGCGACGTTGGAAAAAAAATTTTGTATCAATAGCTTTGATTTAAATTGAAGAAGAAGAAAAGCTGTAAATCTAGATTTGTTCATCATGTAAAGGAGGTTTCATCCTTAAAAATGCCCTTTTTTATCCAGCCAACTTCCAGTTATCTGCCTATATGTAAATGGTTCAGGCATGGTTTATAAATTTTCTGTTACGCATTAAACAAAATGGAGAATGTTCTCTAAATATTATAAAACCCAACCTCCATTTTAAAGGCCAGCGTTAAGAGAATCCAGTTCTGATATTGGATAAAAAGAAGCACTTAATGAAATTGAATCCTTTCACTGGCGGCAATCGTTATAAAAGAGGATCCACAATTTTATATATTCTGTGATCCAAAATAAACAAATTTACGGTATACAAATATATACAGTGTTAGGAAAATTCTGAGGGCACATATCTTTTATCCTCAGTGTTTTAGAAATAGACATAAATTCAGTATATTATTGTTTTTCACTAACAGGATATCATAAAGTGGAAAACGTCTGGTAGGCACCGCTCTCAAGAGACGTGTCCATAACGTCAATGTGTTACAATTGTTTCTACATACGAACAGAAACAGTCTTGCCAACTTTCATTGTATATTTATATTAACTGTAAAATGCATTGTTCTAACATGAGAACAAGTTATAAGAAGCTTTTAATTATGATAATTCAAGGGGTTGTAACAGATCAAGATAATTAATCCCATCTATTTGTTGAACATTTTATTGTAATGCTGGAAATTGTTCTAGTTTTCAATTTGAAAGCGGTTAAGACCTTTACTTTTTTTCAGATTTGGCAACGTGAAATTTGTCTCTGAACATCTGCGGTTTGAATCAGAGAATGTATTAGTTATTTTATTTATCCAATTACAACGTTGTCAAAATTGATATAATTTGGTACACGCAATTATTAAAACCTACTTAATTACTCCAATATAAAGGAAACTACAATATTTTTATGGGAAGATTTTTAGAAGACAATAGTTTATAAAACAATATTTTTTTTTTGGTCAACAAAGCTGTTACATTTTTCCTCTGAGAAAATCTGACATCAAGAATTTATTATACCAAACATAAAACCTAACCTTAATTATTATTATGCATTATTAAGTATTATGCAATCTGTTAGGATCCATTCTAACAATAACATTTTCAAAAACTTCTTCCATAGTGAAATTTATACAATATTGATGCATTTACTATATAAATAACATGGGGTTATATTTCCAATTCGTCAACTGTCATTATATTTGATCTGTGTCAGAATACGTTATTTTTAGATGGCTTAAAATCCATTATTTTTTTGTTCAATGTAATCGTTATTATTGATAAAGTTAACCATAACTACACCTAAAATCTACGTTATATTTGTAGTCTTAAAAACTCTATTATAACTAACGTGTTTACAAATAGCTCAATAATAAACCGCCTGTACCTAATTTCTACGCTCCTATTAAAACGGTTTCGTCTACAACCGTAATTCTTCTATTTTTATCTATCCCCTCTCTCCATTTTTAATGTACACATTGAAAGTGTGTCCATATAATTTTCCTTTTTATTCATAACAGAAACTATTCTTTACTACATTTCAACGTAAAACGATAATCCTCTCATAATCAACGGGAAAATATAACGGTCACATGGCATTACCAGTGTGTTAGAGAAAGACAATAGTTAGCGTAGGTTATTATACCAGACGAATACGAATCGCGCGTGCGCCTCTTGAAGATGTTTAACTGTACATCTAGGTACTTCACTAAACGTTTGTTTGTGAATGATTAACGATCTTTTGTAAATCTTATAAAATGATTATGCAGATACACCATAAAGTGCAAATTGTAAAATGGTACTATCAGGATAATTCATATCGAGAAATAGCAGAAAATTTGTTTATTGTGTAATTCGAAAATGCCCAACCAATTAGCAAGAAACAAGAGAGAACGGTTATAAAAATTTTTGAAGAGCATGGATGTGTCACTTCTACAAAACATGGACCGCGTACACAGAATCATCAAACCCAACCCGAAAAAGAAGAAAGAGATATTTTAATTTGTGCAAGTGTGGAAAATAATCCCCTACAATCATCCACTCATTTGGCAAATGATTTTGATGTTGATCCGAAAACGATTCGGAATGTATTAAAAAAAATTGTTATCGTAGTTTTAAACTGAAAAAAAGAGCCATGAAATATTTCCAGATGATCAATTTCGTAGAATGGAATTTTGTGAAGTAGTTATGGAAAAAATACAAATGGACGTAAATTTTTCGAAAAATATTTTGTTCACAGATGAATCGACTTTTCCCACATACGGTGCACATAATTCATCCGTTATGCGATATTGGTCCAGGACAAATCTACACAAACACTACAATTGTAGAACTCAATATCCCCAAAAGTTAAATGTTTGGGCTGGAATATTAGGTGAGTATTTAATTGGACCATTTTTTATTGATGGCAATTTAACCGGACACAAATATTTGAACATGCTGGAAAATCAAATTACTCCTGCCCTTATACAGTTAGGTGTCAACTTCAATGATATTTGGTACCAACATGACGGTTGTGCATCATATAATTATCGACTAGCAATACATTTTTTATATACACAATTTCCCAATCGGCTAATCTCCACGTATGGTAACATTAGATGGCCTGGGAGATCTCCAGATTTAGCACCCAACGATTTCTTTTTCTGTGGTTATGTGAATGTTATGTTCTCTGAATGAATTAGGGAACAAATTCTACAAGTTTGTATGGAAATAACACCTCAAATGCTCATACATGTTCGTCAAGAATTTTATAACCGGCTCGGTTACTGTTTAGCTCAATACGGGGGTTTATTCGAACATTTGATTTAAGTTCATTGAAGAATTAAGAAGTATTTTTTTATTTATTACCTATCAGAATATTACTTTTATTTAAAATAGTAGGTACTTTCATTAGAATTTGATGTTAATTAAGTTTATTACCATAGCGTTTTTTAATTTGTTCTGTGTGTGCTTACACAGAGAATTCGTTTCTCATTTGCAAACAAACGTAAACAATACTAAAATAGTTTTTACTAATACATTCTCTGATTCAAACCCCAGATTTCAAAGACAATTTTCACGTTGCCAAATCTGAAAAAAAGTGAAGGTTTTAACCGCTTTCAAATTGAAAACTTGAACAATTTCCAGCATTACAATAAAATGTTCAACAAATAGGAATAATTATCTTGATCTGTTACAACCTCTTGAATTATCATAATTAAAAGCTTCTTATAACTTGTTCTCATGTTAGAACAATGCATTTTACAATTAATATAAATATACAATGAAAGTTTGCAACACTGTTTCTGTTCGTATGTAGAAACAAATTGTAACACATTGACGTTATGGACACGTCTCTTGAGAGCGGTGCCTACCAGACGTTTTCCACTTTATGATATCCTGTTAGCGAAAAAGAATAATACACTGAATTTATATCTATTTTGTCTCCTTCTAACACATTGATGATAAAACATATGTGCCTTTAGAATTTTCCTAACACGGTATAAAATGTATACATCATTTTCTCATAGTTTCAGCAGATTAATAATTTCATAAAATATTTACAATTTAAAAGAGTCTGTTCATATCATATTCAATTTATCGGGATCTTTTAATAGGCTAATTGTCCATTGAAATATCCAATTTTCTTCACTAGCTTCTAGACCAATTTGTTGTTCCTTGTGTTTGATAAATTTTAGTGTATGTAAATCAAAAAGGAAAACTTTTCATTTTTGACAGCTGAGTCAATAATTGCAGTACATAAGCAATTCTGTTTCCTTATAAAACATCCTATAAAAAATCTATCACGCTTAAAATAGGAAAATTGTTCGAAGCATAATTTTTTTAAATATCTCTACATAAAGATATATTTTATAAATTTGAAAAATATGGAACAACCCTCTGATTTTTATTCTTTTGAATTGCCTTATATACTAGCAATCACTGTAAGCCCCTGTGTTATCATTCGTCACCCCAAGTTTCAATTGCAATTTTGAAAAATTAGTTAACATTTCTTGTCAGCTCTAATAGTATAAATACTTGTAACAATTGTAGGTATTTTAAAACTTTTATTATTAAAAATAATGTCTCTAATCTCGCAAAACCGGCTGAAGAACAAAAGGAGTAAAGTGAGTTTCATAAAATTGTCTAAAAAAAAATTGATAGATGGCGATGCAAATTAAAACTATGCTTTTTATTAAAAATTAAAACAATAAAGTTTGGACGGGATATTGGCTTATTATTTCAATGACTGCTATCCATTTCCGGATCGCTCTCTGCATCTGAACTTGAACTGACAGCCAAATCACCTGTCATTGCCACTCGAGCGTATTCGTCCTTGTCAATGGATTTGCAAAAGTGAATAGCGTACTTTAATTTTTGATGCAAAACGTGCTGTAACAAATATATAAATAGTTAATAAATTTGTAGTACATTATACAGGGTGGGGAACCACATACGGCACGGAACCTGGTGCCCAAATCATAACAATTTTAAAAAATATTTTGATATGCATATATGTAGGTCGATAAGAGCCACATTATAAAAATATTTATAAATATACAGAGCCGTTCAAAAAATTTTGGCATATCAAAGTTATATTTTTTAAATGAAATACCCTGTATATTATCACATTTTCGAATTTAACGTGTTGGAATTTTAATTTAGTTTCAACAAAAACCACTCTCTTTCTCTCTATCTCTCTCTATTGCATTAACATTCTTATGTGAAATAAGATTAAATTAGAAAAATAACATCCCCGCTTACAAAGAGTTGTCCTCTGACACAGGGTTCGGTTTTATGATGCCCATATAAAAGGGTGTATCTGAATATCTGATAATAAATATCTTTACCCAGCTTTTTGAGTAGACACAAACAAAAACCAGATGTTTGTTTTTAAGAGTGAGAACCAAGAAAATATATTCTTGTGATTTTAAAATTATCTAGTCTGAATCGAAATTCTGTAATAGAAGGACATACCTACCGGGTGCTATCAATTTAAGGAAATAAACAGTATTCAAACTCTAATTATAGTTTAATTTAATTCGACCGATCAAAGTCTAAATCCTCTTCCAAATCCAACAGGTTATGGGCCCAGAGGTCACGTAAAATATAAACTTTATTAAAATCCTTACAATTAGTGATTAAATAATAAGTGTTTAATTTAAATTAGTGGTGAACGATAAACCAAATAATGGAAAACAAAAGTGTTAAATGAAATAATAAACCTTTTAATGGTGATAATTATAGTATTTGGAAAATTAGAATTCGTGAACTATTTGAGGAATTAAAAATACTTGAAGTGATTGACTCTTTTGAACCAATAAAGCATATGACTGAAGAAAAGTGGAAGAAAAAGGAACGCATTGCAAAAGGTATAATTGTAGATTATTTGGCAGATTCAATGTTTAGTATATTGAAACCTTTAATCACTCCAAGAGAGATTTTTCAAAATTTAGATGGGCTATATGAAGGAAAAAGTGCTATATCGCAAGTTTCAATTCGTAAAAAATTAATCACATTAAAAATACGAAGTGAAACACCACTCATAAAACACTTTATAATTTTTGAAGACTTAATCACACAATTAATAGCTACTGGTGAAACAGTATCTGTGGCACATCTATTGATATCAATGTCAAAAGAATATGCGGGAGTTATTACAGCTCTTGAGACGTTATCACCTGAAAAATTGACACTCACATTTGTTAAAAATAGATTGTTAGATCATGAAGAGAAGTTAATGGAAGAACATAAAGAGACGAGTATGAAAGTGCTTCAAGTAGAAACAAAACATGAAAGTTTTCGTAGAAATAATGTTTTTTAAAAGGAATTAATGAAAAATCATTTAAGCAAAAACACGCAGAATGTTAAGAAAGACAATAGATTTAAGTCAAGAAAGAAATCATCAGTTAAATGTTACTTCTGTGGCAGAAAAGTTAACGTGAAAAATATCTGCATCTATTACAAAAGAGAGCAAGAACGGAAGGCTAATGGAAATCAAATGACATTACAGACTGAGCAAATGACTGAACCAACGAATTCTTCGGGAAATACTTCAGGGTTTGCATTCATGGCTGGAGATTTCAAAATGAGTGAAGAAGAAGATAAAATTATTTTTCTGGTGCCTCCGATCATTTAATTAACCAAGTCGAATTAACGAAGGATTTTGTTATTTTAAAAGATCCAATAAAAATATCTGTAACGAAGAACGATATATTTATTTATGCAACAAAAAAGGGAACACTTGATGTCATCAGCAATACAGGTTTTAAATGACATCTTGAAGAAGTATTGTACTCACCTGATGTCCCCAACAATTTGCTGTCAGTGACGAAAATGCAGAATGCAGGAATGATGGTAATCTTTGATGATAAGGGAGTAACTGTCACAAATAGTGGTAAGATTGTAATGACGGGTAAGGTAATGAACAATTAAACTGTAATTAAATTTTCAGTAGAAAAAGGAAATAGTTTTAAATAGATATGTAGTATTGTAAAAAACTCATATTAGTAAAGATAAATTTTTAGAACTTAAAAATCAACATATGATAGATGATGTAGAATTATTTGATTAAGTTTCACCGACTGATAATTTATGTGAAGCTTGTATCAAACGAAAACAAGCGAGATTGTCAGTTAGTAAGTGTAAAAATACAAGTTTTTATCTAATTTTGACATATAAAGTGACATTTTTCAAAACTGACTTCCGTTAGCAAACGTCACATTTTTCGTAACCAGTTACATAATGAAAAATATTATGTAACTGATAATGAAAAATCAATTTTATCGCAAGTTAATAAAAACAAGAGAGAAAAGAAGAAAGTTTAATGTCATATTATAGAAAAATAACAACTATACTCGATAGTCGAAATTCTGTAAAGTGACTCATCGCTCTTACTGTCCATAAAATCAGTTGCAGAAGCGAACTTCATGAGCGCATCATTTTTGAAGGGTTCTTAATAGTCCTAAATAAAAAATAAATAGAAAATGTTCTTGTACGCTCTGGCGTTTAAATTTGAGAGAACAGAAATACGAAATTATTATGGTAGGTATCATTATGTATATACAGGGTGTTACCAAGAATAATACACATTTTTAAGGATGAGCTATAATAAGATGTATATAAAAAAGTCGATAGTCGAAATTCTGTAAAGTGACGTCATCGGTTATCTACCGATTTAAAGTGAACTCCATGAGCGTATCATAGTTTAAGAGTGCGAATACTGAAATATCTGGAATTTCAATTTTTAACATTTGAAATAATAGCTTATCACAAGTTGTTCATAAGTAAGTTAAAACAAAATAAAAAAATGTTTAAAAGTCAATTCCAACTTACTACTACTAAAACTAAAAAAAAGTTGTTTGTCAAGACCAAAATAAATTACCAATAAGTATAGGTATGTTGCGAGGTCACTTGTAAAATGTCTGACTAACTGGAAGCGGTATCACTCCCTGACGACTCCTCAGAATCATCGCTTTCTCCTCCTATATCGATAATGAGTGGTTCCGTCATTACTTCTACACGTATGTCTAAATCCCAAAACTTTATTTCTTCTTTTAATACGTGTTGAATACATTTACGCCAACTCTCAGCAGTAACGGTATGCAGCGCCTCGTCAAACAGTTTCTCAACGTCAGCCATTTTGAATGTACTGTTTTTTCTCGCAACATAATTTTTCACTTGGGCCCAAACCAGCTCGATGGGGTTTAACTCACAGTGGTAGGGAGGAAGTCTAACAACTGAGACGTTGAAATCTTTCGCCATTTCATCGACAACGTACTTAATATAACTGCTTTTATGTTTCCATACGAGAGATAATAATTCAACTTTTAGCATTGCCTCGTTGTGCGGAATGCTTTTACTCTCTAACCAATCAATTATAACCCTCTTGCGGCTAGCTGAAGTAGGTATTTGCTCCAGTCGACGAGAGTGGTATGAAGCATTATCCATAACTATCACTGAACCAGGAGTTACCTTTGTTAAAATTGATCTAAACCATGTTTCAAATCGGTTACCATCCATCTCTTCATGGTAATCGACAGTTTTTTTGGACTGAAAACTTAGTAATCCACCTTCTACAAATCCTTCCTCGCTGCCAATGTGAGTGATAATCAGTCGACGTCCTTTCCCAGAGGGAGCTTTTAAACCGGAAGAGAAACCCTCCATAAAGGCTTGTCGATTGCTTCGTATATTCATGTCTTGCCACACTTTTGACACAGTGTGGCCTTCATTTAACCATGTTTCGTCAAGATAATATATGTGCCGTCCTTCGTTACGAAACTGTCGTATCTGTTTTAAATAATTTCTCCTCCATTCCACAATGTCATTTCGTTCAATTAAGGCACTGTTTCTACTTCTTGTTTGGTAACGAAAATTCATTAATTTTAAAGTTCGTCTCAAAACTTTATCACTGATGTTTGGTAAAGTATCATCAGCTTCTATTACCTTGCTCAATTTAGCTACCGAGGGGATTTCATTCCTAAAATAAAAAGAATGTATTTCCCTACGTATAGCATTCCGTGTTTGGTCGTCCAAAACAATTTTCTTTCTTCCCCTACTTTCCGGTTTACAGTTTTCACCTCGTTCTCTTGTCAAAGATCCGTCCCGCGATTTCTTTAGAATATTGTATATAGTACTCTCAGAAACTTTAGTTAAATAACTGCACTTAATCACAGCGTCACTAACACCCAACTGTTTGTCCATGGCACGCAGTCCTTCGTACACATTTAATATGAGGACTTTTTCTTCCCGAATTAAATTGTTACGACGCTGTTTTTTATCGCCAACACCGCTACACTCCGCCATTATTGTCACTAAATATACCGATATAAATATTACAATAAATACCAATAATAACCGATTTATCACACAAAACCACAACACAAATACTGATGTTACGCTCATGAAGAGAATAAACACCTCACATAACTGTTTACTATCACTGTCTCATTCGCGTAGCTCGATCTATCTATCTCGTTCTCAAAGCCGGAACATTGAAGCGACTCTCCAACATTGTCAAATCGGCGAGTTTTTCACAACAAACTTTGCGTTCAAGAAATATACATAAACACTTTATTTCACATTTCAAGTAAACTAATTATTATTAGTCTGCTTGAAATTTGAAATAAATATATTAAATTGGTATTGACTTAATTACATTGCATCTTTTGTACCTGAAATATTGACACAATGGATTTGAAGTGTATTTATAAAATACAGCATTTCTCTCTAGAATACATATGGCAACTGCGCTTTAACCAAAGTGTTGATTAGATAGCTCTGACTCACTTTACACAATTTCGACTATCGAGTATAGAACTGAAGAGAACTACTAACAATAAGAACAACTAGAACAATTTACTTTGTATTTTATGCCTTATAAATATTTATTACACACTTCGAACAGTTTGTTTTCATAAGCCAGATCATACACAGCTTTTGATGTTTGTGGAATCACGGCCGATAATGCACTTTGTGCGGCCTCTCCTATTTCGTTTGGCATATTTGAGTCTGAATCAGCCATTTTTAATCTTAGAATGTTACGCTTACATAGATTAATTAAATATTTACGAAAATAACTGGGAATTATTAATACTTCAAGCAACTATAATTCGAATAGACCAACTGTCAAGCAAATAAATAAACTTGTTGCATATCCGCAGTGGCGCAATTGGCTAACGCACAACAATATAGCCGTGACCAATGCTAGGGTTGAGAGTTCGAGCCTAAAGTAGGGAAGATTTTTATTTTGATTTTTGTATTTAAAAATTAATTTAACAAGTGTTAAATAGCTATTTTCGATTTTAACTTAATATTAATGGTAAAATAATAAAGAAAAGTCTGAAATTAATGTATAAAATAAAAGTATTGTCTTGTGTAATATTGGTTGTATAACTTGTAGGAATCAAAAAGTGCTGTTTTCAAATCAGAAAAGATAATTAAAAACTGTTCAAAAACACATAAAATAAATTAAATTTTCTTTTTGTCAAAATAATATAAAATCTTGTATGAAACGTTATGAAATGCTTTATTGATAGGCAATCTAAATTTTCTTCTTGTCAAAATTAGATAAAATCATGTATGAAATACGTTATGAAATGCTTTTTTGTGTAACTCGTGTCATTTTGCGGGGCCTCGCTCGCCCCGCTACGCGGAGCTCGCTCGTCCCGAAAAAATTTCACTTGTTACACAAAACGATGCATTTCATAACTGGTTACATAAATAGCTGTATTTATAGTCCATTATTCATTATAGATTTTGATGTTTGTGGTCCGATTTCTCCATTAGCGATTCAAAAAAAAATTATTTTGTTACTTTTATAGATGAGTACACTCATTATTGCGTAACATATTTAATTAAGTTAAAATCAGATTTATTCTCTATATTAAAAGATTTTGTGAAAATCATTTCAATTTAAAAGTCGTAAACCTATTGTTACATATTATTATTTATAAAGCTATGAATATTATAATTATTCAATTTTATTTGCCATACGTTGGTTCGTCGATTGTTATATTTTATTTATTTATTTATAATTTTAATTATTTATTAGGTTTATGTTATTATAATTTTACTTGTTGAGCGCCAGATGAATTTAATGGAGTAATAGATGAATATTTGTTTAGTTTAAAAAGTAAAAGGCCAGCTAACTTCAGTCCTCAAGATGAAACTCTTAATTATTTGTAGGGAATTATCTGAGGATACGTTTATATTTAAATTTAGACTTCAAAATAATTGAGATATCATATAATTAATAAGAAAAAGAAACATTTACATTAACTAATACTTATAGATCTAAAGAGTACTCAATATTTCTCTGTACTACTAGTAAATACCTTGGCCAATGGGTTTAACTATCTTACTGAATAAGATTTACAGATTATGAGAAATTATATTATTGAAATTATCGAAAAGTTCTTTCCCTTTTTTGTTTATATTAGTTATAAATCTATTCAGTAAAATTTGTTAAAAGATTCTTATCTAAAATTTGTTGAGTAATTTTTTATCTGGTCGTTGAATTATATGTGAAATATATCAACAAATTACCATTTGAATTGACACTAGTCCGATCAGATAAAAAGGTTATGTTTGTAAATTTGGCAGTTCGTTTGTAAAGAATATCGAAATTATATAAGTTGTTTTTATAAATTAACCTTGCAGTTTGTAATTATGCACTGGATTTATCGTCGATGTTTCTTTATTTAATTAACAATGAACTGAACCAAAATTCAGTTCTCATCTTTCTGGATACTGAAGACTGCTTTTCTGTGTTTCAAGTAAGTAAAATTTTATTATTTTTACTTGTATTATAATCAAATACTTTTTCTCTTCTCTGTTTAATTTATATTCTTCACCATTGTCATTATACTCTCAAGTTATAATTGATTTTACTCATATTTAAGAATGATTTCTTCTACAGCTTTGCTTATAGTTCAAAGTTAATCTTCTTTCTCAAGTTTCTTATTATAATCTTATTTGATTCTTCTGTTTTAAAAAATCTCACTCACTTTTCTTCCCTTCTTTTCAATAAAAAAAATCAACAACCTCCTTCGATTCCCGCTTAACAACCATCAACATTTTTTTTATATTCATCCTAGATGAAACTTTTAATTTTCTATTTTGACTAAATGACCTAGCACACTACACTTGCACACTTCAAAGTTTCGTATCTAATAGTTTTACAATAGATTAAAATTAAAATCGATATAACAAATTATTGGATTCATAATAAGTATAGAATTAGATTAATTTGAGAATTAAAATTTTAATTCAATATATATGAAACCAGTATTAATCTGGGTCTGGCAACCAGCAATTTTATCCACAGATGGATTATCAAAAGGTCACAAGTGGATCCATACCAATAATGTATCCTCAAGAAAGATATTAGGATAAATAGATCCTGTTGGAAAACAAAAATCGTACAGTCCATCAAATTCTTATAAAGAGAAAGTACTTGCTGCTATAGAATCAGTTAGCAAAAATCAAAAGAAAATAATGGCGTTTGATTCACTGGAGAAACTAGCAAATTAAAACAATAACAATACAAATCAAGAAAAACTTAATTACAATGAGAGTGTGATAAAAGTTAATGTGAGTAACGAAATCGTATTTAGAGAAACAATACCAAAAATGCACATGCAATACAAATAGTATTTTAAATTATAAAAGCGATAAGAGAAGTAGTTCAGAAATAAAATAAAATGGCAGAGAAAGACTAATATTTATGTTAATCTTCGATAAAAAGAATATATAAATAAAATATAAAATATGAACACAATAATATTAGAATCGAAAATCAATGTGCGCCAAAAGTTTTTATTGTTTATTAAATAATAATCAGAGCTATAAACTCTTACGGTCTTATTAATAAACACGGAGTAACCTAAGACTAACTTTATTCCATGGTTAAACCATAAGTTTGACAGATGCGCTAGTAATAAACGCATATTAGACAAGGAATAAGCTACTCCGACGTTAGTCTGGGAGTAACTTAGGTAGTAATTTTAATCTAAGGAAATAGGTAGTTTAAGCTCGGAGTAACCTTCGATGAACCGTCATTTGTCATATAAATACGTTGTTATAACGTGATTCGAAATTTAGTTTGCTGTTTTTGTAATATTAGTTCGAATCATTATTTAGTGTATTATTCTTAATTAGTTATATTTATTATGTATTTGCTTTGGTTCAGTGAGTAGTAGCTATTTTGCAATGGAAGAAAGAGATTATTATTTGGATTATTTGAGAATTATGGAAGAATTTGAAGAAGCAGAGAATATTTGTTCGATCAGAAAAATTAAATTTTATGAAATTCGGGCTAATCCCTTAGAAACAATGGTAGAAGAGGAATTTAAAGAAAAATATCGTTTCCCTCGGCGTACTGCAGTGAAAATTATAAATTTATTAAGAGATGATTTGGCTGGCGATAGTGGAGGTGGTCATATTCCTCCCTATTCGCAAGTTTTAACTGCAATTAGAGTGTGGGCCCGAGGACAAGTATGTTATATCTTACACTGTATATAAATAATAATCATTAATTGTAATTTACAGGTTCAAAGCAATGCTGGAGATCTTTCTGGTATTAGCCAACCAGAAGTATCCATAATTTGCCAGAAAACTGCTTTGGCTCGTCTAAGACCCAGGTTTGTAAAGATGCCAACAACAATAGAGGACCAGAATAAAACAATACCGGATTTCTATAACATTGCAGGTTTCAGACAAGTGGTAGGTGCTATAGACTGCACACATATCCGAATCCCAAAAGTAAGAGGTGATATTGGACAATATCATATTAACAGAAAGGGATACAGCTCTTTAAATGTTCATGTATCTAAATTATTTTTAAAAGCTAATTTAACAATTATTATGATCCAACGTTAAGTACTTTACTTATGATTCATAACCTATCATGGCATTTAATATTTCAAGACATTCCCCATTCTTCTCAAACACTTTTCGAAAAAGGTAACGGCAATTTTTTGAAACTTATTGAGACAATTGCAAAATATGATAACGTAATGGCTGAACATATTGATAAGGTTCAAAAAGATAGCAAAAAAATGCCACACTATTTGGGCGATAAAATACAAAATGAATTAATTTTCCTAATAGGGGAAAGAGTAAAGAGAGCTATTATTGAAATCTTAAAATGTTGCAAATATTTTTCAATTATTCTTGATTGTACACCTGACATTAGCCACCAAGAACAGATAACGATATTGTTAGATTCGTTTTCATTGACAATTTAAAAAGTATAGAAATTCAAGAACATTTTTTAGGATTTTGCCCAGTTACAAATACTACTGGCCAGGAATTATCTGATTTTTTATTGAATTATTTAAAAGAAATGGATATTGATATTGCTGATATGAGAGGTCAGGGTTATGATAACGGTGCCAATATGAAAGGCAAACACAATAATCTACAAAAAAAAATTGGATATTAATCCTAGAGCCTTTTTCGTACCTTGTGCGGCACATAGCCTCAATTTAGTCGAGCAAAAAGCTCTCTTGAAGTAACAAATGTTTTTAACATTATTCAGGAAATATATGTCTTTTTTCGGCCTCAACCTATCGATGGCATATTCTTATGAAAGAACTTCCTAAGCTAACAGTTACTCTATGGGAGAGTCGAATTGATGCTATCAAAACCCTTAGATTTGAATTAGAAAAAGTGTATGATGCTTTGTTTGCCCTCTATAGTGATGATTCTAGAGATAATGGCACAAAAAATCTTGCAATGTCCCTAATTAATAAAATAAAATCTTTTAAATTTATATGTTCCTTAGTTGTCTAGTACAATATTTTGGCAAAAATAAACGTAGTAAGTAAGATAATGCAAAAGTCCTAGCGTTACTTTGCCAGAAGCTCTGCGAAAGAAATTAAAATATTTTTAAACGAAATTAGATCTGAAAATGGTTTTATAGACATGCTTAATGAGGCCAAAAAAATTGCCGAAGAAATAGACTCTGAAATTTTGTTTCCCAGCTGTTCAGTTAGTTAGACCAAGAAAAAAAAAGATTTTTTTTTAATATGAACATGAAGATGAACCCACTCAATCTCCAGAGATAAATTTTCGAAAAACATAATGACTCTTTTGGCTTTTTAAATAATTTAGGTGCAATAACTAAAAATGAAATAATGGAATATTGTATGAACTTACAAAAAATTAAATTAACTGATTCAGAAACAGGAAATATCGATACAAGTGCAATTGATCTTTGCAACGAAATTGATACACTGTCAATTCATATTATTAATAAAAATAATATGTCGGCCAAAGAAGTATTAACATATCTCATCATTAACGATTTAAAAGGAATATTCCCTAATTTATTTGTAGCCTTATGAATATTTTTAACCATGCCGGTCACTGTGGCACATGGGGAGTGATCATTTTCGAAACTAAAACTTATTAAAACCTACTTAAGATCAAATATGAGCCAATCGAGGCTTACAAATTTAGCAGTAATTAGTATCGGGGAAGATATTTGTTCCAGTATATATGTTACAGATTTAATTAAAGAAGGCAAGAAAAGTAGATTTTAACATTTAAACCCATCTAGGAATATATTTTTGTAATTTTTTCGTTTTGTTCTGATCTTTTCTTTTAATGCCTTAAGAATGTAAGTTTTATTTTCATTCCGTTTTTATATATTTGTCAATAAATAATGTTGAAAAATGTGTTTTTATTAATTTTCCCAATCTAAAATGTAAACATACATACATACATACATACACCTCAAAATCGGCATTGAATTATGCAACTACTCCTATCTCCAATAAGATCTAGACACATTTGTTAGATAGAGACGATTTTTATTAATGAATATTTTCCCGGCGTAGGTAGGTACTTTTATATCAGACTAGACTAGAGATTTACCTCATATCTCGCCTCACTAATCAAATTTCGACTAGATACGCTAATAGGGCGGCATATTTTGTTCTTGCACCCGGGCGGAGGATACCCTAGGCTCGGCCCTGTGCCTAGTGGTTGGAAAAAATTTTGCATGGATTTTTAGGGCTTATTTTTATTTTTGGTACTTTAGTCTGAGTCTGTGTTTAAAATAGGCAAAATAAGTTTTAGTGGTTCGGTTTCTGTGTTAAAAAATATTTCAAATGACAAAATGATTCGAAAAGTACGAAGACCACGACAATTGAATTATGAAGCTATATGCCATGTAATAATATCTCACAATAAAGATAAACTTGTTGCTAACAATGCATTGATATTGAAACAATCGGAAGCAGGTATTGTTGAAATGGGATGGCTTTAATATTTTGAAATATATTTTGTGGTACAAATTTAGTACTCATAAAATTGACTTTAATATTTTGTTATTCAAGAAATATTGAGAAGAATGGGCTTGCTATTCAATTTATTGCAACATGGATTGTTTGAGGGAGTTGACTTTATTATTTTTTGTGGTACAAATTAGTACTACACTAGTACTAATAGAATCGACTTTTATTTGGCGTTTTTCAAGAAATGTTTGAAAAATCGGAGGATAATGGGCTTGCTATCTAACTTATTGAAACAGGGGTTGTTTAAATTGTTTAACTTTAATATTTTGAAATATTTTTTGTGGTACAAATTAAGTTTTAATGGAATCGACTTTTATATTTCGTTTTTCAAGAAATTTTGAAAAGATCGGAAGATAATGGGCTTGCTACTCAATTTATCAACTTTAATATTTTGAAATATTCTTCATGGTACAATTTTGTACAAATTTAGTACTAAAACAATCGACTTTCCGTTTTTCAAGAAATATTTAAAAAATCGCAGAATATTGGGCTTGCTATTCAATTTATCGATCAGGGGTTGTTTAAGGGGGTTGACGTTAATATTTTTTGTGGTAGAAATTAGTACTAATTCGGTTTTAATGGAATATTTCATTTTTCAAGAAATTTTGAAAAGATTGGACAATAATGGGCTGGCTATTCAATTTATAGAAGTAGGAGTTGTTCAAGTGGGTTGCCTTTAATATTTTGGAATATTTTGCGTGGTACAAATTAGTACACATGTAGTACTAATAGAATCGACTTTAAAATTCCGTTTTTCAAGAAATATTGGAAATATTGGAGAAGAATGGGCTTGTAATTGAATTTATCGAATCCGGGGTTGTTTCAGGGGGTTGACGTTAATATTTTTTGTGGTACAAATGAGTACACATTCAGTTTTTCAATTTCCTGTATTAATTTTCATTTTTTTAAAATTATATTTAGTTTGGGCTTTCCAGGTTAACATGAAGCTAGCAACATCATGTTTTTTTCTTTATTGGGTAAAGGTACAAAATTATTTTTTGTGATACAAATTAGTACAAAATGAGTACTAAAAATCGTAATAGGTTTAATTTGATTCTGCTGAAATGGTTCTGCCAGCTTCACAGAGGTACTGAAGAGATAATATAGAGCTGTATTATGTGGTAAAAGTGGAAACTTACCTTACATGAATATCTAGGCATTTTAAGCAAAAAGAAACAAGTGTAGCTTTCAGGTAGAAAGTTATCTGGAGGTGTATACTTATCAAGTATCTGTATTACAAAATCTCTGCCTCTAAAATCTGCAATAGTTCTTGGTAGACGCGTTCGACCCCAAACAAATCGCAAAAATAAAGATCGTTCTTGATTGGTGAATTCTTCCATTACTTCCCAAAACCACTGTATCAGCGGTGCGCTGCCGTCGATACCTGAAATCAATTACAGTAAAATAAACATTAGTATTTATGATTAAGTGATATTTGTTGAGTATTGTTTATTTAATATTTAAAAATCTTTCAACTTAAAAAATTTCGTAAATTTTAATTTTATTCATATGCATATTATCCATAGAATGCAAAATTGAGAAAAACGGAAACATCAACCTACCTTCCGACCCTGATAATCTTCAAATGATCACAGATGACGAATACAGTGATGTTTTATACAAAGGAAAATACACAGCACCAGGCAGAGACTCTATTAATCGTACAATTTTCAGACAATTAGATTCCCTAATCCATAATCAAATACGAATAATATATAACTATTGCTAGAAGACTCACTATTTCCCTGCTGAATGGAAGGAGGGTATAGTAATAATTATCTAACACTAACCACAATCTACCTCAAAACTACCGACCTATCACTCTTCTTCCTGTAATTGGAAAACATTTTGAGAAAATCCTCCAAGGAAGGCTATATCAGGATTGTATTTAAAGGAAAATCGTCGACGACCCACCACGTCGCCATTTTAAAATCCAATGTGCAGGGTGCAATATTGAGAGGATTAAGGGTGGCAGGAATCTATTTGGATATAAAAAAGACTTTTGACTCTGTTTGGCATACAGGTTTATTACATACACTACATAGGATGAATTGCTTCCCTTCGCTACTATGGATCATCAAAGATTTTCTTACAAGTCACAGGTGTACAGTTAGAATAAATGGAACATTTTCCCAATCATTCTCCATGCAATAAGAAATTCCACAAGGCTCACCGCTATCTCCTCTATTGTATAACCTTTACTGTAACGTCATATACGAAAATGAACTTATTAATAGCAACTTACTGCAATTTGCAGATAACACAACGGTAGTATCCTATGGCCAAAATGCAACTAGTACTGTCAATACACTACAGCTGAAATTGAATTATATATTGTCTTGGGGCAATAAATGGAGATTAATAATAAATCTTGCTAAAACAAAATTGATAATTTTGAACCACAGGATCCAGGATAATTCTCTGACAATATGCATTAATACTATTAAACCCTCCCAATATGTGGGGATTGAAATTGAGAACAAATTAAAATTCGACCATCACATATCATGTATGAAGAGAAAAATGACAGCCAGAGCACAACACTTTAGAAGGTTAACATACAAGAATGAGGGAATTATGATTTAAATTGCTGCCAATATTTACAAAATGAGAGTAGACGCTTAATAGAGTATGGTTCTATAATTGTAAGAACTCGACAAAAAGAATCATAAAAGTAGGTGAAAGCCTCCAAAAAATAACAATAGTGAGACACCCTGATAGTCAACTCCACCAAATAAGACTTCTTTACTTTAAAACTGGAACGAACCTATACATGAGAGATTTAATAAATTATTTGAATCCTTCTCTCTTGAAGAAAACAACATCCAGCTGATTGGGTTTCCTATTCTGAAAATACCAGAAAATGCTCTGCATAGAAAACATGAGGAAAAATTATATTTGAAGAAATCCTGTTTATATCAAATCGATAAACAATTTTCCCTCAAGTCTTTCCTTCCATAGTATAAAATAAACGTAGCAGATTCGAACTTATGTGACAGTTGTAACCGTATATGCAACTTGGAACAAATTTTTTTTAATGTATAAATATACACAGCATAGAGAATAATGTAAAGGAAACCAATAAAAATCGATGTTCTGCCACCCTTCAACATAATGAACTTACTGGCATTGAAGAAGCTGCCTGTTTATAACATGTTACTAAAGTTCATTAAAGCATGTAATTTAAAACTGTAATATCAGCTAGATTCGTCTACTTCATTACTTAATCTAAGTGATTATTTCTTGTACCATGGTCTACCTTGTCTGTCAGTTAGCCTGAAAGACCCCTGAGTATGAAACATTCATCCTCAATATATTCAAGTTGATACTGACATACATAGATAGTTAAATTTACGGTTTAAATTAATTAATTAGCTAAATTAATTCACATCATTAGCTTAGACATGTGTTTAATATGCAACAACAATATTTAGATATTAGTATAAACAACCAAGTTAGTTGGTCATAAATGTTTAATAGTAAACATGTGGAAGGGTGAGTTCCTATTTAAACTAGTTGACCAGACAAAGAGATAATAATAGTAAAAAAATAGTATCGTAAAGACCATGTAGATATCTATTCACCCTAGTTTTGAGATGTAACGATATTATTAGTGTGATAGTTAAGAAAAGTAAATCCCAGTGAACCTAGATATTAATTTGTTATCGATTCGTCCCTAGTTTAGCAGATGTCAGATGGACCACCATAAGAGAAGAGCAACTGCAAAATACATACATATACTACATGGCAATTCTGACATGAATGTTGACAGATACATATATTACAGTTCAATCCATTTGTGAAATATAGACTTTTACTCTAATGCAATACAGTTTCTGAGAGATCAAACTTTCGAAAAACTAACATAATTCAAACATTATTGTATTAAAGGACCTATATAAAAATAATAAAATATTTAAAAATATACAGTATACAAAAATCAATAAAAAAATAAACGTCAAAGCTCATGTAACAAAAAATATTCTACAAAGTAACATCACTATTACCATATTAGAATCTGAATAGCTTAATTGGAATTAAAACATAGTTTTGGCTGTTTCACAAAAGTTAGTGATTACTTCATTTAAATTTTTAAATTTCAAGTTACTTTTGTAGAAGATATTACAACTCGTTATGTTTACCTTTGTATGTAGCAACTGATTTCAGTAGTGTCAAAGGTATATCTGGAGATCCACATACCATCGTCTCTAATTCATATCCGCTGAAAAGCGACAATAATGGTACTGGTACCACCCTAGACATACCATCTCTTACAGCTTTAACTTGTTCATCAAATTCGTGCAATCTGAAAATAAAGGGAATTGAAAGTTAAACCAACTAAAGTTTCTTAGATACACCAAATGCTTTTTTTGGTACTAAACAATCGTCAATACTGCAAAAGTTATTCTTGCTAAAAGCGAAATTGGACAATAATTCAACTCATTTAAACTCTACTCTATTTGAATAAGACAGAGAGGAAAAAATCAAGTTAAAAACGAACTGAACCGTATGTTACTGAATTCAAATCAGGATAATGTATTTTACTTTTTTTACTGAGGGACAATTTTTGTTATAACATACTCTGCTTTGATTTAACATTAAGTTGATCTTCAGTTGTGCGTCGAAACAATATCCTACAGGTTTCCTTGAAATGATGTTATGATTGTAGTTATTGTATAAACATTAATTTCTAAAAAAATTTTTTACTGAAAATGAAAAGTTAATCTAGTGGTAAAGTAAACAATATTGATTGTGGTGGTTGATACTCGTACATTTACAAAAACACATTTTCAGATTATTATCGGAATAACGACGCCAAAGAGAAAAATTTCCGGAAACGTGTTAATAATAATACAGCTCAACAAAAAAAAACATTTTTTGTTGCCATGGATATATCTGGCAGATTTCTATTTTTCAAGTACAAGGTTTGCGAATATATTGTTACGAAACAGACCACTGGTATAGTCCCTGAATCCGACTCTGTCTAAGCCATGTACGAAAGTTAAAATTATGACGGATGCGCAGGGATTTCTTAGAACTATTTACGATTGTGACTATCTTATCTAGACAATGATTTTGTGACCAATCTTATCTAGAAAATGCCAGAGCCAATTGTTTTTGTGTAAGCCGCAATCTAGAATTATCTAGTAAAAAAGGCACAAATATATTAGGAACCGACCAGCGAGTTAGTTTAGTTGATAAAGTGATCTCGACGAATAAACAAGAATACACCGAAATAGCGAACAGTAAAGTGTTGATATAAATTAAATTTAAGTGAATAGTTAAGTGTATATAAATTAAGTGTTAGTGCGTTTAAAGTTTATCCCACCCGTTTACTGTTTAAATAAATAAGAAAAACATTACAATATTCATGAAAGCACTTAACTGGACTCTGGTGTTTATGATTTGGTGTATTTCACAATTAAAATAATTAACAGTTTGAGTCTGCTTTTCAGAACACGATTTTCTACTAAGTGTTCGGTATGTAGTTAAAACTCGCTTCCTGTGCATAGATTCCGCGCATATATACATCACGTGACTCTTCAGTGATTTTACAAGATTGATATACGCACGACGCGCATTCGAATATGATTGACTCTGAAAGTGAAACTTGGAGGGGTTTTTGTGTTAGTAGTAGAACATTTTTTAGATAACCACAGACCACCAAATTATAAAGAAATTTCACAAAAGATGTTTGAAAGCTTCAATATTTTAGGAGCGAATTTGAGCATAGTACTTTCTCCACAGTTATCTGGATAAGTTTCCTGATGATCAGGGAAATTATAGAATTATAGTGAAGAACAGGGAGGGCGCTTCCACCAGGACCTAAAAGTGATGGAGGAAAGGTATCAGAGTATATGGAACCGTCACATGATGGGCAGATCACATTTGGTCTTTAAAAAGAGATTGTCTTCAAAAAAATTATAAAAGAAAAGCTCATAATAGGCATTTCTCTGAAGTATAAGTTTTAAATAGTTTTCTCGTTTTCAATTACTATGTACATTAATGAAACACTGAAAGGAAACAATTACTGACATTTTTCAATAACCACACGATTTTAAGAATATACTTGTTATTCCTTTCTCATGCTCACTGCTTTTTTAATTCTAATATAAAAATGAAGATGAAAAAAAAACAAGAACCAATTTTCCAAAACCGTTCATAGTTTCATGAATTATTGGCATACCATTATTCGAAACCGCTCTTATATTAAGGGCAACAAAACTATTGTTGACCATTGTAATGACACAACTCTCCTAAGTCAAATTTCAAACAATTATTGGAACAAGTATTTACTTTTTGGAATCTCAAAGTTCACTAGTATTGTATGCATAGTCAAGTTTTTTTAATCTCAATCTAACGTGTTCAATTTTCAAATGAAAACGACTCAGTGCATTGACATTCAGGCAACATTCGAGACGAGGCGCAAATTTCTAATTTAATCAAAAACGTTAAAGTAGATATTTACTAATGATTTCGGATCTAAATGATGAATATTTACAGTTAACAATTTATATAAGATAGAAATATGTATCTACTTTTGTTCTTGTTCTAAAGCACCAAATTTATTAGAAAATCGTTTGTATTAATACAAATACATTCTGAATTTACTAATTATAAAACTTATTTTTACTTAAGATAATCCCAAAAATAGAAAAGAATAAAAGAGAGATCTGTCTACTTACTTATTTAAAAATGATTTAGGGTATATAGAAATTGTAAACGTTACACCATGAAGATGTGTCAGCAGCGAAATATTATAAATATCAAAGAAACATGTAATTATAGTTCTTTTTACTGTACATTTTTACTTGTGTCACACCATTATATAATAGTCGATAGTAAATTGTAAAAAGATCCATTGTGAACGTTTTTTGTTGAATTTTGTATAAAAATAGTTTTTTTAAAAGTAACATTCTCGAGTGTATAACATTTCTTTATAGATACAATTTTTGAATGGAACAGAGGGTTGCGTTATAAACTCGAAGGACTAGATCGTACAGATCAATGAAAAAATAAATAAAACATGCTTCAAGTGACTGTTTATTAGTTATTATTCCTAGTTAAGTTGGTACATGACCTTTTCTAAGGAAGGTAGGGGTAGAGAGAGGGTGTCAACCCCCACTCACATAATAGGCTGTAACACAGACTTCACTGTATGTACTGACATATAATTTTGTCGCAACACGTTGGGCCAAAATTGACATATATTATTTTGGCTACACGTTTGGGTGAACCAGTTGACATATATATAATTTTATTTATGAGTCTCACGTTGAGGTGCCAGTTGGAATATTATTAATTGACTACACGTTGTGGTTAGCCAGATTGTTATATATTAATTCTATTGGACTTACATTGAGGTGCCAGTTGGAATTTATTGTTTATATATTTTTTATATATATTTAATAGTTATATATTTTTTTTAATTATGGGCGCCAGAATTAGCCGTTTACAACGAATCCCAATTCAAATTAAGATCTTGTATTGTTATATAAAAAATTTATTCCTTGTTATTGTTACTCTTATCAAAACTTGTGGAAAAAACCTTCACATAAATTCAATTATAATTTCTTATTCATAATATCTTATTTAAATTTCTTATTGAGTAAATTCCGACCAATATGTTCATCTAATATTTAGTAAGCATGATCATGATTACCACTCGTCAATCCCAACTCTAAATGCGTGGTGTGTCGAGAATGTTATTGTTATTAAAGAATATGAATCTGGTGAGTAGTTAAGTGTTCAATTTATTTGTGTATTATGTCCGTAAAATCAGTGGGGATTGAACCTTTAAATCTAGTTGATATATAAGAATTAATAGCAATAATAAATCCCTAACCTAACATTCGAGAAATTGCTTCTATTATTGTTTTTATAGGAAAAATTGATATACACAAGAAATTAGAAAGTTCATCATTGGTTTCTTCTCAACTCTGGAGATAATATAAGGATTGTTTGTGGTTACGATGGAACAAAGTTGGAACTCAGGATTGAAAAATAATAAATTGTGGATTATTTTCCAATATTGTACCACAATTAGTAGTAATATGTATCGACGATCATCAAAATTGTTTGAATAAGGTAAATTGTTTTAATCTTACCAAGTTCTAGTAGATAACACTAACGTTTTATTCACTTATTTGTTTTAAAGACGGGTTATTATTGTTATTTTTATTTGTATACGTTGTCTAATACTTTAGTTGACTTTTTATTAAGTTTGTTACAGTTATTTTTTACTTTTTTATCATAATTTGGAGAAAGAAATTTTTATACGACTATTGTCTTTCAAACTCGCGATGCTTCTCCCCAAGCTTAAAATCAACAACGTTCACTTGTTTTTTGATTTTGTTTTATTGTTTCTCGTTGTTAGGTGAAAATAATTGTTTTTTCCAAATCAAAATATCCATTATTGCGTTCTCTTAGATATTTTAACTGTGTTTATTCACATTTCAAGACCGCACTATGATCACTCCTAATTACACTATCCGAACCATCAAAGAACGTCAATTTCCGCATTAAATATTTTCGTTTGACGTTATGATGCAATCTGATCGAAAAGTTTATACTATATACAGGGTTTATTCGAAAGTAAGAATAAGTAATAAAGATACAAATATTGAATTTGGTTTCAGAATTCATGTTGTTCTTTATACAGGGTTTTTTATAAATACATATTAGAATATAATTCATGAAATTTACTCATAATTGTTTTTATACTTTGAAATATAATTATTGAGATTTATACTTAATGTTTTATTGTTCTCTAAATTAATAGATGTCTTATAAATCATTTTAAAATGTATGCAGTGTGTAGTTTGGCTTATTTCTAGACATGTCCAAATTATGTACATTTATATAGCATGTCGTTATGAATTATTTTTATTGAATATTCATTATAAATTGTTATTATTCAAGTTTAATTTTCCTCGTAGCTATGTTTCACTTTAGTACATATGTTAATTAAGGGAGAAGTTAAATTGTGACATAAAAAGATTCGTTATGTTTCCTTTTGCCTTCTATTTAAAACATTCGTCAGACTATCTTTTAGTCGTACTTTCCATAAAAAAATTTGGATTGTAAAAGTATCTGTATAAGTTTCATTTCGTTACAAAATTTGATTCTGCTGTTTTGCTAACTACTTTCAGTCAGGTGTTTGTACTTGTTGATATACATAATTTGTTTGTGCATATTGATGCAGTTATTTAATCTCATGTAATTCCCCGTAGAAAATCGGAAAAAAGTTTAGATTTCGCAATTCGTATTTTTGTCTTCTTCTTTATCAACTTTAGAGATATTAGCAGTTATTTCTTTACGCTATTGTTCCAGGAAACAACCAGATCAGTAACAAAGTTTCTCCCCCATTAATTTAATTCCTGCAAAGCACCTTAAGGCTAGAGTTCAGTACTCACTAAATATATTTTCGGGAATAGGTAACCGATGTTGCAAGACCTGTTACTTTATATAAGCAAATTTTCAGGTAGAAAGCTCACAGCGGGGATATAATAAAAATGAGATAAGAGGCTGAGGGTACTTTTAAAATTAGAATTTAGAATATCCAAATACATTTATTTGTCGGGTAGGAAATAATCGATATTGTAGGAAAATATATCTTCGTCAACCGACGACTCGATTGAAATACAGAAAAATTCATTTACAAATGCAAGCACTGATGCTCAAGTTAAAATGACTGGTTTACGAATAGTTGATTTTGAGTACGTATTTTCGGCAAACATTAAACGCTACGGTTTATTTCGTTGTGATATATTTAATGTATGTTCAGTAAATGAAAAGCACTTGGAGTAAAAAGTACAATTACTTGTAAATGTAACATATGCGGTGTTACCAAAAAATTTAGTACAACTAACGGTGAAAAAGAGCTTGACATAAATAAAGCTTTGATGTGCAGTGCGACAGCTGTGGGACTTGGATATAAACAGGTATTTACAGATTCAGGTGGTGCAAATCTTCCTACAATGTCTCCTAACATATATTTGTCACATCAAAATGTTGTTGCAAAAAACACTAAAGACATTGCGATAGAGGAGATGATTCTCGCGGGTAAAGAAGAATAAAAATTAGCGGTTGAAGTTGGTGTTACGGCCGTTTTACCATAACACAGTTTGGAGAAATCTGCCTTCGATTAGCGGACTACGTCTTCGTAGTAGCCGGTTCTGGGCAAAAATAAATACACTGTAATCTCGTCAAACAATACAGGAATATTTAATAAACTAACTGACGTCAGAAATATATACAGTTGAAACAATGAATGGGGAAAATCCTTTCAGTATGATCTAAGAATAAAAGAACAACCTTACTTTTTTCTCCTTAGTTTCCAAAACACTATAACACTATGAAAATTAACTTATCTTGAATTTTAACTTTATACAAAAAAATGCACTTATGCAGGAAAGACGGAATGTATTAATTTCTGTAAAAATTTAAACATTTAGGTCTCAACTGGGAGACCGTTCTCGTTGTAAAAAATTGGTTGGCACTAACATTTATTTATTTATCAAACTAGAACAAGTTGCGTAGACAAGCCCGGCCTATTTAATTTTAATTATAATAATTGTTCGGACGTGTTCTGAACACTATACATGAAAATACAAATTGTTGAACGTGTGGTTTCAACAGCTGGTGAATTCATTAACGGGATACCAGTAATAGTGACACCAGGGCCAAAGCGTGTCGGACTCATAGGCTCCGCCCCTACCACACAACAACGCGTCGTTGTGTAAAATTCATACACAGAATGTGTATAAGTAGGCGGCGGAGGGCAGGATTTGACAGTGAAGTCCAAGCACTCAAAGCGAAGGGTACTTAACACCCGACAAGCTCCCGATCGAACTGGGCAAGTTGTTTCACTTAAGACTAAGTGTTTCATTTAAAATATACGCCCAGTTTCCTTCAGCTGGCAGCGGGCTCACTAGAGCCCGAGTAGTTGTGATTAGTACAAATAATAGTGAAAGTAAAGCTCTATAATTATTTATGAACTTGCATAATATCTACCAAGATGCACAGATACTGGAATAAAGAGCCACCGAGAGCAGACTGGAGCCGATTAAATCAAGAACGCCCAGTCACGCCCCTGAGTGGACAATAGCTGTAGTTGTTGATGACGCTTGGAGTAAAAGGTCGTATAAAAGTAATTATAATGCATTGTCGGGCGTAGGATGCATTATAGGCGCAAGAACTCAAAAAGTTCTATATGTAGGTGTTAAAAATAAATTTTGTTTGCAATGTAAAATGCATAAATCAAAGAAACATGAGTGCTTTAAAAATTGGAATGGAACCTCTACATCCATGGAAAGCAAAATAATAATGTTTATTTTAAAAAATGTTACAATTATTTGTACAGAAACAATTACAACATGTAATAAAATGACGTCAAAAACAATGATATTTCAAAACTGATGTTTCAAAAAATCCTCAACACAATAGGGTACTAGATCTACAAGTATCTTTTTGATTTGTTTTTGAATTGATTGCTACTAGCAGAACATCTTACAAGTACTGGTAACTTGTTGTAAAATTTCATTGCCACATAATACGGAGATTTTTCAGTAAGTCTCAATGTATGATACGGATAAATGAGGTCATGCCTCCTGGTGTTATATTCGTGTTCTGTGGCATTTAGATTAAAAAGTTCTCTATTTTTAAACAAATGCATCAAACATTCAAAAATGTACAGAGCATAAACAGTCATGATGTTATTATTCTTAAAAACTGTTCGACAATACTTCTTATAATGTTTGCAATTGATTATTCTCATTACTCTTTTTTGAATAACAAATATTCTATTTGTGTTCTTATTGGATTCCCAAAAAAATATTCTATATGTCATGACCGATTCAAAATTTGCAAAATAAAGAGTTAAAGCTCCTTGCTTGTCTAGATATTTACAGATTATTCTTAGTCCACAGGACACTTTTCCAAGCTTCAAAGACATTACCTCTATATGTTGTGACCAGTTCATCCATTCATCAATGTAAATTTGGTGTCATGTGATAACTGAAAAGTGATATTGGTAAATGATATATCATTTGGTTTTTCATCTGCTGTTAGATAGTTTGCAAACATTATCACTTTAGTTTTAGACTCATTCAATACTAACTTATTTTTTTTTAAACCAATTTTTTGTTTTCTGAAAAATATTACAGCAGTTCACCATCATCTCCAGATATGTCTCCCCCTGCCAGAAGGCTTGCATCATCAACATAAATAGTTATAAATTGATTCTCTGCTAATTTAGATTTGCACAAATCATTCATAAATATAACGAACAACAGAGGGTCCGCTACACTTCCTTGCGGTATACCTATAGATGTTGTTATAATATCAGATTTGAAGTTTTTCGAGTCTTTAGTAATACTGACTGTCGTCTGCCTGCTAAATATGATTGAAGCCATTTCAGAGCATTTCCCGGAATGGAAATGCAGAAAGGCGAGGGAATAAAACTAGACTACTTACCTAAAATTTAAAGCCAGTCTAACATACTCGAGTCGATTTTCAAAGGTAATCCTTTTGTACCTGAAAAAATACATAAATGTTATGTGACAAAAAGAATACAATCAAAACTGTTAATCTGGGTGGTAATTTTTTTATACCGTTGTGAAAACTATAAGTACCATGTTAAATAGTGCAATATCAAAATAAAACAAAATGGAATGAAATATCATTGCATATTAAAACATTTTGCAATATCTACAATACTTTTAAGCATACCAATGGTAGCAGTAACAAACCAATAATTACCAATTCATGAGAATGTTGTAAAATAAATATAAAAAGGCAACTTATATTGGATCCATTGCTAGACATTGATAAATGAAACTAACCTTGTACTTAAATGTACATCAGTTCCACAAGAAGATGGCGTCGAAAATGGCATTTCTAAGTTTTGGAACAAAGGTTCCTCTGGCGCCATGTCTCTAATACACAATAAGCCTGGCACATAATCACGATCAATTTCTGTTAGATCTGCGGGAGTCAATTCTATTCCTGCTAATTGTTTCCATACTGGCTCGGCTAAATTTAAGCTTAAAGGCGATCCGGTACGAATCGCGATTCCCATCAAAACACCAAGGAATCTAAAATATTATTTTAATATTATTCATTATATTGAAGTGGACAAAGTAAGAGCTCAATTTTGCAATTGCATAGCTTAAAGTAATACTTTTTAATTTATTTGCCACTTCAGTTGAGTAATGAGTAGATGGTATAAGATATATTAACTACTCTACCTGAACATGTTCAAGTGCAAACATGTTTTAGCCTGTGGATTCAAAACAAAACAATCTCTGTTTGCTCCAGCTTCATCTCTACCGTTTGGAGTGGGAATAAGCAATGGCAGTGAACCGTTTTGGAGTTCATCACACATTTCTGCTATACTTTCACTATAACCGCCTCCACAGTCATCAACACTTTCACCTAAAAAATTTAGATTTTAAATATGGGCTAAAGTTAACTAAAAACCCAATTCAGAAAAAAACTTGCTAATCTTAGTTGGAAGTATTCAAGACCATTGATTCTAAAATTAAGTTCTACTGAGTAGTTTTTTTGTAAATTCTGTTTCTTTATTCAGTTTTTTGATACAATGTTTGTAGAATTTTATTACCAAATCAACTCCTAATTGTGTAAAATGACTTGAAGTTTATTAAAAAATAAAGTCTTCTATGCACCTGATGAATTCTCAAGAAGTTTTGTCTTCAAAGTTTCATAATAATTTGGTAAATGCATTGTATTAGTTGTGTTTTCTATTTTTTTACATAACACTAGTTGTGTTCATTTATATTTTTAAAATGAATTCTTGATATTGAAAGATTTAATGATCACAGACTAAAAAAATTCTGGACTGGAAACAAGAGTGAACAAACGAAGCCTAGGTCGACCTCCAATTAGATGGGCCAACAAAGTGAACACAAGACAGGAAAGAATGGAAATGCCTTGGGAAGGCATATGTCCTTCAGTGGACGGATTAATGCTAAATGATAATTCTTGACGTCAATCGTACAGTGGATGATATATATCATTACTCTCAAGTATAGGTTTACTGTTTGTAAATATTAAAATATGCCTATTAGTTGGTGATTTTCGTATTAAAACATTTGTCAAACTGTAGATATGACAGTCAAAAGACAAGAGAGTGGGGTAGATTGATATAACAAAAAGATGTCACATTGTAAGTTATATATTGAAATAAAATTGTGTTAAAGTAAATACAAAGGTTTCACTAAAATAAATCTAAAAACATAAAATAAATCTAAAAACAGTAAATGTCACTTAATTCACTCTTGACACTGTAAAATCAATATTTCAGTTTGTTAAAAATAAATTCAGAGTTGCTTCCGGTCAATACTTGGGATTGGATAAGCGTTTGAGGTCAGAATATATATGAATTTAGAGAAGTAATAAAAAACAATAGATCATTATAAATATTGAATAATATTATTCTTCCAACAGTGGGTATGATTTTTTATCAAGAATCGCCTGCAAAACTTCCAATTTGAACTCAATTGATAAAGTTATGGCAGGGTTCGAAAAATGTACACAAAACTTTAGACCACGAAATGAAATTAAATAATGGGAAACAATAAAACTGTGTGTAATGGATCAACAAAAAATTACACAAGTAATTTAGTTCTCACAATGATATTTAGAAGCATATATTAGAATGGCACAGCTATTAGGCACATTTAAAAACATATTTTATACTTCTATCTACTATGAATATAAAAAATTGTATCAATTCACTATGTGTCAAAAATCAAATGGAAAAATATTCCTATTGACTTTTTAAAACAACTATCATATTTACTATATTTTGTATATTATCATTATAAAAACCTAACTAAACACACTACTACCACTACACCGACACTCATTATTACATTGTCTGGCGCGCGTTGCGATAACCAAGTTATCGTCTTCAGGTAAACAAGTTACCTTCAGCCTCTAAAGACAATATCAAAATGCGAGTCAAACAGTGTTGGTTTAGTGGTAGTAAATAGTATGTTCGGTATGAATATCACCAATAGTTCCAGAAATTCCAACAATAAAAACCTAAGCATGTAATACCTATATCATTATAATACTAACCTACAAATTCAACTTTCCAAACTCTATGAGGTAATGCAAGCGTTTCTGATGTTAGTAATGGAAGTTTAGAGACCATTTGTCCAAAAACAGATTTCATTCCATCTATACCTGCTAGGCCACCTCGTGATCTTGATCGTTTTACCTTCAACAATTTACATAGGTACTTACAAAAATTCTAAAAAAATCAATTAGTTTAGTTAAATATTCCAAAAACCAAAAAATATCCAGAGATAATCAAAACGGCCATAATCATCCAAATCCTCTAGTATATGCATACATACATACATTCTCAGTAGACTCGCTAAAATAATTCACAAAGTGATCTATGCTAGACTCGACAAAGAAGTAACAAACTAAAAATAATGCCTGTTGAGTGGATCACAATACGATATACCAAATTACCAGAGTGAAGGACCACATTAGGGTTGGCTTCCGTAACAAGATGTTAATAATGATATTTTCTATATATTCAAAAAGCTTTCCCAAAATAATCAGAAAAAGCAAATTTAAATCAGTGAGAAATAACCATAAATAATCTGTTATAAATTTGCTTCATAAAATAAATTTTGACGCCACCACATTTTTAAAGGCACTTACGGCGAAAAAACTGGAAACGCCATAACAAAAATATTTTAACTAAATAGAAAAATCGAAATAGAATGATTTGTAAGCACACAATTACAATTTGAAAAGATATTGATAACTTACCAGCCAGAAGAATTAATATAACACACACATTTATTTAGAAACTGAATGCTGAAATTGATTCTCAGCGAAGATTGAACAACCTCCGACTCGACTTGAATCGTCGTTTAAATAGATATTTTACGATGGTAAAAACGATCACCGACGTATTCTTAATATTTGAAATAAAAGGATTTGGAATTAGAGGTGGGAGTAGCCGACGAATAAGTAACGCTCCAAAATAATTAATGAAAATAGAAACATGTCTCAGCGACATGTTACAATTTACAGTTTATTCTTCTGAGTAGGTATACCGTCGGTTTAGACCACCCCCCCACTTTCCCTCTGACGTCATGACCACGCCCTCTGACGTCATGACCACGCCCTCTGACGTCATGACCACGCCCTCTGACGTCATGGCCATGCCCCCTCCGACGTCATGGCCACACCTCCTCAGCCTCCCTAATTGGTCCGCCAATTTTTAGTCCGCGCCCCCACCTCCTCTCTGATTGGTCCACCATTTTAAGCCCTCCTCCTTTCTGATTTGTCCGCCATTTTTTAGGCTATCCTCGTCTCTGATTGGTCCGCTACTTTAGGCCCTCCTCTTCTCTGGTTGGTCAGCGTCCTCGTGTCTGATTGGACTCGTTCTATGGATGGTTAGCGTCCTCGTGCCTGATTGGTCAACCTACATTGTCCAGCACGTGTCGGTAATACAGTTACCTTACCCTGCCTTGCCATCTATCGTCAATACTGTCAAATTACATTGTCCACCACGTATCGGTAATACAGTTTACGTACATTGCCATCTATCGTCGTCAACCTACATGGTCCATCACATGTCGTTAATGCAGTTAACCTTGTGTCATCTATCTTCTGTGTGACGTATATCAAGTCTGTATTGTCTGTCATGTGTTTCTTGTTTTCTGTCGTATGGTCTGTGATGTGTCGTCTGTCAAATGTGTCAACAGTCATCCATCTTTTATTCTGTGACGTCACCTAAGCCATATGTCAACTGTCACATGTACCACCTGTCATATGTGCCGTATGTGTCATCTGTCAAATGTGTAATCGATCTTGTGTTCTGTGATGTGCGTTTTCTCTCATGTGCTCCGTGTTCTCCATTTTTTTCTATGTCAACATGTATTTTGTATATAGTGTGTGACGTAAGCAGTGCTTTCGTACAATTTATTAAATTGAAAAAAAAATCCTGCCACCGCGGGTGTTTGAACCTCTCACCTACCGATCCAAAGGCAACGGACCTAGCCACTGCACCACGAAGACGATGATAAATATAGAATTAAAATATTTGTTATAACAACAACTACATGCACATAATACTCATTTCGCATTATGATAATAAATGTAAAATTGATCAATATACGGTAGAGTGAAAAAACATAGTAGAAAAATATTATTGAATTTTAAACAGCATGCCTTCATACAATTGAACAATTATTTTCTAAAATAAGATTAATCATGTTGGCTGATACACACTGCATTTTTACACAGAACATTTTTATATATAGGATGTACCAAAGAAAAAGATACAATAAGGGCGTTAGAAATTTGTGGAAAAGGTATATATTTCTTATACAGAGTGTGTTGTCATTTGTTAATTGCACAGTCGTTATGGCATTATTTTGGGCAAGCGACGCATCAGTTTTTTAATGGGTGCAGGGTGTAGTAATGAAGTTACCATATTTATATAGGGTGTAGAGCGTTAGATAGATAGATATAGGCAATCTAACTACAGATATTGGAAATATCGATTACACGGAAGGAGAAGAGCTACTGAGAGAGGCACCGATAACAGATCCATTTTGTGACAATATAATGGTAGGAAAGTTATGCGGTTCGAAAGACTGTAATGGAGTAAGGAAGTTTGTGGCTTGTTTAACAGTTACCTTCGAGGGAAATTTGGTGACCTTGTTTCTGCGAGACACCGTTCTTCTTGCACAGCGGCAATCGGATGGCCAAAGTTGTTCGAGAAGTTCTTGGAGAAAGTATGGAAAGAAGGAAAGAATTACGAAAAAATATGATAAACCTGTATGTATACTGTAACGCGACAAATCGATGTCTAAAATTTTAGGGCTCGCGGCTAGACTCAAGTGGAGACGGGAGTGGTCCGTTCTCGAATAAAGCTAAAATTATTTCGAAGTTTGAATGGGCGCCAGTTAAATTGACCCCAAGCACCTAACCGTAGTCATACTGGCCACCAATTTAACAAAAGGCCAGTAAAAAGTCGTATCAAGAAAAAAAACAAAAGTCTTACTTATCTTAAGGTTAATTTAATTTCATTCCCAAAATTTGTGTAAAATTATGGATTCTTTTTGCCAATATAGAATTAAAAAAAAACGTAAATGGGAATCATTAAAGCAGACACCAATACTAAGATATTAACACCAACTACAAATCACACTCTTAAGTAAAGGTTTACCTTGCGGAACTCTAAGGGTTTAACACTACTACTGTTACAACAATAACCTCTCGTCATTAAGACAGTAAGGGACAAACGTAGGCAGGTAATATATTTATAACTGTGGCGTTGCTTGAGCTCAGGCAAAAACCCTTATGCAGAAAATAATAATTATAATCATAATATGTAAAGTAATAAAATCCGATACCCTAGTATCCCGCTCACATAATATGATGAAGAAGGAAAACACCAAGAAGAACGATCGAACTGAAGGAATTCAGCACCAATTCAATATCCAAAATAAAAACCCTATAAATATAAATAACATTATTTCTGTAACAGAAGTATAACAAATTATTATTTCTATTTAAATGACTTCATAAAATAACCTGTTTAACAATAGTTACGATTTATTAAAGAGAACAAAATTAAATTGACGCATAACTAATTATATTAATATTTGTTTAAAAGAAATAATAAATGCCACTAATAATATATTTAACTTCGACGATATTTATCAGGTTTGGCAACTATTGTGATCAATAAACAAAAACCAGACCAAAATTAAGCCTACCAAAAAAACTAGAGGTGGGAATACCTTTTCGTGTACAATAAAACGAAAAATATTAAAAAAAATAATTTTAAATTACTTACCCTGGCCAAGGGGCTTTTGGGTTGATATATCTACTAGTGGGATCTAGTTTGGCGCTATTAGCAAAAAGTATACATCTATATTCTCCCTAGAACGAAGAATTCCCAAATAAGATACGTTACAATATAACAAATGTATGAGAATAACTATATTTACAATATGAAACAGCCGTTACTCTTAAAAAAGAATGTGAATCTATTAATAACTTATTATTTCGCAATATATTTAAGGGAAACGTGAAATAACAAGAAGAAATAATCGTAAAGTACATACCTGTCGGTGTAAAACGCAGCGCTTAGAAGACACTTTGCACGTGTCGTGTAAAAATCCTTTATTTCAAGCAATAACTTTGGGAAATAACCAAAAATACCAAATAATCTATTGGCCACAAAACAATTTCTAATCCCAAAATATGATATCGACTTTCAAAATAAATCCCATGAAGGATGATTTTTTTTCAAAAAAATCACGATTAAAATTGAAAGTCACACCACGATGTACAAAGGTCAAAAGCAGAATCGCCCGAACCTACTGGAATAAAGTACCTTTCACGCTTCAGCGAAAACAAGTTTTTCAATTATAGTATTAACAATTCCTACTGGGTACACCTAGATGGCGTTTCCGTGGAAAATACCGAAAACACGATAAAACAACTTAGAATATGGTACAGAGACTGTCATCTAAAGTTTAAAATCCTAAAGAATTTAATCAGCTTCTTATAAACCTAAATTGCGCTGAAATTTAGCGAAAAAATAAATAATTGACAATAATAACTAACAAGAAATAAAAAGGGTCATTTGGCAACATGGCAAGTCAATTCGATGGAGAACGATACACATTGAAGCTTTGAAAAATTATTTCATATTAATTAATATTAATAGAGATGCGAAAATTCGTAACGTTATTTTTGACCCGTTACAATACCATATAAAGTGGAATTAGCAGATGTAAATGTGGAAACACTGTTAAAATAATTACCCGAATTATTAAAACAATTACAAAAAGAAGAATATTATCTTCTAGACCTCTATATTACTCAAGACTTCTGTGGGGTGTTCCAGAAAGAAGAAATGACAAACTACTTAACAAGTAACTTTAGCTTTCGTAAACATGGAATGTATCGGGAGAATTGTAACGTAATCGTAAATAATAATAATACACTCGGAATTCATTGCCTTACGTGGCTTACATCTAACGCGAGGGTTAGAATATACAACAAATGTATTTGTCAAATAACCAGTCCTGGTGTTAACAAGAGCATTGGTAACCATATTATAGATTTCGTGAACTGTCCAGATAAGAGATTAAAAGACACATTTTCCAACACTTCAGCCAGAGAACATGGAATTACAAGATTAGAAGCAACCATATATAATTATTCCATAGCCGATAACAAGACAGGGGAATACAATTGCTTAGAAGACTGTCTTACCTTACTGGAGGATAACAAACTTTATTTCCAAAATGCGCCTTTATACTCTGTCTCATTTGCTAAAATGTAGACAAAGTTGACAAAAAGTCTGCAAAACAGTTGCTGTCTTGTATTTAACAATATGCTGCAATATGTATACTGGGGGAACAGTAATACAAGGACATTAACTGGTCTACAGATAAGTTTACCAATGGAACCCAACGCAAGAAAAAAAGTTGTAAATTATTGTCTTTCTGCAATTAGTTTCAACTTCTTACCTATTAATTATATAGAGGTCGTAGAAGATACGAGTAATAAGGAGAAAAATGCTCGAATTTCTCAAAAATGGTATATTAAGGCTGGAGATACATTCTTTACCCGGTCTTCCACACTGTTTAGCACTATCCCGGAAGATATCGACATCCAGGAGCTCGGACTGGTATCTACATGTAATATTATACCCAAAGTTCTAAGAAAGAGGGTAAACAAAAATAGTAAGCTAATGCCTTTTGTGCTAAAAGAAATAACACCAATTTCCCATATTTCTGTATTATCTGTAAAGAAACGGAAATTAGAAATGGAGGAAACAGAAAAGAGTATTTAGAAAATACATCTACAGTTAAAATGGAATATAAACATTTTTTGGAGAAAGAACAGAAGATAGCAGAATTAAAGGACAGACTAGAAGATTATTTCTGCACCAGGTGGAAAAACTTAGGGCCGTCTGGAGAGTACAGCGTATCCGCGTTTACCGTTAACAACAAAAATAAATATACCTATGTAGGAGTTTTGGCGGATAAAGAAGGGCAAATAGACGTCTACTACTTAAAGGGTTACCACAAAAATACGTTTTTACGCGTTTACAATAATAGAGAAGCTCTTGTTGCAGACGGTTATGTCACATTACTATATAACAATGGAATGGAATTAATATGTTTGCCAACCGAAAAACCATTTGCTTCCTTTACTACACAAGAAGATTGATAGGTGACACAGAACACAAGTTTTCTGAGGACTTTACTTTCGGCGAAGCAGATTCGGCGACCCCCACCCCTCCTGTTTTCGTGGGGTTTGCTATGTTGGGTTACCCCAATAGGTTGGCCCAGTGGCTATAAAAATAGTTTTCTAATTTCTTCCTCAATTGTGTTATCTTCTCTTCTTTCTCCAGTAGACTTCTATATTCTTCCTTCATTGCAGTTGTCTTTTCGAGAAAATCCAGCTTTCGCCTCTTGGTATCTAGCTCATCCATTTCGTGTTTGTTTCCTTGTCGATGTAATGTAAGCTTGCGACAGAGGGTCGATTTATTTAATCCTATAAGGAGAAAGTTTGTTTGTGATATTAGTTCTCTTCCTTAAAATACATACATCCAAATTATCTGTAGAGATTAGTCCAGCGTCCTGTATGTCAATATCATCTGGTATCGTAGAAAATGGGGTGCTGGACCTAGAAAAGTAGGTCTCTCCAGCTTTAATGTAACATTTTTGTATAATTCGAACATTGTCTCTGTTCTCCTTTTCTTCTACAACTTCTATATGATTAACAGGGAGGCAATTAAAGCTGCATGCAGAGAGAATGTAATTTATAACGTTCTTCCTTGCGTCGGATACTTTTGGTAAATTTATTTGTAATCCCGTCAACTTTCTTGTATTGCTGTTACCCCAATAAACATATTGCTGCATATTGTTAAACACAAGACAGCAGCTGTTCTGTAGACTCTCGGTCAACTTTGTCCACATTTTTGCAATCGAAACAGAGTATAACAGGAGAATTTTGGAAGTACAACTTATCTTGTAGCAGAGTTATGCAATAGCCTTCTCCAAGGAAATTTCCAATTGGGTAGTTATATATCGTAGCTACTAATCTGGTAATACCATACTTCTTGGCCAATGCAGAAGAGAAAGTTTCCTTTAACCTTGCGTCTGGGCAGTTGACGAAATCTATAATATGGTTTCCAATGCTCTTGTTAACTCCAGGACTGGTTATTTGACAAATAAATTTGTTGTATATTTTAACCCTTGCGTTAGATGTGAGCCAAGTAAGACAATCTATGCCAACTGTTTTATCATTGTTTATAATAACGTTGTACTTTCCTTGTACTCAACTTGGATGCAAAAGTTTGAGTTGTTGGTTAAATAATTAATCATTTCCGCTTTGTTAAAAACTCCTGCAAAATCCTGCGTTATGTCCAAGTCCATTAGGTAGTAATCTTCCTTCCAGAGTTGCTCCAATACATTTGGTATTTCTTTAAGTAGCCTATCGAGTTTAACGTCCGCCAATTCTACTTTGTATGGAATGCACACAGGTTCTTTATGTTTCCTTTTAATAATTTCCAAATCTTCTCCGACTACTTCTCTTGTTCCAATGGCAAGTGGGTTGTTACTTAGTAAGAGGAAAGGCAGCTTAGCTTTAACACCATGTTTTGCAGAAACCAATTACAGATAGATGGTTTAACATTAAATAAGAACAAAGGTGGGAAAATTTGTAAAACAACGATATCTTTAAAAGTTTTATTAGAATATTTATACAGGTTTATCAAAACTTATATACAAAATACAACTCTTTCTTTGTTTCTGTTGGGTGTATGTTTTAACACGTCAATTTTTATTTTTATCCTATAATCTAAGTCTATTTCTTCTAATTCTTGTTGCAACCAGTAATTTGAAAGGTACAAAACATCTATATTGTGTAGTTTTAATATGTACCGGATTCTACCTCTATGCATAACTTCTTTAATTCCAGATATTACCAGTTCTGTACCTTCTGCAAATTCTTCTAGTCGATGACAATCCCTAAATTTTATGTTATCCGCAATTTTTTGCATTGTAACGACGTTAACTCTCTCCACCTCCACTTGGGTTTATGGAACGTCTATATTTTTCCATGCGCCTGTGTAAAATTGCAAGTTTTCGATTTTGGCAAATATGTTATCGTTAAAACTCGTATATCCATTTGTAGTAAAGGTAGCAAATTATTTTTCGGTTGGCAAACATAATAATTCCATTCCATTGTTATATGGTAATGTGACATAACCGTCTGCAACAAGAGCTTCTCTATTATTGTAAACACGTAAAAACTTATTTTTGTGTTAACCCTTTAAGTAGTAGACGTCTATTTGCCCTTCCTTATCCGCCAAAACTCCTTACATAGGTATATTTATTTTTGTTGTTAACGGTAAACGCGGATACGCTGTACTCTCCAGAGGGCCCTAAGTTTTTCAACCTGGTGCAGAAATAATCTTCTAGTCTGTCCTTTAAGTCTGCTATCTTCTGTTCTTTCTCCAAAAAATGTTTATATTCCATTTTAACTGTAGATGTATTTTCTAAATACTCTTTTCTTTAATTCTGTTTCCTCCATTTCTAATTTCCGTTTCTTTACAGATAATACAGAAATATGGGAAATTGGTGTTATTTCTTTTAGCACAAAAGGCATTAGCTTACTATTTTTGTTTACCCCCTTTCTTAGAACTTTGGGTATAATATTACATGTAGATACCAGTCCGAGCTCCTGGATGTCGATATCTTTCGGGATAGTGCTAAACAGTGTGGAAGACCGGGTAAAAAATGTATATCCAGCCTTAATATAGCATTTTTGAGAAATTCTAACATTTTTCTCCTTATTACTCGTATCTTCTACGATTACAACTTTTTTTCTTGCGTTGGGTTCCATTGGTAAACTTATCTGTAGACCGGTTAATGTCCTTGTATTACTGTCCCCCCAGTATACATATTGCAGTATATTGTTAAATACAAGACAGCAACTGTTTCGCAGACTTTTTGTCAACTTTGTCCACATTTTAGCAAATGAGATAGAGTATAATGGTGCATTTTGGAAATAAAGTTTGCTATCCTCCAGTAAGGTAAGACAGTCTTCTAAGCAATTGTATTCATCTTCTTGTTATCGGCTAAGGAATAATTATATATGGTTGCTTCTAATCTTGTAATTCCATGTTCTCTGGCTAAAGTGTTGGAAAATGTGTCTTTTAATCTCTTATCTGGACAGTTCACGAAATCTATAATATGGTTACCAATGCTCTTGTTAACACCAGGACTGGTTATTTGACAAATAAGTTTGTTGTATATTTTAACCCTCGCGTTAGATGTATGCCACGTAAAGCAATCAATTCCGACTGTATTATTATTATTTACAATTACGTTACAATTCTCCCGATACATTCCATGTTTACGAAAGCTAAAGTTACTTGTTAAGTAGTTTGTCATTTCTTCTTTCTAGAACACCCCACAGAAGTCTTGAGTAATATCTAGGTCTAGAAGGTAATAGTCTTCTTTTTGTAATTGTTTTAATAATTCGGGTAATTCTTTTAACAGTGTTTCCACATTTACATCTGCTAATTCCACTTTATATGGTATACATACAGGTTTATCATATTTTTTCGTAATTCTTTCCATACTTTCTCAAAGAACTTCTCGAACAACTTTGGCCATCCGATTGTCGCTGTGCAAGAAGAACGGTAGCTTGGGTTTAACTCCGTGTCTCGCAGAAACAAGTTCACCAAATTTCCCTCGAAGGTAACTGTTAAACAAGCCACAAACTTCCTTACTCCATTACAGTCTTTCGAACCGCATAACTTTCCTACCATTATATTGTCACAAAATGGATCCATTATCGGTCTAAGTGCCTCTCTCAGTAGCTCTTCTCCTTCCGTGTAATCGATATTTCCAATATCCGTAATTAGATTGTCTATATTTTCTGTTAGTAACCATGTTCCGAATCATTCGTTAGTCGGTTTAACCTTTCTCCCGTATAACTCGCTTGCACTGTAAATTCCGTTGGATGACATGTTAACACTTCTACGATCTGGCGATCACTAAACTGGGTATTGCTTTAGACGCTCTTATTGATAGTGGAAATAAGTTCGGTTATCTTCGCTTATCTTCGGACAGTTTTGCATAACAAAGGTACATAATATGACAAACTCGCGACTTAAGCTACGGAAGGAGGCAAAATGGTGGGGAGGCGACAGGAGTGGGGGTCGTGGGAACTCGATCGTGTAAGGTAAGGTAATCTAAAATTTTACCTATATGACAACGATCTGTTCGATGAAAAGCGGACCAATAATAGCAGAGTGCCTTTTTGACATCCTGTATATAAAAAATAATCTATAACGCCGTTTGTCCCGTGAAAATCCGACCAATAATAACGGAGATACAACATAGCGTCTTATAACATCTTTTTGTACACACTGTATATCAAAATAATCTATCATAAATCCGTTTGTTCTATGAAAATCTGATCAATAATAACAGAGATAAATTTCTAACGCTCCTAGCTCCTAGCATCTTTGGACATCGTGTATGGCATCTTTTACGACTAAACCCTATATAAATACGGTAACTTTATTACTAGACCATGTACCCATTAAAAAACTGATGCGTCGCTTGCCCAAAATAATGCCATAACGACTGTGCAATTAACAAATGACTACACACTGTATATAAGAAATATAGGGATCGAGACGGAACTATAGAGGCAGCACTTATGCCGAAAGTAGAGCGCCCTGGTGTTAAATAAGAAAAACATTGTGATGTAAACAGTGTAATAAACAATCTACAAAATGCAAAAAATGAATAGATCTTTTTATTTTCTTTGCCAGGAAAAATTGTTGGTATGTAAGATGGGTGTAGGGGAATATCTGATTTTTGATTATTGACAAAATGAGCACTGCAAATTCTAGTATTTTTATTTGGTTCCCAATCCTCCCGATGTTTTCTGAAAGGTAATTAAAAAACTTGAAGTGATTCGTTTTGTACAAATGTTTACTTTCTTCCCCATAATAGTATTTAATTATTTGAACTTATTATATAATATTAAAGTCAGCAAACACATAACTATTTTTTATTTTATATAATCAATTAAATCATACAGAAAACAACATTTTATTCTCTCGATAATAATCTTTTATTTATTTAAAAAGAAAGTTTAGAACTTTTCTAATTGCTGCCAATTGTAGTATCATACTGATTATACACAAAATAATAGTTAACAAAATGTTTTAATTAGAACATTTTAATTACATATGGGTTTTTACACTTTTTACTGCATTTATTCATTTTTGACGTTTCAAGGAGGTTATCCACGCAGTGTTCAATGAATTTTCGGAGAAACTATAAAATTTCAACTGCGTATTATTTTTATACAGCATATTTGAACAGCCATGAATACAGAAAGATACTTTTGATGACGACATCACAAACATTTAATATCAGTTTTAAAAAATGAACATTTATAAATGCTGATTATACAAAACTACTAATACTACTAATAGTGTTTACATCACATTGTTGGTACTTTTTCACGGCAGATGGCATAAACGTCATCTTTCTCGGTCCCTATATACCTTTTCCACAAATTTCTAACGCCCTTATTGCATCTTTTACTTTTTTTTGGTACATCCTATATATAAAAATGCTGTGTGTATCAGCCAACATGATTAATCTTAATTTAGAAAATAATATTTTTCTACTATATTTTTTCACTCCACCATGTATTGATCAATTTTACATTTATTATCATAATGCAAAATGAATATTATGTGCATGTAGTTGTTGTTATAACACATATCTTAATTCTATATTTATCATCGTCTTCGTGGTGCAATGGCTAGGTCCGTTGCCTTTGGATCGGTAGGTGAGGGGTTCAAATACCCGCGGTAGCAGGATTTTTTTTTCAATTTAATAAATTGTACGAAAGCACTGCTTAAGTCACACACTATATACAAAATACATGTTGGCATAGAAAAAAATGAGGACACGGAGCACATGAGAGAAAAAGCACATCACAGAACACAAGATCGATTACACATTTGAAAGATGACACATACGGCACATATGACAGATGGTACATGTGACAGTTGACAGATGGCGTAGGTGACGTCACAGAATAAAAGATGGATGACTGTTGACACATTTGACAGACGACACATCACAGACCATACGACAGAAAACAAGAAACACATGACAGACGAGACAGACTTGATATACGTCACACAGAAGATAGATGACACAAGGTTAACTGCATTAACGACACGTGATGGACCATGCAGGTTGACGACGATAGATGGCAATGTACGTAAACTATATTACCGACACGTGGTGGACAATGTAGGTTGACAGTATTGACGATAGATGGCAAGGTACGGTAACGTAACTGTATTACCGACACGTGGTGGACAATGTAGGTTGACCAATCAGGCACGAGGACGCTAACCAACCAGAGAACGAGTCCAATCAGACACGAGGACACTGACCAACCAGAGAAGAGGAGGGCCTCAAGTAGCGGACCAATCAGAGAGGAGGATAGCCTAAAAAAATGGCGGAAAAATCAGAAAGGAGGAGGGCTTAAAATGGTGGATCTATCAGAGGAGGATAGCCTAAAAAATGGCGGACCAATCCGACAGGAGGAGGGCTTAAAATGGTGGACCAATCAGAGGGGAGGTGGGGGCGTGGACTAAAAAATGGCGGACCAATGAGGCGGAGGAGGCGTGGCCATGACGTCGGAGGAGGCATGGTCATGACGTCAGAGGGCGTGGTCGAGACGTCATAGGGAGAGTGGTGGGGGTGGTCTAAACCGACGGTATACCTACTCAGAAGAATAAACTGTAAATTGTAACATGTCGCTGAGACATGTTTCTATTTTCACTAATTATTTTGGAGCGTTACTTATTCGTCGGCTACTCCCACCTCTAATTCCAAATCCTTTTATTTCAAATATTAAGAACACGTCGGTGATCGTTTTTACCATCGTAAAATATCTATTTAAACGACGATTTAAGTCGAGTCGGGGCTTGTTCAATCTTCGCTGAGAATCAATTTCAGCATTCAGTTTCTAAATAATTTTGTGTGTGTTATTAATTATTCTGGCTGATAAGTTATCAATATCTTTTCAAATTGTAATTGTGTGCTTACAAATAATTCTATTTCGATTTTTCTATTTAGTTGAAATATTTCGTTTTTTTAAAAAACAATATTTTTGTTATGACGTTTCCAGTTTTTTCGCCGTAAGTGACTTTAAAAATCTGGTGGCGTCAAAATTTATTTTATGAAGCAAATTTATAACAGATTCTTTATGGTTATTTCTCACTGATTTAAATTTGCTTTTTCTGATTATTTTGGGAACAGGACGGATAAGCATGAACAGATTCCTGTGGCTTTATTTTGAAAATTAAATTCTATTTTTATATGTATTGGAGTATAAGCTCCTAGCCTGTTCGTTTTATTCCCCCTTTTCAATTTTCTACCGTTTCTCCTGTTTTTTTATTTCTTTCCCTACGGACCTTATGAACCCTACCACACAATCCAGCTCTACCACATCAAAACGGTGAAAATCCCGAGTAGTCCAGACACCGACGACTCAAGAACCCGTGGATACTGCTGCGAGCTGTACGTCCCGAGTCTTCCCAAGATAAGTCCGTAACTTATTTTTGGTAGATATAAAATATTGAGTTGGACATTTTTATTGTAATAACTGATTGTTGTTCGTATTCTATTGAGAATATACGGCTTATGTAAATTTATGTTTGTGTCAGCTAAATCCATTTCTCCCGAAATTTTGTTTGTTGATTCACCTTATCCCAATTGAGGTAATAAAAAATAGTGTAACTGAGGCCGAATTCACCACCCGAGGAGAGTCCCAAGGCCGGGTGATCTCAGAGTAGTGACACTGGCGCCCAGCCATTAGAGATTGCTCCCTTAAGTTGTAAACTCAAATTTCCATTCCAAAAGTTTCATAAAGTTTCCTCTAAATTTAATCCATTATAGTCGTATGGGACTTATTTGGATACAGACAACCAAGAAAGGAGAAAGTTGATCGACAAGAGAAACTGAATGCTGAAATTGATTTTCAGCGAAGAATGAACAAGCCCCGACTCGACTTGAATCGTCGTTTAAATAGATATTTTACGATGGTAAAAACGATCACCGACGTGTTCTTAATATTTGAAATAAAAGGATTTGGAATTAGATGTGGGAGTAGCCGACGAATAAGTAACGCTCCAAAATAATTAATGAAAATAGAAACATGTCTCAGCGACATGTTACAAAATAAAGACCGAATTTATAGTTTGAGTTTGATCATCTCAACAAGCTATTGAAAATAAAATTAAATTTTGTATTCTCTCATAAATCGGCAAAGCAAACTCTCCATTCATAATCAAATTGGGATTTATAAACTGGATTATTTGACCCATCTTAACATACAGAGCTCCAGTGTTGTATCAAGGCTCAATATCAATGTATATATAACTCCAGATGGTCCAAAATAAATACAAAAGACTGAAAATAAAACATAATAAATTTTCCTGTAACTCCTGGCTTTGTGAGAAATCTAACAGACCAACAATATGTATATAAAATGTCATCTCAATTACACCAACAACATTGTCTTTTCTTACACAAAATCAAAGTCAACCACTCACACACAAGACTTCTCTGACTGTGGGTATAAGCTTCTGCATGGTAATCTTGTAATGAGACAATTATAATAAAACATTTTTCAATCTGAGTTTTCCTCTATCCCTTCATTCCTGTGAGTGTCATTCGACATTAATGGATTATTTATAAATTCTAAACCTCTACACTCTTACCAGTCCTAATTGTTGTGTCTCATAACCTATAGTTCGTCGTGTTACCCTGTTATTCAGATAAAAACCAGCCGAAAAAATTTGAGTAGTTATAGCTATTAATGGGGAGCAAAATGGCAAAAGAAAAAATGAAACATCCCGACCATTGTCCTCTATAAACAAATATCTTACAAACTTTTGAAGAATAAAGACATTTTTCATTAAAGCTCGATGGTGTCTTACCTGTATTCTATTCAGTTCAATTACAGGTCCATGATGTTTGTCTCTAACCATTGTAGCTTGAATGACTTTTCTAAATGTAGCTTCCTTTATAGTGTAAATCAAAATATTCCTCAACTCATGTAAGGAATCCGGTCCGGTGATGGGAAACATAGCTATACAAGGACAAATTAATTCTGCGAAATGATGCAGAAGAATCAAACGGCAATGTAGAACTAAAGAAGGAATGTCTTGAAGGAGATCATATTCTAGTGGAGCTACAGCAGGTAAACGAGCGCAAGCACCGCTCGCGGTACTGGTAGACCAAGCCAAAGTGTGGGCGGATCCGCAGGCGACATTGGTTATTTTTTTCACGTCTGCCTGAAAAAAATTGAATGTAACTTCAGTAACAGATATTAAAGGGTAGTTTAAACAATACTTAGCAAATTTACAAAGTTTGATATTGAATAGTTCTGTTGCGCTGGTCTACTAAAGACAATTTCAGTTGAGCTTCATCTTAGCAATAACATACAAGATTTACTAGTAGACATATTGATTAGAATTATGTGAGTATTTAAATAATTTAACAACTCATTATAGTCTACAATGAGTTGTAAAATAAACACCAATTCAAGAAAATGTATAATCAAAAATATTTTATTGAATATAATAATACACATTATACAAGTAGAGATGGCATTTCTTCAATAAATTCGCAGGTAGCTTCTGCCCTTTTTTCCACGTTTGCCCATGCGTTTTCTTCTTCCTGACCTGGTTGCTCTGGCCCAAGAATTTCATTAGAGAAAATAGTTGCCCCAAAGTGCTTTGTAAGATATGTAGTGCCACCCTATATTATTAGAGTTCTGCATCATATTATTGTATTAACAATATTGAGTAATTTAGGCATCGCGTGTCGTATCTACTTATCAAGCAATATTTTGTATATAAAACAACAACAGACTAATAAAATACACTTTTGAAAACCGACTTTGGACTAGATAATTATCCCTTCGGTAAACCCTTTCCGCATGACGATCCTGCCAGGAACATATTTAAGCTTCAACGTATTGACTTGTTGGAAACCACTTTTTATAATGGCAGGGTCGATCATGTGAAAACGTTTTCCCTTAGAACACTTTTAAAGGAATGTAAATCATTTTCGTAATACAATTCACCTCAAATCAAAACATTTCCAGTTTTACATCTCTTTAACAAAAACCGTTTTGTATGAAAAATGCGATGTTCCCGTGGGTTTCAATACATTTGATATGGTTTCTTTCCAATTAAATACATTGCAATTTTGTCCCAAATGGATAACCATCCCATTTTTGGAAAATAGCTCTTTATAGGTTTCTGGCTGCGTTACATAATCTGTAACTTTTTGATCCCCTTCTCAACATTACCGAACACCCTATCAGCAGGAACAAATGAATGGCCAATTACTGCAAAAGTCACTTACTAGCTTCTTTGTTTTCAACAGGTGATGTAGTCAATAATCCTAACAAATCGAACATCCTACCTGAAACAGTATTCAGTACGTCATTTCATGTCACGTCACGTGATTGCTAAGCCGGTAATGGAAAGAGCCGGATTTGATTATCAGGTGACGTATCAATGAAGTTTTGTAATGGGATAAAACCGCTTTTGATATTGCAACCAGATATTTAGATAGAGCGCAAAAAACTGAAAAATATCATGTATCTAAATCGATTTCATCAAAAAGAGGACATTGCCGCCTTTGATTCTAGGGCTCTCAAATATGAATTAGTATAATAAGTATCAGAAGTGTGGTTTCAAAAATTGCGCTGGAGGTGATTGGACTTCGGCCTCTTCACCATGTGATCGAGGCTGAGGCCAGGAGGTGTCCCAGTTTTGGCCCTGGCGTCTGATGTTTGCCTGCGTAGGTACTCCTTCAAAACGCCCTATAGGTTTATAAGTACAACCGGCATAAATGTGATGTGATTTTATAAAAAAGACTCGAACACACGTGCCAGCATCACTGGTTCCCAACAACATCATGGCAGATTCTAACAGAGGAGCTACTATTTTGGTTATTAGCAATCAAAACATATACACTTCTATAAGATAACGATTCAAAACATATTGACTTAACTATACCGAAATGAGGTCTAAAAGTCCACTTTAACCATTTTGTAGGTCTGTAGGCCAATTTATTTTTAGTCATCTCCCATGTTCAGGTTTTGAAATTGGACTTAGTAACGTATTTTCATAACGTTCATGATTGACAAACCATTTGTGGTGTTTCCTACTTTTAGATCTTCATGTAGAGTTAGGTTTGGTATTGGTTGTATTTGGATATTGTTCAATTTTCTTTACATTGAGCGAATTTTGTGTCATTTATCTTGATTTTCCATTTGCTCAATCATTTTGAATAACATTTAAATATGTCTGCAGAAACATGAAAGTTAGTTCTGCATTTTCATTAATTGCTAGTACAACTAACTCGTCAACGAAGGAACCCGTAACGGTTTCATTGTTTGCTGGTAGATATGTATAAATTATATAGTCATGGTGCCACAATGCTCCCCTGCAGTATGCTAGCTTTTATTAGATAATTAATAGAAGTGATTTGATCCAATTCTCTCGTTCAATTAGATGAGATTTTATCAGTTTGAAATATGGAAGAGTTTTTAATTTTACATAAGCTTGTATGCCAAACTTGGCTGATATCTAAAACTATAGATGTGCCTGGTTTATTGTGCGAGGGATATCCATTCCTCAGTATTTAGGTACTAGTATATTATTTGTACTAGTAATCATTTTAGGACCTTTGACAGGATTGGCTGTGAGCTTATTGTTCTATATAAAGAGCCAAAGTTTGGACTTCTGTCTTGTTTCGGTACCGAAGTTACGAAGTTTTTAGAAGTTTTTACCAGTAATTTATACTAAAATAACATTGGATCTATAAGTTAAAAGTAGTTACTTTTCCTTGGAGGTTCCTTTATCGTTTTTAGGGGTTATTTTGTATATGGTGTTTATACTTAGAAGAAAAAAATTAACTCAAGCATCATGACTGCCAGTCTAAAAATGTCTTATTCAAAACCACTATTTATATTGCTCCATGTTGACTGAATAGTTAAATAATAAATTTTTAACTAAAAATTAACCCCCCACTGTATAATCTAGGTAAACATACTATAACCTCCCCTTAACCTTAATACCTACCAAGGGGGAGTTATAAGTGAAAAAGTTAAGATTGTCCCAGTTGTCAATCTATGTCCGCGGCTAAACTTCAGAGGAGACGGGCGTGGTCCCAAAAATTACTGGGATATCAACTATAATTCGTTAGATTATCTACAAAACCTCTTATTATATTACCCAGGCGCCAGCTGATTTCTTTTGCCTAATACGCTCTATTTCCCACCTAAATCAGCAAATGGAAAAGAAGAATAAAAGTCCAACCTCACTTATGATCTTCTATTCACCAATCAGTTGCCAAAAATACTACAAGTTGTCTAACAGTGTGATTATATAAAAAACTATAAAGCATTTACTTACTTAAGAAGGTATTACAAATGCTTAAGTGATTTTCAGTTACCACCATATAAATATAATTTTAAATAAGTGTAACAGATAATTGAAAAACTTCAAGTTACAAAATATGACTCCGGTTATAACATTATGTCCCAAAATTCCCTTAAAATGCTTTCAAGCTAAATGTGAAATAGTAACTAGTAATAGTAAATAATAATAACAAATGAACGAGGTAAAGCCTGCTTAACAGGGTATCTACAACTAGAAATATTTAAATGTTGACCAAGATTATCATTGACCAAAGTATTTTACATTCCCAGGTCAAAAGGTTTTCTGCGTTACCTATATAGGAAGAAATTAATGATTCATACCACAAAATATTAATATGTACTGGTCATTAGCTTTGGTACCAAGGCGAAAGACAGGTGTACGATTGACAATTATATAAGGTCAATGCATAAGGCACTCCTTCATATGAATTTACTGTCAATTTCAACCCTTACAATAGTCATTGATTGACCTGCTCCAAGTCACTACTACACAATGAACCACTATGTATAATACATTGCACAGTAATCTTAAAATGAATATATTTAAAAAACGTAACGCCAGGGAAATAAAGTCACCGACACAGACTCTTAATTTATCAACTATAAGGGAGAAGTGAATTCTATACAAATTTTAAAGTTTGAAAGATAATCTGATTACATTCCTGTATAAATTGTTTGACTTCCTAGTGCCAGCGGTATTTACTACTACTTATTCATAATTGAAGATCATAAATATGTTTTGATTAAATGAAAAGACCCAACATAAAAGTTTCTTACTTAATCGCAGTAACGACGAATCAATTTAAAAGTCCATCGGACATATAATATCAAAAAAATAATAAAACTCAAACCAGGAGTGAGGTAATGGTTGTCCATCCCTCGCCTAGCTCCGGACGACAAAACATCTTTTCTAGGGTATTCCGCTTCCCAATCGTTCTGCTACCACCTCGCTTATGAGGGAAATTCCTCAGAGCGGCCCCTCTCAATGAATCTTCCGGGACATGGCTACCAATAATACTGGAGACATCACACCCATTCAAACAACCCTTAAATAAAATATTTCTCAATAACTATGTGTTGCGTTCACATCTATATTTAAAAATCCCCCAAAAGAATCATTTACTGCTTCTTCCTCTAACTTTGTTTTACTAGGTACTTTAATAAATCAATCTAAAGCTAATTGGATTAAATGGCCCATAAGATATGACTACATACAATATTTTACAGTAAAAAACTATTTTTCCAAAGAAAAACTACTCAAATGTCCTTATTACTGACATTATATTACTATACAAATGTATTACCCAATAAATCCCCTTCAACATTTGAAAATAATCAAAAATACCAGCTACGTCTAGCTATTTGAAATTGGTAAAATAAATTTACAGTTTAGTACCAGTATCACACTCGAAATTCTAGAAACCATGTGGTTTTTATTGTTCTACCGGTACTTTTTGTCCCACATAAAAACTAAGTATAAAAAAAACTATGAAACTCACCTCCAATCCTGAAGGGTCATTAGCAAAGAATATGAAGAATATGAACCATAATGCCACCAACAGCAACAGGGTCTCAACCCCAGCCTCATTCAAATTAATCATACGCACAAGTTCAGCACACAGAGTGTAGATCCCAAAACAAAATGGTCACCGCTTTCTTCCACAACTCTTTCCAACTTCGGCTCAAACAAAATACGCCAACGAAGTTACTCTTGTCGGTGAATATGTCTAAGGGGTTAGACATAAATATCCCCAAACTGAGGGATGGCAAACGCCACGTTAAGGGTTTTTTTTAAACCAAATATCTCACCCCAAAACTGCTATGCTTCAAACTTGAAGAGAATGAAAATGTGTTCCCCTTCCTATTTTTCAAATCAGAAAAATACACTGTCAACAGTTAGTTCCTTTCATCCCTGCCAACCTATCTGATGACATCATCGTGCCACCTGAAGAGATTGTGAGCAATTTAATGTAACTCAGATAACCTTGGGCATGTGTAATTTAATATCTCACAAATGCCTCCATTGTATCCTAATTTTAAATAAATCCCTATACTCCTTAATTTTGATAACTATTTACTCTACACGCGCAAGTCGCCATAAAATCGATGGTTGACACCATCTACATCATCACTAAACAATGTGACGTTTGAAAAATTGCCTCGCCGTATATCGAGGTTATCTGTCAGTCTCAATATCTAATCATTAAATGTCATTTTTCAAAATCATAACATGAAAATGGATTTATAATATCTAATTAATTCTCCAGTCTCAATATTTGTCATCCCAATTTGAGTGCACGGTACTGAATAGTACAATCCGTAAAATAACCTTGAGTTAACCTGAACATGGGAAACTCAATTTTAAGAAGATATGAAACCTTCCTTAAAACTATGGACTTACGGCATATCAGACAAACATACTCCTTTACTGGAATATTATACCACTCGTACAAGGTCTTGAAGTCAGAAACAATTAATATAACTAATGGAATACCATACTAAAACGGTTTATTTGGAGGAACTAGAATATGTCAATATTTACTCGAACAAAATATACCTACAAGTTATGTCTACCTCAGAGACTATCTTTGCCAACCTGTTTAAAACTATGAATGGTTAATATGAATTGAACTAAGGTAAGAAGTGACTTAATAACGTTATTAACAACCATATACAGGGTGTAATAATATATTTAACATCTACCACAGATTATGTGGTAGAATTCTTGGTCTACGTAATTCTAACAGACTACCTATTTCAATATACTAATGTTGATCAATAGGAATGTGTTATTAAGTAAGGGTAATAAATAACTGAATTAGGTATTTAAACTTGATTTACGGAGTGAAATCACAAGTTAACAATATAATAATCGAATACAGTTGGATATACCGCTTAGGCACACTAGTACAAAATAAAACTGTTACATTCCTCCCTTGCTTCAAGAAAATTCACTCCAGTGAATTTTCATCAGCGCTAGCTGACTTCAAATCCTTCGCACTCCAAATGCCTTTAAAATTCCCCTTGTCGTCTCTAAGTTCATATGTCCATGGTGATATTCTCTTTTTAATATAAAAAGGTCCCACATAACGAGGTGCTAATTTAGCTGAATAATACCGCGCCTTATCCGATTGAGTATAATTTTTCCGCCATACCAACTGATTAGGTAAGAATTCCTCTGGACGCCTTCTTAAATCATACCTTGTCTTGTTCTTTTCGGCTGCCTCTTCTAATCTCCTTTTTACTTCCTTAAACAATTCTTGAAACGCTTTTGGACGGGATTCAACATTAGCAGGTTCCAATTCTTCGGGACCATCCTGCATGTATTCCTTTCCAGATAATTTCATCCGACGTCCAAAGTTCAAAAAGTACGGGGAGTGTCGAGTAGTTTCGTGAACAGCTGTTCGTAAGGCACAAGCAATCTTTGGCAAATTCACATCCCATAATCTATGATTATCTGAAACATACATGGCCAGCATGGATTTTAACGTCCTATTTACTTTCTCGGTAGGATTAGCTTGAGGATGGTAATTCGAATTAAACCTAATTGTTACTTGATACTCTCGAGCCAATTGTTGGAAGGCTCTCGAAATGAATTGGGGTCCATTATCACAAAGCAATAGTCTAGGTACGCCATACACTAGGAAAACCTCTTCTTCCAGCAGCTTCACAATGGCAGGAGTCTTTGCGTCCTTCAAAGAATATATCAATGAATACTTCGTAAAGTAATCAGTAACAACCAATATATACTGTTTTCCCTTCATCGACCTAGGTAATGGTCCCATCAAATCCATGGAAATCATTTCAAACGGTTGTTGCACTTTCGGTTGGGCTACCATAAATCCTGCGGGTTTCTTTAAATCAGGTTTACACGTATTACATTCTACACAATTCCTTACATACCTTGAGACATCACTTTTCATCTTCGGCCAAAAATACTTCTCGGCTAAACGATGGTAAGTTTTGTACACACCCATGTGTCCGGAAGTAGGATTATCATGTGATTCTTTTAGAAGAGCTTTCCGTTGGGCCTTAGGTATTACGATTTTCCAAGTATCTCCAGGGCTTCCCAGTCCTTTGTAAATTGGTTTAGTGTTCTTATACAGATGACCATTTGCTAACCGAAAATTCGAAAATTGTAACGGTCGCTTCTGTACCTTCTCTACTAATCGACCATACCACTTATCCGAACTTTGCAAATCCACTCCTTTGGTATCACAAACGTCCACTACTGGGACAGCTCTCGATAGCATATCAGGTACTATGTGATCTTTTCCTTTTCGGTGTACTATCTTGAAGTCATACATCTGTAGTTTTAAGGTCCACCGAGCTAATCTACCATTGACATCTTTAAGATTTTGCAACCATACTAGAGAGTAATGGTCTGTAACAACAGTAAACGGAATTCCTTCCAGATATGGACGCAATTTCTCCACTGCCCACAGAACTGCTAGACATTCTCGTTCAGTAGTACTAAAATTCCTCTCCTGTTTGGTGAGAGATCTACTAAGGAAACATATCACTCTGTCTTCATTATTCTTCCTTTGGATTAAAACAGCTCCTAAGCCGTAGCCTGACGCGTCAATATGTAACTCAAATGGTAAGTCATAATCAGGACAATTCAAAACTGGTGCTGTAATTAAAAATTCCTTAATAGTTTGAAAAGCTTCGCTGCACTCAGCAGTCCATACAAACTTGCGGCCTTTCCTTAACAACGCCGTGATGGGTGCGATTATGGTAGAAAAATCTGGAATAAATCGTCGGTACCAAGAAAATACGCCAATTATTTTTCTGACTTCCTTAACGTTGGTTGATGCTGGCAATTTCAACATCGCGGACACTTTCTCTGGGTCACAATGTAAACCATTCCGATCTACCAGGAATCCCAAATATTTCATCTCTGGTCTACAGAACTGACATTTGCCCCAACTGATGGTTAACTTGGCTTCTCTCAATCTGCGGAAAACTTCCTCCAAAACGGATATATGCTTTTCAAAGGTTTGCGTCACGATGACAATGTCATCTAAATAGACAAATACGTGAGGTTCTAACTCAGGTCCTAAGATAGAGTCCACCAACCGTTGCCATGTGGCTGGAGCGTTATGTAAGCCGAAAGGCATGCGCTTCCACTGAAAAAGTCCTCTTCCAGGAACAGTGAATGCGGTGTATGGTCTAGATGACTCCGCCACTGGAACTTGATGATATGCTGACTTGATATCCAACGAAGAGAGGTAATGAGCATCTCGAAGTTTGTCTAGTGTATGTGAAACATATGGTATGGGATACCCATCTCTCTCAGTGACAGCATTCAGCTTCCGAAAGTCTACGCAAAAACGGTAACCTCCTTCCTTCTTCTTAACAAGTAGTATCGGAGATGACCATCCACTCGTGGATCGTTCCACTATGTCTTTAGCTAACAAGTCGTCCAATTCATTATTAATATGTTGTTGTATAACTGGAGAAACAGGATAGTATCGTTGTTTTATCGGAGGCGAATCTGTCTTAATGACATGTTCAGTCCTATCCGTACATCCTAATGCTTCTCCCATTAAAGCTTTATTTCGATCGATTACTGCCTTCAACCTGTTTTCTTCCATTGAGGTTAGCACAGTTTGGCTTCTGAGATGATCGACACTATCCAATAAAAATGGTTCCTTGGAAAAATACCATTCATTGTGACGAAGGTCCGGTACAATTCCCATTATCCTCCAAAAATCAGTACCTAAAATTAGTACATGAGGAATATCTGGAACAACTAACACTCTCACTAATTTCACCTTATTTCTAACACAAATTGGTAATTCACATTCGCCATTACTATAACACGTTTGACCATTAGCTACCTTGCACATAATTCTCTTTGAAGTGTCCAAAGAAATATTTAATCTTTGTACCAACGTCCAGCCTCTAGATCCCAAAATAGTGGTTGAAGCTCCGCTATCAAGTAATCCCAACAAAGTTAATCCTAAAACCTGTACTTTCAAATACGGTCTCTCATCATTATCTACATGATCTAAAATAAAGTCCAAAATCGGTAAAATTTTATCGGTCGAGGTGTACTCCCTCGTCGACCTCCCTCGACTACCTAGGTTCGACGTCTCTCGTTTCCCACCTTTGAACACTCAGGACAAGTTTTGGTGGTAAAACCATCCTTTTTACACCTATAGCATTTTAAAGGCTTAGGGAGAGCACAACCAATGGCTCTATGTCCAGGCTGCTTGCATCTGAAGCATACTACGCTACCTCTGGTCGAGGTTGACGATTGACTTGTAGAAGCTTTTTCACTAATATCACTTTCACTTCCAATATATGCTAAGTCTTTTTCCAGACACCCAACTTTCTTATTTGAAGGTTCGACATAATTCTTAATGAGATCTCTTCTATGCTCCATCTTCCTACACTCTTCTCTCAATTCAGCAGTACTAGTAGGTAGAGGTTCTCTCAATCGATCTAAATAGAATGGATGAAGATTCTTGGTGATTATCTTCATTTTAGCTTCCTCCGACATAGGACAGCACAATCGGTTAAAATAGCTAGTCATTACGGCTAAATAGACTCCAATTGATTCTGATGGGTGCTGGGTACGCTTCTGCACTTCTTCAAATAATGTGTCCAGATGATATGCAGATAAATATTCCGTCCTGAATTCTTCTACAAGTTGTTCCCAACTTGTAACTCTCGTCCTACACTCTTTATAAAATTGATAGGCTTTATCGGTAAAAAGATCCACTCCAGAATCTAACAACAAGGATCGTGGAACATTTCTTGCCACTCTTAGTTCTTCGACACGTTCCAGAAAAGCAGTTATAGATACTCCTTTTCCATCACCTGAAAATTTCCTTAAATCCCATTTATGAGGAGGAACTATCTTATGGCCTGGAACTACTGCAGCATCAGCGACCATTGAAGAATTCGCCACTGGAGTGAAAGTTTGTGCCACTAACCGTGCTTCCAAATGTGACAAGGATGCAGGTACAGGTCCAGTTGCTAATACGGGATCTCTATTTGACAATTTAGTCTGAAATGTCTCTATCAGTGATAAGACTGTAGCTACTAATTCAGACTTCTTAATTTTCTGACTACTATCTACAGGTATCATTAGATCAAGTCTATTTAGGGTATGAGCCACTTTAGTATTTATTTTGACCGCTTCACTTGAGCTTCGGTCTCCAGCAAAATCATCAACAAGTTTTGCGATATCCTCCAACTTCTTCTGAACAGCCGTCTCATCCTGTTCAAATGTATAAGGATATGGAGGGTAATTTAAACTGTCACCATTATTTTCCATCGAGATTGCTGCCGACAATCTACGTCTCATCTCTTCACAAGTGCCAGTACTACATCCTCTTATTGTCAATTCATAGGCCAGTTCGTCCTTTTCTAGACGCTTAATAGTCATTCGTCGAGCCATCCTCACTTTAAATCACACACCACAATTAAAATGCAAAACTACTCTATTCCAAAAAAAAAAATAGCAAAAATCACCAATTCCTTGTAGAAACCACTAGTAAAATCACTGGTAATCTGTTTCAAACAACACTAGATCAATAAATATACCAGGTTACACTTTAATTATTGAAAATCACAAAAAAAAATCCAAAAATCACAAAAAATTCCAAAAATCACAAACTGTTTTTATGTACTTGCGCATGACAAACCAGGGCCCCACGTTGGGCGCCAAATTTTATAACCTCCCCTTAACCTTAATACCTACCAAGGGGGAGTTATAAGTGAAAAAGTTAAGATTGTCCCAGTTGTCAATCTATGTCCGCGGCTAAACTTCAGAGGAGACGGGCGTGGTCCCAAAAATTACTGGGATATCAACTATAATTCGTTAGATTATCTACAAAACCTCTTATTATATTACCCAGGCGCCAGCTGATTTCTTTTGCCTAATACGCTCTATTTCCCACCTAAATCAGCAAATGGAAAAGAAGAATAAAAGTCCAACCTCACTTATGATCTTCTATTCACCAATCAGTTGCCAAAAATACTACAAGTTGTCTAACAGTGTGATTATATAAAAAACTATAAAGCATTTACTTACTTAAGAAGGTATTACAAATGCTTAAGTGATTTTCAGTTACCACCATATAAATATAATTTTAAATAAGTGTAACAGATAATTGAAAAACTTCAAGTTACAAAATATGACTCCGGTTATAACATTATGTCCCAAAATTCCCTTAAAATGCTTTCAAGCTAAATGTGAAATAGTAACTAGTAATAGTAAATAATAATAACAAATGAACGAGGTAAAGCCTGCTTAACAGGGTATCTACAACTAGAAATATTTAAATGTTGACCAAGATTATCATTGACCAAAGTATTTTACATTCCCAGGTCAAAAGGTTTTCTGCGTTACCTATATAGGAAGAAATTAATGATTCATACCACAAAATATTAATATGTACTGGTCATTAGCTTTGGTACCAAGGCGAAAGACAGGTGTACGATTGACAATTATATAAGGTCAATGCATAAGGCACTCCTTCATATGAATTTACTGTCAATTTCAACCCTTACAATAGTCATTGATTGACCTGCTCCAAGTCACTACTACACAATGAACCACTATGTATAATACATTGCACAGTAATCTTAAAATGAATATATTTAAAAAACGTAACGCCAGGGAAATAAAGTCACCGACACAGACTCTTAATTTATCAACTATAAGGGAGAAGTGAATTCTATACAAATTTTAAAGTTTGAAAGATAATCTGATTACATTCCTGTATAAATTGTTTGACTTCCTAGTGCCAGCGGTATTTACTACTACTTATTCATAATTGAAGATCATAAATATGTTTTGATTAAATGAAAAGACCCAACATAAAAGTTTCTTACTTAATCGCAGTAACGACGAATCAATTTAAAAGTCCATCGGACATATAATATCAAAAAAATAATAAAACTCAAACCAGGAGTGAGGTAATGGTTGTCCATCCCTCGCCTAGCTCCGGACGACAAAACATCTTTTCTAGGGTATTCCGCTTCCCAATCGTTCTGCTACCACCTCGCTTATGAGGGAAATTCCTCAGAGCGGCCCCTCTCAATGAATCTTCCGGGACATGGCTACCAATAATACTGGAGACATCACACCCATTCAAACAACCCTTAAATAAAATATTTCTCAATAACTATGTGTTGCGTTCACATCTATATTTAAAAATCCCCCAAAAGAATCATTTACTGCTTCTTCCTCTAACTTTGTTTTACTAGGTACTTTAATAAATCAATCTAAAGCTAATTGGATTAAATGGCCCATAAGATATGACTACATACAATATTTTACAGTAAAAAACTATTTTTCCAAAGAAAAACTACTCAAATGTCCTTATTACTGACATTATATTACTATACAAATGTATTACCCAATAAATCCCCTTCAACATTTGAAAATAATCAAAAATACCAGCTACGTCTAGCTATTTGAAATTGGTAAAATAAATTTACAGTTTAGTACCAGTATCACACTCGAAATTCTAGAAACCATGTGGTTTTTATTGTTCTACCGGTACTTTTTGTCCCACATAAAAACTAAGTATAAAAAAAACTATGAAACTCACCTCCAATCCTGAAGGGTCATTAGCAAAGAATATGAAGAATATGAACCATAATGCCACCAACAGCAACAGGGTCTCAACCCCAGCCTCATTCAAATTAATCATACGCACAAGTTCAGCACACAGAGTGTAGATCCCAAAACAAAATGGTCACCGCTTTCTTCCACAACTCTTTCCAACTTCGGCTCAAACAAAATACGCCAACGAAGTTACTCTTGTCGGTGAATATGTCTAAGGGGTTAGACATAAATATCCCCAAACTGAGGGATGGCAAACGCCACGTTAAGGGTTTTTTTTAAACCAAATATCTCACCCCAAAACTGCTATGCTTCAAACTTGAAGAGAATGAAAATGTGTTCCCCTTCCTATTTTTCAAATCAGAAAAATACACTGTCAACAGTTAGTTCCTTTCATCCCTGCCAACCTATCTGATGACATCATCGTGCCACCTGAAGAGATTGTGAGCAATTTAATGTAACTCAGATAACCTTGGGCATGTGTAATTTAATATCTCACAAATGCCTCCATTGTATCCTAATTTTAAATAAATCCCTATACTCCTTAATTTTGATAACTATTTACTCTACACGCGCAAGTCGCCATAAAATCGATGGTTGACACCATCTACATCATCACTAAACAATGTGACGTTTGAAAAATTGCCTCGCCGTATATCGAGGTTATCTGTCAGTCTCAATATCTAATCATTAAATGTCATTTTTCAAAATCATAACATGAAAATGGATTTATAATATCTAATTAATTCTCCAGTCTCAATATTTGTCATCCCAATTTGAGTGCACGGTACTGAATAGTACAATCCGTAAAATAACCTTGAGTTAACCTGAACATGGGAAACTCAATTTTAAGAAGATATGAAACCTTCCTTAAAACTATGGACTTACGGCATATCAGACAAACATACTCCTTTACTGGAATATTATACCACTCGTACAAGGTCTTGAAGTCAGAAACAATTAATATAACTAATGGAATACCATACTAAAACGGTTTATTTGGAGGAACTAGAATATGTCAATATTTACTCGAACAAAATATACCTACAAGTTATGTCTACCTCAGAGACTATCTTTGCCAACCTGTTTAAAACTATGAATGGTTAATATGAATTGAACTAAGGTAAGAAGTGACTTAATAACGTTATTAACAACCATATACAGGGTGTAATAATATATTTAACATCTACCACAGATTATGTGGTAGAATTCTTGGTCTACGTAATTCTAACAGACTACCTATTTCAATATACTAATGTTGATCAATAGGAATGTGTTATTAAGTAAGGGTAATAAATAACTGAATTAGGTATTTAAACTTGATTTACGGAGTGAAATCACAAGTTAACAATATAATAATCGAATACAGTTGGATATACCGCTTAGGCACACTAGTACAAAATAAAACTGTTACAATACCTGAAGCTGAGTTACAAGTCTTGGACGATGTATAGCATTGGTAGTACCATCTCCTAATTGTCCCTCATCATTATCCCCCCAGGTAAAAACTTCTCCCTCGTCCGAACAAGCAACACAATGGAGAGATCCTGTTGCAATGCTAATAATCTTTTTACCTTGTAATGCTGCAATTTTTTTAGGTCTTCTAACATGGTCTCCTGAACCATGTCCCAATCTATGGTAATCACCTTTGCCCCTAAAACAAGTTTATTCAAGTACAGCTTGGAAAATTGTTTCTTAACGATATATAACCAAAAAATCAAACAACTTACCAAGTATAAACACTGCCAGATCTAGTTAAAGCAACCGAAAATTGAGAGCCACATTCAACTTTGATAACACCTAATCCAGCCAAACTTTCGATTTTCATTGGTACCTTACAACCATCAGATCCGCCTCTTCCTAATTTCCCATAATCTCCGTCTCCCCAAGACCAAACATTGTCATCGTCAGTTATACAAAGTGTTTGAGCATCACCAGAACCACATGCAACGTCTATTACTTTGTATCCCAATAATGCTTCAACCTGGAAAAAATTAAAATAATAAACGATGAAATAAAACAATATAGTTTGTTTAAATCTTCATATATTTGAACTAATGTTCAATTTAAACTTGTTGACGCGTTTCACTACTGTGTTAGTGAAACGCGTCAACAAGTTTAAATTGAACATTAGTTCAAATATATGAAGATTTAAACAAACTATATTGTTTTATTTCATCGTTCAGTATGGATCTTCATCAAGTAAAAGCCTCATATATTCAATTATTAAAATAATAACTAAAAAGTCCTGTTATATTTTCTCTAAAATTAGTTCATTTCTAATATTATTTTGTTTTTCCTTACCAGTTTAGGTTTAAATTGATCTTCGCTGTCTCCATGTCCTAGTCTACCATATCTTCCTTTACCCCAGGTATACAGACGACCTGAAGAGGTAATCGCTGCAGAATGTGCTCCACCACAAGCTACATCAATGATTTCGTATCCTTGAAGAGCTTCTACAAGCTTAGGTACTTCACAAGCGCTACAAACAGACCCTATTAAAAGTATTGTTTATAAAAGAAACTACCAGAGTACTTACAATCTGTTGCCATGACCAAGTTTTCCATCATCACCTTCTCCCCATGAATAGACATCATTTTCAGCGGATAATGCTAGGCAGTGTTTTCCTCCGGAATTGACAGCTATTTTCTTGATGTAAACATGTTGAATACTTTCTAATAATGTAGGTACTAATACTGAATCTGTTCCACCGATGCCAAGTCTTCCTCCTGCTCCATAACCTAAAAAAATTTCGACAACAGAATTAACTAACCATATTGAAGATATTTTGCTTACAGTACAAATAAACATAGTTCTTTGCCAATAACAAACAAATTGTGTAATTATAAATAATGGTTTTACCAGTAGCATAAACTTTTCCATCCGCTGTGACGGCAAACAGAGTTTGTTCACCACCAACAAGTTGTACGGGTCTTAACGTGGTAAGAGCTTCGCACGCAGTAGGAACTTTAACTTTACATCCTTCTACTCCCCCTAATTGTCCTCGATGATTGTGACCCCATCCATAAATAGTACCAGACCCGCCCCAGGTTAAAGTCCAATCATCAGGTCGCCTATAACACAAAATAATGTACAAATGAAATATATACAACATAAATGCTCTAGTTATTTCAATTTTTAACGGCAATAGAAGTTTAAAAATAGAGAAAGATTGGCAGGTTCAATAAATCCATTTGATCTTGACCGCTGGTTATATCTTGAACTTAAGGTGTCCGAAGTGTCTAACGAGTCAAGGAACAGAAAGAAATCTGAAGTATGTTACAAGATGAGTTAAATGAACACAAGGAGGAAGAGGGGAGCGAGAAAAACGTAAGTCTGTACTTGAGAAGATCAGACGTATGTTAAAAGAGAAGATTGAAAATCGTTAAGAAGTAATGTGTTGATAGAAGAACGATAAGTCACAAAAGCAGAAGATTGAAGCACATCAAACGTTTGAATGTTGTCAAAAGAGAAGAAGCACGTTTGCATAAATCAAAACGAAGGGACAAATATGTTAAAAAAGCATAAGAATGCCGAGTTGTGATAGAAGATCAGAAGAAAGCGGGTAAAGTACGGCAAAAATAACAAGTTTATCAGATAGTGTCTGAAGTGCCCCGGAGGTTGGTCGCCTACCGAGCGCGTCCTCATGTGGCACATAGGGGAATGGCCAGGGGAACGGGAAACCTTTGAACCTGGTTAGCGGCAGCCATAGTAGGGTACGAGTACTTAAAACCCCCAACCCTTCTGCAAAAGCTGTCGCCGCGGACCAACCCACCCAAGCCAAGTGTAAGGCATCGTATCGTGCTGTGGGTTGAATGGCCGCGGGGTAATATGCGGTGAATAATGATCCCTTGGGGAACCGTGCGCAATCCCAATGTAAGCAGCCTTTCCCTGGTAATGCGGGGCTCTGTCTGGGGCGCACCGACCCATTCTCTAGCTACTCGTGGGAACAAGTATGAGTACAAAACAAAACCCCGAGGCTGGACTGATATGTTCACCTCAATCTGAAACCGCGGCAAAGGTTGGACAGGCTCTCGCGCAGTCTGAGGTTGCACATGGTAGATCACGTCGGAAAGGTGCAAGGTGCAAGCGGATCTGCGGTGCTGAGGCCAAAACAAAAAAGAAGGCGAGAGAGGCAGCGTCCGCAGGAACTACCCTTCCCTATTTAGCCCCTTCGAAATCAAGTGTGAAGGAACCCTCGAAGCCGACTAGAAAAAATTCCGCCTCCAGATTACCTTGCGGGAAAACGCCTTCATCCGTGCACCTCCATGGAGGGCATACCAAAAAGAAGGCCTGTGGCGACAGTAAAGGCACCGCATCTTCCCAAACCTTCTCTGAAGCCGCCTTGAGACATCTCAAGGTAGCGATAAAAGATATGGCCAACCTATACGGCAAAGTTAGCGCCGAACGAGCGAACCTTATCAGAGGCTACAGGAGGAGCTGGACAAGCTGATCTTGACCCCCTCCAGTGCAGCTAAAGCAAGGCGCGGACTCACTCTGGTGAGATAACTAGGGTAGTCTGAGATGACGATGGGGCGCTAAACTGGCTTACAGGGACAACTAAAAACCTCAAGCCAGTGAAGGATGCAGTGATAGACAGGTGGTGCAGCTCCCATCACGAAGCTAAGAAGAGCCTCCTGGGACACTTGTTCGTCTTCGGCATTGGAGGCGAGGACATGGCTGTCCTGAAGAAGAGGTCGATGAGGATGAGCAATGCGTTCACCTCATTCACTGAGGGGGGGGGTTCCAGCCAAATGACTGGGGACACCTCTACAATATTAAGGACCTCGGATTATGAACACCGAGGTCCCCTTGATAAACCTAGAGATCATCCCCGAAACCATGGAGGCCGTCCCCGAAGCCATGGAGGCCGTTCCCGAAGCCATGGAGGCCATCTCCCATCTGACAGAGGAGGCTATGGAGACCAAAAAACAATGACCCTAAGACATCCAAGCCATGGGCAAGGACGTCGCAAAAAATGTAAACATCATTCAATGTAACCTTCAACACTAAAAGGTGGCAACGGCAACACTATGCCGCCGTCTTGACGTGCTGGAAGATGCAATAGCACTAATCCAAGAGCCTTGGATAATAAAGACCAAAATAGTAGAACTCAGTTTTCTAACCGGCCAACTTTTTATCTTACCAAGCAACCTAGGACAGCAATATACGTTCCCAGGAAAATTAAAGCCACCCCGATGACCCAATTCTGCACCTCCGATTTAACTACGGTTAAAGTGGAATGCCCAATATGACGAGGCAACAGACCAGTGCTGATCCTAGCATCGGTCCACCTTCCCTCCGACACAATCACCCTACCACCCACAAAAGAAATGGAAGACCTAGTGGACCACTGCCTCAACCAAAATGTGGAGGTTGTTGTAGGCCGTGACTGAAAATTTCACCATCTAGGCTGGGACAGTAAAGATATTCTTGCCCGAGGTAAGTCTCTTTATGACTATATCGTTAAAAAAGATCTGATCATCTTAAATAAAGGAACTGAGCCAACTTTCATTAACACCTGTAGCCACACAGTTATAGACATCACGCTGGTTAAAATCTCAAATAAAATTCTAAACTGGCAGGTATCAGAGGACATTTCAATGTTTGACCACTGCTGGCTGAATTATATATTATGGTATGAACCATCCAGCGAGTATAATGAGCGCGTTTGAATCTATTTGCTTCAATATTTATAAATTGTAAAAAGAAACATGTCTAAATCAATTATAGATGCCGATAGTAAAAACAGTGGACAAAATCCTCACAATTATACTGAATAAAAAATCACCAAAGATAGTGAAACAGACAATATACTCGTTGAACTGTCAGAATCGAAAATATTGAAACCCGATTCGTTTTCAACGGAAATTAACACTAATAATTCAGTAGATGATGTAATTTCAAAAGAATCCGTCGAAATTAGAATGAAATTTATAATAATTTAAAAGAAACACGACACATTTTTATATAGTTAGTAAATATGTTGTTTTATGCAAGGGATTTCAGGAATTTTTAATAAATAGTAAATAAGTTATGTTAATATTTATATGTATAAAAATCCTCATCTATATACATTCTCATTTCTAATACTAAAATGTTATTTCATGCATCATATAGGGCTTTAAAATTTAATGGTGGATTATCATGGTGAATGAAAAACGTCAGTGATTTTGAAAACGTCAAAGTGAATATAATATAATAATTTGACTCGTCTATGTGGAAAAATTTAAGGAAGAGCTTATAAAAGCAAAGTATGAACAGTGAAACTGATCTTTTGAAAGCTTTTGGTGGAAAAAAAACGATTCATATTTTAATTCTGGAGGTAATAAGTTATGTTTAAAAGTATATGTACCTAAAGACTTTCCTAATGAAAAACCTTCGTTAAAAGTAGTATCCACAATAGTGCATCCTTTGATGACGAGCGATGGTGATATTGCTTCAGCTATAGGTTTGCTTATTTGGATGGTACGACAACAAAGAAATTGAGAGTGAAGATTAGTTTCAAGTGGATACAAACTTAGTGAATGAAAGGTACGTTTTTTAAAAATATTATATTAGAGATCTCTAAATTAAAATAGGCCTTTATTTAAATTAGTAATCAATCTAGCATTATAGTTTATTATTTTTGTAGTGTATACACATTTCCTGTTTATAAACTTCAATATTTTTTTAAAAAAATTTCTGAAATCATATAAGTTTGTTCATTTTAATTTCACAATCCAATAATTATAGTAAATTTGAATGGCGCAATTGAGCCCTACCCTTTCATAGAGTTATACATGTTCAACGATTATTCAATAACATTTTCAAAAAATAAATAATATAGAGAAACCTACACATATTTGGCACCAGCAACGTTGGGCAAATAAAATTTTAATTATTATATTCACATATTGATAAATATTAATATTGTTATGGTCTGAATTTAGAATAAAATTCTTACTTACATTATTTCTTAAAAACATTCAATAATTTAAGAATAATTAAACAAATTTTAAATTGGTATTTTAATAAATCCCAGTGGATAATAAAAATAACATTGCACATTTATTTCCTGTAGGTAATTATAGTTCGTCTTAGCTTTTTTTTCTTAATATGCATTCTTTTATTGACTGTTGTGGACTATTTAATATTTTGGGACACTCGGTATAGTTAATAAATCTAAAAATGCTTCGGTGATCGGTAAAACTCGTATCCCTTCTACACGGCTGGTATTAATCTCCGACTCGCCGAAATTACTTCGCTACAAGAACGGTTTTGCTTTTCCCAACATGTATAATTATTTATTAAAGCGACAATAAGGAAGGAGAATGTAGGAAATTTGGACGTACTTCTTTTGTTTCTCCATTGTGCTCGAGAAATACATGTTTACCAACCGGAATAATTTGAAGCCTAGATTTTAATAGTTTTTAATAACGGACTTTTGGATATTTCGAATTTTAAAAACTTTTGATATGGTTTGTATCATTGGTTTTGAAGCCATCTTTTCTTTGGAAACGACGAGAAGGAAGGTGTGTATTGTATGGTTTGAGGAACGAAAAGGGTTCGGTGCTTTGTGCGAGTTATTTTCTTGGTTTCATTCTCATTTACCCTAATTGGGGGATAGAATTTGCACAAATTGTTTGAAAATCCGACTATTTTGAGGAAGCAATTCGTTTGGAAGTCGATTTTCTGCCGTTAAGGGATATTATTTTGCACTGGAACCACGATTCACTAAGATCGAATCAACTTCTTTCAACACCTGCAAGAATTCGCCATTTTGTAAGCCTATTGGTGGAGGCTTTTGATTGATTAATTCCACGTGGCTGGATATTGGAATTTTGAGAACCCTCATTGATAAATTGAGGTGAGTTATTTTTAGTTTTCACAAATTACAACTTTGTAGATGGTGAGATTGATTATTTTCTATCCTTGTTGTAGGGTTTTTTATTTTTGGTCTCCTACTTCTACGTTATATATTCCCGTCTATTTTGGGATTTACTTTGATTATCGAGATTGGATTTTGTACTCGATTTCACACCTGGTTCGACCTGCTATATACTAGCAAAAATTATTCCCGGCCAAGACGATCCTTGAAGATTTACCAGATATCTACTCCCGATTGTGACCTTGTGGACGTTTGGTTGGAACCCAAAACGTGCCATCCAGCTAAGTATAACAGAGAATTTCGTTATGCTGAATCACCTCTCAATAAAGACTTATATTATCGTTTTATGATTCTCAATATCACTCGTAATTATTAAGTGATTTTATTAGTTATATCTACTAATATTAATTTATATATTAGTACAATTGAACATTTGCGGCTTGATTTGGGCTGGAATCCCACATCAAAGCATTGATAAGTGTGGTATTTACAATGTTTTAGATAATTATTCGGCTTGTGATACTTATAGATACAGGGTACAGACATGTAAAGCTCGTATGATCATACCACGCTATAACTCCTACTAAATCGATTACTTTTTGTTTTATACCGACAATATTTTTGTATTGGTAATTGATATTTGACTTATTTTCTTTTGTACTTGTAACAGGAGCTTCGTATTGCCGATTTCCTTATTCGCAATAAACGATTGACCTGTACTAGTTGGACTATTTATTTATTTACTTATACGTTAGTTGTGTACATATATTTTCCGCGTTTTGGCTACTTCTATAACGTTTTTTTTTACGATCGCCTTCAGCATTATAGTTTCTAAAATTCGGTGGTGCCTATTCACGGATTTGACTTAAATATATGACCAAGGAAACAATAATACAAAGAACCCCATATTATTCCCTGAGGTATAGTTCTTAATTATTTTTCTCCAGATATAGTTTAATCACTGTAATTCTTTTATTTAGCACGGGTAATCATCGGCGATAACGCCTTATATAAGCAGCGATTATTTATTTATTTTTGTACTCCAGTATTTATCAAAAGAATCTAGTTTGATATTTTTTTTGGGACTATGAATAACGAGTAGACCTACGATACTATTCGTTTTTTTGTATAGTGTGAAAATTATATTTTAGTAATAACTTGTTGTAGTCTTTGATAATTTTGTTACCTTATATTTTCTCTCAAGAACACTAGTAACAATCGACTTTTTGGGTAAAGGTTAATTACATAATGGTTAATATATCCACTGGTAACCTTAGCTAACCTTAATAATTCTTTAGTTAAGATTAGGGCAACCCTAATGACAGCTTAAGACCATAATAACAGTACAATATTAAGTCCGGCACTCATAACGCCCGTCAAATCTCGCGACCCGAAGAGGACGGATGTAGATATTTACACTAGACTCCTAGAAGGTGCCTTACGTGACGAAGAGATTTTGAATCAGTGCACTAATGAAGAACTGGAAATATACGCAGTATCCATCCAAAATATGGTAAAAAATTCTGTCCTGGATGGTGGAAAAACCAACGTCTGGTGGTGCACCGAACTGGATCACCTTAAGAAGGCAGCAAGAAGAGCTCTTAACAAAGCAAAACGTACCAAACTAAGAGAGAACTGGGATGTATACCAATCAGAACTCATAGAATTTAAGAAAGTCTGTAGACAAAAGCAGAGAGCGGCCTGGAGAGCCTATTGTGAGGAAATACAAGATTTCCCGCAGGCATCCAGACTTAAAAAAACGCTCTCCAAAGACTCCCATCGGAGTTATCGGTGTACTAAAAAGGGATATTGAAAATAAGACCTCCAACCTCCGAGAAAGTGCCGAGATTCTGATGGAAGCACACTTCCCCGGTTCTATTGTCCCTGCAACATTGAACTGGCATCTTGCCAGAAATTTAATCAGTGAAGACAGGATCAAATGCGCCGCATATTGCTTCACCCCTTTCCAAGCACCAGAGCCTGATGGCATATTTCCTGCCATAATACAATGGGGACTGGAAAACCTCATGCCGCACCTGGTGGAAATATTCAAAGCTTCTCTAGCGTTGAGGTATATTCCAAGAAAATGGAGAGAAATAAGAGTGGTATTATTACCAAAACCAGGTAGGATGGATTACACCCTACCGAAGGCATTCCGACCAATTAGCCTGACATCGTTCTTCCTAAAGATGATGGAAAGGCTATGCGAGTGGTATGTAAGAGATGAAGTGTTGGTTAGTAACCCACTTCATCCCAATCAACATGCGTACATCCCGGGAAGATCTTCGCTTAGATTGATTATACAGGGGGTCCCAAGATTTTTTTACAGGCTGTATCTCAGGAATTAACGAATAGGTTTATTTGAAAATTGGTTAATATTTTGGGACTTACAGTAATTTCATCCAAGGTATACAGGGTATCTGTGACGTCATCATAGAAGCAGGGACGTCATCGCAACGAAAAAAATTCAATGGAATGGGGGAATCAAACATTACTGTAGGTTCCAAAAACACTACCCAATTTTCAAATAAACCTATTCGTTAATTCGTGAGTTATAGCCTGTAAAAAAATCTTGGGACACCCTGTATACCGAATGCGCATATACCTAAAAACATCATCTTGAACTTCCACGGTCAATTCCAGTCCACTGCTGGGGGGTTCATTTGGGGGGCCCTAAAAATATTACAAACCCATGACGCCTATAGGCAGTCCAAATCCGGAGAATCCCCCGAAAATCACGATTCCAGCATCAATATTTAGCGAATGCTGGACCCCCAAAAAAGGGGGGAGGGGTGCCCCCATATATCACCAGAAAGGGCGTAACCTGACAAGTTGCCCCATCATACTTATAACCCGAAATTTAAAAAAAATGCCTGTATATTTTCCCCCATTAAGCCCCCTTTTTCATGTGTCCTATGTGTGTGTCAAGTTATTCTCTTTAAAACGTATTTGGTAGTTTTCCACTATGGTTTATAGTAAAAAAGCCCCAAGTACCAAAGTCGAAAAAAGTCGGTTTTTGACCATCTCTAGACCCCCCAAAAAGGGGGACAGGAATGTTTTGTTATGATTTTTAAGAGGGTTTGATGTGATCTCTTACGCTGGCATAGTGGGTTCTGGAAATTCGAAAAAAAAAATTGCAAAAATACTTTTAATTTTTCCCTGTGTAATTCTTCTAATCAAAAAATCGGTTTATTGACCCTATATACCAGTCGGAATTGTCTCTTTCAGAAGCATTGTTTATTTTTGAGCTAACTTGAATAATAAAAAAGTGGATTTCTGTTTCAGAGCATCAGTTAAGTTGGGGGGGGGGGGGGTGAGGGTGCTGGTAATACATTTTTTTGTTATGGCGTTGACCTATAGGGATTTTATTTTGATGTCGGAAGTTGATATCTCAAACCATAGGGGGGCGAGGGGGGTGGAGGAGAGCATTCGTTTATATGAGTTTTTTTTCTCCAAATTAAATTCCTTACACGCTCATATAAGCTTTTCCCGCTAAGCAGTAATTTAAATTGATGCTCTCGTTTCCTTTTAATGAGATCTACACTGCAGTCATTAGACCTATGCTAACATATGGAGCCATTGTTTGGCTTCCAAAAGTACTGCAGACGACGGAGATAAACAAACTATACAACAGATGGCTTGCATTAACATAACAGGAGCCATAAGAACAACACCGACTGCTGCTATGGAGGTGATCATTGACATTATGTAACGTGAATTTCGTTCACCACTCGTAATATTTCTCGTCGATGAAAGAGTAACGTAAATTTCGTTTACCCCTCGTAACATGGAATAATACTTCTTGTCGATGGTTGTCGAATTTTAAGTTTTCGGATGAGTTCGTTTTCATTAGGATATTTAAGCCAATGCGCGCTGAAGTTCTGCCCTTAATTCTTTAACGAAATATACTTATTGTTGAGTTCTGTCATCCTACCGTATCGAAGTGCATTCATATGAATGGTGAGTAGTTTCGCTTAAAATGTATAATATTTCTTCGCTAATTCTTTCTTACATTGTACTTAATAGTTTCAAATTAATTTTTCTATAAAACATTCAGTACCAGAGATATATTATATCGATATCGAATTATTTTTTTTCTTCCCCCTTTCTATCTTATCTGAAACTTGCTTACATCAGTAATATCTATTTTATTGTTAAGAGGTTTAATATTTTAAGCTATTGAATTGCATTATTTTATGCATCAGGTAAAAATCTATTTATTTTTTCAAGTTTTTTTACCATGTTGGTAATTTACTGATTCAATGATCAGCAATATTTCAGATTTCTGTTGTAACAAATGATACTCTTAACGATTCACATAGGCATACCTGCTACGGGTTCCTTCCTTTATAGAGCATACAGTCAATTTTTTTTCTTTTTCTCTTCATTACCGTAGTTACTGTTTCAAAAAGGAATTTTTTTTGGATCGTCATTTAAAAAAATCTTTCAAGAATTTTTTTTTCTCTGGTTGTAAGGGCGCGTAACGTGAATTTCGTTCCACACTCGTAATATTTTTCGTCGATAAAAGAGTAACGTAAATTTCGTTTACCCCTCGTAACATCGAATAATACTTCTTGTCGATGGTTGTCGAATTTTAAGTTTTCGGATGAGTTCGTTCTCATTAGCATATTTAAGCCAATGCGCGCTGAGGTTCTGCCCTGAATTGTTTAACGAAATATACTTATTGTTGAGTTCTGTCATCCTACCGTATCGAAGTGCATTCATATGAATGGTGAGTAGTTTCGCTTAAAATGTATAATATTTCTTCTCTAATTATTTCTTACATTGTACTTAATAGTTTCAAATAAATTTTTCTTTAAAACATTCAGTACCAGAGATATATTATGTCGATTTCGTTTTTGTTATATATATTTTGTTCTGGTTATTTATATCTTTTTTTATAACCATGGAATTTTACGTTGAAAATCCATTAAAATAAAATTAAATGAATTAGTAACTTTTCTTATGATTTTTATTGTGCTTTTTAATTCTAAAATAAATAAATTTTCTTAAAATATTGTAAAATACAGGATATATGAACCACGTTGTTTAATATCATACTTTTGTACTTATGTTACTTGTACCTACTGTAATTTCAATCTCCAGATATCCTTTACTGAATTCAAGAACTATATCTGATTCAAGTGACTTTTCTAGCACTTTTTCTTACCAGCCTAAAAATTATTCGTACCGACCTAAGCCTTTTCACCGGCTGAAATTCTACCAGTTGAACTCTACCGGCTTGGACCACGGCTCTACTCAAAACCGACTTGACTTGACGCAGCCAGCTGATTGGTTCCCAATTCCTTTGCACGTCATCACATTCATCGTTGGAAAGAAAAAAAAACAAGGAAAGTACTAACGTCCATAATCGTAAACATTATCGATTATTTCCAACTACAGTTCACGGATTAATTAACTTAATAGTTTTGTACCACATGTAAATTAATATCTTTTTTGTAAAATTTTTAATTCATGTTTAATTTTCCTTCAGAATCTAATTTTTTTTATATAACATTTTGAAATTTCAATTTCCTTTCAGTTTCTAATTTTTTTTAAAATAATAAATCAAGTTGTAAAATTTAATAATATTTTTAAACTTCAATTTTCATTCAACATATAATTTTAATTTAATAAAACTACTTGTAAATATTAAATAATGTTGTTCATTTTTTATAACCTTCCAACTTCTTGTTTTGTTGACTGGGATTAGTTGATGGGAGGTAACTTATAGACTAGTAGGACTCAGGGTGGCGCCCACTTATCTTTCCGTCTCGTAACGTAAGAATAAATAGGATTACCCGAGAACCGGTAAGACCTACTCCTTGAGTCTCTACTAGTATATAACCCACACCTGAGTGGCTCTTCGACGAAGTGGACTTTGCATATTTACATCAAAGAGGTTGCGATATTGTCAACCCTCCTCTTTTATCCGGGCGTGGGACCGGCAATATGCTACTTAGCTACTCTGTCCATCCAGCAACTATGCAGGCAGAGAGAAATATGAAGAAATAAATTTCTAAGCTTTTAAGAACGACCGAGTTGAGAACATTACATTCAATCACAGACAAATCAAGGAGCAATGATATCAGAATGACGGATGTCCAGATATAGTAAGATGGACCAGAACTAGAAGAAGAGTATGGAGAGAGCACGTCAATAGGATGTAGGATGACATACTTGTAAAAATTGCTGAGGAAGAGAGACCAAATACCAGTAGGCCTCAGGGAAGACCACCAAAGAGCTGGTATGAGAGTTGGTCATCAGAATCACAACTAAGGTTGCTTCTTTGAAAAAACAAGACATATTCTTAATATAAGAGGAAGAAAAAAATAATCTTCAATTATATTTTAGTATTCTATATATCTCACCTGTTCAACCAAATCAATAGCTGTTCGTCATGTTCTTTTTTAAACAGAATATGTTTTTCGTGTTCCCAAATTTCATTAGGTTTTTCTCCGCTACAATCCGCCAATTTTTTTCTGACTTCTTGACAAAAACTTGAAGGTAATTGTGTTCTATGTATTAACGCTTTGGCGACTCTTTCCGCGTGGCAGTACCTCCTAAACCACGACCATTTGTGATTATCTACTATATTAGCCATTTTGTCCATTTCCAAATCGCACGCGAGCGACACTAATACCTAAAATTTTATATTTAATTAGGATAAAAATCCTAATAAGAATGTTATTTTCACTGTGCTTACTTTGAAAAAGTCAGAATGCATTAAATGTAGACCAGCTCTTACAGACCCGTCTTCGTATTCATATTGTCTTAATAAAGCTTGAGGTAACTCTTCAAGAAGTGATCCTAACGCGCTATCCGGGGCCCTAAGTTCTTGTAATTGTAAGGGAACTATCTTTCCTCTCTCATCTTCTCCAACAAGAAGTCTATGTAGACGCTGAAGCGACCACATTCTTTGACTTGGTGCTATAAAACAAAAATTTCAATTTCTAGTCATGAAATTCTGATAAAATACTTACAAAGAAAATTCAGTTGTGAGCATGCAGCCAAAGCTGCAGCTAATCTTGACATCAACGCTGAATCGGCAGATAAGTACAATCTGGGATCCAAAATGCACATTACCATATTCATAGATGGTTGGCTCAAAACGGCTCTATCGGAACCTAATTCACTTAATCCGTGACTCGACATAACGGGATAGACAGTAAATCGCCATCCCCAACCATTAACAGAGCTGTCTGTAGTAAAGGTCCATCTTAATTCGTCACCTTCAATAAAATAAATAAATCACATTCAAAATTTAGATCCATTATAAAAAACTCTCCTAACAAAAGGCGAGACAGGTTAATATTTCAAGAGCCTACTAAATTCATCCACGACTATTATGTATTTCAAAAAGCAACTACAATAAACTTTTATTATTATAGATTTCCTTAAATACTTTAATCTTTTATAAGATCACCTGGTTTGGCTTGGTATTCTAATAGAGGTTAATGAGGCTATTAAATTTCAGTTAGTTATGTATGTTTTTCTACTTCCGTTACTAAAACCGCATTTTGAACACGGGTTTGACATGCTCAAAACGACTCTTTAAACACTAGTGTTTAAAATGCGAAAAGTCACATCTCATTTATCTTTTGTTATTAAAATGTCAAATCAAGTATATCTTTTGTATGTTAAATTTCATGTTCCGTGATAATTTTGTTTTTCTGTGTCATTTGATTTGTCAGTCCGCAGTCGGCCATCGTCCGTCATGTTATGAATATAATTAAAATATAATATAATTGTTTTCCTTCCTGCGGGCGAAGAAAAAGTATAGTAAGCACCTCGTATTAAAAACGTCTTTAGTCATTCGTTTCACAAGCTACTCGTTCCGCTTCGCTCCACTTATGCCTGGTAAAACTCGTGACTAAAGTAACTTCTTTGACACTTGGTACTTAATATACTATTAGGACCACATTTTTCATCCAATCTTTCATTATGTTGTTAACATTTGTCTGCTGTTTACTACAATTTCTTACTACATTACCATAGTTGTTTTGAGGTTGTATTGGATCCTGGGTTTGGAGTGCTGGCATTGTTACATACTTAATAGGTCCAGCTATTATATTGTTGGTATTTTGTTGTGTATTCCATGCGATTGTTAAAGTTGTTTGGTTAAGTAGATCAGCGCCGCCCTTAGCAGTTGCGGGGCCCTGGACAAATCTTGGTTGCGGGGCCTTTTTGATTGAACTCGTGTCGATTTGGGGTACACAATTTTACCTTCGGTAACCACGGGGTGCACTCGTCATATATGTGTTGATTTTATTCTTCCCTTTACTAAAATGTAAATCGTCATACTTATACGAGTGCACCTTGTGATTACTGAAGGAAAAATTGTGTATATTCATTATGAACAACAAACATATTTTATTATAATTGTATGTATTGTTTATTACACTGAAAATGTGTTAAGTTCACAGGTTATATGGTACCTACTACACATAATAAAAACAATATACAATAATTGGAGTATCGTAAAAAACTGAAAAATAACCAGTTCAGTCTCATTTACATTACAAAGCAAAATTCACTTTTCATGATTTCTGCTTAGCGAACTCGTCAATGAAGGTGTCAAAATTTATACTTTCAACTATATTGTACTCTATTGATAGAGTTGCGAGGGATGAAAGTCTTTCTTGGGATACAGTCGTCCTTAAGAGCCAATAACCGTGGCGTGTCCGCCCAAATATGATTTAAAATAATAACTTTTAAAATAATAATGTTTTAGACTCGATTATTGTGACATGATTTTTATTTTGGTTTTGTTATTGGGCTAGTCAAATATAAAAAAAATATTATGAAAAATGGTATTGATTTCTTCAAAAAAAGCCGAGATTTTCCTCTCGGTACCATTTTCTCCTTTGTTTATGGAACAATTTTAAGCAAATTTTGGAAGTCGAAATGGTTCCCCATGGTCAAGAAGCCATGCATATTTATTTTAAGAAAATAAAATTTTTTCCATGAGCTTTATTTTTTTATTTGGTTTATTTTGAAAATATTCATTCAAAACTATGCATAGCTTGTGTACCATGGCCTCCGTCTGAGAACGCGTGCAGTTTCACTGGTATACTCCAAGTCAAAGTAGACACGGGCGATTGTTTTGAATTGCATATTACAAATATTTTGAGCAAAGTTAAAGTGAATTTATTGTATGGGTTTTGTTGTTGTTTAGTATTGTTTGTGGATGTGTGATTGTTGTGCTTTTAGTTTATTTATCCCTTTGAAATAATTTATAAGACTTTAAAAACTTTTGTGGAATAATTGATTGACGAAAAAGGTAAGTGTTATTTAATTTTTTAAATCTTTTTTATAAAAGTAATACTTAATTTAAAATTTGTATTTAGTTATTCCATAAAATAAATTATCTCCTATACAATGGGCTTATAATTGTAATATATTTAGAATGTATAGTGGCTATGTTATTGTAACACAGAAGCTAAATTATCTTTCATGAACCATAGAGTATCAATTTTATTTGTCATCCTAATTTTTTTTTCAGGAATCAGTGTTATCATTTAAAGATGCGTAGATATCGATTCATGAAAGTTTCGAGAAAAATGTAAGTAACTTTTTAAAAAATTTGCCCCTACTTATATTATGATTTTGTTTAATAATTTTTTAAATTAAGTATCTGGATAATATGATACATTGATATAAGAAACACTAAGAACAAATATAATTAGAGTTTATTTAGGATTTATTTTAAACGTTTCAAATTGTTTTAAACAATATATACCTATAAAATTAATTGTCTCGACCCTTACTTCGTGGAATCTACTCATTTTACTGTTTTAAATGAAACTTACTGTTTCTAGATAATTCCACAGTATATTGAAAACTTTTAAAAACTCTAAGAAAATTGACAATTGTTTCGATATAAGATTTCATCGTCAGAATGACAGAAGTTACATTTCATTTGATGCCTATTTGATGTTTAATAATTATTTTGGCTAGACCAAGAAGTGACCTACCTAGTGATTGACTTAATATATGTAAATAGAAAAAAGAAGGAGGTATGATATTACAAATATTGAAGCTTAGATGTTACTAGCCCTATGGAGATATCCTGGATATCTTTTTCCAATTAAGATCAGTATAACTGTGCAATGATATGGGAAACCAGGAAAACTATATCCAGGATATCTCCATAGGGCTAGTAACATCTAAGCTTCAATATTTGTAATATCATACCTCCTTCTTTTTTCTATTAACATATATTAAGTCAATCACTAGGTAGGTCACTTCTTGGTCTAGCCAAAATAATTATTAAACATCAAATAGGCATCAAATGAAATGTAATTTCTGTCATTCTGACGATGATATCTTATATCGAAACAATTGTCAATTTTCTTAGAGTTTTTAAAAGTTTTCAATATACTGTGGAATTATCTAGAAACAGTAAGTTTCATTTAAAACAGTAATATATACCTATGTTTATAACAGTTCACGGAAACTATTTTCTGTAGATTGGGTCATCCTAACGTTCTATTGCAGCTCTGCGAAAAGAAGATGGAGAAAACCTTTAAGCGTGCTTCCAGAGAACTCTACTCAAAGTACAAGTAGATCAGAAAATCAATTGATTGAATATGAAGCGGAAGACACAATGTATGACGACATTGAAATCGAATCAATCAACATTAATGAAGACTGCTTCAAACCAAAAGGTCGCAGAATTTTGGACATAAATTATTTCTGGGAACAATTAAAAAATATTAGGCATAAACCTTCTTTTGAATGCACTCTTCAAAACTGCGATATTTTGGGAGAAATTAGGAATGGATTTCGATCAACCTTTAAAATTGTCTGTAATATGTGTAATGAAGTTAGTAGAATAAATACAGAACCTGAAATACCAGCCGATATTAATATTTTAACCGTTTTAGGTATATTTTTTTGTTTATTTTTTCATTCACATCTACAAATATTAAGTTTTTAGGAGCCACATCAGTAGGAGCTGGATATTCACAAACATCTGAGATGTTTGCAATTATGAATATGGCGCCAATAGGTCCTAGGTTATATTTTAAAACTCAGCGTCATCTTCAGGAAAATGTACATCTAACATTAGTGAAACAACTGGAGAAAGCAGGAGAAGAAGAAAAAAGGCTGGCAATTGAAAGAGGAGATGTTGATGCAGATAGTTTCCCTTTAATTACGGTTATTGCATATTGCATTTTGCATAATTTGTTCCAGAAATTCAACTAAAGGAATACAAAGTACCCATGTATGTGCAAAAAACTGGGATGGGTCTTCAACCTCAATGGAGTCGGCCATCATTGCAGATGGTTTCAAAAATAGTATTTCGATGCATGGAGTCAAGTATTCCAGATTAGTTGGTGACGGGGATAGAAGTGTTACTACAAAACTTCTAAAGGAAAAACCTTATGGCCACTTAATGGTACAAAAAATAGAATGTGTTCATCATTTACTCAGAAATTTGTGCAATAAGCTTAAAGAAGTATCCAAGTCGGCCAGAAGTCATTCAAATTGTAAGCCCGTTCCAATTGTTTTAAGATGAAAATTAGAAAATAACATCTTAAAATTCAGGATCGCAATAAAAAAAGCAGCTGAATTCAAAAGAAGTATGGACTCCACGATTTCTATTAAAATAGATAATTTCAAAAATATATATTTGGCGATCATAAAAACTGCGATAAATATTTTTGCACTAATAGGGAAGATGGCCATAATGACACCCAGGTTAATTTAATTCCACACATGGTCGAATGCGGATTATTGCAAGATATTTTAACTGCATTAAATAGAATGTTACGCTGCGCCCCTTCATTTTTATTCAATAAAAATAATAATCCTGCAGAGCATTTCAATGGACTTGTGAACAAATTTGTTGGAGGAAAACGGGTAAATGTAAAATGATTTGTTTGTAAGTAATATAACAAAATATTTTTTTAGATACATTTTTCTGGGACAAACTCCTACCAAATGAGATGCGAGTGTGCAGCTATATCATACAATTGCAAAGAAGATTATATTTTTGAAATTTTAAGAACACTGGGTGCACAGCCTGATACCTTCACAGAAAGTTTCAGTGAAAATAAAGCTTGTAAAAGAAAAAGAGAGAAGATCTACATGGATAAAAAATTCAAAAAGAAAATCACTAGAAAGAAGCCTAATTTAGGTCCTGATGAAGATTATGGAGATGTTGAAGAAATAGACGAAGAATAATTTGAAATTAGAAAGAAAAGATTAGAAGCTATTTTAAAGAAATCTGATGAAGAGGTACAAATTCTGGAAAAAGAGACAAGAGGCCAGAGCACTAACCACAAATGGTTACAAGAAAGGACATTTAGAATAACAGCTTCTAATTTTGGCCCTATTTGCAAACGAAAACAAGGCAATCCAAAAATATTAGTGAAGAAAATTGCAATGTGAACCATTGGCAATACATGAATTTGAGGAAATAACAAATTTTAAAGTTAACCAATGTGGACTATTTGTTGGGAGAGAAGATGAATATTTTCTGGGAGCTAGTCCAGATGGAACAATTGCATTTGATGATACAATTATGGAAGTAAAATGTCCATATACTTTAAAAAATTTAACCATAGAAGATGGTATTAAAAACAAAAAAATCAATTATCTTCAATTCAATGAAAAACTAGAAATAAATCTAAAACGAAATCATAATTATTATTACCAAATCCAGGGTCAGCTACATCTAACAAAAAAAGAGTTTTGTTATTTTATGGTTTGGAGTAATATGAGTTTTCATATTGAAAAAATTGAAAGGGATGATGATTTTTGGAACAGTAACATGAAAACCCAATTAGAAACTTTTTTTTATTCACACCTTTTGCCTGAAATTTTAAAGCGACCAATATAGTTTTCTGTCATATTATTCCAAAATTTGTAATGTTGAGTTTTGATAATTTTTTTTTATGAAATTAATATAGATACATTGGCAAACAATAAAATCGACTTGAAACTTTTAAATTTCGAACTATATTTTGTAAATTAATATAAAAGGTCACTAGCCAAAAAGATATTGTGATACAATATTTCTTTGTAAAAATAATCATACATTCCAATGGTAATTAACTGTCATTTATTGGAATAAAAACACTATATTTTTTTTGTATGAAGGAATAGAACTGGTATTTTGACCAACCAATAATTTAGTTCTGATAAATCTTAACCTAAAACACTTATACTAGTGTTCACCCATTGGTATCCAAAAGTTTTATCTGGATATTGTTTCGCAACTACACCTGCATATAAGTAGGTACACTTTATTCGCACTGGAAAAACATTATATGAAATAAAATTTGTTTTTTTGGTTTAAATTTTGGGAACTTTTATAGTGCCCAAAAATTTAAATCTGTATTTGTCAGAAAACCAAATTTTATCTCACACAGTGTTTTTATTCAAGTCCTATTTTAATTCTACTGTCAAATATTTCTAGAAGAACCAAATAAACATTTTTAATTTTTTCTTCCACTTTAAGTGCCCAAAATCATTTCAGTAATGTAATCATATGTAACTGGCCCTGAATTTGATATACTTAGTACTGTTAAGGTTTTTATTTATTGTGTTATGTTTCATGTTACCAATTAACAACAATATTTTATTTTTAATTTCCATTGAGATTTACTTTCTTTCTAAATTCCATCTAAACTAGCGGCAATAAAATTGATAATATAATAATTTGCATATATAAATTGATATCTAGTCCATATTCTAAACTTTATTCCTTAAAATAATAATTTAAATCTTTCATAAATTGCAGATTACTGAAACCAGTTTCTTAAAAAGTACTATTTTCCATAAAAAACAATCCATTTTGAAATAGATTGAAAAGCCAGGGCCTTTTTTCCTTCGATACAAACAACCTTCTAGTGTAGTCAATGAATCAAATAAAGAAAACTGAATTTAAAAAATGTTATTTTTATTCCAAAAAAGTCATATTAAAAAAGGTAAAATTTGTACTAGGTTGTTGAAGATTTTTGTAATTTCAATATTGGTATGCAAATGTGTTATGATCAACAAAATTAAATCTGCATTTTGATTTGAGTATATTTGTATTTCGTCAATTAGACAAAAAAAATTATTGCCATGAAAACTTTTTTTTCTCTGTATATATACCTATCGGAAATGAAAAGTTCACCATGTGAAGACAGGCACAACCTGATCATTTATCAGTAGTATTTTATTATACTGAAACTAATATACAATTTCCATATATTCATTTCAATAAATGGATTTGTATTTTTTTCTCAACCTCTGTTTCCTCTATTCATCGGAGCTTATAATAAACATTAATTTACTGTAAACGTACACAAGTATTATAAAAAATGTGTAGGTCTTTGTATGTCCATTAATAAATTGAGATATTATGTTTTACTACAATATTATTTGCACTTTATTCTATACAAAGTATCATTTTATAAATCTGAGAAAACGCCAGTCACTTTGTAACTATTGCCTCCGATTGTATTAGTTCTAGTCTGCGGCTAATATTAAATAGGAGTGGGTCTGTTGGATCGGGTTAACGAAGAAAGCAATAGACTAGGTTTGAAAATTAACATCAGCAAAACCAAGTTTATGATTGTCAGTAGAAACGATACTCCACAGACTCGAATTCATATTAATGAAGAAAATATCGAACAGGTCACACAGTTTAAATACTTGGGATGCATGATCAATAAAGAATGGGATCCGGATCAAGAGATAAGGTGCAGGATCGAGCAGGCTAGAACAACATTCCTAAGACTTCGTAAGTTCCTTACAGACAAGAACTTGGACTTCAACCTCAGGTATAGGATGATAAAGTGTTATATTTGGTCCGTTCTCCTATACGGGGTTGAGGCATGGACGTTGAAAGCAGCAATCATCAACAAAATAGAAGCCTTCGAGATGTGGACCCTGCGCCGAATGTTGAAGGTGTCGTGGGTCGACCATGTGAGAAATGAGGACATTCTCCGAAGAGCCGGTCTAACGGATCGAGAACTTTTCGAAAATATCAAGAAAAGAAAAATAGGTTATCTCGGACACATACTGCGCGGAGAACGGTACCATTTTCAACGCCTCATTCTTCAAGGTAAAATAGAGGGAGGGGGAAGAGGAATAGGCAGGAAAAAATTATCATGGCTTAGAAATATTCGTCAATGGACAGGGATAAAGGACTTCCAAACACTGCAGTATGCTGCAATTAATAGAAACATATGATAGGAATAGAGAAGATGAACGCCTACGCAGGAATCTGCACGGCACTAAAAGAAGATGGGCATCGTGTATCTCTTTTCGAACTTTAGTTTCTCTTTCTCGACTTCGCGCGGAATTTTGAACGCATTAGCTCTTAAATAAGTTTTGATTTGTTTCAAGCGAGAAAAGCCCTTTTCCGCACTTGCGACTGTAATGGGAATGGTCAACAAAATTCTGTACACTATTTAAAGGTTAGGGAAAGGATTCTTGATGTCATGTAGATACATGAGAACTTTAATTGGACTGTCAATACCATCTGGAACAATTTCACGAAACACTTTTAATTCAGTTAAGAGCTCAGATCCACTTATATCTTTGGACACATACTCGTCTTCATGATATACTGTTACATGACCATTCCAAGCAGTTAGATCATGTTCTATTTGCAGACATTTTTCTTTCAATTCGCTGTCTTGCAGTTCATTCTTCTATTTTGGCCTGTACAGGAAGCCGAAAATCCTAGAATATGTCTCAAACTGTGAGAATCTCTCATCCACTTTTGCTACCATTACGTCAATGATAGGGTAAAATAAATCTATTTTGTACTTCTTCTCTGCAGACTGCTGATTATCTGTGCAGACATCATCGTGACCTTTGTATTTAAATAACTTTCTCTTCCTTCTGGAACATTTTTCTTCAAACTTTGTGTCTATTTCAAGAGTTTCCACGATTTCATTTGCAGTAATTATTGCACTGACAAAGCCTTGTTCACGGAATTTCTTAAGAAAGTTTATCAGTCCCAAGATCGATTGCGACGCTACTTGCAGATCCATGTCTTCAGCTTGAAGAGTTTTGCTTACTGCGTTGCAAGCAAAAAGAACGTCATACCAAATCACAATACTTAGGATGAATTCATAGTTTCGTAGTCCATGTACGGCAAGCGATTGTGCTTCAAATTTTGAATTAGGTTCATCAGTACTGGAGTGAACTTCTAAAAGAGCATTAAGTATTTCTTTAGGTTGATACCTAATAGCTTTAACACTTTCAACTCGGCTTTCCCAACGTGTGTCGGAAAGCTTTTTTAATGCCAAGCTTGGGACATGCTTTAGTAGTATGTCCCATCTCTGGGTTGATGCTGAAAATAAAGCAAATAGTCTTCCAACGATACCAAAAAATGTTACTGCTCTTGGTGTCGATTTAGCAGCATCACATAGAAGGAGATTTAAGCTATGACTCGCGCATGGCATAAAGAATGCTCTTGGATTTATGTTAAGAAGCCTTGCTTGAACTCCACTGCAAACTCCTTTCATGTTGGCACCGTTGTCGTAAGACTGCCCTCGGCAATATGTTAGATCTAGGCCTAGATCATTTAGTTTAGCAATGAGACAATAAAGCAGATTTTCGCCTGTTGAGGACAAAACATTCAAAAAGCCCATAAAATGCTCTTCAACTGTCACATTGTCATTTGAAATTTGCACATATCGAATGACAAGTGTCATTTGCTCTTTATGTCCAGCGTCTGGTGTACAATCCATCATGACTGCATAGTACTTTGCCTTTTTTGCAGCAGCAACAAGGGCTCTATTCACTTCTCATGCCATAAGGTTCTTCAACTCATTTTGAATACTAGGGCCAAGATAGTGGTCATGAATATCTTTACTTCTAATTCTTCTCAAATGTTCTTCCATAATTGGGTCAAATTCAATTATCACTTGAATCAATCCAAGAAAATTTCCATTAGTTTCTTTGTACAAAAATTGTTTGTACCACGTAACGCAATATTGTGCTATTTATAATTGTAAATACTTGTAAATTTGTTACTCACATTTATAACATTCAAACCATTCAAGAACGTTGATAAAAATTAAACATGTTTATCAAATTTAGAAATTTTATTTTAAAAAGTGACAATTGTGTATTATTGGTGACATACAAGTCATTTATACGCTGTGAATGTCAAAAAAGGAATTGAATAGCCTTTATAGTTTTGGACAAACAGTCACATTATATTATTAGATAGATCAAACAGAACAAAGAAATTTATATAAAAATTTTTATTTTCAATAGCGCATTGAACCCACCCTGAGGTAAGAGTGATTCGGATATTTTATGTTAAATTTATCTTTAAATTAATTAAAATTTGATAGCCGGGAAATTTTTTGACAACCACTGTCAACTTTTGATATACATAATATATGCCGTTTTAAGCCTTGTTTGCAATATAATAAAAATACGCTGTTTAAGCTACGTATACAATAATTGTCGCTGCAACGTACAGCAATTCTAATAAAATTAAACAATTAAAAAAAACATCTCACATTTAGACCATATCAGTATATTGCATATTCATATTATTTTTTATTGCTAATGATATTATTTTTTAATTTAGAAAGATCTTAGTGTTTTTAAATGAAACTCAAGGTCTCTAGTTAATTCCACAATATAATACAAGTTATTGAAAATTCTAAAAAATTGACAATTGTTTCGATAAATCAATATCATCGTCAGAATGACAGAAGTTACATTTCATTTTATGCCTACCTGATGTTTAGTAGTTATATTTTTGGCTAGACCAAGAAATAACCTAACTTGTGATTGGCTTAATATATGTTTATAGAAAAAAGAAGAAGATGTGATATTACAAATATTGAAGCTTAGATATTATTAGCCCTATGGTGATATCCTGGATATCATTTTCCAATTAAGATCAGTATAACTGTGCAATGATATAGAAAACCAGGAAAACTATATCTGCTGATCTTTACAATTATCACTTAATAAGACAGTTTATTAGTGGAGAATTCCCTAGATTTAACTGTTCATTGACAACTTCATATTGTGGGTTTCTTAAATGTCTTCTAATTTCCAGTTCTTCAAGGAAATCCAGTTCTTGTTTCTTTTCACAAATATGCAGCACTTCTAGTTCTGTGTTAGGTGTCAATGAATGATTGGTGTCAAGTAGATGTTTTGCGTAGTGAGATTTATCTGGTTGTTTTAATCTGTAAGCTCGTAAGTGCTCACTGTATCGTATTTCAAAATTCCTAAGGGTCTGACCCAAATAGACAGCATTACATTCTGGACATTTGAGTTTATATATACCTGACTTCTTTAATAGAGGTATTTTTGTTTTTACATTTAGCAATTTTGTACTAACGTTACTTTCTATTTTAAAAGAAATTGTTGCATTTGTTGCTGAAGATATTATCTTTGAAATATTATTAGAAATATTTCCTGCATATGTGATGGTTTTATAAGTTTTATAAAACCATCACATATGCAGGAAATATTTCTAATAATATTTCAAAGATAATATCTTCAGCAACAAATGCAACCATTTCTTTTAAAATAGAAAGTAACGTTAGTACAAAATTGTTAAATGTAAAAACAAAAATACCACTATTAAAGAAGTCAGGTATATATAAACTCAAATGTCCAGAATGTAATGCTGTCTATTTGGGTCAGACCCTTAGGAATTTTGAAATACGATACAGTGAGCACTTACGAGCTTACAGATTAAAACAACCAGATAAATCTCACTACGCAAAACATCTACTTGACACCAATCATTCATTGACACCTAACACAGAACTAGAAGTGCTGCATATTTGTGAAAAGAAACAAGAACTGGATTTCCTTGAAGAACTGGAAATTAGAAGACATTTAAGAAACCCACAATATGAAGTTGTCAATGAACAGTTAAATCTAGGGAATTCTCCACTAATAAACTGTCTTATTAAGTGATAATTGTAAAGATCAGCAGATATAGTTTTCCTGGTTTTCTATATCATTGCACAGTTATACTGATCTTAATTGGAAAATGATATCCAGGATATCACCATAGGGCTAATAATATCTAAGCTTCAATATTTGTAATATCACATCTTCTTCTTTTTTCTATAAACATATATTAAGCCAATCACAAGTTAGGTTACTTCTTGGTCTAGCCAAAAATATAACTACTAAACATCAGGTAGGCATAAAATGAAATGTAACTTCTGTCATTCTGACGATGATATTGATTTATCGAAACAATTGTCAATTTTTTAGAATTTTCAATAACTTGTATTATATTGTGGAATTAACTAGAGACCTTGAGTTTCATTTAAAAACACTAATATGAGCATATTCCACGAAGTAAGGGTCGAGACAGTCAATTTCATAGAAAGATCTTATTTACTTGCTGTGGTGAATGTCTCGGGTTAAAGACCTATCACCAAAAGCCAGACGTCTCGATCAATTTACAAAAAGAGCTACCCAGTTTAGAAGAAGTCGTCAGTTGCTGTTATAAAGGTATGCTGCTGAAACCTTTAAAAAATCTGAACTTTTTGAAAAATGTGTATCCATTATATTGTATCATATGTGTAATATTTGTTAGCACATGCTATGATCAATAAATTATTCTTATCTTAAGTTTGAGAAGAAAATAAAGAAAATCACCCGTACTATTTTATAAACAAAATTTTATATTAAATTTTTGAAACTATTTGTCGACAATCGTCTTTTAATAAACTATCCTGGTTAATAAAAACGGATAAAAGCTTTAAACAGCTTTTTGAAACAACCTATCCTACTTTTAAGCCAAAAGAAAATAACAGGTTGTTTCAAAAAGTGTTTAAACTTTGTGTGACTGTTTTTATTTGTTTACTTAAGAAAAAACAATATAGGCATAATTTAAAAAACCTTCAGTATTTGCTTGGCTAGTAGTAGCTAGTAAACTGTGACTAATCGTGCAGGTATCTTCCTTTATTTTTTCCCTGTTGGTGAATAGTAACCTTCCACCACAATAGATGGCGCAGCACTCGACAAAACTTTGTGGCTTCGGACTTAGTACAGGAGATTCCATTCTTCCCCGTATTAAAAGTATTTATCTATGGTGATTTGATTCAAAAATTGCGAACTCAGTGATTGTTTAGTAGTTATTTTGGAAAATATAAAGTTAAAAAATGTCTGATTCTGAGTTTTATCTGACTCCACCGGAGTTGATAGAAGCAGCGCAAGTAGCGTCACGAAAATTATTGCCAGCTAAATCGCGGAAAATTTACGAAACCGCGTATTCAAGATTTAAGGAATGGAAAATAAAAAAGACATGCAGTTCTTTCTCGGAGACAGTGTTATTGGTTTATTTTTCGGAACTGGCACAACAACAAAAGCCATCAACAGTGTGGTCTAATTATTATTCAATGATTAAAAGTATGTTACGATCCAATAATAATGTAGACATTTCAAAATATTTCAAACTAATTACAATTCTGAAACAAAATGGGAAAGGTTACAAGCTGCGATTTTTACGAGTACACAAATTAGTGATTTTTTAAATAATGCACCCGATGAAGTTTATTTAATGGCCAAAGTTGTTGTATTTGGGATTGCAGGAGCTTGTCGAATTTGTGAAATCAGCCAGGTAACATTAGATGATATTGAAGATTCGGGAAAGTTATTAATTGTGAAACTGAAGCAAACAAAGAATGATGTAAACAGGAGATTTGTAGTTACTGAAGAATATATTAAATATTACCGACTGTACATAGCCCTTCGTCCAGCAGCAGCAAAGGATCGCCGCCTGTTTTATGCATATCGCAATGGAAAATGTATCAATCATGTTGTGGGTAAAAATCAGTTTTATAAGGTACCTGAAACAGTAGCTAATTTTCTTCAACTTGAAAATGCTAACTCATATACAGGTCATTCATTTCGAAGATCGTCTGCTACACTTTTAGTTGAATCTGGGGGAGACTTGATGACACTAAAGAAACATGGCGGTTGGAAGTCATCAACGGTCGCTGAAGGGTATGTTGATGAATCGGTGGCACACAGAACAGAAATTGCTAATAAAGTGTTCAGAACGTGTGGCAGTTCTGAAATAACACCCGATTTGCAACCAGGTACATCAACAGCAGTTGTGTCCATGTCAGAGAAAAATATTATTTCAACACAAGAAAATTCGTCTGTTGTACCAAATAGTTCAAGGAACATGTCATTCATGCAATGCACATTTAATAATTGTACTTTTGATATAAAGGAAATGTAACTTATGTTCAATAAAATATTCTAAAATCAAATATATTCCTATATCTATATGTATATATATCCGGGAAAAAAGTACTCACTTTTTTCCCGGGGAAAAAAGTAATTTCGTGAAAAGTTGTATTTTGTTACCTGTCAACAGAGATAAAATGTCATTTTTTTTCCTGTTACAGAAAAAATTATATTTACAATCAATAGTCTACCATTTAAAATAAACTGAACAAACTGTTATAGAACAGCAGACTCCGCCCAAAGACACAAGCAATAAATAACTACGAAATATTCAAGAAATAACTAAAACATAAATGTTGAAAGAATTCAGTGGACTGGACTTGGGCAATGTAAATGCACATTAGCAATAGCAAACGCGTAACAGACAACTGGACAAGTGATGACAGGCGTGTGGGGTTGGGGTGGCTCCACTGCGACCGCGCAGGCGCGGGCGGGGCCAGTCGGTCGGTCTCTCTCTCTGGCTACTACGTTCTATCAAGTACCCCGCGCTTGATCACGCCAAGATTACTATGTATCCCAGTTTGTTTATTAGTGCTACATTTTAACTAGCAGAAGGTCGGGTACCAATTTAAAAAAGTGTTTTTATTAAAATATGAAGAAATGTGTAATAAAAATACGAGTACTGCATTTTACTTTCATATAATTTTTTATTTGTTTCTGAGGTGCGGGGCCCCTAAAAGCGCGGGGCCTGGGGCGGTTGCCCCGGTTGCCTCTGCCTAAGGGCGCCCCTGAAGTAGATTATAGTAAGGGCGCCCCTGAAGTAGATTATAGTAAAAATTTCATGCCTTGTGTATACGGTGTTTGAAGTGTATCATTGAGATCTTAAAAATGGTTAGAAGTAAGTAGTGGCAAAATTCGCATTTAAGGGAACAGTAATTAGACACGATCAGATTTCAATTACTTTTTGTTTTTGAGACAATTGAAAACAAGTGATTTCGTGGATTTTTGTTTTTTCATTTTTTTGTAGAGCCATTTAAAGAGTTATCAAAAAACAGTTTTTTATTGTCTTTAATATCATGTTATCTACATATCCATCTGACGTTTCGGATTCCCACATTCATCATCAACTTAATGTTTTTAAATGCGGACCTGGATTTTTGTTAACTTTACAAAACATTTATTTCATTGTGATTACCATAAGATATACAAAGTTAGGATGGAGTTTGTTTCATACCCAAAACATTCATCATCAAGTTCCTAATATAATTATAATTGTTTTCAATACGATTTTATTGTTATGATCACTACAAACTTATTTCATTATCATTATGTATGAATTTAGCTTTTAAACCCAGTTAATTCCCACAAAAGTTCGACATGGCCTGAAACAATACAACCCTGCAAAGCCTCATAAATGGGGATATAAGAATCAAACTCTTAGTGGAGTTTCAGGATTCAATTATGATTTTGATATTTTTGCTGGTGACCAGAGTAATACATGACCTGCAAATAATAACCCTAAACTCCAGGTACATTTTACAAAGATCGGATCATTGTCCCTAGGTACAGTGTGCCTAAACAGAGATCCTAATGTAGATATGCTACCAGAAATGAATTGAAAAATTAAGAACGTGGATTTTTCATTAAAAAGGTTGCTATATCATTGACGGAGTTAATGTAAGTGTCAATACTTGGTTTGATAATAAACCGGTTCATATGCCTTCGATTTATATAAGTAGTGATTCAACGACTACAAAGCGAAGATAAGTCAGAAAATAAAAACAGTACAAAAACATTAATTGTCTTCAATGGGTGGTATTAATAAAAATCAGTAGATACTTAATACTTACGGTTTCATAAGTTAATACTGAAAAGTATATTATTAAAGTTTAAGTACAAACTGATACTTAAAGTATGTACTGAGAGAGTACAAGTTTGTACTTATGCTGACTAGTTCTTACTTAAATCTATATTAATAAACGATAGGTTATACTTATTAAATTAAGTATGTTCTAATAAATTTTTTATAATTCACGTATAAAAGAGACTTCATTATAACATTGTTTACAGTGTCACAATGAAGGTCTTTGAACACTGTTATAGTAATTTTTAGAATACAGTTGGTTATTGTATTTAGTTATAATTTTATTTGACATATGACTTTGACCTTGACACAAATTATAAATAAAATGGTCTAGCGTTGTTCTAACTAGTAAATTATTATATTAAAGGTAAATTAGAATGATTTATATACTAAAAATATTAATGAATAAAGTACGCTGACGTTTATTTATCAACGATTTGTCAATTGTTTATTTTTATATTGTATAGGATCAATATATAGGTATACAAAACGTTCGATTTTTGGGATAAATTACCAGATATCTATGTGAAGATGTATTACAGAAATAATTATGTTCATGATATAATATAAATAGATCGCAAGAACATACACGAAGAAGCTCTTTTTTAAACAAATAATCATCCTCTTTTTGCTTAAATAGAAGTTTGTTTACAATTTACACAATTATTCGGTTATAATATGTCAAAAGTCAGAAGTGTTGAATAAAACCATCTGTGATCTGACCAGTTAGGAATCTACAGAAGTGCCAACTTAAATTCAAACCACACCTTCTAGTTTAAAAACAGGGATTATATGAAATTCTATTTTATTTAAGTAATTAAATAAATGCGAATTATAAAAAATATTGTGTAAAACTTGTGCCACAATGACTTTCTGTAGTACTCGTGATTTGCACAACTCACCGCTTCGCGGTTCGTTGTGCAAACTTCACTCGTACTAGAAAACGAGTCATTGTGACACTTGTTTTACAAATAACTATTCTGCTTCTTAGTATACTGACAGTTCTTGCTGAAAGTGTATACCTATTTGTTTAAAAAATGTTTGTCGTGCAACGAGCTCCAAAAGTTTATAAAATCAGACGAGAAGATTCTCGTGATCGAGATTATGTGAAATTGTATCGTTTTAACCCCGAAAGTGTGGCATGTTTAACAATACATTTTTTTGACATTGATACCGGGGAAACCAGAGGAGGGGCCATAGATAATATTACCAAAATGAAAATCTTTTTGCGATATATTACGGATCCAGGTAGGTCTTTTACTTTCCTTAGTACACTGGCAAATATTAATATATTATGTTATTATTTAACTTTTTGTAAATTGTTGGTTGGGGTTTGTGTTTTGATTTGTTTCAGGAGAAGAACTAAACTGGCGTCGGCAGAGAGCTGTAAACAATATTGTACATCACAATAGTTTAAAAAATAAATCACTTACATTAGACACATGTTGTGCTGCTTGGTTGTCTTATCTTTATTAACATTTTTGGGCACTTGCATACTCGTTAAGGATTTTTCTTTAGTTGATTGTTGAGGTACCAGTCGATTGGAAATCAAAAGAAAGATCTTTGATTTGTGAATATCTCGCACGCGAAAAATAGTGGTAGTTATAAGTAGTCTTGGTCGATATATCGGTAACCACGATATTTCACCGGTGATTGTAAAATCACTGGCTTAACCGGTGATTCATTTCTCGCAGATGCGGTGATCGGTGATTCAGTTTCAAGCGAATACTGCAATATCTGCGTCATCGATCATCGACTCTAACATTGGAAGACCGCGCCGATCGAAAATCGATATAAAATATCATTATTTATAAATATTAGGTGAAAGAAAAACGGTGATTTAAGCCGATATGGTATTAAAGGTGTTTGGAATATAGACTTTCGCTTTTAGGGAATGAGAAGGCCGCAATTGGTATAGATAATATAAGTATATTAATGATGCCGCCCGATCCAATACGGATAAGGCAAACATTCCGCTTTTTTTGTGAATTATTTTGTTCCTTTCGGGAGGAAATATTAAAATAAATTTGACGAACGCCTAGATAAAATAAATTTCTTTAATTTTTTTAGTTTATCTCTGCATTTTATTGCTGTAAATAAAGGGAGCCTGCATTTTTGCAAGAATTTTAGTGACTTTAGGTAATGGCGAGAAATTGTAAACGTTATTAGGAGAATTGTAAATTGTATTCATTGTTTGTTAATAAACCATTTCAAGAAATCCACTATCGTGTTACAATATGAATGAATTGATAATTAAATGGCATGTCCTAAACTAATATGTCATTTCAACAAAACAATGGGATAAGGGACAAAAATGAAGTTTTTGGGGTCATCCTGTGAAATTAAAAAAAAATAAAACATGGCTTGTCTATTTAAATAAAAAGTTATAAAATTCTTTAACCAAGTTATTAGAGAGATAAAAAATCCACAGTAAAGTATTTTTCTTTTAATGAAATCAACTGTCTCGACCCTTAAACGGCAGTTTCTAGGGATTTGTGATCACCACTTGCGTGCGCATATTATTTATGTCATTCGTTGATTATTATACAGTTTCTTGCTTGTTTATTCCGTTATTACCAAAGAATACAATTGTAATAAACACGAGATATGACATAGGAAATTTTAAGAACGCCCTATATAGACAAATTTTTCTTAATTCGAAATAATTAATAAATGTTGACCTCAAAGAAAGAAATTGATACAAACAAAGTGTGTTATAGCAAGGTTAATAAACATCACAGCTGACGGTTGTGTCATGCTTTGTTTATCAATACGTTACAAATTAAAATAATGATACAGAAAACTAACCTTCACACAAGGGCATAAACGAGGTAATTTTTAGAATAAATAACAAGAATTTTTGAATCTAAGAGAGAGACAGTAACTCTCCCCGAAGTGGCCAGTCTAAGTACGGACGGCCCCTTTACCCTCAACAGTAATATTGTGTAGTTTGTGACTAGTGATATTCCAAAACGTAAGTTTTTAACGTATAATTAATTTTTATATATTGTATTGATCTGTTTTATTATATTTTCATTGACTTAACTGGGTGTCCCAAAAAGGTAAGGGAACCCATATTTTTCGGTCATATCGAGTGTACCATTTACATCTGCGCCCCTCATCTACTATTAGAGTCTAAAATTTATAGGTATTTACGGAGATATCGTATGTTCAAGGACCATCTCCCTATACATTGGTTATCTGTAATTGTGCACGGATATTATATTGTACAGGGGATCATATTTATTCCTATTTAGAGTTTCAACCGATATTTTATTACAGTAATTTTACAGGATATTCACATACCGGAGATATCATAATTAATCTACCGAATTTTGTTGATTAGATTTTTTTTCTACATATCAAATTTCACGAGAATCGTAATTCGAATTCAAAGTGGGGGATATAGTTTTCCTTTTTTATATTGTACTGGTTACCCAAACTTCACGAGATTCATAATTATTTTATGCGATCCCAAAATTTTGGCGATATATATATATATATATATATATATATATATATATATATATATATATATATATATATATATATATATATATATATATTATAATTGATAATTTATAAATTGGATATTTTAATAGCCTCACGTTGGGCCGACAATTTATAATTGAATGATGATAATTATAATTTATGATAATTTTATGGCTAGCTCAGATTATATTATTTGTTTATTTTATTATAGTTTTATATTTTATCGGAGAATATGAGAAACTTCTCTCGTTGGGTTCTGGATATGATAATCAAAGATTGAAGAAATACATATACATAATCTTACCTTTTAATTACAACCTCTGAAAGAAATAATATCTATAAAATAAAACGATTGAAATATGATAATAGTGATATTGATACTTTAACCATAGATGTAAGAATAAAAGAAAACCAACACATTAATGTAAATATGTTTAATAAATGAATTTCAATTTTTAATCTGATTAGAACATAATAAAATATTTTGTAACTGTTAATTTATTTTGCACATTTATTCTTAAGGAATTGTGCCACCCTATATCATACATACATTCTTGGAAACAAAATGATATAATTTCTGCGTCGGCGCTATATCTCCAAACGCATGCGCTGCTACAGTATACATGTAAGAAAGAAGTTTCCTTCCATACACAACGTTTATATTCAACACACTGTTAGCGTGTCTGTGATGAAAATTGTTGGTTATAATTATTAAATGTTTTTATAATCAATTACATATAAGTAATACTTTATAAACTATATGTGTACGTGTATTTAAAAAAACAAGAAAGTGATAGATGAAAGTTATGCATGCAAAAGCTGAAAATAAGTAATGAAATAGAATTGAGCACGCATGATGTACGTGATATTTTACGAGGATAAATTTACAACAGGTGAGTTTCAATATTATCTTAAAATTATAATTCTCTATAGATGAATTTTATAATGCATTATATGTTACTGTTCTTTGGCCTTTTTATATGATATATATCAATTGAATGTTCTATTGAATTTTGAGTGTACACTTTAAAATGTTTATTGGAATTCCAAATAGATTTAATCAAAATACACAGACCTTATCTTTCTTGCTATTACTGCCGGCTGCACTTACATCTTCCAAACTTGCCGATATCTCCTTAGAGATATGCTCCTACGGCACTCTTTAGTACTTACACAGGATCTGATACACTTATGATTAGTTTGTCATAAAATGTTTATATAATTTTAACTTTTAACTGTTTTTTAAAGAAAATTTTTGCAGAGAGCAATCTTACAGAGACGCATCCCTCATCACCATTCTAAATCCACTCATTTGTTTTTCAAAATCAACAACTATCCCAGCTTCACTAGTCCATAGCACTCTTATTTGTTTTTTTTTATCACAGAAATTGTTATTCTCCAGTCTTTTAGTGACTATTTTGAAAAAACATAAATTTATTGTCCTGGAGGGTATTGACACTGATTCATTTAAATCTCTATCGTATTAAGGAATTTTAATTAAGTCCTTCTTTCCTCTTACAATAGTCCATTTTCTTATATTTACCTTGTTTAGCTAATTTACAAAATGTTTATTTTTACAAATATTACAACCTATATTATTAATTAACCTATATGTAATTGATTCTAATTTAATTTTGCGTCTTGTTTGATATTTATTATACATATACTCCTTATTATTTTTGTTTTTGTAATTAAATTTTATATCTATAATCTATAAACAATGATTTAGGTTGGTATTGAAAAATTCCCTAGCATGACATTACTTCCTATAAATATTCATTTCCTCAATATGTTTGGGGCTGTGTTCCAACTATCTTTCCCATCTAGTTTCAACCCTTTTCAATGAATGAATGAATACATGGTATTCTAAATTTATGCTACTACAAAAATAATATGTAAATAATGTTAAATTATCGTTAGACTAATTATTCTTTTCTCTTACTTTAGGTTTCAAGCTATTGTGTGACATTTCATCCTGCCGAAATTGTTATGGCTGTGTTCAGTGCAATTCCGAATTCCATGACTTTGACAACCAATCAGAATTACTGGTACAGGTAATATTTACTCTTTAATTAGCTAATATAGTGTTGTAATTTCTATTCTTCATCCTTTTCAAAACTTCACATCAATATATTATCCAATCTATACATATTTCAATCTTTTTATATTTTAATCTTTGACTTTTTATTGAGTTTATTCTAATGGTTGTGTCTACTGACACTTCTTACGTTACAATAAGACTTGTTTATTATGTTTGTTTATTTCATTATTTTTACAAAACTAGAGGATTAGTTCAATATATATATATATATATATATATATATATATATATATATATATATATATATATATATGATTTACTAGAGGTGTACAGGATATCCACCATACCCGCGAGATCATAATTATTGCCTAAGTTGTAGGTATTAGTTACAGTACAGGGTATCCAATCTCACGGGATATCATAATTTTTTTTTGTGAATATGATTTACTGTAGTGTATAGGGTACCGTAATTATTCCGATTAAGTTCCAAAAATCCTGCTCGATACTTTGTTATTTTTTATATCACATAGGCTATCCAAAAATCAGGAGATAGCCGGGTTATTATATTTCATTCGATTACGAAAAACTTCGTATGACTCACTACTATATTTTTTATTTTGTAATATATACTTGTACATATTTAACCTTCCAGTTTATTTCCTTTAACTTAGCCCTTACCCTCGTACCAGCCAATAGGACGGGCTGACTCGACCTGCATTGCGAACTCGGGCTTGGCACACTGTATAAGCCCAAGAGGCCCCACGAAGACCTTGATCGCTGATGCCAGGAACAACCCCTCCCTCGAGGTCATCCCGCAGGGAGATTCCTGGTTCTAAATTTTGTGCGGTAAGGCACTGGTGACAGCACGCTGCAACGATTTTTTTTAGGATAGGAGTGTACAGTAGGGCCCTTCCGGTCACTACCAACAGAGAAAAAGGAAACCAGAAAGATAACCCTTGAACCGATCACATTACACTGGTGACGGATAGGGATAATTCCGACACGATAATATTACACAATTCATTGTTATTACTTCTCAATATGTATTGTTCTTTTGTGAATAAAAATAAAAACTATTGCTGAAGGAATAGATGCAAATCTGTTTGCAAGGCAGATGATAATTTTAACTTGAACGCAGTAAATTCAATGGTTGAAAATCTTGTTAATCCTATTCCAAGAAATATGTTAGAAGGTAGATTGAGGGAAAGAAGACCAAGAAATGCAAATTTTGTTGAAGGATCAGTCCACAGATTTGACGATGTTTTATTCAAAGAACATTTTAGAATGACGACAGGCATTTGAAGTAATTCATTTTAAAAATAATATCTCGCTATCTTGCTATACCACATCGGCATCATTTGTTAATAGTCCAAGAACCTTTTTATCTAAACCCACACTTTCCATTCTAAAAAACTCTCCTGTATCAACAACTCGCTCGCAATTTAAATTCAAAATTCCCACTACTTGTCTTATGATCACCGATACTTGATCGACTGAGCAAAAATAAATATGATCTATAAAATGGCGACCGCTCCCTGACCGCAAAGTAGCAAAGTAGGGGAAGTGACGCGTTCATAAAATTTTTAAAGATCGCTACCTGAGCGCTACGGGATCGGTGTCTCGGATGAACGCACCCAATGTTTCTAGCTAATTCCACAATATAATGAAAAATGTTGAAGACACTAAAAAATTGACAATTGTTTCGATAACTGAATATCATCGTCAGAATGACAGAAGTTACATTTCCTTTGATGCCTACCTGATGTTTAATAGTTATTTTTGCCTAGACCAATAAGTGATTGACTTAATATATGTAAATAGAAAAAAGAAGAAGATTACAAATATTGAAGCTTAAATATTATTAGTCCTATGGTGATATCCTGGATATAATTTTTCCAATTAGATCAGTATAACTGTGCAATGATATAGAACACCAGGAAAACTATATCTGCTGATCTTTACAGTTATCACTTAAGAAGACAGTTTAATAGTGGAGAACTCCCTAGATTTATCTGTTCATTGACGACTTCATATTTTGGGTTTCTTAAGTGTCTTCTAATTTCCAACTGCATAATGGGATGTATCTGATTGTTTTAATCTGTATGCAAAACATCTACTTGACACCAATCATTCATTGACACCTAACACTGAACTAGAAGTACTACATATTTGTGATAAGAAACAAGAACTGGATTTCCTTGAAGAGTTGAAAATTAGAAGACACTTAAGAAACCCACAATATGAAGTAGTCAATTAACAGATAAATCTAGGGAGTTCTCCACTATTAAACTGTCTTCTTAAGTGATAATTGTAAAGATCAGCAGATATAGTTTTCTTGGTTTTCTATATCGTTGCACAGTTATACTGATCTCAATTGGAAAAATGATATCCAGGATATCACCATAGAGCTAATAATATCTAAACTTCAATATTTGTAATATCACATCTTCTTCTATTTTCTATTAACATATATTAAGTCAATCACAAGGTTGGTCTAGCTAAAAATAACTACTAAACATCAGGTAGGCACCAAATGAAATGTAACTTCTGTCATTCTGACGATGATATTCAGTTATCGAAACAATTGTCAATTTTTTAGAATTTTTAACATTTTTGCATTATATTGTGGAATTAGCTAGAACCATTGAGTTTCATTTAAAACACAAATACGAGTAGATTCCACGAAGTAAGGGTCGAGACAGTTAATTTCATTAAATATTGCTTGTCTATTTAAATAAAAAGTTATAAAATTCTTTAACCTAGTTATTAGAGAGATAAAAAATCCACAGTAAAGTATTTTTTCTTTTATTTTCAGTTTAGAACATATCTAAAAAAGCGAAAACCAGTGAAATCTGGAAGTTTTTTACATTTGTTGAGGGTAACAATTATTATGCAACATATAATAAGTGCAAGAAAAAATGTTTATTTTTAAAAGTAATGAATAAACCCTAAAAATTGATATATTTTTTACAGATAATATGGCAACATGTCCATTTGAAATTATCAATTTAGAATTAAATAATATTAAACTAGTTGCAATTTTTATGTTACACCTTTTATATTAATCTTTCTTCGAGTTACGAGTCAATATCGATTTCGTATAATTGTTAATTTGAAATCAGGATAATATTTATTGTTTTAAAATAAACCGATAAGAGGTGCATAAATAATATATTCGTACGCGTCGTCAGTCACCGCGCGCTGGTCTTATATTTTGATTTGTCTTTGCTATTTATACTCCGTCACTGCGGTGATTTTAATGACTGTTTAAAATTACGGTGATTTTGAAATCTCTGTCGCCGTTTCACCGATTACCGGAAAATCACCGTATTTCCCAACACTAGTTATAAGTTAATTTTTCTGTTTGGAGGTTTTGTACTACGGGTGTGCTAATGTTAGATTTGAGTTAAATATTGTTGAAAAATAGATTATATGATTGGCATAGGTGCCTTTAAAACATTTTGCTAATTTCATACGAATAACTTGTCATTGGAGATTTTCTTGTCTGTACCTAAGGCAGTTTCAAACTTTTTCAAGTGAATTTTTTATCGGTCCGTTCATAGTACTTTAAATAAATAATGGAAATGTTAATTAGAAAACGTGCTTGTAAGAAAGCATCAATAACAAAATTTGTTTGAAAAATTTAAAAATACCGAAATTCAAAAATTAGATTTAGAATACAAGATTTGAACGAAACATTTTTCAAATGATGTGAGATGCAGGACGCCATAGAGGAACAGGTAGAAGAAAATATGTTGAAGATGAACTTCGAGAAAGGGAGAATATCAAAGATCGGTATTTTGTTATAAAGAGAGACTTACAAAACAGTTTACAAAAAGTACAAAATAATGACAAAGAAATAGTGAGGTAAACATTCACTGTGGTACGTCTAGTAATTCCATTACTATACCGGCTATTTCATTGCCCGTCTTTAGGGGCAATTATGCAGAATTTAATACTTTTATGGATTTGTTTGACGCGTTAATTTTAAAAAATGGTCGTTTGTCGAAAATTGAACAGTTTTACCACAAGTTAACGAACAAAACTTTCAAACCACCTTTGATTTGTGGAATTTACGTTATAAAAATGAAAGACAAACAGTTTGTGCACTATTTAATGACATTATAAATTGTACAAATTTGACTAGATGTGATGCTGTTACGTTAAGACATTGTATTGCAAATGCAAAAGCTACTATAAATTTAATTTATAATCTTGATATAAAAAAAGAAGATCTTTTAGATAACTTATTAATTCACATTTTAAAGTCTAAGTTGGACTATAATATACGGAAAAGTTTAGAAGACTCAGACAACAGCACTGAATTAATGAAACAAAAATAATTTTTCGATTTGTTAGACAAAAAATGTAAAACACTTGAAAATTTTGCGGTACAGAGTCAAAGAACACATCAACACAAAAACTTCCAAAGGTCATTTAATTCTAGTTCACCACAACATAATAGAGTTAGTTTATTCGCTCAGGTAAAAAATAATCATAGAAATATAGGGGATAAACCCAAACAATTTCAAAATAAAAGTTCACCAGTCAATTCAAATTCACCACGTTTTATTTCGAAATTTTGCAACTCCTTTGTGGAAACCGGGCACAAAATTTATTCATGTTCAAAATTTAGCGCGATGCCAGTGCCAGATAGGCAGAAGTTTATGAAGGATCTCAAAATGTGTTTTGGTCGCTTAGGATCGAAGCATTTAATTACAGATTGTTTGTCAGCTGGATGGTGTTCAATTTGTAACAAAAAATATCGTGTTCTACTCCATTTATCAAATTACAACCACAGCAATATAACTAATATTGCGTATTATCCATTCTAATACAATGCTCAACAAGGTGGTGGACAACGGATCTCCTTGTTTTAATCCTGTATTGGTCTCGAAGCTTTCTGATGTTTTTTGGTTCACCTTGATCATAGTTATTGTACGCTCGAGTGTCATTTTGGTTAGTCTTGGTCGATATATCGGTAACCACGATGTTTCACCGGTGAATGTAAAATCACTGGCGCTACCGGTGATTCAGTTCTCATAGATGCGGTTATCGGTGATCAGTTTTAACCGAATACTGCAATATCGGCGTCATCGATCATCGACACCTAGCATTGGAAAACCGCGCCGATCGAAAATCGTTATAAAATATCATTATTTACAAATATCATGTGAAGTAAAAACGGTGATTTAAGCTGATATGATGTTATTATAGGTATTAGGAATATAAACTTTTGCTTTTACGGAATGAGAAGGCCGCAATCGGTATAGATAAGTATATCGGTGGTGGCGAGCGCCACCAAGTCAAAGAAAAAATATAAACATGTGGCCCGGCCCGATACCGATAGGGGCAAACGTGCCGCTTTTTTTGTGAATTGTTTTGTTTCTTTCGGGGAGAAATATTAAAATAAATTTGCAATCAGGATAATATTTAGTGTTTTAAAATAAACCGATAAGAGATACATAAATAATATATTTGTATTAGTCGCCAGTCACCGCGCGCTAGTCTTATATTTTGATTTGCCTTTGCTGTTTATATTCAGTCACTGCGGTGATTCAAATCACCGTTTAGAATCATGGTGATTTAGAAATCACTGTCGCCGTTTCACCGGTTACCGGAAAATCACCGTATTTCCCAACAATAAATATAACCCTGAATTCAATAAATAACTGGTCCTTTAATTGTGCCACGAACAGTTCAAATAATTTTCAGAATCATAATAATCAAACCACACCGTAATATAGTCAATTTTCACCTGGTACAGAAAACCAGAAACACTCTCAACCACACTTACCACAATTATGTGCTTTAAATGTAAATGGACGCCACGTTCTATTGGCCACAGCAAACGTTCAAATTTACTCTAGAAGAGGCTACTGATAGTAGTTAGAGCCCTTTTAGACCCTGGTAACCAGAATAATTTCATTTGTTCTTCACTTGTAAACAAATTGGAGAGCTTTACATTTAATCAACCTTTAAAAGTATCAGGCATATTTGGGGAGATCAATTTAATGTCTGACATTACATTTTATTCACTTGTAGACCCCACCATGAGCTTTGACATCTCATGCGCCGTGGTAGAGAAAATAACACTCAGAACCCTTCCGCAACTATTCATTGATTTCGGGGCTCTTAAAATCCCCCCTCAATTTAGTGAGTATCTTATGGAATACAACTCTTAATAGGTGCAGATATTTATTATTCGCTGTTAAAACCCACCATTCATCGATTAGGTAAAAATGGACCTACTCTTTTAGATACCCGCCTTGGATTTGTGATTTCGGGGATAGTATTACTCCACTGCTTGAGAGATTCACCTTCTTCCGTAAATGTCCTCTCTTTCCACGTTTCTTCGTCATCCGAGGCCCGGGAAGAGCTACGTGTGGATGCACTACTAGAAAAGTTTTGGATTCAAGAAGAGCCAACTCATGCAGAATCCCAATCTGAGGGAGACATGCAGGTGGAAAACATTTTCAATTTAACCCTAGAAATACTTCCCAATGGAAGATTTTAAGTTGACTTTCCTCTTGTAAGTGAAAAGGCTTATAAAAACGTTAGTTGCAGCGAGATATAGATTTATTACTTTAGAAAAGAAGACTTGAGAAAGACATTAACTTGAAAAAGGAGTATAAAATTTTTGTATTTGAACATATTGAATTAGGTCATGGGAAAATAGTTCCATTAACACTTCACAACCCTGAACTAGATCATAATTATTTTGTACCTCATTTGTGTGTAATTAAAGAAAATAGCATGTCCACAAAATTTCGTATAGTTTTTGATTATTCTTCAAAATCGTCATCACAACAATCATTGAATGATATATCTTTAACAGGACCAAGAATCCAACCCGACTTAGACATTTTATTAAGATTTAGAAACTTCAAGTTGGCATTGACAGCAGACATTGAAAAAATGTACCACCAAATAGCGTTGAATCCAGAATTTCATTTCTTGCAGAATGTATTATGAAGAGACTCTCCACTTGAAAAATCTACTTGCATAAAGTTGTCTACTGTTTTTTTTTCGGACACAAAAGAGCCCCATTCTTAGCGTGCAGGGTCCTTAAAGAAATCGCAATTAGAACTCCTCAATACCCTGACGCACAAAATGTTTTATTAAAACAGACGTATGTCGATGATGTATTAACTGGAGCAAACTCCCTTCAGGAACTTGAAAACTTGTATTTGAACTTGAAAGAAATTTTACAAGCATCGGATTTTACCTTACATAAATTTTGCTCGAATTCATTAGAAATGGCAAATAAACATTTTATTGATTCACCTGTGGATAAAGATTTTAACTTAGAAAAAAACCCATGTAAAGTCTTAGGAGTATCATGGAACCCTAAAAAGGACACATTACAAATTTGTTCACCTTCCACATTAAATGATCAAATAAAAAGAAAAATATTGAGTGCCGTTTCGCAATGTTTTGACCCTATCGGAATAACTAATCCTGTAGTCGTTCTTGGGAAGGAAATTATGCAGCAACTTTGGTCGCTGAAAGTTTCATGGGATGAGCCCATAACTGACCCTTCTGTTATTAAAAAATGGCAACTTTTCACAGAAAATATATCACAACTTTCTCAACTTCATATTCCCAGATTTACTTTATTAGATAAAAAAGTCATAATCTTGAACTGCATGGTTTCTACGATGCCAGTTCAATAGCTTACGGAGGGTGCATCTATCTTAGAACCATTTATGACGATGACACTGCTTCATCTCAATTACTTATTTCCAAATTTATTGCTCCAATTTGTAAGCCATTAACCATTCCAAAACTGGAGCTTTGTGCCATGACCCTTCTGGCAACCTTCATTTTAGAGTACTGAGCATTATTAAGGATCAACTTCCCATCAATTTATCAGTTCTTTGGTCAGATTTGCAGATAGCCCTGACATGGGTCCGAGGGACCCCTACCGTTGGTCAGTTTTCGTTTTTAACCGTGTCTCTCAAATATTACAATTAACTCCTCGGGATTCTTGGAGTCACATCCGTTCCCATGCATATATTTTGTCGCGCGGGCAGTCACTGCCACCACCTTTAACATTTTGGACCGGACTTTCTGTGGAAAACTATTCAAGACACAAAAAGCCACGATACCTTTGCTGAAATATTAAACCGGCCTGATGAAAGAAAAAAGGTTCTAATAGCTGTATCATCTTCTGATAACGTCTGGATTGAATTTATCAAAAGATTTTCATCGTTAAATAAATTAATTAAATCTTTAGCCTATGTCTTACGTTTTATATGCATTTTAAAAACCAAAAAGAAAAATACTGCACATCTTTCTACGGGTGAGCTAGGTGCTGCCTTACGAATTTTAATACTGTAAGTACAACAACATTGTTTTCTGTCAATAATACAGGAAGTTAACTCAAACAAAACACCATCAAACAAAAAAACGCAATCTTTAAGTTTATTCTTAGATCACGACAGTATATTAAGAGTAGGAGGTCGACTCAAGCATGCGAATATTCCATTTCAACATAAATATCTTATTCTCCTGCCTTCACATAACCATTTCACTTCATTACTCTTACTAAGAGAACATAGACGTTTAGGACACAGTGGTCCTCAAAATGTTTTGTATAATGTCAGACTCCAATACTGGCCATTAGATGGCCTTAGGGACATAAAGAAAACTATTAACAATTGCCTGATGTGCCATAGATTTAAAGCCATAACATCCAAACAAATAATGGCTGACTTACCCACACCTCGTGTGCCGCCTTCGTGCCCGTTTTAATTGGTAGGTGTTGATTATGGAGGTTCTTTTAATATTAAATCCTCTTCACTACAGAAGGCTCCTAATACAAAGTGTTATTTAGTCCTATTCATTTGCCTTTCCACTAAAGCAGTACACCTTGAACTAGTGTCTGACTTATCCACAGAAGCATTCATAGCAACTTTAAAGCGTTTTATTTCTCGTAGAGGTTTGCCAGCTGTCAATCACAGTGACAATGGTACTAATTTTGTTGGAGCCCATAACCATATTAAAGACTCACCTATTAATCATTATCTTCTTTCGTTATCCATTGACTGGAACTTCAATCCTCTCAGATCTCCACATTGGGGTGGAATCTGGGAAACAGCCATTAAAAGTGCTAAACACCATATTGTCCAAATGCTTCAAAACTCTAATTACACTTTTGAACAATTTGCTACCATTTTAACGCAAATAGAAGTTATTATCAATTCTCGTCCCTTGTTTCCCTCTTCCAATGATCCAAATCACCTACAGCCCTTAACACCTGGTCACTTCTTAATCGGAGCCCCGCTCACATCCTTCCCTGAACAGGACATTTCTTCTAGACCTAAAGGCCGATTCAAATTTTGGCAACGTTGTATGTTTATCTAACAAAACTTTTGGAGAAGATGGACAGTTGACTATTTAAATCAACTCCAGAATCGTCCCAAATGAACTTCACCCTGCCAAAACCTTAGAATTAATGACATGGTATTTATCAAAGATTATGAGTCCCCGCCATTAAAATGGCCTTTAGCCAGAATTGTGGGCATCATTCCTGGAAAGGATGACAAAGTTCGGGCTGCCCAAGTTCGCACTTCGTCTGGTACATACACCAAACCCATAATAAAAATCGTCCCTCTTCACTTTACTAAGAGCAACGACACTGATGTGTCTGCTCAACAAACAATTTAGTGTTTTACCAAGTTTCCTCGCCTAATATGCAATTAAGTTGTTGGCTTATGACATAGGACCTCAACGTCCAAGATAATTAACATACCTTCCTTCGTTCAACCCCTTCTCTTACACTCTAACGATCTTATACGATCTAATATCAAACAAACTTGTGTATACCTTTACTGTTAGAAATTGCTATACTTTACCGTTCCTGGCAGGCCCAGTAAGGTGAAATTCGTAAATAATTTCACCTGAGTTTATACCAATTAAAATTAAACCTTCATTGTTACGCCCATATATTCCGAGTAAACAACGAAGGGTGCACTTGGCAGCGGATGATTACCGACTTGTCCGTGAGTTCCTTATAGCAAGATTTGAGTGAGAACGGCCGCTAAATGGCTGGAGTGAAAAACACGCAGTGAATGCGGGCAGATGGAGCTTTAGTATTTTGACAGAGTCGTGAATAATATGTCATAACGAACAGCATTTTCATCATTTCATGTAATATGTTAAACAAGAAAATATATTTGTAGTTAGTTTGTGTTGTTTTGCCTATACAAATAACTTCAAAGAAAAGGGTAAATAATTATCCAATTCTTTTCAGCTCTAAAGTTGGGAAGTAAAAGTTAATAAACACCATACTTGCACACTTTTTGGCGTTCTAAACAAGTCTACACTATACTTGTGAACTCAGGTACGGACTGGTGGACTTTTTCAGTTATAAATGCAACAATTGGCTTTTTCATCATTTTTAGAGATATCATGTCCTCTTGTGACATCCCGCATTACACAATTATTCATGCATTCATATTTTTTTGGAATGGACTATTACAGGAAGCATCCTGTATTATTAGTAAATTATTAATAAATCAGCGCAGTCTACATGAATAAAAATAAACTTTTACATTGTTTACATATAAAGAACTTTAATGAAAACGAACATTAATTTAACAAAAGTAAAAATAACAACAAAACCCTGAAAAATGAATAACTACATTCCATTAACAGATTTAAAAAACGAGTAACCAAATAATTAACGATATTAAAAAAGTCAGAAAGAGTCGATGCGTGTGCTTAAACAAGTCAACATCGTTTGAATTTTTGCTCCTCAGTTATTTCTATTACTAGTGATCTACCAAGTTAAATTTATAGTTAATCAGTGTTACAAAAACCGACGTATGTATTGAACATTTTTAAGTATCTTCAATTGAGTTTTTGTCATTGCGCTGATTGATTGTTTACATTTTTTCGTTTCTTTTCGTTAAATAAACTGATAATAGCCAACTCATCAACCGAGTTTCGATTAATTCAGTTTTTGCCTGCCCCTCATTACCAGAGACGTAGGCAACATTTCATTATGGATATATTGCTGAACACTAAAATAAAAACATAAAGTTGTAATTAACTAAGCCATCCTAACAAATTGCTTTTGAGTACAAGGGCAAGAATAAATCAGTTTTTCCTCATCCCACAGAAACCAAAATGTCGCACAATTTTAATATCAACAACCCAACGACTAGCAACAGTTACGTATCAGCCGTTAAGTCAGCACCTAAACCATCTTTCCCAAAAAAAGGATCAAGCTATAGTGATGCAAGCCGAAGACAACCTAAAATTATTTGACTATGTTAAGGCAATAGGCGATATTGTAGGCCCCAAACATATTTCTTTTGCTTCGAGGATCTCGAATAACAGAATTTGCATATATCTAAACAATTCTAATATTGTTGACGATCTTTTAAAATCCCATCCATCCATAACCATCAACAATAATGTCATAAACATCCGCAGACTCGTATCTCCGACAAAAAGGATAATCATCTCGAACATATCTCCTTACATACCCATGATCTTGCTGAAAATGCAATAAAAAGCCTTGGTTTACAATTAACCTCCCCTGTCTCGTTTCTGCGAGCTGGCATCCCAGGCGACGAATATTCTCATATATTAAGTTTTAGACGACAAGCCTACGTTCTTTCCCCATCAGACGACTTCGAATTGCAGACCTCATTAATCATCCCTTTTGACGGCAACGAAAACAGAATCTTTCTATCTACGGACAAAATGGAGTGCTTCATTTGCAAGCAACCCGGACACATCGCTACAAATTGCCCAAATCCCCCAACCAACAATATAATGTCGCAATCCACTCTGACTGAACAAACTGAACAGGTATCCTCAAAAACAGACTCTGTAAACCCAATAGAAAGCAACGAAGTGAGTTCAAACGAAGACCTGATAACCCCACAAGAAAACCAACCTGCTGCCGCTCTGCCTCCAGTCTAAAAACGCGGATATTCCCAGCTTTAATCACATAGTGAAAAATCAAGTGTACCTGCAGAAGCAGAAGTTAACACGGACGATATGCCTCCCCCTCCATTCTCTCCACTCTCCACGGCAGTTCATAAAGCAGTAAAGAAGAAGCGCAAGGTGAGTGTGTCTACTGAATCAAACCTTTCTACATCAATAAAAAAATTTATAGCAAAAACCTACCAGAAAACGCCAGATGCCTTCATACTTCCCATAGAAAACCTTTATGACTTCTTAGAAAATACTTTTGGTAAGTCTGATCCATACTCGGAAGCCCTAAAACACACAGAGAACATCATCAGTCTAGTCTCAAACCTTTACCTAAATTACCCGGATCTCACAAATAGGTCCATAAAGAACAGAATTAACCGTATAACGAACAGGTTGAAAAAAAAGCTTAAATGTGACACTGAAGAAACTGAGAGTTTGGATATGTCTAATGAACCAAGTGATGCAGAATATAGTTCCGAAGGCTCAAGGTAATTGCATAAATCGTCATATTAAATTTCTTATTACCATGCCCCTCTCCTTAATACAGTGGAGCTGCGACGGTTTTTACCCTCGTTTGGAACGATTACAACAGCTTTTAACTGATTACTCGCCAAACTTCCTTTGTTTACAAGAAACGAATTTTACCAAGTCTCACAACCCTCACTTAAAAAGTTACGTTGGTTATCATTTTATAAGAACTACTCATTTACGTGCTAGTGGTGGATCCTCAGTCTTTATCTCTAATGATATATTTCACCAAAAACTAAATTTAAATACAAACTTAGAAGCAGTTGCCATCAGCGCATGGTGCCCTAATAAAATTGCTATTTGTAGTGTATATGTCCCTCCAAACTACACTGTAAGAGACACAGATATAATGGATCTCATAAGTCAATTACCTATACATTTATCTTAGTAGGTGACTTTAATGCTCACAACACAATGTGGGGTTCAGAACGTATGTTTACCCGTGGCAAAATGATTGAAACCGTAATTAACAATAGTAACATTAATCTACTAAATTCTGGCAGCAGCACATATTTTCATGTACAATCCGGATCGTTTTCCTCAATAGACCTCAGCATGTCAGATCCAGGAACAGCACCCTTACTAACGTGGCAAACCCTTGATAGCCTCTACGATAGCAATCACTTTTCTATCCTAATTTCAGACAACGAACCAAAACAAGTTAACATTAAAGGAAAGTGGAAAATCGCAAAAGCAGACTGGGAACTTTACAGCCAAACACTGAAGGAAAATACAGACAATATCAATTATTCTAATGATGTAGACGAAGCTGTTGACCAATTGACTAACTCCATAATTTCTGCAGCCAATAAATGTATAGGAAAGTACTCCGTCAACCCTCCGAAACGAACCGTTTCCTGGTGGAATGAATCCTGTAACAATGCAGTAAAGGAGTGCAAAAAGGCGTTTAATAAATACCGAAGAACCAGAAATGATTCAGACTTGATAATCCTCCAAAGAATGAGAACGAAATCCAAAAGGGTTCTTAAACAAAGTAAACGAGAGTCGTGGAATAAATACAGAAGCACTATAACCTCTGGAACCTCTCCATCTCAAATCTGGACCAAGATAAGGCAGATGGAAGGAAAAAACACTAGTTTTAAAATACCTGGCTTAACCCAATGACCAACAAATTGATAATATCCTTGCCCAACACTTTCTAAATAAAACCTAATCCAACCACGAACCTCCAAACTCACCAAATAACCCACATCCTGAACAAATATCTTACAACTGTCACCCACTCAATTTTCTTTTCACTCTTTCTGAATTAAATTCAGTCCTACCTTCACTGAAGAACACAGCTGAAGGACCGGACGATATCCCTATGATCTTTCTAAAACACCTACATTCAGCAACAAAAACCAAATTACTCGAACTTTACAACAAAATATGGTGCAGCCAACAATTTCCGGCTCAATGGAAAGAATCAATTATTATACCAATCAAAAAGAACGACTCGAATACTAATTTTCCAAGCTCCTTTAGGCCAATCTCTCTTACCTGTACATTGTGTAAAATTATCGAGAAATTGGTTAACAGGCGCCTACACTGGTACCTAGAATCCCACAACCTATTATCTACAGTGCAGGCAGGTTTTAGATCAAACAGATGCACATTGGATAATCTGGTTACTCTTCACACAGACATCTCACAAGCCATTGAAAGTAAAAAAATATAATCGCCGTGAGTCTAGATATTGAGAGCGCCTTCGACACAATCCGTAAAACTTCCATTTTTAAGAAATTCACAGACTTTAATTTAACTGGAAATATTCTCTCCTTTCTACAAAACTTCTTAACCAACAGATCGTTCAAAGTCGTTACAAATGGGCAAAAGTCTACTTCGTACGTGCCAGAAAATGGAGTCCCACAAGGCTCGGTTCTTAGCTCCACTCTATTTCTGATGAGTATCAACGATATCTGCTCCCCTATAACTCCACCTGTCAAATATGTACTATATGCCGACGACCTCATTCTCTACTGCTCATTCACTACTAGTACTAGTACTTGTACTTTACTTCAGAAGGCTCTAGATAACATCCACAATTGGTCTCTCAAATCTGGTTCTCACTTTTCAACAAACAAATCCAAAGTAATCCAGTTCAGCAAAAGACTAAATCCTCTTCCTCCACAATTAAAATTCAATGGCGACTTGCTACAAGTGGTTGATCAACATAAATTCCTAGGAGTAACATTTGACAAAAAGATCACATGGAGGCAACATATCCAAGAAACTAAAGCAACTACTATCCTATTTTTCCAGAATATCCGCCTCTCCACGAAACCCAGTGTTTAAGTTAATTGATTCTATAAAACCAGCTCCTGAAAACAAACCCAAAACATCGCTCTCATCTCCACAAATGCTATACCCTGTTTCAAGAAACATTAATCTTAGAGATACAACTCCCATAAAACTTTCGAATACTCCTCCATGGACCAAAAAACCGCCACTACTGAATACAAGCCTAAACAACTACAACAAGTACGAAACGCCTAACATAGTCCTTATACAAATATTCAGTGAGCTGATAAATAACCAGCAGTTTGACAAAATCCTATACACTGATGCCTCCAAAGAAGTCAATGGTACCGGATGTGCTGTTACTACAGTAGATGCAACAATAGCAACATACAAACTTCCTGACGTATGTAGTATACATACAGCCGAACTATATGGAATACTACAAGCCTTGAGGACTCCAACACAGGATAACAGCAAACTTGCCATATGTACAGACTCCCTTTCATCATTATACTCCATCAAACACAACCGTTCACAACATCCCTTAGTCCATGATATCCTCGACACCTGCCACGACCATCACACTAGAGGTATCATTGTGAATATCATCTGGATCCCTTCTCATGTAGGAATCACAGGCAACGAACGTGCAGACCAAGCAGCGAAACAAACTTTTCAGCCGACTTGCCAGTAGAGAAAATTCAACTTCATCAAGATTTAAAATCAGCAGCTCGACATATTATGACTCAAACATGGCAAACACATTTGAATACATGTAACACAAAACTCCGTACAATACAACCAACAGTTACCGCCCAGAAGATGCCTCCCATGACAAGAAAAGATAAAAGTGTTATAAGAAGACTCAGAATAGGTCACTCAAGGCTAACCCGTGGTTACCTGATGTCTACAGAGAAACCCCCTATCTGTGAATCCTGTGATAATGTAAGACTTACAATAGAGCATATACTTACAGATTGCAAACACTACAGCCCAACTCGTCGCAAACACAAGCTCAGTGGAACTCTCAAAAACATTCTCGGACAACATAACCAGTTTAGTGCTGTGATTCAGTTCCTCAAAGACTGCCAGTTTAATTTAATTTGATTTTTATTTGTAACCAAATGTATGACAAATCCCGTGTCAGTGGCCGCTAGATGCCGACACGTTAATTTTAATGAAATGAAAAAAAATTCAAAATGGTTTAAAAAAATTACAACAAATGTTCAATATGGGCTCCTCTTACATCCACACATTTCCTCAGTCTTCTAAGATTAGATCTTTGTACTTGGAATAACATTCCAGGATTATTTCAAATGTTTTTGCAGTGGAAATGTATCCAATCAATCAATTCATTTCTTGTATTTACAGGTGTACTGTAGACTAAATGTTTAATATAAACCTAAAGATGAAAATCGCTTGGGTTGATATCTGGGGAACGTGCTGGCCATAGAAATGGTCCACCCCTTCCAATCTACCAATCTGGAAAAATACTATTTAGATGGGCACATACATCACTACTGAAGTGAGGGGGTGCTCCATTGTGCATAAACCGCATACATTGGGGCTTTTGTAAAGATAAATCCTCTAATAAAATTGTCAGATAATCCTTGAGGATATACAGTTGTGTATAATACCTGCCCATACGTTGATCATAAACCTTTGTTGGTGTCTAGTCTTAATACAGGATGCTCCCTGTAATTGTACATTAAAAAAAATGTGAATGCGCCAATAGGTGTGCAGTGCGATATAAAATTGCCCGTATCCCTTAAACCGTTAATTTTATCGAGATGGCACAAGAGGACTTGGTATCCCCAAACATGTTCAAAAAAGACAATTGTTGCCTTTATAACTGAAAAAAGATATATTTTTCAAAAAATTGCCGCATCCACCATTGAACTTAGTCTATACCTCAGTTCAGAAGTATAGTATAGACCTGTTCATCACGCCAAAAAGCGTGCAATTATGGTGTTTATAATCCGTTAAAATTTTAGTAATTTCCAATTAGCCATTTAACTTTGGAGCCCTATAGTTCGTTAACGAAGGACGTAAAAATTTTTATATGAAATACCATAATTATTTTTAGTTTCTCTATAATCTCTCAAGTTTTTGGTAGGACACACCCTGAAAAAACCGGCACAAGGGGGGCATTGATTTACTGGACTCTATGCTGGATCTCTATAAAATTTACTTGAGATCTAAAAAATGGTATTGTGAATGCTTGAATTCTTTAACGCAGAAACAATACAGACATTTACATGTCTCTATTTGATATCAAGCAAGCCGTTTCAGAACACTTACGTAAATCTGGTAAAGCTGTAATGGCACGAAAAATGGGGGGTCCTGTAAATCATAGTGAAGATGGAACACCATAAGTTTTACTAGCCACGGAAGTCCTGCTCCATACAATCTTGGAACACCAACTCTCCCAAAAAAATGAGAAAAGTTCCTGCCAGATATCAAGATCTACCACTGAACTCTGTGAGAACAGACCTTATGCCTGAATGGATAGAATCCGACAAAAATGTCATAAAAAGCGGCCAAAAAATTTATACGAGGTGTAGAAAATGTATGGTTTTCTAATGTTACAACATCTCAAAAACAAAAGAAAATATTTGAAATCTGATCGGGTCGTTCCTTTAAATACACAAATTTGCCACAATTTAATCGTTTCTCTATCTCCTCTTACCGTTTTCTAGATCCTGTAACGAAGTTACTTTTATTTGTTCCGATATTATGTGATTAATTTAGTTTATTTATATTTAAAACCTGTAACCTTACTCAATTACTTTAATTTTAAATCTTGTAAGGTAATGAATTGCATTTTACCTGACAAAACAATTTAATTAAAAGTTCCTTTATTTATAATATTTGGGCCGTCCGGTATACATTTTCATTTGATTTGATTAAAACATTTAGACCGTCCGGTATACCTATAGAAATTTTGGATCAAAGTAATTAAATGTTTGAGTTTTTTTACGAGACTTCTTTTTGAAGCGATTAGTGAAAATATAAATACCAGAGACCACAGTTTGCAAGGAGCTTTTTGACTTTCTCTTTGTCCGCTCCCGTTTGAATACTGAGAAGTGCATGTCGAAAGATATAGTAGAATTTGTTAAGTGCTTAAAAAGGTAAAATTTTATTTTTTCCTCCGTCTGTATATTTCCGAATTAAAATTATTTTCGTGTAAAATAATTGATAGTTCAATTCAATATATTCCGTATAAAAGAATAAATTCGTTAGAACTCCCGTAGTTATACGATATTCAGTGGTTTTATTATATATTTTAATTTTGTATAGTTTTCAATAAAGATTAAATTGTAAACTATACGCTATTTCCCGTTGTTAGTTATTTTAAAATTTTATTTGACTTAATTCGTCCGAAGATATTTTCAGGTTTTTTTTATTCAGAATCAAGTTTTTTATGTAAGCTTTCTTTATTTATCTTTTATTTCGTTAATAGGGTATTGTATTTGGGTTCCGGGAATCATATTTGGTTACTGGGTGATTCGAAAGTATTGCTCAGGAATTAAATAGATTCTGATAGAAATTTTAACACTTCGCCGACCCTCTCGGGTTTTGCTAAAATTTCTTTCCGTTGCTGCCGTTCAGATTTTGTTACTAGAATACTGTATTTGGGTTCCGAGAATCATATTTGGTTACTAGGTGATTCGAAAGTATTGCTCAGGAATTAAATAGATTCTGATAGAAATTTTACCACTTCGCCGACCCTCTCGGGTTTTGCTAAAATTTCTTTCCGTTGCTGCCGTCCAGATTTTGTTAATAGAGTATTGTATTTGGGTTCCGAGAATCATATTTGGTTACTGGGTGATTCGAAAGTATTGCTCAGGAATTAAATAGATTCTGGTAGAAATTTTACTACTTCGCCGACCCTCTCGGGTTTTGCCAAAATTTCTTTCCGTTGCTGCCGTCCAGATTTTGTTAATAGAGTATTTGGGTTCCGAGAATCATATTTGGTTACTGGGTGATTCGAAAGTATTGTTCAGGAATTAAATAGATTCTGATATAAATTTTACCACTTCGCCGACCCTCGCGGGTTTTGCTAAAATTTCTTTCCGTTGCTGCCGTTCAGATTTTGTTACTAGAATACTGTATTTGGGTTCCGAGAATCATATTTGGTTACTAGGTGATTCGAAAGTATTGCTCAGGAATTAAATAGATTCTGATAGAAATTTTACCACTTCGCCGACCCTCTCGGGTTTTGCTAAAATTTCTTTCCGTTGCTGCCGTCCAGATTTTGTTAATAGAGTATTGTATTTGGGTTCCGAGAATCATATTTGGTTACTGGGTGATTCGAAAGTATTGCTCAGGAATTAAATAGATTCTGATAGAAATTTTACTACTTCGCCGACCCTCTCGGGTTTTGCCAAAATTTCTTTCCGTTGCTGCCGTCCAGATTTTGTTAATAGAGTATTGTATTTGAGTTCCGAGAATCATATTTGGTTACTGGGTGATTCGAAAGTATTACTCAGGAATTAAATAGATTCTGATAGATATTTTAACACTTCGCCGACCCTCTCGGGTTTTGCTAAAATTTCTTTCCGTTGCTGCCGTCCAGATTTTGTTACTAGAGTATTGTATTTGGTTTCGAGAATCATATTTGGTTACTGGGTGATTCGAAAGTATTGCTCAGGAATTAAATAGATTCTGGTAGAAATTGATCTGGTTAATAGGGTTTTCATTTGGTTTCCGAGAATTATACTTGATTACTGAGTGATTCGAAAGTATTGCTCAGGAATTAAGTAAATTCTGGTAGAGATTTCAGCTCCTCGCCGACCTTCTCGGATTTTGTTGAAATCTACTATTGTATATTATTTGTTTGGATACCCGTCCGCTTGTTAAATTTCTTTAGTAATTTTGGAAAAGGTTTCATGTATTTTGTTAGCTGAGTCTACTTATTATATTATAGAATATACACCTTTATTGAATTATTTTAGTTTCATTCACAACTTACTAAGAGTTCGTTATTACCGTTGGTTTCAATTTATGTAAGCTTGACAGTAGTAATTATCATATTGGTAGTTTATTTTAAGGTAATTCTGTGCTAACAGTCGAGCCATAAAGCTCTATCAAGATAAGTATACCGCTACTTAGTCTCTACCGTAAGTTACAGTCTGACCCCTGGAATTTTCCGTGCCTAAATCTGTTGCTAACCGGAACCCTCGAAAGGTTTGGAGTCGAGGGGCCGTGGAGTTAACTACGTTAAAAATCTGGCGCCCGAGACAAAAGTTTGAATCCGCAGTTTTGGGGTGTCAATTGTGACGTGTCCAGTTACTTAGGCGTCGACCCAAGTATAGGAGTAAAGAAAGAAGAAAATTAGCGTCACAAATTTGGCGTCGACTTACAAGTATAGGGACGAGGAGCAGGGGAAAACACGTCACAATCCCAATTATACACCTCGAATTTGAGAGACCCTGTACATCTAGTAAGGGTACATTTGCATTTTTTGCAGGCTGTTGTATTGTGTGCTCCCTCACATTTGACACACAAATGATCTGCTACATTTGGAATGACCATATTGTAAAACTTTTTGTCGCTTTGGGCGCTTCTTTGGTAGATAATTCATCACATTTTCAAGCTTATGCCCGTGTTTGACCATTACTCATTTTGCTTCATTGATATCTATTAAATGGTGAGAGTGTTTGACATCAATATTATAAGCACGCTCTGATTAGTGTAATGTTGTTACTATTTTTTGTTCCCGACATCCCACAGTATATATTTTTTTATTTAGCATTAATCACCCCTCTTTCATAGCGAACTGTAAATTTGAGTATTAATAATTATTTCAGAATATGTGTATTACTTTTGAAACATCTGGTATATTGTATATGTATTATTTACTGTATCGTTCGCGCAAATCAGTCCGCGCATTTCGTAAGATTGTTAAGAAGGGGACCTCCTGAGTGGGGCCGAGAGAAAAATGGATAAAACCGGGAAACAGCACGGAATAGCTCTGACTCTTGTGCTTTACTTCTTCGCTTTTTACGAAATCTTCCGCCGTAACCGACCGACCGTTTTGTGACTGATTTTCGCCAACGAAGTAAGCGAATTTAAAAATTATTTTGCAAATAATTATTTCTGTGATAAATTCATTTGCTTCTAGCGTCTTTTGTAGTTACAATAATAGAATTTATTTTTGCTTATTACTTGTTTGATTTGAGTGATTTTCTGCGTATTTGTGTACAATTCCAAAATAAAATTTTATCTGTTGGTTTTATTTAAGGGAAATGAAATATATTTGGGAAATTTTCAAGCACCGTCGCTGCCATAGCAGGTAGATTCTTGAGAGATTTTCAAAATATTTCAGGAACCCTGATTCAGGTATAGATAAAAAGGGAAAAGACATATATTTGGGAAATTTTCAAGCATCAACCCGTCTGCAGCCGTTTAACTGAAAGAAACCCGACCGAAGAAATATATTTGGAAAATTTTCAAGCATTATAGCTGCCATAGCAGGTAGATTCTTGAGGGATTCTCAAAGTATTTCAGGACGTTTAATCTAGTACATTGGTAGAGTGAATATAAAGCTAGGATATTTGATCAAAGGCAACTTGGAGTAGTCACGTTTATGTACGCTGCCATACCAGGTCGAGGGTTTTCCAAGGCGTGAAATGAAATAATCTCACGCATGTTCGCTGCCATAGCAGGATCACAAGGGAGAGGCTTTCGGATTCTGCCGGCTAACTGTTATTAAGTGGTTGATTTAGCACCAACGGCCATGGTAACATCAATATAAAAATTAGGGTACGACAACCGTGATAACCTGGAATAATCTCGTACATGTACGCTGCCGTAGCAGGTACAAAATTCGGGAGGTTTCCAGGCTGATTGATACAAATTCCGTTTTCTCGAGTATTCGTTAAGTATAGTATCGGTAATCGAGGGTAGTTTATTAGTTACCGTTGTCTTATTTTAATCTGTGCACAAATACTAAGAAACGCTCCCGTAAAACACTGATAGTGCCTTAATAACAACGCTTTCTCTTTGTAATTTTCATCTTCCTGCTAGTTGTTTCATTAATTTTCACCTGCAACCGGATAAATTAGTAGAGCTTTGGACGTTAGCTTTTGCGAATGTAAAATATTTATTGCTTGATATAGTGCTTTGGTTTGAGTAATAACTTAATTAGATATTGTAGATACCATTGGATTTTAATCAGCGTTGAGTTAGTTTAAGCCTAGCTCCTTGGTTCGTTTTATTGCTCCTTTCTAAATTATTTCGTAGTCGAAATAAAAATTTTAATTTATCACGCACTGGTAGTTTCATTTTCCGATAGTGGTAAACAATTAAAGCCTGTTTCCCAGTACGCACTGCGTAGAAATCAAGAAGAACAGATCCCTGGAATTACTTAACCTCCATCTGTTGCTACCCTGGTAACTCTGGACGCAGCATTTTCGAGAGTTCGGTGGAGTAAACCATCACAAAAATCTGGCGCCCAAGGAAATCTAGTAGATATAGAAACCGTGGGTGTCATAGTGACGTTCGTTATCTTTTGGAGAAAGAAAGAACGTCACATTAGATTGGTAAGTGTCTTTATAACTATTCTATGTATCTGGCGTATGACAATCTATCTACAATGTTGTCTGTCAGATATTTACTGATGTATTGTGTATTTTTCTATAATTGTTCATGGATAATTACTGAAGACATATATTGAAAGTGGTTAGTCGTCATTGACGTATTAATGGAACAACTGTTTGTAACCGTCTCTAACGGCTTATTATTTGCATTGATTTTAATTATGTTTTCGTTCATCTTCGCTATTTACCAAGGATTTTCCTCAAAATTATTTTACTTATTCTTATCAAATCCTAAGAATTCTTCATCGATGGTTGATGACATTGTATGAAAATATTCATTATTATATTGTGGAGAATTTGTTTGATTAACAATATACTTAGGTTATGTTATTTGCTGACTATTTTCATATAATACTGATGTAATGTAAGTTTGAAGTTGTTGATGTATATATTATAAGATGGAACACCCAGTAAAGGACAACCGTTGCTAGTAAATAAGTTTTATCTATAATTAACTCCTAACACAATCCAAGCAGGTATTGATTTCAAGTTTGACCTGATTTTATCACTACTACTAATAACGAAAATTTGTTTTTTATTATTCACTTATTATCGACGAGTATTTATTTCTTGAATTATTGATAATTTAAGTATGTTTATTAATTTTTTTAAACATATAATTCAAAAATTTAATTAATTAACATAAAGAATAATCTATTTTGATTTGTCTATACCTGGTATTCTTAATTCAGAAGACCAATCACTCCATTCTCTTCCAGACATTGTTGCTACAATTCTGCCGGATCCATCCATAATTTGCAAAGGATCGTGTCTTCTTTCTGTTGAGCATCGTCTATCAAATTCTACTCTCAGTGCATCTGCTCCCGGTAGTCGAACATGACCTGAAATATTTGAAATATAATTGATTCTGTCTTAAATCTGTGGAATTAACTCAGATCTAAATTGATTTACTGCATATTATTGACATGCTTCAATTTGACACAGCTTATATAGCTTAATCATAATCATAACTTACTCGACCATTCCTGAAAGAAAGGCGATCTGCAAAGAAAATTAAAATTACCTCTTAACGTAACATCGTCCACATAAGGATGGCTAGATTCCTGAACAACTGGATGAGGCGTTGTAGACAGACTTTGTGTACTATTGTTAGTATCTTCCAATTCGGTAACACACAGTTCTAATAACATAGCTCCTATAGTAGGATTTGAACTACCCATAGCTAAAAAATAATTTAGGAATTATTATTTGTGGTATGATATTTTTTTATTGGTATGGTATATTTTAATGTCAAATGTAAAAAAATAAAAAATAAACAGAAAATAGAGGGATAACATAATAATAAAATTATTTTATATTTTTAATAAATTATTTTAGAACAAAACATAAGTACTATTTTTTACTAAATACTGTACAGTTGACAACCAAATATAAACTATAAACTCGTAAAGTATAGATTCTACTTGAAGTCTTGGTAACTGAGCTATTAATTTATGGAATGTTGTCAATAAATATGTATTCATATTTGGCCAAAGATTCTAGTAGTTACTGGTAATGGATCTCATTTAAAAAGCTATCTTAACGGAATTGTTGTAATTCATTGTGGTTAAGTTTTCCCAACTATCCACTATACTAACCGCCATCTGTCATTTAGTTTGTTTACAGTGACCGTTTATTCCTATTGTGACTTAAATTTTGCATCGCTTTATCATAAATTCGCTAACATAAAATAAATGGTGACTGAAAATCGTCTTTATGTCAGATAGAGACAAGCGCTACAGTTTCTGAGTGTCATGAAGAATTCAGTACCATTTTAAACAATTATTGGTAAACCACAACAACGCACCATTATACAAAAACATTATCATCGTATTCCAATGATATGGTTCCGGTCAACTTACTCTACTCAAATTTAACAGTAACATTTTATAATTAGTTGCATTTTTATTTCAAGAAAAATCGTTTACATTTTTTGTTTGTCATATAACTAACCATTGTTAAAAAAATACCCGAAGTTGTCAAGTTTCCTAGCCCAATCAGGGGTGGTTCTTATTATGTTGGTAGCTTGGGTGGTGTTAAAATCAGTACTTGAAATAAGGTGACAAATATCCAAATTCATTTAAACTGTATCTAATTTGGGTTACAAATAACTACAATTACAATAAATTCAGAATTTATGAGATCTGGGTGGGCAAGGAAGATAAATTAAGTTGTTTTAACTATTTTGTTCCAATAAGAAATCTTGATTGGGCTCCACTAAAGCGTGGTATTCTAATCCAACCCAATTCCATACAATTCGAACCGATACAATCCAGAAATAATCCAACCCAAAATTCTTCAGACCAATTGTACTTCATTCTAACGTAAAACCAATCCAAGTCCAGCCCAATTTCAGTCCAGTACAACTCAACCAAAAAGATATATTTGGCCTGGCTTTATAATCTTTATGGCTTTCCATTTTAACTTTTATTGAATTAAAATTAACTTTATACCAAAGTATCTCTACTATCTTGAAGTAGATTTACAAACTGGATCTCTCAATTGCGAGGAAATAAATGAAGGAAGAACTAAACCAACATTTGCCAACTGAGTAAAAATTAGTACCAACCAATATTAATCAAAATAGTACAAAAATAATTAGGCAACAGAATAAACAACAAATTTAAAGAAGCTGTCTAACAGGAAAATAGAATACTCGTTACAGTCATAAACTATTGGTTTTTAATTGGAAGAATAGCCTAATTTTACTAATAAAATACTATTCGGAAACCGTAAACTGCAAAATTAATTTTATTGTCAAAGTTTGACAGACAACAACAACAACAACTTAAAAACAAAAATATCACACAGAGAGATTACATCTACACATCTGACGATCTTGAATATTTCTTTCTAACACTCCCACTCGACAGATTATTCTTCGATGAGTCCCATTGATGTTTTGAGACGTTGAAACTTTTCTTTGGGGAGAGGCTTTATGAAAGCATCAGCAACCATATTTGAAGTTTCACAATACATGAATTGAATTATATCACTGTCAAATAAATCACGTAGATGATGGAATCTGACATCGATATGTTTTGTTCTGCAACTAGACTTTTCATTGGTTGCTAGTTTGATACAACCTTGATTGTCTTCATAAAGGACAGTTGCATTTTCACAAGGTATTCCGAAATCTACTAAAATTCTTCTTGATCAAACTATTTCCTGGCTTGCCAAGGCTGCTGATATATATTCAGCCTCTGTAGATGATAGGGCTACTGAAGATTGCTTCTTGCTAGCCCATAATATAGGATTATTTCCAAGAAATAATATAAAACCGGCTGTAGATTTCCTATCAGAGACATCGCCTGCCCAATCGGAATCAACATATCCATTCAGAGTCAATTCAGTATTCGAACTAAATTTCAGTTTATCCTTACTTGTAACTTTCAGGTATTTGAGCACTCTCTTGACTACATCTCAATCCTTCTGACTTAGCTGACTTACTCGCCTGCACAAATATCCTGCAGCAAGAGATATATCTGGACGGGTTTTAGTTGAAAGATATAGTTGTGCCCCCACTGCTTTTCTATATTTTTCATTATTGAGTAATGAAGGGGAATTTGTATCGAATTTGGGGTACTCTGTATCCATTGGAGTAGCTACACATGAGGCATTTTCCAATCCATTCTCTTTGAGAAGGATATCAATTTTTGAATTTTGATCCAGTAGAAAGGTTTCATCTTCAGTTCTTTGAACCTTGATCCCCAAAAATGATGAAATATTTCCTAAGTTGACCGTTTCGAGACTCTCATTGAGTTTATCTCCAATCCATTGTATCACTTCATCATTTTCATGACATATACACAAATCATCAACACATAACAATACATATAGTATAGTCCCTTTCTTCATTTTCATATACAGGTACTGATGATTTTTACTCTGTTCAAATCCACATTCCAAAAGTTTTCAGCTTATAGTATCATTCCATGCTTTCACGGATTGCTTCAAACCGTATACTGCATTGAGGAGTTTATATACAAGAAGGGAATCATTTTCATTTATATAACCTTCTAGTTGAGACATATAAATCTCTTCATTCAACAGACCATTCAAATATGAGCCTTATATTTCACTATTCCACCATTTGAATTGATTTTTGTCTTGAAAATCCACTTAAATTTTATAACTCTTTTGTTCGGAGGTAGCTCGGTCAGCGTCCATACGTCTTTCTTCCTGAATGATTCCATTTCATCTTCTATAGCATTTATCCATTTCAATTTTTCATTTTCTGGTAATTTAATTATTTCGTACCCAGTCTCAGGATCATCATTTGTTTCACTTGAAGTAAAGTAGGACATTTTCTCAGGAGGTTTCCCCTTATTATTTCTTGAAGATCGTCTTAAATACTCCAATCCTTCATCATCCAAACGTATCTCTTCACTTTCAATATTAGTATTATTTTCGGCAATAACCTTTTCCTCGATACTTTCTTCCTCTTCGTTTACAAAAACTTTTTCACTGTTTTCATCCAAGATTTTGATAGATTATTATTTTATTGGTTTCTGGATTCAAAACTCTATAACCATTGGAAGTTTCATTATATCCTAACAAAATCTCTGCTTGTGCTCGAGCATCCCATTTAGTTCTTGTTTCTTTAGGAACATAGGTATAGGCCACACTGCCGAAAGCTCTCAGATGATCCAATCTTGGTTATTCAGAATTTCACAGTTCATATGGAGTACATTCGATAGCTTTTGTAGGAAGGATATTTTAGAGATAATTCGCTGTGGCAATTGCTTCACCCCAATATTTATTCGGCAATCCTGCATCAAACAACATACACCTTACTGCTTCGCATAAGTTTCGATTTTTACGTTCTGCTATACCATTTTGTTTGGGCGAATACGGAACTGTAGTTCGAAAGGAAATACCTTTCTTCTTCAGAAAACCTTGAACTGCTGATCCACAATACTCTCCTCCATGGTCAAATCTGAACAGTCTGGGTAACACTCCGAGTTTATTTTCAACAAGAGCGACGAATTCTTCAAATTTCTGAAATACTTCTTATTTGGAATGTAGAAGGTATAATATGGTATAACAGAAGTGGTCATCAATGAATGTCAAAAAATAGCGTTCTTTCCTGGGGTTTATGTTTTCATCGGACCACCCACAAACATCAGAATGTATCAAATCTAGACATTGATTTGATCGTTTGTCACAATTCTTCAAAAATGGTTTCTTTGTTAGTTTTCCTTTTATGCAACTGACACAATTCATACTTTCATTGCAATTTTCGATTTTTATTCCTGAGGCTAGATCATGTGACACAAGTCTTTTGATATCGAACGGATTTTTATGACCTAGTCCTGTGTGAATACAATTTTCATGCCGACTTTGTGTTGTTATAGTTGCTCGCTCATCTGACTTCAAACATAATCTGTAAATACCATTCTCAATTATTCCCATAGCAATATTTTTCTCGCCCATTTTTACTGAACAATGTTGTTGATCAAAAATAACGTTGAATCCTTTTTCTGTTAGTCTCTTCACTGATAATAGATTACTTCGTAATTGAGGTACATATAAAACGTCTGTGACATGAACATTTTGACATTTCTTATCGACTTGACAATTAAGGTATTCATCTCCAATTCCTGAACATACCAATACTTGACAATTTGCTACAAAAATTTTATTTTTATCGGCACATCGGAGGTTGACGAAGAAATTTTTGTTGCTTGTCATATGATTAGAAGCTCCAGAATCGATGTACCATTCGTTCGAATTCCGGTTACCTTAAGAAAAACAGAATTCCTCTACCGCACTCTTTGCAATTTTATCATTTTTCTGAGTCTTTTCATTGCTTCTTTGAATATTCTTTTTACGGAAATAACAGTCTTTCTGAATATGACCCTTCTTTTTACAGATGAAACATTCTTTTTCGAAACTACTTGCTGTCTCTTCTGCTTGTTATATGTCTTCAATGCAGTTTCTCTACCTTTTTCACTGACGTTTCCTTGCTTTCTATTGAACTCATCCATTAATTTTCCTTTTAAATATTCTAGAGTGAGTTCATCGTCGGGTCTAGCATCTAGTGCTGTAACTAAAGTTTCGAATTTTTCTGGGAGACCACCCAATAAAAATGCTGCTACGTGAAAGTTTTTTATCTCTTCACCGATACCTCTAACATTTCAACCATTTTCAAAGTTGTTCTTATGTATTCCGACATATTTTGTCCAGGTTCAAGTTTGGCTCGGAATAATTTTCTCGGTAAATAAAGCTTATTGGATAAATTCGCTCTTTCGTGAACCTTTTGTAGAATATCCCACATATCCTTAGCTGATGTACAATTACATATGTGGATTATTTGGTTATTTTCTACTGATAAGGATATAGAACTCTGTGCTTTCTCATCCAAACTTGACCAATTTTTATCTGAAGTCTCTGGTTTTGGTTTGTCGACAACCTTCCATGTTCCCTCTCTAATCAACATCATCTTCATTTTGAATTTCCATGGTTGATAATTACTGTTATTCAATTTGGCAATTCCAAATCTTGAATTGTCAGAGGACGATTCCATTACTGTATGGTTTTACTGTAGCCTTATGTTTCCGCTTCACTTTTTACACAGTCTGGTTTAAACAACTCCTGGGCCCATAACCTAAAGGTTTTTAAATTTTACTAATGAAATACTATTCGGAAACGTAAACTGCAAAATTAATTTTATTGTCAAAACTTGACAGACAACAACAACAACTTAAAAACCAAAATATCACACAGAGAGATCAAATCTACAAAACTGGCGATCTTGAATATTTCTTTCTAACATAAACTGTGTAGAATGTTGCTTAACAAATGGTATATTTTAATGTATAACATTAAACTAATTACGATAATAACAGTTTGGTATACAACAAAATCTGATGAGCTCCATAAAAAAAGGTTCATCATTTACGCAGCTACTCAACAAATTAAACCATAATGTTTGCCAATGTTAGCACCAATGGCACTTTATCAACAATACTTTTAATCAAACTACTTGTTAAGGAATCTCTTGTATTTTTAGATTTTGCCGCGTAACACACATCATTGGCGCATGTTTGAGAAAAACGTCGACATGCCCAGATAATTAATAGTTCGTAAAACTTTGTAAGGTATGTATTAGTTTCGAAACAAAACCAGTAAAATCGTTCTGACAAACACCAACCGAAAAAGTGTGCCAGAACATATCATCAACCATCCCAACCTTTTCTTTATACATTGCGTTGATGATGTGCTCTATTTTATATAACCAATAGAAACACAGTCCATGAATTATTTTTCGACATTAAAACTACTTAATATTAATGATAGAAATGTATGGGAATTGATCATTTAAAAAGCCCATTCATTTAGTTTGTTTACTGTGCTAAATTTTGCCAGCTCATCTCAAGTGTGTTTTGCAATTTTTACAATAGATAAAAATATTGAATCAAGAATCTGTGTTAAATTTTGCATTACAAATCGCAAATGTACGTGCATATTTATGAGTTGAGCAAAAAGTGAAAAAAAGAGCTACTTCCAAAACAATACATCCACATTTTATAGCTTAATATAAGAAAAGTAAGAAAATTACTACCCTCGAAGGTAATAAATCAGGTTTACTGGTAGCCACCACAAATGTTTTAAGTTGTTCAGCTGATTATCATCAAGATATTTAGTGGATTCAGTAACAGTTGAAATCAAACATCCCATATGGTTCCAAAATAGAGTTCGATAATGTTCCGTAGAATTCCAGGTAAACCAATACGTTATTGTACCTCACATGAAATTATAAAATTATACTTTGAAATAAATAAATCATACTAGTACATCCCAACTTTTTATCTAAATACTGTACCTCCTGTCAGTTTGTTTAAAAAGCTGTCGCTAAATTGATATTTTTTTACAATGTTCTTTTATCACCTTAGAGAAATTGTGGATGTTGGCCTAATTTTTTTACCAAATAATTACCTTACTAACTAACTTACTTATAAGAACAGATGACAATATGTCTTTAGCTTGTTCGTCTTCAATTCTATCAGTGACTGCCAATTTTAACAGGTCTACTAATAATCGGGCATCGTTTTCCGACAATAAAGAAGTAAATTCATCTAAGCCTGTTAGTCCGCCATCACCTATTACTTCAGCATGTGAAGTTAGAGTAGCAGCAATTACAGACATAGCGCTTGTAGACATAAGAGAATGCTTTGAGGACATGCTTGCTGAACAACTACTCGCTGTCATGGACTGAAGCAAGGCTACAGGATTTTCTTCTGTTTCTGGTGACATTGGATTGGGATTCTAAAACATAATTTTAAAAATAAACTGTATCCTCACAATATCTATATAACAGAAATAACAAAAAAGGAGTCAACTTTATCAAATTATAATAATTTTAGCTGTTTATTGTTACTGTGTTATTTCATTTTAAATTATATTTAAAACTTAACAGCGCATTGATTATTGGAACATTTTTTCCACAAAAGAACTAAAAGAATCGCGATATGAACTTTACTCGATATTTATTTCCATTTGCTTTTATCATCAAATTTTAATTAGATATATGTTAATCATACTTACGTTTACTGCAGCAATTTCGGTGATCGAAACAGGAGCTTCTCCTCCACCGAAAGCAATTTCACCATCTTTGTTCAATGACGTTGTGTTGATAATTGATCGGTCCAAAGGCGTATCAGATGAGCCTGTCTGCTGCAACAAATCAATTTATTAAGACAAATTTCTTGTAAAGGAATATAACTAACACACCACTTTGTTTGAAATAAAAAAAATCAGGTGTAACGGATAATTCAACATAGTAAATAATCTTGAAAATATTACTTTCACATTTTTCAAATTTCAGTGGGCAAAATCATAGTTTTAATATGTCTTATTAAAAATACTCAGAAGCTATAGAGGGATCGCGCTACTGGACACAGTGTATAAAATCATGGCCAAAACCATAGAAAAAAGGTTAAAAGAATATGGAGAAAACTTGTTCGGAGACTATCAGTGCGGATTCAGATCTGGAAGATCAGTCATGGACCATATTTTCACTCTGAAACAAACGCAAAGAATGGGGTACGAATACGAACTACCAATATACGCCATTTTTATAGACTTCCAAAGGGCGTATGACACAGTAAATAGAAAATCTTTATACAGTATTATGAATTATTTAAGCATCCCAAAAAATCTGATAAGTCTTACCAAAATGACACTCAAGCGTACAATAACTAAGATCAAGGTGAACCAAAAAACATCAGAAAGCTTCGAGACCAATACAGGATTAAAACAAGGAGATCCGTTGTCCACCACCTTGTTTAACATTGTATTAGAATTGATAATACGCAAAACTGGCATGAACAGGGCAGGGACACTGGAAACTAAGACAACACAATTACTGGCATACGCGGACGATGTAGTACTGCTATCAACATCAGAAAACGAACTGATAAGAATGTGCAGAGTGTTCATATAAACAGCAGAGACAATGAATCTGCGAGTCAATGAAGACAAATCGAAGTTTATGAAAATGGCAACACCTTAAAGGAAAGGAGCAATGAGGAATTTTCCAATACCACTGAATGGACAAAAAATAATGAACTTCGAAGAAGTCCAAAGCTTTGTATATCTAGGTGTGGTTATCAAGGACGACGGCGACAAAGGAGGGAATTTAGAAACTAGGCTGATGAAAGGAAGTAAACAGGCAGGAGCATTGAACAAGATAATAAGTTCAAAGAAGATCTCCAGAAAGACAAAGCTGCATATGTCCAAATCAGTAATAAGACCAACAGTAATCTACGGAAGCGAAACGTGGATACTTAACAAAGTAGAGGAGGACCAACTAGATAGATGGGAAAGGAAAATACTCAGGAGGATATTAGGGAGAAAAAAGAGGGAGATATGTGGCCAAGAAGAATGAATAATGAAATAAAGAATTTATTTGGGGAAGCAGAACTGAGTAAAATAATAAGATCCAGAAGAATAGGTTGGCTGGGACAAGTACAGAGAATGCCAGATAGTAGAACGACCAAAAAAATGATTGATATAGAACAAGCCGGAATAAGAAAGAGAGGCAGACCAAAGAAAATATGGTATGCAGAAGCGATATTAGACCTAAGAGAGAGTGGAATCCAGGATTAGAAAACGAAGGCAAAGGATAGGAAGGAATGGAAGGAAATCACTTCCAAGCTGTGGGCCTAAAAGATCAGCATGTAGCACTTATATATATTAAAAATACTGAAACTTGTAGCAGCTGATGATTACATATATCAAACATACAAGTTTATGTAATTTTTTCAATACCAGTGAGACTGTTGTATATACACATATACAGTATGTGAAAAATTCTTTGGTCACATGCAAGTTAACACGACAATGTATTAGAAAGAAACAAGTATAATTTCAGTGTATCAATATTTTCTTTAACAGGATCATAACATGCTAAAGATGTACGGTATTTTAGTATTTGTATTTTAACTGTAATAATCTAAAGAAAATAAGAGATTATACACTGAATACTTGAAGTCCAGTTAAATTATGAAATAAATAAACATTAAATTATGTTTTCCTCACAATGATTTAAATATTGTATTTCTTCATTTTGAGTATTTTTTATGGCATTCAATGGGATAATAATGTGAATAAGGATTAGAAAAGAAGCAATTAAAACTGTTCCACACATTTATTGATAAAGAATACTATGGAAAGTTCGTAAAATTAAGCACCCAAGGTGGATGGATGTAATTCGTTTGTATTTCTAGGGGCACTGGCAGTATTTTTGGGCATACGACGTCCTCGTCTATTGCATCAACAATATTTGCGACATTTGAACAATAGTTCTCTTGAAAATTTGTACAAATCACTATGCAATACATGCTTATGCTCATTTTCACTTCCCTTTATCCCAACCCCGTTGTTATAAAACAGTTTATAACATTTTAGTTCATTCAATTACCAGTACCAGTTCAACACATTTCATCTCTATCAGTAGTGTCTGTGCTATTTTGATTATATATAGTGTTCTTAAAAAAAATAAGACAGTTTGACGACATGTGTAACAGTCACCGTCATCCATTTTAAAGAGAATTCCGTTTTTGATAGTAAAAAGTTACAAAATACTCGCAGTGCAGTGAATTGTCACCTGTTTCATAAAGGTACTTATTTTTTGTAAATTTAAGAGAGATACGGGATAAAACCAATGCAACCAGGCGCATATTTTTTATATTGTTATACATGTACTTGTTGAAATATAGATTAAAAAATATTCGTCAACAACTTATTTCCACTACCTTGAGGAATTTGGGAAGGATTACTTCCGTTCCAGTGCTGGTTGTCTACGCCTATATATATATATATATATATATATATATATATATATATATATATATATATATATATATATATATATATATTGAAGGATTGGTATACAGGTGCATATGGTTTAAGCTCATTAGTGTTTTGGTTTGGGAAGTTAGCCCAACCCGTTCACCGATCTTAGGCTAAAAATAGATTCCATAGGACAATGGCTACAGCTACAGCGCGTCCGTGAATCCGCGTTGCGACACTGGTACGGATTTCACTCGGTAAAGTAAGCTATAAGTCCAAAGGTGTTGGTACTAGAGAAAATATGTTCGTAATTAAAAGATCTACAACTTTGTTAATCGGGAAAATTTCATAAAAGTGAACGGTTGAGGCGGAAATGGCGAAAAAGGAAAATAGGGAGAAAAAACAAGGAACATTTTGCCCCTTCGAAAGTAATAACGTGATAAATATTGATATTAAAAAAATTTCGGATACAAAATTTAGTAAATTTACTTTTAGAAGAGAAAAGGTCGTTACAACGTTTGCCTAACACTAATCGTTCTTGCAATATCGAATTAAGCGCGTTTTTAGCGAGAGGGGCCCAGTTGACAATCGGAGAACCCCGCAAATTGAAATTTATGCACATAATTATGCTGTAGATCCCAAACAATCCCCAAACTACATAATTTAATGTTTATTTAACCCATTTTTAGCGACAATTTGACTGGGCTATTGTTTCTTTCTACCCCAATGTCACTTAAACATGTGAAATAAGTCAAATGAAATCTATTACTTTTCCGCCCAACCTATCTAATATGCGAGAAAACTATTGGTTTACCCCAAAAAAAGTTGGAATTTAGAAATTTTTTTTTGAGTTATTTTTACGTTTTCCATCAACAACAACACGAATAAACGGTTTTTAGAAAAAAACCCTGTGTGTATGTCGTCGTCGTCGTTGTCGTCGGCCACTTTTCCTTACATGTCTTGTTAGCACGATACAGCCTCCAGAGTGCAATAAGTCACCAACTTTATGATTGAATACTTGTTAAGGACATGTCACAGATGAACCCTATTGATTTTCAGCTCACCAGAGCCAGTACAACGGGTGCTATGGTACTTGAAATACGACATTTTGTCATTTTTTGAGAAATTTCAGTTTGTTAGCACGATACAGCCTCCTGAGTATATACAAGAGACCAATTTTATGATTGGATATTATTCAGAGCGTCTCAAAAATGAACCCTATTGATATTCAGCTCACTAAAGCCAGTACAACGGGTGTTATGGTACTTGGAGTACCAAATTTTTGTCATTTTTGGAGAATTTTCAGTTTTTTAGCACAATACAGCCTCCAGAGAGTATACGATTGATCAATTTTATGATTGAATATTGTTCAAGGTGTCTCACAGATGTACCCTATTGATTTTCAATTGACTAGAGTGAGTACAGCGGGTCCTATAAATCCAGATATACTACATTTTTGGTTATTTTTGGAAAAATTCGGTTTGTTAGCACTATACATCCCCCGAAGTGTATACAAGTAACAATTTTATGAAAGAATATTGTTCAGGGCCAAAGATGCGGAAAAGTAAGTGTTTTAATACTTAAAACCGTTTATTTGTTATTGAATTTCAAGTATGACAGTTAGTTGCCGATTTTAAATTTTGGTAATCCCTCTCCACCTACATTTATACTCATTGTATAACCGCTTTGTTTTAACATGAATGGATTAGTTATAAGGAACTTTTAGTTATGAAAATAAGAGTGATTGTAGCATATCAAAATAGTTAATCCGATGTGGATGTCGAAAAAATTATTGTAATGTTGGTAATTGTTTTAGTCTTTCAGCATGAAAGTGGTTAAAAACTTTTTTTTAAGATTCAGCAACGTGACAAGAGATCGTTAAAAAGTCAGATGCTTGAGTTTTTTGTCAATTTTTTTCGATACTTTTTATGTTTGTTGTCAAATGAGAAATGAATTCATTGCGTAAGCACACATAGTATGAATTAAAAAATATTTTGAAAATAGATATTAAAGTGAATCGAATTCTAATAAAAAAATATATAAATTAAAAGAAAAATTCTGATAATAGAATATAGAAAAAAACTTCTTAATTATGCTTAAATAAATTTAAATCAAATGTTCGAATAAGCCACCACTTTGAGCAATAAAATAGCCCAAACGGTTATAAAATTCTTGACGAACATGGGTGAGTATTTCAGGGGTTATCTCCATTCAGGCTTATAGAATTAGTTCCCTAAGTTCATTCAGGAATTGGGCCAGTTCTCCTGGAATCCATAAATATTCAATTTCACATAAACCCAGAAAAAGAAATCGTTGGATGCTAAATCTGGAGATCTGAAGATTAGAGATTGTCTGAATCAAAGTTATTTCAAAATTTTAATTTAAAATTAGATCCAACAGACTCTAAGAAACATATTAAACCTTCACGGTCAATAACAGATAAGGCCATAAATCAAAACCATTGACGTCTATTACTATCAATGAATTGACAAGTTTTGTATTCCCATTTTTGGATATATAATTAAATGATTCAAATTTTGACACTCAGGCAATAACATATGTTTCTGGTTTCATTGTTAAAAAAAATTAAAACTTTTAATTGCGAAGAATGTAAGGCTAATTTGCAGACAGAAATTTTAAACGCTCGTCATAGTTTTACTTACTTCAAAGAAAATAATAAAACACTTCTGATTTATGAGCAAAGAGAAGTTAAATTTCTTTCAATACTGCATGACATTGTTTATCATATTTTACCACTTTCAGGTCATATAGAACATATTAAAAAAACTGAACTCTTTGTAAAAGTAAAGAACATAAATCATACGCATTTTCTCAACTCATAAAAGTGTATGTAACTTAATGTACTGCTTTAACTTTTTTGTTTCAGACCTATTCCTGTTTTCATGGAAATGGAGAATCTAGTTTTTATCTCCTTTTGTGGCTTGTGTTGTCTATAATTTTGAAATAACTTAATGTGCAATTTGATGTGACATTGGATTAACTTTATTAAATTTAATGTTGTAATTTTAGTAAAAATATGTAATTTTGTGATTTATAATTATATGTATGATGAATTATATGAAATAGTATTTTATGCCACGATCATGTAATGATAGCCATTAATACACGAGTATGTTGTATACGTCATTTTTGGCATGTTAATATTTTCAATTGAATTTTAAATTTATTTTATTCTTTGTTATCACTCACAATAAAATTAAATTTAATTAATTCTAGATATAGGTACCTTTGAAAATAAAAATAATTTGACAGTTGTCAAGTTAATTGTCACTTTATTAAAAAGTAACTTGATTCCTTTGGCTTAAAAATCTGTATCATTAAGATACATATTTTATTCTTTTAATAAATATATTATAAAACAGGAGTAGAAAAATTATTTTTTTATGTTTGTTTCAACAGATAGATTTTAGAATAAGAATAAGGCTATTAGAATAATTTTTTAATAATTGGTAATATTGGTAAAAAACTAAATTTCTTTAATAATAATGTAAATGTATAATTTAATCAGATTTCTTTTTATTTTGTGATATTAAAGTTTACTACTAAAAATCCAAAGATAGAATAAGAATTTTAAAGTTGATAATGTATGTAGGGCGAGTCACCTGTATTTATACGGTCTCTAGTAGGCAAAAAATATCTCATAGCTATATATATTGTTGTAGATAGAACGAGCACATAACATTTATAGAATCCCGATAAAGCATAAAGAAATAATATTTATCAATAAAAAAAGAATTCCTAAAATAAAGTATCAAAATTAATAAAATATTCATATATCAACAATGCTACAATCATTGAACAATAAATGACATTTAGAATTAGAAAAATATATAAATAAGATATGTTAGTTAATATTTAATCATAAAAGTATATAGGAAATATAATAATAAGTAGGAAACTGTAATTACAGGAAATGTCAAAGACCTATACGAAATATTACAGTTGAGACAAGTATACCAACATAAAATGTATTTGAATATGAAATACAAGAATAAAAATAAATGATTACCGACCTAATTTATATGTATAAATGTAATAATATCAAACATAATAAGATATGAATTGTATCCATATATATTGTGTAAATATTTAGATTGTAGGAAATATAAAAATAAAATAATTGTATTGACCAATCGGAACATCTTAAATAAACAATAACATGAAAAAAGATAATAATAATAAGATGTTAGCGAATTAATCAAGGACAATAAGTGTATAATGAATAAAAAACAATAGGTTACAATAAGTTTAAGTCAGAAAAACAATAAAAACAATAATAAATAAAGTGACAGGTGAACTATAATGAAAGAATTTTCTAGAACATCGCCAGCTTCCGGTTATAAACAATAGAAAGGGTTGGCAGATGAAAAAACCGCGGAATAAGTTAGTTAGGCGTCAGTTGTTGGATAAGCGAGAAGCAGTGTAAAGTTATCCAGTTTCTTTTATATAAAATTTAAGTAATATGTGTAAATAGGAATAAATTAAACAATAAAAATTAACTAATAATTAAAAACAAGTGCAAGGACGAAGTTCTGTGAAAATACATAAAGCAGAATAATAATTATCATCAGATAATTACATGGAGGAAAATTACCACCTAAGGCGGGAAAAACGTCATGGATGAATCCAGAATGAAGGCATCATTTCATCAAAGAAACAAGGTCTGTGGTGTGTTTAATTAAATATTTGGTACCAAATAATAAAGTGAAATTTAAAATCATAAATACCTGGTAGTAAAAGTTTTTTCTTTAAAATGATCATAATATATCAGGAAACGTAATAATAAAACTTACCATTATAAAATTTGTAGATAGATGTGTAATTTCTGTCATGTTGAATTTTCTCCAATCATATATATATAAAAATTTCCACTAAACAACAAATCACAACTAATTTCAGTTTCTTTTTTATTACTTACACAATTGTTATAATACGTTAAATAATGTTTTAAAAAGATCAAATTTGAGTAGATAAATATTTCAGATATGCTTTCAATTTCACGTACCGAATAAAACTAAAATAGTATTTTAAAATATTTCAAATAATCCTATTTAGAAAACAAGCAGAAAAAAGTTTTACAATAGTTGAAGAATTTTAAAACGCAGGTGGTCGTATAATTTTCTAAGAAATCTAACGTTTACAAACGGTTCACCCGTTATGCAAATGAGTCTGCAAAAGTCGTTCTTTCAAAGAGAATGAAATTTTTTTATAATATACAGAAAGTCTGTTTAATGTGGAAATTTGGATATATATAGAAAAACCATTATTTTATTTATAATATAAGCATTTTAAGAAATAATAGGATAATCATTTATTTTTACACATAAGAGGTATATGAATCCAACAGTAAAATAAAGAGTCAATAATATTTTACATATGAGTAATGTTCAATGTTTTAAAATATTTTTTCTATCTTTTAATAAGTAACATAAATTTATATTCAATTGATAAGTAAGGTTGATTTTATTATAATATGCCCAGAACCATACTGAGTTAAAGAGTAGTGAATGAATAAGAGCAGCCGAGGTAATAAAAGTTTTAGGAATCAAATAAACTACATGCTACTAAATAGCATAATAAATAGGAGGAATTACAGGTAAAAAAATATATAAGTTAGCAAGCCCAAGAGTGTAAGTTTTTTTTATTTTAATTGTAACAAAATATCAATACATTATAGATTCATATTCAAACATCATATTATAAATATATATAACTTGCTCCCCAACGTGGGCATTATAAAGAAAATATAGCACACCACACATTTATAACTGTCTCCGCAACGTGGGGCAATTAGGACAATTAGGGGCATTAGAGCATTAAGGCAATTAAGGGAATTAATAAGAGAAGATAATATTCAATAAATTAATAAAACAATATACAATCAGAATGGAGAAGAAAATGACGTTAAGAGATGGTAAACAAGTTGGAATAGAAGATGGATCTGATCAGGAGACAGAAGGAAGAGAACTTGGAACGGATGATTTCCAAGTACATTATTTGGTACAAGGAAGAAATAATCAAGAGAATGAGGAAGAGACAGATGGAAGTGAAAGAATGGAATCAATTGAAGAAATTGAAACAATAAAAATGAGAGAAGAAAAGAATCAAGGAATGGTATCTGGGAATAAGGAACAACAAAATATGATAATGCAAATTTTACAAAGCATGAGAAAAGAAATAAAAACAAGCAATCAAAGCATGAAAGAAGCAATAAAAACAAGTAATCAAAGAATAGAAGAGAAGATAGAAGATATAAGAAAACAATTAGATGAAGCTAAAAAATATACAGAAGAAAGAATTCAAGCAACAAAACAAGAAAATACAAAATTTAAAGAAGAATGAAAATGATTTAAAAATAGAAATTGGAGAAAACACCAAGAAAATAAGAGGAAACACTGAAAGAAGAACCAAATTAGACAGAGAAATTATGAAGACAAATAAAAATATACAAAGCATAGAGGATGATATAACTAAAGAAATACAGATGAATTTTAAGATAGCAGAGGAAGAAAACAACAAGATAAAGAGGGAATTAACAATGGAGATGAAAAATATTCAAGGAAAAATGGAACAAATAGAAAGGAAAGGAGGAAATATGGAATATATAGGGGGAATAAGAACAATTTATGGATCAGACAATCAAAAATTTGATGGAAATATTAAGAAATTACACCCAAAAATATTTATAAGAATTTTGAAAAATAGAGTAAGAGGAATGAATAATATTGAAGACATAAAGGAGGTGATCAGAGATCATTTGGAAAATCACGCATTAATATGGTTTGCTGCCAGGGAAAAGGACATAACAGAATTTAATGAATTTGAGACAGCATTTTTACAATACTTTTGGGGCGACAATGCACAATCAGCTGTTAGGGAACAATTATATTTTGCAAATTTTCTGAAAACAGAAGCCATAGTTTGAATAACTATGCAATTCATATGCATGCAATGACACAGTATTTGGAACCACCAATCCCTGAAGAAGAAATTGTCATGTTCATAGCAAGACATTTTAAGGCAGAACTAGCTGAAACCATTGCGGTGCAGAACATTAAAAAACTTGACCAATTATCGATGTATCTACAAAGAGTAGAAAGGAATTTAACGAGACAGGACACTTCTCAGCAGAATCGAAGAATAAATAATACAAATAATGAAAATAATCCATGAAATACAAATAGTAATACCAATAATCAAAACAACAATTGGAACAATAATAGATTCAATTATAACAGAAATAATGATAACAATAGACAATATAATAATAACGATAATTACAACAATAACAGAAATATAAATTATAGAAACAATAATTATAATAGTAATAACAGAAATAACAATTTTAGCAATAATAGAAACAGAAACAATAATGACTCATACAGACAAAACAACTATAATGACAGTAACAATCGACCATATAGAAGAAACTCAGAAGGAGATGGAGAAAGAAGAAATGCAGACTACGAAATAAGAAGAGTTAATTATCAGAGAATTGATCAGAATAGAAGAAGTAGATCAGAAGAAAGAGGTGAAAGAATTACAAATGAAAATAATACAAGAACAGAGACGACACCAACACATAGACAAGATACAGGACGAACAACAGACATAAACGACAATCAAAATTTTTAAATATGCACACATCAAATAAGCAAAATCTATATATCTGTACCTATGAAAATCCTAATGAATTTATAAATTTAAATGAAAATATAAACACAGATGGGAATAATGGTTTAATAATAAATGGATTAGTTAACAATTTAGAAGCTAAAATAATTATTGATACTGGATCAGAAGCATCAATAATCAATCAAAAGTTTGTTGATAGGTTAAATATTCAAATGAATAATATTATTAAAATTCCAAAAATAAATTTAATTGGTGCTAATTGCAAAAAATTATGTGAAATCAATAAATTAATGAACATAAATGTAAATATTGGGGGAAAAGAATTCAATTTACAAGTATTAATAGCTCCAAATATTGAAAAAACTGAAATAATAATAGGATGTGATGAATTAGAAAAACATAAAACCATAATAAATTTAGAAGAAAGAAAATTAAGAATGGATGGAACATGGATTAACTTTGAAATAATAGTATTAAAAAAAGAAGTAAGAAGAGTTAGCAATATGTACAAGGAAGAAGTAGATAATGGTTATGAATATGAAGAAGAAAAAGAAAATGAAATTATAATTGATTGTCCTAATGATAGGAAAGAAGAAATAATAAATTTAATGAATAAATATAATAATTTATTTTCAAAGGAGAATAGAATTGCGAAAGATTATGTATATAAAATAGAAGTGAATGAAGAGATTAAAAATTTCAAAGTAAAAACATATCCCATCCCGTATAAACATAAAGATCAAGTGAGAAAATGCATAAAAGAACTTTTAGAAAATAAAATAATAGAAAGAAGGAATTCACAATATATAAATCCTATTGTTGTAGTAGTTAAGAAGAATGGAGAATTGAGACTTTGCTTAGACGCTAGAAATATAAATAAATTTTCAAAACCCCAATATGAAGCACCTATGTCAGTTGAATCTATTTTAGGACGGATAACAAAAACATCAATATTTTCAAGATTAGATTTAAAACATAGTTTTTGACTAATTCCATTACAGTTTTTTCCATAGATGGGGAAATTTATAGATTTTGTGTTGTGCCATTTGGTGTTCAAAGTGCATGTAGTTCATTAGTAAGGGCATTAGTAAGGGATGACATATTAATTTTATCTAAAAATATACAAGAACAAAATTTGCATATTGAAACAGTTTTAAAAGCTCTGGATTCTGCAGGATTAAAATTAAATAAAGAAAAATGTGAATTTTATAAAAAAGAGATAATATATTTGGGATATAAAATTAATCAAAATATCATACAATTAGATCCACAAAGAATCAAAATAATTCAAGAATATGCAAGACCGAAGAATTTAAAGAATTTACGAGGCTTCCTGGGAATGCTGAACTATTATAAGCAGATGATTCCTGATTTAAGCAATAAAGAAATTCCATTAATAGAATTATTAAGGAAAAATGTTAAATGGCAATGGAATGAAGAGAGAGAAAAGGCTTTCCAGGATATTAAAGCACAATTTTTGGAAAATTTATCACCCTATTTATGAAATTCCATTTATTCTGAGAACGGACGCATCAGTGAACAGACTAGCAGGAGTACTGGTACAGGAACAAGAAGAAGGAGAAGTGCCTATTTGTTTTGTATCAAGAACAACAAAAAAGAGTGAGAAAAACTAGTGTGAGTGAGCTGGAACTTGCCAGTATTATTTTTGCAATAAAGAAATTAAGATTCTATTTGCTAGGAAACCATTTCACAATAGAAAGTGATAATCAAGCATTAACATCAATTCTAAGCAATAAATATGGTAACAACAGAATACATCGATGGGCATTGCTTATGCAAGAATATGATTTCACAATAAAGTATGTACCAGGAAAATTGAATGTAGTAACAGATGCCACTACTAGAATGGAAGAAAAATCAAGAAATGAAAATAGACAAATTAAAATAGGTGTGAACATACTAAAAGAAATAGAAGGTGTATTTTCCATTAATTACATTATAGAGGATCAAAAGAAATTAAATCAAAAGGAAAAGGAAAGAGCTCAAAATGAGGATAACATTTATTATAAAATAGTCAATGAAGTAGAATTATATCTAATCACAGAGGAATTGGCGGAGAAAATTTTACAAGAAATACATCAAAAATATGGACATACAGGGAGTAGGAAAATTTGGCTAATTTTCAGAGAGAACTATATAGCAAAAGGAGATCTAGCTGTTGCGAAAAATATAACAAGAACATGTGAAATCTGTCAAATGGCGAAGGAGAAAAATATACAAAATCAAAACATACCAAAATCCATCAAAGTAACGAAACCTTTGGAAATTTTGTCAATTGATTTCATGTCAAATCTAGTTCCTAGCGAAATAAATGGTAATGTACATATTTTATTAGTTCTAGATAATTTCTCTAAATACATAAAATTATATCCAACTAAGAAAACAAACACAAAAATCGTACAAAAATGTTTAACAAATTATTTCTTAGAAATAGGAATACCGGAAAATTGCATAATGGATAATGCCACATATTTGAATAACCAAAGAATACAAAATTGGTTAAGAAAATCTATTGTAAATCCAATTTATACCAGTGTAAGACATCCGTGTGCCAATCCATCGGAACGATACATTAGAGAGGTGATAAAATACCTAAGGATTCTAACGAGCAGCCATCATGAACAATGGGAACAACAGCTTCCAATGATAGAAGAATATATGAATGGGATACACAGTCACAGAAGTTTCACCCATATATTTGATGAAACAAACATTACCAGAACGTCCATGGATACCTAAAATTATTGAGGATTATGATAATTTGATTGAGAAGGTTAATATAAGATTAAGGAACACAGGAGAAAAATTTGTACAGAAAAAATTGAAGGGTATCAAGAAAGGAATTACATTCAAAAAAGGAGATTTAGTAATAGTAAAAGTATTAAAGGTCTCTAATAGAAAAGAAAACAAATGTGCGAAATTACAATTACCATTCGAAGGTCCTTATGTGATTGACAATGAAAATTGAGTGAATAGCTATGTTTTAAAAGATCATATCAGTAATAGAACTAGAGGAGTATTTCATATCAGTAATTTATATAGATTTTGTAATTAAATTATAGATATACTACCCGACATTGACTGACAATTTGAAAGATATTTGACAAAGTAATACAAAAAATTGTTGATAACAGACTTAATAATTAAAATAAGAATAATAAAGAATGACATGCTATGATAAAGTAATTAAATGGGTAAAATTTGGTTTTCTTATTTCTTTTATATATAAAATAAATCAAGAAAACAAATTTTGGGAATGTTGTTGTAGATAGAACGAGCACATAACATTTATAGAATCCCGATAAAGCATAAAGAAATAATATTTATCAATAAAAAAATAATTCCTAAAATAAAGTATCAAAATTAATAAAATATTCATATAACAATATAATCAAGTACAATCAATGGGCATAATCATAAAGAAAGTAAATATATATAAAAAGAAGTCATAAACAATTATTAGTAAAACAGTTTTAATATAATTCTGTAATTTAAAAAAACAACCTTAGACAGAACCTAACAAGTAAACGCAGATCAATAAATTAACGTAACGCTGCACGGAATTTTAGACACCCAGAGCATCTGTTTATATTCAAAGAATAAATAGGATGGCATAATAAAATCAACAATACTACAATCATTGAACAATAAATGACATTTAGAATTAGAAAAATATATAAATAAGATATGTTAGTTAATATTTAATCATAAAAGTATATAGGAAATATAATAATAAGTAGGAAACTGTAATTACAGGAAATGTCAAAGACCTATACGAAATATTACAGTTGAGACAAGTATACCAACATAAAATGTATTTGAATATGAAATACAAGAATAAAAATAAATGATTACCGACCTAATTTATATGTATAAATGTAATAATATCAAACATAATAAGATATGAATTGTATCCATGTATATTGTGTAAATATTTAGATTGTAGGAAATATAAAAATAAAATAATTGCATAAATATATTCAATTGATAAGTAAGGTTGATTTTATTATAATATGCCCAGAACCCTACTGAGTTAAAGAGTAGTGAATGAATAAGAGCAGCCGAGGTAATAAAAGTTTTAGGAATCAAATAAACTACATGCTACTAAATAGCATAATAAATAGGAGGAATTACAGGTAAAAAAATATATAAGTTAGCAAGCCCAAGAGTGTAAGTTTTTTTTATTTTAATTGTAACAAAATATCAATACATTATAGATTCATATTCAAACATCATATTATAAATATATTAAACATTCACACATAAATAACAAAATAATCATAGTTAAATATATATAATACTTGCTCCCCAACGTGGGCATTATAAAGAAAAGAAAATATAGCACACCACACATTTATAATATATAATACTCGTATATATATATATATATATATATATATATATATATATATAACGTATCAATTACGGTTAACATCTAAAATTATTTACAGCTATACAGGATGCCCCAAAAGTAGTTAAACAAATCAAATATACGATTTTTGAAATGTAACGCCCTATATTTGATCAAATTTTTGAATTCTACATGAAAAATTAGGTCATCTTTAAAGAAGGTTTCTTGTACCTAGGTTTTGCCGTTCTTGAAATATTCCATTTTCTGCGGAAATAAAAAGCTGGCAAATCCATTTAATTTAGACAAGTGAAGTTTACAACATTGATTTAGGATACCTTGAACTACCAATCGTGATATTTATTGTTCCATTATTTTAAAATATGGTATTCAAATATTAAAGGTCACTTTGGCCAAATTTAAACATCAATTAATTTATTATTTCAAATGGAACACCCTGTATATTTTCATTGCATTGAATAGCACTCTTGAGTTTCTATCTTAGTGCATAAGAGTTCCCTATACCTATCTCTAACCGTTCTGAAGTTATCAATACTTTATTAAAAAAAAAATATTTTTCTCATTAGTAATGTGTCATCCTGGTGTCAATTCTTGACATAAGGTGTACTTAAATTACTAATTAATCAAGATAATTAGTGCCATATATCACGAATTGTATTTAACCTATGTGAAATACCAAAGAAAATAGTTTACTAAATATTACAACAGTTGCTCAAATTGTGCACCATTTTAAGAGAGTGTAGCCCTACGCTCAAATGATCGTCTAATATCTCTTAAAATGTCAGGTGTAACTGCAGCAAACACGTTCCTAATCCGAATCTTCACATCGTCGGGAGTAGTCGGAGGAGTACTATACCCAATATTTTTCACGTACCCCCATAAAAAGGAATCCATAGAAGTCAGATCTGGGGATCTGGGTTGCCAATTGCACGGACCTCCCCTTCCTATCCACCTATTTGCAAAGTTTCTATTTAGATAATATCTTACAACTAATTGAAAATGCGCCGGGGCGCCATCTAACTGCAGCCACATTTTTGCTCTTATATTTAAAAGAATATGTTCCAAGAGATCCCAAAACGCAGTTTTCAAGAATCCTATATATTTTTGTCCATTCAAGTGACTATTGAAAAAATAAGGACCAATAACGTGATTCTCTACAATCTGCCTATAAGTAAAAGTAATCACCGTATAAATACTGATGGAGCTGAATAATAAATAGATGGTATTTGTGCTTTTTACGAATCCTAGAAATACTGGATTGACTTATACCTGTATGTGTGTCAATTTTTCTGGCGCTTATGTTACGATCTAACACCAAAAATTAATTTTCTTCGTTAGTGGTAAGAGGCATCGTCTTCTTTTGCTTCCTGTAAGCACGAAATCTTGCCAGCACCGCTACAAAACTTATATTCTGCGAATGGTCTCGTTCAGGATACTTTTGTGCATATACGGTATACCCTTGACGCCAGAAGGATATTTTCATGGTATTCGCCTATGGTTAAAATCACGTCAATTCTTTCTTGAAGAGAATATTGTTTCATTTTTTAAAATATTACCACAAAATATTATCGTGGAATAAAAACAAATAAAACTGAAATTATCTAGCTAAACTAAACAATATTGTAAGTAAAATGACAGGCTCAGATATAAACAACGCAGATCTGTCAAGAATTGACACCAGGTAGCTTGATCAAACATTAATAATGAGAAAAATATACTTTTTTTAATAAAGTTTTGATAACTTCAGAGATAGATAGATCTCTTATGCACTATGATAGAAAACTAATAGTGCTATTCAATGCAATAAAAATATACATTCCATTTGAAATAATAGAGTAATTGATGTTTGAATTTGGTCAAAGTGACCTTTAATAAATGAACACCCTATTATAAAACAATGGAACAACAAATATCACGATTGGTAATTCAAGGTAACCTAAATCACTGTTGTAAACTTCACTTGTCTAAATTAAATGGATTCGTCGGGATTGAACTTCTACGCAAACTCTTCATTTCCGCAAAAAAAATAATATCTCAAGAAAGGCAAAACCTAGGAACATGAAACCTTCTTTAAAGTTGACCTAATTTTTCATATAAAATTTAAAAATATGACCAAATATAGGGGGTTCCATTTAAAAATCGTATATTTGATTTGTTTAACTAGATCCCATATAGCTGTAAATAATTTTAGATGGTAGCCGTAATTGATGTTTATATCGCTATGAGAATTTTTTATTTGAAAAATATCGTTTGCCCACTATAAAGGTGACTCACCCTGTATATAATAATATATAAGAGTCCTAAGTTTAATAAACAAGTATTTTATCAATTTTTTTTATGTTATTATGTAAGCGTTAATAAAAAATTTAAATGTGTACTGTTTTTTTATTTATCTAAATTATTTGTCTTACAATTGTTTATTGTAATTATTTCATTACAAAAAATGAAATATAAATTTATTTTTTGTAAGACAAATTGTAAAATGTATCTACTCATAATATAAACTGTAAAAATTGAATATCCCGCCTGTAAAAATTAGTTCCTGTACCCATACATAGTAGCGCTCAGATCTTCGTAATGCCAACTGTTAATAAAGAAACGCCAACTCTAATAATTATACTTTTCTCTATGACTCACTTTGACAAACACAAGCTCGATTCACTCCAGCCAATGTATAATAGATTTTGTATATTTTCATTTTTAATGACTTTAAAGTTAATATATGTATTGACATTAAAGGCAATATTATATTTGCTTCAACTGGCCATTTTTATTAAGATAGTTATGGAAATTTTGTACAATGAGACACAAGCATCCATTTTTATAAATGCTTTTATGTGGGTCGTAATTTTAATAAAAGCATTTAAGTTTAGTTTAATTTTATCATTCACTTTGATCATGCTAATCTCATAATTTACCACTTTAAATATTCGCGTTCTGACACTGCCTCTCCTACAACAAAAAGGAATACTTTGCTGAGAAAAAACTAGTCATATAGAACTCACGAAAGGAACGACCGAGCATCAAAGAACGACAATGTTACTACTAGATACACTGCCCGTGTGGCTAAAAAATCTCTGTGGTGTCAGCCGACTGTGCCGTGATTAGTAATGTACTAAGTACGAATATGGAGAAGGAAAAAAAATAAAATGAATGAAAAACAATTTTCTGTAGTAATAAATCCAGAAACACCCTGTAAATACATATTTCAAGTCCAAACAAAAACATACGAGATATCGACCTACTTTTTTTAGTTTACTAGACCACGAATAGCCAAAACATTTTTAAAAGTATTCTAGATAGACGTAATTTGTATAAACATGTTGGTTGTAAAATGCCAAAACGAGTTTTAAAATTCTAAACAAAATTGTTGAAAAAAAAGACATTCGAAGTATGAAAACAACGCAAAATTTAAAAACATACGTTTTCATATACACAGCAAAGTGATCCAATAACGAAGGAGGAAAATTGACAGTAAAAGAAACGACGTAGTTCGTCCAGAAGGACTAGACGTTGTTCGTTCGCGATGGTGTCGAGCATAGGGGTAGGATAGTGATAGGAGAGAAAGATCCTAGTGCTCCCCTATCCCCCGACGCGAATACGGTTACCGGTTTCGTTTTAATTTACTTTTTTGTGTTGTTCTGAAACTACTATCATTCACGCCGTGTTCTGAGTGATCCCGGTGATATTTAGGTATGATCGGCAGTAAGGACTGTCCTCGGACAAGACCGCAGGGAAAATCTAGAAGTGAATCATCATAATTTCAGCGCGAATGCTGGAAACCTTCGATTCGCCCTCGGGAACTAAATTACCGGCAACCAAACAACCAGGCTCCAGATTCGAAAATAAAGAAACAGACGATCCAATCTGTAAGTTTTGAAACATTTGTTTATTAATGGGAAATAATTTTGGCCGTTTTAACTTGAAAATTCATAACATATTCGTACTTCCACACGCGGAACCATAATCCCCAATATTAGGAAGGGATAAAGGCAATTTATTAGTGACATACTGTCCTTCGTATTGTATATGGGGTATACTCTCCCTGGGAGTGAAAACTCTCACCCCCGATTATTTCATTTCTTTTGTATTTTGTTTGGTAGGATAATATTGTACTTTATATATAACTGGTAACCTTTTTAGACTATCGAAAAACAGGTTTTTCAATCCTTATACTTTTTTTTGGGTAGAATAAAATTGTACTCTTACAAATAGTTGTAACCATTTATAGGCCATCGGGAGCACATTCCTGATTTTTTTCTTTGTTTTAATTTTAATTTTTTTATCATATTGAACGGTTGTTGTCGAAGTAATATTTCAGTGTCATAGATAATTTCCGGTCTCGCAGGTAACTAACAGAAGGTTGCTCCAAGAATCAACAAAATAAACCGAAGGTCGCACGTCAGCGGATTGTGTTCCACGATTCATTTCAATTTTTTGATGACGCTAATGTGATAATGGATTCTTTTCAAATAACTCTTACGACTGAGGAAGCTAACTATAAAGAAATATAGGGCTAGGTCACTCCTTAATATACAGAGTGTACGAAACGAACTCATTCGACCAAAAGAGTCAAAACACCAGCCTGACGTTTGATCTTCGAGCGTTTCTCTTGAGGTACATCAGAAAATTAACCAACCTAAATTTTTCTCTGTAAAAAATAACATAGGACAGCGAATTTGCTAACATATCTTAATTATTGGTTATGTTGTAATTCTTGTTTGTAATATAGATTTACTTGTTTGTTATGTTGAATCCGGTTTGTTCATTCCTCTACCCTGATCATCCCTATAGTTTTTTTCTTTTGTGTACGTGAAGCTGGCTAAAAGAGCCGGTCCTGGCGAATTTTCTTTGTTTAAGCACAGGCGATTCCTACGGAAGCCCTTACTGCTCGAGCCTTAAGATCCACTCTCTCGTTTTTCTTTAAGAGGAATTTCTCGTTCTCCTTTGTACCTGACGGCACTGGTTGTCGAACTGTACCCCAGGCGTGGTGATTTATGCAACTCCACCCCAGGGAGGGTGACAGCGGTTGTCCATAACCATGCCCCATGAGAGGTAATAGCGGTTGTCAGGAACCACACCCCGCTAGAGTTGACAAGCGGTTCAGCAACCATACCCATGAGGGTGGACGACGGTTCACAACCAGGGTCTAGTATGGCGCAACATAGAGCCTTCGGGACCAAAGCTTCTACTGGACCAAGACCAGTGTGCATGATGAAGAATCACATACTGCACGAGGTGTCACTGCTATCGCAGAACACATTGGATCTTTACCAGAAAAGGTCGAGAAAAATCCTACTCAGACAAGGCTTATGACCTACCTGAGGTGAACATGCCAAATAGCATAAAGGTGGGATACTGTTGTCAACGAAGGGTTTACTTTAACCAGGGTCTAGTAATTGCACAACATAGAACCTTCGGGACCAAAGCTCCTACTAGACCAAGACCAGTGTGCGTGATGAAGAATCACATCCTGCACGAAGTGTCACTGCCATCGCTGAGCACACTGGATCTAGACCAGAAAAGGTCGAGAAAAAAATGGGATACGGTTGTTAACGAAGGGGTGACAACGGGGTTTTCTTTAACCAGGGTCTAGTAATTGCGCAACACAGTACACCATCCGCTAGACCAAGACCAGTGTACGTGATGAAGAATCACACCCTGCTCGACGTAGCACAGCTACCGCAAAACACACTGGATCTAGACCAGACAAGGTCAAGAAAAAATCCTACTCTGGTAAATCTACTGCCCGACCAGAGGTGATCACTGCTTCGTCAGAGCATAATTTCAATAGTGCATCTCTCAATTTCCCATTTCTGTACCCTCCCCATCCCTCCGCTCACCTAATGAAAGGTAAGGCCTTTGTTTGCTACTTTATACTCATATTCGATCCACGTACACTGGAATCGTTCTAGCGTGGATTCATTGAAACCAGCCCCAATTAATTATTGTGGCCTACTCAAAATACAGTCCATTATATAAGAAAGAATCAACCATGAAAAAATAAAGGGAAGCAATGATTGAGAATATCAAAAAGCGAGTGTGAAAATACCCGATTGAATTGTAAGGAATCCCTGCTTTCTACCAATTTATTTATTATTTCTATAGTAAAAAAAACTTTATAAAAAAGTATCAATTACTTTGAATTTAAAGTGTATCTTACCTTAACGTTATTCTTGATGTTGGTATGACTACATAGAGCCGTCACTATTGCCTGTCTCAGTTGTTGTATATACATGGCATTTAAAATGTGTTGCAAGGCCTGCTGTTTCGCAGTGTTACTTTCCAAAGACATCACAATGCTGCTTAAAGTTGGTGCGTTTTTATCTTTTAATCTCATTTGGGTCTTTTCGCCATCATATAATCCCAGAATAGAAGATCCTAAAGGATCTTTAGCCACAGGAAATATTACTGGTTCAACTTTCGTTGTAGCTTGGGAATCTTGTAAAGTCCAAGCAATTGAATGTGAACTGCCGCAAGCGACTCGATTGATATGGACGTCTTCTAAGCCATGAACAAGTGCCGGTTTTCTATTGACGACAGTAGTACCATTGCCTTGTTGACCATGATCGTTATCTCCCCAGGCAAATACTTGACCATTTTCTGTTACTGCCAAGCAATGGAGAGCACCTACTGCTACATGGATAACCTGTAAAAATTAAAATATTATTGTGTCATTTGAATACATTTACAAGCAGCTAGCAGACGACTCTATATTATTTTTTGTTTAAAAATTATATGACTGTATGACAGATGGTACTAACCTTTTTATCTCTTAATGTATCTATGATAGTTGGTTTCCGAACATGTTGATCAGTCCCATGTCCCAACCTAAAATAATCTCCTTTGCCCCATGTCCATATTTCTCCAATTTTTGTCAAAGCCAAAGAGAATTGAGCTCCACATTCAATTTGTATAACTCCCAAGGTATTCAATCTTTCTATATTGTGAGGGATGTTGCATCCCTCAGATCCTCCCCTGCCCAATTTACCGAAGTCTCCATCGCCCCAAGAAAATACAAGCCCTTCGTCAGATAATGCTAAGGTTTGGGCATCTCTGCTACCACAAGCGACTTGGATAATGCGGTGTCCTATCAAAGATTTGATTAACTTTGGTTTTAATTGGGTTACATTGTCTCCATGGCCCAATCTAAAATAGAATAATTGGTTTTATACAAGAAAGTAAAACAGACACAAGCTTTGAAACAAATGAATAAAATCATAGGATATGTATATTATTTTTTTTTCAAATTTTTAGAACAAATATCTTCAAGACCTCACAAGGTGCCACTTGGTTTTTTTGAAAAACTTAAAATATGCTCACTTGATTTTTGAATTTTTGATGGGTGTTTACGGCAGATATTAATGATTGTTGTAGAATTCCTACTGTAGTATCCTTATTTACATTTTAACAAAAATCGCATATCCATATATTTTGAAACAAAAAATTTGTTCTTCTTTGTTGTTTAATTCCACCAATTATGGACATAGTTTTTTTTAATTGTGTTGTATTCACATCTGAGATATTCCTCTTTCACTTTTTCCTGTCTGTCGGTTCTATCGATTGTCAGGCAATTTACTTGTAAAGCTCCATTTTAGCTGGCCTATATGCTGTCCGGCTTCTTTAACTTTTGTTTTATTTCTTATCCTCTAATTGTACTACTAGTATTGGTCTTTCCATGGTAGTCTTCACTATTTAATCCATGTTTGCTTCAGTCAAGGTCCAGGTTTGGCTTGTATATGTATGAATTGAAGTTGAACAGGTCGAATACTCTTGTTTTTATGTGTGATTCCTATGCGAATTTGACGTTTCTTTTCCCCTCCGCTAGTTGGTTTTTCTTCTTATACTTATCATCATTGTATTCGTAACGGTGTAATTTATTTTTAGAAACGTTTATTCGCATTCTTTTGCTAATTCAATGGTCACAGGTTGTAGTACTTCGAAAGTAGATGCTATTATCATTACATCATCTGCATATCTCAGGTGGTTTAAAACAAAGCCAGAGGAAATGCAGCAGATTTACACATATGTAATATTAGATCCTTGGCTCAAAATTAAAAAATTATACCAAATCAAAGAGGAATTCGGTGTTTTGCCATAATTAATGATTTTCATTGTACCGTTCAATTTATCAAATCCTTTTAACAAAAAAAGAAGCATGTAGAGGAAATCATTAAGAAAAAAATAAATCAAATTCGATATTTAAGAGAATCGCCTAACGCAACTCTGTCGGAATTATATTTTGTGGTTTAATTCTACGACAATGTAAAAGTTATTACTTTTCCGCCCAACCTATCTAATATGCGAGAAAAGTATTGGTTTACCCCAAAAAAGATGGAATTTTGAATATTTTTAAAGTTATTTTTACGTTTTTCATCAAAAACAACACGAAAAATCGGTTTTTAGAAAATAAATCCTGTGTGTATGTGACCACTTTTCGTTACATGTCTTGTTATCACGATACAGCCTCCGGAGTGCAACAAGTTACCAATTTTATGATTGAATATAATTAAGGACATCTCACAGGTGAAACATATTGATTTTCAGCTCACCAAAGTCAGTACAATCGGTGTTTACTTTGAGTACGTCATTTTTGTAATTTTTGGAGAAATTTCAGTTTGTTAGCACGATACAGCGTCCGGAGTATATACAAGTGACCAATTTTATGATTGAATATTATGCAGGGCGTCTCAAAAATAAACCCTATTGATTTTCAGCTCACTAAAACCAGTACAACGGATACTACAGTACTTAAAGTACCAAATTTTTGTGATTTTTGGAGAAATTTCAGTTTGTTAGCACGATACCGCCTCCGGAGTGCAACAAGTCACCAATTTTATGATTGAATATTGTTAAGGACATCTCAAAGATGAACTCTATTGATTTACAGCTGACCAGAGCTAGTAAAACGTATGCTATGGTACTTTAAGTACATTTTTGTAATTTTTGGAGAAATTTCAGTTTGTTAGCATGATACAGCCTCCAGAGTATATACAAGTGACCAATTTTATGATTAAATATTATGCAGGGCGTCTCAAAAATGAACCCTATTGATTTTCAGCTCACTAAAACCAGTACAACGGGTGCTATAGTACGTAAAGTACCAAATTTTTGTGATTTGTGGAGAAATTTCAGTTTGTTAGCACGATACCACCTCCGGAGTGCAACAAGTCACCAATTTTATGATTGAGTATTGTTAAGGATATCTCAAAGATGAACTCTATTGATTTTCAGCTGACCAGAGCTAGTACAACGTGTGCTATGGTACTTTAAGTACGACATTTTTGTCATTTTTGGAGAAATTTCAGTTTGTTAGCATGATACAGCCTCCGGAGTATATACAAGTGACCAATTTTATGATTGAATATTATGCAGGTCGTCTCAAAAATGAACCCTATTGATTTTCAGCTCACTAAAACCAGTACAACGGGTGCTATAGTACGTAAAGTACCAAATTTTTGTGATTTTTGGAGAAATTTCAGTTTGTTAGCACGATACCGCCTCCGGAGTGCAACAAGTCGCCAATGTTATGATTGAATATTGTTAAGGACATCTCAAAGATGAGCTCTATTGATTTTCAGCTGACCAGAGCTAGTACAACGTGTGCTATGGTACTTTAAGTACGACATTTTTGTCATTATTGGAAAAATTTCAGTTTGTTAGCATGATACAGCCTCCGGAGTATATACAAGTGACCAATTTTATGATTGTATATTATGCAGGGCATCTCAAAGATGAACCCTATTGATTTTCAGCTCACTAAAGGCAGTAGAACGGGTGCTATAGTACTTGAAGTACCAATTTTTTGTCATTTTTGGAGAATTTTTAGTTTGTTAGCACTATACATCCTCCGTAGTACATACAAGTGACCAATTTTATGATTGAATATTATTCAGGGCGTCTTATAGATGAACCTTATTGATTTTCAGCTCATTAAAGCTAGTACAACATGTGCTATCGTACCTGAAGTGCCACATGTTTGGTCATTTTTGTAAAAATTTCGGGTTGTAGCACTATACAGCCTCCGGAGTGTATACAAGTGACTAATTTTATAAATTATAAATAGATATTTTTCATGGTGTCTCACAGATGAACCCTATTTATTTTCAGCTCACTAGAGCGAGTACATCGGGTTCTATAATTCCAGATATACGACATTTTTGGTTATTTTTGGAGAAATTTCGGTTTGTTAGCTCGATACATCCCCCGAATATTGTTCAGGACATCTCATAGATGCGGAAAAGTTAGTTTTAATCTTTAAAACCGTTTATTTTTTAAATACATTTTAAATTTTATTAAACATATTTTATGTCATATCACCCTAAATTACTGCAACACAAACCTACCAAGTTATATGTAATTATCAAATATAATACAACATGAAACATTGATATTTGCGCGACACTACACACTCTTAACTTAAACAAGGGTGTACAGCATGACAGTTTGTTATAAGCATAATTTATCATTTTGATTTGTGTTCTTGTGGTATCTTGTTTTCTCTGTGTTATTTTCGAAAGGGAATGTTTCGAATAAGTCAAAAAAAATGTTTTGTAGGGGCCAAAAAATATAAGGAGTTCGAGATAACTTTGAATATGTAAACACAGTAACAGAAAAACAAATCGACGTTTTAAAACCATTTCTTGAAACAGAAGGCAGCAAATACTAGAGCTGAAAGGGATGCAGATTATTTAATAGTTAAAACTGTAGTGCAACTACCAAATAGTGGAAAAAGTGTTACGGTCATCGCTGAGGATACAGATATCACTACTCTTCTAGTGCAACATTCTACACAAAATAACATATACGCTGCAAAAGCTGACAGAGTTACAAATTTAAATAATCTTCAGATTAAATTGGGCCCTCTGAAAAAATCCATTCTTTTTTTAAGAACGATATGACTTCTTTCATTTTTAAAAAGAGCAAGAAATATTGTATGCAACTTGTCAAACAAGATACTGATTTATGCAACGACTTTATAATATTTTTGTAACCAAACCCCGACAGAGCAAACCTAATTGATATTGGTCTAAAGTTTATTATAAAACTATATCAATAGTGAAAATACCCAAGAAATTGACGAATTGAAGTTCACTTTATATAACAGAATTACTTCAAAACAAGGATTATCATCTAATTTCAATTTGGCAAGTAGAAATGCTGCTGAGCAACATATTTTGAGTGGATATTATCAGGTAAATGATTCAATTCTTTTCCAGTAAAATTTTGATGTTTTTGTTCTTTTTCGAGGTTCAAGAATGGAATGGTTGAAACCTAAACCCTTTGGAGTACGGTTGGGAAAAGGATAAATATGAAAGTCAGGTTCCAAAAATATGTAGGAAAGAAATGGCTCCACAAGATATTTTAAAAATGGTCTATTCCAATTGTAAGGATGGAACTTGTGGTAAACGCTTTTCTTGTATAAAGCTTGGATTAAAGTGTTGTTCTAAGTGTGGCCAATATTTTGGTATAAGTTCCCACAACAAGTCTATAATACCTGAAGCTGAAGCTAACGATTAAATTCATGCTAGTGAACTCTTAAAATCCGTTTTTGAAAGTTTTAATATCTCCGTCCCAAGATCATTAAGCTAGTTTTTGTTTTATTTATTTATTTATTTCTTACGGGAAATCCCCACTAACTTAAAATACAATATAACAAATTCATTTAAAATCTATAACACTTTTCATAGCTACAGGTATAAAACAATGCTTATATTAATAAAAAAAAATAAAACAACATAACTCATCAGATCACAACCCCAAGCAATATTTGAACTGACCCAAAGACATATTAAAAATATCAAAATGAATGTTAAAAAGCACAGATATCTATTTATAGGACTCATATTACCATATCAAGGGTCACAGTACAGGACCTCGTATGTTTATATTTTATATTTTAGTTATTTATAATCAATGTGTACAAAAGTATTAGCATCATCTGCTAGCCATATGACAAAAAACGTATCGACACTACAGAACTCGCCTTTTCTACCAATGCAGGACCTCTTAAAAAGACACCAATTGTCAAGTGTAGTACTTCGTAAAGTGACATAACCTTCATTAGTTGTGACAGTGCGGTAAGTACTGCTACAAATTTTATTTATTTGTAGAAAATATTGTTAATTTTTAATGTTTTGTGTGTGACAATATCTTACCTGAGATCATTTTAAATAACATAGAGTAATTGGTGTTACCATTATAAATCAAATAAACCATAAAAAGTTGGTTTAAAATGACTATATTATAAGAGTTCCTCCATTTAAATTTTGACCAAATTTTTTAAATTTATGCGAGATCCTGTCATGTTATTTTGCTTTCCGATATTTTTAAAATGGGCTCTAGAGGAAGAAAAATGTTAGGACTTTTGCAGAACAATATATACGATGCCGGAAATGAAATGATGCAGTCGAATTGTATTCCTGTTGTCCAACCTGAAGTGGTTAGAATGATAAATGAAGCGGAGGTGATTTTCGATTATATTGAACAGGACGTTATGTTTGTAGCTTCTGAATCTTCGAATAATTTATTACGAACAGAAACAATCTGCAACTTAAAAGAAAATATCACCACGTTCCATAATATTGTTGAAATGAGAAATCAGCCAGCGAGTTATTTTAATGAATTTAACTATCAAAAAAACGAATCAGTAGATGAATTATTACAGTGGATTCAAAATGGTACAGATCAAAGAGCTGAAACAATTAATGAAAACGAAGATACCTATAATTCACAAAGAAAAATAAGAGCCGAAACAATTAATTCAAATGAAGTTATCAATGATACAAAAAGAGACCAGTAGAAGGATGATTACGATTATATTCCAAACAACAAAATAAATTCTGACAGCAGTGATGCAGAAAACATTGGAGAGGATAGTGATAAGGAAAAGCAAGACAACGAACTAAACGAATCAGACGCAGATGAAAACGAATACGTAAATAGCGTCGTGAACAAATAATAACAGCTGAAAAAGAAAACGTAAAGTAGGCGAAAATATGAGGTTAATAAATAAGAAGCGTATGGAGGGATATAGAAATCCGATAGGGTAAAGAAATACCTTTCATGACAAAATCAGAGGCCCAAGACATCTTAAACTTCGATGCGAATGTGGACAAGAATAAAATGATCGTCGGCAATGCGCTTCAGTTACTGAAGAAGACAGAAAACAAATAATCTTAAACTTTTGGGAGATGCTTTGGGACCAAAGAAAAGTGTACGTATGTAATACAGTGGCATTATTGGTTTATACAGTCAATGTAAGAAACCAGACTTTTCATGTTTGCAAGACTTTCTACTTAAATACCACAGGGCTCGGGGAGTGGTCTGTGAGGAATTGGGTGTTAGCAAATGAAAACGGGATAGTTGTGAAAAATGAGAGTGTTATACTAAAAAGAGAGAAATGAAGATATTACAAGGAAGATGATACTTTATTTATGAGAGAATTTTTAAATTCGCTCAATAAATTACCAGCACATTACTGTCATAAAGACACCTCAAAGATGTACTTGGAACAAAACTTGTAATTTCTAAATCAATTGTACAAGGAATATGAGCGCCAATGCCAAAATCAAGAGATGCAATGTCTTTCCATAATGAAGCTATCAAGGATGGTTAAAGAAATGAAAATAGGATAGGTGCGACGATTTAGAGGAAAACGATTATCATAAGCATACAGGAGAAAAGAACAGAGCTAGAAAAGAAAAAGAAGATAATAAAGCCAGAACTATTGCAGGGAAATATTATCACTTTAACCATGGATGTGAAACTATGTCCTCAAGTACGCGCTAGCTCTCTCTACTACAAAGTAAAACTTTGTTGTCATAATTTTACATTGTATGATTTAGCCATTCGTCAAGCAACATGTTATTAGTTTGATGAGACCAAGAGTGACTGCCAAGTTTCCATATACGCATCGAGTTTGGTTGATTTGTGAAAGAAAACTATTTGGACAAAAATGACAAGAGATGCTTAATAGTTTTTACGGATGGCTGTACTGCGCAAAAACGTAACAATATTACTTCCAATGCTCTGCTGTACTTTTCTCAAACCTACAATGTCACAATTTATCAAGAATATCTGATCAAAGGGCACATCCAGATGGAATGTGACAGCGCCTACGCCACAATTGAGACTGCATTAAAAATACATTCACTTGCCCATGGATTACGCGCGAATTACCAGAGAAGCATGAACAAAGAACCCTTACATGGTCAAAACACTGAACTATGACTTTTTTGTCAATTATGGCTTAAACCAATGAAATATTATTCCATACGCCCCAGAAATAGGTCGAATGGATCCTGTTGATACAAACATCAGAACACTCCAGTATTGTCTGACTGGTGAGATTAAATATAAAATTAATTTTGATGATGAATTCTTTTCCTTCCCCATAGACCAAAAGCCATCAACTTAAATAGTTTTCTTAAACTCCACACAAGATTTCAAAAAATAACGAACAAGAAATCCGATCACCTGCAGGAAATAAAACTAGTGATTCCAAAAGACTGTTGGCAATTTTATTATTCACTCAATAATAACCAGATATAATATTTTTAATATAATATGTACTAATTAACATTACTTGTTTACGTTCTTTGTGTCAACATGATATTTCAGTATTATAAAATAAATAAACTTACTTGTAGAATAAAGCCTTACGTAATCAATCGTTTCGATAAATTGCAGGACCTCATGTTTAACAATAACAATAGTACCTCACATGCAATATTTTCACCCCAAAATATTTAAAATATTTATTTCTGACGATAGCACATTGATGTTTGGGCTCTATCTAGTAATCGCTGAGAAAAAACTGAGAATTTGATGAAAAACGACGTGAACCCTCGATATGTTGTTCTATGAAAGGGCACATGAAAGGTAACTTGACGGCGAAGACCCCGATAGGGAATGCTAAGACCCACCTGACTCAGAAGATCCGCACAATCAATCTGCCCATTTAGGAGTTAAAATATAGATATAGCCCCCAACATATCTCTACGATTACTAAGACGAGCTAATGACATTTGTTTTTTTGATCTCAGGATAAGTATGGTCTAATATTCTATTGTTGTTCCTAAAAGCACAGTATCTAAGAAATCTATGTTGAACTTTTTCAATCGAATTAATATACTACTGAGCATTATTCCAATATCGACCTAACAAGGGAGCAATATATTAGTTTTGTAGAATCAACAGAAAAATATTTGCAATTCTTCAGCACAAATCCCAGCATCTTTGAACTCTTCACTGAGATTGTATTGATGTGCTCGAGAAGTGATAATTTCTCATCAGGTATAACTCCCAAGTCCCTAACAAATGAAACATATTTTAAAGCCTTACCATCAATAGCCAGCAACACTTATCAATATTCATTCATTTTCTGCACATCACCCAGCCAGCCTAATCAGATCCTCACGTAACAACTCCTGATCTCGCACACTTTCCACCGTTCTCCACAATTTGAAGTCATCAGCAAATTTTAATCCTTTGCTATTTATAACACAATCAAGTATGTCACTGATGAACATATTAAATAAGAGTGGCGAGCAGTGATCCCCCTGCGGAGCGCTAGATGAAACATGGATTGCCCCAAGAAGAAGATGGCCATCTTCACATATTGTGTACGTTGAGTTAAAGAACTTTCCATCCAAGAACAAAAACTAGAATGAATCCAGCTTTACTAAGTATACGCAAAAGCAGCTGATGGTCTACATGATTGAAAGCTTTAGAACAGTTAGTGTATATTACGTCTACCTGCTTAGGATCTTCCATACTCTGTAAGATATCTGTTTCATAAACTGGCAAATTAGACACCGTTGATCTATTTCTAGTGAAACCGTGTTGCTCTTCCTGGTACAACTCACCGCACATCCATGCCAATTATTTGCCAACAAGACAGTAAATAAACTTTGGAATGGCCGACTGGATACATACACTTCTGTAATTTACCACATTATCCCCCTGACTACTTTTAAATATTACCACCACATAACTCTGCTTCCAGTTGTCAGGGAATATAGGGGTTTTCGGTGATCTGTTAAAAATAATAAACAAAGGCAAAACGATAGTGCAAACACGCTGCTTCAGCAAAAGGTTAGGAATACCGTCGGGACCAGAGGTTAGTTTATTTGGAAGCTCAGCAATTTCATTAAAGATGTCAGTCTTGGATATTTCAGTTCAAATAATGTTACCAATATTACTGTCCACCAACTCAAGATCATTACTGCTGGTATTTTTAGCATATACAGTTTGAAATAATTTCTTCAACAAATCAACAATACTCTGTCCGTCACAAGCAGATAGCAATTCTGTGACTAGACCTCTTATCATTGATATATTTCCAAATGGTCCTAGGGTCATCCTTTAACTTCAAGTCTATACCCACAACATAGTTGGAAAAACACTCCTCAGAAAGTCCCCTACACTCAGCCGAGAAAATACTGCATAATTAGCATGTCTCTTCCACTGAGTCATGTACCGCAACTCAGAGGAGAACCACTTTGGAAAGCTAGATATTCTAAATCGCTTCAAGGGGACAAAATATACTATACCTGCGTCCAGTACCTCATAAAGAAGCTGTACTTGGGAGTATTTAAATAAACTTGCCAATTAACTGATATACTTGTTAAGACCTCTAATGTTACCATTTCTAAAATCATAGTAAAACTCCTTATATAATGGGAGTTAGCTTTGTTTGCTCTGGACACAGGTACTGAACACTCATGCTATATTGTGCATACTACCGTTCAACGGATAATCGCCAACACATCTAACATTTAACTCAGCTAGACTAGAAAATAATAAATAAGTATCCCTATCATTTGGTATACTATTATTCTGGTACAGTTTCAGAAAACCAAAGGCTTGTGCAATTTCCAGAGCCGAATCATTCTGGGGACACTACACCAAAGCTCCAAATTCATCATTCTACCATTGTGCATTTGACAAATTATAGTCCCCAAATATGTAAATATCTTGAGAAGAATGACGTTGACGAATATATTCCACAGACACAGTGATGAGGGTAGCTTCTCTGAGGTGGAAAATAAAATATACACCCCGCACTACAAACTGAACCCCGTTCATTTTACACAACACGAATAGCTGTTCCACACGATTTTTACCCATTACAACACACTGCGATTTAATTTTGTTGCTAACATACATAATGACACCTCCGCCACTTATTTTCCTACTTTTTGCAGCCGATCTGTCATTTCTGTACAATGTAAAACCTTCACACCTGAGTTTGCAGTCATGATAGTCTCATATAGATTGCTTTCCACTATGACTATGATATCATATGCATTACCCGCCACTGCTACAGCAGATCATCTATTTTTGTTCTAAGGACGCCCACATTCTGATAGTAAATGGTTAGTGAAGATTCTATTGGTTTCTTTGTTACCTAGAAAATGGAGAAGGGCAAGGGTAACCTTCATACCAAAAATAGGGAAAAAAGATGGGACTGATCCCCGATCTTTTAGACCCATCTGTCTAACATCGTTTCTACTCAAATCGATGGAGAAAGTAGTGGATAACTACATAAGAACAGAGAATCTGGAGAATATACCACTTCATAAATGTCAGCATGCCTACAGAGCGGGTCGATCAACTGAGACGGCTCTGTATCAGCTGACAGAAGTCATCCAGAGAACTCTGAACAACAAAGAAATCGCAATGTGCGCATTCCTGGATATATCAGGGGCCTTTGACAACACAACTCATGTGTCTGTCAAAGAAGCACTAAAAAGGTGAGGAGTGAATGAAACCATTGTAAAATGGATGTAGTTGTTGACAACGAGGATAGCTGAGACACAGGTGGGGAATCAAACCACCTCAGTTAAAGCCACTCGGGGGACACCTCAAGGGGGAGTGATATCTCCCCTTCTATGGAGCCTCGTAGTAGATGAGTTGCTCTACAGGCTAACGGAGCTTGGCTTCGAATGTATGGGCTACGCCGATGACATTGTTTTAATAGTCAGAGGCAAGTTCGAGAGCACCTTGTGTGATTTATTACAAAAGGGCCTCAGAATCATTGAGCAATGGTGCTTGTCAGTGGGGCTAAACATTAACCCAGGCAAGACCATAGTAATTCCATTTACCCGGAAAAGAACACTTCCAGCCATGAAACCCATATCCTTAAACGGGGATATCATAGAATGGAAATCAGAGGTTAAATATCTAGGGATAACTCTAGATAGTAAGCTTCTGTGGAATAAGCATGTTGAAATAACTGCTAGTAAAGCAATAAGAGCTTTGATGACGTGCAGAAATCTAGCTGGTAAGAGGTGGGGCTGTAACTCAAAAATACTGCGATGGATGTACGCCATGATTGTGAGACCAGCAATTACGTATGGGGCAATAGTTTGGCACACAAAAGCAAGTCAGTATAGCACGAGGAAAACCCTCGATAAAGTTTAAAGGCTTGCCTGTGTGTGCATCACTGGAGCTATGAGAACGTGTCCAACTAGGGCACTTGAGATCATTACAGATCTCACACCTCTACATCTGGTGATAGAAAGATCTGCCCAAGAGGCAATTCTTAGAATATCTAAGGAAGGTTCAGGCAATGAGAGTATTAAAAATCAGGGAGCTTGGTCCTCTCTGACAAGATACACCTCATTAGCGAATCTTCCCAGTGACGAAATGATCAGGAAAGTAAGCATCGAAAAGAATTTCACCACGATGATAAATACGAGGAGAGACTGGAAAAGGGAATACACCACCCAAACTCTCAAAGAAAACACCATTAGATGGTATACGGATGGTACAAGGACCACCATTGGAGCAGGCGCTGGAGTATTTGGGCCTGGCACCAGATACTCATTATCGTTAGGCTCCTTCCCGAGCGTCTTTCAGGCAGAAATACTTGCGATCGAAAGATGCGTGGAAATGAACCTAGAAAGAAACTACCAGAAATGTGACATAACGATCCATTATGATAGTCAAGCAGCTATCAAAGCATTGAGCTCCCATGTCGTTGACTCAAAGTTGGCATGGTAGTGCCGAAGAAAACTTGATGAATTAGGCAAGAATAACATGGTCTCTTTAGTCTGGGTTCCTGGCCACTCAGGAATCACGGGAAATGAAGAGGTCAATACACTTGCCAGGAAGGGAGCACAAATGCCCTTTATTGACCCGGAGCCTTTCTGTGGTGTAGCAAAATGCTCCTACAAGAAAGTGTTTCGGAAGAAAGAGGAAACCGAAAGAGAAGCACTCTGGCGGTGCCTTCCCGGGTTGGAACATTCCAAAAAGTTCCTGGGGAACTTTGACACTGCTAGATCCAAAAAATATTTTGACCTCAGTAAAGATAAGCTACATCTCCTCTTACAGGACACTGCCGCCTTAGGAAGCACTTAATGAGAATAGGTCTAGCAGAGATTGACGAGTGTAGATTCTGTGGGGAGGAGGATGAAACTCCTGATCACCTAGTTTTGGAATGCCTCGCCATTGCAAGCCAACGCAAGAAATGCTTTGGACAAGAAACTTGTAAGAGTGAGGACCTAACCTCGTTGAAGCCGTCCCAAATACTAGAGTTAATTAGAACCTCTTGGAACTGGAAGGCGAGCTGTAGTAGTAGCGAGAACAGCTCTGATAGGGGGGGCACAATAAACCTTTGGTTTCAGTGCACTGTAACCCCGTTAAAATATAATCTAATCTAATCTTGTTACGACCATTGGTAGACCATTATCATATCTGATTACAAAATTGACTTCCTTTCTAGCTGCTATGTATGCTTCCTGTTGTATCTTAGTTTGATCCACAGAAATATTATATGGAGAGCCATGTAACCTACTACCTGATTTAAGTGCATCTTTACAACATCTGAGCTAGTGCATATTACTTTCATTGGTCTCGCCCTGGCAGAAGAATCAGTAGACTTGCCAACTCGTACCACTTTCTGGACCATTCCTGTCTTTTGTGAGAAGCCCAGCCTGGTTGACTAAAGATTTATCATAGGAAATTCGTTCTTCCAAATTTAAGTAATGTGATTCTGGGGCATTATATATCATTAGATTATTTGCTCTCATGTTACGCTCATTAACTTCATGAATCATAGTTTCAGTATCAAATTGTTTTGGTGGTGCTGTGGATGAAGCTTTTTCTTTCTCCAATTCACGAATTTTGATTTATTTTCAATAATTTATTCTTCTTCATCCTTATTCATCCTTTATTTAAGGCCTCAGCTGCCAGGGTGATTCGGCCTGTTTCAGTTTAACTTTCTTTAGGTTGACATTCTGTTGCAGTTTTCTGTCATCTGTAAGTATTGTTTATAACTTGATCTGCAATATCTAATGTTAGGTTACGTTGTGGTTTCTATGGAAAAATAATGAATTGTGCATAACGACAAACGACAGATAACAGATGTCAAATTGCGGTGTTGTACGCCATCTTGTGGGCATTATGTAGTACTTGCCATAAGTGACGTCACCCGTTCGAATATATTAAAATTCAAGTGATCAATTTTAGTGATCGTTCTTAGAAGTTTGTGATAAATAAAAATATGTGTCTTCTGAAAATGGATGTAGAACAATATTACGCAAAAATAAACAATTGCTCAAACACCGGATTGTATAAACTCAAATGAGACAATTAAGAATTAACCATTACACTGTTAGCGGTAGAGTTAATTACATTGGCAACACAATTTTTACTGAACTAACAAATTGGAATTGGACTGAGAGCACAAAAACGTGAAGAATCATCAGAATCAATAATATCTTTTGAAGTTATTTTTGATTGTATCATTTTGTTTTACTGCTAAAAATCATATATCAACAGCCAGAATAATTATTTCTTAGTTTTAGCAAATACATTGGACGTAAATCTGTAAAATTACTATGACCAATGAAATCATGAGTGAAATTTTTCAGGTAATATATAATTTAAAAACAAATACATACCTTCCATACTCTCCTAGACCCCAAGTATATAATTCTCCACTACTAGTGATGGCAGCTGAATGAGAGCTACCACAAGCTATATCTCTGATCTTCTTACTCTTTAAAGCTTCAATCATCCTTGGTTTATCCAAATTCAGTCTATTACCATGTCCCAGTTTGCCATCTTCTCCTTCCCCCCACGAAAATACCTTACCATCTAAAGTAAGAGCCATTGCATGTTTTCCTCCAGAATGTACGGCTACCTTCTTAATTACATATTGACTTAGAAACGGTATAGGTCTTGGCGTCGGAACATTGTTGTTATGTCCTAATCCCAACCTACCGTTAGTACCTTCTCCGCAGGCGTATAATTTGCCTTCCTGTGATACTATAAAGAGAGATTTTGAACCGCCAGCGATATGTATTGGTTTTAGTTGACTGAGATAATCTGAGAGAATTGGTAATTTTACTTTTGAGCCTTTCATTCCGCCAAGCTGGTCCTTATCATTTAAGCCCCATACATAAACCTTACAACCATTTGTGTTCTGAGCAATTTCCCCGCTAGGAGCTGAAGAATAATAAAACAAATAAGTGAATACAGTTTCCTCTTTCGTTATGTTCTATTAATATATTGTCATCTTATTTTTCAAGGATCTTAGACAAATAAAAAAATAAATGCATAACATTTTAGGAATACTAATAAATATAAACTAAATACAATACTAATAAATACTATACTATAAACAAAAAACATAGCATATTACTTTTTTAAATGAAACTAGCTGTTTCTAAATAATTCCACAATATATTGAAAAAATGGTAAAAATTCTAAAAAATTGACAATTGTTTCGATATTACTATCAATATCAGAATGACATATATTACATTCCATGTGATGCCTACCTGATGTTTAATAAGTATTTTTGGCTAGACCAAGAAGTGACCTACTTACCTTGTGATTCACTTAATATATATGAATAGACAAAAATAGAAGAAACTACAGGTCTAATTGTATTCGATATTTTATGTAATATAACGATTCCATCTAATTGTGGAGATTGAGTATTTTTATTTACGATGTACCTCTTTTCTTAATCACTTAAAAGATAATTTGAATTATTAACAATATCTCTTACATTGTTAGAAAACTTTTTTATTGGGTCTACTCTAAGAATTTGTACATCGCTAGATTCTATAGTTATATATTTTTGAATTATAATCTTCCGTTTTTAATATGACAGTGGCCCTTGTTAGATTTTGTGATTGGTAGGTTATTATTTTCTAGTTTCTTTATGATTGAATTTAAAACTGTAATGTCATTTTTTGTTTGGCGTTTAACCTTTGACGGTTCAATATTTTTGATTAAATTGGAAATTTTTAATTTCTCATAAAAAAAATTATTTGAATTATATTTTAAAGCTATTTCAAATTCGGTAGCTAATATTTGTTTAATAAATTTTGGTGGTATGCAGTAGTTTAAACCTTTATTTTAAAATTATATTTCACTATTTGTCAAATTAGTGTCTGAAAGGTTTTCAAATCTGGTGCAAAGTGTGTTGGTATGTAAGTACTTACAGTTTCATGATGTTTAGGGTATTGAATTCTATGTTGTGTGTGTTCAAGTTTTTGTTGTTGTTTCTTAAATTTCTTGTGCTTTATCGTGCTGACACTTTCTCTGACTTTGTCACCTAAACAGTCAAATTCTACTGAATGTAATTGGAACGTGAGTTCAGAATGCACAACTTTTATGTAGTTGTCGAAGGAGTAGACCCAACAAAAAAGGTTTCTAATAATGTAAGAGATATTGTTAATAATTAAAATTATCTTTTAAATGATTATGAAAAGAGATACATCGTAAATAAAAATACTCAATCTCCAGAATTATATGGAACCGTTAAATTACATAAAGTATCTTATGTACCTGTAGTTTCTTATGTCAATACTCCTAATAATATATTAGCAAAAAACTTAACAATATACTTAATAATTACGGATATACATTACTATGTCTAAAGGAACATCACAAATAATTTAATCATATAAATAACTATATTTAAGACATATTGGATGAAGAGGAATTAGAGAAATATTCAACATACAAGATTTATATAAATATTATGATGTATAGAAAGATAAATTAGTAACGGACATTAAACTAAGAATTGCTACAGTTAATTATAGTATTGTAAGTAAGTTAAAGTATAGTTTAAGAAGATACTGCAATGCAGAATTTCAAAACCCGGATGACAATTCACCATTATAACAGCAACCAAAAATACAGTGAATTCCTGTAGTGTTGAAAATGATTGGAAAACACTACATAGTTTGATTCATTTTCCGTCTAAAAATAAAATCTAGAATCAAAAATGTATTAATGCAATTATTAAGTCTGTGAATATGTCAACACGTGTATAAACATAAAAAATTTTATAATAAAAAGAATGCAAACATAAATTAAATTGAAGGAATATTATCAAAGTAAGACAAATGTATCAAGCATTATTTCTATGGTGTATAAATAGCATCTCTTTTCTTAAAAAGATTGAATTTTTTATAACATATTGTGCAGTCTAATATACCACACTTTTTATGATATATGAATATTACAATTAAAATTTTATTTGTCCACGTTGCGGAAACAAAATTGTACAATCCCTGGTTGCAGCGACAATATTGTACACACGGCTATCTATTTTGAAGTTGACAGTTGTTGTCAAAATTTCCCAGCTAGCAGAATAACGAAAATTGTTTTAAAATATCGAAAGATGAGTTTATTTTACCTTGAATTATTTGACTCTATTCTCAGGTGGGTTCAGTTCGTTCTAATATAAAAGTTTTTTTATGAATTTTAAATTATTTTCTGAATTCAATATTAAGATGATTAATTTTGTTCTATATTCTGCCCTGTGAACTTAAATTTAAGATCGGAAATATCACTTAATTACTTTCTGACACTTACTATCAATGAATGACTTGTCTGTCACCAATGATCCACTAAATTTCACTGTCCAAATAAAATTCCTATTCAATTAAATATGTTTAATTTCTATCAACGTGTCTAAAATGATTTAAATAATTTCCAATGAAAATAAGTTGAACAATTATATATAATTACTCAAATCGACAAGTTCCAAATTTAACTTTCCTTCTTGCTACAAATAATGATATCGTATGTTTTACAACTAGATTAACATTAGAACAACCAACAAACTAAATAACCTCCTAATCTAATTTCAAGTTTCTTTTCAAAAATTTCAAATTTAGAATTGCCACTCAGCTCCTCGGTAAATGTCAAATACCTGATATTTTTTAATAATTTCTTCCACTATTTAATTGTTCGATAAGTATACTTATATTTCGTTGTTAATTGAATTCAATATTTAATCTCAATACTTAGATGCATCTAATTTTAATTTTGTTTCAAGGTCTGATGTTCAACGATATAATAATAATTCTGGAGCGAACTCACCAGAAGTCTGGATGTAGAGAAGCAAAAACTGCAATCTCGAACAACTGCAAACACTAATTTAGGATACAGGATCCTTCACCTTTCTTTGAATTACGAATGATTTTTCGAAAATACACGCACTGAATTTACTTTGAATATATCGAATAACGCCTTATACTAATTAATTACATTGTTCAACTACTGATTATACAAAATTTTTGGAGAGATTTCACATAAGATAACCACACCCTACTGTGGTTACAAACTTTCCTCTTTTTTTGAATAAAAAGCTAAACTTGTTATTTTCTTATCACAAAGATTTGGAATACTTTTATTACTAAATACTTTATAATGACCTCTGTTTTCTTTAACCTTCAATATATTTTTCTACTGTGACATGTAAATGTCATCAGAAATTAAATAATCTGCCAAATCTTACATATACAGGGTTTTTGAACCATATTGATTTTATAGACAATATAGGGTTTTCCAGAAGTATTGCATAAATAAAATTCTTTAAAATTTGGAATAATAGAACTGTATTAATATAGAACCCTAAATTTCATTGGTCAGTAAACATCAAGCAATTTGATTTTTAATTTGAAGACTATTATTTTATTAAAAAAAATGAGAGTCCTTAGTAACGAGGTAACGAAAAAGAGAGTCAGTAAAAGATACAGTCGTGAAGATTTCCAAAAGTATTTTACAATTTAAGTAAATATTTGTGAAAAGCAGTGAAACAAACCTTTTGACCATTTTAAGAAGAGAAATAATTTCGATTGATTTCCGTAAGTAGAATAAATTGAATTGCAAAGATTTATCCAAAGTCAGTCATATGTTGGAATAAATCAAATTGGTATCCAAGACAACAAATAATTCATAGGTGAACTTATCATCTGACGTAAATGTGTATGTGAGGTTATACACTCCAAGGAACCTAAAAAAACAGAACGTTGAGATTCTTGAAAGATAGTAAACAGTTAAAAAGGTATTTCTACAAACTTTATTTAAAAAAAATTAAACTCTCCTGAGTATTATCATAGTGTTACGAAACAGCACACTGGTATAGTCCCTAAAACCGACTCTGTCTAAGCCAGGTATAAAAGTTAAAATTATGGCGGATACGCAGTTATAAAAAACTGTTTACGAGTTCACGACTGTCTTATGTAAACATTGTTTTTGTGACCAGAGTTATCTAGAAAAGGCCAGAAAAATTATTCGTGACTGTGTAAGCCGCAGCCCAGAATTTACTAGAAAAAACGGCTTTAATATATAAGGGACTGATCAGGAAGAGTGAGTTTAGTTTATAATTTGACATCGTGAGTTAAACAGTAAATAATTGAATATAAAGTGTTTATATAAATTAGTTTGAGTGAATATACAGTTAATATAAATTAATAATTAAGTGATTAGTTAAGTATATATAAATTAAGTGTTAGTGAGTTAGTGTTTCAATAAATTAGTAAGTAGCCATACCGAGTGTTTAAAATTTATCCCATCCGTTTATTGTCTAAATAAATAAGAAAAATATTACAATAGTTTTGATATATTTTATAAAGAAATATATTTTTTCCAAACCACTTCCATTAACTAGTCGATACATTGACAGATTTATACATGCAAACAGGATTGCAATAGACACAATTAAATAACCAAAAGACACTACATTGGATACAATATTTTTGTTATTAACTTCATTATTTTTATAAAATCATTCCATTGGTATGTGTGAGATTGAATGAACGCTCATTAAATATAAGTTTTATTTTGTCAACATGACGTATTTAGTTTTTATCATTAAAAATACTTTGGAAGAGAAAATCTGAGGTACTTTAATAGAAGGAAAATTGCAATACAAAATTTATTTATTTGAGCGCTTACAAAATACTTCAGGTAGAATCTATGAACCAAGAACCCCTGGGAAAAATTAGTCTTAAGAAAAATTTATGATTACGTGCATAACCGGAAGTATATAATTTTGCAATCATTTTAAATAATAACATTTAACAAATTATATCAAAGTTAAAAACATAAACAAAATTATACAGGGTAAATTTAACTTACAACAGATACAATGCCCTAAGAAGCGCAATAATATCTAAATACTCAATTAAAAATTCAATAGAACCAATCAAAAAATTAAAAACCTTCAACTTACAAGATAACTCTAAACTCATTTCATTTGATGTTACTAATATGTTCACTAAAATTCCTCCTAAAGAATGTCTAATACTTGTAAGAAAATTACTAGAAGATAAATATATTAATCCAGGAATAATATCAGATATACTTAATTTATTTGATGTATGTATTATTAGAATTATTTCACTCTTGACAATAAGATATATTGTACATGCGGCTTAACCACCGTATGTTATATTGTTTACAACTGACAGTTGTTGTCAAAATTATTTCCGGCTATCAATAATTTTTTTTTATCGAAAGATGAATTTATTTAATTTTGAATTATTATTATACTCTTTTCTCAGGGTGAGTTCAATTCGTTATCAAAATAATTTATATATTTTCTAAGTATTGTACAAAATTTAATGTTAATTTTTTTATTTTTTTTTTCTAGATCATTTACCCAGTAGTATCGTGTAATTGTATAGTTTCAATTATACAGGCTCTTTAATTACGTTCTGACATTTACTATATTTCAATGCAAAGTATGTCTGCATTATTTAAAACTACCAATAATTTGGAACAGACTCACCAACTTTCTTGTAATCTCCTATTCATATCCTACCATCTAAATCTATTATTTTCCAATAAATATTTTCTTCATACATTTGCATACCTTCCTCGCTTGCTATATCCTGTTAATTATTCTAGTGAATTCAACAAATTTTTCGCAGGCATATCGGAAACTATTCTGAAAAGTATTGACAGTCCCCAAACTGACCCATTACATTTTTTGAATGCCCTACCTAGACCATCATCATCCTTTTTCATGTCGTCAATTTTGGAGACTGATGTTCACGAGGCTGTATTATCTCTAAAATGTAAGCCAAGTCTGGATTTTTATAATTTAAACACAAAGATGATTAAAGTTACTTTGACTTCGCTAGTTGGACCATTGACAACCTTATACAACAAATGTATAAATGAGGGGAACTGGCCCCACGTACTGAAAATATCAAAAATTATTCCGGTATTCAAAAGTGGCGACATCGATCTCGTTAACAACTATAGGCCTATAGCTATTATACCTGTAATATCCAAAATATTTGAAATACTGATAAAAAATAAACTAAGCTCCTATTTAGAACATAAGAACTTAATATCTGAATGTCAATTTGGGTTTCAGAAACATAAGTCAACCATTCTGGCAATCTTGAATGTGATTAAGAGCATAGTTGAGGGTCTGGATGCGGGTAAAAACACGTACGCCATTATGTGTGACCTAACTAAGGCCTTCGACTGTGTGAGCTCGGACATTTTATTGCGAAAGATGGAACATTACGGATTCCGTGGTAGAGAGTTGGAATTGTTTAAATCTTATTTGGAAAATCGTCAGCAATACGTAAGCTACAATGGCTGTGAATCTAGTCGGATGTCGGTAAACGATGGAGTCCCGCAAGGTTCAGTGTTAGGACCATTATTATTTTTACTATACATAAACGATCTACCGGCGTCTCTTGAGTGTCAATCGGTTTTATTTGCAGACGATGCTACAATCTTAACGAAAGGAGAGGAAAATGTCAGCATCGAGAATCTAAAGTTAGCTAAATCTTGGTTTGATTCAAACAATTTGAAATTAAACGATGGGAAAACTAAAAAAATAACATTTAGCTCTGTAAAACGAGGTACCAAAGGGGAATCTGTGAAATTGTTGGGTATCACATTAGATCCTGGTATCAATTGGGGGGACCACATATACTCACTATGCTCAAAGATTTCATCACAGATTTTTGCAATGAGACAATTACGCTCATCTATTGGTAGTAATCTTGTTATGCGTACGATTTACTTTGCGTTGATCCACAGTCATCTGGCTTATGGTATCTCTCTATGGGGTAACTCTAGCAGAGTACAAAGAGTCTTTACTCTTCAGAAGACTGCTTTGCGCATTATTCATAATGCAAAAAGTCGAGTAAATTGCAGTGGACTTTTCGCGGAATATGGGATCCTGCCATTGCCTTGCATGTACATGTTTGAGACACTTCTGTGTATTCATAGGGGTGTACTACATATGGTAACTCATTCTGGTGTTCACTGTTATACCACCAGAGGTGCAGAGCGACTCATTGTGCCTTTTTCTAGGCTGCATCAAACACAATACAACAAATTAGATGTTAGATTGTATAATAAGTTTCTAGATTTGCATGCTGATAAGAATGTGAAAAATATGAGCCAGAATCAGTTCTATAGATTTTCAAAACAATTTTTACTACAAAATTGTTTTTACGCAGTTCGGGACTACATGTCGTTCAATTATTAGTCTTACTAATTCATTCTTACATATATGTTACTTCAGAAATCTAATTCTAATCTAAAATGGACCTTATATATGCTTTATAGAATAACAGGCTTATTTCAGTACTTGCGCCCCACCATGTTTTGGTGATCAATGTATTTAACTCACATATTTTGGCCATCAGTGTAGAATTTTTTGCTTTATTCTTAAGTACCATTTTTTCAGCGAGAAATGTTCTTCTCAATTCCAATGGTGGTTCGAGTGCTTCCACCCTTAGTGGTTCCACAGGTGTTGTTGACATCGCTCCTAAGCATATTCTTAACGCTTTATTCTGTATTACTTCTAGCTGTTTCAGTGATTGTTTTGATGCAGATCCGTATAGGACGGAACCATAGTCTAAAATGGACCTTATATATGCTTTATAGAATAACAGGCATATTTCAGTACTTGCACCCCACCATGTTTTGGTGATCATTTTGAGGAAATTAATGGCTTTATTACATTTTATTTTGATTGCCTCGATATATGGTTTCCAATTTAATTTATTATCTAATGTTACTCCTAAGTACTTAATTTCTTTTTTATATGGTATCATGTGGTCCCCCAACTGGATGTTCTGAGTTTCTGGGATACGGTGCCTTGAAAATATGGTGACATTTGATTTAGACGTTGATAGATCGAACCCTACATCTTCAATAGCTTTTATGATGTTTGAGGTGGCTTTGTTTAGAGTATTTATACAATTTTCATATTTTTTGTCCTTGACATATATTACAAAGTCATCAGCATATTATATAATTGTGTAATTCCTGCATGCTTGATGCATTTTGATGGTATATATGTTGAATAACAGTGGTGCTAAAACGGAGCCCTGTGGTAAACCTCTAGATGTATGTCTTGGTCCTAATAATGTGTCTTTTTGTCTTATAAATATTTTTCTGTATGTCATAATACCGCACAGAATATTTCGTATTTTGGTAGGCATACCGATTTGTTTCAGCATTCCGTTCAGTATTGGAATTTCTACAGAGTCGTATGCGCCTTTTACATCCAGGAATGTAGCTGCAGTATACCCATTTTCTCCAAAATTAATTTGTATATCAGTGACAAGTTGGCTCACCGCATCCTTTGTGCCATATCCTTTCCTGAATCCGTACTGATGAATTGGTAATATTTTGTGTTCTTCTAACCACCATTCTATTCTGTTTTTTAATATCCTTTCGAATGTTTTCAATAGGCATGCTAATAATGATATGACTCTGTAGGAGTCAGGGTCATTTGGATCTTTTTGATGTTTTAATATTGGAACTGCAATTAGGTTTTTCCAATCTTGTATTGTGCATTTGCCCATTTTTAGTATGTTGTTATATATTTCCAATAAAAAAGATTTGGCATTATTTGGTAGGTTGCATAACATCGGATATCTGATATTGTCTAAGCCTGGTGCTGTGTTTTTTCTTTGTTTTATTGTGTTTTCTAGTTCTTGGATATTTATCAGATTTTCGAATATTTGTGGTATTGTTTCCTCATGTTCCTGCTCATTTTCTAAATTATTTTGGTAGAAGGTAGATGGCGGTGCTATTCTCTCTAGTAGCTTTTCTTTCCAATCCTCACTGGAGAAATGAATGTTCTCTTTCTGTATGAAAGTTATTTTCATTTTCTTGGCCTGTTTCCAAATGTCTGACATTGATGTGTTTTTATTCAGATTGGTGCAGTATGCTCTCCATGAGGATCTTGCCTTTTCTTTCAAAAATTTTTTTGTGCTTGCTGCTATTTTTTGCACTGTAATGAAGTTTTCCAACGTGCTGTTAATTTTGTAGGCAATTACCGCATTTTTTCTATCTGTTACAGCTATGTCACATTCTCTGTCCCACCAAGGTGGTAGTGTTCTTGACTTTATCTTGAATGGTTTGTTTGTTGGTATGGATACTTGGGCAGCTGTGTTTATTCCTTGTATTAGATATTCATATTTTGCATTAATATCATTAAAAATAGGTGGTGTTTGTGAGAAATACAGTTCTGCTTCGTTTTTGAATATTGACCAGTCTGCTCTATTTATATTCCATTTATTGGAAGGACATATTAATTCCTTTGTTTGTAGACACTTATTTTTAGGCACATTGATGTTAATAGGTATTGGAAAGTGATCTGAACCCAGTGTGTCCTTTATTACGTTCCAATCTATGTTGTTTATGAGATAGGGTGTACTAAGTGTCAGGTCCACTGCGGAATTTTCCCCTTTGCGGTTTAATCTAATAGGTGTTCCATCGTTTGCCAATATTAAGTCATGATTTTCTAAGACGTCTAGAAGTTGTATACCCCTCTGATCATTTTTGTACGAACCCCATGTTCTGTTGTGTGCGTTAAAATCTCCACATATTATGCCGTTCTCTTTAGATATGATATTAAATATGCTTTTCCAGTCGCTGTTATTGATGCTAATTTTTGGGGGGCAATACACAGATAATATTTTAAACTGTAAATATTTATTAAAATTAATTTCGGCAGCACATATGTTGATGTCAGTATTTACTTTAATGTTAATATCTACTTTTTTAAAATTTATTTTTACCTTTATTAGTATTGCTGTACCTCCATATCCGTCATCCCTATCAGTTCTAATTAGATTATAACCTGGAAAATTGATGATGTTGTATTTTTAAACCACGTTTCAGATATAACGCAAATATCAATATCGTGTTCTGACAGACACTTCATCAAACTATATTTATTTGCAATCGCCGAGCGCGCGTTCCATTGTAATATTTTAATTTTATTAAGCATTGTTATTTTTTGGCAGATTATGATTCATTTTATATAACCTATCTGTTACAAATTGAATGTCAACTTTTTGTAATTCTTCAAATGAGCTAATGTCTTCCAAGATGTTTTTGAAAACTTGGAAGAACGTTTGAATAAATGTTGTATCATTTTCTTCATTTGACTGCATGGATTCTATCTCCATATTTTCATTCGTACTATTATTTTTAAATTGGAATACTGGTTTACTAGGACCAAAGGATCTGGGAAACATGGGTGCTTGTGTGATTTCATTGTTGGGTGATTGTATCCTACGTTTTTTGGTTTGTGTGATTGTGTGTTTACTGTGTGATGTTGAGGGTTCTGATGGTGTACTTTTTTTAAATGTATTACTTTCCCTATTTGTTTTGTATTGGTGGGTTGTTGTCTTAGGAAGTAATGGAAAGCTTTCCGACGTATTATCAAGTACATTGAACCTATTATTGCTAATTTTACTAATATATGAATTATCAGACCAGTTTTTTGCTTCTATATAGGTTACATTATTATCTGACATGAATTGTTTTATTTGCTTCTGTTTTTCAAATACGGGGCATTTTTTATGTATCGTTTTATGATCGTTTGATTTACGATAAAAACAAAATGTGTCTTCAGGATCTTTGCATGAATGATTTTCTTCCTTTTTTTTGCTACAATTTATGCATAGTGTGTTAGTGCTTTTACACTGCTTGGCCACATGGCCATACCTCAAGCAGTTGTAACACTGTACTACCTTTTGAATGTATTTTTCTACAGGACATACAACGCTATTAATTATAACAAATGGGGGTAACACGTTACCCTCGAATGACACTAAAACTGTTTGCCTTGGTATATATACTGCTTCCCCATCAATATCAATTTTTCGTTTAAATCTACGAATACTGGTGACTGCGTTTGGAGACTCAATATTTTCCAACAAATACTCGTCACTGAATGTGGTATCTACTTCTTTGATTACCCCTTTCCTTTCTATTAAATTTTTGGGTATGAATGCTTTTAATTGTTCCTCTTTCAAGTTTTCGTTTTCTATTAACATATTAGCGACTTTAGTAGTTTTAACCTCTACTCTTACTCTATTTCTACCTACCTTTTGTATTTTGGTAATGTTTTGAACTTTTAGTTTTTTATGTAATAAGTGTCCAACTGACATGGGATGTAAATTTCCTAAATTTTCATTATTAATTTTTTCGATAAATACATAAATTTTATCAATTGAATATAAATTAGGTTTATCAAGTTTAAACTTTTTTGCTACTTGTACTGAAATACCTGTCGCTGTCTGACCAGACAAGCGTGTTTCTTTATCCTTTCCTAAGTTTTTGCTTTTCTGAAATGCTGTTTGGTATGTTGAATTGTAATGCACATTCCTTGAATTATCATTATTATTGCACAAATCTGAAGTTCCCCCTTTGTCAGGGGGATCTGCACTAGACATTTTTCACTGAAGTATAAATTTGATTAACTGATTTACTAGGTGGATTGACCGGTTCAATAGAATTGGAATTCTTAACAAAAACGATTTGTTGATAAGAGAGCTGTTTTAAACACGTCTATACTAATTGACTGTTAAAATCGCACTGAATCGAGATGTTAGTAATGTAGAATAACTTTGATGTAGCCATTAGCTTAAACTAGTTTCACGAAATTTTGTTATTCACAAACTCGTTTTATTTTATAAAAATGGAGATGTTAGGGTTTTGTAATTATGTAGGTTGGTACCCACGGTAGAGGAGGCGAGGAATGTCAATGTCAGTTGTGGTTGAATAAAGAGTGTCGAACGCAAAAGATTATTTTAATTTAATTCAACGTTAATTACATAATTGAACATTGAAATCAATTACTAACGATGCAAATATTATAGACGTGACGTGTCTATTATCTATTATACTCTGTGTAAATGTCATCTGAAGTTAAATCCTGCCAAATTTGACATATACTGGGTAAATCAAAATTTTTGAATATCCTATACAATACTGGGTATACCAAAAGTATTGAAACATATAAAACTAAATGATTTTTTTTAAATTTTAAATAAAAGAACTGTATTAATATATTCAAAATGAAGGGAAGCCGTATATAACCAATTCTGGAAAAACATTGTTATGGACAGTTTAGAAAGAAAAATCTTTGAAAATAATATTTCAACAAATATCTTATTTTGGTATAGATATGTAGATGACATATTAGCTTCTTTTATAGGCAGTGAACGACAGTTAGATATATATTTCCAACCATATTAATAATTTACACCCAAAAATTAAATTTACATTAGAAGTTGAATAAAATAATTCAATCAATTTTCTTTATTTAAAAATTCAAAGAGTTAATAATGTACTTGATTATTCAATTTACCGAAAACCAACACACACTGATGTGACTATTCCATATAGTTCCAATAATCCCAAGTCAAATAAATTGGCAGCATATAAGTCAATGATACATAGAGCATTATCAGTTCCTATGAGCAAATGCAATTTGATAGAGAAATTAATACACATAGCAACATCCAACGGTTATCCATTACATATGATAAATAAATTAATTAATAAAAAAGAGGAAAAGTGGCATAACAACTAATATTTCCAAATCAAACCAAAGAAACAAAAAATTATAAAATCACCACATATGCAGGTAATTTTTCTAATAATATTTCAAAGATAATATCTTTAGCAACAAATTCAACAATTCCAGGTAGGTCACTTCTTGGTCTAGCCAAAAATAATTATTAAACATCAGGTCGGCATCAAATGAAATGTAACTTCTGTCATTTTGATGATGAAATTTAGTATCGAAACAATTGTCAAATTTCTTAGAATTTTTAACATTTTTCAATATATTGTGGAATTATCTAGAAACAGTTAGTTTCATTTAAAACAATAATATGAGTAGATTCCACAAAGTAAGGGTCGAGACAGTAAATTTCACAATTCCATTGAATAATTTTCAATAATGACTTACGAAGTGAATTTTTCAAAAACGCTGTGAACGGAGTTTCAGAGAGCGTGAGTTTGGAAGGATTGTTTTCATAGAGGATCTGCATAGAGGTTTGAGAGTTGGGTTAGTTTATGATGTTCAGGAATGGTAATTCTGTGGGAGATAGTTTGACCAGGGGTATCAACAGTGCTGTCAAAGGAAGTAACTCTTTTTTGAGTTTGGTCAGCTGTTGATAGATTATTCGATAAGGGTTCAGAAGATAAAAAGGGGGATGAGGTAGAGCCACTGGTCATTGTGATAGCGAAGAGGAATGGGAGGATATTTCAATTTGTGGTTAAGACAATGTAGGGTTGGAACAAGAGTCGGTAGTATGTCCACTCTGTTTACATAGAAAACACACCAACCTGTTAGTAAAAACAAATATTCGGTTCAGAGTGTCTTTGTGAGTAATCAGAATTGAGGTTTGTATGCTAAAGTTATCCCTATCAGGTATAACGTAAGTAATTCTAAGGAAAAATAAGGGATAAATTCGATAATAAAATACGTTTAGCTGGCAAAATAAGTCTTCAAATCGGAATTATTGAGGGATTGATGCAAATGTTCTGATGAGTTTTAAGAAGGTCATCTAGAATTGCTGTTGATGATAGATATATACAAATACAGTCATTGAAAATTCTAGATGCAAATGTGATATTTTTGGGGGAAACGATATCTCCCATTGCTTTTATGTATTTAAATAAAACGGTGTTGGGGATAGAGTGCAAAACAATCGCTTTCTCGTGTTTAGGAAAAGTTGGAGGAGGGGGTTTTGTTAAAGTTGAATCTACATATAATTTAATGTGATTAAGTGAATGTTTTGAGATAATGATGTTTGGTTAGTAGTAGTCATATTGCGAGAGGTCCGGGACGCATATTCGTATTGGACGTAGCTTACTGCACATCGAATTCAACCGAATCAAACCGAAGCTACTTATATTATCGAACGAGCGATACTGCACTGAAGTGTGCAATATCAGTCGTCCGTTAAGACATGCATGATGCGCGCGTAACTCCGAATCAAGCCGAAAGTATGTATATTATACAACAAGCAATACTGCACAGATGTGTGCAATATCTGTCGTTTGTTAAGATACGCACGATCCTCACCTCTAGTTTAATTTTTGTGTTTTTCTTGGTGTTGTCTCTTTGTATTTTACGAAATATGAGTAATATTTATCCAGATAATTATGATTATTATCCATCAAATGACGATAATCATATTATCAGAACAAAATTTAAGTCTGAGGATGTAAGCAATTTATCATAAATAAACTCCATAATCCTAGTTTTGACGCCATTTTAAATAATTCATCTAAAAGAAGTAATTGGATTAAAATTGATTCATACACTATAATAAAATTATCGATTTCTGTTAATTTTAATACAAAAAATTACAATATAATACATTAAAGCAAAACCATATTCATGGACTTAACTCATTTTTTTTCAAATGGAATGAAGGTGGCCCACCAGAATATACTTATTCAGAGGATTTTTTACAAGCAGATTGATACTACGTCGTGGATATTTCAGCAAAAAGGTTTCTGAAGAACTGTAAATTAATTACTTTTAGTTATATTGAAATTTAAAATGTGAAATACGTTTGATGTACCTACTTAGGAGGTCTATAAACCTAGCAGTCCCATAGTAAAAAAATCAGTCGAGACTTCTAACATAATTAGGTGCTTTAGTTGCTAATTAGGGCCTCTAATTAAAAATTAGATGCTCCTCTCGTTCTCGAGAATATCAAGAAAAACAAAGGGGCTGCAAGGTTTATGAAATTATATATTATTTTTATCATACTTACAGCTTTATATTATTAAACACTATTTTAATGATTTTTCAATTTTAACTAAACTAATTAAAACAAGACGGGCGCAAATCCACTTTTCCAATTAAATTTCAAATAAAAAATTATTATCTTTATTTTAAAATTTATTTCAGAAATGGGTTCCCGAATTATCTGAGTTAACCAAGATCACGTGGTCTATAACAAGAACCGTAAGAACACCGGTTGATAAGGCAAGAAAACATGTTTTTAAGAGTATCATTGCCACTTGAAAACCATTGTACATAAGTTGAATCAACCCAGAAAGCGGCCCCATCCATCTAAAAACATAGTGTCCAGCTAAAATGATTATAGCAATTTGTCATGTTCCAAAAAGAAGATCTCGTGCCAAATGTCCTGACAATCTTGAAAGCGAATGGCCCTGTGTGATTGAGTTTATATTGACACATAATCACACTACTGAGAGCGCTGTGGCATTAATTAAGAGACCTATAGGCGAAGACACTAAAATGGAAGTCATAAAATATTTTGAAAGGGGGCATTCTGCAGCTTACCATAGCTTTTGTTTCAAGAAGATGGAGGAATTTGGTGAAAAGTATGACAGTTTGTCAACAGATCGTTATTACTGTCCCGAAAAATTCGATTTCGAAAATTTATGGAGGCGACATTTTAAAACTACCTACAGAGAGAGAGCAGGAGAAAATATGATAGAGAAATTGGGGAAAATCTCAGTAAAGCGACAGGGGTTTCTTCCAAGATTAGCCAAATCGGAGATCACTATGCAGTATCGTTTTGTACCTCAGTAATGAGCGAGCGAAAAAATTTGGCAATCGTCAGAAATCTTATTTTTGGACGCCAGCAGCAACTGTGATGTTCAAAATCATAAGATTTACTTTTTTGCGACACATTCCGTTGCTGGAGGTATACCATTGGGATGCATTATTGCTACGAGTCAAAAAGAAGAAGTGTTTGACTTGGCTGTTCAAAATATGATTGAAGTTAGTGCAGTCAAATTAAATCCCAAACTTATAATAACCGATGATGATATGACTGAGAGAAAAGTTCTTCAGACATACTGGCCCTCTTCAACTATGCTTCTTTGTATATTTCATGTATTAAAGGCTGTTTGGAAGTGATTAAACAATGCAAAAAATTGTATTCCAAAGGAATCACGCCAAGAACATTACCGGCTATTTAGAAACATTCTCTATTCAAAAACTCAGAATTGGATTCAAGTTTAGGAACGTTCAAAACACAATGCAAATTTTCAAATTATGCAAAATATATTAACACCAAAATTGATTCCGATTTGCAATCTTGGTGTCTCTTCTTTAGAAAAAGGCAACTAACTCGTGGATCGGATACAAACAACTTTATTGAGGTAATGTTTAGATTATTTAAAGACATTCCTCTTGAGCGTACTAAAGCTTACAATCTACCACAACTTACTGATTTTGTAATTAGTGACTTTGAAAGCTATTACAAGCAAAGAATATTAGACTTTATTTTCAATAGGATAAACAGTGCCAGTATTAAAAGGTTTTACCCTTCACACGCCGATGTAAATCTAAAACAGGTACAGCAATTAAATGATTTGCAGTTTACCGTAAAAACCAATAGTAGTTGTGAAGAGTACTTTGTTGATATGAGTGTTGGGATGTGTAGCTGTTATTTTGGAGAGAATGGCAAAATATGTAAGCATCAATGTTTTATTATTAGGCATTATGGATTTGAAACTGTATGTAACTACCTTACCCACGAAAATAAACTATTATTGTATGATATTGCTACTGGATCTAAACCTCAAAAGGAACTTTTTTTGCCATTACAACTTTAAAACGTTTCAAAAGAAAAATGTTATACCTTCATCTCTTTATAGGCATTTGTTTACTCATACGAATTTCAACAGCGCATTAGACCGTATCGAACAACTGATAGTATTGTGCAATAAGGCGCATCCGATATAAACATAGTTCGTGCATTTCCACTGTGTAATAAGCTACGTCTGATACGAATATGCGTCCGGGACGCCAAAACCACGACGTTTAAGATTTAGTAAGGAACAGGAATCCAAAAAGGACACTGTGAATTAAATAATACGAAAAAAACAGTTGCCTGTTGATTTGCTACTACACTGAAGTATTTGTGGATTTATATGCTGATAATGATTTCACAAAATGGAAAAAAGCGGTCACTAATTGGTTTATAATATTCACATGTTGCTATTTAGATTTAACAATTGTGAATAGTATAAAAACGAGCAATATGAAATTAACACGAAGATAACGTTAATTATAGTAAAAATGCGTGTACACTCATCGGCTACCCTAAGAATAAAATATCACCGTTAATCACCTTGGATGGAAGCGGATTAGTTTAAATTAAATAAAAATATTGTAGTAAGTAAACAGCAGTTGGAATTTCTTGCTTTGCTAGAATAGAGTAAATAGGTTGGAACACACATGACTGTACAAATATTTTCACTAAAATGGGGCACCTTAACAAAATACTAAATCTGTAATGCTAACGCTAACTAAAAAATAATTAGGTAGATGTACCTAGTATTTTTAATTAGATCTTTATTATTTAAGAAACTTAATATGTTACATTATACATACATTTAGAATAATACTTACTTATTGTAACCATAGACGTTCCTGTACCAGAATCTTGGGTTAGATCCCAGTCGTTGGCCAAAAATGACACAGAGGTTTTTAATTCACCATAAGATGGTCTTTTTATGCCCACTATAGTAATTCCATGAATTTTACAGTCTATACCATTATTACGACATTTTATTATGCTTATTTCTATCAAAGGATAATGCTAAAATGGAGATGAAAATTAATGTTGTATCAAAATTTGTACCTCATGCCATAATCATATATATAATTAGCATTTTGCATAGGAGGGTTACTTTTTTAATTATGCATACAATGACATCAGGTAAATTGATAATAGCCAAATAAAAAATACAATAGTTTATTAATAAATTTAACACCGTGATTGGAATAGTGTTTAAATTGAATTGTATGCGTACACTAATTCAAAACTGTATTAAAAATGTGATGGAAAAACGAGATGTGCTATTTATTTTCAAAATATTCTAGTTTATAAATAAAAAGTTTTATTATAAGGAGACAAATGATTGATCATTATGTCTACTAACCTTTTCAATATTAGACAGTAGCAACACCGACGTATCGTGATTTTTGACATTAACAACATTTAATTCTGTCATCGAATTCATGGCATATCCTCCGTTTACAGCAATAACAGACGGCATGTAGCTATTATCTCCGGGATCTACGCCAACTTTCAAACTCTTTATGGTAACATCAGGACAAATCTCCAATCTAATCCAATGTTTTCCTTGTGAACCGTTACTTTGCCAGACAGTTCCAGGTATTTCAAAGCGAACAGGATATTTTGAGGAGACTGTAACGTTTTTTACTATTCGTCCCCATTCAGTTAATAATTCTCCATCAACATCGATGGTATCATGTCTGTAATATCGACCAGCTCTACCTGCATGTACTTCTGGTGATCCTATGAACACAAAACCATATTGTGACAAATGATAAAGAATAAGAAATGTATTGGGCGTATATACAAATGAAAGGAAGGAACAATTATGGTGTCTTAAAAACACACTGAACAAAACAAACAAAAGTCAGTACAATTTCTGACGGAAGGTTACACTTTGATTTTCATAACATGTGAATGTCCCATCAACCCCCATTTCTTGTTCATTGTTTTACAGTTAATGTTATTACTGGATATTTTTCTTATCCAGCAAAAAGTTGTTTTCGACCATTTCTTAAACAATTTATTTTAGTCTTGTTGGAGGGGATGGTAATAATTTGTTGACATGTTTATTATATTATTTCATACTTGTATATATGAAAGATCATGTGATACTTGTGTAGTGTTTGTTGGATTTGTCACATACAGTGACTCATCTCTTTTGGAGGCAGAAAATCTGAACAATTTCATATTTATGAGTGTTAAGAGACTCCTTTTCTTAACTTGTAATACTTTGTTGGCTGCCATTAAGGTAAGCTCTATGGTAATTTGGGAAGGATAAAATAGTAGGAGATCCGGACCTACAATTACATCCCACATCCCTTTTCCTGATGAAATTTTTTTTTTCAATAAAATATATGGATAAACAAAACCTGGCGTGATTGGAACCGCATATCTTGGCAAGGATATTTTTAATTAAAAAGTTTTCACCAGTTACCGTCAATCATTTTCGTAACAAATTTGGTAGAAATAGAAAGCAAAAACCATTTAGAAAATGACTACTTTTTTCCTGGCAATAGTATCCCTCAATCAGTTGTAAACTGGTTAATTGGTATCAGTAATTTTCCCTCATTTTTTACAAAAAAATCATATATTGAGATAATTTATTTATTTATTTATGATTCTAATTATTTAGGTTTATATTATTTGTAATTTTTATAATTTTAGTTGTTGAGCGCCAGATGAAATTAGTCTATCAATTTTGTGTGTTAGGATAGAGAGCCAGTTATACTCAGTCTATAAAGATGACACTCTTAACCATAAACAAGGAATTATGGTGGTTGAGGATACGTCTTTTAAATTTATAAATTCAAACTCGAGAAATAATTTATATTATTTTCCAATAATTTTAAAAACAATTAAATACCTAATACAACCCTTATTTTCTGGTTAACTTATAGAAATAGAGATGGCAACACGTTATAAAATCAACTAATGTCGATAAGAAAGATCTCTTTCTCTATAGTTCTTTGGTTTTATTTGTTATAAATATTAACCTATTTACAAATGCATTATTATTTAGTTGTAAATAATAATTTCTTAATTGACCAATACAGTTGTTATTATGTTTTGAATGTTAAGAAACTATTAAACGAATTCAAATATTCTACACAATTAAAATGATGGCACAAGTTATAAATCGTTAGGTATTCAAGATATACAATGTTTTGATATTGTGGTAAGTACTGATTGTTTGATATTAATTTGCTAATACAAGAGTTTTTTTTTAAATATCCTTTATACCTATACTTTTTCCATCAGTGATCAATAAGAAATTATTGTTTTACTTCATCTAGCGCAATGGTTTCTTTTTTTAGGTTATAATGCTATCATTAGAACAGTTTATATAACGAAAACTTTACCTCACAGTTCGTAGTCACTCTTAAACTCAGTTCTTCAGAAAATATTCGTATTTCTGCTTCTTTTAATTTTGAATAGGATGGCCAAGTAGTTCATATTTATAACTCTTCCTATAATTTCACTATCAATTTGTCTTCCTGTATAATAATGTAGGTATTCTCAATTTACAATTCTTTTCTTTATTACAATCTAATTCATTAATATCAACTTTGATTTTTCTATCATTATAATTCACTATTATTCATTCAAGTTTTTTCTCATTCTTATAAATTTCAACAATTTACCTTGTTTAATAATTATAAAGTATTCTTCTCAGCTTCAGCTTTTCTTTCATATAACTTAACTTCTTTTTATTTTCTTTTACTAGATTTCTTTCTTAGGATAATTATTTTTACCTCTCTGTTTCAAAAAAAAACTTCATCTGTCATCAATGTTTTCTTAGCAACCATCCATGCTTTATTATTCCTACTAGATTAATATTTTATTTCATTTAGAGATTAAGTAAGGACTTTGCGCACTACTCTTGAACACACAAGTTTTCTTATCTAATGATATTTTCTTTACAAATTAACATTTACACTATTAATTATTGGATTAATAATAATTATATCAGTAAAATTTATATTCTCTCAACCACCTTTATAATTCATTTGAGTAGAGTAATCATTGAATTTATTCTTTCAAACCTATCAATTTTTATTTTAGTCCAATATGTACCTCATTAGGTACTCAAAAATGCTATTTATAGATTATAAATGGAATGTTTTGTATTATATTTACTTTTGTGTATATTTTATATGATTTTTAGTCAATCAATTATTATGTTTAATGATTTATAGGCCTATTTGATTATTATCCTGTGATTTTTTTAAATAAACTTTATCTTTTTAAATTAAATATCTAGGTTATGCAATCCAAATCTGAACATAGGATTGATTTCTTAGCTTAATCGAAAAAAACTAAATGTTTTATAAAATACCTACCAACTGTTTTATCAATGAAGTATTTTTTCTCCTGTGTACTTAGGTCTGTAGCAGTTACCATGTCTTATATTTCCGTACATAGAATAAAAAGGGGTTTAATATATTTAGCATCCCTAATTTTTTTTATCGCCAACCGTCAGTAAAGCTGTAAATTATCAGATTGATTTCCGGAAGTAAACAAACACTTTATTTTACCGTTATTTTGACTTTGACAGTAATTGAAAATCATCTGTCAGTGTCACGCTTCTCCCTATATTACGGCTGATAATAGTTTTCTTGTGATTTATTCATAACAAAGTATGGAAGATATTCAGTGCATGCCTCCTGAAGTTCAATTGAAGTCATTAGAGACGTCTTTAGAACTTCTGCCAGAAAAATCCAAAGAAAAATACAATCGCCATTTTTATGGAGTGGTGCAATGGACATAAAGTTAGGAAATACAGTGAAAACGTGTTATTGGCAAATTTTTCCGATTTATCAAAGAAGTATTGTTCCTCTTCAATGTGGTCCTATTATTCCATGCTTAAAGCAACCCTTTCTGTGAAGCAAGAGGTCAACATAGGTGAATATATAAAACTTACAGCTTTTTTAAAACAAAAAGCAAGGAATCATGTCCAAATAAATCCAAAACTCTTTCACAAGAAGAAATACTTAAATTTTTACTAGATGCACCGGACGAAATCTACTTGATGATGAAGGTAATTTGCACAAACTTTTCAAAACCAAAATGATACAATGTAGCATTTTTTAGATTTGTGTTTTATTTGGAATTTCTGGAGCTTTACGTAGTGAATTTAAAAGTAGGTAACATAGAGCACAAAGAAACAATTCTAGTTGTTCATATACCCAAAACAAAGACCAACAAGCCTCGTTTATTTGTAGTCACTGAAGAATTTGAAGGAAAAGTAAAATCTCTCTCTACGTCCTAAGCACACGTCTCACGATCGATTTTTCCTAACCTACAGGAACGGCAAATGTACTGTTCAGCCAATTGGAATTCATACTATTGGAAGTGTTCCAAGCAAAATTGCCAAATATCTGTTTCTGCCAGAACCATCAATTTGCACGGGACATCCTCCACTCTCTTTGCCAACGCAGGCGGAAGTAAAGAAAATTTGAAACGCCACGGAGGGTGGAAAAGTGACACGATTGCAGAGTCCTATGTTGAAGAATCTGTGCTCAATAAAACAAAAATTGCGCATAGAATTTTAGGCGATGATGTTGAAGAATCTGCGCTCAATAAAACAAAAATTGCAAAGAGAATTTTAGGCGATGATCCAACTGACAACACAGCTATCACCAATTCTAAAAGAGAAGATTAGCACTTTTTCAATATAGATAATAACCCTCAAACGTTTTCGGTTGGAACTCCTTCCACTTCAGATATTAATTTTTATAATGCTTCAGGGTGTACAGTCAATTTCAATATAACAAATAAAAAGTAGATTTTTTCTATATTTGCTGTTAACTTTGTCAGAATAAAATGCAATGAGTGATATCTCAGTTTTTTATATTCTGAATTCTTAACGGCGGTAAAATTTTGTATGCACGACGTCAGTAAAGTATCTTTATCGAACTCGCCTGTCATTCGCTCGCTCGTCTCATAATTTCAGACTCGTTCGATAAAGAATCACTTTACTGCCTTGGTACATAAATAACTATTATTTTAAATTTAATAATTATCACATTTCTGCTATTTAACTGCATGACGGTAACAAAGATAGTCTTCCCTCCCACATCAGCTGTTCTAGTCTAACTATGTGGCTTCATTTGTAGGTTGCGTCATGGTTGTTCCAATTTAGGTTATTCATTTCAGTGTTCAACATATCAAGGATCAAGTCGAGGAGAACAAAATTTGAAAACTGCATAACATTATGGAGATACATTTTTAAACATATGAATTTTTTCTAATTGTAAACAAACGATTACTAAAAAATAACTTGTAATTCCTTTCTCTCATTCACTATAACATTGAAACGCTTTGTTAAATCAAGTATCTAATGTTAGCAGTCGTAGAGGTTTTGTAGGCAAAATTTTTTTTTCACACAGAAATATTTATTTTTATTAATGTCAAATAATAGCAATCATCTTACCTGGTTCATCGATTCGTGAGAACGGATGCCTATGATTCTTCTTCGTATAAAAACAATTATCACATAGATCGAAACTGTCGCAGGATTTACATTTAAATCTTGGTCCCCGTATCGGCATTATACAACATCCGTTACAACTAACCCCGTCATGACAAGATGGTACTATTTCCATTTCGGTAATCAATCCAGTCCAATTTTGTTGTTTGGGAAAATCGACCGTTAGATCGTGTCCGTTTGGAGAAATAGCTGTAACTATACCTACACTATCATGTGTGACATAACCCCATTTATATCTAGGAGTTGTAACATTAGGTTTCACTCGAACTTTGTCGCCCACTTTAATTGTAGACGGTGTTGGTAAAGATGGTGGAAAACCCAGTAATTCTATATGAATAAATCGAACCCAATATGTACTGATCTTATGCTGCCAATTCACTTGCAAATTCAAGTCATGTAAACCTTCTCTATCTATTTTGACGATTTTACCAATGTCACCAAGTTGGACTTCTTCGTAGCTTTTACAACACCTTACTAACATACCTACTTCAGCGTTATCTCTAACATACATGGCATATTCGTCGTTTGACAAAAATTGCGATCTTCTTGCGTAACATTGGTGCTTCTCGTCTCCATAAGCGTTAATGGATTGTGCCCCAAGAGCATTATCATATGATACTGATTCCGTTTCAGAGTCGTATACAGAAGATATTGAGTCGCTATCTTCAGCTGCAACTTCGGGATGTTCTAGAAGCCAACCAACTATTGATTCTGGTGTGGTGTAACTATCGGGAGTTATCGCTAAGGATTTTATAGCAGCTTCAACGGCTTTTTTGGTGAAGCCCATTTCTACTATTTGCGATACCATTGGATGAGGTGGAGTTTCGTCTTCTAATTCTCTTCTTTTGTTGGTACGTTCGCTTACTACACTGTTTACAGAACATTCGCTGTTTGGCGTTGCTAGTTCACTGTTACATCTAGTGCCGTTTTTAGGTGTTGTTTTTTCGTTATTAATATTGTTTGCGGGAGTTTCGAAACTCCCTTCTGATGCTAAGAATTGGCTTAAGTTTAAAGCAGCTAGCTGCATTTCTTGAATGGTAAAACCGGGTTTTAGAGGACTCGGTTGTATACATTTAGAAAGTAATTTTTGTATCAGAAGTATCGGTTGTTGGTTCAATTCCTCTTCAATGGACTGTTGTTCTTGAGATTGATCCATGCCATTTATTGGGTATTTTAATACTTTTCGTAACTTATATTGATTTGTATGTAGTATCCTAGTGGCATTTAGGGCATATAACATATTTTGTTGGGTTCTTAGATAAGCCAAATTTACTTGACCTAAAATAAAAAGAAAGAATTCACAAATTTAGATTTAAAGAATATTTCTAATTAATAGTAAACAGGATGTAAACACAAACAGAATATTTATTTTATCTTTTTATGGCACGATGACAGATTTTGAAAAACTGTCCTATAATGTTCGGAAACGTATATTATTTAAAACATATTTCTGCAGATAATAAAGCTTTGTAGGAAAAAATTACAGTTTAGTTTTTAGATTTAAAATTCACACTAAAACGCTTGTCAGTGTCATGGCGCCGCCAATGACGTCATCTTTGAGTACACAAAACGTAAACACAAGACGTCCCTTAGATGCTCATTGAATAATTTAGTTATTTTGTGTTCCAAAGTATACAGGTGGTGTGGTAACACTTAAATAAAAACTCCTGATAAGTTATTTGTGTTCGTTCCACAAAAGAAAACACTATGAGACAAGTGGTTTAAACGTGCAAGGCGATATTGCCTAGTTCTCACTTTTATATATGGATTTGAACATTATGTATGCGATTCCCGAGTAATCATGTCAATTAATATCAGATTTTTTAATAATTGTCATCAAATACTTCAGATATATAAAATATCTATTTTAACAATATTAATAAAATACCATCACATAATGTGGTGGCTGTGTAAAAGTGTGTTATGGAATGGCTGTTTCACTAAAACCACCAAAAAATTTCGAACCGGGCAATATTGAAAGGGCAGATAGAATTGTATTGGTAAGCTATTGATATGAAAACGAAGCCTGTCTCAAAACAAAAAGCAATATTACTGCATATACTTGGAGAACAGGACCTAAAAGTTTATAATACTCTTACATTCGCAGAAAATGGAGATAACCTCACAGTTCAGGTTATATTGAATAAATTATCTGAATATGATGCTCCTTGTAAGAACGAAAACTATATGAGATTCATTTTGTTTATTTGTAATCAGTTAGAGTTCCAGACAATAGATCAATATGTGACATCCTTAAAGCAGAAAGCAGCTTGGGCAAGGATTCGAGGGCTTGGGAAGGAATTTTTTATTTGGAATGGACTGTAGATTTTTTTATTTCCCCCCTTCACTCTCAGGTACCTTGCAGAAGACCTCCGTTGACTGTATCTTGGAAATAATAGCTTTGAGTAGCTAATTCACTTCCGTTGGTAACTAATTATTATAGATATAACTCTTTTCATAAATTATTTTGTTGTTAACATTGTTCCTAGGTGAGGATGAAGAATTTAAACTCACTTAATAATTTAATGCGTATAATGATCACTTGTAAATATTACATTGAAGGAAGATAAGCCCTACACTGCGCGTAATATGTTTTATTTTTATATAAGTACCGAGAAACTTTTAGATTAGACTGATTTAAAATGCCGGTTGAAAAAAGGGGAATTATTCGAGAAAGATATGCCTACGCGGCGAATAATATTTTTATTAACTGCTTTCGAGAAGGATTCTTATGAGACTCTTGTAAAACTGATTTTCGGAGTGGTAAAACCGATATCCCGAATCTCTATGCAATATATTGCTGATACAATTTTTTTAGGCGATGAGGTGATATGTGCAAGCCAATAGATATTTTGTAAACATATTAACGAGATTTATTTATGGCTTTTCTCTCTTCGGATTTGATAATGAATGAACTTTTCTTGAACATTCGATGTAAGAGGGAAAGTACAGGGGAATTAAATGGTTATTTCGTGCCAGGATGTAAATGGCACCACGAGAGGGGAAGAAATTTGCTTGCGGGGCTCTAGCAACCTTTGAACAGAACCGAAAAAGGGGAACCGCTACTACGGCAAAAATTGTTATGGCTTTGGCAATAGATAAGACTTTTTTTTATGTGTTGTTGGCACTAATAAATAAGGAATTACAGAGCGGTTGCTGACTAGAAATTGAAGTTAGAACTGTATTGATGTTTTTAAGATAATATTTAGATTTTGCAGATAGAATATTAAAATTAATCATTTGTGTTACAATAACTCACTGCAAAGAATTCTCACGAATTCTGAACACAGCTGATTGTGAATTTGGAAATTTACAAGAATCATTGATACGGGACAGGATTGTACGTGGAGTGAAGAATGATGAACAGAGAAAATTTGTTGTAGCAGTGAATTTTATCATTGAATTCTTGTATTGATATAAGCAGAGCAGATGAAGAATCACGTGAACAATTAGAAATTATCAATGCAGGAAATAGGTAGTAAATCGGATCAAGAATAGGAGATTTAAGCAGGAAGAAGATATGATGGCGAAAAATGGGTACAAGAATAAAGAGAGATACATGCTACAGGTGTAATAATAATTATGAATATGGAAAATGTCCTGCTTGAGGCAAATTTTATAAAATATGTAATAGAAAGAATCACTTTGCATAAAGCTGTTGGGCTAAAAGGAGTCAAGGAAATAGAAGAGGTAGAGTTTCAAGATAATTCTGAAGAATGTGGAGACAACTTAGTTATAAACGTAATCAGAGAAGTAAATGAAGTCGGAATGAATGGAGGAGCTACTTCAAGAATTTGGACCGCCGAAATGTCAGTAAGTGGTGTCAAAATTAAATTTAAATTAGATACTGGGAGAGAAGTAAACATAATTCCTTTAAAATTTTACAAGAAGATCATGAATCTTCCTGAGTTACAAAATACTCGAAATATCGAAAATCTTTAGTTGCTTATAACTATCTGTATGTTTGATTATAGGTACAGAAGTATCAGTAGAAATTTAAAATTTTATGTGTTGATGGATGACTATGAACCTATATTAAGATTACAAGCTACTCAAGAATTGAATCTTATAAAACGGATCGACGCTATACAAGATGTAAACTATTTACCAGAGAAATAAATTATCTTTTATAATGGAAAAGTATAAAGATGTTTTCACGGGGTTGGGGTGTTTTAAGAAGAAATGTACAATACCTTTACAAGAAAATTATATTTTCCAAATTAGTAGATGTAGAAAAAGCCCATTAGCATTATATAAAGAGTAGGGTAGGGTATCGAAAAAAGCGAATCTTTTATGATACTTGGGGTAGAGTGGAAAAGTTGTCTCTATACATAAGTAGATTAGATTAGATTTTAACGGGGTTACAATGCACTAAGACCTAAGGTTTATTGTGCCTCCTATCAGAGCTGTTCTCGCTACTACTGCAACTCGCCTTCCAATTCTAATGAACTCTAGTATTTGGGACGGCTTCAATGAGGTTAGATCATCACTCTTACAAGTTTTTTGTCCGAAGCATTTCTTGCGTTGGCTTGCAATGGCAAGGCATTCTAGAATTAGGTGATCCGGAATTTCATCCTCCTCCCCACAGAATCTACACTCGTCAATTTCTGCTAGACTGTAACGATCCAAATTTCACAATAAGTTTATAATGATTTATTGAGTACTTACATGTAAATTCGCTGCAATTTATTTAGAGGATCAGTCATTCGTATTTTAGACTGAATAAATTGGTTACGTCTCGCTTATGTGCTTCTGAATACATACCATTAATTGTCCTTAGTTTGATAGATTTCTCTATACTTTTCAAAGGGCTTTCGTGAATTCAAAGTGGTTTATAATAAGTAAGTTTTGTTTACTTCTAAGTTTGACAATCGATGTTATGGTTCTTCTTTTCTGTTTAACGTTCGTACGCATTGGAACGACTGATTTGCAGAGACGCGTTTGGTTGTTGTATTCGAGTGCGGTGATAGTGTGTATTTTCGTTACCGGTTGCCTACGTCGTAACGTTTTGTGCGATTGAGGGTGGATTATAGACTTTTGGGGACTAAAAGAATTATCTTTGTCGACGTGACTGAGACTTATTTACCGGACTAGACTACATATTAAAATTTACTCGATTGGGGCGTACCATAGAATTGGTACTAGTGACAGATGTATGGCAGACCTGATTTTTGACCTAGGTCTTGTCAGCACTCTGGCGCTTTTTTTGAAAAAAAAGTAAGTGAAACCTCGCAATGTGGTTTTGAATTTTTCTGGGGAAAATTGGGTGATCCAGGAGAATCTGTGTGTTCATCGAACATCCCGTTTAGGAGATTAGGTTCCCTGCTCACATTCTTCCTTGTGTACAGGCATTTTATGGAGTTTGAGGTATTTTTGGAATTTGGTACTTTTAAACAAGGACACCCAGTGAACTGGGGATTAAACTATATTTTCCTGCTCCAAGCTACGAGATTGAGGATTCATATAGTGAATTTGCTTGGACTCTTCTTATTGTATGGAGCCGTATTGAAGATAGGACCATACTGGATATATGGGACGTTTTCTGGTCATTTAGGCCGTTTGTTTTTAGTGAAGACCCTTCAGTTGGAAGGTATGTACACATGTACAACAGTATTTTTTTAAAAATGTAATAAAACTTTTTTTAAAGAGCTTATTTAAATTTTCCACACGGTAATAGTTTTTTTTTTGTATTATTTTAAGGGTTCTTTTGTGGGAACTGCATTTTCCCTTGGGCAAGCTATGTTCGTTTGGGGAAGGTTCATCCTCCAATGGAAGATTTGCTGAATGTATGGTAGCTATAACCATTCAAACTCATTCTTCTTAGACTTTGGGCTTTCCAATGTGTTTAAACTGCCGACTTGGAGGAACAGTACTAAGATAAGTTAGATTTAATCGTTAGTAATTAGGTTATATATATATATATATATATATATATATATATATATATATATATATATATATATATATATATATATATATATTACTTGCACATATAATATGCCTACGGTATTTTATCTGTGAGGGTGCAGAAATTACCTCTTAACTTTATTTTTTTTCTTAACTATCTGAAGTTGACAGATTTCTCTCCCGCGTCGCTCGCCTTGGTACCAACCCCCCGACTGCGCAGTTCAACAGTCTTCAAAGTGTTTACATAATTTCTTACATAAAGATTTATTATTATTTTTATGACTAACTGGGATTGGGTTTAAATGGATTTCACTTCCTCATGTAACTATTCTTAAGAAATGGGAACCTGTAATAATAATACCTAGGTAAACTTGATTACAACCTGTCAAATATTATTTTTTAAACTTGTCTGTAAAAATTGATATATGGTTATGAAATTTACTATTGTTTAAACAAGTGCAAGTTCGAGGTTAGTCCCTTTATTTTATCTTTCTCTTGCTATATTGGAGATTGTGCGTATTTATAGGTCTGGAATATAATGGAAATCTAGCTGGCGCCCTTTTCTTTTGTACATCTTTATAATATTGTGGATTCCCAGGAACATTTGACTCGATCCACGACCGTCTCCACTCGAGCGAAGCCGAAGACCGTAAAGGTTGAAGACCTGGGACAACCGAGGAGCCTCACCAACTGTTAATTTTTTTTAAAGAGTAAATTGGTAGGTTACAAGACCTATTCTCATTAGGTGCTTTCTAAGGCAGCAGTGTCCTGTAAGAAAGCCCGTGAAGAGATGTGGCTTATTTTTACTGAGATCCTTAGAGTAATAATAAACATAGAGAGGGCTATTCATTCATTAACACGTTTATTTTTTCGGCCAACAATTCTAAACGCCAGTAGTGTAAACATAATGAATTACAAAAAGTGGGGATGGTATTGTAGAAACATGGCTTTGGTAATTTCGGCTGTTTTTTTTTACAAACTTGGCACCGACGAACCATGATAATCCAAAAACATTAAATTCATTACCTCAAAAGTTTGTTTTGTCACTAAAAGTCTTGAAAAACACATCAAAACGAAAGAACTAAACTAGTCGTAATGGCGCTTGTATAAACAAACCACGTTTGACATTACTTACTACAATACTACGGCGTAAACAAAATGATCGTCAATAACACTCCGACGATATTTGCATCTCTCTTTATATGGTAATTAAACAAGGAAAAAACTACTAATAGATTGCTATTGACACATTAAACAGGTAGTGACATTTTGAGCAATGTTGCCACTTTTAGTTATAACCATAAAGGTATCTAAGGATATAACAAATACTTGTTTAAAATTTATATAAGAATATGCCTTTATTAAATAAAATTCAAGTGTTATTAATTAATTTTAAAAGTAGCGACTCAAATACATAAATTAGTATGACTTTTTTATTTGCATAACTTTTTAACAAATTTTCAATTAAACTTCTAATTTTTTTCCCGCAACTAAAGAGGATTTGTAAATATGACAAAGCAGTGGAAGTGTCCGCAAGTGAGATTAGAATGTGACTCAATGTTTGGGGCAGGAAAAAGTCAAAACAAATATATCTATTTTATTTGTTAATCTGAGCTGAGATCCAAATATTTTTTGGATCTAGCAGTGTCAAAGTTCCGCAGGAACTTTTTAGAATGTTACAGCCCGGGAATGCATCGCCAGTGTGCTTCTCTTTCGGTTTCCTCTTTTTTGCAAAACAATGACATGGGAGCTCAATGCTTCGTTAGCTGCTTGACTATCAGAATGGATCCATATGTCACGTTTCTGATAGTTTCTTTCTAGGTTCATTTCCACGCATCTTTCGATCGCAAGTATTTCTACCCGAAAGAGGCTCGGGAAGGAACCTAACGAGAGTATCTGGTGCCAGGCCCAAATACTCCATCGCCTGCTCCAGTGGTGGTTTTTGAACCATCTGTATACCATCTATGGGCTGTTTGTCGACTACATTTCAAAGAACTGCCTCTCCGCCACTTGTTCGAGTCCCTCGATGGTCCCACCTCCGGACCCAATTCCTACACTGGTTACATCGGAAAATGCACGTGAGCTGCTTGCAGTGGTAACATTTCAGCCAGTTAACTGCACCTTGCCATCAGATGATATATCCATTTTGAGTAAGGACCAGAAGTATCTGAGGGATATTGCTCTCGCCGTTAGCTCAGGCATGTGTCCTCCAGATCTTGCCAAGCGCGATCCAGGTCCTCTAAACATGTCCCGCTGGTTGAAAACAGCAAACAGAAAATTAAGACTGTATGTTATTTCCACCATGGAACCATCAGACAACTTACGTACTATAGTACAGTTCGTTATCAGGGTGTATGTGCCATCTTGGTTCCGCATCAAAATCCATCATTCAATTAAGGATGGAGCTCGGCATCTTTACCATTTCATTCAGTCATCCAGATACTTGGATCAAGTTAACCGCAACGTCATCGACCCAGCGATTTCTCGGAATGCTTACTTCACATCTCCAGAAAACATTCTGCTCGTGATGCTGATTGATAAGAGAGCAGATATCAGAGCCCTTGGCATTAGAAGAGTCATAAAAGCCCGAGAATCAGGTGAGACGGTTGGACACGTTGCGATTAGAAAGTTCGATATTCCAAAAATAAACTTCGAAGCAAACGACTAAATCGAACTAATTGACTGGTCGTCCTGCGAAATAACTCCACCACCAATACTGAATGATGTGACTACAGAAGATTTGAAAAGTATGCTGAAAGAAACAATACCAATTGACTGGACTTTTACAAAGTTCCCATGCCATACACGAGCTGTGGAAAGAACAGTAAAATTGGTTACGGAGGCCTCAAAGAAAGTGTGTGGTCATAAAAAACTGGATGGATTTATTCTCTCCACTCTGAAATCGGGAAAGGCCATACCTGAATTTAGGTGCAAGAAACAGTACAAAACCTAAAGACCTAGCAAAACACACATTTTCGTACTTTTAATTTTGAATACTTATTTCTCAATTCTTATATCTAATAGTATGCGAGTGTATGACAATGCTGGTTTATGTCTAATAAATGTTAGTTAAATAATGAAAAAACAGTGTATTTGTCGATTTTTGGGTAAATTCAGGCTCCTTGTCAGAACAGAACATATTGTCCGTGGGGCGTAAAATTTTGCACAGTAATTAACCATACATAGGTGCGACTTTTGCACACTTCCGCAAAGTGCTGTGACTTTTGAAAAAAAATTCAAAAAAAAATTGCCGATTTTACAAAATTTTTGAAATTTCACGTCCCTTGCCAGAACAGAAGACATTATCCTACGGTGGTGAAATTTTGCACAGAAGTTACTTAATATAGAGGCAACTTTTCCGCTTTACCTCAAAAGCATCATAAACAATTTCTCTTTTTTCTACACCCCCTAATAAAGAGGTTAAAGAAATTTTGAGAAAATTATAAATTCAAGATGTAATAGTAAAAACTGAGGAGGCAACTGAGTGGCTTCATCCAATTATTAATAGGAAGAGAAATGGATCTATCTAAATGTGTATGGATCCTAGACCACTTAATAAATTCATTATTCTGCAAAGATTGGAGTTACCTACAATATAATCAATATTTTCTTGGATTAAGGATGCTAAATGGTTCTCTGTATTAAATGCTTCAAGTGCCTTTCACCAGATACTTCTAGATGAGTCTAGTTCGTTATTAAGTACTTTTTCTACCCCATTTGGGACATACCAATTCAAAAGGCCTCCTTATAGAATTTCATATGCTTCTGAAATTTTCCAGTATTATATCAACGAATTTATATCTGGTCTCGATGGTACATTAGCTTATATAATTGGTGCTTCCCTAGAAGAACACAATTTGAGATTATGTAATTTGTTAGACAGGCCAAAAGCTTCAATTTACGTTTTAACTAAGAAAAAATTCAGTTTACTAAGAATATAATTAGAAAATGGGGTTGAGATTGAAAATAAGAAAGTAGAAGCAATAAAATTAAAAGACCAGAAAATGTTAAAGAATTGCAAACATTTTTAGGAACCATAAATTTCTTGAGTCAATTTATAAAAAATGTTGCTCAAAAAACAAGTATCTGCGAAATCTTCTCAAGAAAGATTCTGCTTGGACCAGAAGAAAAATTAACGCTTGAAACATTTAATATTGAAAGCACCTGTATTAGCATATTTTAATAATAATTTAACAGTAGTCTTGTGTACTCATGCTAGTCAATTTGGTATTGGTGGGTATATTTCTCAACAAGGACACCCCATAGCATTTTGGTCATAATCACTTTCCAATGCTCAGTGTAATTATGCTCAAATTGATAAAGAGCGATTAGCAGTGGTGCTAGGCTGTGATAAATTTCACTATTATTTGAATTGTCATCCATCTGTTGTGAAAATTGATCATAAACCCTTACTTGGCTCACTAAGAAACCCGATTGACGCACTATGACCCAGATTACAAAGACTTGTTATTAGATTGCTGAAATATGATGTACTTTTAGAATTCGTTCCTGGGAAAGAACATCATATTCCAGATTTATTATCTAAAAAACCACTTGAAAGTGTAAATGAAACTGAATACTTAGACGAAGCCTGAATTCATTCGGTTATTCTTATCACTGAAGAGAATTAAACTATTCTTAAAAATAATATTGAAAAAGATGAAGAAATCAAGTTATTGAAATATATGAAAAATGGTTGGCTTAATCAATTATCTCCAGTAAAAAGTATAGTGAAACAGTATTATCAATATACACATGAAATAGATGATTATATTTTACAATGAAATCAACTAATCATTCCCAAAAATATGCATTTAGAAATGTTGAACAAAATTCGCCTAACACATCAGGGTATTGTGGCTTGTCACAAAAAAGCTCAAGAAACGATATTTTGACCTGGCATAAATGAACATATTCGAGAACTCAGTTCAAAATGTCTAATCTGTTTAAACAGTAGATCCAATCAAAACCTGCCCTTGATAAATCACTCGCTTCCTGAATTCCATGAGAAAAGATTGGTATTGATTTAATGCAAATACAGAATAACAAATTCTTTGTGATTTGTGATTATCATTTCAAATTTATCGAAATTGTATCACTCAAGAAAAAAGACGCTTGTGCAGTGATAGATAGTCTTTTATCAATATTCAAATCTCATGGTAAAGTTTCCGTTATTATGTCAGATAATTGACCACCTTTCGATTCTATGAAATTCAAGAATTTTATAAATGGATATTCTTCATATTACATCAAGTCCAGTTTACCCTCAAAAAATGGATTAATTCAACGCCATATACAAACTTTTAAGAGCCAAATTGTTAAATCCGAAAATAGCTATTTGTGTATTAAAAGCGGAAAGTGATACTTTGCCGCTTGAGGCAGAGAGCTGTCCGCGCGACGCGTAGAGGAGCGCGGGCAATCTGCCGAAAGCGGCAACGCACTTTCTGCTCGAATTGCAAACAAGATTTTTTCTACGATCACCTTATTTTTAAACAAATAATTAAAAAAAAACACGAAAAAGCCTTTTACTGCGCCCCAAAGCTCTTCGTGTTCTAAATAAATCTGTACCGCGAATTTCCGCGTACCATAGTTCTCCTGCCCTTTTATGGCGTCTCACGCGTGTCCTGTGTCCATAACCTCTTGCTCGATGTTTTGAGTCAAGGTTTCGAGAAGAAAATTAACTTAATCTATCAAAAACGGCGTGAAAGCAACTAATGACAATTTAAAACTTACAAAAGTCGTAAACGACATTAAGATGACATTTACATGGTTAAACAAATTGAGGTTCGAAAAATATTGGAAGTAATTAGTTATACACTTTGAATAATTTTAAATATTAACTACAACTATAAACATAGGTGTTTTGGATGAGTTTATAAGATAGAAAATAATAATTAAAATGACGTCTGAATCGGTCTAGCCGTCGCGCTCGAAAAATCGCGCGTGTTTGAAAGACTAGTTATCCACGAATACTTTACGCTATTTTTTTTTATTGGCGCACTTTGACTTACTACAAAAAAATGGAAGTCCGTCCTCGATGCCCAGCAAAGTTTCATTTCATAAAAGTCCGTCCTCGATGCCCAGCCAAGTTTCATTCCATAAAAGTGCATCCTCGATGCCCAGCCAAGTTTAGTAAAAGTCCATCCTAACTAGTATTTATTTTTATTGAAAATGTATATGGATTGATTCCCTCGGGGATTAAATGGGTCCCAACCGCGGGATTAAATGGGTCACTTTAGTCTCTTGGTGTATAATGTACTATTAATATACCTATTATTTACTAACTTTCTTTAATTTATTTTAAATGAAAACATGCGAGCGGAAAAGTACGCTCTAGGGCGGAAATAATGTCAAATTATGACAGATCACGGAAGACGTCAATTTTGCGGTTATATTTGAGTGTGCAAAAGCCTACTTTGGGTAGTGATCGTAGGAAAACATATTTACCTAGTGATCATGGAGTATAATAATAGAACTCCAAAACTGAATCTGCCTTCACCTGCAGAAATGTTGAATGATAGAAGGTTCAAGACTAATTTACCTAAACATAGAAATAATTTGAAACATTTATTTGATATAAGTAAAACAGTGAAAATCCTTCAAAAGAAGCATGGTGATGAGGAAATAAAAAATCCCTGAAGCCCCTATGCCAAAATCAGCCGGTGGTCATTCAACAAGGACTTATAAAGTGGATTCCAAGTACAGTTATTAATAACCATGAATGTCCTTGTGCAGCCGTCAATAATGTCTGTTACTGAGTTATCTAGAGCGTCCTGTCCCAGTAGTGGCTCGACTCCTAAAAGGCCTTTCTCTGTCAGATATAGGTTAGATGAACCAAAACGATCTTTGAAAGGAAGGAAAGTTTAAGACTTTGAGATGCATTGAAGAATATAATTATTTTTTTGGGGCATGTTATTTATTGATTTGAATAAATATTATGTATAATGTGTTTCCCGAGTAATCATGTCAAAAATTGTCATTAAAGACTTCAGATATATAAAATATCTATTTTAACAATACAGTACCATTCTACATTTTGTAGTACATAGACGTGTTTTACCGAGTGCGATAAAAAGTAGTCTTGAACAATAAACCTAATTTACATTTAAAATAAATAAGTTGAAGTAATTTTAGTTAGTGAATAAAAATAATGAGTAACCAATCGGACGAAGATCCCCCGATCCTGGAATTCAGGACGGATTTTCAGGTTTTGGTCAAAATGAACAACAAAATAATGATGCTATGGATATTGATAATTCTTCGAACGGTAATGTAAAAAAAAATAACTCAACTTTAAACAAAAGTATTCATTTGAATTTCGTAGCATAAAGACGTGTATCGCTCCGGTTATCAATATCAATTACATGAATTAAAAATCACATAATAATTGATATACTGACTCTTCACCACCAGATAAAACTTGACAATAAACATATTTCTTTAGTATGGATTAAAGCACATGTAGGTATTACGGGCAATGAAAAAGTAGATCTGTTAGCAAAATCCGCTGCACAAAACGGACAAAAGCTAGTAGGATTTAACAACCCATTTACAGACTATTTTTCGATACTCAGAAAACAAACAAAAGAAAAATGGAACACAGGTTTCCAAGAAAGCATCAAAGGTCGCTTTTATAAAACAATACAACCAAATATCCTAAATGAAGTATGGTTTAAAACATACCAAAACAGGAAAATCTTTACAAATATAAACAGAATGAGGAGCAACCATGCTATGTATCCTGAGTATCAATTTAAAATTGGACTAGTAAATAGTCCAGACTGTACATGTGGTAGCATAGGAAATCTAAAACATGTCATCCTAGAGTGTCGCAATAATACCTTACAGATCAACAAGCTCTTTCATCAGTTAGTCCAAAAAAAATCCCATTACCCATTAATCTGGAATATCTACTAAGCAATCAGGAATGTTTCACTGCATTACATCAATATATAAATGACGCGGGTATAAAATTGTAAATATAGAGTAAGTCTGTGTTTCCCACTCTTATGTTTACCCATCCAAGGATTAACACCTGTGTAAGTCTACACCTGTCCGGGAGGTCCTCCGGCAATTAAGTGTCCCTGTCTCAAAAAAAAATAACAATAAAAAAAAATTAAAAGAAGATTAAAAATGAAAAAACATTAAAAAAAAAAGGAAAAAAATATTAAAAAAAAAAGAAAAAAATATTAAAATAAAAAAAGGCTATAGAAGCATCTAACACATTGAAAGTGCCTATGTATTTGAAAAAATAAATAAATAATGAGTGCAGAAAAAAGTTGGAAAAAAAATTGTAACAGAAAAACAGTTAATCAATTGATATAGTTTATGCTTCCATACTGGGAAAATTGACAAACCATAAGTTAATAAAGACTATCTTGAGTATACTTTATAAGATACGAAGTTTTGGCCAGTTGGCGGTAGCCAGTGCCATTAAATGAGTTAAAAAAAATTTAACAATATTAATAAAACCTCATCACATAATACCTTTATTTTTGTGAAGATCATCTCAATGTTTTTAATTTACTTTGTAGATTTTAAAATAGTATGTATCTTGTTTGAGGCATACATTTAATAGAAAAACAATATTTTTTGAGGTTAGTTTTCACCTTGCAATATTGTTGTCTTAAGGACGTTCCCAAGATTCATTCATTACTTTTCCAGGCGCAAAAATACAAAAATAATTTCTTTGGGCCGTTTTTCAGATCTGGCAACGTTCCACTCGCACTCTGCTGGAAACAGCTGTTCAGACTTTTTATTTGTAAAACATTATAATATTATGACAATTTGTTGAGATTAGGTTTACATTGAAAATTTTATAGAATTAATTAAAAATAACGTTGTTAATAAAAGTGAACACTTTTACTGTTTTTTAGCAAAAATGGTTTTAAATAAGTATCGAAGAGAACTTCAAAAACTAATATATTTCAAAATATCAACATTAGTGTGTTCTATTCGGAATCAAAAACGAATAATTCAAATAAAACTTAGAAACGTCATTAATAGGTATTTAATTAAAATTTCAGATGCCAAATAATATGGAAGATTGTATGCAATATTATTTGACGGCATCAGTGTCACAGATCCGCATGAAACCCGGGTGTATACCCATAAGATATCAATGTTAATCAGATAGAAGAAAAATAACATTAATGCTGCAGAACGACCATATTATATTCTCAAGAAACAGAGAAAAACATTGACTGAAGAATGTGAAAAATATTTAGAAGGAAGAACTACACTTTTCATTTAATATTTTGTAAATAAACAAAATTGAATCGTAAATAAAATCACAGAGAATCAGTCATTTGTTTACTTGTTTAGTCAAAAGTGACGTAATTCGCTCTGATTGGTGTTCAACATATGTTTTTGCTTTGAAATTATTTTTGAGTCTGTGACAATATTACGTTTGGAACCAATTCTTACATTGTAATGATGGGGTCGAGGAGGTCTGATCCTTTTCCAATTGGCGTAAAGTTGAACCATGACAAGATTACATATAAGCCAAAAGGGCTGTAATCAAAGCCAACTTTATCAGATCTGTCGAGAAGGCAAAAGAGATACAGTCAGAACCTGCACAAGTCAGACGGAAGTATACCACCTGAAAGCCAACACAAAAGAAAAAGGCCAAAAACCCAGTGAAGCTGTGGTTGCAGTTAAGGTAGCGGCACTTTATACAGGATTACCGGAGGTCAAGATAGATACGCTTAAAGAGCACAGATAAACCGGGCTGTCGTATACCGTCGACACAAGCGCAAGATGGGCGAAGGATTTCATCCCTACTCTAAAGCATTGCGAAAATGCATCCCTTTTGGCACTAGAAGGCGAAGAGATACTGAACCCCTGTGCACGCGTTATCTTCGTACCAGACGACGAAGAAGGAGAACGTCATGACCCCGAAAGGATCTTTAACAGATTAAGAATAAGTAACCAGGGGCTAAAGATAAATATCTGGACAGTCTGAGGAAGTAAACCTTCTGAAAAGGGAGTCTTGTTTACCTTCTCGATGGATTATGAGTCCAAAGAGGAGTTTCGTAAGATAATCATGAATCCTTTCTTTGGGTTGGGAAGGCCTAAGAAAGGGAAGGCAAAAACTTCAGGGGAAAAGGATTTCAAGGAAGTAGGGGAAAACACACCAAGCACCGAGGCTCAGGAGGAGGAGCAATCTATTGGAAGTGAAGTCAGTCCGTTCAAAAGGGCCATCTGTCCAGCAGGAGCTGACAGTCCCCACGGAGGAGGGAGAGCTCACTGAACCAGAGACCTCCTCTCAGTGACGAGAGATGGAAAAATCCTGCAGGCCAACCTTCAACACGCAAAAGCTGCATCGGTAACGCTTGTTAGAACGTTGGAGCAGCAAGGCATCAATGTGGCACTCCTGCAGAAACCATGGAGGATATGCGAAAAGATTGCTGGCCTGTCAACCAAACAACGTAGGTATAGGATCATGCATTATAACAGAGAAATAGGTTTCAGATACCCCCGCATGTTCTAGTATCCACAAAGTCCTAGCAAAGGATGGTACAACAAAAAAGGGGTAGTTTCGTTAAGAAAGCAGAAGGCCCTTATACGGAAACTGAAGAGGAAAGCCTGAAAGAACTAAAATACCCTCACTTTCTGGTCTCATAAATTCTGGGCATCACAGGTAGGCGTACCAATCGAGGCCGAAGGCTGAATAGGCCAAGCGCTCTGGATTGGAAGACAGCCACTGAGGTGACTAGACCAAGTAATATTAAATGGGTTATAAATAAATTTAAGCCATACAAGTCACCTGGGGCGGATGGTATCTACCCTATACTATTGCAGATGGAGATTGAGGTATTACTTCCACGCCTATGTAAGATCCTTAAAGTCTGATTGGTATGGGGGATCACACCAAGAATATGGCAAAAGGTCAAGGTTATACAGTGCTAGGAATATTCTATGGTAACATAGGGTTTTTAATACAGAGTCCATAAGCGACAATGTGTTATAAAGAAACAAGTATATTCAGTGTATCACCTATTTTCTTTAACAGGGTATCATAACATGCCAAAGAAGAATCCTGTTAAATTGTTTTTCAAATATCACTTCAATCATGATAAAGTGTAAACTGCCTATAATTCCTATGCTCCTGATAAAACGATTTCGTCTACAACTGTAATTATTCCATTTTTATCTATCCCCTCTCTTCATTTTCAATCTACACGTTGAAAGTATAAGTGTCCATACAATATTCCTTTTAATAATAACAGAAATCATTCTTCATTAAATTTCAACGTAAAACGATAATCCTCTCATAGTCAACGGTAAAATGTAAGCGGCACATGGCATTACCAGTGTGTTAGAGAAATACAAAAGTGAGATAGACAATCAAAAGTCAGCGTCGATTATTACAGTGCGCTTCTCGAGGGCGGTACCTACCAGACGAATACGAATCGCACGTGCGCCTCTCGATGACATTCAACTGTACGTCTGGGTACATCACTCCCTGTTTATTTCCGAATGAGGAACGATCTTTGTAAATCTTATAAAATGAGTATGCAGATACACCAAAAAGTACAAATTGTAAAATGGTATTACCAGGGTAATTCATATCGAGAAATAGCAGAAAATTCGATTACTGTGGCATTCGAAAATTCCCAACCAAGAAACAAGTGAGAAGAGAACGGTTATAAATTTTTTTGAAAAACATGGATGCGTCACTCCTACAAAACTTGGACTGCGTACACAAAATTGTCAAACCCAACCCGAAAGAGATATTTTAATCTGTGCAAGTGTGGAAAATAATCCTCTACAGTCGTCCCCTCACTTTTGATCCGAAAACGATTCGGACTGTATTAAAAAAATGGCTATCGTAGTTTTAAACTGAAAGGAGCCATTAAATATTTGCAGGCAATCAATTTCGTAGAATGGAATTTTGTGAAATAGTTATGGAAAAAATACAATTGGATGCAAACTTTAAAAAAATATTTTGTTCGACTTTTCCCATACACAGTGCATATCATTCATCCGTTATGCGATATTAAATACTAAAAACTGACCTATGTGAAGTTCATAACAACGATATTTAACTAAGTTGTTTATATTATTATTCTAGTGACATGTTTGTTTGTTTTGAATATTGTTAGCGACTTTTTGGAATAATTAATATTTGGTATAACCTTAATTGGTCTTGTAATAAAATCATCAGAAGGTTGAGTTCACGCAGGTTCAATATCCACTACAGGGGACTATTAAGGCTATTAAGTAACACACTAAGGCTAGCTTGCCTGTGTTACGGGTGCCATACGAACTACTCACACAGCTGCTATGGAAGTCTTGGTGAATCTACCGCCACTATACATCCCGTACAAGGCGAGGTCAGATCTGCAATGCACAGATTAATCCATAATCAACAGCACGTAAGCCTGAAGCATAATGCAGATTATCGGAAGGTAATCGCGGAGCTGAAAGCAGACAATGTGGACCCCCATTGATGCAACGGTTACAAGATATAGCTTTAATAATAAATTTAAAGTAACTATATCAGGTAGGGTAAACTGGAAAGGTGGTGTACCTATACAGGCGGAAGCTACATGGTACACGGCTGGCTCAAAGGCGTCGGGTGGCGTAGAAGCAGGAGTAGTGGGGCTAAAACAAGTGATATCTTTCCCAGTAAGCCTAACAAAAGATCACAATTTTATAGGAGGAAATGACGGCGATCCACTATCGTGTGGAAGAAATCAAAACGCAGGAAAGAACATATTGTTCAATTTCTACCTTCATAGACAGTCAAGCATCACTAAAGGCACTCGACAATATAGAGGTAATTATAAGCTAGAATGGGATTGTGTGTGTGCTCTAAATAAACTGGGTGACCGTAGTAAAGTCACGGAGGCCTGGGTACCGAGTCACGAGTATCAACGAAAAGGCAGACAAAATGGTTAAACAAGTTGCGTTAATGCCATTCGTAGGACCGAAACCCATCAGCAGCATTTCAAAATCAGTAACAAAAGCAGCCACGAAAAATAGGTGGAGTATACTTCTAGGTTATGGCGAACGATTTCACCAGGCCAAAGACAAGCGAAACAGTTTATATTAGAACATTCGTCAAAATTCACGGCAGACATGATAAGTAAAGAGAAGAAAATGGTGTGGGTCTGTTAACAGGGCATTGTAAGCTCAATGGTCATCTAAACTTGATGAAGTTGATAGGTGAGTCCTTATATATAATCTGTCGATCAGAGGAAGAAACTGTGGAGCACATTCTATGTCCCAGCAACATTTTAACAAACATGCGATCCTCAGTACTAGGCATGTTAAAGCCACTGGCAAGAATATGAAAGATTCAGTCTCTAACCTGACAGACTTCATAAGAAGAATTAGGCTGGAGAATGTAATCTAGATTTAGAAGACTACAATAGATCTGAAAAGGTCGCATTGAAATAGGCCACCAGCCACCTCAGTGAAATCTATCTATTGTAATGATATATTAGATATGGAAAGTTCAATATTGCTTATAAATATGGTATCCTCTGAATTAGGAAAGTACTCCGTATCTTCTAATGAAGTGTAATTCAATACGAGTCGGCTATTTATTTATAAAAAATTTCGATATAATATATTTGTGGAGACTTAACCCATTAACGCCGAAAAAAAAATTTTTTTGAATTTATTATTATTTTTTCAAAATTTTGATGAAGTAAGCTATGAAATTAACCACCGTTAAGAAAAAAATAAATGTTTATTTTGGAATATACAAAAAACAGTCTGTCACCATATGGGCCCCGTAGGCGTTTCACTGTATAACAAAAACAATAAACAAAATATTGCATTCTAATTTTTGGTGTGAAATTTCATGAAACATTCTATACACAAACCAACATCGCACTTAAAACACATTGTACGGCCTTTGCTTGTACAGTTGAACCCTGCACATCTTCTCCTTTTTCCCTCTGGCACCTGGGCTACATAATGGTTCAGGCCATCAAATCTAACATCATCTCCAACACGGCTACTACTTCCAGCAGCTTTAGGCATTCGACCTGGTCCTTTAGCTATCGTCTTATAATTTGTTAAATATGTCTAAAAATCATAACAATCTGTAAGACAATGTAAAAGAAGTAATGAACATTACTGAATTATTGACAACATTACCTGGGCAATATTTCTCCTAAATTCCAACTGACTGATATTTCGGCCACTATTGCGGTAGAGAATCCAAGCATTTTGTATAGATACGTCAATAAGGTATGTAAATATCGACCAGTACCACTTTTTTGATCGTACACCAATTCTATAACTGAAACAGTATTTGTTATTATATTTTTATGATCATTATACTTTACCGTACCAAGATACATTTGAATCCATCAAATCGGTACCTCCCATGTTCTTATTGTATTTTGAAATTATATCTGGGCGTGGTATAGGTATCATTCTTCTATCTTTTCTGGAAAATCTATCTACAGATTTCACTGGAGCAACTCCATAGCACGTGCTGGCTACTGTAACAACATTATTGTCCATCCATCTCACGTAAAGAATGCCGTCGTTCTTCTCAAGAGTAGAAATGTAAGTGCCTCGAGTTTCTTTGGCCATGATCTTTTTTGGTGGTACAGGGACATTTTTTGGAATTCTATCGTCTCTAATTGTGCCGGTTGCTCCATATCCATTAGCTTTCAAGGTACAAAGTAGGTTAGCGCCAGTAAATAGGTTATCTATGAAGAAATTATAGCGGAAATCCTTTTTGTCTCCTAAATCTTCAATCATGTGTATAAGTGGAGCAGCAGGTTTTCCGAATATTGCGTCATAACCTTGTCTTTTTATAATACTTTTTCCTTGATAAATTTCGAAATTTATCAGGTATCCACTATTGGTGTTCAAACACCAAACTTTATACCCGAACCTAATAGGTTTTCCGCGAATAAACTGTTTACACCCATGCCTCCCGTAGTATTTTATCATGGACTCGTCATACGAAAGGTTTTGTTCGGGTATAAAATGTTCTAAAAACTTTTTTTTCAAGTGATTTACTATGGGGCGTAATTTATACATTTTGTCATTGTAGTCAATATTTTCATTACTAGCAAAATGCAAACATCGACAAATTTGTAAAAATCGGTCGCGTCTCATAGATTCTGCAACCAAAACGTTTTTCATATCCTGTGAGTTTTCCCAATAGCTTCGTTTTGTTGGCAATACATTGTAGCCACTTACAATTAGTATACCAATGAAAACTTTCATCTCTTCTATAGACAACTTTGAATCCGGTAGATTCTTGAGGAGTGAATAACTTCTTGTCTCCTGTATAATTTCTTGAAGTAATTCTTTTGTAAAAAACAACTCAAATAATTGAACTGGACTCAAATTTTGATATGACGAGTAATTCGGCGTTGGAAATTGATAATCGGGATGAACGAGATCGGCCTCAATGAATTCACTTTTTTCTGATTTAGCGACTATAGTCAGTCCTAAATCTTTTGTGGCGTCATTTGGTACCACTGTGGGTAATTGCGCATTGTCTAAATCTTCAGAAGTGTCCTGTATTCTCCTACCATTTGAAAATACAACTTCAGCCGGAGCTAACAGTTGACGACCACTCAAATTTTCAACTAATCCACCTTCATCTTCATCCCCTGAATCCTCGTCTGTCAGATCCTGACAATCCGGTGGCTGTATGTATATGTCAGTCACTTCGTTATCAGATTCGTAAGCGATATCTAATGCTTCTTGAAGAGTTATTCCGCTGAAACTAACATTCCTGTATGAAAATGTAAGTCAATAACAATAGTCCGTAGTACGCCTACCGGTCCCATATGGGGACGGTGACGTTTACGACTAAATTATGAAAAACTAAAATCGTATATCAAGAGAATAACTTTATAATATTGCACAAATAATGTCCTTATATAGAATCCATCGATCAGAAATACAATAAAATAATTCAGATTGACATAATTCAACTTACCGACATGGGATGTCCATATTTTCTTTGCTGAAAAAAATCTCTCCAGTAACCAACAGTATAACTTCTCACTCGCGACAATGACAAGCTACTGAACGCTGTCACGCACATTCGATGACTATTTAGAACGATTACTTCCGAACCGGCTTCGTGAAAATTGAATTAGACAGTTAAGACACGCACATAAACAATGGTAGGTTTTGTGTCCCCATATGGAACCCGTAGGCGTTAATGGGTTAATGCAAGAATCCTATCTAAATGAGACAGGTTATGAACATTAAAACTTAAGCAGTTGCTGAAAATTCACATTTTTCTTTATTTTAGTTGAATCTTTTGAACAGTAATGAAAACAAGAGTTAGATTTGAAAAACAATTGAATTTGTCTCAACATACTTACATTTTGATTTATATTTGAAACATTTTTGTGTGACAAATGCTTAAAATGAGAAGTTGGTCAGTTATATTTTAGTTTTTGGCACCATTTGATAACCTATCTTAAGATACAGATAAACTACAAGAATGGTGTTGATACCTTTGAATATTGATAAGTATGTCATATTACATGTTGGAAAGAATATCCCGCAAACTCCGTATTTCATCAGTTAAACAGACATTAAGCACTGTCTCATCACATATCATCCTTGGTTTAGTAGTAAACTCGAACCTTATGCGGAGTGATCATGTTTCTCATATATGTAAAAGCACGAAATGCAAATTGTTCCTAATACAAAAAGCTTACTCTAAAGCTTTTTTCAAAACATATTGTAAACTTTACAAGTGCTATGGCCGACCCATACTTGAATACGCCGGGCGACCTTCAATCGGCTTTCCCCCTCCGTTAGGACGACCGTCTCCATGGGCACCCTTTAAAGCTTTCAAAAATAAAATACACTCCTTTATCTTCAATCCTTAGTTTAGTTTTAGGCTTAGTACTAGTTTTTGTTTTCTTTTGCCTCTTCATAGGCAATTATATTTAATAATTTATTATGGGCAAAACAGGACTTGGTCCTGTGCCCTTATTATGAAATAATAATAATAATAATAAGACAACCCAAACAGAAACAAAAAACAAGCCATAAAACAAGAAACGACCAAATGGACAAAAGAGGAATACAAATATATAATCTGGTGCCACTTCTATACACTTGAAAGAACAGGGGCAGCAAACTTAAAGGAGACATTCAACCTCTGGATGGACTCCTAACACATTGGCAACAATAAGGGGACACATATAATAAAAAACAACAAACTCCCAGAAAATGAGATCTATTATATTACCAAAGAAGTTAAAAAGCACTTGACAAGAAACATACAACATACAGAGAATGATGTACGGGTAGAACAACACATTTCAGTAAAGAATGGCACTGCCTGCGGGTTTGAAAACATGGATACAGAAAATACTGAAGAGCATAAAACGAAAAACATAGGAAGTTATACACCAAAAGAAAATTGCACTCAAGAAGAACTGCAATCAGAAAACGAAAAGGCAGAAAGAAGAGAAATTAACAACGAAATCTTACAAAGAATATCCCTTGACGAAAACTCGGGTGAAGAATTAATAAGAACCCCCTTGAAGGAAATAAATGACAACCACAACGCTAAACGCCTCATCAGAGGCAATCCGGAAGAATTCAAAACCATTACAACCATCAATAAGCTAATATATACAGTGGCAGCAACCATATAAGAGAGGATCGGACCCCCTAAAAAAAAAGAAAACGTTGTTTGAAGGCGATCCCCCGTGGAAGAAACGAATAGAAATAAAAATAGTAACACTGAGAAAGTACCTCTCACTATTAAAAGAATGCCTGAATAAAGAACTTGAACCAAAACTGCGACTATACTCAAAATACATCAAAAGTGATAAGGACCACGCTAAAGCAACTGAAAAACTAAAGCGACAAATCTCGGCTAAAAGATGTAGAATCAAGAGATACACTGAAAGAAGCCTACAATACCAACCGAATAAACTTTACACAGAAAAAACAAGTAAATTCTACAACAGTATACTCCACAAAAAGAAAGAGGTTAGAAGCACACAACCTGCACCAGAAATATAAAGACGCTGGAAATCAATCTGGGAAAAGGACACAAAACACGAGTCAACAGCAACATGGATCCAGGAAGAATACGAGAGGACAGCCCATATAAAAATAATGGAATGGCAGGATGTACAACAAAAAGAAGTCGTGTCAGCAACAACCCAGACAGCTAACTGGAAAGCCACAGGAGTAGACGGAGCTACAAGCTTTTGGATAAAAAAACTACATGCATCACATAAACACCTAACACAAGCATACAACGATCTCATTTCTGAGAACGAAAAAAAACCACTTTGGCTAGCAAAAGGAAAAACTTACCTCATTCCCAAAAACAAGAAAACAGATCAAGTCAACAGTTACAGACCTATAACCTGTCTAAACAAAGATAATTGCAGAAAGACTGCACATGTATCTAAACAACAATAGCCTACTTCCCAATGAGCAGAAGGGATGTGTCAAAAACACCAATGGATGCAAAAACCATCTTCTAACATCCAAAATGATGCACAAATACTGCAAAGACAACAGTAAAAGCCTATCGATATCTTGGATCAATTACAAGAAAGTATTTGACAGTGTTCCTCATAGCTGGCTTATAGAAGGACTGAATATCTACCGAGCCCCAGCAACACTCCTATCATTCATAAGCAAAACCATGACAACTTGGAGCATTGACCTTAATCTCAGAACTGGAACAGCTGGCACTGAATTGATAATAATAAAGGACATCCAAATCAAGAACGGAATAGGCGACTTGCTTTCTCCCCTGGTCTTCTGCATGGCCCTATTCCCACTAGCATCCATCTTAGAAAAGTCACAAACAGGATACCTCTGCAAAAACAAAAAAGAAAAGATAAACCACCTCCTATACATTGACGATCTGAAACTGATCGCAAGAAATGAGGAAGAACTCAAAGATGAAATCCAATTAGCAAAAACCTTCAGCCTTGATATAAACATGGAATTTGGGCTAGACAAGTGCGCCAAAGCCACACTTATCAACGGACGACTTCAAAAAAGCGAAAGCAGTAGACTCTGTGAAAAAACGGCAATTAGAGCATTAGAACAGAATGACGTATACAAATATCTCGGTGTGAACGAGCACGATGGTGTACAACACATGAATATGAAAACCAAACTCACTAGAGAATACTATCGAAGAACAAGAGAAATTCTGGAGACCGAATTGAGTGCCAAAAACAAGACATCTGCCATAACATCTCTGGCAGTACCCCTTATTCAATACAGCTTTGTGATAATCAAGTGGACTCAAGCGGAAATAAGAAAAATAAACCAGCAAACAAGAAAACTGATGAACATGTATAGAGCCCTCCGCCCAAGAGCAGATGTAGACATGCTAAACATCCCGAGAAGAGAAGGAAGAAGAGGAATGCAAAGTATCGAAACAAGCTAGACCATATCCAACGCAGGTCTCAACATGTACCTGAAGCTGAAACAAATAGATAAACATTTGGGAATGGTATATTGACAGTCCCAGGAATACATTGAAGTGGAATGTAATCGGAGAGCCGAAAACGAAAGAGTTGAGAACACAAATCCAGATGAAAATGAAACAAAAAGGGTGAAGGTAATAAAGGAGAAGATAAAAATAGAGGAAAGAGAAGAACAAAAAGCTAGGTGGAAAGATAAAGCAATGCATAGACAGATAGAAAAAGAAGTAGAAAAAGAAATAATAAATAAAGATCTTACCTGGAAATGGCTCAATCAGGCAAACCTCAAAATTGAAACCGAGGCACTAATAACCGCCTGCCAAGAACAAGCATTGGCAACAAACTACATGGGGCAAGAATCATGAAATCTGGCAAATACCCAAAATGTAGACTTTGTAGACGATCCGTTATGTAGTTTCTGGCTGCCCAATCCTTGGAAAGAAGGCATACCTCGACAGATACAATTCATTAACAGCTCAGCTGCTCTGGAACATATGCAAAGCTTACGAGATAGAAGTTCAAGGGATGTGGTATCAACATGTCCCAGATCCGGTGATCGACACCCTGGAAGTTACCATAGTATGGGCACCCAAGTTCAAACCGACAGAATGATAAAAAGCCAACAAACCAGTTCAGTTAGATCAATTCCTTCGTTGTAAACAGACGTGCGTTCGATCTAGAGCTAAAATTTAAATCTTATATCTTTAAACAATTTGAATAAACTAGTTATTTGGTTTGTTAAAGTAGTAGAGAAACATTAGTTTGTGATAAATACCCAAAAAATAAATTTCAAATGAGTGCTAATAGCGGGGGTCGACCCCCGTAAACCAGAATGATGTGATGGATACAAACGATAAAACAAATTTCCTAGACGTCTCTGAAAATGAATTCAAGGGATTTACATCACAAGTACAAAATATTCAGATAAGTAATAAAATATTTTCAATTTCAATATCATGGGAAACAAATAATGATAATGACAAAAACGTGAAAGATCAATTAGTAAACAAATCAATTAGTAAACAAATCGCCAAGTTTACAAATTAAAAAACCTAAACAAGTTTTTCTATATCAACAATCTGACCTCAGCCCATATCATGTATACGTTGAAAATAAATCAAGCGAATTTAAAGGTAGATTAAATCCTTTAAAAATAGGTGATATCATCCTTTCAAATTTTGTTCATCTTGAAGAAAAAATCTCAAGTATCTATTCCATTGGCAGAATTAAAATAAGAATAAAGTTTAAAGATTATAAATCAGCAAATTATATTATCGATCAAAAAGACAATCAAATTTTTGTTAAAAATAATTTAGAAATATATGTCCCAAAATTTCTATTAATACGTCAAGGCATAATTAGAGATATATCTACTGAATTTAGCGAAGAATATGTTAAAAATAAAATAAAAATGAATAATATGCATTGTAAATTTCTAGTACTAGAAGTTAAGAAAATAAATGTGTAAATGAAAATAATATAGAGTATGTCCCAACAAAAACTTGCGTAATAACTTTCAAATTCAAAACTCTCCCAAAATACATTACAATAAATAAAGTACTGAAACCGGTGGAAGCATATATACAAAAAGTTATATTGTGCTTCAACTGCTTAAGATATGGTCATCAAGGTAGACAATGTAAAAGCAAGCCCCGATGTTTTAAATGCAATCAATCTCATAATTCAAAAGAATGTAACGAAACAAATATTGAACCAAAATGTTAAAGTTGTTCAGGTGATTATCTCACCACAAACTTAAAAGCATGCCCCGAATTCAAAAACGAATCAAAGAGGCTATGTCCACATCAAACCTAAGCTATCATGACGCAAATAGAGAAATTTCAAAAAACTCCTTCTCCAATGTGGTTTCAAGGAATAGTCAACTTGAACCATCTCAAATAGTAAATGTCTTTTGTCAAAAATCCTTTCCCCCATTAAATTCGCATCTCACAAATCTACCTTCACATCCTGTCTCTATACCCCCACAACACTCACTCCCAAAAAATTCCTTCAAAACTTCCACAAACCAAAACTCATCACAAGCAAACAAGAGGCACAGACCAAACAGCCCAGACTTAATAATAGAACAACATAAAGAGATATTATCTCAACCTAGACTTCCCTTACCAAAAATTGGAGGAATAGTAAACCCCAATTACGTAAAAAACATTAGAGAAGCATCAAGCACACAGATTGCAGATTATAGCATAGTAACAATATTAGAAGTAGTTATAGAAACTATCTGTAAAGTTTTAGCATAAAAAATATAAATGTACCAAAAGAAGAGCTTACACATATAATTAGTACACAATATAACGTAAATACGGCCTCACATTCGCTGACATAACAAATGAATTAAGAATTTTATAATGGAACTGCCGATCAGCAGTTTCTAATAAGGAAAACTTATTAGTACTTATTAGACAAATATCAGTTTTCGGGCAGATCGTAACGACGGCTACGGAGGATCAGCCATTTTAATAAGAGAAGGATTAGTTTTTAAAGAAATCGAAATACAAACTTCATCAAACTTTGAACACAAATGTATTTCTGTGGAAATACCTTATAAAAACAAAAAAATACATCTAGCCTCGGTATATATTGAACCACGCTCCCGGATAACTTCACAGCAGTGGATTCATTTTCTAGAACATATTCCAAAGCCCTTCATACTGGGAGGTGATTTCAATGCCCACAACTTAGCGTGTAACTGCGAATATGATGACGTAAATGGTAAGGTACTATTGGAAGTGATAAAACATTGTTACCTTATAATACTAAATGATGGATCACCTACCCTAGCACACCATCAAACAGCAATAGATCTAACATTATGTTCACAAGACATAAGTCATTTAATTACATGGACTATTATAAAAGAGCCTTGTGGATCAGATCACCTGCCAATACATATTAAGATCGCCTTGAACTCCTCACCAACAAATATCCCCACAAGGGTACACAATATATGGAATCTGAAGAAAGCCAATTGGGAACTATACACTTCAATATTAGATTCTATTGAAGCAATACCAACATATGTAGCCATAATTAATAACATAAACAGAGCCGCGAGTATTGCAATTCCTAGGTACTCCTCGTATACGACAAAGCGAAACCACACGTCTAAACCATGGTGGAACAGAACTTGTGATATAGCTGCTAAAACACGGAAAGAAGCTTACGCACAATATCAACAAAATCCACATGTTCAAAATCTGACAGAATATAAACGATTGGATGCAATCGCCAAAAAAATTCAAGGAAATGAAGAAAAAAGCTGGATAAAATATTGTCAAAACTTGAATCAAAATACCCCAATCAGAGAAGTGTGGCACAAAGTTAACAGATATAAAAATCGTAAACAAGCAAATAAAACACCTATAGACCCTAAAGATGCCTGGATAAACGACTTTCATGCAAAAATTTCACCTCCATGGGTAGAAAATGAGATATTGCAAGAAATTTACACAGTAAACAAAAACAACACACATTTGCTACTACCCTTTAATTTTTGGGAGCTCGAACAATGTTTAAAAAATACCAGAAATACCTCACCTGTGGTAGACAATATATCATACATAACGATACACAAAATGCCTCTAAAACACAAAAAGGCATTATTAATTTTATACAACTCTATTTGGGCTGGCAACATCCAATTCCCAACAAATTGGAAAGAGTATATAGGACTGCCTATAAAAAAACCAGGAAAACCATCAGACAATCCAAACTCGTACCGTCCCATAGCTTTAACATCTTGTTTATTTAAAACACTTGAAAGATTGATCAGAAATAGATTACAACATTGGCTGGAAAGAGAAAAACTACTTCCGGAATCACAATATGCTTTCAGAGTGTCCAGATCCACTCAAGAACCTTTAACAGTTTTAACAAATGATATCTACTTAGGTTTCACACAAAAATTATCAACAGTAGCCGCATTTGTAGACATTACATCAGCATTCGACAACGTTCAACTTAATATTCTTTGTGAAAAACTCACCCAGATCGGACTGCCAACCTCATTAGCTAATTTTATGAATGTAGCATATTCTGAACGCTCAACCTTTCTCAAGATAAATCATGAAATTACTCAACCCAGATGTTCCAAATTCGGACTACCTCAAGGCAGCATCCTCAGCCCTCTTTTATACATAATCTATACCATGGACTTAGAAAACATCTTCAAAAACTCCAACATTATACAATTTGCTGATGACATAGTAATATACACATCAGACAAAACTGTAGAAAAATGCACAGACACATTAAAGGCCGAATTTATAGAAATTCAACAATGGTGCAACGTAAGGACTCTCTGAACCGAAAACTGAAATATGCATTTTTTCTAGAAACAGAACCAATTACCAAGGACAACTTACAATAGGGTCATATAATTATCCCATAAAAAATACAGTTAAATACTTGGGCTTATTACTTGATAAAAAATTGCTATGGAAAGATTGTATTCAACAAACAATAAGAAAGATTGAAACCTCCATAGAGATACTAAGGACTTTCTGTAAAACTAAATGGGGATCAGACCCAAATATCGCACTTCTATTTTATAAGCCAATGACAAGATCAATAATAGATTATGGAAGTCATTTGTATGGCGCAGCATCTGAATCTCACCTACATAAAATTGAGACCCAAAAAAACAAATGCCTCAGAATATGCTTAGGTTATCTAAAATCAACACCTATTAATGTCATGGAAGCAGAATCTCGAGAACCTCCCCTCAAATTGAGGAGACAATTACTTTGTGATAATATAATTATAGAAGCAACATCAAAAATGGCGCCATATATAAACAAATTACATGAACTAACAATTTTAACATTAACACATAGGTATTGGCATCTCAAAAAAATCCCATCTCTAATCAATAGCATTACTAAACTTGCGGATTGCAAACATCTACTATATACCAATCATCACCTACCTTATTATTTAAATAAACTGGAAGAATTGTTTTGTTACAATATACCCTGCAAATACTTTGAACCGACAGTAGATGTAGCCAGCTACATTCCATCAGCATTCAAGGATGCGATAAGAACACACTGGTCTGATCATCAGCAGATATATACAGATGGGTAAAAAAAAGCGGTCACACCGGATGTGCTATATTCCACTCAAACAGAAATATCAGCCTAAAATATAGCCTACATGAAGATGCCTCAATCTATACTGCAGAACTAATAGCAATACTTTAAGCTATGAAATATATAAAATTAAATTTGGTTGAACACAAATGCATCATACTTACAGATAGCAAAAGCGCCGTGGATAGATTTAATCACATAGGTAGAAAAACAAAAATAAACCACATTGAAGCCCAAATACTAAAACTTCACCACGATATAAGAAGTAACAATAAATCGGTCTGCCTTATGTAGATAAAAGGACATGCGGGTATTCAGGGAAATGAAGTAGCAGACAGACTAGCAAAAGAAGCTCTTCTCTCAGGAGAAGTCCTACAGCACGATCTATCAATATCTGATTTATACAACAAAGCAATGAGGAATGGCAGCAACACCACAGAGATGCAGAGACTGGACAAAATTATATTCTAAACCAACCACAAATTCCAAATCAAAGATGGTTTCACAACGAATCTAATAGAAACTTATATACAACAATTACAATAAATCGAGCTCGATCAAAGCATGCCTTAACACCATAATACAAATTCAAACTTAACATGGTAGACAACCCTTATTGTTCCTGCGGCAATGTAGGAACTCTGGTTCATATCTTGTTGGATTGTCATATAAACGCCGTTGAAATCAATAACTTATATAGTAGTCTAATTAAACATGAAATGCCTCTCCCTACAGACCTAAACTGCATGTTATTTTCTGAAAATACTAACATATTACATACTCTATTTACATATCAAAAAGTGTAAAATAAATTTGTAGCTATACTAACAAAATATCGTAAGCAATCTTATTATCAAGATAGAAAAAAGAAGAAAGAAAAAGGAAAACAGAAAAAAGGAGAGAAAAAGTAAAAACAAATTGGAAAATATAATCACAAATATATTAACAAAAACAGCCTAGTTAATTGGCTTGGAAAAACAAAAGAACATGCCTTCTAGTTGATGTCGCTATCCCGTCAGACTATAAGATGAACCAGAAAGAAGCTGAAAAGTACCTGACACAAAAGGTTTACTGATAGAAATTCAAAGAATGTGGAGCATCAGAGCAAAGGTGACACCCATCGTCATTGGGGCCACAGGGCTGATATCCAATGTAACTTGTGAAGCTGTGAAAGAAATCGCAGTAACCTTCTTACCATGCAGAAAGCTGTACTGTTGGGCATCGCAGACATAGTGTGAAAGTCCTATGTATAATAATATCATAAACAAAAGGAACACCCTAGGTGTATGGTTTGCAACTGGTGTTTATAGAAAGTGAAACCATAACAAATCATGTTAGTTATGTGATGTATGAAAATAATAATAGTAATATTTGCAACCATATCCAGATGTCTGAGGTAAGTTAATTTGAAGGTCGGAATAAATGTCAGTTTTTCAAATTTTAGTGCAATAGTGGCTCAATGGAAAAGTAGTAAAGCAAAATGATCTTATTTAAAAAAAAAGTTAGACAAAGGTATGATACAGACGCTCAAAATTATTATCAGTGTGGAAATGTCATACTAATTCTTCTAAAGGTTATAACTTTTGTATGCATGTTTTAATTTCGAAGTAACCATATCTTTATTTTTAAGTTTAGAAATTTAGTAACATCAATTGGCTTTCTGTATGAAAAAAATCAAATGGTATGTACATACATCTAGTCTTCTTTCAGCTAACTATGTATCTTTTCGTAACTGCCGTGAACTGTGATTTTATGTAGTGCTACTTTGAATTTTACCACCAAAATTAATAATGTTAGTTATCAATCATTTGTGCACTCAAACTTAAAATGTTAATTAATTAAATTTAAACTTACCATGAAGTGATTTCCTATCATGATTATTAAAAGAATGTCTAAACATCAATAGATTTGCCCAAGTCTTAACGAAGTTTTCTCCCAGTAGCATCCTATCAAAATTGAAGTCTGGCCCTTGTACTAATTTAATACTGTTTATGGGAACTTTCTTAACTTCTCCGGATTCATGAACTTGCACCCACAATTTTCCTTTCGGAGTTATCCTAACTACAGTCCCTTGAGCTCCCTCAACCTAAAAGAATTACGTTTTTAGAATCCCTTAAAATAATTATGTATAAGTTTTAAACACAAAGTGTGCTTAATAACATCTAAAATTATGCCATAGGTAGCATATGAATCCAACAATTTACAATACCCTCTAATTAGATAAAATTCCTAGGTCATGGCTCTTGGTAACCTGAACTTACTCCTTACATACCTGTATATCAGAGAGAGATGATGCTATAACAGTGCTTTGTGTATTGATATATGAACATACCTCCGCCAATGCTCCAATTCTAGGTCTGATATCCCAAGCGCCAATCACATTCAAACAAGCAACCACCATGTAATGTTGCTGATCACTAGATGGTGTGTCAGAGAGCATCGTCGTCGACAAGCAAGCGTCACTCAAAAAATATGCTGCTAAATTCAATTTTTGTATTAAAATAACATTTAAGATTTGATTCCAGCCAAGTAAACCATGCAACATCCTTAACAAATTTATAATTTCTTGTGCCAACGTGCCACTATGAGACTGCGTCAATAATACAGATGATTTAGTGATAGTCAGGGGTTTATTGCTAGTGTCGTATGAACATGTTAGAATAATCTTCCCCAATATATTTAGAAGTTTTTCTAAAAGTACAGGTATTTCTGGATTATCCATATCCCAGGATTTCAATACAATTTGTAACAATCTTACTGTCAGAATTTGCTTAAGAAGAATAAATTCATTTGCTCCCGTATTACTGGAAGGTGATAAAAATCCCAGAAGCATTTTTATCCAAGGTTTGGTGCTAAACGCTCTACACAGTTGATCCGTTTGACATATGCTACGAACCAATGTAAGATCCGCCCATTCCGAGAAAGTAGAATTCAAAGACGAGCAAAACAGACTACTTAAACCATGTAAAGTATTGGGATGGAGATTGTTATTTGTTAAACCTGTACTTATTGCTATATTTCTTAAAAAGTTTATACTAGCATCCCGCAAAAGTCGAATTAGTTGATTATCTTTCACCAGTTGAGTTCCTGAAATAAAAATTTAGTTATTTAGTTGAATACAGCTCAATAAGAATGGATGGGATGTATATTAAATTTATTTACTTTTGATAAGCTAAGAAAGTTATAAATAAACAAACAATTAACTGACTTCAGTGTGTTTATATATATTTGTTTGTTTGTTTAGATTATTCATTAATTTAGGCACAACAATTAATAATATGTTTTATTTTATATACAATGGATTTTAACTCGATATATTAATGAATTTAATTTTTCTCAGGCCGATTCTGTAATTGTTATGTTATTTGATTATATCTAAATGATTTCCTCATAATTAAAAATTTATCTCAGGGAATATCTGTGGGTTCAAAAAGAATGCGTAATTTAATTTATCAAGACCGACTCTGCATTCGACCTACATAGATACAATGTTGTCGTTATATGTGTGTCTATGAGGAACCATAGAATAACAACTCTACAACAGGATTTAATAAACGGCTGAAACAAGAACGACTATTTTATTTTATGGTTTAAATAATACTCAAGTTCAATTATACATTCAAATTTCTTATCTAATTTCACTCATACGTCATACACACCGTTTGTTAAGCTATACTTATAGAAAATAGTATGGAATCAATTTGTTATTGATGATTTAGTCGCACTATGGTTTTATTAAAAATAAGAAGAAAAAGTAATACCTATGTTGATGAAATGTGAATTTTTCAATAAGTATGCCTTATATATTATTAACTAATAGTTGATGTATACATTGCTTCGATACCTTTGTCACGTTATAGATTACGAACTAGTATTGAAATGAAATTGACTGTCTCGACCCCTACTTCGTGGAATATGCTCATATTAGTGTTTTTAAATGAAACTCACGGTCTCTAGTTAATTCCACAATATAATGAGAGTTATTGAAAATTCTAAAAAATTGACAATTGTTTCGATAAGTCAATATCATCGTCAGAATGACAGAAGTTACATTTCATTTTATGCCTACCTGATGTTTAGTAGTTATTTTTGGCTAGACCAAGAAGTAACCTAACTTATGATTGGCTTAATATATGTTTATAGAAAAAAGAAGAAGACGTGATATTACAAATATTGAAGCTTAGATATTATTAGCCCTATGGTGATATCCTGGATATCATTTTTCCAATTAAGATCAGTATAACTGTGCAATGATATAGAAAACCAGGAAAACTATATCTGCTGATCTTTACAATTTTCACTTAAGAAGACAGTTTATTAGTGGAGAACTCCCTAGATTTAACTGTTCATTGACAACTTCATATTGTGGGTTTCTTAAATGTCTTCTAATTTCCAGTTCTTCAAGGAAATCCAGTTCTTGTTTCTTTTCACAAATATGCAGCACTTCTAGTTCTGTGTTAGGTGTCAAGTACATGTTTTGTATATTGGGATTTATCTGGTTGTTTTAATCTGTATGCTCGTAAGTGCTCACTGTATCGTATTTCAAAATTCCTAAGGGTCTGACCCAAATAGACAGCATTACATTCTGGACATTTGAGTTTATATATACCTGACTTCTTTAATAGTGGTATTTTTGTTTTTACATTTAACAATTTTGTACTAACGTTACTTTCTGTTTTAAAAGAAATTGTTGTATTCGTTGCTGAAGATATTATCATTGAAATATTATTAGAAATATTTCCTGCATATGTGATGGTTTTATAAGTTTTAATTTCATCAGCTTGTTTAGGATATATTAGTTGTAATGCCACTTTTTCTTCTTTTTTACTAATTAGCTTATTTATCATATCTAATGGATAACCGGTAGATGTTGCTATTTGTCTAATTGTATTAATCTCTCTATCAAAATTACATTTGTTCATAGGAACTGAAAAAGCTCTATGTATCATTGAATTATATGCTGCTAGTCTGTGTGACATAGGGTGGTTAGAACTGAATGGAATTGTCACATCAATCTGTGTTGGTTTTCGGTAAATTGAATAATCAAGTACATTATTAACTCTTTGAATTTTTAAATCAAGAAAATTGATTGAGCTATCTTCTTCAATTTCTAATGTAAATTTAATTTTTGGGTGTAAATTATTGATGTGGTTGAAAAATACATCTAATTGTCGTTCACTACCCATAAAACAAGCTAATATGTCATCTACATATCTATACCAAAATAAAATATTTTTCGAAATATTACTTTCAAAGATCTTTCTTTCTAAATTGTCCATAAAAATGTTTGCTAAAATAGGTGATATAGGGCTTCCCATTGGTAAACCTTCATTTTGAATATATATCTTATTGTCAAAAGTGAAATAATTCTGATTAATGCATACATCAAATAAATTAAGTATATCTGATATTATTCCTGGATTAATATTTTTATCTTCTAGTAATTTTCTTACAAGTATTAGACATTCTTTAGGAGGAATTTTAGTAAACATATTAGTTACATCGAACGAAATGAATGTATAGCTATCTTGCAAGTGGATTGCTTTCAACTTTTTGATCAGTTCTATTGAATTTCTAATTGAGTACTGAGATTCATATCCGTAAGTATTGAGTATATTGTTGAGCTTCTTTGCCAATATATTATTAGGAGCATTAACATAAGAGACTACAGGTCTAATTGGTTTCGTTATTTTATGTAATTTAACTGTTCCATATAATTATGGACAATGAGGATTCTTATGTATGATAGACCTCTTTTCGTAATCATTTAAAAGATAATTTGAATTAATGTAAAAGTTCTTAAAGCAGACCCAACAAAAAAGTTTTCTAATAATGTAAGGGTTATTGTTAATAATTCAAATTATCTTTTAAATGATTACGAAAAGAGGTCTATCATACATAAGAATCCTCATTGTCCACAATTATATGGAACAGTTAAATTACATAAAATAACGAAACCAATTAGACCTGTAGTCTCTTATGTTAATGCTCCTAATAATATATTGGCAAAGAAGCTCAACAATATAGTCAATACTTACGGATATGAATCTCAGTACTCAATTAGAAATTCAATAGAACTAATCAAAAAGTTGAAAGCAATCCACTTACAAGATAACTATAAACTCATATCGTTCGATGTAACTAACATGTTTACTAAAATTCCTCCTAAAGAATGTCTAATACTTGTAAGAAAATTACTAGAAGATAAAAATATTAATCCAGGAATAATATCAGATATACTTAATTTATTTGATGTATGCATTAATCAGAATTATTTCACTTTTGACAATAAGATATATATTCAAAATGAAGGTTTACCAATGGGAAGCCCTATATCACCTATTTTAGCAAACATTTTTATGGACAATTTAGAAAGAAAGATCTTTGAAAGTAATATTTCGAAAAATATTTTATTTTGGTATAGATATGTAGATGACATATTAGCTTGTTTTATGGGTAGTGAACGACAATTAGATGTATTTTTCAACCACATCAATAATTTACACCCAAACATTAAATTTACATTAGAAATTGAAGAAGATAGCTCAATCAATTTTCTTGATTTAAAAATTCAAAGAGTTAATAATGTACTTGATTATTCAATTTACCGAAAACCAACACAGATTGATGTGACAATTCCATTCAATTCTAACCACCCTATGTCACACAGACTAGCAGCATATAATTCAATGATACATAGAGCTTTTTCAGTTCCTATGCACAAATGTAATTTTGATAGAGAGATTAATACAATTAGACAAATAGCAACATCTAACGGTTATCCATTAGATATGATAAATAAGCTAATTAGTAAAAAAGAAGAAAAAGTGGCATTACAACTAATATATCCTAAACAAGCTGATGAAATTAAAACTTATAAAACCATCACATATGCAGGAAATATTTCTAATAATATTTCAAAGATAATATTTTCAGCAACGAATACAACAATTTCTTTTAAAACAGAAGGTAACGTTAGTACAAAATTGTTAAATGTAAAAACAAAAATACCACTATTAAAGAAGTCAGGTATATATAAACTCAAATGTCCAGAATGTAATGCTGTCTATTTGGGTCAGACCCTTAGGAATTTTGAAATACAATACAGTGAGCACTTACGTGCATACAGATTAAAACAACCAGATAAATCCCACTACGCAAAACATCTACTTAACACCAATCATTCATTGACACCTAACACAGAACTAGAAGTGCTGCATATTTGTGAAAAGAAACAAGAACTGGATTTCCTTGAAGAACTGGAAATTAGAAGACATTTAAGAAACCCACAATATGAAGTTGTCAATGAACCGTTAAATCTAGGGAGTTCTCCACTAATAAACTGTCTTCTTAAGTGATAATTGTAAAGATCAGCAGATATAGTTTTCCTGGTTTTCTATATCATTGCACAGTTATACTGATCTTAATTGGTAAAAGGATATCCAGGATATCACCATAGGGCTAATAATATCTAAGCTTCAATATTTGTAATATCACATCTTCTTCTTTTTTCTATAAACATATATTAAGCCAATCACAAGTTAGGTTACTTCTTGGTCTAGCCAAAAATAACTTCTAAACATCAGGTAGGCATAAAATGAAATGTAACTTCTGTCATTCTGACGATGATATTGATTTATCGAAACAATTGTCAATTTTTTAGAATTTTCAATAACTTTTATTATATTGTGGAATTAACTAGAGACCGTGAGTTTCATTTAAAAACACTAGTATTAAAATATTCAGAAGTTCATTGCCACTGTTTGACGATCATCATCATATTGTAGGTAGCAAAAAACCACAATACCTAATCTTTCTCGGTTGGATTTTGGATGTTGGTGAACAAAATTAGGATTGTGCGAAGTCACTTTTATGTTGGATAAAACTTGGGTAATTATTATTAGTTTACTGTTCTTACATTCGTTACTACTTATTGTTGTTTTACAACTTTAATTATTGATTTTGAATATTATTTCTTAGTTCCTTTTTTGTTAAGTTATCACAGGAGTAACATGTCTCCCTGTTTTTTCATGACAGAATACCCAATTATTGATTTTTTTCTACCTTCAATTGTTTTTAACAAACAACCCTCTTAGATTTTTGTTTCAAATATTTCTACCAATCACAAATGTTTTACAAGTTAGTTACTAAATTAGTTTTTGTATCTTTCATAAGATTATTACTTTATTTATGTTAATTCAATTGATTACTTTAATTTGCGTGTGATTCTTATCTTATGGTATTATTTTTAAAATCCTGGTTGTCAATTTAGTCTTATATGTAGATTTGTAAACATTACTTTGACAGTTGGTATTTTAAAAGTTTTATATTTCAAAGTTTGCGTTCCTGTTTTTTCTTACTTCCTGTTTGAGTTATTCAATATACAGGGTATATCAAAACTTATTATATTATATTACTAAATTTTGTTTGTTTTTATTTCAGCCTATTGCAGATTTATTTGAAATGGTTCCGTATTATTCTATTAAGGTAAATTAATGTATATGAACATCAAAGACAGAGTTGGTCATGTAGTTATTTATATAAATGAATATTCACTATGGTATACAAATTAATGCCAATGAAGTTGTGGATATATTTAAAAAGAAAAACAAAAGATTAGTTCTATAATGTAATGAAATGAACCTGCTGTTTTTTTACATCTTTCATGTTTTTTTCATTTATACAGGGTGGGGCACTATGAATGAACTATTCTCTGGCGTCTTAACGGCAAATAAAATCAAAAAAATTAGACGCAGAATTAAGTAGATTACTTAGGACTATAATTTAAAAATATTTTGGAATATACAGGGTGCTCAAAAAAAGCGTGCCGTATGAAAGTTAGGTTCCTTTAAATGGAACACCCTGTATTTTATCACCTTTTTGAATTCTGCTATTAAAAATAATGTAAGTTCATTAACATTTCCCTATACATATTTAGTTCAGTTTCCAGGATAAATCGATTTTACATAATTTGTAGACCCTCCGAAAAAATACAATAACTTCAAAATAAAAACGTATAACCACATTTGCTTTACACTATCTCACTAAAAGCTTTTAACATTCTGTTTCCAATATTTACTGGCATGCTATAATATACAGGGTTTTTTTGATATGACAGTATAACACTAAACATTTAATACATCAATTTCTGGCTTAATTTAAATGGAACACCCTGTATCTGTTGGGTCTGTTAAACGTGGGAATTTATTACCTTCCAGTTGGTATTAGGGTTGCCTATATCTAACTCTGATAGTTTTCGAGTAATTTTAAATTAGTTTTTTAATATTCAATTATTTGCTGACATCTAGTTACCTATGACATGATGATACTCCGATGGAAAGTTTTTAAAAATTTAAAATTTGTTATTTTGACAGTAAGTACTTTGTTGTATGATTTATTATTGATAAATAAAATGTTTCTTAAATTATTTATTAAGGGTAAGTACACTATTATTGGGCATACAGATACAATAAGCTTCAAAATTATAACAAAATAACTACAAAAAATTTAAAGATGGTGTTCAAAAGGACGCCCAATTTGTTGGATATAAATTTCAACTGTTTTAAAAAAGTTATTGTTCACTTTCTTTAACATTTCTGGTGTTACTGTTTGAAACGCACTCCTTATCCTATCCTTCATGTTCTCAGGAGTGGTTGACTCTGTATTGTAAACAATAATTTTTATGTAACCCCAAAGAAAATAGTCTAATGGCGTCAAGCATGGGAATCTTGCCGGCCAAAGATAAGGACCCCCTAGCCCAATCCATTTTTGTGGAAAAATATTGTTTAGGTAACGCCGGACAATTACAATGTAATGAACAGACGCACCATCTAACTGCAGCCACATTTTTTGTCTTGTAGCTAGTGGAACGTCATCTAAAAGTTCGGGTAGTTTGTTACGTAAAAATTTACGAAATTTTCTTCCAGTTATCGTTCCATTATAAAAATAAAGCCCTACTATGTGGGTTCCAACGATTCCAGCCCATACATTTAATGACCAACGATGTTGATGATCAACACTTCGGAAGTAATGCGAATTTTCGTCGTTATAGTAATGAAAATTATGTATGTTTACTAAACCGTTTTTATGAAACGTAGCTTCATCCGTAAACAGAACAGAATCAAAAAATCTTCAGACCCTGCCACTTTGTCCATAACCCATAAACAAAACTCAATACAATTTTCAAAGTCCCTTTCGAATAGTTGCTGGTGCATTTGAATATGGTAGGGATGAAATTTGTGTTTTTTAATTATCCTAGCGACACTTCTCTTGCTTATACCTACTTGCTCACTAATACATCTTTGACTAATATGTGGATTCTCAACAAGCGCACCCATTACTTCAAATTCTGAATCGTCTGTAATTGCAGATTTTCGTCTAGAATTTTTTTGTATATTGCACGCTTCCAGTAGTTTTGAATACCTGCAGTAGTCTATTAAAAACATTTCTGTTAGGATGATCTCTATTTGGATACTTTTGAGTGTATAATCTACTTGCTAAAAAACAGTTCTCCTCACATTCACCTATAATTATGATCATATCTATTCTTTCTTTTTTAGAGTACTTTTTCATGTTTAACCAGGGATTAATAACTATGTCAATTATTAAAACTTAATAATACATCAACACTATACAAATTTATAAATTTATTTGACAGATGGAATGGTATTAAAATAATATCTATTTGAATGACATTTCATAGGTAACTAGATGCCAGATAAGTGAATAATATTAAAAACCAAATACCGTACACAGCCACCCACTTCAGAGGACATGAAGAAATATCAAAAAATAATAATAAATAATTTTTTTAAAAGAGTTCACGCTTGTATCTAACACGATAGGCATGATTTTGAATACTTTCTTTAAATTTTTTTTACTAATCTTAATGCAAAGTTAATGATTGTGTACCCTTAATAAAATTCCGATTTAAGAGACCTTTAATTTATCAATAATACATCATACAACAAAGCACTTAAAGTCAAAATAACACATTTTAAATTTTTAAAAACTTTCCATCGGAGTATCATCATGTCGTAGGTAACTAGATCTCAGCAAATAATTGAATATTAAAAAACAAATTTAAAATTTCTCGAAAACTATCAGAGTTAGATATAGGCAACCCTAATACCAACTGAAAGGTAATAAATTCCCACGTTGAACAGACCCAACAGATACAGGGTGTTCCATTTAAATTAAGCCAGAAATTTATGTATTAAATGGTAAGTGTTATACTGTCATATTAAAAACACCCTGTATATTATAGCATACCAGTAAATATTGGAAACAGAATATTAAAAGCTTTTAGTGAGATAGTGTAAAGCAAATGTGGTTATTCGTTTTTATTTTGAAGTTATTGTATTTTTTTGGAGGGTCTACATATTATGTAAAATCGATTTATCCTGGAAACTGAACTAGATAAGTATAGGGAAATGGTAATGAACTTACATTATTTTTAATAGTACAATTCAAAAATGTGATAAAATACAGGGTGTTCCATTTAAAAGAACCTAACTTTGATACGGCACGCTTTTTTGGAGCACCCTGTATATTCCAAAATATTTTTAAATTGTAGTCCTAAGTAATCTACTTAATTCTACGTCTAATTTTATTTGCCGTTAAGACGCCAGAGAATAGTTCATTCATAGTGCCCCACCCTGTATATTACGGTTTATTTCACGCACTTTTAGCCGTTATATTTTAATAAACTATCAAGATTTTTGGAAAACTTTTCCGGAATTTGTTTAAATACCAAAGAATTTATCTACAATTTGGCGTATAAACAATTGAAATCGATGAAAAATGACAACGAACTTCAGCAAAATTTTAGGTGGCCGAGTTTTTTTAGCCGGTGAATGTATAAAGACTACCGACCAGCGGGAGAAGTTAGTTTATAATTTGATTTCGTGAGATAAACAGTGACCAAGTAAATAGTCTAAGTAAATAAACAGTAGTGAAGTGTTTATATAAATTAGCTTAACCCTTTAAGTGTCTCTGGTAGCTATATATACCAGAAGCCATTAAAGCGCATAATTCAAAGGGCGGTCACGCAATTCTCCATTTTATGAAATTAGTCCTTAGTTAGAATGGTTACTGGTAGGTATAGATGCCAACTACCTACTACTAGCGCGCGCATTGCGATTTGGAATTGTTGTGGTATCATTAGATACTAGCGTTCATTACCGATACCATCGTGTCGGATTTCAGTGAAATTATTGTGTTTTAATTGTTAAAATTTTATTGTCTACGTCTGTATATTGGCAGTTTGAATTCGGTAAGTTATTTATAAATGTTTTTGCTAGTATTGTAATAATTATCTTCAAATTTTTGGATCTCTAACATTTAAAAAATTTATATTTATTTTGTTACTGAAACATAACCACAAAAACAAGGTGTTTATTTTTGTTTCGCCAAAATTTCAAACTTCGTTTTATAAAGGTTATATTGGTTGCAAAGTAATGAAAAAACATGTATACTTACGTTCCTAACAAAATTTTCGCAAATATTTTTGGCGCTAGGAAAATACTGGGTGTCCGATCGGAAAATTACCATTATATTTGAAAGATATTTTTTTACTAACAAAACTAAATGTATTTTATAGTCTTATTAGGTGATCGCAGTCCATATAGTTAGTATATTTCATGAGGGTGTTTTGCTTTTTTTCAGCATGTCCAACCAAAAACCGCTAACACAAGCAGAGTTAGATGACATAGCCCCAAATCTTAGCGATATAGACTATTGCGATTCAGAATTCGAAGGTGACGATGTTGCTGACGATGATCTACGTTTGCACTCTCTACCTTTATCGTCAAGAAACACATCTATTGCATCTTCACCCTCATCAGTTGATGACGCTGAGCCCAGCACCTCCTCAAATTTTACGTTGAGAAAAAGAGTCCTAAATGCTACTTTACGTGACGAGAGTGATGACGAAGAAATTTTTCATGACTCAGATGCTGACCCCGACTTTGAACCAACTGATGAGTTTGTTAATCCACTGAACAAGCTTAGAAAGCTATTTTCTGCATATAGTGAACCGTCTTCTGATGAACAACAGCCAGAAGAATTAGCTGCTTCACAAAAAATAGTTTCTCCATTACAAAGCAATTCTACAAGTGAACAAATTTATTCTTGGTCAAAGAAAAATGTTCAGAATTTGAAATACAATTCATTCAATTATGCCGAGTCCTCATCAATAAACATTACGGTCGATTCCTGTAAACCAATAGATTTTTTCAAGCTTTATTTCAACGACGTAATATGTCTAAAAATAGATGATGAATCAAATCGATATGCAAATCAACAAAAAATTGAGTTGGGATTGAGTTTAGAAGAACTCGATGCATTCTTAGGTATACTGATAGTAATGGGCTTTCACAGTCTTCCCACAATAAAATCATATTGGTCCACAAATATGAACTTTTATGTAGAACGTGTTGCAAAAGTGTTTAGTCTAAAAAGATTTTTAAAAATCCTTAGATACCTGCATCTTAACGACAATGAAATCATGCCTCAACCGAAAATCCCTAACTTCGATAGGTTGTACAAACTGAGACCATTAATAAATCATCTTAAAACTTCGTTTTATTCGGTCTTTACGCCATATAGACATTTATCAATAGACGAAAGTATGTGTGCTTTTAAAGGGCGTACATCGCTCAAACAATATATGCCTATGAAACCCATCAAAAGGGGTTTTAAAATTTGGGCATTGGCATGTGCTAGAATAGGATATCTTCTTGATTTTCAAATTTATCAGGGAAAAGCGGAATCAACAGAAGAAAATACTTGACTGTCTCGACCCTTACTTCGTGGAATATGCTCATATTAGTGTTTTTAAATGAAACTCAAGGTCTCTAGTTAATTCCACAATATAATACAAGTTATTGAAAATTCTAAAAAATTGACAATTGTTTCGATAAATCAATATCATCGTCAGAATGACAGAAGTTACATTTCATTTTATGCCTACCTGATGTTTAGTAGTTATATTTTTGGCTAGACCAAGAAGTAACCTAACTTGTGATTGGCTTAATTTATGTTTATAGAAAAAAAGAAGAAGATGTGATATTACAAATATTGAAGCTTAGATATTATTGGCCCTATGGTGATATCCTGGATATCATTATTCCAATTAAGATCAGTATAACTGTGCAATGATATAGAAAACCAGGAAAACTATATCTGCTGATCTTTACAATTATCACTTAAGAAGACAGTTTATTAGTGGAGAATTCCCTAGATTTAACTGTTCATTGACAACTTCATATTGTGGGTTTCTTAAATGTCTTCTAATTTCCAGTTCTTCAAGGAAATCCAGTTCTTGTTTCTTTTCACAAATATGCAGCACTTCTAGTTCTGTGTTAGGTGTCAATGAATGATTGGTGTCAAGTAGATGTTTTGCGTAGTGAGATTTATCTGGTTGTTTTAATCTGTAAGCTCGTAAGTGCTCACTGTATCGTATTTCAAAATTCCTAAGGGTCTGACCCAAATAGACAGCATTACATTCTGGACATTTGAGTTTATATATACCTGACTTCTTTAATAGTGGTATTTTTGTTTTTACATTTAACAATTTTGTACTAACGTTACTTTCTGTTTTAAAAGAAATTGTTGCATTCGTTGCTGAAGATATTATCTTTGAAATATTATTAGAAATATTTCCTGCATATGTGATGGTTTTATAAGTTTTAATTTCATCAGCTTGTTTAGGATATATTAGTTGTAATGCCACTTTTTTCTCTTTTTTACTAATTAGTTTATTTATCATATCTAATGGATAACCGTTAGATGTTGCTATTTGTCTAATTGTATTAATCTCTCTATCAAAATTACATTTGTTCATAGGAACTGAAAAAGCTCTATGTATCATTGAATTATATGCTGCTAGTCTGTGTGAGACAGGGTGGTTAGAATTGAATGGAATTGTCACATCAGTCTGTGTTGGTTTTCGAAAACCAACACAGACTGATGTGACAATTCCATTCAATTCTAACCACCCTGTCTCACACAGACTAGCAGCATATAATTCAATGATACATAGAGCTTTTTCAGTTCCTATGAACAAATGTAATTTTGATAGAGAGATTAATACAATTAGACAAATAGCAACATCTAACGGTTATCCATTAGATATGATAAATAAACTAATTAGTAAAAAAGAGAAAAAAGTGGCATTACAACTAATATATCCTAAACAAGCTGATGAAATTAAAACTTATAAAACCATCACATATGCAGGAAATATTTCTAATAATATTTCAAAGATAATATCTTCAGCAACGAATGCAACAATTTCTTTTAAAACAGAAAGTAACGTTAGTACAAAATTGTTAAATGTAAAAACAAAAATACCACTATTAAAGAAGTCAGGTATATATAAACTCAAATGTCCAGAATGTAATGCTGTCTATTTGGGTCAGACCCTTAGGAATTTTGAAATACGATACAGTGAGCACTTACGAGCTTACAGATTAAAACAACCAGATAAATCTCACTACGCAAAACATCTACTTGACACCAATCATTCATTGACACCTAACACAGAACTAGAAGTGCTGCATATTTGTGAAAAGAAACAAGAACTGGATTTCCTTGAAGAACTGGAAATTAGAAGACATTTAAGAAACCCACAATATGAAGTTGTCAATGAACAGTTAAATCTAGGGAATTCTCCACTAATAAACTGTCTTCTTAAGTGATAATTGTAAAGATCAGCAGATATAGTTTTCCTGGTTTTCTATATCATTGCACAGTTATACTGATCTTAATTGGAATAATGATATCCAGGATATCACCATAGGGCCAATAATATCTAAGCTTCAATATTTGTAATATCACATCTTCTTCTTTTTTTCTATAAACATAAATTAAGCCAATCACAAGTTAGGTTACTTCTTGGTCTAGCCAAAAATATAACTACTAAACATCAGGTAGGCATAAAATGAAATGTAACTTCTGTCATTCTGACGATGATATTGATTTATCGAAACAATTGTCAATTTTTTAGAATTTTCAATAACTTGTATTATATTGTGGAATTAACTAGAGACCTTGAGTTTCATTTAAAAACACTAAGAAGAAAATACGTTGGGTGAACGTGTAGTACTAGAGCTGTCTGAAAAATTCCAAAACCGCGGTTACTGCTTATATTTCGATAATTTTTTTACTACAATTCCACTTTTGCGAAAACTTTTAGACAGAGATATCTTTGCTTGTGGTACATTGAGGCAAAATAGAAAGCATTTTCCGAAACACCTGCTGGGCATTGATACGGATTATTCTCATAATGAATCACAATCAGTTTCTGCTGGTGATTTGTCAGTATATAAATGGAAAGATCGTGAAACAAAATGCGTATCTCTTGCAAGTAATAGACACAATTTCAAAGAAAAAACGAAAGTCCTACGAACAAATAAGACAGGACAGAGAGACAATGTTCTGTGCCCCGAAGCTATTGCCGATTATAATAGGCATATGGGAGGAGTAGATCTTTATGATCAATATCATGCCAATTACTCGATCGCTTGGAAATCTTGACGGTGGTGGCTGAAAATTTTTTATTATCTGGTAGATGCTGTAATAGTCAATAGCTATGTGCTCTATAAAGAGTCAGTAAAAAAACAAAATCCCAAAGCTAAACCGATGACAGCTCTGCAGTTTAGAAGTGAACTAGCAGATCAGTTGATTGGAACTTTTTTACAAAGGAAAAAAAGGGGACCTCCACCGAAGAAGTCCTCAATTGCAAACGTCGGCTCTCATTTACCCATCAAAGGAACCTACCGACGCTGTGCCCTCTGTAGCTCGTCCAAAAAGAAGCAAACTCGGTGTAATATTATATGTAAAACTTGTAAGGTTGCTTTATGCAAGGATTGTTTTGCACCGTACCACTCAAAATAACTTCTCTTCATTTATATAACTTTTTGCAATAAAGATTTGATTTATAAAAGTATTAATTTTTGATTGAAATGACATGTGAACAAATATAAAAATGTTGGTAGCTATGGCTACCACTGCTCAACATATATTAGTGTTTTGTATTAATGCTCAGTGGTAGCTATATTTACCTACAGCTACAACTGGCTATTTTGAGATTTTTATAAACATTTTTGCCTAACTTCTGACGTGACTTTTAACAATATGCACTATCAAAAATTTTATATTTCCACCAAAAATATATTGCGCCTTAAAGGGTTAAGTGAATATATAAATTTCTGAATAGTTTAGTGAATAAATAAATATTTATCCCACCCGTCGTAATAAAAACTTTTAAATAAATAATAAAAACATTACAATACTATTCCGAAATTGATGTAGGCGATAGAACAAGTGGACAAAACGGATAATTGATTAATGACAGAACGTACAATTTACTAATTAATTTTACCTTGATCGCTTGGTTCTTCTGACTCTGATTCTGAAGTTACAGGTGATGGGGGTGAGGCCAAAGTTAGATCGTATTTTCCTTCTATGCCCATTCTATAGCTGTTTGTGGTACCGTTACTCCATTCCACTCGAACCCATCCGTCGTCGCCTAGTTCTCCTATTACTCGGCCTTCACCAGGAGGGTTACCATCCTAAATTACAAAACAATATATAAACAATTAAGTTTTCTGAAGTATGGATGAAAAAATTATTATTATTACAAAAGAAATAAGGGCTGAGGTAAAAACCAATGATGCCCATAATCTGAAAACATGAATGCTTAAAAGCTTATACATAAAATTAACAATAAATAACTAAGTACTTGTAATTCGTAGTTTACAACAATAACCGCAACAACTATATAGCCAAAATGAATGAATATAAAACAAATACAGATAGTATTACTGCATCACTTTTTTTTAATTCAATTTAACGCGCTTGAGACAGCTATGGCCATTAGCACAAGGTACAGTAATTTACAATAGATTATAAATACATTATGTGGAAATAATTACAAACAATAATGAACTGTCTTTAAATTTTACTCAGTAGGCTCTCTTCTTTTAGAAACTGGATGGCTATGGTGATTTGCTGTCCTCAATGTCGGTTTTCATTCCAAGCTGCTGACGTCTTTCGGTGTAGTAGGGGCAGTACACGAGAATGTGTTGAATGTCAAGTAGATATTGGCAGTGTTGGCAGTTTGGCCGGGGGGAAGAGGTCATAAGGTGGCCATGAGTAAGTTGGGTGTGACCAATACGCAGTCTTCTTGCGACAACCTTCTCGTTTCTCAGTAGATCGGGGATATCAAACTGTTCAATATTCGGATTTATTTTCTTTAAGAATGTTCAGTCGTTTAGCCATTTCTTCCGTATAAGTTTTTTCATAGCGAATTTTAGGTCTCTAGAAATTTGCAGAGTTATAGGTGTAGTGGTGGATGATGCAGCTTCTTTAGCAAGGCAATCGGCGTTTTCATTACCAGTTATACCAATGTGTGAGGGAATCCATATAATAGAGTGTCAGGTATTAATTTTTGAAGAAGGAGGGGAATGGTATGTATGCACGGGTTGGATGGTGGGAGGCTGAGAATGTGAGGTATTCTGGTTATTAAAGACGAAACTGGATTAGAGGGGTTAGATGAAGTCGTGGCTGCATAAGAAAGGAAGAGATATTGACGTCTGAGCCAGAGTGGTGGTTCATTGGCTTCAAGGCCCAGGCTCTCGGCTGGACTAGAGCAAAATGCGCCTAAACAAAATCGGATGGCAGTATTGTGTACAGAGTTTAGGGTTTTCAGGACGTTTTTGGATGCTATACTGCCATAATCTAGTTTGGATCGAATGAGAGCCCGGTATACTTTCAGGAGGGTAAATTCGCTAGCTCCCCACTGATAGTGGGAGAGTGTTTTGATGATATTCAAGAGTTTTAGGCAGTATCCTCTGGTTTCTCGGATGTGGTGTTTCCAAGAAAGTCGGAAGTCGAACGTCACTCCCAGAATATTGCAGTGATCGACGACTAGGAGAGGGCGGTTAGTCACTAAAATTTCAGGGCGAGGATGGGGCTTTTCTGCCGAATCTTATGAGCTTTGATTTTGTAGCGGAGAGGGAAAGGCCAAGTGAAGATATTCTACTATGTAATAGGTTCACAGCGGATTGGAGGAGTTTGCATGTAGTAGGAGTCGAGGCGCCGTGACAGTAAATAACAAGGTCGTGCATACGCAGCTGATTTTACAGGGGAGGGAAGATTATTACATAAATGACTAATAGTTAGAATGAATAATGTAGTGCTGAGAATAGATCCATGGGGCACACCGTCTTGTTGGACGTGAGTGAATGATAGGCAGCCATACACTGAGACCCTAAAGGATGTATTACTAAGAAAGTGTCTGATAAATGACAAAATGTTACCGTTGAGGCCATAAAATGAAAGTTTATCAATAATCGTCTGCCTTGGTAAGGTGTCAAGTGCAGCTTCAATATCAAAGACAGAGGCTAACACCTCTTGTTTACTATTTATAGCATCTGCAATGTGGGCTTGTAAGGTTGTGGAACGGTGACGACGGAAACCGGATTGTTCTTCTGGCAAGATTTGGTGTTTTTCGATAAACCACATGAGTCGTCTGTTTATCATCTTTTCATTAATTTGCATGTAGTACATGTAAGAGCAATCGGTCTATAGGACTGTGGTAATGTAGATGGTTGTGACGGTTTTAGGACGAGGACGATAATGGATGTGTTCCATACCGTAGGAAATAATTGAGAAGACCAAATGGTGTTATAAATGTTTAATAGTTTAGTAAGACTATAGGTGTACATTTTAAAGAAAAATGTAAGGTATGTCGTCAGGACCAGCGGCAGAGTTTTTACATGAACATAATGCAGTTGTTACTTCAGTGAATGAAAAAGGTAAATTAATATCCTCGATATCTTGTAGGTGAGGTAAACTGAGATTGGGGTAGGCTGATTCATAAGGAATAGTTGTAAAGAGGGGCTTGAGTTTGTTTTGAAATTTTTCATCAAATTTATCAGCAAAGATGTTAGAAATAGTTTGGCTATTGCTGGAGGAAGTGCCATTATAAAAAAGATGGGGAAGTTTGGTGTTAGTTTTGTGACCTTGGATCTGTCGAATTTTTTTCCATGTTTGGGAGGGGTTTGAATTATTATCCAAGGTTGTTATATAATTATGCCAGGAGTATTTTTTGCTCTATTTAATTACATATTTGGCTTTTGCTTTGAATCTTTTAAATTTAACTAGGTTTTCGGGACTTTTGTGTTTGCGGTAAAAGTTGAGGGCAGTTTTTGATTGTCGCACTGCTTATTCGCATTGAGGGTTCCACCAAGGAACGATTTTGTGACGAGGGATATGGATGGTTTTGCCAATGTGAGTGAAAGCTGCTGTAATGATGGCATCCGAGAAAAGCTTAATAGAATCATCAATATCATTGGTGGCAGGTAATTCACCCAGGAGAGATTCAACCTCCTGCGAGAACTCCGGCCATTTCGCCTTTTTGAGGCGCCAATAACTTTTCACATGAGCTTGTTCATTTGAGTTGTCACATATAATTATGGAGTAATGATTGCTATCACATAGATCATCAGCAGTTTGCCAGGTTAAGTTAGGGGCAGTTTTGGAATCACAAATGCTTAGATCAATTGCAGAAAAGGTACCAGAAGCGATATTTAAGTGGGTATATTATCTCATATTGAGGAGGCATGAATTAGTACAATTTAGTATATTCTCAATCACTCTACCGAGTCCAAAAGTGCGTGAGGAGCATACTGTTGTGGGCGTTGAAGTCACCCACAAGTACAAAGGGCTGGGGGAGATCGTAAACCAAGTCAAGTAGCTCTTCTTCATTTAGTTTGTGGTCGGGGGAATGTATATGGAACATATGGTTAATTTTTTGGGACAATAGGCTGTTATGGCATTGGCTTCAAGATTAGTAGTAAGGGGCAGATGAGTTGAGTAAAGATCTTTGGATACAAATATGGATACTCCACCACTGGCTCTGGAGCAGATTGTTCGGATGTAATGATATCCTTCGAAATCCTTTGGTGTAGGGATATTGGAAGATGTAAAATTAGTTTCCTGGAGGAAATCCGGGTGGTAGAGGGAGATAAGTTGTTGAAGACGTTCAAGGTGAGGATAGTATCCGTCGCAATTCCACTAAATTATCGTGAATTTATTAGTAATATCAATAGAGGTCGGTATCGTCACAGTTGGAGTCACTATCATTAAAGCTAAAAGATTTAAGGCTAGCAGAATCGGCTGCATCGTTGGGCTTCATGGTACATAATATTTTCTTTGTTAGATGGGTAATGCGATTTTTGAGTGACCTATCAGAGATGGCATGATATATTTGACGAAGATCTGCAAGGAGGGATTTGATGTTTGAAGTAAATTGGTAAGCTTCTGCTAAAGGATCGTTACTTCCGAAAGAATTTTCCAGAAATGCTATTAATTGTTCTGATGTAATTGAGAAGGATGTAGGGTCTGTTTTTGTTAAATTTTCAATGATTGAGCGTGCAGAGGGGCTGATAGTTGTTGTTAGAGTCTTGGACTCTTTTTTATTTTTGGGGGCAGGCTTGGGTGCATGAAAGGCGTTATCAGATAGTGAATCTGTTTTGTCTTGGCTGTGTGAGAGGAACAGACGTCATAATTACAGAGGGAGATTCGAGGCTAGAGTCGGTAGAATAAAGTCGTTTGAGACCAGAAATACTAGGAGTAGGTTGGTCGAAAGGAGGGAGTGTGTTGGCGGAATGATTGTTGGTGGAGGATATAGGGGCAAGGGTAGTAGAGAAAGTAGGATCAGTGGAAGTAGGATCATTAGAAATATTATCGGTAGAATGGTTCTGGATAGGGGTATAGAGGGAGGAAGTGTCGAGAGGATTTTGGCAGGTATCAGCAGTATGTCCAGATTGTTTGCAGAGGAAACACTCCAATTTATCTGAGGTTACAAAGATCCGGAAAGCAGTATTTTCGAAATGAATTAAAACAGAGGTTTCTATTTCAAAGTTATCTTTGTCTCATATGACATAGATGGACCGACGAAAGCTTAGAATATGGGAATAATCTTCTTCAGGTGAGCCAGTACGGATATTGGTGATGGGGGATGCAAGTTGAAGTCCGATATCGTTTTTAGTTCCTGTTCGATGAGTAGATTAGGAATTGAGGGACATACGTTAGATATTAGTAATCTTTTAGAGGGGCTGATAAGTCTGTGTATTTCTTCTTTAACGGTAATTGAAGAGTGGTTTTTAAAAAGGTTATCAACGACTGAAGTAGAAGCGAGAAATATGCAAATACGTTGATTAGATATACGGGAAGCATGGGTGATTTCTTTTGGTGTTACAATTTCACCTATTGCCTTGATGTAATCGAAGAGAACTGTATCCAGAAGCGCATTTATTACGATAGCTTGATTTCTACTAGGATATGTTGTAGGTGTCAAAGTTGATTTTCTTGAATTTGATTTAGTAACAGCAGCAAAACTTCGTGCAGTGGGTTGAGTTGACATGTTAAAATATTTTGGATGCCAAAATATTTAATAAACTATATAGACCAAGCAACTGGCCTATAGAAGAATTAATTTTAAGTAATAAACAGTGTAATTAATGTAAGTAAACACATACCAATATGGGCCAGAAAATATTTGACACAAAAAAACTAATCACTTGTGTTGATAACGTTAATGAGCACCCGAACGAAAAAGAATACCTTCACGTTCGGAGGCCACACGTGGAATCAAGAACTTTAAGTTAGTTTTTGTAATTATTCCTTGTATTATTTTGTGTTTCAAGCTTTTCCTGTTTATTAAAATACAAAATTTCAATAACTTTTCTTATTATTATTCTGTATTATTAAAACCATAATAACAAATCAAGCATGTATTCTGTTGGGGTGAATGTGTACTGTACGGGGGGGTGCGAAAAGTTTTGCGTAAGGGCCCCAAATTTCTAGTTACGCTACTGTTCCACAAAGTAAGGGTCGAAACAGTAAATTTCATTAAATACGGATAAGTAATAGATGTAACAATGCACGTTATTAACTATTAAATAGAAGTCTATCAATACTGTTCTTAAATGAGTTAACTGATGTTGCTCAACAACATCATCGGGAAGATTGTTCCAGACATCAAACACTCTGTTACGTAAAAAGTGTTGTCTCACTCGGGATCTAAAGGACTCCTTTTTAAGTTTAAATGGGTGACCTCTCAGTCTAAGATGAGTATTGAGTAGAACCATAGATTGAAGGTCACCAAAGTTATGTTTAATGATTTTATATCACAAAATTAAATCGCCACGAAGTCGACGGTCTTGAAACGTGATGAGTTTCGCCCTAGTCTGTCAACCAGTCAGTTCATATGAAGGCCTAACTCAACCGAACACAAGTCTACTGCACGTTTTCTATTAGAAACTGGTCATGTATAAGATCCGGATACAACTTAGGACCCGCATATTCTAAAACGTATGTAATATTTGTATAGTTTACAGTATGTTTCAAGTGACACTTTAAATAACGACTTTTGGATCAGATAATCTGGATTTCGCGCGGTTTCATAGGGACACAACATGTTCACTCCACGATAAATTTGAGTTCACTAAGATACCTAGGTCATCATGGCTGTGACCGTATTTAGTGTTTGCCCATTTAAGATGTATGATAAATTGGCATTGGTCTTGCCAATGTATGTAGCTCATTTTGGAGGGTGAAATGATCTCTTAAATGGTTAGCAAATATTTTAATTTCATCGGCATAGAAAGAAACTGAGTTTAAAACCAATATTTGAAGATTGCTTGCATATACAACAAACAGCAATGGGGGCAAAAAATTTGCAGATCCATAAATTCAGGTTAACGTGCCTGCCAAAATGTTCTAACTTATATAAAAGTCTTATTGTTGGATATCTGTTATCTAAAGCTTTTGTGCAGTCATTGACACAGTGAAGAAGATTGGACATGTTAGAGTGACCTCGAACAAAGCCATGCCGGTGAAGATGTATAACATTTTGTTGAAGAAGGAACTTAGGACACGGCCTCACTAATAATTTCAATTTACTAGTAGGGTGATGTGATGTCTGGTTATATCGGTTATTTGTTATAATTATTGGAAAAAGGTCGCTTCCGTGAAGATCTGAAAGTGCGTTCCAAGTAAGGTTAAGTGCTGTGGTGGAGTCGGAAAACATTAAATCAATCTGTGACAAATTAGCATTATAACTGTTGAAACGTGTGGGACGGCCATCGTTTAGGAGTGATAAGTTATTTTGTTCAATACCGTCGTATATTATTTTACCACGTGGGTCATTATAGGGGGAACTCCCAATATACATTATAACCATTGAAATCTCCGACAATTAGTCTAGGAAGAGGAATCTGATCAATAAGATTGGTTAAGCTCTCTGTGTTAATATCTTTACTGAAAGGAAGATATATGTTACATATATTTAATTTGGATACGCCTTGTATGCGAAGTGCAATTGCTTCTAAATGAGTTACTAATGGAATTAAACATGATTTTATGTCTTTTTAACATAAATTGATACGCCGCCGCTGGCTCGTCCCCAATTTTGTTTATTCAGAAAAAAGCCGTTGAAGTTTTTAGGTGTATAAGTCTTAATATTTGTGAAATTTTTTTCTTGTAAACATTATATTGATGGGTTTTGCTCCGATATTAATATTTTACGCCGTTGATGTTCTACTGCACTATATTATTGAACGCGATGAAAAAAAATGAAATATTTGATTTTCAATAAGTTTCCTGCGATGAATCGGTTTCAGTGTCGAGTTCGAGGATTACAAGCACAATTACATTTTTTCCGAATTTTAGTACATCTGGTTTTAATACCGCGATCAGAAAAATGTGGATATATTTCATTTTACACAGTACTGGCAAGTCATTGGTGTAATTTTGGACAATCAATTCGGGATTGGGTGTAGCATAGCAGTTATCAAATGGAGATCAATGAGTTGGTCGAAGTTAAGAGGAAAACGAGAGTCGTGATCATCGATAAGAGATAGTGGGCATAAGTAGTTCTTGTATGGGCTTTTTTGGGGGGAGGGGGGGTTTGGTAACGGGTTTTGCAAATTGAGGTTCTGTGTTATTGTCAATTTCTGGGGAGTGTCGATCTGAGGATTTGTGGTACATATATTTGTTGAATTGGATTAGAGGAGGATGTTGGATGTGATACAGTACTATTTTCCTGAGAATTTGGTAATGTTTCAGCTTCTGGTGGCAATGTTGATGAAATGGTGTTATGAGTATCAATAGTTGGGGCATGTGGTTCAATTGGAGCGGTGGAGATTATTGTGCATTGAGATGCTATGTGACCAGGCTGTTTACATTTAAAACAGGACATTTCGTCGATGGACAAGAAGATACGGTAGGATGTGTTGCCATGGGTGACTAGGAATGAATCTAGAATATTTGCATCGTCTTGTAGAGGAGTCGAGTATATTTGACGTCGGAAACTACCAATATGGCCATATTATGTTTTAGAAAAACCCGCTCTTACGGAACTTACAGGTGATAGCAAATTGAATTCCATATTTTTTAATTCTGCCTCTAGAGTTTCATCGGGAATAGAGGGTTAATATTTGATAGTAAAATACGACTTGATGGGGTAATCAATCTTCTTGCTGATATAATTGCGTTATTTATAGATATTTTCCCATCTTTTGTTAAATATTCTATTTAAAGTAGATTTACTTGATAAGTATATGCAAATTCTTGTTGTCTGAAATTCTTGATGCAAACATTATATTTTTTGGTTGAACTTTATGGCCTAGTGCATATACACATTCTTCTAATTTCACTCCGTCTAAAGATGAAAATATGAGGGCCAGTGCTTCTGATGGGAAAAATTTCTTACATGCTGCTTGTGAGTAGGTAGGTTGAGAGATAGGATGAGTTATCGTTTTACTTCTGTAGTCAGAAGACTCAAACTTTTCCACGTTCATGATTGTTGAAAGTATGTCCTGTTCGCTATTGAACAGTCTGGCTATAAAGACCAGCTGTCCAAGCGATAAGATAATTAAAAACTATCCTATCTGATTGTGTTTCTGTATGGATTTGAATATATTATCAAATTATGGGGAAGAAAAACATAACTCACTCGTTTTCCTCAAAGTTAATAACGTTGTTGGTACACTTACACAAACTAAATACAAATTTTAATAAATGTTCACTACTAAATTATTAAAATAATAGGAGCTGATATCAACACACCAATATGGTATAGATATCAAGACCGAACCCTAATAATAATTTATTGTCATGATATGAACCATTCAGCGAATATAATAAGCGCCTTGAATACATTGACGTTGTGACAGAATTAATAAGGCGCTGATATTCGGATTTACGTTTGGAATAAAATGTATACTGTCCGTAATCTTACTTGGCTTATCGATATATTTCAGATCAACTGCAATCATAATGTTGGATGGAGAAATTGATTTGATACCATTTAATTACTTAATTTCGTATCCGAATGGTAGTGTCTTTTCATTTTTGAGTTATGTGTAGTTCAGCCATTGCAAACTTAATAGAATTATAAAAAAATACTTGCTTTTAATTTCTAACCATTTTTATTTAAAAAATTTATCAACGTGAAGTACTGTGAAATATATAAATACTTGGTAAATGTACAAGATGACCTTACTAGTGTTTTGATGTGACACTAAGTTGAGAATTTTATAATATGTAATGTCAGAAGGTTAGGAGCTGTCACGTAGGAGAGAATTGTTTGGTTACATACATGGAGGTTAGAAAGGAGGAGACTAAACGACAATATGCGCTGTCAAGTTAAAACGGCACACATTTATGTTCCATAATAGATAGTTCGAAATTCCCCACGTTTCGCCATTTACCCTATTTAAATACATGTAACTGTAATGAGAATGTTTAGAAATTGCTCAAATTTTTGGGAAAATATTGAGATTTATTTTTATAATTTATATTTACAATCACAAGTCTAGCTTTAAATAGGATTATTACCAACTTATTTGTTTTTAAGAACACTGTGCCTTTCCCCATTATATTTGAATTATTAGTCAGCCCAGCGCCGTTCCTAGCGGTGGTGCAGTAGGCGTATGTACAATTGCACAGAGTGGCGGGAATTAAGAATTATAGGGAGCGGCCTTTCGTTCACTAAACATTTTATAAATTATAAAAAAAGAATTCTTGAAATGCGTATGTGAATTTTAAAGAAATACATGTTAGACAATTTGAATTATATTAAAAGTCGCATACTACCTCATTATTTAGAGGTGCACTTCCAAAATGAAATAACAATTAATTTATTTGGCGTAGAAGTGAAATCCAAAAAAATTGAGTTTAAGTAAATCAAAATATGTTTCATTAGATTGCAATTAAACTTTTTATTTTAAATAATAAAAATGTTTAAAAGCCTTAATGAAATAATAAAAATTTAAAAAAGATATTTAAAAACCAGAATTATAACACAAACTTTAGTAGAGAAATTTATTTCATTTAAAGTTATCTGCTCATCCATAATTTGGGGCGATCTATCAAAAATTAACGTTGTTAGTATGATGTATCAAAATCCCAAAATTAATATTTCCGAATGTGTAGCTGTCTCGAAAAATTTAATTTGCTATCTGCTAAAAGAATACTGATGAAAGTTTTGATTAACTTATAAAAAAATCTGAATCAATAGCTGCTAAGTTAATATATTGTCCGAAATTCCTTTGCTTCGCTAAAGAAAAGTCCCATATCATTTTTCATATGTGTCAAAGGACAAGCCCATTGTTGATCAAAAACAAAATTTTAAAGTTAATTTTCATATTAGTTTACATTAGATACTACGAAAAATTTACCGTAACCAGTATTACAACCAGGCACAAAACAATTTGACGACATAATTTGACGATTAGTGAATTCAATATATAAAAATTCTTTAGTAATTTCTCACTGTATAACAATTGCATTTGTATTCCCAAGCCCAGAATGCGACACTGCGGACCTGGCGGCGAATTTGTGTACCAGCTACTTTGGTACATGAAAAGTGGCCAATTCGAAGGCAAGCCGTTTAGTCTCCTCCCCTCTACTCTCAATGGTTACATATCACAGTACATAGATGTCAAAAAAGTCAATGGAAATGAATATGCATCAACTCGAAAAAGAAGCAGAAACCACGGAACTTTATATTTATTGTGTTAGGAAATATATGAATTTTGTTGTTGAGTAATTGAAGCTATTATTTAAGAATTAGAAAATAGGAATAGAGGATACTTTATGTAAAAGAATAATAATAATTAGACAGAAAGAACATTTTAAAAGGACACAAACACAATTTAAAAAAATTAAAACTTAAGAACTAGGTGATGAATTTGAAATCAGCACACATATGCTTTTGGATAGCAATGAAAAAACAATTAGAGCTTGTTGAAAAAAAGTGGAAGAGGTTTTTTTGAGATGAACGAGGTATGACATATGGTAGAAATTGTAAGAAATTTTAGATAAAAAACTATCAAAATTGTATAAAAGAGTCCTGAATGAACAGTAGAAGTGGCAAATAAAAATATATAAGACGCAATACTGTAAAGAAGCTACATACAAAAATATTTAAAAAAAAAATAACTTATTGGAGACAATGGCAGTTCTGTATGGTATGGTTTTGGAAGACAACACTTCAAGAAGGAGTATTAGTGGGGTTGTGAGAACAAGGTTAGTTTTTTTTGTCTTTGTTGGTACCAACATTTATGTTAAATATGTGCATATATGATAAAAGTTAAAAGAATTAAAATCTAATACTATTGTGAATATAAAAACAGATCTGATAAAAGTAATTACAAAAACTTAAGTACTTTCGCATTTCTATTTAACGTTTATTAATTTCGACTTCTCAATTTTTATATTAGCATAAGACATTTCATCGCTTTGTTTCTTTGTTCAAATTTATAATACATATTTCCTGACCAATACTACCTATTTAATATAAAATGTATTCTTGAAATCATTGTTTTCTTAAATATTACTTCAACGGATACAAGTGACATCTGTTATTACTGTGAGATCTGGAATCGACTATTCTACTGAGAATTTTTAACCATAGACGCACCAAATAATATTTAAAATAAAAATATTAAAAGTTATTTGAATAAATAATAGATAAAATATTGGAGATAAAGTGTAAAAATAACTGGAAGCCAAAAACTAGAGAGAGATCTCATTCTCACCGCATAAATAAATACATAAAAATTTTCTTTTAATGAGCTAGCCACACTAAAATTGAATAAATCGAAATACTAATACAACAATAATAAAAATTCCTCTTACACACACAAATATAATATTATATACACTAAACCAAATAATCCATTCATTAAATATTTTATATACTAAACTAAACTAAAAATTAATAGAAAGTCGTTGCTCTCACGGTATTATCAAAAGCTACATTTATTAGACGTTACACGAAAAGAAAACTGCTCATTCCTTACATTATATAAATCACTTTCTAGCTGTTCGTTGCCCAGTTCTTATTTAATTCAGAAAATGCCTATGCAGGTTACCCGCACTATTTCCCAGTTACGTTTCACCAACCAGCTGCGTATAAAATTTACCTTGAATGGCTGCTCGTATATAATTGACCCATCAGAACGCTGCACTGTGTGTAACATGGAAAAACCGGAAACTATCTTCCATATGCTTTTTGAGTGTCCCATATACACCTCTATGAGATCACCGAATTATGACCCTCTCAGAAATATTGAATCTCTCATAGAAACTCTAAATAACCTCAATGTTGATGATGCAAAATGTATTGCTGCTTACATATGAAATATTCTAAAGCTCCAAGCATTCGTGATTAACGAATGATGATTTTTGAGCTCTTTCGTTGGTTTCGGATTAGTCCAATAGACAAAAAAATTATTTAGTTAGTTCCATGCGTCCATTATATGTGCTTTTTTTAATGCTTTGGATGTAAATCTTGATTTTTTGTTTGGTATTTTTTCTTTATGTATATTTGCCTTATATTAGTGTAGTATTAGCCTTAGACCAAAGATGTAACTACAAATATTTAATTATTCATGCCTTGTCAACCGAACCCTTGCTATGAATGTATATTCTATAGGCAATAAAATTTATTATTATTATTATTATATAATTTAATTTAACATTTTAATAAACTAATTTCTCTACAATCAAATTTTATTCTTTATATAACTAAGCCAAGTAAATATTTACTCATCCAACAGCTCAATCTGATCCCACTATTTATTAAGCTGTCCAGGTATATACCACTAAATACTCTAAATTATTAATGTGAAAAAAATTATTATATTTATGAAACTAAGCTCCGTTGCGTATCAGAAATTCATTGTTTATTAATATTTATACTTCTTTCAGAACTATATTTATTTTTATATTTCATTCTTTGTTTTTTTAAGTTTTAGCACAAATAAAAGGACACCCGCAGTAATACTACGGTTCCTGACTTTTCCAAGCATCATCTACAAAGTAGGTGTTTCAACTTTGTTAAATATTATTTATAGTTTACATTATGTTTTAGCCTTTCTTTATTTTTTTCAGATTCTCATCCCTTCTTCAGTATGAAGACTGCCTACCACCATGTATCCACACATTACTGCCCACCTGTAGTCTACAAAGCATCCTATCTTTCCATGTAAATTTTTAAAATTCATTCTATAATAAATCCATTAATTTTATTTAACAAATCTTTTTTTAACTTTAATAATCCCCTTACTTCTTTTATCACATTTTATATGTTCTTAATATATTTGTTCTTGAAGAACAAATAAAATCGCATGATGTGAGAATAAGTAGCATAAAGCGGTTGGTTTTACTTTATTTTAATGGAGGATAAAAGAAAATTCAGCCCAAAAAATATCTATATTTACAGCTTTTCACTATTTTACTGCCATGCAAATAAACACATCAGTATAATGAAGAAAGCACAATTTTTTCAATTAATTTCATTTTTATTAATCAACACAGTATGCTTCAAGCTTGCCATCTGTATGTCACGAACTTATAGGCAGATGTGATAACAAGTGTTAAAATATCATAATCATTTATTCTGTTGTGCTGTTGAGCGTGGAAGGGTCATGTACTTTGAAAATTACTTCATTTTCCTGCCTAGTCGATTGACTGCTATGTTATTCCTTTCTTCTACAGTATTTTTTTATATCTTCTTATTTGTCTATTGTCGCCCATCCTCATAAGGTTTTGGTTTTTAATATTGCCTGTGTTTCTTATTTTATCTGGTCTTAGATACCTCGTTTCCTCTACTTCAAATCTTGTCTTTTGTCGTTCGTTTGGTATCTAGTACTTACTTTAGTATTGGTTATATTGTTTTACATATCGTCATTTTTGTTATGTTACTCATCCTTTATTGAATTTATATAGTAGTGCATTTGTTATTGTTAATAAGTTCATCTTCTGTTTTCTGTGCTGTTGATTATTGACCCTGGTGTATATTATACTTATTTAGTTGCTCTACCCTTTTGTCTGGCTGATGTTCATTTGTCTGTATGCTTCATACGGGTTTCTTGTTATTTTCATCAGTTGTGTTTTTTATATGTTTACAATTGGTCCAGATTTTCGTGCTGCTGCTCTAGATTATGTTCAATTTTTCTTCCGTGTTTGCCATTATTACTACTCGTATGTCATCTGCAAAAACTCATATTCCTGCATTGACTGGTCTCATTTTGCTCCATCCAACTATACATTTGTTTTAAATTTTAGTTTGCACTCTTTGATTATATCATTTACCATGTTTATGAAAAAAGTTTAGCCATAAACTTCTTCCTTGCCTTACTTCTTCTGCTGCCTTGAATATGTCTAATATTTTATTTAATACTATTTTTAAATAGGTTTTTACGGACTGTTAATTTATCAATTTTACTTCTTTCATATTTGTATTTGCTATCATGGGATTATTGTATGAGCAACATACTAGTGGTAACATTCCATTTCTATTCTGTTTATCTTCTCCATTTGACCCTTTTACTTACTTCCAAGTTTCTTTGTTATTTCCTTTTATTATGTTGATGTCTCCTGTAATTATAATTTTTCCTGTATATTGCATCTTGAGTTGGATTCCAGAATTATTTTTTCTTGTATATAAGAATTCTCCTCTGGTCCATATCCTATTATTAAATTTACTTGTTCATCACTTGCTATGTCTAGGTCTACTCTCATTATTATTAGTTCCCTATATTGGTTCCTTTTTATCATATTTATAGTTTATATTGTAGAATGTGATATCAACTTAGCATCAAGCCCTTAATACAAATGAAAAAATATACCGTAATAAAATAATAAAACATTTTTTGGAATGCATTGTCACTCAGAATGGAGTAATGTATATGACTAACCATGTTATAGTATTGAATTTTCCACATAAATATGACGTTGACACACACAGACATGTGAGGAAGTAAAATAAATCTTAATCTAAATATTTACCTGATCTCCCCATTTCCAATCGGCTCCTCTAACAACTTTAGTCCCCAATTTCATCAAATTGGCCAATTCTTGTCCTGACAAACAGCTCGTTTTCGGTTTGTGACTTTCAATCATATCGGCGTAAAGTACGTAAAATTCAGACACCTTCCTCACTATTCTCTGATCAGATCCGGCTTGTTTTAATAAACCTAGCACGGAACTTATTACTCCACTATTGATAATCGGGCTGAGTTCTGAAGCGTTATACCTATTACATGATAGTATTCCAAGTATTGCTAGTAGCATTCTAGCTCTTGGTATGTCCCGCAACAAAGTATAGGTACCCAGATTTAAGTTAACTTTGGCGCTGGTGCTTTTTGCTTTGCTACTTTTGGTCGGTATATCTTTCAAAATCAAAGCTCTTAAAGTTTCTATGCACCATTCAGTTACAGATAATTGAGACAGCAAAATTTCCGTTTTTAAAAATGGGGTTACCAAGTCTATGTTGTCTAAACAGTGATGAGATCTTTCTTTTTTGTTTAAGGATAAGTAACCATTCATAATGGCATATTTGACCGAAGTTAGGAGGGTTGTTTCATTTAAATGACGATGTATCATCTGAAGACCTTCTTTTCTAGTTCTGCACCTTTTTACCTAAAAAATAAGCATCAAGTTTAAAATATATGTGTGATCACCCTGAATGTGAATGACTAGACTACTGATTGTGTGTTCAAAAATATTTAATACAAACGACTGGAAGGTAGCATTTTTAAGTGGGCATACATTGTTTCCTGTGTAATTGAATTTAATAATTTGTATTAACATTAAGTGGGTGGATGTTTCAAATTGCATCTAATTCACACTTAATTTGTATTGTGTAGTGGCTGATATGAAATTTTTTTCTTAGATGAGAGGTTTTTTATTCTAAACTCAATTCTATATCTTTGAGTAAAGGTTTGATATATATCACAGTGCATTAGCTATCATGCAAAGTATTTTTGACCAACTGACAGGGTAATTACTACATTTGATTTGTTTGTACAATCCCAGAGCTCAATGGCCAGATACGATGATTATAATTTTTTAGAGGAGGAGCTTTATTCCAATTATATGCTATTTCTGTGTATGTAGAATAGAATAGAGTTTATTGATCTCAAAATATCAAATAATGACATAAGATAGGTCAAATATGAACAAATTAAAATGAAAAAGGCTAGCGAAAACTAGAACATTTACCTTAAAATATTAGAACTAAGCAATACTTTAGGTTAACACATACAGAAACGAAAATATACAGAAAATATTAGAAAAAAACTATAAACTGACAAATATTTTAAAAAGTAAGATCAAATAAAGTATATGTTGCAGTTTAGACATAATTCAATGAGTATTTTCAACATATTTTTTTTGTGAGGATATGCTTCGACCGCTAAGGGTCATTAGCACTTACAATATCATTTTACTACATAGTAAATTACAGCATTACATTCACTATATATTCACTAAAGACATTCACTAAGTATTCACGTAATATTCACTAGATATAATTATAGAGTTTAATATCTTTTAGGTACTGTATTGTTTTTTGTATTTGTTCCAGAGTTTTTAGATTTTCACTAACATCTGTGGAGATTTTGCTCTCTTGTCTTTCCTCTTGAAATTCTGGACAATCAACAAGGATGTGTTTAATGGAGTCTTACATTGCACTTGTGACATCATTGGGGGGGGGGGGGGGTGTTTCTTCTTTAGATATTCTATAACCGTGCGTTATACGAGTGTGACCAAGTCTTAATCTTGATATTTTAATTTGTTCTAACCGGCTGGGTGTTAATATTAGTCAGTCAGTATATTGCGATTTAATGCTTTTGAGGCTATTTTGATCATTATTCCATTCTGTTTGCATCTTTTTCTTAATTAACTTCTTGAGAAAGTTGTCGATATCACTGTGAATATAAACTTGAGACGACCTTTCGATTTCTAACAATGTTGCTTCTTGGGCAGCTGTATCAGCTGACTCGTTGCCGTCGGTTCTTACATATGAGGGGACGTAGATAAGTGTGACTTTTACTTCTAGCATAAATAATTGGTGGAAAAAGTGTAGGATTTGTTGCACTAAAGGGTTGCTTGCATACAATTGTCGAATCGATTCTATGGCACTTAGTGAGTCAGAACAGATTGCATATTTTGGTTTTGGGTTACTCATTACGTAAACTAAAGCTTGATGAATGGCGAACACTTCTCCTGTATATACACTACACTCCTCTGGTAGCCGGAATTTTTGTGTAATAGTTGCTGTAATTACTGATGAGCCTACTGAACGATTTGATTCATTTTTTGAAGCATCAGTGAATAAAACTTCTGACGGTTTGTAAATTCCACATATTCTATTGAATTCGTTTTTCAGTAGAGAAGGATGTGTTTCTCTTTTATTGAATTTGGAATGTTCTGTGTTTACAGAGATAGACGAGAGAATCCAGGGGGTAAAATTGTAGCTGATTTCTGCCATATACGTTTTAACTGTGTTGTAAAAATGTGGTGTAATATTGATACTTGCGGGAAGAGCTGTTTGCACTGATCTAGTGCAAATTTTTTTGTGGTAAGGGTGGTTAGGAAGGCCCAACATTTTTGTCCAGTAAGATAAAGATAAATGTTGAACCCTATATGTAAATGGTATTTCTCCAAGAAGTTTATAGAGACTGTCTGTGGGGGTTGTTGGGAATACACCAATTATTATTCTAAGTGCTTTATTTGAAATTATTTCCACAGTTTTTATATAACTTTTTTTTAGCAGTTTAATGGTACTTTTGTAAATGTTAAGTAAGCTGTTTATATCTGTTCCCCATTTTTGATGTGATAGGATTTTTAATTATGTTTAAGCTATGCATACTGTTTTGTTTAAGATAGTCAAAGTGTTTTTTCCAGTTAAGTTTATCATCAAAAATTATTCCCAAAAATTTGATATCTTTCGTGAAACTGAGTTTGGTGTTTCCTATGGTCAATCCGGGTATTCTTTCTGTGATCTTTGTGCAAATAAGACACATTTTGTTTTTTCGTGAGATATTTTGAAGCCAGACTTGTTTTTCCATTCATAAATTTTGTTCAATTCATTTTGAATTAGGGATTGCAATGTTTTAATTTTTTTACCTTTTCCGTATATTACAATATCGTCAGCGTATAAGCTTACACGTAGCGGAGATGTGATACAAGAGGTGAAGATAATTCACCATTTGTTTTGACTACAAAATTACGTTGTGCCAAAATTTTTTCGATAAATGCTGTTATATTTCCATTAATGTTCCAATCTACCAGTGTTTGTAGAATTTTATGTTGCCAGGTTAAATTCTAAGCTTTTTCAAGATCCATAGATACACCTAGCAGTTTCTGACCATTAGCAAATGCATTGTGTATCTCGGATTCCAGGTTTATAATTCTATCATTTGCTGACCTCTTTATGGTTATGTTATGTTTTTCCAGATGCCACATTAACCTGCGGTTTAATATATTCTCTAAAACTTTGCATTGTACATGTTAGGGAAATTGGTCTGTAAGACGTTACCAAGTTCTTTGGTTTATGTGGCTTGGGTATTGGCACTATGATAGCTTCTGACCATGATTTTGGAAATTTGTGATCTAAGTAAATTTTATTGTATGTCTGTAGCAAATACTTTTTACCAGTTATTGGGAGGTTTTTTAAGTGTAGTGGATTTTGTCAGGTCCCGGACTGGATTTATCGCTGCATTGTTTCAGCACCTCTTCTAATTCTTCCCTGTCGATTTGCACATTTAATGGGTGGTTTTGACCTGTAGTATGATTTAATTTTGATATTTGTTCTGTATCGCATTTATATTCCCTAAATTCTGGTTCGTGTAGTTTTCATCACTTGATATTCTAGAGAATTCTTCTGCAAATGTTTGTATTGTGGGATAAACTTGTTATTTTATGTTATGATGGTGATGATCGGGGCGAGTGAGTTTGTCGTTTGTGTGAACAGCCTCTCTGACGTATTGTCAGTAACAATGCCCTTAAGTCGTCTCTACTAGAAAGAAGCCATTGACATAACAAGTGCAAAAGACATTCTCTTAAGTACACTGGCAGTCTTACAAACAAAACGAACCAATTGTGAGGAGGGATTTCACAATATTTTTGAAGCAGCCGAAGAGGATGCAACAAGTCTTGGAGTTGAACTTAAAACACCTAGAATTTCTAAACAGCAAAAGAACAGAGCAAATTGTAAGTGCAACTCTCCTGAGGAATACTACCGGGTATCCATTTACATACCTCTAGTTGTACATATTTCGGAAGATTTAAAGACACGATTTTCTGAGGAAACTCTAGGGCTTCACAATCTTGCTGTGTTCCTACCTCAGTCCGCTGACAAGAGAACTCCTAAAGAAGAAGAAAACCGTTCTCTAGAAGTTGTATGCAAGCGATATTACAGCTTAGCTGGCTTCAGCAGCTCCTCCGTGATGCGTTGTCGTCTTAAAGGGGAAATCCAAAGTTGGATGGCAAAATGGAAAATACGGCATGAACAGAAACAAGCTATTCCAAAAAATGCCTTAGATGTGTTTTTAAGCTGTGACAAAGAGGTATACCCTGTCATCCACCTTATGCTCAAAGTTCTAGCCTCTCTTCCCGTCAGCATCGCCAGCGCTGAGAGGAGCTTTTCATCTTTGAGACGGCTTAAGACATGGCTCAGATCAACAATGATCGGGGAGAGATTAGTAGGACTGGCTACTCAACATACACCGAGACATTCCTGTCAATGTTCCTGACGTCCTTACACGATTCGCAAATAGTGGCAGTCGCAGATTACGCACGTTTTATAAGCAACTTGATACCTTTATTTTTTCCTTTTCCTTCATCTTCAAAAATCTAAATTTGAGTTACTCCCGCCAAACCCCCCGTGCGCCCCCTACGTCAAAGTCCTGGATCCGCGCCTGATTAAAAACGGAATCAATAGTCAATATCCCTGGAGATTCACAAGACAATATTCTAGATTTATTACAGCAGGTTGCTGAAAAGATTCCCATAGATCCACAACCTTCTACAAGTAACATTAATCAATCAAAAGTTGACATTATATCTGACGTACAAATACAACCAACCCCAATACTACAAGAAAATGATGATTGCAATGATTTAAACACTCCTGAACCTTTCTGGACAAAACCTGACTCAGACGACTCTGACATTATAACAAACCATTCAGCAAAAGATAACAACAGTAACGGTATACCCATTTTAGACGAAATGATAAATAATAAAGTACATCAAATTCTTTTTTATCCATATAAATAGTCAAAAACGGATGTTTTTCATGAAACATGAAAAATAAATAATGAAAATTAAAATTTTCGAAATAGATAACGAAAAATTTATTTTCTGTTTTATAGCTGAATATACCGATTTAAATAATACATTTTATATGTACTTTTATAATGATAATTTATATTGTGATTTTAATAATGTCTAAAACATTTTTCTGCGAACGGACCGAAATTAATTAAATGTACTAAATTACTTAACAATGTAAAAAATCAGGAATAACAAATTCTTCTGTTAAAAAACTACCAAGAAGGTAGAACAACCATCAAGGAATCAATGAAACTTTAAAACAACTACATAAACTTTACTATTGGAAAAATATGAAAAATACAGTCACAAACTACATTAATAATTGTACCATTTGTCAAAAAAATAAATATTCAAGACATAACCCTTATGTTCCTCACATGTTGACAGATACAGCCTCTAGACCATTCCAAATTGCTCAGTTAACATTAATTGACGCGTTCACTAAATTCGCACAAGCAATATTCATTCCAGGCAAATCTGCAGTTGTTATAAGCAAAACACTTATAAAATATTTTGTTTGTTTTGGAACTGCCCAATTAATAATAGTGGATAAAGGTACAGAATTTAACAATGAAACAGTCAAAAATTTCCTGGCATTAGATAAAATAAAAGTTCACTTCACTCCTGGTCATCACGAGTCAAATTCAATAGTTGAAAGATTACATTCCACTTTAATAGAACATTTAAGAATTTTACGAGAACTTATGACTTAATGGACTATGCTACAATTGCCTACAATAATTCAATACACAGTGCCACGATTTCCACACCTTTTGAACTTATCTTTGGACATACACATTCTAGAAAGCCTTACGAAATTTTATGACTCATTCATTTTATACAGATTACGTTAATAGCCATAAAGAAAAATTAGAGCATATTTATAAAGATGTTCGAGAAAATATGAATAAATATAAACAAAAAGTTATAGAGAAAACAAATATACAAGGTGACACAAACATACAATTTAAAATTGGTCAAACTATATACAAACAAAACCCCAAAAATCGAAATAAAAAAAAATATTTTTAGGGCCTTATAATATAACTAAAATATTAGATAGAAATAGAGTAGAAATATCCAGAAAATCATTAAAACGTAAGAAACAAATAATAGACAAATAAATAGTTCATATTAAAGAATTAAGGAAACCTCCTATTACAGATTCTTCCTCTGGATCGCCAACGCAGAACCAAACACACCCCAATTCCATAATCTAAATGACAATCCTGGTATTTTTCCTCTTCATTTAGGAACAGCACAGATTAAAATAAACTATTGGACGTTTATACACATATTTGATATTACAAACATTAACAAAGAATTTCTTGCTTTAAAAGAACAATATAACCATCTCTATAACTAGTGTTTTTAAATGAAACTCAAGGTCTCTAGTTAATTCCACAATATAATACAAGTTATTGAAAATTCTAAAAAATTGACAATTGTTTCGATAAATCAATATCATCGTCAGAATGACAGAAGTTACATTTCATTTTATGCCTACCTGATGTTTAGTAGTTATATTTGGCTAGACCAAGAAGTAACCTAACTTGTGATTGGCTTAATATATGTTTATAGAAAAAAGAAGAAGATGTAATATTACAAATATTGAAGCTTAGATATTATTAGCCCTATGGTGATATCCTGGATATCATTTTTCCAATTAAGATCAGTATAACTGTGCAATGATATAGAAAACCAGGAAAACTATATCTGCTGATCTTTACAATTATCACTTAAGAAGACAGTTTATTAGTGGAGAATTCCCTAGATTTAACTATTCATTGACAACTTCATATTGTGGGTTTCTTAAATGTCTTCTAATTTCCAGTTCTTCAAGGAAATCCAGTTCTTGTTTCTTTTCACAAATATGCAGTACTTCTAGTTTTGTGTTAGGTGTCAATGAATGATTGGTGTCAAGTAGATGTTTTGCGTAGTGGGATTTATCTGGTTGTTTTAATCTGTATGTTCGTAAGTGCTCACTGTATCGTATTTCAAAATTCCTAAGGGTCTGACCCAAATAGACAGCATTACATTCTGGACATTTGAGTTTATATATACCTGACTTCTTTAATAGTGGTATTTTTGTTTTTACATTTAACAATTTTGTACTAACGTTACTTTCTGTTTTAAAAGAAATTGTTGTATTCGTTGCTGAAGATATTATCTTTGAAATATTATTAGAAATATTTCCTGCATATGTGATGGTTTTATAAGTTTTAATTTCATCAGCTTGTTTAGGATATATTAGTTGTAATGCCACTTTTTCCTCTTTTTTACTAATTAGCTTATTTATCATATCTGATGGATAACCGTTAGATATTGCTATTTGTCTAATTGTATTAATCTCTGTATCAAAATTACATTTGTTCATAGGAACTGAAAAAGCTCTATGTATCATTGAATTATATGCTGCTAGTCTGTGTGACACAGGGTGGTTAGAATTGAATGGAATTGTTACATCAGTTTGTGTTGGTTTTCGGTAAATTGAATAATCAAGTACATTATTAACTCTTTGAATTTTTAAATCAAGAAAATTGATTGTGCTATTTTCTTCAATTTCTAATGTAAATTTAATTTTCGGGTGTAAATTATTGATGTGGTTGAAAAATACATCTAATTGTCGTTCACTACCCATGAAACAAGCTAATATGTCATCTACATATCTATACCAAAATAAAATATTTTTCGAAATGAACACTAGTTTCTTCAAAATATGCTGTTTATAAACACTTCCAAACCGGATCCTAATCCTATACACCCCCCTTGAGCGAGGTGTCGTTGAAGTGGAAATGGCCAGCAGTTTTGACCATTCTAGATTCAGAAATCGCTTCGCGCGCTGTTGCCGGACTGTCTTTAATTTCCCGAGCAATCAAATCGCACTTATATACCTAACACTGTTTCAGTATTTCTTTTTTACAGTTTCTCAGCCCTCACGAGAGTCTAATGAACAACTTTTTGGAAGGTTTATTAGAGAAAAAAAGAATAGGGTTCAGACAGACCCAAGAAATCAAATTGCCGCAAAGACGGAAATGGATATATCAAGTTGCTGCAGAGGCGAAAATGGATATGTCAAATTGACAGACTAAATCCGGCTCGAAGGGCCACTAAAAAACTATGTACGAGAAGGGAACTTCGCCTTAGCGATAATTGGCTGGTTCACATAAGTTTAAATTAGTTGATTCTTTCCTTCCCGACATGTTTTTTGAGAATTTTAAGAACAGAACAATCGCCAACCTTTTATTGACGGAGAATGCTGAAATTGTCGATAAAGGTGTAATCAAAAAAAATACGGGCCACTCTCAATCCCTCTATTGTAATTCTTACAATTGATACAATTTCTTTTATACAATGAAACGAAATACCAAACTTTACGGATACGGCAACAGCGCTTAACTACTAACACTAACCGGTCCAGGCGACCATGCGGATTTAAACAATGATTTATATTAATGATAGTACTTACTATACGAATATTCAATCAATATCGGAAAAAACACTTCACACTATAATCACATTTCCATATGTTGCAGTTATACGAAATTGATAAAAGGAACTAGGTATGTACTCAAACAAAATGAATCTACACCTTATCATGTCGTCAAGAGAGTTCTGCTTAGACTTACTGACTGCACTCGTTGGCGGTAATTTTTCAGCTAGTGGCGCAGAAGGTACCAATTGGATCCGTGATCATAAATAAAGGGCGCGGAGATTTAAACTTCGAACCTTTGACTTAATGTTAAATTAAGGTCCATTGTAGGAATTTATCGGAAATTCCTACAGGGTTAGTTATCAATTCCTAAAAAGGCATGCAGGAGAAAATGGGAGAACATTTTCTGTCACCATCTCCTAGTCTATATATAAATATGAAAGAAATTGAATGAATTTTGATGATTTTGAATAAAATGGTAATACTTACTTGGTTATACATAACTTTTCTCAAAATTTCTATGTCACAAGACGAGTTTGTCACAAATTGTATTATTGAATGTATCATGTCTAAATTTTCATTACTGACTTTCTTCATTTGCTTTTCATGTAGTTTGGAAACGATACCTAAAAATAAGAACCAGTTTATTACAAATCACATTTTAGCACTAACTAGAATTGTATGAAGTACTGTGAAAGCTTTAATCTATAAGAAATTAACAATAACTCCCCTTTACAAACTATTTAAATTGAATTTGATTGTCATATTTTCTTTATTCATATAGGAAGTTCGAATACGGTGGTCATTTTTCATTGAAATTGCTAAAAATGTATTCATTTCAAAATGAAGCAATCAAAATTTTTCACCAGGCCTATAGGAAGACATAAGTATTCATTATAGTGTCACGTTTGGAAATAACACCCAGTATCTGGTAGGCAAAACAAAAGTAGGTCAATGTTTTGAAAAATGTTCAATTAATTATTTACGAAGTATAGCGTAGAATAAACATGACCAAGGTGAAATGAGGAGAAAACAAAAACAACACACTCAGCCATTATCGAGAGAGAATACTTTCTTGGGTCGGATATTGTATTTTTTGGGAGAGTTGGTTTCTGCACCAGCAAAGTGAACGGTTCAGTCAGTTAGAGTTCAAGTCAGAAGAGCCTACCCAAGGGGTGTTTAGCGCGGTCCAGGAGGAAGACGTGCCCGCGAAGGATATTATTGTAAGTAAAGGGCTTATTATATTTTTATTGTGTGTAATTTTGTCTGGTTGAGTGTTTATCAGTTGTTTTCTAAAACCATTAACTATATGTTCAGTTTTTTAAGAAAGTAGTATCTTAATTGACTCAAGCCCCAAATAGGGTATTAAGTAGATAGTACGGTTAGTAGAGGGGTAGGTGCCCTATACTAAATCCTAATAATTCTTAGAAGGCGAGTTCATTGGAATAAAATTTCCCATAGTCGCAATAGTATGTTTTTATTATAGGCCGAAATTGGTGTCTATTCCCACTATCAGTGATGCAGTGAACATAATCGGGAGTATTATAGTAAGCACAGTCATTACTACTGGAATACAATGTCTCCAGTACCTATTGGTCCTAGACGACAATATTTATAGTATTCCATACATCAAAGGAGCTTTCTACAATACTCCATGTGATGCAGTCATAAGTATAATGCTAATATTGATGTTCTTTCAAACGAGACTCTAACCTGCGTCCAGACTGACCCACATATACCATATTCTTTACACGATTGTTAACTTGTCTCATTCATCTCTGTTTTGAAAGATTTCTCATTTTGCTGTTGAAGGCTGTCAGTAGTCCTTGTCATTTATCAGTTCTTCAATAATCTTGTCTGATTTGTGATAGTACGAAGTCACTGCGCTTAAGATTATTAGAACATTATAAAAAAAATTTAATTTAGTAATTTTTGGGGTGGTTTCCGTTGTTCCGGGGTATTATTATTCAAGTGTCGGGTTATGGACTTTACCTTACTCTTCAGAGTTACAGTGCAACTATGTTCGCCGTTCTCCTCACTTGCATCACGGCGTGGGCCATTTTGACAAGTTTTATACATAGTTTCAAAAAATGATTATTTTTTACAGTCCCATTAGGGTATTATACTCCATATTCTCCCTTCATTTCTCTATGGGAGGGGTACTACCCCATCACTTCTTACTTTCGTTTTCTGTTGGCCTGTATTTGGTTCTCTCCATTGCCCCCTTTTTCCTATTACGACTACTACAATACTAGACTTCCTGCTTCGGACATATTCTGTCGTACGACGATGTCCATGTTTTGTTTTCTTTCTTCTTTTATTTTATAAAATTCTAATAACTTTTATTAATGTTGTTCTATTATAATTTTAATTTGTTAGACGTTTTACATAATTATGTAAATTTCCTTACTATTTTTATAAATAATATTTCCCTACAGTATAATTCCCTTACTGACATATATTGGATTCTGCTGGATGCCACGGACATGTGACAGCTTTTCTTTTATAATACTTTTCATGTGAATGTTATATACATATAAGGTAATTCGATATGTTTTGTATTTCTAAACTTTGTCTATCTTGACACCTTTTACAGGCCTGATTATGGCTCAGTGAGCCGAAACTAGTTTTGCGTTTTACTTACTGCTATTTACCTACAGACTACATTTCAGATGGAGAGTCTTTTTCGAATAAATACATGAATACTGTGGGAAATATATGCCCTTACTATTTTCTATTAAAATAAAAAATATATAAAATTCATGTATAGCGGACTAGATGAAGATGATGGAATCCAGACCAGGAAAGTTTTAACACATTAAATTCATGAAATGCCCTATTTAATTTATTATGAATTTTTATATACAATCTAGTAATTCGACCATTCCAATAATTCGGCAAACCCATGTTTTTAATTGGGCCGGATTAGTGAGACTGTTAATGTAAATTTCCATCATAAAGCAAAAAAAAATAAACGGTTTTCAAGATCAAAAGTAACTTTCCCGCATCTGTGAGACGCCCTGAACAATATCATATAATAAAATTGTCATTTGTATACACTTCGGAGGTTGTATTGTGTTAACAAACCGAAATTTCTCCAAAAATGTAGTATATTTGGATTTATAGAATCCGTTGTACTGGCTCTGGTGAGCTGAATATCGATAGAGATTATCTGTGCGACACCCTGAACAATATCCAATCATAATATTGGCCACTTGTATACACTCCAGAGACTGTATCGTGCTAACAACCAGAAATTTCTACAAAAATGAGCATAAATGAGGCATATCTAGTGCCATAGCACCCGTTGTACTAGCTCCAGTGAGCAGAAAATCAATAATGTTCATCTCTATGATGCCCTGAACAATATCCAATTATAAAATTAGTCACTAGTAGATACTCCAAAGACTGTATCGTGCTAACAAACTAAAAATTCTCTAAAAATTTGGTACTGCAAGTACCATAGTACCCGTTGTACTGGCTCCAGTGAGCTTAAAATCAATAGATTTCATTTGTGAGATGTCCTGAATAATATTCAATCATAAAATTGGTGACTCGTTGCACTCTGGAGGCTGTATCGTGCTAACAAACTTAAATTTCTCCAAAAATGTCGTACATCTAGTACCATAGCAACCGTTGTTCTGGATCTGGTGAGCTGAAAAGCAATAGAGTTTATCTGTGAGATGCCCTGAACAATATCCAATCATAAAATTGGTCACTTGTATACACTCCAGAAGCTGTATCGTGCTAACAAACTGAAATTTCTCCAAAAATGACAAAAATGTCGTACTTCAAATATCATAGTACCCGTTGTACTAGCTCCAGTGAGCTGAAAATCCATAAGGTTCATCTATATGACGCCCTGAACAATATCCAATTACAAAATTGGTCATTTGTAGATATTCCAAAGGTTGTAACGTGCTAACAAACTGAAATTTTTCTAAAAATGAGAAAAATTTGGTACTACAAGTGCCATAGTACCCGTTGTACTGGTTCTAGTGAGCTGAAAATCAATAGGTTTCATCTGTGAGATGTCCTGAGCAATATTCAGTTATAAAATTGGTGATTTGTTGCACTCTGGAGGCTGTATCATGCTAACAAACTTAAATTTCTCCAAAAATGTCGTACATCTAGTACCATAGCAACCGTTGTACTAGCTCCAGTGAGCTGAAAATCCATAAGGTTCATCTATATGACGCCCTGAACAATATCCAATTATAAAATTGGTCACTTGTAAATACTCCAAAGGTTGTATCGTGCTAACAAACTGAAATTTTTCTAAAAATGAGAAAAATTTGGTACCTCAAGTACCATAGTACCCGTTGTACTGGTTCTAGTGAGCTGAAAATTAATAGGTTTCATCTGTAAGATGTCTTAAACAATATTCAATCATAAAATTGGTGACTTGTGGCACTTCATAGGCTGTATCGTGTTAACAAACTTAAATTTCTCCAAAAATGTCGTACATCTAGTACCATAGCAACCGTTGTTCTGGATCTGGTGAGCTGAAAAGCAATAGAGTTTATCTGTGAGATGTCCTGAACAATATCCAATCATAAAATTGGTCACTAGTATACACTCCTTAGGCTGTATCGTGCTAACAAACTAAAATTTCTCCAAAAATGACAAAAATGTCGTACTTTAAATATCATAGTACCCGTTGTACTAGCTCCAGTAAGCTTAAAATCCATAAGGTTCATCTATATGACGCCCTGAACAATATCCAATTATAAAATTGGTTATTTGTAGATACTCCAAAGGTTGTATCGTGCTAACAAACTGAATTTTTTCTAAAAATGAGAAAAATTTGGTACTACAAGTACCATAGTACCCGTTATACTGGTTCTAGTGAGCTTAAAATCAATGGGTTCCATCTGTCAGATATTTGAACAATATTCAATCATAAAATTCGTGACTTGTTGCACTCCGGAGGCTGTATCATGCTAACAAACTTAAATTTCTCCAAAAATGTACATCTAGTACCATAGCAACCGTTGTTCTGGATCTGGTGAGCTGAAAAGCAATAGAGTTTATCTGTGAGATGTCCTGAACAATATCCAATAATAAAATTGGTCACTTGTATACACTCCGGAGGCTGTATCGTGCTAACAAACGGAAATTTCTCCAAAAATGACAAAAATGTCGTACTTCAAATATCATAGCACCCGTTGTACAGGCTGTAGTGAGCTGTAAATCAATAGGGTTCATCTATATGACGCCCTGAACAATATCCAATTATAAAATTGGTCACTTGTAGATACTCCAAAGGTTGTGTCGTGCTAACAAACTGAAATTTTTCTAAATATGAGAAAAAATTGGTATTTCAAGTACCATAGTACCCGTTGTACTGGTTATAGTGAGCTTAAAATTAATAGGTTTCATCTGTGAGATGTCTTAAACAATATTCAATCATAAAATTGGTGACTTGTGGCACTTCATAGGCTGTATTGTGTTGATAAAATTAAATTTCTTCAAAAATCACAAAAATGTCATACTTCAAATACCATAGTACCCGTTGTACTAGCTCCAGTGAGCTGAAAATCCATAAGGTTCATCTATATGACGCCCTGAACAATATCCAATTATAAAATTGGTCACTTCTAGATACTCCAAAGGTTGTATCGTGCTAACAAACTGAAATTTTTCTAAAAATGAGAAAAATTTGGCTACTACAATTTGGTACAAGTACCATAGTACCTGTTGTACTGGTTCTAGTGAGCTAAAAATCAATAGGTTTCATCTGTGAGATGTCCTGAGCAATATTCAGTTATAAAATTGGTGATCTGTTGCACTCTGGAGGCTGTATAATGCTAACAAGACATGTAAGGAAAAGTGGCCGACGACGACGACATACACACAGGATTTTTTTCTAAAAATCGATTCTTCGTGTTGTTCTTGCTGAAAAACGTAATAACTCAAAGAAAATTCCAAAATTCCAACTTTTTTCGGGGTAAACCGATACTTTTTTCGCATATTAGATAAGTTGGACGGAAAAGTAAAATCACACAAAAAAGTATACATAATAATACTTTATATTACGAAGTGAGGTCCTGCAAATATAAGTGCATTATTACTGTTCACGTGCATAACTCATGTGTTTGTGTTTGGTGATTATATAGACAATGTATACAATAAGAAACCTATACACAGTCACTTAATCAAAAATGACAACACCTTTTTGGTTAATGATTTATTATTTTTGTTCTCTGGTTTGAGTTATACCATACCTGTTAGAATCATGTGGCTTTCCATTTTCTTTTCCTTTTCCTGTTGAGTAGGTTCAGAACGAGTCATAATATCTGTTTTTTCTACATTCCACTTTTCCTCTAAGTCGTTTTTAATCTCACCACAATTTTTACTCGGTTTCGATGCATTTGTGTTAAAGGTGTCAACTGCTTTTTGGGTATTATTTTTTATTTCATTGTTTACATCGTCTGTTTCACTTTTGGTCTCTGAAATTTTACCATCGGAGCTCGCCTTGCGCATTTTGGTGATGTCTTCACTTGATTTGTGTCTCTCAATCGATTGCGATTGGATAGTAGCATTCACTATATCTTCCGGTTTTTGTATTTCCGAAGTATGTCTGCCGCATTTGAGGTCTTTAATAATTTTTTTAACCAAAGTACGTACTCTCGGTTCTTTATATAGTACGTTGACTTTCTTGAAAGCTTCCATTTCCAAGCTTATGGCTGGTTTTACTTCGTACAGTAAAAAGCGACATTTTTCTAAGAGAGGGATGCAAATTTCCTTGTACCCCTTATTTAATTCCTGTCGCGTTTTTATCAGACTCCACTTCGTTTGGTGAACGCATTTTATGACCTCCGCTACAGATTTAGGAATTTTCACAGTGGATTGAGTTGCGTCTAAAAATAAATGAATAAATAGCTATTTGAGTCAAGCATTATTTACTTGCAAATCAATAGTTATTACAAATTAACAATATTATGATATGGAATTAGCATGTTCAAGTAAAACAATTGTGGGCATTTTAATAAATGGTTACACTTTCTACATATACCACGAAAATAACATAATTTTTAGTAATAACTCTAAAAGAAAATATGTTATAGATGATTTGGATAGAATATTGCGTCTTTCCCCTACCATTGTATTTTGATTACAATAGAATTTATGCGTGGTATTGCCAAACCGTTATCGAGCAGCATGGTGTTCTGCCTGCTAACCAAATAATAAAAATTCGGCGTGCCATCTATCGGAAGGCAATGTCAAATCACCGACAGTATTTCTGCTTAGTACAGAAGGTTCATTCCATTTATGGTAACTCGAGAACACAACACAACGCGGACAGTGTTCACAACGATAGAACTTTTTTAATTTTAGGTAGACTGTATGATCAATTTAATTACAAAATGAAATTTTTACCTTAGCGACTCCGTTCGTTCCGATAATCCGGTGGCCGGCCGGCTTTGAGGCGATGTAACACAGGATGATTACAATATGGGCACGGTTCTGCTCGGGACAGAGGTAATTCGCACAATGCTGGTCTAGGTCTAGACTCAACTGATTGACCCAATACAAGGCGAAGTGAAAATGTCATCGTAGCGCGGTTAAATTTAAAAATATGAAATTTATCAATTGCAATGCTATCACGAACAGACAGGATACAAGAAGAAGATAGTTAGATATGGATTATAGACGCATCGGTATCTATGACCTTTTAGCGTCTTTACTCTATGTGATATATGAGTGTTTTCTTATTTTATATTAACCTGTATAAGTTGGTATCCTTTAATTATCCTAGTAGTGGTTCTAAGTGTTTTTCTGAGAAAAGTTATTTGATATTCGTAGGTAGATTATATTTGATTCTATATGGTGTATATTTCCTGCAATGCATAAATATATGTTTAAGGGTAATTGTAGAGTTACAGGTCTCACATATTGGTGGTTCTTCTGCTGATAGTAAATATTCATGAGTTAACTTTGTGTGTCCAATTCTTAGTCTTGTGAGGACTATCTTATCTTTTCTTGGTAGGTTATATATTTGCCTTTTGTTAAAGTGAATGTCTTTGATTTCGTAGAGTTCATTGTCTCCTTCTTGAAGATCCCACTTTAACTGAATTAGGTTCCTAGTTAGTTTAACTGAATGATTGTTCAGATCTTTTAGGTTTAGTATATTTACCACGTTTGTGGTATGCATTTGTTCTTTCGCCAGGAAGTCTGCCCTATCATTGCCTTTAATACCTATTTGACTAGGGATCCAAAGGAGTATGATTTCTTTATTTTTAATTTTTGCTTTCTCTACCTGATATTTTATTTCCTTGGCAAGCGGGTGACCTGAGTTGTATGCTTTAATAGAATCAAGAGAGCTCATGGAGTCTGTTGCTATCAGCCATTTGCGATAATTTCTAGTTGAGATGAAATCTATTGCTTTATGTAATGCAAATAGTTCTGCTGTAAATATTTCAGTTGATTTATGGAGGCTGAAACTGTTTTCTGATGTTGTGTGATAAGCAGCGCCTACTTTTTCATTTGATTTGGAACCATCTGTGTATATAATTTGATGTTCTTTGTAGTTTTCTATAATCTGATGAAATTTTTATTTGAACAATATAGGAGGTGTGGAATTTTTATGTGTATTGTCAGCTCCTTATTTATTTGTATGTTAGAGGTGTTCCATGGTGGGGAATTGTAAGGGCTGTAGTCATAAGACGGATGGGGGATATTCCAAGTTGAGTTTATGTTGAATTTCTTTATATTGATAATTTGCTCCAGATTTGTATTTTTTGTTTGTGGGTTGTATATTTGGGTAACAGATATTGAAAAATTTGTTAAAGGAATGATGTTGTTTTTTGAATGTTAAGGAGTTTGCACCTTTAATAGTAAGTAGCATCTGTCGGTGTTCTGGTTGCATTACTTCTACTTCACAGTAGATACTGTTAATGAGGCTTGTGTGAAATGCTCCTATAGCCATTCGAATTGCAGAGTTCTCTAATGGGGCAAGTTTTTGTAGATACCTTTTTGGGGCAGATGAGTATGCTATGGAACCATAATCTATTTTAGATTTTATTGTTGCTTGGTATACATTTATTAAAGATTCCTTGCTTGCTCCCCATTTTGTATTTGATACCATGCGTATCATTCTGAGGTCTTTTGTACATTATTGTTGTAATTCTTGTATGTAATTTTTGAAGTTTTTGTGTTGAGTCAAAGGTGAGGCCTAGAAATTTGTGGTGAGTATTACTCTGAATGTATTGATTGTTGATAGTTATGTTAATATTTTTTGTACAGTTTCTTTTGCGACAAAAATGAACCCCCGTTAACTTGTTTGACGAGAATTCTAGATTGTTATGATTTGCCCATACCTCCGATAGGTTGTAATTCTTGTATGTAATTTTTGAAGTTTTTGTGTTGAGTCGAAGGTGAGGCCTAGAAATTTGTGGTGAGTATTACTCTGAATGTATTGATTGTTGATAGTTATGTTAATATTTTTTGTACAGTTTCTTTTGCGACAAAAATGAACCCCCGTTAACTTGTTTGACGAGAATTCTAGATTGTTATGATTTGCCCATTCCTCCGATAGGTTTATGCAGTTTTGTAGATTATGTATGCTGATTTCTGGATCAGAAGCTGAATGATAGATAAGTAAATCATCTGCATAAAGTCTTAAAATGATATTAGGTGGCATGACATTTTTTATATTGTTAGTTGCAAGTATGAAGAGGGTTGGACTCAAGACAGAACCTTGAGGTACTCCTGAGTTTTGGCAAAGTATGTCTGATGTTTTGTTTTTTAATCATACCTGAAATACTCTCTCTGTGAGGAAGTTGAGTATGAAATTAATCATTGATCCCACTATATTGAATTCTTCAAGCGCATTTACTATACTTTGCCTGTTTATTGTGTCGAAGGCTTTATTCAAATAAAGAAATAGTGCGTTGGTATGTCTTTGGAGTCAGAAGGCGTCTTGTAGATCAATTTCAAAAGCCTATTAGATGACCGTTAGTTGAATATTCTTTTCTAAAGCCTGCTTGTTCAGGGATGAGGAGAATACGCTTCTGTAGGTACCAAGTTAGTCTGTTGTTGATGATCTTTTCCAGTAGTTTACATAGATGACTAGTGAGAGCTATTGGTCTGTAGTTTTCTTTTCTGCATATAGGTTTTCCTGGATTGTGGACTGGAATGAGTATTGATAATTTCCATGCGCTGGGAATTTGGCCGTTTTCCCATATTTTGTTCTATAATTGGAGTAGGCTATGTATTCCATTTTCGGGGAGATTTTTTATAATAGATATTCTTATGTTGTCTGGTCCAGGAGCTGTGTCTTTTTTGTTCTTCAATACATAGCTTAGTTCATTTATTGTGATTGGCAGGTTGTATGATATATTTACCGGTTGTATTTGCTTTTTTGTGACAATATGGTGGCTAGGATATTTGTTGTATATTGTAGAGAATTGATTGGCGAATATCTGACTTATATGCTCTGTGTCATCGATCCATACATTGTTCTCTATTAGGCCTGATAAGTTTCTGGTAGGCGTGCATTTTAATTTGTTTATTTTGTCCCATATGTCTTTTGATCTGGCGTTAGCGTTGATATTGGTGAACTTGTCCCAGGAAGACAATTTCGCCTCTTTTATAATTCTTTTTGCTTTTGCTCTGGACTTTATGAAATTGTAGCTTGTTGGTTGGCGCTTAAACATGTTTAATGCACTTTTTCTTTCATTTATTGCTTTTCCACAGGATATTTGTTTGGAATGATTTTTAATTCTGGTGTGTTGTTTTCATATGCTTCAATGATAGATTGCGGCTTCATCAGTTCCTAAAAGGTCGATACTGTAGTTAAAAATTTTCCCAGTCTGTTTTTTTGTGATTTAATCTAATACATGGGTTAGGAGAGTTTTCCCATAGTAATTTTTCTAGGAGGATCGGGAAGTGATCGCTCCCATGTGTATCATCTAGGGTGCTCCATTGATAGTTTGTTGAATAGTGTAATGTCTAAACATGAAAGTGAGGATGTATAGGAAGATATATAGGTGGGAGAACCATCGTTAAATTCATGAAGATTTTCATTTTCGAGTATACTTTCTATAATTCTGCCTCGTTGGTGTGTATGCGTTGAACCATATGGTGTTGTGGGCGTTCAAATCTCCGGTCAGGATTATTGGGGATGGTAACTGATGTATTATATTTGTGATGTCATTTGCGCTGATTTTAGCTGATGGTGGAAGATAGAGAGTACAAATAGTAGTTTCTATATTTCCGACGATGGTGACGCAAGAGTCTCTGGTGTTGAGGTTTATACTTTTATAGGGATAATTTTCTTTTATGAGTAAAGCTACGCCTCCTGAGGCTCTAAGGAAATCAGTGCGGTCTCTTCTCTCTATATTGAAACCTGCTATTTCAAGTTGGTCAGTGGTTTTAAGATTGGTAAGACAATAGGAGTTTTTTAAACTTTAGATCTAATCTCTGATCTATCTATTAAAGTAGTAGTTCTTACACAAAATGACTCAATTTTTTTCTTCACTTTGTTGAATATGTTTACAAAAATATGTGACTTTTAATAAACAGATTATAATATTTTAATTTTGTATTCTCCTATGATGATGATCGTTTGGCCGTCAGCATCAAAGTCCAGTAAAAAAAGAATGAAGGATCCATAAAATTTCGATAAAAATGTCGAAGAGGATGTAATTCAATATTCGTCGCGGCGTAAAGCCAGGAAAGTAGTTGTTTTCTCCTTCGAGGAATAGTCAGACTTTTCTTTCGAAATTATTTTTCGAAACAGAGGATCCTTATAAACCATAATAGACGCATCTCGTATTTTATGAAATTTTATTTCAATTATCTGCAAGTATTGCTGGATATTCAGAATTGTGATTCGCAATTGAAAGTGGATATGGCGCCAGTTAGCGCCTTACACGAACTAAATAGCAGCGCTGTCTCTTGTCCTCAGTTCAGATTAGAGAGTTCGAACAAGAGGGAATTGCTCTGTCCTGACGAGACGCAAGTTGGTCGAAACCGGTCGACAGATTATGCTTTTCTCCTTGCAACTGCGCGCCATCGGAAATAGATGCGGGAACATTATTAGAGAAAAATCAAATATTGTCAACTAAGCAGACATATATAGTACTAGGATTATTCTTGAGTGACATGGAGTTAACCACAAAATCCATAAGCGACAATGTGTTATAAAGAAACAAGTAAAAATTCAGTGTATTACTCTTTTTCTCTAACAGGACATCATAACCAAGCACAAGTCCGTAAGCGACGACAATGTGTTACAAAACAAGTATAAATTCATTGTAGGTATTAACAGAATATCAGAAACAGTGAAATAATTGTTCACTGAACGATTTTAAGTAAAGTTATACGTTTCCGACTTTCGATTGTACATTTATATTAATTGTAAAACGCATTGCTCTAACTAAAGAAGCTTTTAATTATGATAATTCAAGAGGTTGTAACAGATCAAGATAATTAATCCGATCTATCTGTTGAGCATTTTATAGTAATGCTGGAAATTGTTCTAGTTTTCAGTTTGAAAGCGGTTAAAACCTTTACTTTTTGGGATTCGGTAACGCGGAAATATGTCGGCCGAACACTTGTATGGCTTTTTTGTATTAATAATTATGGTTTCTGTTTTTAAATAAAAAAACTTCCTAATTCTTCCATGAATTTAAATCAAATTTTCGAATAAACCCCCTTTTTGAGCTAAACAGTAACCGAGCCGGTTATAAAATTCTTGACGAACATGGGTGAGTATTTGAGGTGTTATCTCCATACAGGCTTGTAGAATTGTGCATTCAGGGAACTGGCCCTATTATCCTAGAATCCATTCTCCATTCTCGATTTCGCATATCCCCTGATAAAGAAATTGTTGGGTGCCAAATCTGGAGATCTAGCAGACCTTCTAATGTTACCATTCATGGAGATTATCCGATGCACAACCGTCATGTTGGTACTAAATATCATTGACGTTGGCACCTAATTGTATGAGGGCAGGAGCAATTAGGTTTTGCAGCATATTCAAATCTTTTTGTCTGGTTAAATTGCCGTCAATAAAAAATGTTCCAATTAAATGTTTACCTAATATTCCAGCCCCAACATTTAATTTTTGGGAATATTGAGTTCTACTATTGTAGTGTTTGTGTAGGTTTGTCCTGGACCTATATTGCATAACGGATGAGTTATGTGCATTGGAAAAGTCGATTCATCCGTAAACAAAATATTTTTTGAAAATTTTGCATCTTATTGTATTTTTTCCATAACTATTTAAAAAAATTCCAGTCTACAAAATTGTCCGTCAGGAAATATTTTATCGCTATTTTTCAGTATAAACTACGATAGCCATTTTTTCTAATACAGCCCGAATCGTTTTCGGATCAACATCAAAATCGTTGGCTAAATGAGTGGGACTGTAGAGGATTATTTTTCACACTTGCACAGATTAAAATATATCTTTCTTCTTTTTCGGGTTGGATTTGACGATTTTGTGTACGCGGTCCATGTTTTGTAGGAGTGACACATCCATGTTCTTCAACATTTTTTTAAAACCGTTCTCTCAGTCTCTTGGTAATTGGTTGAGTATTTTCAAATGCTACAATAAACAAATTTTCTGCTATTTCTCGATATGAATTACCCTGGTAATACAATTTTACAATTTGCACTTTTTGATGTATCTGCAGGCTACTAATTTTAAGATTTACAAACATTCATCATTCAAAAACAAACTCGGGCTGTAGACCGCTTGTTATTCATGAGCTCCTAATAAAACGATTTCCTAGAGAACCGTCATTATTATATTTTTATTTATCCCCTGTCTTTGTTTTCAGACCCATTTACTTCTAACGTAAAACGATAATCGCCTCATAGTCAAAGGGAAAATGTATAAGGCACATAGCATCATCAGTGTATTAGAGAGAGGCATGGAGAGATAGACAATCCATGTCTTAGCATAGATTATTACAGTTATAGTACAAATATTCGCATACGATACTTCTTTCCCATGTTATGATACCCTATTAAAAGAAAAACACTGAATATACTTGTTTATTTCTAACATATTGTCGCTTATGGACTCTGTGTTAAACTCCATGTGACTAAAGAATATTCCTTCTACTGTATAATACTCCTATATAGCTGGCGCCAATAGGTGGATATGTCACTTAGGAAAGTAAATAGAAAAATCATCCTCTCAATTCATATCTTTCTGCTCTGCTCGATATGCTCAAACTTAATATAATATATTTCAGAAAGGTGTAAAATAATAAAATGGGAAATTACGTTCAGTTCGGCTCAATTTCTCTGTCGGCCATAGACGCAGGTCTTGAAATGATATTAAAATATCAAGTAATTGCATAAAATGATTAGGAAAGGTATGTTTTCTGGCCTGAAGTGTCAAAATTGAAATATTGTGTAGGGATTAGTTAGGTAGTAGATTATACAGTTACATTTTGCGTTCAACAAGTACTGTTTAACATTCTGTTTATACCGTTTAATTTAACCAGTGTTTGTAATTCCGTTAGTCACGCTGGGACTGCCATTTCCATATTGACTATTTTTGTTGTTTTTTTAATTTCGGCTCAAATTGTCTTCAGTAGTTATATTACTTTATTTTTAGGTTTTCTCTACGAAATCATTTATAAAGCATACTATATTTATGAATCTAAACTGTTAGAAATACGTTGCAGTATGTTTAATAATGTTTCATTTGAAGGACTCTGGTATAAAAAATGGTTTCTGACATTATGGTTGAAACAATGGTATGTGGGACCAGTAAACGGTTATCTGTTCTAATTTTGCACAATATCTTAATAGATGGCGCCGCATTTGCGTGGTTGATTTGTGTGAAGTAATATTTCTTTTATGTAAACAGTGGTAAGTGTCAAAGATGGCGGATAGTTCACGTGCGGCTTGTAGTTTTGGTGCACAAAAGCATAATGAAAATATGTCTGAAAATAGCGAAATTGACTTGTACGACTCTGACCAAGATCCAGAGTATAATCCTACAGATGAAAAACGTAAATGTAAGGTGAGTTAACGAAAAATATTGATATTTTTAAGGTTAACTGTAGTATGTAAAAAATGATACGTGATGTAAGATACCATTATTTACTTGAATTAAATTTTGATTGAAACTGAAAATGGTTACATAATTCATTAGTGTTTGACATAAATAAATGTTCACCTAGTAACAGCCAAATCCATCATCTAATAGACATTATTTTTTACAGAACTTGAATCTGCAGTTCCTCAACTCACCTTCAGTGTCAGGCAGTAACGATGATACTGAAAGTACAGACAATGACAATGAAAATAATGCAATCGAAGCTGAAGAAGTCAATAATCAAGAGTTAAATTTAACACCTAAGGCGCATAAAGGAAGAAAACGTAAGAGAGGCAAAAGTGAACAACTTAGAGAAAAAGAGAATAGAAACGGTGGGAAGAAATACAAAACCTATAGGGGCAAGGGACGAGAAAAACAAGAGCAAATTATGGGAGCGGATTGTGGCTGCAAAAAAAATGTTCTACTCTTTTATCTGAGAATGAAGGGCGATGTATCTTCAAAAACTTATGGGAAATGGGAAACTATAATCTTCAAAATTCCTACATATTTGGCAGCTTAGAAGTGAAAAATAAAGTACGTAGTACAAAGCCAAGAAACTGTGAGTCAAAAAGAAGTCACACTGTGTACTATTACGTGAAATCAAACAGTTCAAAAGTACAAGTATGTAAGAAAGCCTTTTTGAATATACATGGTTTACAGAAAAACAGAGGAAGAGTGGAAAATATTATTAAGACAATAAAAAATGGATCACTTACTCCAAAATTAGATAAAAGAGGAGCTCATTTAAATCACAAGAAGAAGTACAGTGATGACCAGATAGAATTTGTTAGAAATTTTATTGAAAGGATACCCAAATATAAGGGTCACTATTCACGAAATGACAATCCCAATGTTTTCTTCATGAAGATGGAATACACTGTAGAGAAATTTTACGAGGAGTACAAGAAGGAGTGCCTGAATGAAGGTAAAAGTTATGTGTCCTCAGATAAATTTAGGCGTATTTTTACTGAAGAATACAATATTAAGTTCAAGCCGCCAAAAATAGATACCTGTAGTGTTTGTGATGAACTTAATGTTTCCCTGCAAAATGCTGAACTTATTAAAGACCAAGAGGCTATAAATAAACTAAAAATTGACGAAGAATTACATCATAAAAAAGCAAAAGCTGGTCAGGACGCAATAAAAATGGCAAAAATAGAAGCCACTGAAAATGACGGTACTTATGCTATCACATTCGATCTTCAGCAGGCATTGTCAACGCCGAAACTTTCTACTGGACCAACATTTTACAAGAAAAAGTTGTTTTGTTACAATCTTAGCATTCATAGCTTGCATCCTTCCCAAGGTTATTTCTACATGTGGGATGAATCAACCGCTGGTAGAGGAGCTGATGAGATTGGAAGTTGTTTATTGAAGCATTTTTCACAACACAATATAAAAGGTACAAAGCTAATTGCCATATCAAATAATTGCGGAGGCCAAAATCAAAATTGGTCTCTAGTGTCCGTATGGCTTCGCTTATTAGCCCAAGGAATATTTTAAGAAATTTTACATGTATTTCCTCAAGTTGGCCATACAATGCTTCCTTCAGACAGAGATTTTGCCTGTGTGGAAAACTATGTCATAGCGCACTATCAATATATCTACACCCCCGAAGAATGGGAAACAGTTTTAAGATCCGCACAAAAGAAGACATCGTTTATTGTGCAGAGAATGACTCAAAATGATTTTTTGAGAATATCTTATATGAGAGGTTTTTTTCAGCAGCCAAAGGCATCGGAATCAACAAGCATAAGAAATGCTGTAAGAATGAAATGTTCATCAACACAACTTGATAAAATTGAGATGGCCAATACATACTACGGTTCGTTTACCTCTGTTTCTTTAAAAAAAAGGGGAGACCGACAAATTTAAAAGAGCTTTTCGTTCAAGATTTTGAAAAGAAATACAATTCGAAGCTACCAATAGATCAAGGAAAGCTGGAGCATGTTTTGTCTTGTCTCTGTTGGATTCCTTCTGTTCATCATCCATTTTATATGAACCTGCAACCTACCATATTCATTCACAAGTTAGCTTAAGTTTAATATGTATGTTTTAAGATGATATGTGTTTTTCAGAATAAATATTTTTTGTAAGTAAATAATGTTATCTGCATACTTTTTTCAAAATAAACTGAGTTTTTTCAAAACAAAAAAGCCTATATTTACAGCCTTCATATCATATGCTTAAGATATAATGTTAGTTACCAAATCCATTTAGAATGCATTTCAAAAACTATTGAGAGATGATTTTCTAAACTTTTGAAAAGCTCAGAATTTCAAAAATGTTAGTTACCATTTTTTACGCTAGAGGCCTTCATTTTATCTCAAGTTAATTGACTGTACATTTGCTTTTATAGTTTCGAATTTCTGAATTCCTACAGCTTGTGAATAATTACAGAATTCGTACGGAAATATATATTTACATATTTAAAGGAAAAAGTAACAACTAGTCCTAATAAAATTTTATTATTATTAGTATCAAAACACGTACCAGTCGCATTCTTAGAGAAATTAGAGAGCAATAAAAGTGACTCTTTGCATAAAACTCAGACAAAAGGTTTCTGGAACATCAGTTTATGATGTCAAAATTCTTAGACCTTTATAAGTATATTTGTTTAGTTTAACGTATCAGTATTTGCAGTTAAGCAATATATAGTATTAACAGTATTATAAGATTAGTAATAAAATAACCACATTCACACGAACGAAAAGATGTTCCAATAATTCTCCACTATCAGTGAGTGAAAAAGTTATTATTGCATAAACTATGATCGCCCGAATATTACTGTACAAGAAACTGTTGACTGATGTTCCCGAATGACTTGGGTTGTAAAGTCAACCGTTTTTTTTAATTATTGAGGGGGAGAAAGACAGCAGGTCAAGTGGAACCTCCTAAGAAAAGTCCAGGCAGACCAGTAAACATCCTTGATGAAGATACCAAAAGTGTAATTCGAAGAAAAAGTCTATTCTTTTTATTTTAAACAAGAAATACCCACCCTAGATAAGAGTTTAATGGAGCTTTGCCAGGATGACAGTATTCCATTGATAAATAGAAAACGTTTATGGACCACTGTAAAAAAATATGGATTTTGTCTGGGAAAAGCATAACTGTAAAGCACTTTTACCGGAGAGCAAGTCTAGCTCACCTCCTCGTTGTGCACCCTGGGTAATGCTAACGAGCTAGAGCGATCGGCAGCCAGAATATCTTCGGATCTCCTGGCAACATTAGATACATGGAAACAGCCTCACCAAACGGTCCTGTTGAGGACAATGTGACATGAAATCTTGGAGATATAATCCAAATATGCTAGCTGAATATTGAGGGTATTAGTTATGCTAAGTGCCAGTATTTAAGTAATATCCTGAAGGATAACAACGATGATGTAGTACAGGAAACTCATCAGGTTGATGAAACACAGGCTAGAATGAAGAGTAAAATTGCTGATTATGATATAATCGGCATCACCTACCATCATCCATACAGACTAATAACATATGCCAGAAAAGACATAGAGAACATTAAGCTGATAACCGTATAATTTTTTTGTACTTGGTTTAGAGTTCTATGTTGATAAGTAAGATCAGTTACTAATTGGGTAGACTGTTCCTTTGAATAAGTACTTAATAACACAGAAGCTTATAGTTTATGTTAGTCTTAATATGGGGATGAAATTTATTAAAAATAGTAAGGAGTTTCCTTTTTACTCAGTCGTGATTCTCATATTTTAAAGTCTCAATTTAAATTTTTCTCTGCCCTCATTTTTTTTGGTTTCAATAGTTTAATATAAAAAAAATTTGGAATTTTTTTTTCTTGGCTGTTAGGGGTATGAAACGTTAACTTAGCAGTCAACATTTCGAATATTGAATTAAATAAATAATTTTGCAACGAATGTTAAATTTATTGGTGGAATAGACCACACGTCTTTCTAGTCTATATTTTAAATACAACTAATTAAGTGTTGGTGGAATAAACGTTAAAGTTATCTCGTCCAAAAAAATCCTTAATAGGAATTCGGAATGCGGAACTTTACGATACATTTTTTGAGAGAATGGTTGATGCAGAAATTCCGATAAAAGTTTAAAGATTTAGTTTGATCTAATATAAAACTTGTTCCTTAGAACAAATTCGCTGGGATTACTGCGGAAACTCCAGGACTAAACTACATTTGTGAGTAAATTCTACCAAAATTCCTGACTGAAGAGTGTTCTATAGTATCATCACCAAATAGTATGGTCTTACAAGTAATGGTTGTACTGTAAGAGCTTATTAAGGACTTAGCTATTCATCTGTATAGAGTACAGAGAATTATATAACTAAAGAAGATTTTCCGGATTACTGCCTTCGAATATCAACTTTTAAGTTAAGTAATTTTATTTTGTATGGCTTCACCAATATTATTTTATCTGTTCGTTTAAGGTCAAAATTTCTTTTTTCACACATCTACTAACCACTTTTTCTAAAATTTTGTAACACGTTTTTTTTACATTCATTATATTTATACATATTTTTATTTAGTTGTTTTATTTATTATACAGGTATAGATGAAAAATTGCCTTCAGCACATTTTTTTTCTAAAACATTTTCTAAAACTAGCAGAGAACAGCAGTTCATTTTTTTCTAATTTTGTTTAGGAACAAAATTAGTGGCGCCCTTCATTAAATTTCATTTATCTGTTTCTTAGTTTTTTCTCTCTTTCTTTTCTTTCTTCTCATTAATTAACTTCTTTCAGATAACAGAGCCCCGAGAACTGGCTTTGTTATCTCCAATCTCATTATCAGTTTGGAAATAGTGGGAATAGTGGTGAGACTAGGGGACATAAACATAGTTAATATCTACAAACCCCCATCAACTCATTAGCCCCTGCACGTACTCCCGGCCTTACCTCGCACAACTCTGTATGATGGCGATTTTAACAGCCCCCGCACCAACTGGAAGTACTACCAAAATGACCAAAGTCTGCACCTGGTTTTCAACGCCAAAGACAGGGGAACTTTCAAATCTGCCGTTTAGGGTAGATAATACCTAATCCCGATCTTACTTTTGTAACATCAAATCAAAATGGTCAACTCATCACAACATGTAGGAAGGTCCTTAATGATTTCCCCAAAAGCCAACACTGACCAATATTCACGAAGTGGGTATTCAAATTCCAATAATAAAATCATTCCCAGGCTCAGATAAAACTTTAAAAAAACTAATTGACATCTCTTCAAATCTGATCTTGACAGCTGTCTCAGATGGATCCCCGTTACACAGGAAAACTATCACAGATTTGTCAGCTCTATTAAATGCGTAGCAAGAAAACACATCTGTCGAGGCTACCGAAGAGAGTATATACCGGGCTGGGGCGACGAAACCGAATCGCTATATAAAAACTTTCTCGAGAGTGGTGACCCAGAGATAGCAGATGAATTTCTGCACTCTCTCGATGCGGTGCGTAGGGAAAAATGGTCTGAAACAACTGAACATCTTGACTTCCAGCACTCAAGTCGAAAAGCTTGGAGCCTACTCAGAAAATTAGGCGCTGCCAATCCCGTAACATGTGGACCTCCAGAAGTAACACCAAATCAAATTGCAAACCGTCTCGGGGCCTTATCAATAACCCCTAGCGATGTTTCAGACATAAAAATCACAAAGTGTGAACTAAGGAAACTGAGGAAAAGTATCTCTAACGAGTGCCACCTTTCAAGACCATTTACCCCTGAAGAGGTTACCAATGCGCTGAAAGCTATTAAAGCTGGTAAGGGTCCTGGTTTTGACGGAATCCACAATGAGTTCCTAAAGAACACTGGCCGAGCAGCCAAAAAATGGTTGACCAACTTTTTCACCGACATACTTAAATCAGGCGTTCTTCCAAAGGAATTAAAAAAGGACAAAATCATAGCTATATTAGTTTAGAGGAATCAGTTGATTTATAAATTCATGCGAATAATTCCCAACATAGACCTGGCTAACCTCCTAAACAACATGCTTAGTGATAGAGTATTCCAAGTGATAATGGGTCGCCAAACAAGTCGAACGCCACATAGCGGCCTACCACAAGGCTCGGTACTGGTGCCAATACTTTTAAATGTGTATATGTCAGTCTGCTAGAAACAATTTCGTATATGCTGATGATCTAGCAATAGCTATACGACCGAAAACGATTGAAAGCACAAACCTCCAACTTTTAAAGGAATACTACCATAAATGGAGACTCACTGCAAACCCGAATAAGACGGAATGCACGTGCTTTCATCTAAACAATAAGCTTGCCAATCAACAACTTACTCTGGTCTTCAACAGCACCAAAATTCAATATAACCCTACCCCAAAGTACCTAGGTATCACCCTCGACAGAATCCTAATCTACAAACAACACCTGAATAATTCTGCAGCTAAAGTCTGCAAACATAACATCATACGGAAGCAATGTGGCACAACCTGGGGCGCCACTGCTACTACGCTCTGGAGCTCAGTTCTAGGCGTTCTTTACAGTGCAGCGGAATATGGAGCACTCGTGTGGCTGAGCGCCACCATATGCGGCAAATGGATGTACAGCTGAACCAAACGATGCGCATTATTATGGGATGCATCAAATCAACACCAACACATTGGCTCCCAACGCTCCCCCATATCTTAGATGCATCTTGATGCAATACACAAAAATCATGTAGCCTGTCCAAACGAGGGTTGATTAATACTAAAAGTAAATACCATAGCGTCCTAGCGAGGATTGGTATTAAGCGTTACGTCATCGTTTGATGTCTAATGACGTCATGGTTAAAACCACCAGTAACCTTGTCGGCAGCAGAGTTATAGCGGTTGACATTTGTTTACGACATATTCATTAAAACTGAAGTTTTTAAGTTTCAAAATGAGAAAACGATAATGAATACTGGAAAAAAAATGAAAACAGCGAAAATTTAACTAAACAAATCCTTTAGACCGTACAGAGTGCGGCATAAGATCCGCCCCACTATCAGGTTCTTACAGCGCAACGTAATCTGGTGCAGTACAACTTCTGCCTCGTTAGTTTGCATTTTCAAACGATTGTGGCAAGGTATATTATTATTGTCCGTACGTTCACTCAATGTGAAAATGCAAGCTGGTGGATTTAAATTTACGCAGGAAGAACGAATTTTCCTGTTAACGTCGTACATCAGAAATTATGCGCATTTCCAAACAATTTTCGAAGAATTCGCGCAACAATTTCCAAACCGTCGTTTACCAAAAACCGTCGTAATGTGAGGAGACTGTACACGAAATTCCAGCAAACAGGCTCATTTGCTGATGCGCAGAGAGCGGGTCGTCCTCGTATCATGACGACTCAAGCGAATATGGAAACCGTGGCGCTATCCTACGTCGATAGAACTGCAGATTTCTGATCGTTCCATAGGTCGAATGATAAAGCGTATGAATTACCGTGCGTACCGTCCTTGCCTACTTCACGCGCTTCATGAGGATGACTTCGATCGGCGTTTGGAATTCTGTGAGTGGTTTATCGGTTGCCAAGAAGACGACAATCAATTCTACAACTCGATCTTATGGAGTGACGAAGCCACTTTTAAATTGAACGGTACCATCAATCGACACAATTCTGTCTACTGGGCCACCCAAAACCCCCGTAACCATTCATCAAGAACTAAATGCACCCGGCGCCAGCGTATGGGCTGAGATTCATGCTGGAGGATTAGTTGGTCCCTACGTTTTTGATGCCACTGTGACTGCAGAAAGCTATCTTGAACTTCTAGAAGATCTACGAGGTCAAATAGATGCTGACCCAGATTTGGCCCACATCATCCACTTTATGCAAGACGGTGCCCCTCCCATTACGCTTCAATTGTGCGGGAATTCCTCAATGATCACTTAGGAGTGTGGATATGAAGACGTGGGGAAATTGAATGGCTAGCGAGGTCTTGCGATTTAACAACCTGCGACTTTTTTCTCGGGGGCCTGAAGAAGGATCGAGTGTTTGCAAGACGAGCAAAAACAGTTCAGCAGTTGAGAAGAATCATCGAGGAGGAGTTCGACAACATCAGGGGACATTACGAAATGTTCCGTCGTACGTGCCAAACTGTCGTCACACGGTGCCGCAGATGCGTTGACCAAGATGGTCACCAATTTGAACACTTGTTATAAACTTATTCTAAGCTGTAAATATCTTATTTTCTGTAGCATACTTATTAAATTACATTTTATTCGCTTTTTCGTGCAAAATGGGGGCGGAACTTATGCCGCACCCTGTAGATAAAAACATTGGTAAATACCCCTATATCAAAATGACCAGTATAACCGTGACGTATTTTGACATTACCGCTGGCAATAACCACTCGCTCGCTTGGACAGGCTAATGCAACATCAGCAATAGCCCAGCCACCAAGTTATCGCCAGCGCCTCTTCCCGAAGGCTGAAATCTCGCAGATCGAACAGAAATGGTCAGAGGAGTTTATGCAGGCCACGACGCCCGACATCCATTTTAACCTTACTACAACGCAGAAACCTAATGGATTTGACAGCGTGATTGTGATAACCCGCGTCAAACCATGCCTCACATAGTTCAGGAGTGTGCAAGTAGGGCCTATGCGGAGAATCCATTTGATGTAATCAAACTAACGCCGTCAGCAGTTGCGTGGGTGAAGAACCTGGACGTAGCGCTGTAAATTAAGCGCTGTGTTTCCTATGTATTAATGAATTTATTTTTCAGTATATCCCTTTAATATTTTCATGTTTATGTTAGATTTGTATCGGTTAGTTCATTTTTGTGTATGTTTTTTATACTTTGGAGAATAACTCCATGTATGTGCCATAAGATAAATAAATAAATACTGGAGAGCGATGAAATTGCTGGTGAAGAAAATATTTAAGAAGTATAAAGCAGTACAGAACAGAGCAGAAGAAAGTTTTTTATCTTGAGACGTGGATTAATGAAGGTTATATAGTACCAAAAATGTGACAAGACAAAAACACAACCAGTGCTCGCCAAGCTTTCATGGAACGCCTGTCAACGGGTATTAAGGTGCTTTCAGGTAAGGGAAAGAGACTAATAATCGTCTATATTAGAAGCGAAGAGGGATTTTTAAAAGAAGGTTCATTAACCTTTTAATCGGTCATACGGGAGATTACCACGAGGACTTTAATTCGGATGTTTTTGAAGATTATTTTGATGAAATGATAAATATTTTCCGGCAGATTCAGTAGTAGTTATGGATAATGCAGGCTATCATTCTCGACCCATAGAGAAGACTCCATCTTCATCTTGGAGAAAACAAGAAATTGTTGACTGGTTAACCATCAAAACTATTTAATTTGAACATCGTTTTATAAAAATGGAACAATAGCAAATTTACACAAACAACGTTTTATGAAATATGCCGTAGCAGAAAAACATAGTGTAACTGGATTTGTAGCAAGACACAACACGACATTCAAAATGAAAGACGTTAAGCTACTATTTGATCAAGCCATTAAGGAAGTGACACCAGAGGACTGGAGTAAAGCAGTCCAGCATGTCATTAAAGAAGAGGAAAAAATGTGGGATCTTGACTACTTGATCGATCGGAACGTCGACCCGTTAATTATACGCTGTGTCTAGAATTCCGGTACCGGTAACCCTTTTTTACCGGTAGTCTTGATGACGTCACCCATATGACGAACTAGGTATCATTATTTTGGAAATTTAAAATGATTTTAATTTATATGGCAGTTTATTTAGATCCAATTTATTCATTTACTTTAAGCCAATACGTAACTATACAGTTTAAGATGAAACATTAATAAAATGAGTATCTCTCATTTTACATTTATAAGTTTTGTAATCAGAACAATTAATACCAGATGTTGGGTATTTTACACAAACTAGCATAATTATCCCTCATTTTGTATTGATAACTTTGCAAGCAGAACAATACCACGTGTTTGGTATTTTACACAAACTGGCTCATTTCATATGCCTTTGCAATAAACACATAACATAAACATTTTTTGAAAAGCAAAGAGGGATATCTAATAGGGGATAAGGAAGAAAAAATAAATAGATTTGTACAGTATTTTCAAGAATTACTAAATGATGGTGAGGAAGAACTAAGCGAAAATTATAATGAATCGGAGGAAGAAAATTGTCAAGAGGAAGATCTAGCCATGACAGTCCCAAAAAAAGAGGAGGTGGCAGAATGCTTAAAACATATGAAGGATAATAAATGTGCAGGAGACAACAATATTCCAATAGAAATTTTAAAATATGGAGGCGAACAATTAACAATTAATTATGGCAGTTGTTGAAACAAGTATGGCGAGAAGAAAAGATCCCTGAAAATTGGAACAAGGCATTAAGCTAATTAACTGTCTCGACCCTTTCTTCGCGGAATCTACTCATTTTACCGTTTTAAATGAAACTTACTGTTTCTAGATAATTCCACAATATATTGAACAATTTTTAAAAATTCTAAGAAAATTGACAATTGTTTCGATATTAAATATCATCGTCAGAATGACATGAGGTACATTTCATTTGATGCCTATCTGATGTTTAATAATTATTTTGGCTAGACCAAGAAGTGACCTACCTAGTGATTGACTTAAAATATGTAGTACTTCTAGTTCTGTGTTAGGTGTCAATGAATGTTTGGAGTCAAGTAGTGGGATTTATCTGGTTGTTTTAATCCGTATGCTCGTAAGTGTTCAATGCATCGGATTTCAAAATTTCTAAGGGTTTGACCCAAATAGACAACATTACATTCTGGACATTTAAGTTTATACAGGGTGTCCCACGACGTTTTAACAGTCAAATTTCTCTAAAACTGTTCATATGACATGAATGAAATTTGGCAGATATAAGCAATTGAAACTGATGCTTATATTTATTATAAAATGACTTCCGTTTTTCCTGTCATTTCGACTCACGTGACCCCAACATAATTTTTTTAAATGGGACAACCTGTATAATATTACAATTTTGGATATAACATTCAAAAACAAATTTAACCATACCACACTTGTCATCATTGTATTGTGCAGTAATGATAATAGGGACAATTAAATGTGGGTGGCTATAGAATTGCACCATTTCGATCAATCCATTTTTCAGGAAATGTGTTATCAATATATTCTCTAATTGGCCCATATAAGTGCGGAGATACTCCATCTTGCTGCCACCACATCGTTTGCCTTTCATGTAAGGGGATATCTTCAAGTAATTCTGGAAGAGTATTTTGAAAAAAAAAGTATCTTTGCCCCGTTAATGTTCCTGCATAAGAATAGCATATCATAGTTCTGAAATCTACTTTCATCACTCCATAATATTTTTTCTAAAATTGAAGGGTCATCATTACTGTGTACTAACATTTCAGCAATAAAATTTGTTCTGCTTTCAAGATCTGCAGGAACTATACCTTGTGTTAAAAGTTAGTATTTTATAAGGTTGGTTTTGTGATTTTTTAATATTCTTTGTATTTAACTACTACATATTTGTAGTAATTTTTGTTCAAGAAATCGTGTTGAGGTGTATGGATTTACCTGAAGATAAGACAAAATATTTATCTTTTGACGAGGAACTTGATTTTTACCGCTTGGGAAAGAACCAGTTCTTAGCTTTCGTTCGATATAGAAACAAGTATTTTTGCTTGGAGTTATTCTATGTGGAAACGATTTCTGAACAAACCTTGAGCATGAGTTTTGTTTTTTCCAGATTCTCCATAAATAAATTGTATGTCAACATATTCATCTTAAGTAAAAATTGGAGGCATTATTTACTTATTATTAGTGTCTTTACAAGATTATGACCAATAATAAATGACAGTTCTTGAATAAACTTCACCAAACAATAATGAATGTTAAGTATTCATTAATTTTATTTTAATTAGTTATGATATATAGTTAATATGTAAGGTTATTTAATAATAAAATTTAAATGTTTAAATCTCAAGCAAATCGTTGGTGGTATTTTTATACCTAGCGGACACACGGTATATACACATTATGTTTAATTTAAAAACCCAGTTCTCCAAACCAGAAGCAGAACAGTTCAAAGTAGTGTATTTACCGCGCTAGTGCCAAAGACCTTAATAAAACCCGTTGAACCCCTGATACAGTCCATTATATCACTTCGAAGAAGGGTTGCAACCCCGCAGAAGATCGTCCGGGACCTTCAGGTAAGAATACCAGTTTTGGGCGATTTGCTTGTATAATACTTTTTACATGTAATTTGTAACCTTTCATATGTAACGAAAAACATTTTTCATTCTCCGAAACATTTTTTGGTCCTTCGAGCCGGATATTAATTTTCAAACTTGTGAAATTTGAAAATATAAATTTTAAATCAACTTTTTATAAGTTTCAAGGTTAACTGGCATTAGCATTTCTCGATAATTAGTAGTTTTTACTTTCTTCGAAATTTGACTATTTAAACATAATATACTTAGTTTAAATAAAAATAAGTTCACTTTATTAATACAGTTTGGCCCATTTATTCTCTTTAAACAGATCCATTCTCAAGTGTACTAAATATTTATAATTTATTGGATTCAACTCAATAGAAAATAATTATTGAATTAAAGATTGAATCTTATCTCTCTATTCACTTATTAGATACATACCTATTGTGTATTGGTCTTATAATTTAGGTGTCTCAGATTATTAGGTAGTATAAAGATTGAGTGAAATATTCATTAGACACGTTAATTTAATTTCTCAAATCAGGTATTTTAGCTTGAGTTGTATAACTTTAATCTGTATGTGCCTACATAATATATTTATCAATTGAAATTCATTATTTCTGTGTTCGAAAGTTTTATATATTAGAATCTGATCAACCTTATTATTGTATCACAATGGCAGCTAGATTGCGTCAAGCAAAAGCTCTTAGAGACTCAGCCTCTGATAGAATTTCGATACTGCATGATCTTGCCATACAGGCAGAGGGGGATCAAAGTGCTCATAACCATTTTAAAGCTAGATATGCTGAATTAAAAACATTTTACAGTGACTTTAACCTTCAGCATTCTACAATTTTTACTGCTCTCGCTGCAAATGAGGAGGCAGATCTGAATATTGAAACATTGATCAGACAGGAAGTAGATAGTAAATATTTTCATATAATGAGTGTTTATTCTGATTTGTTTGATACTAACTCTACCCTGCATTCCAAGAACAAAGGTTCAAATGTAAAGCTGCCAAAATTGAATATACCGGTTTTTTCAGGAGATTTAAAATTATGGCCAACATTTTTTTGATCTTTTCAAGTCTCTTATAGATACTAATGAATCTCTTACAAAAATTGAAAAATTTAGATATTTAATGTCGTCCCTGTCGGACGACGCTTTAATTCTCATTAAAAATATTAAACTTACAGAAGCTAATTATGACTTAGCTTTCAGTAAATTGATTAAGCATTATCAAAATACGCGTGCGTTAGCCATATTTTATTGGGAACAGGTTTATAATTCTCAAAAATTAACTTCGGAGAACCCAAAATATCTTAGACAGCTTTTGGCACTTTTTTTTTGATAACTTGGAAGCTCTAAAAAATTTGGGGTTACCGGTCCGAGAGTGGGATTTTGTACTATTTCACCTTTTAAGCAAAAAAATTGATTCGGAAACTTTACAGCGATTCGAACAAGAAAATGCCACTTTTGCATCCGAAATTCCTAAATATGATGATTTATATAAATTTCTTGAAAAGCAATGTGATGCTTACGATTCAGTTGTTTTAATCCAACCTCCTAAGAGAACTAACTCAAGTAAATATCAAATAAAAAATGTTAAACCGTACAATTCTGCATGTCTTGCTAATGTTGCAGATCTAACTAAATGTGTGATTTGTAAAAATAATCACTCAATTTATAAGTGTCCTGATTTTTGTGCCAAGCACCCAAAGGAAAGATACGAGATATCCAAACGATACAAGTGGTGTACTAATTGTTTAGGTACCAAACATACTTCGAAGAATTGTACTTCTAATGGTGGTTGTAGAATTTGCAATAAAAGACATCACACTCTTTTACATTTCGATCAACAACCTTTAGTAAATAGCAATATGACTGCTATAGATGCTCCCTCTTCTTCCAATTCAACTCAGATTTCTAGTTTAGATCCTATTGATCCTAAAATCGCCTCTGTCTTACACACGTCAGTACGTTCTACTAATTTACTTCCTACTGCCCGGGTTGAGGTACTGGATTGCCGTGGAAACTATCAACAGGTTAGAGTTTTAATTGATAGCTGTAGTCAAGTTTCTTTAATTACTGATAAATGTGCCAGCAGATTGGGTCTGCCCAGATGTAACACTCCTATGCAAATAGGAGGAGTCGAAGATATTGGAACTTTCTCTAACAAGTCTCTAAGTTGTATTTTAAAACCTTTGAATAAGTCAACTCCCTTATTCAATTTGGATGCTCAAATAGTGTCAACAATCTGTAACAATATGCCCGTCCAATCATTTTCAGTCGATACATTTCCCTATATTTCTAAGTTGGAATTGGCTGATAAGATGTTTAACATTTCATCTCCTATAGATATGTTACTGGAATCCGATATATTTGCAAAAATCTTTAAACCTGACAAAGTTCAAACAGCAAAAGGGGAACCGATTGCTGTTAACACTCAATTTGGTTGGATTTTGATGGGGAAAATAAATACCGCTAATAAACCATTGGTCTCACATTCTTTTCTTTCATCATGTCTTACATCCCTCGACAATACCCTTCAAAAATTTTGGGAACTTGAAAGTATTCCTCGGTCTTTACCTATTTCTGATGATGATAAAAAATGTGAAATGATATTCCAAAAAACTCATAAAAGAATATCTACGGGTCGTTTCAGTGTTACTCTTCCTTTCAAAACCGCGGATCCATTTTTTGGAGATACCAGAATATCTGCTCTAAAGAGATTGAAAAATATGGAAAACCGTCTTTTGAAAAATTCCCAGCTTTACAATGAATATAACAGCTTTATGAAAGATTATCTTTCCAATGGTCACATGGTTGAGACCTCTCCTACTTCTTCATTCGACAAAATCTATTATATCCCACATCATTACGTCATAAATCCTAATAGTGCTACAACCAAGCTTAGGGTTGTATTTGATGCTTCCTGCAAATCTCCTGCAGGTTTTTCGCTGAACGACACTCTTTTCATAGGGCAAAAGTTGCAAAGGGATATAATCGAAATTTTATTGCGATTCCGACTTCATCCTTTTACTTTTATTGCTGATATTAAGCAAATGTATAGGCAAATATCAATATCGGAAGAGCACCAGAATTACCAAAGAATTCTTTGGCGCTTCGCTCCGGAAGATCCCGTCCAAGATTTTAAGCTTACTACTGTTACTTATGGAGTATCGTCCGCTCCTTTCCTGGCCCTTCGTACAATTCAGCAGTTAGTACAAGAGGAAAGGGAAAATTTTCCTCGAGCTGCAAAGTGTTTATCCTCTGATATCTATATTGACGATATTATCACAGGTGCCTCAACTCTACAGGAAGCCAAACTTCTTCAATCAGAATTAATTTCGATGCTGGAAAGAGGAGGTTTTCTTCTTCGAAAATGGGCATGTAATAATCCCCAGTTAATGCAGTGTCTCCCTGCTGAGGTTTGCCAACACTCCTTGTCTTCTTTTGATTCCCATGACCTTGTGGTAAAAGTTTTAGGATTGCGGTGGAATAACTCCTTAGATGTTTTCTCTTATGATATTCAACCCCTTGACAGATTCTGTTCTAAACGTATAATACTCTCAGAAGTTGCTCGAATGTATGACCCCCTTGGGTTCTTAGCTCCACTCTCATTCCTAGCTAAACATCTCTTACAACGACTTTGGAGTTTGGGTTTAGATTGGGATCAAATACCCCCTTCGGACATAGTCGACAAATGGAATCAGTATAAAACTGAACTTCCGCTCCTCTCACATATTAATATTCCTCGCTGCTTACCTAATAAATATATTTCTTGTGAACTGCATGGCTTTGCAGATAGTTCAGAGAAAGGGTACTCCAGTGTAATATATTTTAAATTTACTTCAGAGAATAACGCTTCCAAAATCTGCCTAATTGCCGCTAAATCTAGAGTGGCCCCACTTAAAACTCTTTCAATTCCCCGACTAGAACTGTGTGCAGCTGTTCTACTCTCCAATTTAATAGAATTTGTCCTTAACGCATTCCGAGATAACCTCCAAATTAGTGAAATTTTTGCTTGGTCTGATTCAATGGTAACCCTATCATGGATTAAATCACCCGCTTCCCGCTGGAAAACTTTCGTCGGTCATCGTGTAGCTCACATACAAGAAAAGGTTCCCCCTGACCGTTGGCATTTTGTTGAAAGCTCCGATAATCCAGCCGATTGTGCCTCTCGTGGTCTTATGCCCAGTCAAATTCTTAATCATCCGTTGTGGTTTGAGGGGCCTCCTTGGTTAATGTCTCCAAAGCCCCTGTGGTCCAATCCTAAATTTTCTCCAGTTTCCTGTCCGGAAGAAAAACCCTCAGTTCTTGTAACACTTATGTCTTTGGACACATTAGATCTTCTATTGGACAAATACTCATCCTTGAGTAAAATTCAACGAATTATTGCTTATGCGCTACGCTTTGTAGCAAATTTAAGAAATCCTCAAAATAAATCATGGGATTATTTCACTGACTCAGAACTCCACAAAGCTTTAATGGTTCTCACAAAACGAGTGCAACATATTTGTTTCGCACAAGAAATTGAAAATTTGGAAGCAGGCACCACCTTATCAAAACCTTTTAGAAAGTTGAGTCCTTTTCTGGACAGCGGGGGTGTTTTGAGGGTGGGGGGACGCTTGAAGTTCTCAGGATTGTCTTATGATACAAAATTTCCAGCAATTCTACCCCGTCAACATCGTTTGACAGATTTAATAATTGAGTCCGTTCATAAAACATATTTTCATCCAGGTTTACAGCACTTACATTTCCTAATTGCTCAGAATTTTTGGATTCTCTCTTCCAAACGTGCAATTCGGAGTGTGTTGAGCCGCTGTATTCGATGCTTTAAACTGAAACCGGTGGCCCACGAACATTTCATGGGAAACTTACCTCCTACCCGCGTCAACCAAATTAAACCATTTTCTTGTGTAGGCACTGATTATGGAGGTCCCTTCTTAGTCACTCCCCTTAAAGGACGTGGAATTAAGTCACAAAAGGCCTATATTTGTATTTTTGTGTGTTTCGCCACAAAAGCCGTACACTTGGAGTTAGTATCAAGTCTCTCTTCGGATGCGTTTATTGCTGCTTTGCGTCGGTTTGTGGCCCGTCGAGGCAGATGCACCCATATTTTTTGTGATAATGCAACCAACTTTGTAGGGGCTTCTCGCATTCTTCATGAATATATGCAAAAGGCTTGTGGACCAGAAAAAATAAAATTTTCATTTTCTCTTCCGTCCGGTCCCCATTTTAACGGTCTTAGTGAAGCGGGAATAAAGTCTGTTAAAACTCATATTTTTCGAGTTGTTGGCTCTCAAGTTTTAACTTTTGAAGAGTTTTACACCCTATTAGCTCAGATTGAAGCTATTCTCAATTCCAGGCCGCTCTATTCTTCAAGTTCAGACCCCAATGATTTATCCGTGTTAACCCCAAGTCATTTTCTTATGTTAGAGCCTCCAGATCTTTCCCATTTAAATATGAACCAGTTGGATCGATGGCAGCTTATACAAAGACTACAGCAAGATGTGTGGAAACGGTGGCATAGTGAATATTTAAATACACTCCAACAGCGAAATAAATGGCTAAATCAACAAATTCCACTCAAACTTAACGACCTAGTTATTATTAAAGATAACAATGTCCCATCTTTAAATTGGAAATTGGGAAGAATTGTGAAGTTATTTCCGGGTTCTGATGGTATTGCAAGAGTTGCTAATGTCAGAACCACTCAGGGTCTTCTTCAAAGACCAACGGTAAAGTTATGTCCTTTACCAACATGTTCTAAATAAGTTAGTTAAAATACTATGTATTTTGGTGGGGGGTATGTTAAGTATTCATTAATTTTATTTTAATTAGTTATGATATATAGTTAATATGTAAGGTTATTTAATAATAAAATTTAAATGTTTAAATCTCAAGCAAATCGTTGGTGGTATTTTTATACCTAGCGGACACACGGTATATACACATTATGTTTAATTTAAAAACCCAGTTCTCCAAACCAGAAGCAGAACAGTTGTCGAAGTGAACAGTTCAAAGTAGTGTATTTACCGCGCTAGTGCCAAAGACCTTAATAAAACCCGTTGAACCCCTGATACAGTCCATTATATCACTTCGAAGAAGGGTTGCAACCCCGCAGAAGATCGTCCGGGACCTTCAGGTAAGAATACCAGTTTTGGGCGATTTGCTTGTATAATACTTTTTACATGTAATTTGTAACCTTTCATATGTAACGAAAAACATTTTTCATTCTCCGAAACAATGAATGACAGCCTATGTTGTTGCTACTATAGTTATTTGTTTCATAGCCACCTAAACTTTTGAGTGCAAAATATTGCTTTAATAAATTTAGTAAAAATTAATAGGGCGTATTATCATTACTGCACAATACAATGATGACAAGTGTGGTATCGTTGAATTTGTCTTTGAATGATATATCAAAAATTATAATATTAAACAGGTTGTCCCATTTGAAAAAATTATGTTGGGGTCACGTGACCCGAAATGACAGGAAAAACGGAAGTCATTTTATAATAAATATAAGCACCAGTTTCAATTGTTTATATCTGCCAAATTTCATTCATGTCATATGAACAGTTTTCGAGAAATTTGACTGTCAAAACGTCGTGGGTCACCCTGTATATACCAGACTGCTTTAATGGGGATATTTTTGTTTTTACATTTAACAATTTTGTACTCACATTACCTTTGAAATATTATTAGAAACATTTCCTGCATATGCGATGGTTTTATAACTTTTCATTTCTTTAGCTTGTTTAGGAAATATTAGTTGTAATGCCACTTTTTCCTCTTTTTTATTAATTAGTTTATTTATCATTTATAATGGATAACCGTTGGATGTTGCTATTTGTTTAATTCTATTAATATCTCTATCAAAATTACATTTGTTCATAGGAACTGAAAATGCTCTATGTATCATTGAATTATATGCTGCTAATTTGTGTGACAAGGGGTGATTGGAACTATACGGAATAGTCACATCAGTGTGTGTTGGTTTTCTGTAAATTGAATAATCAAGTACATTATTAACTCTTTGAATTTTTAAATCAAGAAGATTGATTGAGCTATTTTCTTCAACTTCTAATGTAAATTTAATTTTTGGGTGTAAATTATTATTAATATTAGCTTGTTTTATAGGTACTGAACGACAATTACATATATTTTTCAACCACATTAATAATTTACACCAAAAAATTAAATTTACATTTAATGAGGGATGGAAGTATATTTTAAATTAAAATAAACTATTGTTATTATAATAACTGGTTAAATGAAGATCCTATATCTACCACTTATCTTATGGAATGTGTTGTTGTGATCCAATAAGGAGTACTCTATACTATTATCAAAATTATCAGCAAGCTAATCGCACGTCAGGAATCCAGGTTTACTTCTTTGATTCAGACAGTGTCATTAACCATAAGGCATACGGAGGAACAGGAAAGAGGTGTTGTCCCAATATGTAGACTGTAGATCCAATGGTCAAGAATTATCTCACGTAATAAAATGGGAACAAAAGTGAAGCCAGAAATAGAAAAAAACAGCAAAAACAGAAGAAGAAAACGCCTAAAAGACACACATTTCCTTTAGTATATCATACGGTGTTGGAAAAGTATAAAGTGAAGGATATATCATATATTTTTAAACTTACCTATTTTGACATGTAAAGTAAAGTGGCTTTGGTCTAACCAAAGTTTATGTCAATAAATAAATTTCAGATGATATTAAAGATGCATATAATATCCACATATATGGTACTTAGTCAGTGGTACATAAGTACATAAAAAAATCCTAAATACCTCTCAAATTTTATAATTAAATCCACAAAATGTGATTAACGTTTCAACAAGTGCCACGTTATTCTAGAAGAAACCAAACCAAAAAAAGTTATCCTTTTTTTTGGCAGACCACTTAGCGATTTTAACCTTGGAAGATCATTTAAACAAACGTTTGTTTATAAAGATTGATGCAAAATTAATAATAAAATGAAGAAGAAAAGAGGAAGAAACCTAACCTTGGATTTTTGACGTGAATTAACCGTTTTGTTTACAATTTTTGAAAGTTAATATTTTTAATAATATTTTTCCTTTTGTAGGTGCTAAATTCGATAGCATACAAGAGTTAGTTTGTAAACCGAATTCTATGACAGTTACGTTTATGCTTTCGCAGAGAACAGTTCGCTTCGAAATAAATAAACGCCAATATAAAGTCAAAGTGATTATTGAAACTAGTTTTTATAGAAATAGAAAGTTATAAAAACTATATTATCAGTGAAATCGTGATAAAATAACAAAGGCATATGAGTGATAATAGCGGGGGAGAACCCCCGATAATATACACAAAAATGTAAAAGATCCTTCGCCTTGGAATCCCAATCCTTTAGGACTTATTATGGACATCGACGCAATCCTAAGAGATACGAATGCTCGCCAACAGAATGAACAGGGAAGTATTACATCAGTTACAACACATTTACAAAATAATACAAATACAAACGAATCTAATAGTACAAGTGAAAATAATGTAAACATTAAACAGCAAAAAACTAGACCCTCATTAACTTATCAATCTAATGATATGGGCCCATTCCATATCTATGTAGAGCATAAAAACGATAATTTTAAAGGCAAATTAAACCCGATTAAGGTTGGAGAAATCATTCTTCAAAACCATTTAGATATAAACAATCAGATAAAACAAATACAATCAATAGGTAAAAACAGAGTCCGTATAATATATAAAGACAGTAAAAGTGCAAATATAGTTCTAAATTCGGAATTCTTAAAACAGAAAAATTTAAATGCCTACATACCAAAATTTTTGAAATTTAGACTGGGAGTAATAAAACGTATAGAGGCTGATTTATCAGAATCATTTCTAAAAGACCGCATTATGGCATACGATTTTCATAACAAATTTGAAGTAGATTTCGTAAAACGTATAAACAAAAAAATTAAAAAAGAAAATATTGAGTTAGAGCCTACCACCACAATAATAGTATCTTTCAGATGTCAGACTCTACCAAAATATGTGGAAATTAATAAAGTTTTATACGAGGTAGAAACGTACACACAAAAAGTATTGCTATGCTATAACTGTTTCCGGTACGGGCATTTAGGACGTCAATGCAGGAATAAAGAAAGGTGTATGAAATGCGGAGAAAATCATAAAACCGACGAATGTAAAAGCCCTGAAAAAAAATGTTTAATTTGTAAAGGAGATCATTATGTAAATGATTTCAAACAGTGTCCAGAATATACTAGACAAAAAGTGATTAAAAACTGTATGGCTAATAGTAATTCATCATATAACGATGCCAACAAGGCAATCCCAAGGACGACGTATGCCAGCGTGGCCTCTTCCTACCACACTCATCAAACACAGCCTACAACCACCAATTCTAACCCTACATATCCAACCCATTATTCATTCCGAACCCAGCACTTAGATCACCAAGAAGTACACACTACACCTTCACAAACAAGATACACACACAAAAAACCACATTCACCACAACCATTTACACAATTACCAAAAAAAAGGACACGAGTAACCGGACAAGATAACTCCACAGTTGAAGCTCACAGAGCAATAGTTTCCCCAATAACATTACCTCAAAATGTTGGAGGAGTATTAAACTCTCCTTTTTACTTGAAAAATAATAATATAAATTTAAAAATAAATGAAGAAACGAAAGAATATATGCTTAGTACAATATTAGGTATTGTAGTAGAAATAATAAAAACATTTAATAAAAATAATGAAATAGAATTTCAAGAAGAAGACATAATAAGACTAGTTCAACAAAACATAGTAAATTTAGAACAAACATTCACAAAAACTGATGGAAATATTTAATATATTACAGTGGAATAGTAGATCAGCCATAGCAAATAAATGCAACTTAGAAAACCTACTACTTAAACAAAAGATTAGTATAGCCCTACTATCAGAAACATGGTTCAAATCAGGTACTTATGTTAATTTTACAGGTTATAACAATGTTAGACAAGATAGATACGATGGGAAAGGAGGAGTAGCAATCCTCCTAAAAAACAACATAAACTATACTATAACAGATTTCATTTGTACGGAAAAAATCGAAAAATCGGTGTCACAATTAAATTATACAATAATACTAAACTAACTATTGTTTCAATATACATTAGACCAGCAACAAAAATAACATTAAATGAATGGAATAACTTTTTTGAAAATATACCACAACCTTATATTGTAGGTGGAGATTTCAACGCCCACCATTTAGCCTGGGGATGTATTAACACTGATAGGTACGGTAAAACACTGTTAGACAGCCTAGAGCAAAATAATTTAGTATTTTTAAACGATGGTAGCATGACGTGTATAAATAATTATAATCAAAATCATAGCACCATCGACTTAACTATTTGCAGTCCTAACATACACCATATTTTTGAATGGCTGACGTTATCAGACACACACGGATCAAATCACATACCGATTGTAGTAAAATGTCAAACAAATTTAAAATTAGTATCACAAACAAATTATAAAAGGTGGAACATAAAGAAAGCAAACTGGGATAGATATCTCTCAGAATGTCTTAACAAAAACATTAACAACAATAACAATACTAATTTCATTAATAATAATTCATATGAACAAATAACACATGTTATAAACCAAGCTGCAGAAGAATCTATACCTAAGTACATAAAAAATAAAAATATCAAAGTAAAAGGAACACCGTGGTGGAATGAACAATGTGATCTAGTAGTTAAAGAAAGAAAAGAAGCGTTCATCAAATATAAACAGACCCCTAATTTAACAAACCTAATGAATTATAAAAAAGCTGACGCAATTTCGAAAAAAGTTATAAAAAGTGTAAAAAGAGACAGTTGGAGATCATATTGTTCATCCCTAAACAAAAATGTAACAATGAAAAAGATATGGGAAAAAGTTAATCTGTTTAAAAACAGGAAAAAAAGCAACAAACAAATGATAGATGCTTCTGCAGACTGGATTCTTGATTTCTTATGTAAACTTACACCAGATTATACAAATACACCTCCTACGCAAAGTGAAGTAGAAGAATATGAAAACTCAGAATTAACAAAAGAATTCACACTGAGAGAATTAAATATAGCCCTAAGAAAAAACAATAATACATGTCCTGGTAAAGATAATATCCATTATTCAATGATATACCATTTACCAACAACAATTAAAATACAACTGGCAGAAATATTCAGCAAAATTCTCAGAGAAGAAATGGACGTACCTACAGATTGGTACAATTACATTGTCGTACCAATATTGAAAAGTGGAAAACCAGAAAAGGAACCAAATTCATATAGACCAATTGCTTTAGCTTCATTCGAAAGAATGATAAAAAACAGATTGGAACATCATCTCGAACAACGCCAACTATTACCTAAATCTCAATTTGGATTTAGAAAAGAAAAGTCTACACAAGAGCTTTTATGTGAGCTAGTAGTGGATGTATATCATGGATTTACCAGTAACAAGTTTTCCAGTATTATATTCCTATACATAGAAGGTGCTTACGATAACATAGACCTGGGAATCTTGACGACCAAAATGGTTAAATTAGGCCTTCCTCGCCATCTTATCAGACACATTCAGAAGTTGTACAGCAACAGGAATATTTATGTAAGAACAGATAACCAATTAGTGGGCCCAAGACAGACATCTAAAGGATTACCACAGGGAGGTATTTCAAGTCCACTTTTATATATTATCTACTCATACGACTTTGAAATCGCCCTACAAAAATATGACGTTAAGATATTCCAATTCGCAGACGATTACGCAATAATAACACAATATAAAAATATAGAGATGTGTCACAGACAACTCAATGAAGCAACAACTGCAGCTAAGAAGTAGTTTGAAGACAACGGAACAGCTATAAATGAAAGAAAATCGTCAGTTTGTACATTTACAAGGAGAATATATCAGCATCCCAATACAATCAGAATGGCCAACATGAATATCCAGTACAAGTCAGCTGTTACGTACTTAGGAGTTATATTAGACAAAAAACTCAATTAGAAACAACAAATTTCAAATGTTATTAAAAAATGTGTAAATGCTATCAATATCGTCAAAGTGTTTAGTCACCAAAATGGGGAGCAGATCCAAATATAAGTTTAATTTTCTATAAATCATTCATACGATCAATCATTGATTATGGAAGCATTTTATATGGGACCGCTGCTAAATGTCACACAGAAAAGATAGAAAAAATTAAAAATCGATGTTTAAGATTAGCAGTAGGAAGTTTACAAAGCTCGCCAATAAATGTCTTGGAAGTGGAGTGTGCAGAACCACCATTACATCTCAGAAGACAAATGCTGAGTGACAGGTTAATTTTAAAAATTAATAGTAAACAAGGTGAGGGCCA